>OY997264.1:464941073-466191073 GCA_963921465.1 Triticum timopheevii | reverse complement strand
ACAGTTCGGGACCCCCTACCCGAGATCCGCCGGTTTTGACACCGACATTGGTGCTTTCATTGAGAGTTCCTCTGTGTCGTCACTAATAGGCTTGATGGCTCCTTCGATCGTCAACAACAACACAGTCCAGGGTGAGACTTTTCTCCCTGGACAGATCTTCATATTTGGCGGCTTTGCACTGCGGGCCAATTCGCTTGGCCATCTGGAGCAGATCGAAAGCTACGCCCCTGGCCGTCTGGTCAGATTTGGAAGTCTAAACTTCACGGCTGACATCCGCGGAGACTTGATCTTCGACGGACTCGAGCCACAGCCGAGCGCGCCGCACTGTCACGATGGGCATGATTTAGCTCTGCTGCCAGACAGTGCCCTGGAGGCCGCACATGAGTCCGCTCCGACCCTTAGTTCGGAGCCGACCGCACAGATCGAGGACGGGTGGCTAGACACCACCTCGGGGGCTGCAACCTCTACGGTGATGGAGCCGAATACTGACCTTGTCCCTTGCGACGCTCGTGACTCCGAGGTGCCGGACTCCTCGCCGGACTCCGAACCTCCTGCGCCCCCTCCAATCGAATCTGATTGGGCGCCGATCATGGAGTTCACCGCCGCGAACATATTTCAACACTCACCTTTTGGTGACATCCTGAATTCGCTAAAGTATCTCTCGCTATCAGGAGAGCCCTGGCCGAATTGCGGTCATGATGGTTGGGATGCGGACGATGAAGAAATTTAAAGCCCACCCACCACCCACTTTGTAGCCACTGTCGATGATCTAACCGACATGCTAGACTACGACTCCGAAGACATCGACGGTATGGACGACGATGCCGGAGACGACCAAGAACCAGTGCCTACGGGGCACTGGAAGACCACCTCGTCATATGACATATACATGGTGGACATCCCAAAGGATGGGAATGGCGAAGAAGTAGCGGAGGCAGATTCCTCCAAGAAACAGCCCAAGCGCCGGCGTCAGCGGTGCCGCTCTAAATCCCGCCACAGCAAGAATGGAGATTCCGGCACCGGGGATAATAACACCCCAGAGAGTGCCAAAGACAACCCCCTCCAGCAAGATTCAACATAGGAGGACAGAGAAGCCAGCCCTCACGAGAGAGCGGCAGACGAAGAGGTAGAGGATGATAATTACATGCCTCCCTCCAAAGACGAGGCAAGCCTCAACGACGATGAATTCGTCGTGCCCGAGGATCCCGTCGAACAAGAGCGTTTTAAACGCAGGCTTATGGCCACGGCAAACAACCTAAAGAAAAAGCAGCAACAGCTCCGAGCTGATCAAGACCTGCTAGCCGATAGATGGACCGAAGTCCTCGCGGCCGAAGAGCATGAACTCGAACGCCCCTCCAAAAGCTACCCAAAATGCAAGTTGCTCCCCCGATTAGAGGAGGAGGCATATAAACCTTCAACACCAGTGCACAATATGGCAGACCGACCACCTTGTGGCCGCGACAGAGAGGCATCTAGGCCCTCCACCAGAACCGTACCCTGGCACCGCTCGAAAAGTACGAAGCCACGGGGGAGTGCGTCGGACTTGCGAGGCATATTGGAGGACAAGGCAAGACAATCAAGATCGATCTATGGATCACGTGGGCGCCCCATGATGCACGACGACTACCGTCGCGCCGGATACAGCAACTCCGGCCGGGCCGAACACAGTAGACAAAGCTCGCTTGAGCTACGTCGTGATATTGCCCAATATAGAGGCGCCACACACCCACTATGCTTCACAGATGAAGTAATGGATCATCAAATCCCTGAAGGGTTTAAACCCGTGAACATTGAATCCTACGATGGCACAACAGACCCCGCGGTTTGGATCGAAGACTATCTCCTTCATATCCACATGGCCCGCAGTGACGATCTTCACGCCATCAAATATCTCCCACTCAAGCTTAAAGGACCAGCTCGACATTGGCTTAACAGCTTGCCAGCAGAGTCAATTGGGTGTTGGGAGGACCTGGAAGCCGCATTCCTTGACAACTTCCAGGGCACATATGTGCGACCACCAGACGCCGATGACCTAAGTCACATAATTCAGCAGCCAGACGAATCGGCCAGACAGTTCTGGACACGGTTCTTAACAAAGAAAAATCAAATCATCGACTGTCCGGATGCAGAGGCCCTCGCAGCCTTCAAACATAACATCCGCGACGAGTGGCTGGCCCGGCACCTAGGACAGGAAAAGCCGAAATCCATGGCAGCCCTCACATCACTCATGACCCGCTTCTGCGCGGGAGAGGACAGCTGGCTAGCCTGCAGTAACAACCTCAGCAAAAATTCTGGCAGTCCGGATAACAAGGACCGCAATGGCAGGTCGCGTCGCAACAAAAACAAACGCCGCGTTAACGGCGATAACACTGAGGATACGGCAGTCAACACCGGATTCAGAGGCTCCAAACCCGGTCAGCGGAAAAAGCCATTCAAAAGAACCACTCCGGGTCTGTCCAATTTGGACCGAATACTCGACCGCTCGTGCCAGATACACGGCACCCCCGAAAAGCCAGCCAATCACACCAACAGGGATTGTTGGGTATTCAAGCAGGCAGGCAAGTTAATCGCCAAAAACAATGACAAGGGGCTGCATAGCGATGACGAGGAAGAGACCCGGCCGCCAAACAATAGAGGACAGAAGGGTTTCCCCCCACAAGTGCGGACGGTAAACATGATATACGCAACCCACATACCCAAGAGGGAGCGGAAGCGTGCACTTAGGGACGTATATGCGATGGAGCCAGTCGCCCCGAAGTTCAATCCATGGTCCTCCTGCCCGATCACTTTTGATCGAAGGGACCACCCCACCAGTATCCGCCATGGCGGATTCGCCGCATTGGTTTTAGATCCAATCGTCGATGGATTTCACCTCACCAGAGTCCTGATGGACGGCGGCAGCAGCCTGAACCTGCTTTATCAGGATACAGTGCGCAAGATGGGCATAGACCCCTCAAGGATTAAACCTACAAAGACGACCTTCAAAGGCGTCATACCAGGTGTAGAGGCCAATTGTACAGGCTCTGTCACACTGGAAGTGGTCTTCGGATCCCCGGATAACTTCCGAAGCGAGGAGTTAATCTTCGACATAGTCCCGTTCTGCAACGGCTATCATGCTCTGCTCGGACGGACCGCGTTTGCAAAGTTCAACACGGTGCCGCATTACGCATACCTCAAGCTCAAGATGCCAGGCCCTCGAGGAGTCATCACGGTCAATGAAAACACTGAACGCTCCCTCCGAACGGAGGAACACACAGCGGCTCTCGTGGCAGAAGTACAGAGCAGCCTCTTAAGGTAATTTTCGAGTCCGGCCGTTAAGCGACCGGACACGACCAAACGCGCCCGGAGTAACCTACAACAAGACCACCTGGCACGTTCCGAGCACGCGTAGCAATGCGGCCCCAACCCCAACCCCTGCCAAATTGCAAGACTGGTCCTTTGCGTACATCATTACGCTCTGGAGATACCATGGGCATAGGGGGAGGGGCACGGCCACCACAGGCCCAGAATGCGGCTTAACCGCACCAGGGGCTCCCAAGTGTGTGACTCTTTTTTTTTCTTACGCACAGGACTCCGTTCACCAGAGGCCCTGTCCAGCAGTAGACCTGCCGAACACACGATGCAACAGCCAGGGGAGAAGAAGGGCTACGACGAGTATCCAGGTGGTCTCCATTACGAGCATTAAATCTGTTTTCATACACCATTCCGCAGCCTACCCCTGGAGGGGGACATGTTTAATAGTCTTACCCCTTGCTTACCGCACTATTTGTATCGTTATGCATTCATCGGAGAATTCCTTGAATAAACAATGCATCACTTTTCGCTTATAATTGCATTTCTTTCTTATATATGTTCGTTTATGACATGTTGCATCCGTACACTTTGGTACGGTCGAATACACCAGGGGCTTAAGTTTCCCGCATTATGGTGTGATAAGTCCGAACACTTTCACAAGTGCGGCACCCCGAACTTATAGCATTATATGCATCGGCTCCGAATCATGTCTTGGGTCAATAGTTGGGTTTGCCCGGCTCCCATGTTTTGGTACCTTACGTTCCGTTTTATCGGCTAAGGTAGCACTGGGAGAACCACTGGGATTGCGCCCCGGTTGAGCTGGGCGAGCGCCTCAGTAGAGAAAGCTAAAACTGATCGTCATGATAAGGCGAGAGCCGGTCGCTGTTCGAGAGGTCTTTTCGAGTCCCTAAAGACTTATGCCGCTTAGAGCGAGGAACCGGCTTTGTCCGTCCTAGGCGTGGATAGCGCCCCGAACTCAGTCTTCCAAACACTAGGGGCTTCGCCGAAATTTAAAATTATAGAATTCTATGGCTAAGTGAGAGTGTTCAAGCATTATAAGTCCGGTTGCCTCGTTCGTTGTGTTGAGCGCCTCCCTAGATGGACCCAACAATGGGAAGAAGAGCGCTCAAGTTTATCCCGAACACGCCAGCACTCGTGGCATGGGGGCTGAAACCAAAGACTTGCCATCTCTCAAGTTTGATAAACGGCCGCACAGAAGGTAATATTTTAAATTAATAAGCGTTGCTTAGCGCATGTGAACACAGTTTTCAGCGCACAGGATAACACAATGCGAGTCTACTCAAATATTACATCTTTGGAGCACTCATCCGCAATCATGCAGGCACCCTTCAGGACACTCTTATAATACATTTCAGGCGTGCAATACTCTTTGCCCGCTGGCGGCGCGTCCGTCAGAAGCTTCTCAGCGTCCATCCTGCCCCAGTGCACTTTTGCACGGGCAAGGGCCCGACGGGCACCTTCAATGCAGGCGGAGTGCTTGACGACTTCCACCCAGGGACACGCATCCACCAGCCGCCGCACCAGGCCGAAGTAGCTCCCAGGCATGGCCTCCTTGGGCCACAACCGAACTATGAGGCCCTTCACGGCCTGTTCGGCTACCTTGTGGAGCTCGACCAGCTGCTTCAGCTTGTCGCTAAGGGGCACCGGATGTCCGGCCTCAGCGTACTGAGACCAGAAGACCTTCTCCGTCGAGCTCCCCTCCTCAGCCCGGTAGAAAGAGGTAGCATCGGACACACTGCGAGGCAGATTTGCGAACGTTCCTGGAGAGCTCCGAATTCGGGTAAGTAATAGGTAATTCACATTCACATGCTTGCTTTGCATGAAAAATGCCTTACCCGCCGCTATTTTCTTCACCGCCTCGATTTCCTGGAGGGCCTTGTGGGCTTCTGCCTTAGCGGCTTTGGCACTCTCAAGAGCCAATGCAAGCTCGGACTCTCGAGTCTTTGAGTCGCGCTCCAAACTCTCATATTTTTCCACGAGAGCCTGGAGCTCTTGCTGCACCTCCGCCACCCGCGCCTCCTGCTTCTCTCGCTCGGCTTGTTCCATGGCCGCATTGCGTTCGGCCGCGGACACGGCCTCCTTCAGGGTCGCCACCTCGTTCGTGGCCCCTGGAGTACCCACGTTATCCTTGTTATTTCTCTTGCAACCAAAATCCTTTTCTGTAAGGTACAAATTTAATATGGTGTTACTCACCTTCCTTGTCCTCGAGCTACTTCTTGGCACGGCCAAGCTCGCTCTCGGACCGCTCGAGGTTCTGCTTCAAAGCATCGACCTCCGCAGTCAGTGCGGCAGAGGTCAGCAGCGCAGCCTGCAATCCCATATTGACATATTTTTTAGACCTCCTGCGTATATCTTTTTAGATCCTTAGTCCGGCTTCTCTTTCCGAACACCGAACCGAGCATCAGGGGCTACTGTCTATGTGGTATTATATTACATATTTTAAATTTCTTACCTCAAAGCCTGTTTGAAGGCTGCTGCAGGCTTCGGTCAGCCCGCTCTTGGCGAGCTGAACCTTCTGAATCACCGCACTCATGATAGTGCGGTGTTCTTCCTCGATGGAAGCGCCGTTGAGCGCCTCCAACAAGTTATCCGGCGCCTCTGGTTGGACGGAGGCCGCCGGTGTCACAGTCTTGCCCTTCTTACAAGGGGCCGCCTGTCGGACTCCGGAACCACTGCAGGTTCCGGTGTGGAGTCCGGTGCGAAGTCCAGGAGGTTGCCCTGTGGCACCTCCGGAGCCTCCCCCTCTTGGTGGGTCCCCTCCTGGGATCCCACCTCGGCGTCGTCAGCATCACGAGGGGTGGAGGGGGTCGGAAGGGAATCCATATCCGACGTAGCCAAGGACCCGCTCGACGAAGCGGGAAGATCGTCCTTGGCCGGACTACAGGTTGTATGCGGCATTAGAAAGACACCACGTGGCAAAAAAAGAAATTATAAATCATCCATGAATTCAGACACTTACGATCTTGCCAGGGGCTTGGCCCTTGAGGGCCACTCCTTGTCGCCGTCGTTGGCATTGGCGGAGCAGTCCGGAGGAAGGGTCCGTCCTTTCTTGGACCCTTCAGCCGCCCTCGTTGGGGAGGCCTTCCTCTTCTTCTCTCCCCCCGCTGGGGGAGAGGCCTCTTTCTCCTCCTCCTCGGGGGAGGAGTCCGCCTCGGAGTCATTAGACGATGAGTCCGATACCACCTGGCGCCGGGAACTCCTTCGGGTTCCCGTGGCCTTCTTCTTGGCCTTCTTCTCCGGCACCACGTAAAGTGCCAGGACCAGCAGCCCCGTCAAACGGGTGTCCGCTGGGTCTTCTGGAAGGGGAGCCGGACAGTTAACCTGTCCGGACGTCTTCTGCCAGTCTTGTTAAAGGCATTGGGAGTTTAGATCCCACAAAGAATCAAACTATGAAAGAAATGGGTGTCCCATAAAGGATAACATAGCTTACCTCGCCGGCCGGGCGCTGCGTGCTGAATCCGCGATCTTCAGTTGCGGATGCGGGGGCTTCTCCGCCCTTGAACAGCACCCTCCAGGCAGCTTCGTACGTCGTGTCGAAGAGCCCGCTCAGGGTCCGGTGCTGTGCCGGCAGGGGAGAATCCGGCGGACGAGCATGACCTGGATCACGTTGACAAGCTTAAGATTCTTGTTCATCAGGGTCTGGAGACAGGACTGGAGTCCGGTCAGCTCCTCCGAACTACCCCATAGCAAGCCCTTCTCTTTCCAGGAGGTGAGCTGCATGGGGATACCTGATCTGAACTCGGGGGCCGCTGCCCATTTAGGGTCATGCGGCTCGGTGATGTAGAACCACCCCAATTGCCACCCTTTGATGGATTCCATGAAGGCGCCCTCAAGCCAAGTAACGTTGGGCATTTTGCCCACCATGGCGCCTCCGCACTCCGCTTGGACGCCCTTTACCACCTTCGGCTTGACATTGAAGGTCTTTAGCCACACGCCGAAGTGGGGCTGGATGCAGAGGAAGGCCTCGCACACGACGATAAACGCCGAGATGTTGAGGATGAAGTTTGGCACCAGATCGTGGAAGTCCAGGCCATAGTAGTACATGAGCCCCCGGACGAAGGGATGAAGAGGGAAGCCTAGTCCGCGGAGGAAGTGGGGAAGAAATACGACCCTCTCATGGGGCCTGGGGGTGGGGATGAGCTGCCCCTCGTCGGGCAGCCGGTGCGCGATGTCGCTGGACAGGTATCCGGTGCCGCGCAGCTTCTCGATGTGACCCTCCGTAACGGAGGAGGCCATCCACTTGCCTCCCGCTCCAGACATGGCTGGAGAAGGTTGAGGCGAGATGTGCGAACTTGGGCGCTGGAGCTCGAGTGCGCGGAGATGGATAAACAAAGGAGGAAGAAGGCGTAGGTAAAAAAGGTGGATCCTTATCCCCTTATATATGGGCGGACGAAGACTATGCGTCCCCACCGGCCTGGTAAAACTCGCTTATCTCCCAAGCGCCACAATCAATGGCATGGTTGGGTTACCCATGTCCGTATTGATGGGAATCACGGAATAAGGGGAACACGATCTCTGCTTCGACAAGACGTGCCAAGGAAACCGCTTCGCTAAACGCGCTGAGGTGGTATGATAAAAACGATTCAAGTAAAGGCTTGGTAGTGGTGTGACGACACGCCACAAAATACGTCAGCAGATTGAACTTGTGTACATATTATTCTCTCTATGGTGGTATGTGGAATTTATTTTACAGAGCCGGACACTATCCTGGTGTTCGCAATCTTCTATGGATTATTCGGAAGAGGAACCCGCCTTGCAATGCCGAAGACAATATGCGCACCGGACTCGTCGTCATTGAAGAATGGTTCAGGGGCTACTGAGGGAGTCCTGGACTAGGGGGTGTCCGGATAGCCGGACTATCATCATCGGCCGGACTCCAAGACTATGAAGATACAAGATTGAAGACTTCGTCCCGTGTCCGGATAGGACTTTCCTTGGCGTGGAAGGCAAGCTTGGTAATACAGATATGTAGATCTCCTACCATTGTAACCGACTCTGTGTAACCCTAGCCCTCTCCAGTGTTTATATAAACCGGAGGGTTTTAGTCCATAGGACGAACAACCATTACAACAATCATACCATAGGCTAGCTTCTAGGGTTTAGCCTCCTTGATCTCGTGGTAGATCCATTCTTGTACTACCCATATCATCAATATCAATCAAGCAGGAGTAGGGTTTTACCTCCATCGAGAGGGCCCGAACCTGGGTAAAAACATCGTGTCCCTTGTCTCCTGTTACCATCCGCCTAGACGAACAGTTCGGGACCCCCTACCCGAGATCCGCCGGTTTTGACACCGACACTAATAAACGAGCTATGGAGATGCCCATCAATTGATGTCAATGCAAGGAGTAGGGATTGCCATGCAACGCATGCACTAAGAGCTATAAGTGTATGAAAGCTCAAAATAAAACTAAGTGGGTGTGCATCCAACTTGCTTGCTCATGAAGACTTCGGACATTTGAGGAAGCCCATCATTGAAATATACAAGCCAAGTTCTCTAATGAAAAATTCCCACTAGTTATATGAAAATGAAAGCATAGGAGACTCTCTATATGAAAAACATGGTGCTACTTTGAAGAACAAGTGTGAAAATGATAGTAGCATTGCCCCTTCTATTTTTTTCTCTCTCTTTTTCTTTTCTCCTTTTTTTGTTGGCCTCTTTTTTTTCTTTTTTTCGTCCAGTTCCTCATCCCGACTTGTGGGGGAATCATAGTCTCCATCGTCCTTTCTTCACTTGGGACAATGCTCTAATAATGAATAATGATGATCATCACGCTTTTATTTACTTACAACTCAAAATTACAACTCGATTCTAGAAAAAAATATGACTCTATATGAATGCCTCTGGCGGTGTACCAGGATGTGCAATGATCTAGCGTAACATGTATAAAAATGATGAACGATGGCTGAGGCACAAATACTATGTCAGCTATATGATCATGCAAAGCAATATGACAATGATGATGTGTGCCATAAAAACGAAACAGTGGAAGTTGCGTGGCAATATATCTCGGAATTGCTATGGAAATGCCATAATAGGTAGGATGGTGGCTGTTTTGAGGAAGATATAAGGAGGTGTATGTGTGATAGAGTGTAAGATATCACGTGGTTTGGATGCACCGGCAAAGTTTTCACCACATCTCAAGTTATCAAGTATTTCATTTTTCTTCAGAGGATTATCGGGCAAAGCATTAAGTAATTGGAGAAGCCTCCCCCAAGCTTGTGGGAGACTCTCTTCTTCAATTTGCATAAAGTTAAATATTTCCTGTAAAGCAGCTTGTTTCTTGTGAGCAGAAAAATAATTTTCAGAGAAGTAATATATCATATCATGGGGACTACGCACACAACCAGGAGAAAGAGAATTAAACCATATCTTAGCATCACCCTGTAATGAGAAAGGAAACAACATAATAATATAGTAATAGCAAAAAAAATTCTCACAAGCAAATAGGGTGGCTATATAATTCAATTTAGTAAGATGTGCCACAACAGTTTCAGATTCATAACCATGGAAAGGATCAGATTCAACCAAAGTAATTAACTCAGGATTGACAGAGAATTCATAATCCTTATCAGTAACAAAGATAGGTGAAGTGGCAAACTTAGGGTCATATTGCATTCTAGCATTCAAAGATTTTTCTTTCAGCTTGGCTAACAATTTCTTAAGATCATCTTTATCATTGCAAGCAGAAAAGTCTCTAGTAGTTTCTTCATCCATAATATAACCCTCAGGTACCTTAGGCAATTCATATCTAGGGGGAGAATCATAATCTTCAGTTTCAATAATATCACCAGTTTCAGTAATTTCATTCTCTCTAACCCTAGCAAGTTATTCATCAAGAAATTCACCTAGTGGCACAATATCATCAAGCAAAATAGTAGTATCATCATAAGCATCATGCATAGCAGAAGTAGCATCATCAGTTACTTGCAACATATCAGAATTACTAGCAGGTGGTGGTGTCGCAAGCTTACTCAAAACAGAAGGTGCATCAAGTGCAGAGCTAGATGGCAGTTCCTTACCTCCCCTCGCAGTAGAGAGATAAATCTTGGTTTTTTTATCTTTCAAATTCCTCATGGTGATCAACAGATATAAATCCCAAGTGACTCAGATAATAGAGCTATGCTCCCCGGCAACGGCGCCAGAAAAAGGTCTTGATAACCCACAAGTATAGGGGATGGCAACAGTTTTCGAGGGTAGAGTATTCAACCCAAATTTATTGATTCGACACAAGGGGAGCCAAAGAATATTCTCAACTATTAGCAGCTGAGTTGTCAATTCAACCACACCTGAAATACTTAATATCTGTAGCAAAAAATTTAGTAGCAAAGTAGTATGGAAGTAACGGTAACAGTAGCAAAAGTAACAGTGGCAGTTTTGTAGTAATTGTAACAGTGGCAACGGCAAAGTAACGTAGCAAAGATCAATATGTGAAAAGCTCGTATGTAAAGGATCAGTGATGGATAATTATGTCGAATGGCATTCATCATGCAACAGTTATAACCTAGGATGACACAGAACTAGCTCCAATTCATCAATATAATGTAGGCATGTATTCCGTATATAGTCATACGTGCATATGGAAAATAACTTGCATGACATCTTTTTGTCCTACCCTCCCATGGCAGCGGGGTCCTAATGGAAACTAAGGATATTAAGGCCTCCTTTTAATAGAGAACTGGAACAAAGCATTAGCACTTAGTGAATGCATGAACTCCTCAAACTACGGTAATCACCAGAAAGAATCCCAATTATTGTCACCTTGGGGTATGCGGATCATAACTCGTAATAGGTGTCTACAACTTGCAAGATAGGATCAAGAACACATATATATATATTCATGAAAACATAATAGGTTTAGATCTGAAATCATGGCACTGATACGTCCATTTTGCATCATGTTTTCCTACTGTTATTTATATTGTTTTTATGTATAATAATGCTTTTTGAAGTAATTCTAATGTCTTTTCTCTCATTAAGAACAGTAAAACCGAACCTAAACCCAGCCCTCTCACGCACTCTGCGTTCTTGGTCGTTCGATTTTACGTGCTGGACGTTTATGGCCGTTCGATAATCCCTCCGCGAGATGGGCTGCATGTCATAGGGGCAGCTATTCTCGTAACTTTTTCGGAGCTCTGTGGTTAATCGGGCTATTATTGGGTCGTCCGACCTGTTTCCCACAGCCCATTAGGCTAGCTGTTGCAACAAAGGGCCCTCTCTGCTGGCGTTCGCCTCGTTCCCTTCCTTCCCATCGCCCTCGAGAAACCTAGCACCGCTGGCGGCGACTTGCCCGAGACTCTGCCTGTTTGCCATGCCGCCAGAGGCGTTGGCGACGTCGACAACGACGGTGAAAGCTGCCACCACGCCTTCCTCATCTATCGGGCTGGCCTTCCTCCTTCGCACCGATGCGAATGGGCGTTGTGGCATTTTTCCCACATCCATATTATGGGCGGCGCTCCCCCGTTCACCTTTTGTGTTGACCGATGGTGCGACCATGGAGTGCAGGTCTGCACCCTAGACGTCAGCGGATAACCAAGCAGCGACACGGTTGACCGGATGCGAGGCGACATATCTGCCACATGCACCTTCGCTTTGGCTTGACTCGCCACCGTTCCCTGTGTGCCCAAAAACCTCGCAATTTCGGGTAATTTTCTCTTTGGTCGATGTGCTCTCTTCTCTCACTGTTATCTACAATCTCTGATGTTCCTGTTGAATTTTCAGTATAATTTATTTGTTTATGCAGATGGACATTACAATAGGCAGGGAGTGGGTATCTAGGAAGAATGAATTGAAAAGGATCGATGCAATGATAATATGAGTACAATGGCAACTTCAAATTTCTACAGAAACAAATTGAGAATGAATGATGTACTGTACAAGTAATATTCAGGGAAGTGTCTCAAAACAGTATAGTTCAGTCTGAAACTATATTTTTGATTGGCTCTCTTCCCTCACTTCTTATCTGCTATCTCTGATGTTACTGTTGATTTTTCAGTATCATTTACTCTTTTTTCCTGATGGATATATAGGCAGGGAGTGGGTATCTAGGAAGAATGAATTGAAAGGAATCGATGCAATGATAATGTCAGTACAATGGCAGCTCCAAATTTCTATAGAAACATAGTGAGAAGGAATGATGTACTGTACCAGTAATATTCAGGGAAGTGTCCCAAAATAGTATAGTTCAGTGAAAAACTGTATATTTGATGGACCAGTCAAATTTCGACATGATATTAGAAATGCAATATCCACTTTTCACTTTCTAATTCATAATTATTTATTTTTATATTCCATATGAATTCTAAACTGCATATTTTGTACGGTGTTGTTCAAGGAAGAGTCCTTCATATCCGATGAGATCACCTCGATGCGAGATGGGATATAAATACTAAAATAGCATGTAAATAACATTATCATAGTTATTTACCTCTTGAAGCTAGACATCGTTGTGTTTTTTTGGTCCAGTATTTTTTTTCATGTGTAGCAATTGGTTATATATCTTCTGTGCCTTTATATTTGCATGTATCCTTAAAGTTGGTTCTTTTTCCTTGAGATGAGACTGCAGGGAAGGGCTCACAGCTAGAACTGTCGAGTACTATATCACTTTGGGGGAAATCGAAGTATGAAATTCCATAGTTGTCAAATATTATTTATTATGTCAAGGTTACAGTTTATGGCCACTTGCTTGCTTCATATTTTTTATCCTACTAAAACTTCTATTGCCAACGAGATCATTTAATGTAGGACCAATAATCGTATTGGTTAGAATACAGTAGGCAACATGAGCAACAAATGTTTGTTGTTCTTTTCCAAGAGTTCTTATCATGTTCTTTTGTTTCTCACACCTATTATCACCTAATGGCAGCCATAAGGGAGAGAGAGCTATGTGCCTCTGTGGTGGGCAGGGTCTAACAACGAAACCATCCCATCCTGTTGTGGTTGTCGGTCGCTTCGTGTTTGCCTCTTTCTGGAGAACGATCTGTAATGCGCAAGTCCCTTTCAAGGCTCATCCATGTAGGTATCTTATCGAAGTTTATCTATGTTCATATACTTCATCCTTTTATCCTTCAAAATAACTATCTCGATTATGCATTTGTCAGATTCACCTTTGAACACTCATGGAGCATAGGTTTCTCCAGTATATATTCTATTTCATAAGATTGGTTCACCTGATGCATGTTAACAAGGAATGAATCCTACATCGTTAAAAAAATTGAACCATACATCACTAAAAAGATTATACATTTTTTTAATTCATGGCGTACAGTGGTTGTTTCTACTATACAACACGTAGGCTACAGATCAAATTTCTAATATATGCAGTTGCCTTCTTTTGTAAAACTGAGACATCGATATATTGAGAAACTTCCACCCACTTGGTAATTTAAAGTGCTCCTTTTAAGTTTAAGCACATCTTGGTTGTAAGTTTTTGCAATATTAATTCTTCATAATTATTCACCAGTACTGGATACTACTTGTGCTCGCTCCTCATGTATACTGCATAGCTGTTGTAGTTATCCATAAAGTATTTGAGTGCCAACATTTTTTGCCTTGCCTCTCTTGTTTCCTGTCCCTCCCATGGTTTAGAACCCTTGCCATTATTTTACAAAATCGAAACTTACCAACCTTCTTACCATCTAACATATTCATACAAAAAAAATATTAATCAACATATTCAGGTGACAAAACACTTGTCAAAAACCATGATTCATGGGCGTGATAATTATATCACATGATTAAAACTAATACCCTTGAATTTATTTTCATATTTATATGATGTAATCAAAATACTACACTTGCATATAATTGCATCAATCATTAATTTTATAGTGCCAAAATAGATTGGCGCAGCAACACGCGCATTCGATGATCTAGTAATATGCAAGGTTCACACAAAGAGGGAGAATACCAGTAGCTGGAATTCTGGACCTGAAAAAGCTACGTCAGGCCACCTATTCTGCACAACTCCAAATGAGCTGAAACTTTACGGAGAATTTATATGGAATATATAAGAATTATTGGAGCAAATAAGTACCAGAGGGGGCCCACCAGGTGAGCACAACCCACTTGGGCGCGCCAGGGAGCCCAGGCGTGCCCTGGTGGGTTGTGCCCTCCTCGGCTCACTGATACGTCTCCAACGTATCTATAATTTTTTATTGCTCCATGCTATTATATTACCTGTTTTGGATGTTTATGGGCTTTACTTTACATTTCTATATCATTTTTGGGACTAACCTACTAACCGGAGGCCCAGCCCGAATTGCTGTTTTTTTGCCTATTTCTGTGTTTCGAAGAAAAGGAATATCACACGGAGTCCAAATGGGATGAAACCTTCGGGAGCGATCATTTTGGAACAAACGCAACCCAGGAGACTTGGAGTGGACGTCAAGCAGCAGACGAGGAAGCCACGAGGTAGGAGGGCGCGCCCTAGGGGGGTGGGCGCGCCCCCAACCCTCGTGGGCCCCTCGTGGCTCCACCGACCTACTTCTTCCTCCTATATATATCCACGTACCCCGAGAACATCCAGGAGCACCACGAAAACCTAATTACACCGCCGCAACCTTTTGTATCCGCGAGATCCCATCTTGGAGCCTTCGTCGGTGCTTCGCCGGAGGGGGAATCGATCATGGAGGGCCTCTACATCATCTCCAAGGCCTCTCCGATGAGTTGTGAGTAGTTTACCATAGACCTTCGGGTCCATAGTTATTAGCTAGATGGCTTCTTCTCTCTCTTTGAATCTCAATACAAAGTTCTCCTCGATCTTCTTGGAGATTGAGGGAGTCCTGGACTAGGGGGTGTCCGGATAGCCGGATTACCCTCATCGGCCGAACTATCATCGGCCGGACTATCATCATCGACCGGACTCCAAGACTATGAAGATACAAGATTGAAGACTTCGTCCCGTGTCTGGATGGGACTTTCCTTGGCGTGGAGGGCAAGCTTGGCGATACGGATATGTGGATCTCCTACCATTGTAACCGACTCTATGTAACCCTAGCCCTCTCCGGTGTCTATATAAATCGGATGGCTCTAGTCCGTAGGACAACAAACAACATCAACCCTTACAATCATACCATAGGCTAGCTTCTAGGGTTTAGCCTCCTTGATCTCGTGGTAGATCCACTCTTGTAAACATCCACAATATCAATATCAATCAAGCAGGATGTAGGGTTTTACCTCCATCAAGAGGGCCCGAACCTGGGTAAAACATCGTGTCCCTTGTCTCCTGTTACCATCCGCCTAGACGCACAGTTCGGGACCCCCTACCCGAGATCCGCCAGTTTTGACACTGACATTGGTGCTTTCATTGAGAGTTCCTCTGTGCCGTCACCGATAGGAAGGATGCCTCTTCCCGTCTTCAAGGACGGTATCTTCGCCAATGGAGCCTTGGCCGCCGGCCAAACTATCCGGCTAGGAGGTTTTCTTATGACCGCCTGTCCAGCCACCGCTTCCACGATGACCTCTCGGGTCATCGAGAGCAATCTTCACGTCAACTCGGAATTCGCCGAGCATCTAGATCCAGCAGAGCTCTCGTCTGTAAACGAACTCTTGGATCGGATCGCCGCCCCGGGAGTCGCTACAGACTACGATCAGATTGGGCTTAAAACCGATCTGAGAGAGATTAACTCTCCCCAGGTCACCCACCACGTTGCGGTGGTAGGAGAACAATGCGGCGACTCTTCTCCTTTATTGAAAACTAGTCATGTCCGGGCTCCCAAACCCTCCATGCCGGATTCCCGCGGAGGGACGGACTTCAATCGAGCACTGAACTTAAAATCAGGCCTTGTTCCGGGCTCGTTGGATAACGTGTAGCAATCAAAGCTTCCAAATTTGGAAACTTCTCGGCCTTCGAGCCTTGAGATGGGTAGGGTTCCGGACTTAGTTCCACCCACCCGACCAGATATATGCGATCTATCTCTAATCCGGCAAGAGCCCGCTGAAACAGTACATCACTACTGGGCCAGATTCCTCCTGGTTATGGACAGGATAAAGGACTGCCGAGAGGAAAACGCAATCTCATTTTTCTGCAATAATTGCATGGACGAGGGAATCTTGAATGCCGTCAGCCGTCGTGAAATCACACGCTTCGCCGACCTGGCATCCATAGTACAAAAGTACTGTGCGATAGAGAGTTTCTGGAAAACCGAAAATAGGTTTTGGGACAATCCGGCCCCGGATACAGCCCCAGTCCGCAACAAAAGGGTGCATCACACTTAGGCACCAGGTGCAAGAACCAAAAAATAGAAACCCCTTAAAGGGAACGGAACCGTACTGGAGGGATGGCTCAGCAGACCCTGTACAATTCACGGTACAGAGGGCGCCGTCCCAACACATAGCCTTCGAGCATGTTGGATACTACGGCAGGTGGCCAAAAGTGGCGAGGAGCTTCTAGCCCCGGGAAACCACACCAACAATACTGGTACGGTATCAACAGTCTTCGAGACTTTCGCATCAAACAATATGCGGAAACGAACAATCCGCAGCCTCGCCGAAGTCTACCAAGTAGCCACAGCAAATCCTTGGAGCGACGCGGCCATCACCTTCAATGCCAGCGACGAACCTAAATTCCGAACAGCCCGAGCACCAGCCGCATTGGTCCTCAGTCCGATAGTGGAAGGCTTTCAACTTACCAAGGTGCTCATGGATGGCGGCAGCAGATTAAACCTCATCTACGAGGAAACCCTTCAAAAAATGGAAATAGACTGGAGCCGCATTGAGCGAAGCAGCACAACCTTCAGAGGAATAATCCCTAGCCGGGAAGCGCGCTGCACAGGAAAAATCACACTCGATGTGGTATTCGGCTCGTCGGACAATTATAGATCCGAAGAAGTCACGTTCCAAGTGGCCCCGTTCAACAGCGGATATCACGCTATATTAGGACGAGAGGCATTCACAATCTTCCAAGCCGTACCCCATTACGGGTACATGAAGCTCAAAATGCCTAGGCCCGGCGGAATAATCACTCTTGTTAGTGATCCGGACATAGCACTCCGCGCCGAAAACAAGACAGCCGCATTAGCCCTGGAGGCACTATCCGAAGCCTTAGCGGCGGAGGAACTCAGCGCGCTGCGCTCTACGGTGAATAGGGACGATGTGATACTCGATAAGAGATCCAAGTCCACCTCCTTCAAACCAGCAGAAGAAATAGTAAAATTCCAGGTCCACCCAACGGACCCAACAAAGACGGCCTCCATCGGGACACAATTGAACCCTGATGTAGACGTCGTACTGCGAGAATTCCTTCGGGAAAATTGGGACATTTTTGCCTGGCACCCCTCGGATATGCCCGGAATCCCACGCAGATTGGCAGAACACAGCCTAAACATCCTAAAAGGATTCAAGCCAGTCAAACAGGCTCTTCGACGATTTTCCGAACCCAAAAGACAGGCAATGGGAGAAGAGCTAGCCAAACTATTGGAAGCCGGATTCATCAGAGACATCAAACATCCAGATTGGCTAGCAAACCTGGTAATGGTGCCAAAGAAGGACAAATCCTGGCGCCTATGTGTCGATTTCAAAGACCTAAATAAAGCCTGCCCAAAGGATCCCTTCCCCCTCCCCCGCATCGACCAAATCATCGATGCCACTCCAGGGCACGATTCATTGTGCTTCCTGGACGCATACTCCGGCTATCATCAAATCAAGATGGCAGAAGCGGATCAAGCAGCAACGGCATTCATCACTCCATATGGACCATTCTGCTTCAACACGATGCCCTTCGGACTTAAAAACGCCGGTGCAACATATCAGCGCATGATTCAGACATGTCTGGCTACCCAGATCGGCAAAACAGTAGAGGCATACGTAGACGACGTAGTCGTCAAAACTAAACACGTCGAAACTCTAGTAGACGACTTGAGGGTCACATTTGATAACCTCCGAGCATATGATATCAAGCTGAAACCGGAAAAATGCGTTTTCGGCGTACCAGCCGGAAAGCTCTTGGGCTTCATTGTATCCGGTAGAGGAATTGAAGCAAATCCGGCCAAGATCCGAGCTCTATCACAGCTGGATATTCCAAAAAACCTCAAACAGATCCAGAAATTGACTGGATGCGTGGCGGCTCTCAGCTGCTTTATCTCCCTCTTAGGAGAAAAGGCATTGCCCCTCTATCGCCTCCTCAGGCACACCGAACACTTCAAGTGGACGGATGCTGCCACCGCCGGACTCGAAGAAATAAAGGCCATATTGGCAACGAATCCGGTCCTGGCTGCGCCCAACCTGGGCGAACCAATGTTGTTATACATCACAGCAACACATCAAGTTGTAAGCGCGGTACTCGTCGTCGAACGAGAGACAGAAGGGCATAAATTCCCTCTTCAAAAACCAGTGTACTATGTATCCACTGTGTTAACCCCCTGCAAGTCCCGTTACCCGCACTATCAGAAGATAGCATATGCGGTGTTCATGGCATCCCAGAAGCTCCGACACTACTTTCAAGAGTGTTTGATAACAGTGGCCTCCGAAGTACCACTTAACGACATTATAAACAACCGCGACGCAACAGGCAGGATTGCAAAATGGGCCATTGAGCTCTTACCATTCGATATAACTTACAAACCTCGGCGAGCTATAAAGTCACAAGTTTTGGTTGACTTTGTCGCTGAATGGACCGAAGCCGAACTCCCTAAAGAGTACGGCGCATACTCCAATTGGATTATGCACTTCGACGGCTCTAAAATGTTGGCCGAACTGGGGGCTGGCGTCGTATTGACGTCCCCGACCGGGGACACAGTCCGATACGTACTTCAAATAATGTACACGGACTCCAACGATGCAGCCGAATACGAGGCCCTTTTACATGGTCTTCGGATGGCAATCTCCATGGGCATTCAACGCCTAGAGGTGCGCGGGGATTCAAACCTCGCAATATCCCAAATAATTGGAGACTTTGATGCCAAGGATCCGAAAATGGCAGCATATCGCAACGCTGTCCTAAAAATGTCAGCTCGGTTCGACGGACTCGAATTCCATCACGTAGCCAGGGATAATAACCAAGCGGCCGATGTATTGGCATGCATCGGCGCAAAACGTGACGCTGTCCCTCCAAACATCTTCCTGGAACGGCTATTCAAGCCATCCGTACTATGGGAAGAGGAGTCCGGAAATAACAAACCGGAAGCAGCCACACCAACCGACACAGAGCAATTTGACATAAGCGGCAATTCCGCCGCCGAAATAACACCTTCAGCCCACGACATAATGGCCGTAATCGCCCCGTGGATAGAACCATTCCTAGCCTAGTTACTTAGGCAGGAACTTCCCGAAGACCAAAATGAGGCCCGCTGCATAGTTCGGCGATCTAAAGCCTACAAGGTCCACGAGGGAGAACTTTATAAGAAAAGCACAACCGGAGTCCTTCAAAGGTGTATCTCTGAAGAGGAAGGGCGAGACCTCCTGGCTGAAATTCATGCCGGACTAGGCGGACACCACGCAGCAGCCCAGGCCCTCGTAGGAAAGGCATTCCGTACAGGATTTTATTGGCCGACGACCCGGGCAGATGCTCAGGACTTAGTCCAACGATGCGTCGGTTGTCAGCTCTTTGCTAATCAGAGCCATATGCCACCCACCGCCCTCAAAACTATACCCATTACCTGGCCGTTCGCGGTCTGGGGGCTTGACATGGTTGGACCACTTAAAGGGGGAACCCACAAGCAAAGATACCTTTTGGTCATGGTGGATAAATTCACCAAATGGATAGAGGCCAAGCCAGTTAAAACGGCAGAGTCCGGACCAGTGATAGACTTTATATCCGGGGTAGTACACCGTTACGGTGTCCCCCACAGCATCATCACCGATAACGGCACGAATTTTACGGCCGACGAGGTTAAATCATGGTGCAAAAATATGGGCATTAAGCTCGATTACACTTCAGTCTATCATCCTCAAACCAACGGTCAAGTGGAACGAGCAAATGGTCTAATAATGAGCGGCATCAAACCCAGAGTAGTGCGGTCACTTACGAAATCTGACACGCGCTGGGTAGAGGAGCTCGACTCCGTACTCTGGGGGCTGTGGACAACGCCCAACCATACTACCGGATTCACACCATTTTTTATGGTGTACGGTGCAGAGGCAGTTCTGCCCTGCGACATTATTCATGACTCACCTCGAGTGCGCATGTATGAAGAAAGAGAGGCCGAGCTGGATCGGCAGGATAGCTTGGACGCATTGGCGGAAGAACGCGACGTCGCCAAGGCTCGTTCCGCATTCTATCAACAACAGGCTCGAAGATATCAAAGCAGAGAAGTACGGGCCAAGACTTACAACATTGGCGAACTAGTTCTACGCCTACCGGACAAGAAAAAGGACAAGCTCAAGCCCAAATGGGAGGGCCCCTTCATTATCGACCAAGTCCTGACCGGCGGAGCGTACCGTCTACGAAATGCGTCGGACAACCGACTCGAGCCGAACCCATGGAACGCAGCCCGCCTCCGAAGATTCTATGCCTAGCGCCGGACTAAGAGTTCGTCCCCTTCCCCTGCTCAAATTTTTTACACTTCAGTTGTCTTTTATTTCTCTTTCTTCTCTTAACCTCCTATTAAAAAGCCCTTAAGGGCCTACTTGCGCATTGTTCGCACACACTTGATGTGCCATCCGCACTCATTATACCTGGGGGCTTCTTTACCAGAAGCTTAATTATAAGGGCTTCATGCCCAGCACATGTGTGAAGCTTCCACATGTACCTTTTATTCACCATTATATGCATCGATATGACTTAAGTTTTGGCCAAGCTGGGTTGCCTGGCTCCTGTGCTTACCCCTACATTCCCGATTGTTCGGCTAGGAGGTAAAGGGAGCACCTCTGCGATTGTTACTGCCGGGTCAGCCGGATGTGTACCTCAGACTGGGTGAAGCCGAAAGCTAGCGTTCTTAAGGGAATATTCGGTCGGTGACTTGAAAGATGATTTTTTACCTACTTAATTATCTGCCCCCAGATGTTTTTCTTCTTTTTTCGCAGTCCGGACATGCACTTTAGGGCATGCCTCCCCCAGAGGAAAGGAACCCTTAACGAAACTATTCTCCCTGGAAGATGTTTCTTACTAACCATGTAATATAACATAACTAGTTGGGCACTTGTCTGATAAAGCACTAATGACCCCTATGCCTGGTCTCCATGCATACCCCGGTTGTTTCATAACCGAGAAGGTATTCGGACACACTCCGGACTCTAGGGTCCCGAGGTCGAAGCGAAAAGGTCGGCAAAGACAAACGATCTACAATCCGGCTAGAAGGCATTTTACATGTCATTTTATAATACATTGTCAAATTGACTGACTGTATTCTTCCTCAATCCCGTCTAATAGGCTGTCTAATTTACACTCCTGTTGGGAAAACTTAGCGGCCAACTCTACTTGGCCGTATACTAAACTCACAGGGATCTCCTTCCCATCGGGCCCCACAGGTCCGACTTCGGCCATGTGGTTGGGATCCGCCTTCTTGTACCGCGTCTTTACCATGGCCCAGGCCTCCCTGGCACCTTGGCGGCAGGCTGAAACCTTCCATAAATGGAAGCACCGCCGCACTCCCTGAAGCTTCTCCACAAGCTCCCCAAGGCCCTCGGGTAGGGAGAAGGCTGGCCATAAAGCCTGGATGACGCGCGCATTGCCTGCCGAACTCGTTCGATCAGTTGCAACAACTCGGGAAGTTGATCACCCGTTGATACGGGCATCTCCTCCGCAGGACGACCTGTGAGTACACCTATAGACATATTTTGTCAATTGACTTCCTCGCCGAACTCTTCTTTTCAAAGGAGTTCGCTCAAGCACTTACTATAGATGCCGCGACGAAGCCGCTGATTCTCCTTAACGGAGCCAGACAGCTCGGCCCGAACGCCTTTCAGCTCTTCTCCAAGTTGGGCATGGGCATCCTGGAGCTTGTTCCTTTCGTGCTGCACCTTATGCGGCACCCTCTCGCCGGCCTTCAGCTGGCGCAGAAGTTCTTGCCTGTCCAGATCTTGTCCGGCAGCACCTGCAATGTCATTATCAGACTTGTGCACAGGCCAAACACTACTTATCTTTTTAAATAATGTGTTACCAGGAGAGGTCCCTGTGTTTCCTCCTACGGCAGCGAGTGCAGCCTCAAGTTGAGCCTTACACTCTTGCAGCTCCTGAGACAGTTGGGTATTCTTCTCGGTAAGACCCTGCGTTTCATATGATCCTTAAATCAGTTAATATAACTACTTTAAGTCTCGGGGGCTACTGGCATATATAACTGTTAAATTCTCTTACCCGTATGTCTTTTACATACTGCTCCGTGGCTCTGGTCAAACCATCTTGAGCGGCACGGAGGTGCGCGTCCCCTGCATTAAAGGCATCCAACGCCTCAGGGGAGAAGCACGCGTCACGAAAAACTGTCCGGCGGCGCCTGTGGTTCATGGCGCTCTCCACCTCAGACTTGGTGGCGGAAAGTCTGTCGGCATCCTCTGTCGGAGGAGTGTCCGGCTCGCGCCTTGCGCTTGCCTCCCCCTCCAGGCCAGGCGTTGGAGCTTGGCTGGTAGAGGCCGGATTGGTAACCTCTACATCCGCAGCCCGGCGGGCGCTTTTTCTCCTACAAAAGTCATGAGCACTCAAATGCTTCCTAGGAATGTTGCTCCGAATAATGAATTGTGAGCTATACCTTTGCGGCGACGTTTCAGTTCGCGCCGTGCTCCTCTTCCGCCTACTGGTCCGGACTGGCCTTTGATGGTCAGCCGCCGCGGGCTTGGCTTCCCGCCCTAGAGGCGCCTCCTGCACAGCGTCATCATATACAGTGGTCAGAAATAAGCAAGGAAGGAATAACTGTGTCAGGACTTTGGTCACTATCACCTGGGAAGCCGGATATAGCCCGGGATTGTCGGCCGTAATGGCAACTAAAGCATTATCCATGCTGAGCTGGTGGAACACCCCGTCGATTAGCTCCACTCCTATGTCCGAATCCTCTTCAGAGGCCGGATCCCGGGATCTCTCCGGATCCTCGGGTTGCGGAGCTGGACTTAGCATGTCCTCCACCATCCGACGCAGCTCCTGCGTCGAAAGAAGAACACCATATAAGAAACTTAAATTTCAAAGGCATGGGTTGGACACGCGGAGTGTTCGCTTACCCAAGGCCGGGATTATTCATGGAAAACCCATTTAACGGGTTCGTCCGAAGGAAATCCTCCTTCTCCCCCTTATACAGGCCGGACAGGACCTTCACCAGGTCTTCGGCCGAATCCGGCCCTTTGCGGCCATGACGGGTGGCATCGTCCTCCCCGTCGAAATCCCACATGGGGTGGCCCCTGTATTGTAGTGGCTGCACCCCCCGCATAATGCATGTTGCCATGACTCCAATCATGGTCAACCTGGAATGGGCCAGTAACCTTATCCGGCCCATCAGATAATGGACGCTCTTGTCTTCCTCCAGTTGGGGGCTCCGCGGACGCCAACTAAGGCGTTTCTTCAGGGGAGCATTGCTGAACTCCGGGAGGCCGATCCGAACAGGGTCCGGCAGCGGAGCGTCTTCTATATAAAACCATTTCGAAGGCCAGTCTTCGGACGCCTTCTTAGGGGTTCCGGATGGATATCCGGTCCCGGAAATGCGCCATATTTCGGCGCCGCCCACTTGATATATGGACCCCTCATGAGAGCGGGGTACAAGGCAGAACAACCTCTTCCACAGCGCGAAATGGGGCTCGACGCCCAGGAATAGCTCGCAAAGAGCTACGTAACCCGCAATATGCAGGATCGAGGCAGGCGTGAGGTGATGAAGCTGGAGTCCGTAGAACTCCAGGAGCCCGCGGAGGAATGGATGTATAGGAAATCCGAGCCCCCTTATCAGATAGGGGATGAAGCATACCCGCTCCCCTTTGTTGGGATTTGGGTAGCCTCCGCTTGCTTCCCACCTTTATAGGTGGCCAGCCCGGCTCAGACCGGAACCATGAAGGCCGAAGGGAGATATCCCCCCGTTTAGAGCTTCACCAGCTCGTTGTGCGGAATAGAGCATCTCCTCCAATCTCCTGGCAGAGGGCTGGGAGCGCGAGAAGAGGAGCTGCGTTGATGGTCCATGATGGAATGGATTCTTGGTCGAAAGCGCTCTGATGAGTATTCGCGGGAGGAAGATGGTGATTTGGATCTGGATTCTTGCCTCTCTTATAGGCAGATTACTCGCACAACTAGGGGGTAAAACATAAAAGACACCCTGGCTTTTCGCATTCGTGCGACGTGTGGAAGAAGGCCATTATTGGGCGTGGAAGCCTAGAAGCACAACATTGATGAGGAAGCCAGACACTATTCGGCTGGTACATGGAACTTGAAGGAGAACCCGCCTTGCAACGCCGAAGACTATACACATGCTGGACTTATCGTCATTGAAGACTGGTTCGGGGGCTACTGAGGGAGTCCTGGACTAGGGGGTGTCCGGATAGCCAGATTACCCTCATCGGCCGAACTATCATCGGCCGGACTATCATCATCGACCGGACTCCAAGACTATGAAGATACAAGATTGAAGACTTCGTCCCGTGTCCGGATGGGACTTTCCTTGGCGTGGAGGGCAAGCTTGGCGATACGGATATGTGGATCTCCTACCATTGTAACCGACTCTATGTAACCCTAGCCCTCTCCAGTGTCTATATAAACCGGATGGCTCTAGTCCGTTGGACAACAAACAACATCAACCCTTACAATCATACCATAGGCTAGCTTCTAGGGTTTAGCCTCCTTGATCTCGTGGTAGATCCACTCTTGTAAACATCCACAATATCAATATCAATCAAGCAAGACGTAGGGCTTTACCTCCATCAAGAGGGCCCAAACCTGGGTAAAACATTGTGTCCCTTGTCTCCTGTTACCATCCGCCTAGACGCACAGTTCGGGACCCCCTACCCGAGATCCGCCGATTTTGACACCGACAGAGATCTATTCGTTGTAACTCTTTTTGCGGTGTGTTTGTCGAGATCCGATGAATTGTGGGTTTATGATCAAGTTTATCTATGAGAAATATTTGAATCTCCTCTGAATTCTTTTATGTGTGATTGGTTATCTTTGCAAGTCTCTTCGAATTATCAGTTTGGTTTGGCCTACTAGATTGATCTTTCTTGCAATGGGAGAAGTGCTTAGCTTTGGGTTCAATCTTGCGGTGTCCTTTCCCAGTGATAGTAGGGGCAGCAGGGCACGTGTTGTATTGTTTCCATCGAGGATAAAAAGATGGGGTTTATATCATATTGTTTGAGTTTACCCATCTACATCATGTCATCTTGCCTAATGCGTTACTCTGTTCTTATGAACTTAATACTCTAGATGCATGCTGGATAGCGGTCGATGTGTGGAGTAATAGTAGTAGATGCAGAATCGTTTCGATATACTTGTCGCGGACGTGATGCCTGTATACATGATCATGCCTAGATAATCTCATAACTATGCACTTTTCTATCAATTGCTCGACAGTAATTTGTTCACCCACCGTAATACTTATGCTATCTTGAGAGAAGCCACTAGTGAAACCTATGGCCCCGGGTCTATCTTTTATCATATAAGTTTCCAATTTACTTTATTTTGCAATCTTTACTTTCCATTCTATATCATAAAAATACCAAAAATATTTATCTTATCTTATTATCTCTATCAGATCTCACTTTTGCAAGTTACCGTGAAGGGATTGACAACCCCTTTATCGCGTTGGTTGCGAGGTTCTTGTTTGTTTGTGTAGGTGTGAGGGACTTGTGAGGAGCCTGATACGTCTCCAACGCATCTATAATTTATGAAGTATTCATGCTATTATATTATCCATCTATGATGTTTTATATTCATTTATATGCCATTTTATATGATTTTTGGGACTAACCTATTAACTTAGAGCCCAGTGCCAGTTCATGTTTTCTCCTTGTTTTTGAGTTTTACAGAAAAGGAATACTAAACGGAGTCCAACTGACGTGCCAATTTTTGAGGATTTTTTATGGACCAAAAGAAGACCACGGAGCATCGGAGTTGGGCCAGAAGAGTCCCGGGCTGCCCACGAGAGTGGGCCCCCCCAGGGCGCCCCCCCTATCTCGTGGACAGCCCGGAGACCCCCCTAACGTGAAACCAACGCCAAAAATTCCTATAAATGGAGAAACCTTCGGGAATTAATCGGGATCGGAAGTTCCGCTGTCGCAAGCCTCTGTAGCCACGAGAAATCAATCTAGGCCCTCTCTGGCACCCTGCTGGAGGGGGTCATCATCACCGGAGGCCATGGAGGAGGATCTCGGAGGGGCCATCATCTCCATGAAGGCCAAGGACCAGAGGGGGAAAGCCATGGAGGGGGAAGCACAAGGGGGAGAACCTCTCCTCGTCTCTCTTGGTGGCACCGGAGTGCCATCGGGAGGAGAATCATCGCCGTGGTGATCGTCTTCATCAACATCACCATCCTCATCTCTTTTACGGGGTCCACTCTCCCGCACCCCATTGTAATCCCTACTTGAACATGGTGCTTTATGCCGCATATTATGATTCAATGATGTGTTGTCATCCTATGATGTTTTCAGTAGATATCTTTTGTCTTTGGGTTGATTCATGATCTAGATTGGTATGTGATGTCTACTGCACAACCTTCTTCTTGTAGACGTTGTTGGGCCTGCAAGTGCACTGGTTTGTAGGACAGTAGCAAATTTCCCTCAAGTGGATGACCTAAGGTTTATCAATCCGTGGGAGGCGTAGGATGAAGATGGTCTCTCTCAAGCAACCCTGCAACCAAATAACAAAGAGTCTCTTGTGTCCCCAACACACCCAATACAATGGTAAATTGTATAGGTGCACTAGTTTGGCAAAGAGATGGAGATACAAGTGCAAAATAGATAGTAGATATGGGTTTTTGTAATATGAAATAATAAAAACAGCAAGGTAGCAAGCGATAAAAGTGAGCGTAAATGGTATTGCAATGATACGAAACAAGGCCTAGGGTTCATACTTTCACTAGTGCAAGTTCTCTCAACAATAATAACATAGATAGATCATATAACAAGCCCTCAACATGCAACAAAGAGTCACTCCAAAGCCACTAATAGTGGAGAACAAACATATAGATTATGGTAGGGTACGAAACCACCTCAAAGTTATTCTTTCGGATCGATCTATAAAAGAGTTCATACTAGAATAACACCTCAAGATACAAATCAACCAAAACCCTAATGTCACCTAGATACTCCATTGTCACCTCAAGTATCCGTGGGCATGATTATAGGATATGCATCACACAATCTCAGATTCATCCAACCAACACAAAGTACTTCAAAGAGTGCCCCAAAGTTTCTACCGGAGAGTCAAGAACGTGTGCCAACCCCTATGCATAGGTTCCCTCACGAAACCCGCAAGTTGATCACCAAAACATACATCAAGTGGCACATGATATCCCATGGTCACCACAGATAATCACGGCAAGACATACATCAAGTGTTCTCACAAAAGACTCAATCCAAGAAGATAACTTCAAAAGGGGAAACTAAATTCATCACAAGAGAGTAGAGGGGGAGAAACATCATAAGATCCAACTACAATATCAAAGCTCGGGATATATCAAGATCGTGCCATAGAACACGAGAGAGAACATGAGAGAGAGAGAGATCAAACACATAGCTACTGGTACATACCCTCAGCCCCGAGGGTGAACTACTCCCTCCTCGTCATGGATAGCGTCGGGATGATGAAGATGGCCTCCGGTGATGGGATCCCCCTCCGGCAGGGTGCTGGAACAGGGTCCCGATTGGTTTTTGGTGGCTACAGAGGCTTGCGGCGGCGGAACTCCCGATCTATCTTCTGTTCTGGAAGTTTTAGGGTACGTAGGTATATATGGGTGCAGGGGGTACGTCGATGGACCCTCGGAGTGCTCACGAGGTAGGGAGGCGCGCCCAGGGGGGAGGGGCGCGCCCCCCACCCTCGCGGGCAGCCCGGGAATCCCCTGACGTGCACTCCAAGCCCAACAGATTGGTTTCCTTCCAAAATTAACTTCTCTAGTTGATTTCGTTCCGCTTTGACTCCGTCTGATATTCCTTTTCCTTGAAACACTGAAACATGCATAAAACAGCAAATCTGGGCTGGGCCTCCGGTTAATAGGTTAGTCCCAAAAATAATATAAAAGTGGATAATAAAGCCCAATATTGCCTAAAACAGTAGATAAAGTAGCATGGAGCAATCAAAAATTATAGATACGTTGGAGACGTATCAAGCATCCCCAAGCTTAATTCCTGCTCGTCCTCGAGTAGGTAAATGATAAAAAAGAATTTTTGATGCGGAGTGATACTTTGGCATAATTTCAATGTAAATCTTCTTAATTGTGATATGAATATTCAGATCCGAAAGATTCAAGACAAAAGTTCATATTGACACAAAAATAATAATACTTCAAGCATACTAATCAAAGCAATCATGTCTTCTCAAAATAACATGGCAAAAGAAAGTTCATCCCTACAAAATAATATAGTTAGGCTATGCTGCATTTTCGTCACACAAAGATGTTCCCAACTTCTATACCCCCGATGACAAGCCAAGCAATTGTTTCATACTTAAATAATCTCAAACTTTTTCAACCTTCACGCAATACATGAGCGTGAGCCATGGATATAGCACTATGGGTGGAATAGAATATGATGATGGGGATTGTGTGGAGAAGACGAAAAAGGAGAAAGTCTCACATTGATGAGGATAATCAACGGGCTATGGAGATGCCCATCAATTGATGTCAACATGAGGAGTAGGGATTGCCATGCAACGGATGCACTAGAGCTATGTATGCTCAACAAAAGAAAACTAGTGGGTGTGCATCCAACTCGCTTGCTCATGAAGACCTAGGGCATTTGAGGAAGCCCATCGTAGGAATATACAAGCCAAGTTCTATAATGAAAAATTCCCACTAGTATAAAAAGACAACTTATAAGACTCACTACATGAAGAACAAGGTGCTACTTTGAAGCACAATATATGAGACTCACTATATGAAGAACAAGGTGCTACTTTGAAGCACAAGTGTGGAAAAAGAGGTAGTAGCATTGCCCTTTTTATTTATTTCTTTTTTTGGGCCTTTCTTTTTTTTTCTTTTTTTGGCCTTTTTTTGGGCCTTTCTTTTTTTTGGCCTTTCTTTTTTTTGGCCTTTCTTCTTTTTTTGTTTGGGCAATGCTCTAATAATGATGATCATCACACTTCTATTGATTACAACATAAGGATTACAACTCGAAACTTAGAACAAGATATGACTCTATATGAATGCCTCCAGCGGTGTACCGGGATGGTGCAATGAGTCAAGAGTGACATGTATGAAAAATAATGCATGGTGGCTTTGCCACAAATAAGATGTCAACTACATGATCATGCAATGGCAATATGACAAAAGTAATGTATGTCATGATGATGATGGTGGAAGTTGCATGGCAATATATCTCGGAATGGCTATGGAAATGCCATGATAGGTAGGTATGGTGGATGTTTGAGGAAGATATAAGGAGGTTTATGTGTGATAGAGCGTATCGTATCACGGGGTTTGGATGCACCGGCGAAGTTTGCACCAACTCTCAAGGTGAGAAAGGGCAATGCACGGTACCGAAGAGGCTAGCAAAGGCGGAAAGGTGAGAGTGCGTATAATCCATGGACTCAACATTAGTCAAAAGAACTCAGATACTTATTGCAAAAATTTATAAGTCATCAAAAATCAAGTACTACGCGCATGCTCCTAGGGGGATAGATTGGTAGGAAAAGACCATCGCTTGTCCCCGACCGCCACTCATAAGGATGCACAAGCCAGGTACACTTCATGTTTCAAATTTGTTACACAACTTTAACCATACGTGCATGCTACGGGACTTGCAAACTTTAACACAAGCATTCTTTGAATTCATAATTACCCAACTAGCACGACTTTGATATTATCACCTCCATATCTCAAAACAATTATCAAGTATCAAACTTATCTTAGTATTCAACTCACTCAAAAGAAAGTTTCACATATCTTGAATACCAAGTATATTAACATTAAGCAAACTACCATGCTAATAATGACTCTCAAAATAATATAAGTGAAGCATGAGAGATCAAATATTTCTTCAAAATAAAACCATCATTGTGCTCTAAAAGATATAAGTGAAGTATTAGAGCAATAACAAAAACTACTCCGAAAGATATAAGTGAAGATCAATGAGTAGTCGAATAATTATGCAACTATGTGAAGACTCCCTCTCGTTTAAGAATTTCAGATCTTGAAACTTTATTCAAACAGCAAGCAAAGCTAAAGAAAACTACATTGCAAGGATAGCACAACTCATGTGAAGAAGCAAAAACTTAGGCTCAACGGATACTAACCGATAGTTGTTGAAGAAGAAAGGTGGGATGCCTACCGGGGCATCCCCAAGCTTAGATGCTTGAGACTTCTTGAAATATTATCTTGGGGTGCCTTGGGCATCCCCAAGCTTGAGCTTTTGTGTCTCCTTAATTCCTCTCATATCATGGTTTCTCTTTTTATCAAAAGCTTCATTCACAACAAACTCAACAAGAACTCGTGAGATAGGTTAGTATAAACCAATGCAAAACCTTATCATTTTATACTGTAACAAATCACTAAAATTATTATTCCACATTTCATGCTAAATGCCTCTGCATATTTAATACTCCTATCCTCAAATAGAATCATTAATCAAGCAAACATATGCAAACAATGCAACCATAACAGCAATCTGCCAAAACAGTACAGTCTGTAAAGAATGCAAGAGTATCAATACTTCCCTGACTCCAAAAATTATGAACTAAAATTCCCACTGTAATAAATTTATCAGAGCTCAATATGCAAAAGGATTCAACGTTAGACCATGCTCTGAATTTTCTAGAGAATTTTTGCAACAGCGGTAAACTTTCTGTTTTCAAACAGCAACATGCAAACTAGCAAAATAAGCATGGCAAAGGCTATCCTTGACTTTTTATTGAAACTAAAGAGGAAAAACACTATTCTAACTAACAGCAAACAAAAAATAAAATGACACTCCAAGCAAAACACATATCATGTGGTGAATAAAAATATAGCTCCAAGTAAAGTTACCGATGAACGAAGACGAAAGAGGGGATACCTTCCGGGGCATCCCCAAGCTTAGTTGCTTGTTTGTCCTTGAATATTACCTTGGGGTGCCTTGGGCATCCCCAAGCTTAGGCTCTTTCCACTCATTATTCCATAGTCCATCGAATCTTTAGCCAAAACTTGAAAACTTCAACCACACAAAACTCAAAACAAAACTCGTAAGCTCCGTTAGAATAAGAAAATAAAACCACCACTTAGGTACTGTAATGAACTCATTCTAAATTTATATTGGTGTAAAACCTACTGTATTCCAACTTATCTATGGTTCATACCCTCCGATACTACTCATAGATTCATCAAAATAAGCAAACAACACATAGAATACAGAATCTGTCAAAAACAGAACAGTCTGTAGTAATCTATATAAAACGTATACTTCTGGAACCCCAAAAATTATGAAATAAATTGATGGACCTGAGAAATTTGTATATTAATCATCTTAAAAAAGAATCAACCTAAAATCACTCTCCAGTAAAAAATGGCAGCTAATATCGTGAGCGCTAAAGTTTCTGTTTTTCACAGCAAGATCATATAAACTTCACCCAAATCTTCCCAAAGGTTCTACTTGGCACTTTATTGAAACAAAAGCTATAAAACATGATTACTACAGTAGAATAATCATGTGGACACACAAAAATAGTAAGGATAAATATTGGGTTGTCTCCCAACAAGCGCTTTTCTTTAATGCCTTTTAGCTAGGCATGATGATGACAATGATGCTCACATAAAAGATAAGAATTGAAACATAACGGGAGCATCATGAAGCATATGACTAGAACATTTAAGTCTAACCCACTTCCTATGCATAGGGATTTTGTGAGCAAACAACTTATGGGAACAATAATCAACTAGCATAGGATGGCACATCAAGCATAGATTTAAGAATTTAAGCATATAGAGAGGAAACTTGACATTATTGCAATTCCTACAAGCATATGTTCCTCCCTCATAATAATTTTCAGTAGCATCATGAATGAATTCAACAATATAACAAGCACCTAAAGCATTCTTTTCATGATCTACAAGCATAGAAAATTTTCTACTCTCCACATAAGCAAACTTTTTCTTTATAGCATACGTATCATCACAATAATCATCATAGATAGGAGGCATGCTTTCATCATAGTAAATTTGCTCATCAAAGCTTGGGGGACAAAAAATATCGTCTCCATCAATCATAGCTTCCCCAAGCTTGTGGCTTTGCATATCATTAGCATCATGGATATTCAAGGAATTCATACTAACAACATTGCAATCATGCTCATCATTCACATATTTAGTTCCAAACATTCTATAGATTTCTTCTTCTAGCACTTGAGCACAATTATCCTTTCCATCATACTCACGAAAGATATTAAAAAGGTGAAGCATATGAGACAAACTCAACTCCATTTTTTGTTGTAGTTTTCTTTTATAAACTAGACTAGTGCTAAAACAAGAAACAAAAAAATTCAATTGCAAGATCTAAAGATATACCTTCACTTACCTAGCCTCCCCGGCAACGGCGCCAGAAAAGAGCTTGATGTCAACTACACAACCTTCTTCTTGTAGACGTTGTTGGGCCTGCAAGTGCACAGGTTTGTAGGACAGTGGCAAATTTCCCTCAAGTGGATGACCTAAGGTTTATCAATCTGTGGGAGGCGTAGGATGAAGATGGTCTCTCTCAAGCAACCCTGCAACCAAATAACAAAGAGTCTCTTGTGTCCCCAACACACCCAATACAATGGTAAATTGTATAGGTGCACTAGTTCGGCGAAGAGATGGAGATACAAGTGCAAAATAGATAGTAGATATGGGTTTCTGTAATCTGAAATAATAAAAACAGCAAGGTAGCAAGCGATAAAAGTGAGCGTAAACGGTATTGCAATGATAGGAAACAAGGCCTAGGGTTCATACTTTCACTAGTGCAAGTTCTCTCAACAATAATAACATAGATAGATCATATAACAAGCCCTCAACATGCAACAAATAGTCACTCCAAAGCCACTAATAGCGGAGAACAAACATAGAGATTATGGTAGGGTACGAAACCACCTCAAAGTTATTCTTTCGGATCGATCTATAAAAGAGTTCGTACTAGAATAACACCTTAAGATACAAATCAACCAAAACCCTAATGTCACCTAGATACTCCATTGTCACCTCAAGTATCCGTGGGCATGATTATACGATATGCATCACACAATCTCAGATTCATCCAACCAACACAAAGTACTTCAAAGAGTGCCCCAAAGTTTCTACCGGAGAGTCAAGAACATGTGCCAACCCCTATGCATAGGTTCCCTCACGAAACCCGCAAGTTGATCACCAAAACATACATCAAGTGGCACATGATATCCCATGGTCACCACAGATAATCACGGCAAGACATACATCAAGTGTTCTCATAAAAGACTCAATCCGAGAAGATAACTTCAAAAGGGGAAACTAAATTCATCACAAGAGAGTAGAGGGGGAGAAACATCATAAGATCCAACTACAATAGCAAAGCTCGGGATACATCAAGATCGTGCCATAGAACACGAGAGAGAACACGAGAGAGAGAGAGAGAGATCAAACACATAGCTACTGGTACATACCCTCAGCCCCGAGGGTGAACTACTCCCTCCTCGTCATGGATAGCGTCGGGATGATGAAGATGGCCTCCGGTGATGGGATCCCCCTCCGGCAGGGTGCTAGAACAGGGTCCCGATTGGTTTTTGGTGGCTACAGAGGCTTGCGGCGGCGGAACTCCCGATCTATCTTCTGTTCTGGAAGTTTTAGGGTACGTAGGTATATATGGGTGCAGGGGGTACGTCGGTGGACCCTTGGAGTGCTTACGAGGTAGGGAGGCGCGCCCAGGGGGGAGGGGCGCGCCCCCCACCCTCGTGGGCAGCCCGGGAATCCCCTGACGTGCACTCCAAGCCCAACAGATTGGTTTCCTTCCAAAATTAACTTCTCTAGTTGATTTCATTCCACTTTGACTCCGTCTGATATTCCTTTTCCTCGAAACACTGAAATAGGCATAAAACAGAAAATCTGGGCTGGGCCTCCGGTTAATAGGTTAATCCCAAAAATAATATAAAAGTGGATAATAAAGCCCAATATTGCCTAAAACAGTAGATAAAGTAGCATGGAGCAATAAAAAATTATAGATACGTTGGAGACGTATCAGTATGAGTTGTATGTTTTACTTTGATGCTGTCCTATGGTGCCCTCCGTGTCACGCAAGCGTGAGGGATTCCCGCTGTAGGGTGTTGCAATACGTTTATGATTCGCTTATAGTGGGTTGGTGAGTGACTGAAACACAAACCCGAGTAAGGGGGTTGTTGCGTATGGGAATAAAGGGGACTCGATGCTTTAATGCTATGGTTGGGTTTTACCTTAATGATCTTTAGTATTTGCGGATGCTTGCTAGAGTTCCAATCATAAGTGCATATGATCCAAGTAGAGAAAGTATGTTAGCTTATGCCTTTCCCTCATATGAAATTGCAATAGTGATCACCGGTCTTGTTAACAATTGCCTAGGACAATTCCGCACACCGATCCACCATTATTCCACACTCGCTATTTATATTATTTAGTAATATATTCGAACTTTATTATAACAGCACCTACTTTTAGATTTTAGCCCTCTGATATCATACAAAGTTATCCTCTTTATACCCACAACACAGTTTTATTTCTTGTTTCTAGTTGGAACCAAACGTTCGGTGCACGTAGAGTCGTATCAGTGGCAGATAGGACTTGAGAGAATATTGATCTTACCTTTAGCTCCTTGTGGGTTCAACACTCCATACTTATCACTTCCACCTTTGGGAATTGGTACGATGATTCCCTGCACTTGGGGATTATCAAGCTCTTTTTTGGCGCCGTTGCCGGGGAGCAATAGCGTGGGGTTGATATTCTCGTGTGTGCTTGTTTGCTTTCTTCACTAACTAGATTTTGTTTTTCCTTTTTGTTTTTGTTTAGTTGTGGGTGAAACATACAAAAAAAAGAATGAAAATACCAAAAAAAATTTACTTGCCTCTCATGCCTAAAATTTTTTTTCAAGAAGAGAAGTGATTGGAAAGTTATGCATTGAAGAAGTGAGGGTCAACCTTGAGCACTTGTGTTCATGCTCACAGAAACAATGTAGAATTTTTCATGGAAGTTTATCTGTAAATAATTACCTCCTTGTATATAACCATTGTATTATAAAAATAATGTGCCAAGCTTTGGTTTTAGTATGATAAGATTGCTTGCTTACTATGTGCAGAACAAAAACAGAAACTTTGGCTATAGTGCATGAATTTACTTTTTTTTACTGGAAAGTCAAATGGGTCTGAAACTCTTTGCACATTACTTATGTACAAATTGTTCAAATTGTCAAATTTATTTCATAATTTTTGGAGTTACAGAAGTTTACTAAACTTCCAGATTACTACAGACTGCCTGTTCTTAACAGATTCTGTTTTTCACGCGTTGTTTGCTTATTTTGATGCATCTATGGCTAGTATGTAGGGTATGAACCATATAGAAGTTGGAATGCAGTAGGTTTAACACCAATATAAACAAAGTTTGAGTTAATTATAGTACCTTAAAGTGGTAGTTTGCTTTATTACACTAACGGATCTCACAAGTTTTTGTTTAAGTTTTTGTGAATGAAGTGTTTGAAGAACGAGGAGTTGTCGATGTGAGAAGAATAAAGAGAGACAAGAGTTTAAGCTTGGGGATGCCCAAGGCACCCCAAGTTGGGCATCCCCAAGTGAATATTTCAAAGGATACTCAAGCATCTAAGCTTGGGGATGCCCCGGTTGGCATCCCATCTTTCTTCTTCAACAAATATCGGTATACCTCAGTTTTTGTTTTGTTCACATTGTTTGTGCCCTTTGTGTTTTTGTTTTTCTTTAAGAATCATGCTAGTATGAGATAGCTCTTCATTGGTTTATAGAATACTTCATGTGCTTCACTTATATCTTTTAAGTATGATCTTATAGAATTGCTCTTTGTGATTCACTTAAATCGTTTGAGTATGGTTTTATAGAAGGGACAAATCCATTTCTCCCCCTAACTTGAACCCACACCTGGCATTTACCCCTAAATTTTGAGTATGCTCAAAAATACCCCTCTTCCATCAAAGCTTCTTATAGAAATACCCTTCCGTACCATTTCTGTGTGTTCAAAGGCATTTGACCGACTGCGGGACATTTTCTTGCTAGTTTTACCCCTCTACATGTATGACACTTACTGGTGGGACCTACCCTAGGAAAAAGAAAACGAAAAAACTCTCTATATCTCTATCTCACCCCCTCTCTCACTTACACGTGGACCCACCAAAAAAAGAAAAGAAAAAAGAAAAAATATATTCTTTCTTACCTCTCTGTGTCTCTCTCTCTCGCTCACCTCCGGCGGCGGCCAACAGCAGACGACGGTGGCCAGCATTACGCTCGCCGGCGTGGTCCCGTTGCGCTCAATGTCGCGTAATCATCCATCGATTGACCACTGTTTGGCGTGAGGACAGACACCGGAACCAGCACCCCGACGGAACCCGCACACGGTTCATGTCGTCGCCGCATCATCTCACGCACGCGTGACCAACGACAGTCTCAAGCCTCTGTAGCATGCCCATTAGATCGAGCACTTCCTGATTTGTTTTCCAGCGGGATGAATCAGACCGAGGCACCCGAAATCGACGGCTCACTCGTCGTCTTCCCCAACTCCGGTGGAGTGCGGCCGCTGCCCGATCTCCTCTACCCATGAATCTGGGAGGATTCCCCCAAGTTACTTAGCTCCAAAACAACCTCCCGAATGTCCTGATGAGCCCTCAAGCTTCCCTGCATCCCCGAAAACCTCCCTCCATGAGCGCGGCCCGTCGCCGCCGCTCAAGCTCACCATTGCTCATCCCCCGGCCACCCCATAGTCTTGGGCCACCTCAGTCCAGTTCGTCTTCACGCCCGCAGCGTCGCAGGGCCACTTTGAAGCCCATAGACCTCTTCGCATCCTCCCGTTCCACCGTACGTCGCCGTTGTACCTTCACGCACGCGCCGCTGTTGTTAAAAGATATTTAGGCTAACCCTCCAGGTAATTGTTCCACTGACCCATGGGCCCTTTACTAACTATAAAACAGATAGAAAGAATGACATGCGGGCCTCCAAAATCTAATTTGACCAGTCCCTGTTGACTAGTCTAACTTTGACTTAGTTTTTTTTTCTTTACCTAAATGTGGAATAGTACCACCAGGGGCATTTTGGACAAAGCACATGGTCAAACTCCTTTGACCTAACAAAAACGTCGCCGAGGGGTATTTCTATAACACCACCTAACGGAAGAGGGGTATTTTTGAGCATACTCAAAATTTAGGGGTAAATGCCAGGTGTGGGTTCAAGTTAGGGGGAGAAATGGAATTGTCCCTTTATAGAATGCTTCGTACGCTTCACTTATATATTTTGAGCTTGGATATTGGCTAGTCTATATTAATTGTAGAATGCTCCAGGAACTTCACTTATATCTTTTGTAGTATGAATAATACTATAATTTAAAGTGGGTTTGGAAGAGTGTCAACTTTAGGAATTAGTGATCCCACTATCTTGGAGGGTGTTGAATCTTCGTACGATATTTATGAAAGGGGGTTTTGGGAGAGTGTCAACTTTAGTTAGTATTCCACTATTTCGGAAGAGGTTCCAATTGAGTATGAGAACAAAGTAGCTATCCATGATGCTACTGAAAATTACTATGAGGGAGGAATATGCGTTTGTAGGAGTTGCAATAATATCAAGTTTCCTCCCTATGTGCTTAAAAGTTTTGAAGTTATACTTGTTTTGCCTTCCTATGCTAGTTGACTTTTGTTCCTATAAATTGTGTGCTCACAAAATCCATAGGCATAGGAAGTGGGTTAGATTTAAAGGTGCTAGTCATATTCTTCATGATGCTCTTTTTATGTTTCAACTCTTATCTTTTATGCGAGCATCATTGAAATCATCATGCCTGGCTAAAAAGGCATTAAAGAAAAGCGCTTGTTGGAAGACAACCCAATTTTTACCCTTACTGTTTTTGTGTGTCTACATGATTAAGCTACTGTAGTAATCATGTTTAATAGCTTTTGTTTCAATAAAGTGCCAAGTAAGACCTTTGGGAAGACTTGGGTGAGAGTTAATGTGATCTTGCTGTAAAAAAACAGAAACTTTGCGCTCACGAGATTAGCTGTCATTTTTTTACATAAGAGTGATTTTGAGTTGATTCTTTTTGCAGAAGATTAATAGACAAATTCCTCACGTCCAAAAATTTATTTCATAATTTTTGGAGTAGCAGAAGTATGGTTATTGTTCAGATCATTACAGACTGTTCTGTTTCTGGCAGATTCTGTTTTCATCGCATAGTTTGCTTGTTTTCTAGTTTCTATGGCTTATATTTCTCAATATAAATTGTAGAAATGATATGGTACAGTAGGCATTATGTGAAAACAATTATGAACCTTGTCTTTTACAGTACCAAAGTGCATGGTTTACTCTTTATCATACTAACCTATCTCACGAAGTTCCATTAAGTTTTGTGTGATTGAAGTTTTCAAGTTTTGGGTGAGATATCGATATGAGGAGAATAAGGAGTGGAAAGACCCTAAGATTGCGGATGCCCAAGGCACCCCAAGGTAATATTCAAGGAAGACTTAAGCGCCTAAGCTTGGGGATGCCCCGGAAGGCATCCCCTCTTTCGTCTTCAGAACTATCGGTATACCTTACTCGGAGCTATATTTTTATTCGTCACATGATATGTGTTTTGCTTGGAGCGTATTTTCAGTTTTACTTGCTGTTTGAATAAAATCATTGGATCTGAATTATTGAATAAAAAAAAGGGGAACCCTCCCATGGCTAGTTAATTATTTGACTACTCAGTGTCCTTCACTCATATCTTTTGGAGTAGTTTGTCATTTAGTCATGTGCTTCATGTATATCCTATGAGTAAATGGGGGAATGAATTGAATGTCCTAAATCTGAACTTTTATATGTTTCATATGCTTATAACATGGTTAGTGATGGCTTCACACATAGAAAGTATGAGGCATAAAAGTTGTTGAGAGTTGGCAAACGTAGTTTTGGTCATCGTTGCAATTAATAGGAAGTAATAAGGAAAGAGAGGTTCACATACAAATATATTATCTTGGACATCTTTTATGATTGTGAAGCACTCATTAAGTATGACATGCTAAAAGAGTTGACGTTGGACAAGGAAGACAACGTAATGGTTTATGTTTTCTGACATCTCAGTTAAAGTATATTGTCATTGACCTTCCAAACATGTTGAGCTTGCCTTCCTCCCTCATGCTAGCCAAATTCCTTGCACCAAGTAGAGATACTACTTGTGCTTCCAAATACCCGTAAACCAAGTTTTGCCATGAGAGTCCACCATACCTAGCTATGGTTTGAGTAAGATCCTTCAAGTATGTCATCGGTGCAAGTAATAAAAATTGCTCTCTAAATATGCATGACTTATTAGTGCAGAGAAAATAAGCTTTGTACGATCTTGTTGTGGAAGTAATAAAAGCGACGGACTACATAATAAAGGTCCACATACAAGGGGCAATATAAAGTGACGTTCTTTTGCATTAAGATTTTGTGCATCAACCCTAAACGCGCATGACAACCTCTGCTTCCCTCTGCGAAGGGCCTATCTTTTACTTTATGTTTTTACTTTATACTTGAGTCAAGGTGATCCTCGCCTTTCCCTTTTTCATTTTATCCTTTGGCAAGCCCCTCGTGTTTGAAAGATCATGATATATATATCCAATTGGATGTAAGTTAGCATGGGCTATTATTGTTGACATCACCTAAAGGTGAATACGTTGGGAGGCAACACAATAAGCCCCTATCTTTCTCAGTGTCCGGCTGAAACTCCATAACCACAAGTATTGCGTGAGTGTTAGCAGTTGTAGAAGACTATATGATAGTTGAGTAGGTGGACTTGCTGAAAAGCTCTATTCTTGACTCTTTCTGATGTTATGATAAATTGCAATTGCTTCAATGACTCAGATTATAGTTTGTTAGTTCTCAATGAAGTTTCTGAACCATACTTGACATTGTGAATAGATTGTTACTTGATCATGAAAAGTTTTATGAGATAAGGTACTATTATGACACATAATGATGCTAGAGAAGGTGATTGAAATTATCATTGATCAAACTTGTGCACCTGCTAGCATTCACACTTCATAAATTATTTCTTTTATCATTTACCTACTCGAGGACGAGCAGGAATTAAGTTTGGGGATGCTGATACGTCTCCAACGTATCTACAATTTATGAAGTATTCATGCTATTATATTATCCATCTATGATGTTTTATATGCATTTATATGCCATTTTATATGATTTTTGGGACTAACCTATTAACTCAGAGCCCAGTGCCAGTTCCTGTTTTCTCCTTGTTTTTGAGTTTTACAGAAAAGGAATACTAAACGGAGTCCAATTGACGTGCCAATTTTTGACGATTTTTTATGGACCAAAAGAAGACCACGGAGCATCGGAGTTGGGCCAGATGAGTCCCGGGCTGCCCACGAGAGTGGGGGGCGCCCCCCCAGGGCACGCCCCCCTATCTCGTGGACAGCCCGGAGACCCCCCCTAACGTGAAACCAACGCCAAAAATTCCTATAAATAGAGAAACCATCGGGAATTAACCGGGATCGGAAGTTCCGCTGCCGCAAGCCTATATAGCCACGAGAAATCAATCTAGGCCCTCTCTAGCACCCTGCCGGAGGGGGCCATCATCACCAGAGGCCATGGAGGAGGATCTCGGAGGGGCCATCATCTCCATGAAGGCCAAGGACCAGAGGGGGAAAGCCATGGAGGAGGAAGCACAAGGGGGAGAACCTCTCCTCCTCTCTCTTGGTGGCACCGGAGTGCCATCGGGAGGGGAATCATCGCCGTGGTGATCGTCTTCATCAACATCACCATCCTCATCTCTTTTACGCGGTCCACTCTCCCGCACCCCACTGTAATCCCTACTTGAACATGGTGCTTTATGCTGCATATTATGATTCAATGATGTGTTGTCATCCTATGATGTTTTGAGTAGATATCTTTTGTCTTTGGGTTGATTGATGATCTAGATTGGTACGAGTTGTATGTTTTACTTTGATGTTGTCCTATGGTTCCCTCTGTGTCGCGCAAGCATGAGGGATTCCCGCTGTAGGGTGTTGCAATACGTTTATGATTCGCTTATAGTGGGTTGGTGAGTGATTGAAACACAAACCCGAGTAAGGGGGTTGTTGCGTATGGGAATAAAGGAGACTCGATGCTTTAATGCTATGGTTGGGTTTTACCTTAATGATCTTTAGTATTTGCGGACGCTTGCTAGAGTTCCAATCATAAGTGCATATGATCGAAGTAGAGAAAGTATGTTAGCTTATGCCTCTCCCTCATATGAAATTGCAATAGTGATCACTGGTCTTGTTAACAATTGCCTAGGACAATTCCGCACACCGATCCACCATTATTCCACACTCGCTATTTATATTATTTAGTAATATATTCTAACTTTATGATAACAACACCTACTTTTATATTTTAGCCCTCCGATATCATAAAAATTTATCCTCTTTATACCCACAACACAGTTCTATTTCTTGTTTCTAGTTGGAAGCAAACGTCCGGTGCACGTAGAGTCGTATCAGTGGCAAATAGGACTCGAGAGAATATTGATCTTACCTTTAGCTCCTTGTGGGTTCGACACTCCATACTTATCACCTCCACCTTTGGGAATTGCTACGATGATTCCCTGCACTTGGGGATTATCAGAGCCTCCTACTTGATTGATACCTTGGTTCCCAAAAACTGAGGGAAATACTTACGCTACTTTGCTGCATCACCCTTTCCTCTTCAAGGGAAAACCAACGCAGTGCTCAAGAGGTAGCACTCACCTCCAGTGCCCATCTTCTGGTATATAAGTCATTTTGACCTAGAAAAAATGAGGAGAGGACTTTCAGGACGGAGTGCCGCCGTCGCGAGGCGAAACTTGGGCAGGAGCATTTTTGCCCTCCGATGGAGCGATTCCGCCGGGGGAACTTCCCTCCCGGAGGGGGAAATCATCGTCATCGTCATCACCAACAACTCTCCCATCTTGGGGAGGGCAATCTCCATCAACATCTTCAAAAACACCATCTCCTCTCAAACCCTAGTTCATCTCTTGTGTTCAATCTTTGTGCTTGTGGGTGACTAGCAGTGTTGATTACATCTTGTAGTTGATTACTATATGGTTTATTTGGTGGAAGATATATGTTCAGATCCATTATGGTATTTAATACCCCTCTGATCTTGAGCATGATTATCAATTGTGAGTAGTTAATTTTGTTCTTGAGGTCACGGGAGAAATCTTGTTGCAAGTAATCATGTCAACTTGATATATGTTCCATATTTTGATGGAATGTATGTTGTGATTCCCTTAGTGGTGTCATGTGAACATCGACTACATGATACTTCACCTTATTAGGGCCTAAGGGAATTCATTGTGGAGTAGTTATTAGATGATGGGTTGCGAGAGTGACAGAAGAGTAAACCCTAGTTTATGCGCTATTTCGTAAGGGGCTGACTTGGATCCCAAAGTTTAATGCTATGGTTAGATTTTATCTTAATACTTTTCTCGTAGTTGCGGATGCTTGCGAGGGGGTTAATCATAAGTAGGAGGTTTGTTCAAGTAAGACAACACCTAAGCACCGGTCCACCCACATACAAATTATCAAAGTAGCGGACACAAATCAAACCAACATGATGAAAGCGACTAGATGAAATTCCTGTGTACCCTCAAGAATGCTTTGCTTATCATAAGAGACCGTTTTGGCCTGTCCTTTGCCTCAAAGGGATTGGGCTACCTTGCTGCATTTTTTTACCATTACCATTACTTGCTCGTTACAAATTATCTTGCTATCAAACTACTTGTTACTTATAATTTCAGTGCTTGCAGAGAATACCTTGCTGAAAACTACTTGTCATTTCCTTCTGCTCCTTGTTGGGTTCGACACTCTTACTTATTGAAAGGACTACGATTGATCCGCTATACTTGTCGGTCATCAGGCACTCGGGCCCTAGTGATAAGCATTAAGCATAGCATAGTCATAGCAACATCAATCTCACAACATAGTGGATACTAGGGATCAAACCCTAACAAAACTAACTCGATTACATGATAAATCTCATCCAACCCATCACCGTCCAGCAAGCCTACGATGGAATTACTCACGCACGGCGGTGAGCATCATGAAACTGGTGATGGAGGATGGTTGATGATGACGAAGACGATGATTTCCCCTCTCCGGAGCCCAAAACGGACTCCAGATTTGCCCTCCCGATGAAGAACAGGAGGTGATGGCGGCTCCGTATCATAAAACGCGATGAAACCTTGTCTATGATTTTTTTTCTCCCCGAACATGAATATATAGAGTTGGAGTTAGGGTCGGAGGAGGTCTAGGGGACCCACAAGGCAATGGCGTACCCTCCACCCTTGTGTACACGTGGTGGGTCCCCTTTGGTTGATTCTTTCGCCAATATTTTTTATATATTCCAAAAATATTCTCCGTGAATTTTTAGGTCACTCTGAGAACTTTTATTTCTACACAAAAAGTAACACCATGGCAATTCTACTGAAAACAGCGTCAGTCTGGGTTAGTTCCATTCAAATCATGCAAATTAGAGTCCAAAACAAGGGCAAAAGAGTTTGGAAAAGTAGATACGATGGAGATGTATCAACTCCCAACAAGCTTAACCCATTGCTTGTCCTCAAGCAATTCAGTTGACAAACTGAACATGACAAAGAAAAACTTTTACAAACTCTGTTTGATCTTGTTATTGCAAATATGTAAAGCCAACATTCAGGTTTTCAGCAAAAATATAAACTAACCATATTCACAATAACATTTAGGTCTCACATTTACTCATATCAATGGCATAATCAACTAGCGAGCAATAATAATAAATCTCGGATAACAACACTTTTTCAAAACAACCATGATATGATATAACAGAATGGTATCTCGCTAGCCATTTCTCAGACTGCAAAACATAAATGCAGAGCACCCCTAAAGATCAAGGACTGACTAGACATTGTAATTCATGGTAAAAGAGATCCAGTCACAGTCATACTCAATATTAATTAACAACAATGCATACAAATGACAGTGGTCTAACTGGTGCTTTTTATAAGAGGGTGATGACTCAACAATAAAAGTAAATAGATAGGCCCTTCGCAAAGGGAAGCACGGATTTGCAGAGGTGCCAGAGCTCGAGCTTTTAAAACATAGATGAATATAATTTTGAGCGGTATGCTTTCATTGTCAACATAACAACCAAGAGATCTCTGTGTCTTCCATGCTAGATACATTATAGGCGTTCCCAAATAGAATGGTAAAGTTTTTACTCCCCCTCCACCAACAATCACACTCCACGGCTGATCCGAAACAATGGGTACCATCCATACCAACAACAGTCCTGGGGGAGTTTTGTTTGAAATTATATTTTGATTTGATTTAGAGCATGGAACTGGGCATCCAGATTACCAACCACTTTCTCATGAATGACAAGTGAATCAACACTCATCATGAGAATAACCCACTTAGCATGGAAGATACTGACAGCCCCCAGTCACTACATGAGCGATTCGGGCATACAAAAAAGAATTTCATTTGAAGGTTTAGAGTTTGGCACATGCAAATTTACTTGGAACCACAGGTAAATACCACATATAGGTAGGTATGGTGGGATCATATGGAACAACTTTGGGTTTAAGGAAGTGGATGCACAAGCAGTATTCCCGCTTAGTACAAGTGAAGGCTAGCAAAAGATTGAGGAGCGACCAACTAGAGAGCGACAACGGTCATAAACATGCAGTGAGATTGACCAAACATTGAGTGCAAGCATGAGTAGGATATAAATCACCATGAACATAAATATCGTGGAGGCTATGTTGATTTTGTCCCAACTACATGCGTGAACATGTGCCAAGTCAAGCCACTTGAATCATTCAAAGGAGGATACCATCCTATCATACTACATCATAACCATTTTAAAAGCATGTTGGCACACAAGATGAACCATTATAAACTCCTAGCTAATTAAGCATGACATGAGTAACTATAATCTCTAATTGTCATTGCAAACATGTTTCATTCATAATGAGCTGAATCAAGAATGATGAGCTAATCATATTTACAAAAACAAAATAGGTCGACTTCGTACCAGCTTTTCTCCATCTCAATCGTTTCATCATATATCGTCATTATTGCCTTTCACTTGAACTACCGAACGGTGTGAATAATAATAATAGTGCACATGCATTGGACTAAGCTGGAATCTGCAACATTTAATAAGAGAAGACAAGGTAATATGGGCTCTTTGTCAATTCAACAATAATGCATATGATAGCCACTCAATATTTTCATCGTGGTCTTCTCCTTACGACCCAAAGAAAAGAATTTCAAAGAAACATACTAAAATATTTTGGAGTTTTTGTTTTTCTAAAGAAAGTAAAACAAAAACGAGAAAAATTATTTACACGGGAAAGCTCCCAACAAGCAAAATAAAAACGAGAAATATGTTTGGGTTTTCTTTTAATGCTACAACTAAATGAACTAGAAAGAAACTAGAACTATTTGTTTAGATTTTCTCAAAGTTTTTCAAACACACAAGAAGAAAGCAAGAAAAAAGAAATAAACTAACATGGATGATACAATGGGAAAGTATGAACACCGACAACTGAAATGAGTGTGTGAACATGAATGTAATGTCGGTGAGAAATACGTACTCCCCAAGCTTAGGCTTTTGCTTAAGTTGGTCTATGCCCATGGATCAAAGTAGTTCTCTCCTTGGTACTGAGGAGGGTCCTGAGGGTTCCACTGGTTAGCGAGCTCCTATGGATCCCACTGATAAACAGACTCCTCATGCGGATCAAGTGATGGTTCTGGCTCAGGAACCAGGGATCGCGTCCGCTCCCAGTATGCATAAATGTCAATATTGAACAAAGAAGGTGCAGGCAAAGTAATAATCTGACAAGTCTCCTGGCTGAATACCAGGTTATAGATGAGTTTCTTGTCCTTATCATCACTAATAAAATCATGTGCTACCATACTGTTATAGTCTAAGTATCTAGTGGGTAGCAGCATCTCCTCTTCATCATCATGCCTAATGGGTATCTCAAAGCATTTAGCAAGGCGGGGGGGGGGGGCATAGATACCTCCAAAAATAGGACCCCTTGGACGGTTTAAACTCAACCGTCGGGCAACAATAGCACCCAAACTAAAAGTTCTATCATGAAGTAAAGCATGGCGCAGAATAGCGAGGTCAGGGCACTAAGGCCTCCACTCTCCCCCCGACCAATTAAACATCTCCCAGCAAATAATGAGTAATAGCACAAAACAGGAAAATGCAAACTAGCCACTCTCGCTTCTGACACTCCTCTCCCTTCCCCTACGGTAACTTCATCAATAAAATCTTCCACATCCCTAGGACGTGGTTTATTGACGTTACCCTCATAAGGTAATTTGCAAACCTCGAAAAAATCATAAAGCATCATCTCCTTATGCTCATCATATAAATAAAACTCTACAGTGGGTGGTGATTTCATAACATGAAAGTGAAAATTTTGCATGAAGGTATTAGTGAGTAGGAGGTATTAATCACACTTATCGTGGAGGAAGTCGGTGATGCCTGCATTGCCAGCCAAATAGTGGAAATCCTCATAAATTCCGGCCGCCCTCAAGAATGCATCACTTGGCCATTCACACGGCTGAACCTCCGTGGTGTGAGGAAGGTTGTACTTGGACTTCTTCTTCTCTTCATTTTCATTTTCCTTTGAATCCCGGCTTGAAGAGCCGCTCAACCATCTCTTCATCATTTCTTTTCTCTGAAATTTTCTGAAATTTTTAGTGACTCAAAATAAAAGTGAACCAAACTCAACAAGATTGATAGCAACTACTCCTACAAGTGTCTAGAGTCTATATCATGTATCAAAACTACTTTGGACCATATAAATTTGACATGCAAGCTCAAGAACAAGGTCACCACAACAGCAAAAATTTGCAATATATAAAGCACTAGAACAAAAACTAATTGGACCATGATACGTCCATTTTGCATCATGTTTACCTACTGTTATTTATGATGTTTTAATGCATAATAACGCTTTTTGGAGTTTTGTGTGATTGAAGTTTTCAAGTTTTGGGTTATCTTACGCACTACAAAAAAGACACATCCGTGACATTTTGGGTCGAACGAATTTTTTTCCTGTCATACATATGACACTTCTATGACGATAATTGTGACAAAACCCGATATCATCATAGATGTGGTGGGCTCCTACTTCTATGACAAAAAATCATGACAGAAAATGGGCTTTTCGTCCTGGGCAGGCCGGAGATGCAGCTGCATGACATTCTTTGGGCCGTCCATGATGGAAAAAACCATGGTAGAAGCGAGGGGGAGGAAAATTTCGGGGAGTTCCCGGTTACGGTGGGAGGTCGGGGGCCGAGCGATGCGCGTTTCTCTCGTACACGTACGCGCGTGTGTGCGAGGCGTTGGCTCTAACTGAACCTGAGCGAGGCATTGGGCTCTAACTGAACCTGAGCGATTGCACTGCAGGCTACGCGTTACTGAACCCGAGCGATCGATTGATGGCTGTTAACTGAACCCGATTGAGCGATTCCTTCGCTACTGCTGCTAACTGAAGCCGATCGATGCTGCCTCTGGGATGAACAGTGAGCGTTGCGGGGACGGGGGGGGGGGGGGGCTTGGATGAACAGTGAGCGGTGGCGTTGCCTCTTGATGAACAGGACCCCGTGGTGTGGTGGAGGGATGGATGAACAGTAGACGGTGGAGGCGTGCCCGTGGAGGGGTGGTTGAACAAGACCTCGTGGTGTGGAGGGCTGGATGAACAGTAGACAGTGGAGGGGTGGTTGAACGGTAGCCGGTGCAGTAGCGTGCGGTGGAGGCTGGATGAACAGGAGCCCGTGGAGGCTGGAGGAGGTCGACGGTAGCCCGTGGAGGCTGGAGTGGAGATGAACAGTATCCCGTGGAGTCCCGTTTTGCGGTACGCCACACCCCTCCCGATGAACAAGACCCCTGTTTCGACCGTAGCACTCCAACACAAGTCCGTTTCATCCGTTTTGCGGTACGCCACACCCCTCCCGATCAACAGGACCCCCGTTTCAACCGTAGGAGGTCCGTTTCCTCCGTTTTGCGGTACACCACACCCCTCCCGATCAACAGGACCCCCGTTTCGACCGTAGGTGGTCCGTTTCCTCCATTTTGCGGTACACCACACCCCTCCCGATCAACAGGACCCCGTTCCGAACATAGGAGGTCCGTTTCCTCCATTGTGCAGTATGCCAGGCCTCGTTTCCATCGCCTGTTCCGTCCAAGCCCTCCCGATGAACACGACCACACATTCTGTTCCGACCCAGCCGGTTGGCTCCCCACGAACACGACGACGACGCTGTTTCTCCGTTCCGACCCAGCCATGTACATATGCGCGAGTAGGCGTTCGAGACCCCGCCCGTATGTACACATACGTGGCCGTATTTTCTTTCTTGTACCCTGGCTGCTGTACGTACATGTACATGCTACGTGCGCGCCTCTACTACGACACGTGCGCGCCTCTACTACGACACATGCGCGCCTCTACATCGACCAGTATGTATGTAGACGTTCGCGACCAGAATGACAACGCTACATATGCTTCGACCAGGTGGGTCCCGACTGTCAGGCACTTCCTTGCCTGCGAAGATGTAGCTGGTGGGTCCCAACAGTCAGGGGGGTGAATCCTTTTGTTTTTTTGCCCGGACACACTTTCTTGTGTGCGAAGATGTAGCTGGTGGGTCCCAGCAGTCAGGAGGAAATGTTTTTTTCGCAAAATATGGTGGCCCGTCCGGTGGGTCCCCGCTCTCAAGTGGAGGAATAATTGTTTTGCGCATAATAAGGAGGCACTTCCTTGCTGCGGCCGTGGACCCAGCTATCAGCCTCTCCACGTACAGTCCACGTCTGATGGAAGCCGTTCCTTGACCACGTTGACCACGCCGCACCGAGAGCACCAGGGCGGTTGACGATGGCGAGGCCTAGGAAGGGGACGACGCAGAGCCGGGGAAGACGCGGCAGTGGATGCCCATGTGTAGAGGAGTATGAGGGTTCACTCGTTCGGCTACAATGTGAGGCTGTCGTCGCCGCAGAATAACAGGGGGTGTGGGTGCGTAGAGGGATGGCCTGGCCAGCGGTGGGAGTAGTAGGGGGCGGTGAGGCCTCTGTGGAATCACAGCCGGCCACGGGCGGCAGGAGCAGGTGGCACGACCGGCGCTGCTTTGGGCGGCTGGAGCAAGAAGACCAGAGGTTGAAGAAGCACTACGGCCGTTGGATGGACATCGTCACTGGAGCTAGAATCGTTCATATATTAACTAAAGTTGACAAAGGCCTCTGTCCCAGTCAACTTAGTAGGCCCACAAGTCAGCCTCCCACCAAGGTGGGTCCCAGCTAGCAGGGGGTATTCATTTTTTTTGTGCGTAATAAGGAGGCACTTCCGGTGGGTCCGACCTGACAGCGGGGGGAACGTTTTTTCACGAAATACGGTGGCCCGTCCTGTGGGTCCCAGCAATCAGGGGGAAACATTTTTTTCGTGAAATACTGGTGGCCCGTCCGGTGGGTCCCTGCTGTCAGGTGGAGGAATAATTATTTTTCGCGTAATAAGGAGGCACTTCCTTGCGACTGCCGTGGACCCAGCTGTCAGCCTCTCCACGTACAGTACTCTTCTGATGGAAGTCGGTCGTTGACCACGCCACGCTGAGAGCACCACTGCGGTGGACAACGGCGAGGCCTAGGAAGGGGACGACGCGGAGCCGGGGAAGACACGACAGTGGAAGCCCACGCGGAGAGGAGTACGAGGGTTCACTGGTTCGGCTGCGGTGTGAGGCTGCCGTCACCGCAGAATAACAGAGGGTTTGGGTGAGTAGAGGGATGCCATGGCCAGCGGTGGGAGTAGTAGGGGGCGCTGAGGCCCGCGCGACAGCACAGCCGGCCACGGGAGGCGGGAGCAGGCGGTCCCGCCGGCGCTGCTTTGGCGGCTAGAGCAAGAAGATCAGAGATTGAAGAAACACGACGGCCGTTGGATTAACATCCAACGGTTACGTCTGCTAGAATCGTTTGTTGACGTATAATAACTAAAAAAATCTTGCATACGAGTCAACTAAACAGGCCCACAAGTCAGACCACTCCCTCTTTTTTTTAATAATTTATATATAGCTCATGGCAACTTCTTATGCAATTTATTACAGTCATTTTTTTTGGTTGGCCAGGGCCAATTTCACATATTTCTGTGGGTTCCAAACTATTTTTAATACCGAAATGTTGAGCCAGATTTAAAGTACTTTGAAGATATATTTAAATTAGGTTAATGCCCAGTGAAATAGGAATCTGAAAATGTGAAAAAATTCAGAAATTATAAAGTAATTGCCAATTTGTCATCCATTTTTATATTTACAACCTATTTCATATTACTTTCAAGATTTGCAGGCGTCTTGAAAGAGTTGTAGCCCATCATGGCGTAGAAAAATAAGTAGGCCTGGATTGGGTATTGCTACATCTTTAGCTTGCGTTGGTTTTCCTCGAAGAGGAGAGGGTGATGCAGCAATAGTAGCGTAAGTATTTCCCTCAGTTTTTGAGAACCAAGGTATCGATCCAATAGGAGGCTCCTCAAAAGTCCTACGCACCTACACAAACAAACTGAGAACTCGCAACCAACGCAATGAAGGGGTTGTCAATCCCTCCACGGCCACTTGCGAAAGTGAGATCTAATAAAGATAGTAAGATAAGATAGATATATTTTTGGTATTTTATAATATAGATGCAAAAGGTAAAGATGCAAATAAAAGTAGATTGAAAGCAAATATGATAAGAGATAGACCTGGGGGCCATAGGTTTCACTAGTGGCTTCTCTCAAGATAGCATAAGTATCACGGTGGGTGAACAAATTACTGTCGAACAATTGATAGAAAAGCGTATAGTTATGAGATTATCTAGGCATGATCATGTATATATGCATCATGTCCATAACAAGTAGACCGACTCCTGCCTGCATCTACTACTATTACTCCACACATCGACCGACTCCTGCCTGGATCTAGAGTATTAAGTTCATAAGAACAGAGTAACGCATTAAGCAAGATGACATGATGTAGAGGGATAAAATCAAGCAATATGATATAAACCCCATCTTGTTATCCTTGATGGCAACAATACAATACGCGCCTTGCAACCCTTTCTGTCACTGGGTAAGGACACCGCAAGATTGAACCCAAAGCTAAGCACTTCTCCCATGGCAAGAAAGATCAATCTAGTAGCCCAAACCAAACTGATAATTCGAAGAGACTTGCAAAGATAACTCAATCATACATAAAAGAATTCAGAGAAGATTCAAATATTATTCATAGATAAACTTGATCATAAACCCACAATTCATCGGATCTCGACAAACACACCGCAAAAAGAGTTTACATCAAATAGATCTCCACAAGAGAGGGGGAGAACATTGTATTGAGATCCAAAAAGAGAGAAGAAGCCATCTAGCTAATAACTATGGACCCGTAGGTCTGTGGTAAACTACTCACAACTCAACGAAGGGGCAAGGATGTTGATGTAGAAGCCCTCCGTGGTCGATTCCTCCTCCAGCAGAGTGCCGACGAAGGCTCCAAGATGAGATCTCGTGGATACAGAAGGTTACGGTGGTGGAAATTGTGTTTCGTCTGCCCCCTGGATGTTTTTGGGGTACGTAGGTATATATAGGAGGAAGAAGTACGTCGGTGGCCACCCGAGGGGAGCACAAGACAGGGGGGCGCGCCCTATAGGGGGGCGCCCTCCTATCTCGTGGCTGCCTCGGTTGCTTCTTGACTTGCACTCCAAGTCCTCTGGATCACGTTCGTTCCAAAAATTACGCTCCCGAAGGTTTCATTACGTTTGGACTCCATTTGATATTCTTTTCTTCGAAATACTGAAATAGGCAAAAAAAACAGCAATATGGGCTGGGCCTCCGGTTAGTAGTTAGTCCCAAAAATGATATAAATGTGTAAAATAAAGCCCATAGACATCCAAAAGGGGTAATATAATAGCATGGAACAATAAAAAATTATAGATACGTTGGAGACGTATCAAGCATCCCCAAGCTTAATTCCTGCTCGTCCTCGAGTAGGTAAATGATAAAAAAGAAATTTTTGATGTGGAATTCTACCTAGCATAATTCTCAATGTAATTTCTTTATTGTGGCATGAATGTTCAGATCCAAATGATACAAAATAAAAGTTCATATTGACATAAGAAATAGTAATACTTCAAGCATACTAATCAAAGTAATCATGTCTTCTCAAAATAACATGGCTAAAGAAAGTTATCGCTACAAAATCATATAGTCTGGCTATTGCTCTATCTTCATCACACAAAGTATTTAATCATGCACAACCCCGATGACAAGCCAAGCAATTGTTTCATACTTTAGTAATCTCAAACTCTTTCAACTTTCACGCAATACATGAGCGTGAGCCATGGACATAGCACTATATGTGGAATAGAATGGTGGTTGTGGAGAAGACAAAAAGGAAAAGATAGTCTCACATCAACTAGGCATATCAACGGGCTATGGAGATGCCCATTAATAGATATCAATGTGAGTGAGTAGGGATTGCCATGCAACGGATGCACTATAGCTATAAATATATGAAAGCTCAACAAAAGAAACTAAGTGGGTGTGCATCCAACCTGCTTGCTCATGAAGACCTAGGGCACTTTGAGGAAGCCCATCATTGGAATATACAAGCCAAGTTCTATAATGAAAATTTCCCACTAGTATATGAAAGTGACAACATATGAGACTCTCTATCATGAAGATCATGGTGCTATTTTGAAGCACAAGTGTGGAAAAAGAGATAGTAGCATTGTCCCTTCTCTCTTTTTCTCTCATTTTATTATTTTTCTTTTTTTTCTTTTTCTTTCTTTGGCATTTTTTTTTCTTTTTGGCCTTTTTTTCTTTCACCTTTTCTTTTTCCTTTTTTTTAAAGTCCGAAGTCTCATCCCGACTTGTGGGGGAATCATAGTCTTCATCATCCTTTCCTCACTAGAACAATGCTCTAATAATGAAGATCATCACACTTTTATGGATTTACAACTCAAAGCTAGAACAAGATATGACTCTATATGAATGCCTTCGGCGGTGTACCGGGATATGCAATGAATCAAGAGCGACATGTATGAAAGTTATGAAGGTGGCTGTCGGGGAAACTGATCCACGAACACCTATGGGACCGGCGGACCGAGCCCCTTTCGGTTCGGCGGAGGGCGGAGGTCGCACGAAGAGCGTATCGAGGCAGTACACACGAGCAGTTTACCCAGCTTCGGAGCTCTCCGGAGAGATAACACTCCTACTGCTGCTTGTTTGTGTATTCAGTGTTCTTGCTCAGGAGCGATCTCAGCTACAAGATCGAGCGTGGGAGCGTTTCGAGCTTCGAATGAGTCCCCCCTCCTCTACGTTGCACATGGGCCTCCTTTTATATGCTCAAGGGGTCATCGACAGGTGGCAACATAGAGGAAGGGTGAAAATGGAAAAAGAATGTGGTAGGTACAGCTACCCATACTATAGACACAGTGTATCATACCTAACCCTGACGGCAGGGGACAAGGGCATTAAATGCCCGTCTGTGTCGCCTAAACAGTGCGGGAAGAGACCGTCAGGGGCACCACTGATCGCCACGATGGCCTTCTTGTCAGCGCCGCTTACCACCGTGCACCCCTAGCTGCACAGCCTCTCGCCACGCGTGCCCGGGAGGGCCCCTGAGCGGCACGTGGGCGGATGTGCTGGAGCACGGGTGCGGTGTGGCCGCCTGCCGCGGCAAGTGTCTTGCTGCGGGCGTTGTCTTGTCGGGCTCGGGGGCTTGTCGCTCACCGAGCCTTGCCGGGACGCAAGGCGCGTCGCGGCAAGCCTTCTTGGGACGCCTTGGTCGGCCTTCCCGGCAAGCTCCTCTTGTCGGGGCCTTGTCTTCTCGGCTTGAATACTTTGTTCTTAAATGGCTTCCCGGCAAGCTCCTCTTGCCGGGGTCTTGTCTCTTAAGGAGTCACGGAGGACCTTGGCGGTGACCTGGCGAGCCTTGCCGCGGGGTGCTGCAACTGCCCGTGCACAAGTTCGGGATACTAGGGTACCCCTACTCTAGTACACCGACAGGAGCCCCCGGGCCTGGGCCACACACGGTGCCGAGCACTGTTGGGCCAGGCCCAAAGCAGGGCACGGGCACACGCGGCCTGGGTCGTGCCGTTTCCTACTCCGCATCCACCGCGCCCTCCCCGAACGGCACGCGTTGAATGCGGCGTCGTGGGAGAGATCGTGGGTGAATTCTTTATTCGAAAAAGCGTAACGTCCGCCCCCTCCCTCTTTATAAGTAGAGGAAACAGAGGTAGTTGCTCACCTCGTCTGTTTACTACTCCAAAATCTCCGCCGTTCCCCTCTACTCTGAGAAAACAGTGCTCCGCCCCTCATCTCTGCCGTCGCCACCAACGCCGTTGACCTCCTCCACCATCTTCGCCATGGCTCCGAAGACCGGGAAGGTCGCGAAGTCGGCCGAGGCGCTGCGAAAGGAGCGGGCCACTTTCCCCACCGAGCTCGACGCGGCGGGGCTGAGGCAGTGGTTCTACCTTTTCTGGTCGACGGAGACGCGTGCACATCCGCGCACGAAGGTACTCTCCGCCGCTGCTTCGAAACGGGCCCCATATGGGTATCCATTCTTCCCGCTGTTCTTCTACTGTGGCCTCTGTCCGCCCTTCTCGGAACTTTTCTGCGACATCATGAACACCTACGGGTTTCATCTCCTTGATTTCACCCCCAACGCCGTCTTGACCATGTCGGTTTTCGCACATCTCTGCGAAAACTTTGTCGGAGTCCACCCAAACGTAGCCCTTTTCCGCCATTACTTCATGCCTCGGGTCGAGAGAGGAGAGCCACTTTCCGGCGGGATCGCCTGGATCTCGAGGGCCGGCAAGAAGGAGACATATCTGGAGGGGGAGCTCCGCAGCAAGTGGGAGGAGTGGAGAGCTGAGTGGTGTTGGATCATGAAGGAGGACCCGCAGCCGTTCACCGCCTTGCGACAAGTTCCAGTAGTACGCGGCAACGATTGGAGCAGCCTGGCCCCAGAGGACGCTAGGTTGCAGATTGCTGTCACCAGAATCCTGCGTCTCAGGGTTGCCGGGCTGACTGTGGGTGCCGTAGGCGCAGATTTTGTCCGCCGCCGCATCGCCCCCCTGCAAGAGAGGAGGAGACCCGCTTGGGAGTTTGGCAGCCTGGCAGATATCATGCGGCTGCGCCCGGGCCTCAATTTCAACTTCACCGTGCTGGAGCTGGATGCGATGCTCAAGGAGCTGTTCAAGCATGACCCCCAACATCCAGAATGGTTCAGGCTGCCAGCGGGGGTCGTCCCGCTGTGCAACAATCCTTCCCTCGACCGCATCCGCGCGATGATGCCGCAGTGCAACTCGCATGGTCTTGTCCCGACGTGGCAAGAGCCAGCGGACGACGTTGTGCAGCAGTTCTTCGACGGACTGGTGGAGGTGGAGGTCCATGTCGACGAGAAGAAGAGCCTCACCCGCGATACTACCAAGGAGGAGATGCGACGCATCGCCACCAGGGCGGAAGAGGCGGCGGCAGCCGCTGCCGCGGGTGAGTTCGGTTTCACTATGGAAGAGGCAGAGGCAGAGGCGGCGGCAAGCCTTGCCGAGCGAGAGTGGATTGACGGCGAGGAAGAACTTGCCGCGCCGGAGGTCGAGTTGAGCGAGCCCACCGAGGGTGAGCCCGCCGAGGGTGTGAGCGGCCCGCCATCTCCAGGCCACTTGCCGCAGGCGGAGCCCACAGCGCAGCCCCCAGCTCAACCAAGGAGGCACCTTCGCAGGGGCGGGGACGCAGCGGGGCGACAAAGGAGTCAGCAAACGACGCGCCGCGCGACACGCTCCACCGCGACAAGCGATGTTGCCGCGGGAGCGCCTCGTGCCGCTGCGGCAACTGGAGCTGGATCTTCCCGCGCCACCGCCATCGCGCCCGCCAAGCGGACTAGGGATCCTACTCCTCCGCCTTGTCGCGCCGCAGGTGGGCCGGACTTCGACCTCTCCACGCTCAGCTCCGACGAGGAGGAAGAAGAGTAAGACTTTTCTGCTGTACTTGTAGTTCTTTGATTTTGTTGCTTTGTCTTGTATCTGATCTGCTTCGATCTGAACCTGTTCCTTTTCAGGACGTTGGCTCAAAGAGCGGTGAAGAGGGCCAAAGTCCCGGTGGCCATTATCGAGGACGAGCCCACCGAAGCAACAGGGGGGGCGCCCGAGACCACCTTGCCGGACCCGGCAACTACTCCGCGAAGCAGCCCCCAGCGTAAGTACATGGTTCACTTTCTGCTTTTGGGCGCGCATGGGTGCTCTTTTCTTTGCTGACATCTGATTGTTGGTTTGCTTGTGTAGGAGCAGAACAGCCTCACCAGGAGGGCTCGGAAACCGCCTCCGATGTGCCATCTGCTTCCACCACACCGCCAAGGGAGGATTCCCCGGCAAGGGAGCGCTCTCCGGCAAGGGAGCAATCTCCGGCGAGGGAGGAGTCTCCGGCGAGGGGCAGCACTAGTGACCCCCCGGTGGTGGAGCCCATGTCCATGGATCCCAGTTCAGGTATTCCCTTGCTTGAAATTTTCCTTGTGTTCTTTTGATTTTTCTCTTCTTCTTTTTTTTCTTGGATATCTGCTTGACTTCTTCTCCTTCTCGGGTCGCCAGACCCACTTTCCACAGAGCCCATGGAGACTGAAGCGGGCGGCGAGGAGAACATGCGCGGCGATGCTGATGATGCCACCGCCGCCGAAGAATAAGCCGGTGCTGATGATCCCGCCGGCGAGGAAGCCGCCAAGGCTGCTGGCGCGGGAGCTGGCGAAGGGTCCGGCGGTCGCACTAATGGTCCTAAGGCCGCAGGAGCGCTAGGCGCTACGCCGACCGCCGATCCTTCCACCGCTGCCGCAGCGCCAGACTCCGAGGAGCCCCAGCCCGGCGCCTATCTGAAGGCCGGCAAGGGTGTCTTCATCAAGCTCCCCTGGGCGTCGAGCTCCAGGGCGCCAGTTGAAGGAGAAGCTTTCGACGGGGAGGTGCTCGCCTCCGCTGGGCTGTCATTGGTCGACGCGCCAAGCAGCGGCAGCGGCGAGTCTGAGGAGGAGGAGCTGCTCCGGAAGTTGGTGTTGCTCTACCGCGCCCGACAAGCCAAACTGGAGTCCCGGGAAGCACTTGTCGCGCAGGCGGGGGCAGACATTGAGAAGTGCGCGGAGGAGCTCCGGGAGCGCAATCGGGAAGCTCTCCGGTCCATTGCAGAGGAGCGTGCGCAGCTCGTCGAGGCACGGAAGGCATTCATCCTTTAGAAAGCCGAAGCCGAAGAGCAGCAGAGGCTCGCCGCCGAGGAGCTATCTGCGCGGGAAGGGGAGTTGACCCAGCGGAAAGTAAACCTCGACAGCCAGGAGGAGGATCTTGCCGCGCGTGAGCAGGCACTTGGTGGGTCGCTCAAGGAAGCAAAGGACGCGGCCGCAGCTGCCGAGGCCGCCAAGGAGGGATTGGAGGCAAAGGTGGCGCAGCTAGAGGCTGATCTAAAAGCGAGCAGGGAGGAGCTTGCCGCGCTCAAGCTCGAGCGCGAGAAGGACGCCCTTGCCCATGGTGAGCTGCAGGGCCAACTCGCCGAGAAGGGCAAGGAGCTGAGCGCCGCCAAGGATTCCAACGCCGATCTGGAGCTTAAGCTGGCCACCTTGACAGAGACGCTGGACGGCGCCAAGAAGCGGGAGGCGGACTTGAAGGAGGAGATCAAGGGCAACGAAGCGCTGCTGGTGAGGGCCGCTGAAACCCAGAACACCTTCAAGGATACTGTAGAGCTCTCGACGGAGGGCCTCGTGAACATTGCTGCAGTCATTGACGGGGAGCTAGCGCAGCTGGGAGTGGAGGACTTTGGATACTCCTCCGACGAGAACCTTCCACCCAGCGCCAAGCTCACCCTATTCTTCAAAGGCGTGGCAACAGCCCTCCAGCAGCTCCGAGAGAAGATCCCGAAGCAGCTGGCCAACGAGTCGCGCACGATCTGCGCCCGAGTCCTGGAGAAGGTGTTGGTGAAGGTGGCCTTCCGCAACCCAGGTCTCAACTTCACCAACGTCCTGAAGAAGCTGCCGGCGGATGCTGATCTTGACGCACTCAAAGCCCTTGTCGCACCCATTGTGGACAAGGTGAATGAGGTCAAGAGGGTTGATGGTGGCCGCGTAGATTAGGCCGCCCGTTTTCTTCTTTGCTTGCCGCTGATAATCATGTCATGAGAACATTTTATTAGAGCTGCGACAAGTTATTTTTGTAATATAACTCTATCTTAGGTAATGATTGCTATGTTATTTCCTTTATTTGACTCTTGGCTTTGTATGTTTCTGCCCTACGCTTTTTAGGGAAACTTGTCGGCGCAGGCGCCCTTGCCGCGAGCGCTGAGTGCGGGACTTCAGCAGCCTGCTGGCGGTGCCGCTACCGACAAGCAACCTTGCCGCAACTAGTCGCAGCTCACTTAAGTTGTTGAGCGGACTCGAAACAAAGTAAGGGCGCAACTAGCTACGAGTTGGTTCCTCCGCGCACAGGTTTTCCATACAAAGCACGGTCGTTCAAGGAAAATAACTTAAAAATTTAAAATTTGATTGCTCCAACTTTGGCAACTTAGCTTTTCTGTCGTTTGCTTCCCGGCAAGGCGAAACTCTCTTGAACGGCCTGGTCCACACCATTATCTTCTCCTTTCCCCCCGGCAAACTTGTGTGCGAGGGAACCTTTTTCTTCTTGAGAAAAAGAAAGAAGAGAAAATAAAGATATGGAGCTTTACGGCTCGTTATTGCTTACCGGAGGCAGGTGCTGCACAAAATGTCAGATGATACATGCGAAAAGAAAGAAAGCATGAAATTGACAAGCTGTGTGAAGCACATGATCTTCATTTATGTACGGGGTCTGCGCCCGGCTTTGTACGAAGGTTTACATGCAATAGCGGCAAGACTTGTACAAAAGGTGGTTGCCGGAACGGATTCCGGCAACCGCGCCCTACGGGTAAAACTTACGAAGATGTTCAATGTTCCAGGAGTTGCTCACCGGAATGCCATCTTCGGTCTCAAGGCGGACAGCGCCAGGCCTAGTGACTAGTTTCACCCGATAAGGGCCTTCCCACTTCGGCGTCAACTTGTTGGAATTCTTGGCGGACTGAACGCGGCGAAGAACAAGGTCACCTTCCTCGAAACTTCTGGCCCTAACTTTGCGGCTATGGTAGCGGCACAAAGCTTGCTGGTAGCGAGCGGCTCGCACAGCAGCCTGAAGATGGTCTTCCTCAAGGAGCAGCGCGTCATCTTGTCACAGCTGCTCTTGCTCGAGCTCATCATAAGCGAGCACTCAGGCGACCCGTAAACGAGTTCCATGGGGAGAACTGCCTCTGCTCCATAGACTAGAGAGAAAGGTGTCTGGCCAGTGGCTCGATTCGGCATCGTTCTGATCGACCAAAGAACCACCGGCAGCTCCTCGATCCAGTTGCTTCCGCACTTGCGCGGCCTGTCGAAAGTTCTGGTCTTGAGGCCTCGCAGCACTTCAGCATTTGCCCTCTCCGCTTGACCGTTGCTTCTCAGATGAGCAACAGAAGCGAAGCAGACCTTGGCGCCAAGATCTTGGACGTACTGCATGAAGGTGCGGCTCGTGAATTGCATGCCGTTGTCGGTAATGATCCTGTTAGGGATCCCGAAACGGCAAACAATCGACCTGAAGAACTTGACTGCTAACTGTGCTGTCACCTTCCTCACTGGTTCCACTTCCGGCCACTTTGTGAACTTGTCGATGGCGACATACAAGAACTCAAAGCCCCCGACAGCTTGGGGGAAGGGGCCGAGGATGTCGAGCCCCCAGACCGAAAATGGCCAGGACAAAGGGATCGTCTGGAGAGCTTGAGCTGGCCGGTGTATCTTCTTGGAATGGAACTGGCACGCTTCACACTTGGTTACTTGTGTAGTTGCATCCTGGAGGGCTGTCGTCCAGAAGAAACCTTGCCGGAACGCTTTGCCGGCAAGTGCTCTCGCGCCAATGTGGTGACCACATATGCCTCCATGTATCTCTGCCAACAGTTGTTGTCCATCTTCCCGGCGAATACACTTCAATTTCACACTGTTGAGTCTTATTCTGTACAGTGTGTTGTTGACAAACTTGTACATACTCGACTGCCGGGCTACTCTTTCCGCTTCTTCTTGCTCTTCGGGAAGCTCTCCTGTCTGAAGGAAACGGACAATCTGCTGCGCCCATGCTGGAGCTTGCGGCTCGACAACAAGGACTAAAGGCACATCTGCTGCTGCGGGAACACCCGCTTCGACGGCAAGGGCCTGCGACCCTGCCGGAGCTTGGTGTTCCCCGGCAAGCTTGCCGGAGCAAAACTTGTCGGGAGCGTCTGCTTCGATGGAACAAACCCTATGGCTTGCCGAAGCAGACTGCTCCTCAGCACTGTTGGTGTTGTTCTTGGGGACCTTCTTGGCGGCTGCTTCGGGAAGCTCTACCGGAAAGCAGTCACCGGAAACCAACTTCCTCTTCTTGCTCTGTCCAGTTGATGGTGTCACGGATGGTTGAGTCAGCTTGAGCACAAAGATCCCTGGTTCCACGGGCAACTTTAGTGCGGCGCACTTTGACAGGCCATCAGCAATGTCATTCTGAGCTCTTGGAACATGTTCCATCTGTAGGTCGTCAAAGTGCTCTTCTGGCTTTCTCACTTCATCAACATAAGCTTCCATCAATGGACTTTGATAGTTCTTGTTCACTTGGCGGACGACAAGCTGCGAGTCACCCCTGACAATTAGCTTCTTGATCCCAAGGTCTGCTGCGATCCTGAGGCCGGCAAGCAAGCCTTCATACTCTGCCGTATTGTTAGTTGCTTGCTCCTTGGGAAAGTGCATCTGGACTACGTACTTGAGGTGCTCTCCGGTGGGTGCGATAAGCAGCACGCCAGCACCGGCGCCTTGCAGCAAGAAGGCACCATCAAAGTACATCAGCCACTCTTTGCTTGCCTCCTTGACGGGGATGCTCGTTTCTGGAATTTCTTCATCTGGTGTTGGCGTCCATTCTGCTATGAACTCTGCCAATGCTCTGCTCTGGATAGTTGAAGTGCTCTCAAACTTGAGGCCAAAGCTTGACAGTTCTAGTGCCCACTCGACGATCCTGCCTGTTGCTTCTGGATTCTGCAATATCCTCTTCAGCGGAAAGCGAGTGACAACTGTTATCTCATGTGCCTGGAAGTAATGGCGCAACTTTCTCGAGGCCATGAGAAGGCCGAAAAGCAACTTCTGCACACCAGAGTACCTTGACCTAGCCCCCTGCAGAAGGGAGCTGACAAAGTAAATTGGGCGCTGCACCATTTTCTTCTGCACCTCCTCGCGCATCTGCGCAGATCCATCCTTGTCGGGACCAGAGCTTGTCGGCGAAGCCCCCTGCTTGTCGCTGGATGCACTTGCCGTGGTTGCTGGCCCATCATCCGCCACCCTCTCCGCTACTAACGCAGCACTAACCACTTGATTGGTTGCCGCCAGATACAGCAGCAACTTCTCTTGTGGTCTAGGTGCGACAAGTATTGGAGTGGAGGACAGGTACCTCTTCAAGTCCTGCAGCGCAGCCTCCGCTTCCGGAGTCCATTTCATTGGACCTGCCTTTTTCAATATTTTGAAAAACGGCAGGGCGCGCTCAGCAGACTTAGAGATAAACCTGCTGAGAGCAGCCACGCAACCGGCAAGCCTTCGCACATCCTTGACACACTTTGGTGCTTCAATCTGCTCGATGGCCTTGATCTTGTCGGGATTAGCTTCAATTCCCCGCTGAGACACAAAGAACCCGAGAAGCTTGCCGGAAGGGACTCCAAACACGCACTTCTCGGGGTTAAGCTTGAGGTTGATCTTGCGCAAATTTGCAAAGGTTTCATCTAAATCTTGAATCAGGGTTGCCTTGTCTTTGCTCTTGACCACTATATCATCCATGTAGGCTTCCACATTTCTGTGTATCTGGGGCTCAAAAGCGACGTGGACTACCCTTGCAAATGTTGAACCAGCATTCTTTAACCCGAAGGGCATACATACAAAACAGTATGTGCCACATGGGGTGATGAATGCAGTTTTCTCCTCATCCTCCTCTGCCATGAAGATCTGATGGTCTCCTGAGTATGCATCAAGAAATGAAAGCAAATCACATCCGGCTGTGGAGTCAACAATCTGGTCAATGCACGGCAAGGGAAATGGATCTTTGGGACAAGCTTTATTGACATCAGTGAAGTCTATACAAAGCCTCCATTTTCCGTTAGCCTTGCGCACGACTACAGGATTGGCCAACCACGTAGGATAGAGCACTCCTCTGACAAGGCCTGCTGCTTCCAACTTCTTGATTTCTTCTGCAATGAACTCTTGGCGCTCCACTGCTTGCTTCCTGACTTTCTGCTTGATGGGCCGCGCATGAGGACAAACGGCTAGGTGGTGCTCAATCACTTTCCTGGGAACACCGGGGATATCAGACGGTTGCCATGCAAACACGTCGACATTCGCCCGCAGGAAAGCAATGAGCACGCTTTCCTATTTAGGGTCAAGAGTGACGCTGATGGTGAAGGTACCACCAGTGCCGTCCTCCTTGGCGGACACCTTCTTGGTCTCTGGTGGAGCTGCCATCGCTTTCTTACACTTGCCGGTGGAGCTCGATGGTGCGTCCTCGATGGTAGCGTAGCACTCCGAAGAGGTGCGCTTGCCAGAGTGGGTACCAGAACTCTTGCCGGACTTGGTCTTCTTCTTCCCCCCGGGAGCTTCAGCGGCAAGTGACTTGCGATCAGCTGCGGCTGCTGCTTCCCGGTAAATCTTGTCGGCGCAGATAAGGGCATCCTTCTTGTCGCCAGGGACAGAGATGACACTTATCGGGCCTGGCATCTTGAGCACGTTGTATGCATAGTGAGAGGCTGCCATGAACTTGGCGAGTGCCGGACGGTCGAGGATCCCATTGTAGGGTAATGGCAAGTCAGCAACGTCAAAAGTGACCCTCTCAGTTCTGAAGTTCAGCTCGCTGCCAAATGTCACCGGCAGCGTGATCTTTCCCTTCGGCTTGCTCCTTCCCGGGTTGATTCCTTGGAATGTGCCGGTCTCCTCGAGCTCGCTGTCAGGGATCTGGAGTTTCTAGAGGACTGCGGAGGAAATCAGGTTCAAGCCGGCCCCGCCGTCAACTAGCATCTTTGTGACTTTGAGGTTGCGGATAGTTGGTGAAACCAACATCGGCAAGCACCCGACCGCAGTTATGCGATCTGGGTGGTCCTCAATATCAAAGATGATAGGCGTGCTGGACCATTTCAGAGGCTTGCGTGACTCTACGGATGGTTCTGCTGCATTAACTTCCCACATCCACTGCTTGAGCTGGCGGTGCGAAGTATGCAGAGAAGCACCACCGTCAACGCACATGACCTCTATGGCTTTCTGGAACTCCTGCTCATCGGCCTCATCATCATCCATATCTTAGTCGTTGTTGTCATCTTCATCCTTGTCGCGGCCTCGGGGAGGCCTGTCTCCTTGCCGCTGCTTGGCCTTGCCGCGGCGCCCTCCCCGGCCTGGGCGTTTCTTGCTGGCTCCTCCGGCACCTTCCTGGGCCTTCTCCTTGTCGCGTTGCTCGTACTCAGCTTTTTGCTGCTCAACAAGCTGCTCAACCTTTTTACAACTCTGGAGGTCATGGCCCTTGGTGCGGTGGATTTTGCAGTACTGCTTGCCGGAGCTGTCCTGCTTGTCGGCAGCCGCCACAGCCTGGCTCTCCTTGCCGGAGCTTCCAATTTTTGCTTTCTTGGCGCCACCTCCGTTGCCGGACTGCTCGACAACTAGCACTTCCTTGCCCTTCTTCTTTCTGTTGTTCCGCCGCCGGCCTTTCCTTGCCGGGGCAGCATCCTCACTGTCGGATCCTCCTGCTCCTGTATTCTCTCCGGGGAGCCTCCTCCCCTCTTCAGCACGTGCACACTTGTCGGCCAGGGCATAAAGCTCGCTGACGTCTCTGATCTTGCACATCGCCATCTCCTCCCTCATCCTGCGGTTCCGTACGTTCTGATGAAACGCGCCGATGACCGCGGCAGGGTGGACGTCTGGGATGTTGTGCTGTACACGGCTGAATCTCTGAATGTACTTGCGCAGGGGCTCTCCTTCCTTCTGGGCAAGCAGATGAAGATCGCTTTCTTGGCCATGAGGCTTGTGGCCGCCTGTAAAGGCGCCGACAAACTGATGGCATAGATCTGCCCAAGAGGAAATGGAGTTGTTCGGCAAGTGCATGAGCCAGGATCTGACGCTGGGCTTGAGCACCAGCGGGAAGTAGTTGGCAAGGATCTTGTCGTCTCGTCCCCCGGCAGCCTGCACCGCGATGGTGTAGATGCTGAGGAACTCCGACGGATGCGACTTGCCGTCGTACTTCTCCGGTACATCTGGCTTGAAATTCTTCTTGCTGGGCCATTGAACTTGCCGCAGCTCACGGGTGAACGCAGGGCAACCTACCACGTACGGCAAGTCGCCTGGTTCCCCTGGAGCATGCATGTCGACAGAGGGCCCAGCGCGCTGGTCAGATTGACGCCGCGCTTCTCTTCGACGCTCGATGCGGGTACGAGCATCTTCTTGCTGTCGTTCGTACAGAACTTGGCGCTGATCGCGACGAGCTCGCGGATCCGATGACGCAGTGGAGTCGCTGTCGAGGTGGACCCAGCGAGTCGGTGATCTTGGCCTTCGGGGCGGAGAGTGCATGGAAGTTGCACCCCCATCGGTCTTGTCACCATCGGCTCGCATTCGGCAGTCTTGCCGCGGCAGCGAGGTGCTTGGTTGCCGCGCAGTGTCGCCATTGGCGAAGCCAATGAGACTCTGAATGGTGGCCCTCCATTCGTCGGTCTTGTCCACCGTCGGAGGGTAATCTAGAAGCAGTTGAGCTCGCGCCAAGGCTTCTGCTGGAGTGGTGGGCGGCAGCGGTGAACGGTGCGAGGAACGGGATATGCTCGGACTTCTAACTATGTTAGAAGGAGCAGTATCCCGTCCAGGCGACCGTACTTCGCTCGGGCCAGCATGCTGGCGTGCATGCTGGTCTTGAACTCCGCGAGATCCACCAGCTTGATCTTGGCCCAGCGGACGTATGGCGCTGCGAACGCCATGACGCTGCTGGTCCCGCGCCTCCTGAGACGGGCGTGGTGCACGTACGGATGCCGAGGTCTGTGCTGCCTTGTCCTTGGACTTGGCAGCACCGTGAGCACCCTCGTCGACACCCGTTCTTCCACCGGCGTCCACTCCACCACCCGTTTGCTCCGGTGGCGGTGGAAACGACGTGGACGGAACAGCTGCCTCCGAAGCCTTCTTCTTCGGTGGCATGTCGATGAAGATGATGAAGATTTAGCTCGTGTGCACGCCGGATCGGGTTCACACGATCTCGACGTCCCCCTACCTGGCGCGCCAAAGATGTCAGGGAAACTGATCCACGAACACCTATGGGACCGGCGGACCGAGCCCCTTTCGGTTCGGCGGAGGGCGGAGGTCGCACGAAGAGCGGATCGAGGCAGTACACACGAAGTTTACCCAGCTTCGGAGCTCTCCGGAGAGATAACACTCCTACTGCTGCTTGTTTGTGTATTCAGTGTTCTTGCTCGGGAGCGGTCTCAGCTACAAGACCGAGCGTGGGAGCGTTTCGAGCTTCGAATGAGTCCCCCCTCCTCTACGTTGCGCATGGGCCTCCTTTTATATGCTCAAGGGGTCACCGACAGGTGGCAACGTAGAGGAAGGGTGAAAATGGAAAAAGAATGTGGTAGGTACAGCTACCCATACTGTAGACACAGTGTATCATACCTAACCCTGATGGCAGGGGACAAGGGCATTAAATGCCCGTCTGTGTCACCTAAACAGTGCGGGAAGAGACCTTCAGGGGCGCCACCGATCGCCACGATGGCCTTCTTGTCAGCGCCGCTTACCACCGTGCACCCCTAGCTGCACAGCCTCCCACCACGCGTGCCCGGGAGGGCCCCTGAGCGACACGTGGGCGGATGTGCTGGAGCGCGGGTGCGGTGTGGCCACCTGCCGCGGCAAGTGTCTTGCCGCGGGCGTTGTCTTGTCGGGCTCGGGGGCTTGTCGCTCACCGAGCCTTGCCGGGACGCAAGGCGCGTCGCGGCAAGCCTTCTTGGAACACCTTGGTCGGCCTTCCCGGCAAGCTCCTCTTGCCGGGGCCTTGTCTTCTCAGCTTGAATACTTTGTTCTTAAATGGCTTCCCGGCAAGCTCCTCTTGTCGGGGTCTTGTCTCTTAAGGAGTCACGGAGGACCTTGGCGGTGACCTGGCGAGCCTTGCCGCGGGGTGCTGCAACTGCACGTGCACAAGTTTGGGATACTAGGGTACCCCTACTCTAGTACACCGACAGTGGCCTTGCCACAAGTACAATGTCAACTACATGATAATGCAAAGAGCAACATGACAAAAGTAATGCGTGTCATATGAACGGAACGGTGGAAAGTTGCATGGGAATATATCTCGGAATGGCTATGGAAATGCCATAATAGGTAGGTATGGTGGCTGTTTTGAGGAAGGTATATGGTGGGTGTATGGTACCGGCGAAAGTTGCACGGTACAAGAGAGGCTAGCAATGATGGAAAGGTGAAAGGGTGCGTATAATCCATGGACTCAACATTAGTCAAAACAACTCATGCACTTATTGCAAAAATTTAGAAGTCATCAAAAACCAAAGCACTACACGCATGCTCCTAGGGGGATATATTGGTAGGAAAAGACCATCACTCGTCCCCGACCGCCACTCATAAGGAAGACAATCAATAAATAAGATTGTGCTCCAACTTCATCACAAAGCGGTTCACCATACGTGCATGCTACGGGAATCACAAACTTCAACACAGGCATTCTTTAAATTCATAATCACCCAACTAGCATAACTTTAATATCACTAACTCCATATCTCAAAACAATTATCAAGCATTAAATTGATCATAGCATCCAATTCACTTTCTATGATAGTTTTTATTATACCCAACTTGGATGCTCATCATTCTAGGACCAACTTTAAAACCATAAAAAATACCATGCTGTTCTAAAAGACTCTCAAAATAATATAAGTGAAGCATGAGAGACTAATAATTTCTTCAAAATTAAGACACCACCGTGCTCTAAAAAATATAAATGAAGCACTAGAGCAAAAACTATCAAGCTCAAAAGATATAAGTGAAGCACATAGAGTATTCTAGCAAATTTTAATCAAATAGGCTTCTCCCAAAAGGTGTGTACATCAAGGATGATTATGGTAAACTAAAAGGCAAAGACTAATATAATACACGACGCTCCAAGCAAAACACATATCATGTGGCGAATAAAAATATAGCTCCAAGTAAAGTTACCAATGAACGAAGACGAAAGAGGGGATGCCTTCCCGGGGCATCCCCAAGCTTAGGCTTTTGGCTATACTTGAATATCTTGGGGTGCCTTGGGCATCCCCAAGCTTAGGCTCTTGCCACTCCTTATTCCATAGTCCATAAAATCTTTACCCAAAACTTGAAAACTTCACAACACAAAACTCAACAGGAAATCTTATAAGCTCCCTTAGTGAAAGAGAACAAAACCACCACATAAGGTACTGTAATGAACTCATTATTTATTTGTTTTGGTGTTAAACCTACTGTATTCCAACTTCTCTATGGTTCATAAACTATTTTACTAGCCATAGATGCATCAAAATAAGCAAACAACACACGAAAAACAGAATCTGTCAAAAACAGAACAGTCTGTAGCAATATGTAACTAACGCAAACTTCTGGAACTATAAAAATCCTACCAAAATAGGAAGTCCTGGAAATTTTATTTATTGAACATAAGCAAAAATAATCAACGCAAAATCACGTTCCTGTTATTTAACAAAATTATATTCGTGCGTGCAAAGTTTCTGTTTTTCAACAGAATCAAATCAACTATCATCGTAGGTTATCCTATAGGTTCTACTTGGCACAAACACTAACTAAAAGAAAAAAATACATCTAAATAGAAGGTAGATGCAAGATTTATTACTAAATAGGAGCAAAAACAAAAAACATAAAGAAAGAATTGGGTTGCCTCCCAACTAGCGCTATCGTTTAACGCCCCTAGCTAGGCATAAAAGCGAAGATAGATTCAACAAGTGCCATCTTTGGCACTAGGGGAGGAGGATCTCCTCTCTATAGCATTCATTCTTCTATTTAAGGTAAGCACATGGCCATTAATGGAAGAAGTAAGATTAAGCACGTAAGGGAAGTTTGCCTCTAAACTAGACTTCATCTCTTTAATAATTTCATTTTGATAAAAGCACAAGAGAGTAGTTGATTCGGCCTTATCATTCATAGGGTGCCCAAATATGGTTTTCATTTTTTCATAAGTATCTATAGCATCCCTTTCAAGAAAACTTCCTTCAAAAATAGAATCTAAAACTTGTTTAAAAGAAGCGGGCAAGCCAACATAAAAACTTTTTAAGTAATCTTCAATTCGATATTGTGGCACATAGCTAGCCTGAATCCTTAATAACCTATCCCAAGCATCTTTTAAAGACTCATCAAGTAAATAGCGAAAAATTCCAGAGTCATCCTCATCAAAATTATTTAAGCTCTCATTGGAGACCCCGGTGGGTCTTTCTATAGCGTCATTATTCATGAGCTTAGAGAGGATAGAGGGGTTATCCAAGGTACTAGAACCTAGGAAAGGGCCCGTAGTTCTTTTTGATTCGGCCATGGCAACGGGACGGCAAACAAAAAAGAGAGGAGGAGATTGGGAAAGAGAGGCCGAACAGAACGGCAAGGGTGAAGTGGGGGAGAGGAAAACGGGAGGCAAATGGCAAATAATGTAAATGCGAGGGAGATGGGTTTGTGATGGGTACTTGGTATGTCTTGACTTGAGCGAAGACCTCCCCAGCAACGGCGCCAGAAATCCTTCTCACTACGTCTTGAGCTTGCGTTGGTTTTCCTCGAAGAGGAGAGGGTGATGCAGCAATAGTAGCGTAAGTATTTCCCTCAGTTTTTGAGAACCAAGGTATCAATCCAGTAGGAGGCTCCTCAAAAGTCCCATGCACCTACACAAACAAACTGAGAACTCGCAACCAACGCAATAAAGGGGTTGTCAATCCCTTCACGGCCAGTTGCGAAAGTGAGATCTAATAAAGATAGTAAGATAAGATAGATATATTTTTGGTATTTTATAATATAGATGCAAAAATTAAAGATGCAAATAAAAGTAGATTGAAAGCAAATATGATAAGAGATAGACCCGGGGGCCATAGGTTTCACTAGTGGCTTCTCTCAAGATAGCATAAGTATTACGGTGGGTGAACAAATTACTGTTGAACAATTGATAGAAAAGCATATAGTTATGAGATTATCTATGCATGATCATGTATATATGCATCACGTCCATAACAAGTAGACCGACTCCTGCCTGCATCTACTACTATTACTCCACACATCGACCGACTCGTGCCTGCATCTAGAGTATTAAGTTCATAAGAACAGAGTAACGCATTAAGCAAGATGACATGATGTAGAGGGATAAAATCAAGCGATATGATATAAACCCCATCTTGTTATCCTCGATGGCAACAATACAATACGCGCCTTACAACCCTTTCTGTCACTGGGTAAGGACACCGCAAGATTGAACCCAAAGCTAAGCACTTCTCCCATGGCAAGAAAGATCAATCTAGTAGGCCAAACCAAACTGATAATTCGAAGATACTTGCAAAGATAACTCAATCATACATAAAAGAATTCAAAGAAGATTCAAATATTATTCATAGATAAACTTGATCATAAACCCACAATTCATCGGATCTCGACAAACACACCGCAAAAAGAGTTTACATCGAATAGATCTCCACAAGAGAGGGGGAGAACATTGTATTGAGATCCAAAAAGAGAAAAGAAGCCATCTAGCTAATAACTATGGACCCGTAGGTCTGTGGTAAACTACTCACAACTCAACGAAGGGGCAAGGATGTTGATGTAGAAGCCCTCTATGGTCGATTCCCCCTCTGGCAGAGTGCCGGCGAAGGCTCCAAGATGAGATCTCGCGGATACAGAAGGTTACGGTGGTGGAAATTTTGTTTCATCTGCCCCCTGGATGTTTTTGGGGTACGTAGGTATATATAGGAGGAAGAAGTACGTCGGTGGCCGCCCGAGGGGCCCACGAGACAGGGGGCGTGCCCTATAGGGGGGGCGCCCTCCTATCTCGTGGCTGCCTTGGCTGCTTCTTGACTTGCACTCCAAGTCCTCTGGATCACGTTCATTCCAAAAATCACGCTCCCGAAGGTTTCATTCCGTTTGGACTCCATTTGATATTCCTTTTCTTTGAAATACTGAAATAGGCAAAAAAACAGCAATATGGGCTGGGCCTCCGGTTAGTAGGTTAGTCCCAAAAATGATATAAATGTGTAAAATAAATCCCATAGACATCCAAAATGGGTAATATAATAGCATGGAACAATCAAAAATTATAGATACATTGGAGACGTATCAGGTATTCTTCAGAAAAAATAAACTGGGCTCATTTTCACAAAGAAAAAATAGCTGGGTTGGTCACATGGTGAACATAAAATATAAGTCTGGGCTAGATAGGCCACAGCCCAGTTCAAACCCTGCTCCGTCTCAACAATACCAAACAAAAAAAATACTGCTCGAGTAGCTACGTCCCAGGTGTTAGCCAATCTTGTGTTGTTCTCTTGTCTATTGACTATATATGCTCACAATGTCGTGGGTTCCAGATGTCAGGAAAACACTAGGAGAAAGCATTTTATTTTTCCATACGCTGACGGGGTGGGCCCCTATTGTCATCCTCTCCACGTACTTCTGCCGATTCCTGTTGTTTGTTGACCATGTTGACAACGCGAGAGGGCGGCACCGCGGCGAGCGCACCAAAGCGCGCGGAGGACGTCGGTGTTAACGATTTAGGAGACGGTGGGGCGGCGATGCATGTGCTGAGGCGCAGCCAGCCGTGGGAGGCGGAAGCAGGCGGCCCCGCCGGCGCTGGTTTGGTTTTGGCGGCTGGAGGAAGACATGACTGAAGAAACACGACAGACTGTAAAAGCAGCAGGAGTGCTTAACAACCTTAACTGAAACCAGCAGGGGCACTTAACAACCAAAGCTGAAAGCAGTATGAGTACTTATACAGGTTCAACCGTACAAAGCACGCCTCAAACAGTGCTACTTTGCCTATAGTTAACCAAGGGTGAGGCCGCCAAGCCCCAGGACAAGGCCCAGGCGCCACCCCGCGCATCCACAACCTTCTGAAAGCGGCTTCATCTCGCAACATGGTCAATAAACAGGATATTCACTTTAGAGCCATGGAAAAGCTTGAACATAATCTTCTGTCCTATTCTTCAAGATGGACGGGCCTTCATTATTTGAGACCACCCATGAATAAGTATCTTTTCACCTCCAAGGGGAATTGAGTAGGTCGACATAAACATCATGTTGTGACCAAGCGCAAGTCTGATCCGACCATGGTCAGGCATCTGTATAGGAACAATAGAACTCGGCAGTTCCTGTTTCAAGAAGATCACAGCTGTAAAACTGTGTATAAGCAATAGTTTATGAACAACATATATAAGAGAAAACAGCTTGTACCATAAGTTTCTCGACACAATTGGACTTGTTCAACGAGTGCAGCAGTGGCACACATATCCCACGTGGCCTTCCACCATTGAAACGCCCCACAAGGACCTCAAGATGGTCAATAAAGTGTAGGAACTTGTGGATGTCGATCTAGTCAACTTCAGTGCCATTAGTAACAGACGAGTTATTACAGAGTAACAAACGAGCAGACTGCTTAACTCTGAAAAAACCTACACGTGCCACCAATTATAAGAAAATATTAGTTAGAAGTAGCATCTTCGTGAGAGATTCGTTGCTACTTCTAAAGTTAAATTGTGATTAGTTAGACAGAATAGGTGGATTAAGAAGTAATCGAGGCAACAAGCAAGAACCAGATTCAAAACTAACATGGATGAACAATTGGAACGACGTTTGGGTGGAAGATCGCAGTGAAGATGAGACCAGGTTCTGCTATTTCCATCAACATTCGTGCGCCAACTTTCAGTCCGTAACACTTGAGAAAGTTTATCCAAGTTCGGCCATAAAAAAAGCAGCGATCTTCTTGGTTCATGAACCCAACTCGGAACTTATATCCATGGCTTGTATTCACTGTGACCATTAAACTAGTGTATTCAGTTATGGCAAGGCCGAGCATCTTGAGTACATGTGTTCTGGCAGAGCAAATAATACACTGCGGGAAAAATAATATGAGAACACAGCATGTTCAAAAAAAAACCACCCTCCCGGATAGAAATGAGGATTCTAGGAACATACTATGCATGTTTCAAAATGTTGTGTTAGGATGAGAAGGAACAAGTGGTGGAAAGGGGCTGATGCCTTTCCACCCACCCAAGTTCAAGGCATGGCATTTGCAATTTGGGTTCGTTGCACCAATTATACTATAGGGGCCTCCCTTACAGTCTTTCTATCAAAAAAAAGTGTGGCGTCTCGCCGAGGGCGCGGAAACCTGTAGGGTACTCGCACTTTGGGCACTGCAAATGAAACACACTAGATTCAGTAGGAAGAAAAATGCATCAACGGTGGCGGCTGCCATCCTAGGATTACCTGCGACCAAGGGACTTGGATTTATCGGGGATGGATGAAGAATTTGTACCTGGTTCTCCATGAGAAAACCCTATGCAATCGCCGAGCGGGGGTTTTCTCCGAACAAGCAGGCGAGGGAGAAGGGGATTCAGGCCTAGTGAAATATTGCCGCTTCGTCCGTCCAGCTTACTGCTAAAGCTGGAAAGGGGGGTTGTGATTTGACAGCTCATTGGGCATTACTGCGGCGGTACGACCGTGGTGTGTCTACCGTGAAGTTGTGCACTCTAATTTGTGCATATGGCACATGGACCCCGTTGCCGGTTGCCCCACATATCAGCGAAAGGAAATAGAAAGACAGGAGTAACTAGTTACACATAAATATATATTTTGACAGAGAGATACTCCCTCTGTAAAGAAATATACAAATCTTTTATATCACAGGCTCACCTTGCCGAGAAATATACTCCCTCTGCAATGCACGGGCATTATGGGGGTTCAGATTTTTTTATGGGGGTTCAGCTGAGAATATAATACTCAGATAGGCTCACGGTTCTGGACTTTGGGCCGCAGGCCAACCCTGCATGTTTGGGGGACCATGTGTTCTACCTCAGCGCTTTTCATATTGCAAGCGATCGGTAGAACGCTGGTTTTAGATACTATCGCAAGGCGAATACAAAAAATTGAATAAAGCATGGCAGTTGTTGGAATGAAATTGAACGACAGTTCCTAACCAGCAATCAGAGTTGCAATTCTATCAACGATATACCATGTGATAAATAATATTGTCGTACTACTTATACACACAGGACACTTGTTTCACCATGCCACATTATTACATCAAAATCTCTCGGAGGATAGATCAGTTCGGCAGTTGCGTGCTGCTACTGAAGAATTTCAAAGTCGATTTGGACCAGCTCTCCTTGCCGAGAAAGTTCGATTTTGACATCATCCCCTACCACAAAATATGATTTAGATTTGAACCTTGACCATCCTTTAGCATCAATCATCATGCGACCATCCTTTGTACTTACGGTATATTGAGCAGGTTCATTCACACCAAGGCTGCGCAGGGTAAGAGAAACTTGGCCGCGGTCGCCCAGATTGTTGAACGACTCCCTCATTGCTCTAGGAATTCTCTGTTTGCAAACAAGAAGACATACCCAAACAGTTAGATCAACACGGTGAATCATGTGAAACAACATGGAAAGAAAAAAGAACGAAACACTTGGGCGGCCAATGCTTACCAAGAAGGTGGACATGTCGGTTTTTGTAAGGACTTTGGTATATGAAGTGCGAACTGCAGCCCAGTCTATTGCCGGTGCAACTGCACGGGCCAGAGCAGATGCAAGTGCAAGTGTTGGTGCAGGTGCCGAAATCGCCGCTGCTGCCGGAGATGGTGCTCCTTGTAGAGCTGGTGCCGGTGTCGATGCCCGATCCTCTGGTAGATCAGACTGAGCCGCTGACGCGGTCGGTGCCCAATCCTCAGCTGGGTCAGACTGAGTTGTTGCTGCTGTTAGTGCTAGAGCAACTGCCGGTGCTTGATCCGTTGCTGAAGGTGGTACCGATGTGCGAGACAGCGGCGATCGTGTCTGGTCTGCTATGATCAGTTTTCTAACTTGACTAGGATCCGTGACCGTGATCCAGTTTTTTTCTTCATTTCTTTTAAACGTGAGAAGGACTAATTGTGGCGTTTTTGTTAAACCAAACTGCAGTTCATCATAGGGATTCAGCTTGTACTCAGACAACAGACCGATCCAATTTTTTCCAGTAATATAAGTGATGGACAGTGCCTTCATTACTGACACGACATAAGAAGTGAAACCTGCAAAAATAGCCATCATAGAGCAAACCAAACGGTTTATTCTGTGATGAATGTCACATGGCAAAACCTGCATCGTAAAATTGCAGGAAAAGAAAGAAAACATGACATTAAATCAATAAGATTTAGACAGTAAATCAATAAGATTTACTTGATGTGACACGAGTGAATCCTTACCAGGAAATCACTATGTTGAAGTACTAAACAGAAGATTGATCGTCCAACTACGCGTGGCATGCAGGGGCCCCGCCTACTCCCACAAGTAGGACAGTCCAAAGGTCGTGACAAATCGTATGGACCAAACATCCATGGGACTGGAAATCCTGGTGGGTGCGATAAACCCTGCAATGCATACAGATATTAGAGTGTAACCATAATTGATAAACCGTCCTCACAAAAAATATGATCTGGATACTTCAAAGTATCCAGACTGAATTGAGTGGACAGACATTAACATAGACCGTTCTCAAGACTAATCACACGCCAAAAGCGGTAGTACTAATAAACAATATAGGGTTCACAAACACAAATCAAGTACTGAACAATAGTACTTACTACAGACAAGCAAAGTTGCACTAACTAACTTTGCAGACTATTTCTTGCCACCGACCTACGGGATGAACCCCGCATAACTGACTAGGCCATGGACTTCATGTGAGATGTCTACATGCACTATCACCATCTTGTCAACCTTGGAGAACCTAACAGAGTGGTCTTTCCACTCATAAACATGATGATGAAGACAGGCCGCATCAGATTTGTTGGGAAGCTTTACAAGAACCACACCCTTCGTAATCGGAGGCACAGCTAGGAAATTGTTGTGGTCAAGTACAACCTCGAGAACATGCCTGACAACAATGCTAGAGGAAAACACTAGTTCATGACACGTGGCGACAAGGACACATCAGCTGGATAGTTCAGCAGTAGAACTCATCATCAGGTCTTCCAGTTCACATGGCATGACTTTGAGAACTTCATCTCCACTGCGGACCTGGTTCTAATTCAAACAGAAACCATATTTTATTACTACCTCCGTTTAGAAATATAAGATAATTTTCGATATTAGTCCATATATGACTACATATACGCACAGAAATGAGTGAACAAAGACACTAGAACATGTCTTCAAAGGCATGAGAGCAGAGGGATTACATGCAATATCCATAACACAAGTTACTGAGGCAAATATACCCTCTTAAAAGGTAGCATTGATGTTCATAAAGTACTCCCTCCGTCCCAAAATTCTTGTCTTAGATTTGTCTAGATAAGGATGTATCAAGTCACATTTTAGTATTAGATACATCCGTATCTAGACAAATCTAAGACAAGAAATTTGGGACAGAGGGAGTAGTTGAAAGTAATCTATAAGAAATCAGTGTCAACCTCTCGCATGTTTTGGTCAAAAGAGGAATTTAGAACCGTCATTTGGCACACTAAAATCACATGCAAGATCACCTAGAAAGTTGTACTACCAGTACTAGTACGGCGTGTTAGATGAAAAAACATGATCAAGATCGAGAAAAAGATCGTCAACAAGAGACATTACCTGGACTTGCTTAATGAGGGATCCTGGAGAGGGGGGCTTGGACAGGGCGATGGCTTTGAGCTTGTCTGCGGTAGTCTCGGCGGGGTGCTTGCGCTTCTTCGTACCATGAGCCTCGACGGTTTTGGCCAGAGCCATAGACATCACGTCGGCCGGTGCTCCGGCGTCCATCCAAGAGAGGAAGCTGAGAGAGAAGAGTGAAAGGAGGAACGAGATGAGGGAGAAGCGAAGCGAGTGGTGGTTTTCTTCAAGAGAGGAAGTTGAGAGAGAAGAGTGAAATGATGTTGCTTCGTCCGTCCAACTTACTGCTGGAAAGGAGGGGGTTTTGTGATTTGACAGCTCATTGGGCATTACTGCAGCGGTTCGATCGGGGTAGTCTACCGTCACTCTACTACGGAGTAATTTAGTGCATGGCTGGTGGACCCAGGTGATGGCTGTCCCACACATCGGCGAAAGTGAGTAGTTTAGTGCATGACTGGAGGAGGATCCGCACGGTAGAGCGTGTCCACTATTTTCTGAAGAAAAAAAATGATTACAACAAGCGTTTCCACTATTACGACAGAGGAGTGCAAAACACGGCAGCCACTTGAACATACACAGTGCTCCTACTACTAGGCATGTGCAGTGGTTCGTACGACAGTACTACACAATCTTGTTGCTAGTGTAGTAAGATATGACGATAACAAATGATGTTGTGCGCATGTCAACTACTCCTATATGTAACATAGTACCACTTTTTCGACTGTCCGGTCGAGAATGAACGATGAGATCAATGTTAACAGAACTAGGTCCACAGCACACGGAGAGTATGGTGCTACAGTACTCCACGAAACATGAACCATATGAAGCACGAATAGTGTTAGGCAGGGTGTATGAAGGGTGCACGGGATGGGAGCAAAAGTTCCCTTCTCGACCCACTTTTGGGTGTTTGGCAGAGTGCATGAAGGGTGCATGAGTCCACACTAGTAGGTTGACAAAAATACACGAAGAGGAAACAACTATATTGAGATGAGAATGCAACCAAACACACCCACACGCTTTGTGCTACAGTGACTGATCTGCACCGTTTGAGTTTGATCCAACGGTCATGTTGCACCGAGACATGGACATGCCCATGCAGAGGGCGCGTAAACACCACCGAAGTCCCTCTGCTTCTCAAGGTGCACGACTTTGGTGATGCAGGGTGCAACCGCCCGCAGAGCCCGCTCCCGGTTGACGGGAGCCAGCTCGTCAAAGACGGCGTCCAATGGCACGAATGGGTTTCGGTGATGGAGCCCTGAAAGGATTCACCCGGCAACGACGACGGCAGCCCGCAACCCCTCCTTGTCCAGCTCAGCCCCCACCATCGCACGGAGACGGCTCAGCTCCTCGGAGATATAGGTGAAGAAGGAGACCAGGTCAGGAAGCCGCAGCTCGTTGAAGTCGACCGGGTTTAGCCCGACGGCCCGCATCATCATGCTGGCACGACGGTGGGCATCACACAGCTGCAACACGTGCGTGGCAACTTGGTTCACCAAGTGGCTGAGGCGATCCTGGACCTCGTCACGATCGGCCCGCTCGCGCTCCAGCCGGCTCCCCTGACGGCCTATCGTATCTCCCGCTTTCTGCAGCAACGCCGCTGACGCCTCGAGCATCTTTGTGGTGGACGCCTGCCGCTTTTGAAGCTCCGTGAACTCCCGCACATAACGGAGAAGCATGGCACTCCTCTCCTCCTTGAGCTCACGGAGCTCCATGTCCTTGGCCCTAAGCTCCGCATCCTTGGCATGGAGCTCCTGTGTCAGGCGCCTCACCTCGGACTCCGTGATCTGCTGCACCGCCATGGCACCAGGTAGAAGCAATGGGGAGAGGAAGCAAAGGGGGCGAAATGGCTGAAAGGCAATGCAATCTACGGGAAGGCGGAGGGAGCCAGCCTAGGAGAGGGGAATCTTTTGGTTTTCACCATAGTAAAACACCAGTCGACGACTTCTCACATCAGGGAGCAGTGGGTTTTTACATGCGGAGTCATCGTGACTAATTGCTGCCGCGCCTGCTCCCGTCAATCAAAAAATTAAAAATCTTGCCGTGCCTGCTCTCGTTAATCAAAAAATTAAAAATCCTGCCGCACCCAAACACCAGAGCAACGCCGCGGTGGATATTTAAATTTACCTGCCGGCAAGTAGATAAAAAAAGGGGTGAAAAAACTAATGTGGCGGCGGCCTAGCTAATCGGTCGAACTAGCCCAACTAGCTAGCCACTGATGTACTCAATGGGAAAGGTAGTCTTTCGAGATTTGACGACTCATTTACTTGCTTCGGCACCATGACCGAGGAGGACCCAGAAAACGCGCGGTAGGGCGTCCCACGTCAGGAAGAATATTTGCGTGCACCACCCGGGAGAACCCCGAAACCGCGTGGTAGGGTGTGCCACGTCTCGGCACGGAGGAAAAATGTGCGTGTAAAAATATACTGTATCAGAGTACCTATGGTTTGACCTCAGGACCCAGCCAGTCGGTCGAAAACACCCCACTAGCCACACAGCTTCATCATGCAAACGTGGCACGGAGGATAGATGTGGTTAGCTCCGTCTCGACAGGCCACAACATCTCTTGTTCTAGGCGATTCTTCTATTTTCCAAGATTTTTTAGTTGTAATAACACCACGGCAAGCTAGCGCCACTCTTCGTGTGTGCCCGTGCAAAGGTTAGACAATGGAGAGAAGAGAGATTGGGATCGCAGACTTGGGACCCACCAGTAAGTGAGACAACGGTCATGCACATGTTGACGAGGCACTCCCTCTACTCTACTTAATGCAAGTACTCTATAAAATCAAGTTATGGGACAAAGCCAACAACCGTTCATTTTTTCAGGCTATCAACTTACGCTTTGTAGTCCAGGTTGCCAGTTTGAATCTCGTCTTTCAGATTTGTTAGTTTTAGGTCCAAATTTGATTAATGACAAGTGGGACCCCCGTGTGTTGTTCCGATATTTCAGTGTAGGATGGTTTTTTTGAACAAACACTTTGCATGGTTAGACAAGTAACAACACGAGTTACACGTATTTTGCAAGTTTACGAACAAAAATGACAGCGGCATAGAATATCACATCCACCCCGCAGCTTAGATACTATGGTGATACGAGTTTTTACACCATTGGAAGTGAGATCCAATGGCTTGGGAGTAGTCTTTGTAATTATGCGCAATTTCCAAACTCTCCAAAGGTTTTTTTTGCAAATAAAACATTCAGGCCTCGTGTGTGCTGCTGCATCTTCGATCCAACGGCTCCCCGGTGCTCATATTAGGTGCTCCCCGTAGCTTAATTACCCGCGACGGTGATATGAGCATCTAGGTCGTATGATCAGGGATGAGATGGCACATGCGTAGTACTTGTACTTTCTGCGCATTTCCCAAACTCTATCAGCCGTATATTGCAAAAACATTCAAACCTCCTACTGTGGGCCGTTAGATCTCAGTGAACTCGTATCACCATAGAATCTATGGTGCGGGAGCACCTCATATTCTCCCGTGCGAGAAAACATAAGGTGATATCGCAACTTGGATGCTATGGTGATACGAGCTTGGAGGTCGTTTGATCTGAGATCCAATGGCATCTGAGCAGTCTTTGTGCTTGTAAGCAGTGGCTGAACTCTTTTGGGGCTTTTCTGTAAAAAACCATTCGAACCACCGAGGAGGTGTTGGGTCACAAATCCAACGGCTCCGAAGAGCTTGTATCACCAAAGCATCTAAGGTGTGGTAGCACATGATATTCTTACATACAGGAGAATATGATGTCCTCCTTCATCTTAGATATGCTACGGTGATACGAGCTTCGAGATCGTTGGATATGGGATCCAAGGGCATCTGAGTAGTTTTTGTACAAATTGTGTGCAATTCTCAAACTCATCAAGGTTTCCTGCAAAAAAATTTAGACACATCATGTGAACTGTTATATCTCAGATCTACAAGCTCGAAGCAACTCGTATCGGCATATAGCATCTAAGGTATGGGGGCACATGATATTTTCCCGGGGAGGAGGGGTGGGGGTGCACAACCAATCGATGGTTGGGAGGGTGGGGACAAATATAATCGAAACAACCCTAAACAGAGCTCCACAATTTTATCTAAGGTCGAGGGGTTGACCCCCGACAATCATAGCTCCGCCTAAACACAACATTTGCATGTACAGTAGTACTAGACTTAATATTCATGTTTCAGTTTCATGTTCATTTTAAATATTGAACTGAGGACCATGGATGTCTTACATTTTACTCGCTTTGTTCCTAAATATTAGTCTTTTTAGAGGTTTCAAATGGACTGGCACATACGGATGTATATAGACATATTTTAGAGTCTAGATTCACTCATTTTGCTCCGTATGTAGTCAATTTTTGAACTCTCTAAAAGACTAATATTTAGGAATAGAAGGAGTATTTTTGAATTCGTGTCATACATGCATGGTTTGAAAAAATAGATGCACTATACTTATTGGATTGTTGTGGTGTTCGTGCGTGTCTCTCTCTCTCTCTCTCTGTGTGTGGTCATATGCTTGATACATACAAAGTTTTCTCACCTCCGTATTGTTCATCTTTTAAATTTGAATTTGCATTGGAAAACTTACTAGGGATACAATGAAATGTTAAATCCACGTTGAGATCACTATATCACAAACTCACTCTAATTCAACAACTCGTCATAAATCAATTACCACGTTGAGATTAGTATTTGCAAGGAAAATACGGGTATTGTAATACACATAGATTCGTTTGGCAATTTAAAACATTCCTTTCGTATTCTTGAATGGTAGGACCCAACGGCGTACCAGCCAGACCTTGGCTCGTGTTGATCCTACAAAAAAAAACTAGGCTCGTGTCCTTCGGTGGCGTGTGTGGTACGCACATTAGGCAACCCCAACCAGTCGAGCCTCAGTGTTTCAAGTCGAAATATCTGGCGGCCAGCATTCCAGCCCTAGGAAATTCCCCTCATGTCCACGGTCCATAATGACTACCGATGAACAGCAAAGGGATGCTTTAGTAACTAGACAATGTTACCTACCGTGCCGAGCACGGTTCAATTCCCTCGGTCGCCGCTCGTCAAGGTCACCCGTTAACTGCATTGCCTAGTACTACTACTACTACTACACCAGGATGAGCACAGAATTGAGCCCGTTTGTTCGTGCCTAGTACTTGAGTTAATATATCAGGCAATGCACTGGTACGGAGGGATTATCCTTTTACTCTGCATATATAACTTGTCTGAAGTCTAACTAAGCAAAATGTTTGACCAAATCCTTTCTTAAGAAATACAACAGGACAGATGTACGGCTTGAAAATTTATTGCATGATGCAGGTTATGGTATTGTTTCGAATCCTGGATCTTAAATTTTAGAAAATCCAAAAGTGAGCATAAATTCTTGAAACTGAGCATGGTCACGTGATATGGCACAAATGTTACTTTGTAAGTTTTTTCTTCAATTCGAGACAAGCTGCTTATGACAAGTTGCACAAATGAAGAGCCAAGGTATTTTGGAACAAAGACCTGTCATGTTAAGGCGAACACTTTCACTATTGAAACCGTGGGCGTTTACGTGCCGCCACGAGTCCCCGGTCTCATCGGCAGGTGCCATCCCAGCAAGCGTGTGAGTCGACGGGAGGCGTGCGAGCAGACCGCTGCGCCGGCTGTCAGGGAGGCGTGCGAGCAGACCGCTGTGTAGACTCACCAGGAGGCGACCCCTTTGACCAGGCTCCGCCGCCCATCGTCGTCCCAACTGCTCCCACTTTTAATGTCGCCCGCGCCGCAGTTTAAAATCAACCCCGCACTACCCGGTATCGCTACAATCTTCTCTTTTCCTCTCCGATTCTCCTGTCGTCTACCTCCAACCAGCCTGACCTAAACGTACGCCATGCTGCATCACGATGGTCTGCCCTTAGTGTTCCAGTTTCCTGAGGAAGACACCCAACCGGAGTCTCAGGAACATAAGGCGCTTTGGGACGAGCTTTAACTGGCCTTGCAAGAAGACGCCGCACCTGTCCCCGCTCCCATTCCGGCTCCCGTCGCCCCGACTGCGCCAACACCCATCCCCGTGGCATTGATGGGCTGGGAGCCGCACATTGTCGCCGAGCATGATTCCACGGGGTTCCACAAGGTCCCCGTCGACTTTCACGCACCCGTGCACCTACCAGCGCATGCGCCTGCGCGTGCACTGACGCGCACGCCTGTGCCGGTGCCCGTGCACCTACCAGCGCATGCGCCTGCGCATGCACTAATGTGCGCGCCCGTGTCGATGCCCGTGCACACGAATATCTCCACCGCACTGTTGATAGCGCCTGTCCCCGAGCGGGTGCTAGTGCCCCCCTCAGCGGCATGGATGGCCGCCGTCGACCGCTTCCTTGCACCAACGCCAGTTGCCTCCTCCCGCCAGTTGACTTGCTCCAAAGTCCAGAACATTTTGGCCTTCCTTGAAGCTAGGCCAACGTCCAGGAGTACGCCAACAACAGCGCAAGACGCCGCTGTCGCCGTCGGTCAGTGGCCCGACGACACACAATGCACGGCAGAGGAGCCGCTTCCCACCGCGAGATGCCCCCGCCACCGCCGCGTAATCTAAATTTGCCATGAAAAATGTTTGGATTGCCATGCTTAAAATCCAAACGTTTATCATTTCCATTTATTTTATATCGATCATCGTATAATTTAAAGTCAGAATCAGATTGAACGAAATCTATGGTTTGATCGATTGAATGTTCTGCTAGAGCCATATCAAATTAAATATAAAACGCCATCAAGCCACATATATTCCTTGTCATCCAACGACCTAGACTGCTTCAATGTCGAGCGCTCAACACGTTTAGCGTGCAGTTAATTTCATGCCAAAAATATTGCTAATCACGTAATAACACGCAAATAATATCCTAGTACTTAATATCCGCATGCACTTAATATACTTCCAAATTAACGTGCACTGACTAGTGTTGCTAGTACGTGAAACTGGTGCCGTGACTTGTGAACGCGTCCAGATATGGTCACCGGCAACATCGCCCGCGAGTTCTTCGTATTTGCCCGTGCGTCTAAACGCAGAAGGGGAGGAGAGAGAGAGAGCACACATGGAACCCACCAGTAAGTGAAGGCGAATAGTACTAAAAATAATATTACATGTTATCCATTAATTAGGTTGTGGTAATATAAAAACATTATGTGAACAAAGGGGGGGTAAAACAAACATTGTTGTTCTACGTATGTTGCCTATTGACATGCGGCTTGAAGGCCCGGTCGCATGTTCGATCCTCGTCCTTTATTTTTTAATTTGTATATGGATCCAAATTTGTTTCATGACATGTGGGCCCCTTGGAGTGTAGTTTGCAGCACTTTAATTTGTGGGTCGAAATTTGTTCCATTCCAAGTGGACTATCGATGTGTAGTTTTATAACTTATTTATAATAATTAAAGAGAACAACATAGTTTTTTCAATAATACCATGGTGCGATGTTGAAGGCGAGAAAGGATGTGCGAGAGAGCGATGACCGAGCTAGAGGAAAATCAACTAGGGGAGTTGCGTGGGTTGCAACGGTGTTTGGAGTAGTTGTGGGCCGAATGCTATGAAAATATAATCTAAACCGGCCGGAATAAATGCCTACACAAATTAATCCAAGGTTGGAGTGCCCCTCGCAATGTCAATAGCTCCGGCTTTGCGAGGGATGAAGAGGTAGTAGCTTCAATGCGTGGAAGATACGGTGTGAGAAAGCAAGGTCAATCGAGAGACATATAGATAGAGAGACAAAGTGAGTGTGGTCCAACATTCATTGAACAAATATATATGCTCTGGAGAGATATTGTCCGATTAAGCTTTTGGCAAGGGTGAGGGCTGTAAGATAGATCTTGAGAGATGATCCAGTCATAGACGTGTAGATATATTTTGTGCGTGGGAGGAAGCAAGGTCAACAGATCACATAGGGTCGCCGTGCGATCGAGAGAGTGAGACGGGTTGGAGAGAGTGACCTAGATAGACAATGTGCGTGAGAGAGTATACAATGTGAATAGGTCGAATTGGGCTCAAACATGGTGATACATCGTTTTTGTCCGAGAAAGAGCGAGGTCAATCGAGACATACACACACACACACACACACAGAGAGAGAGAGAGAGAGAGAGAGAGAGAGTGAGCGTGGCCCACCATGAGGTCGAAAGAGTGGCAGCGGCTTGGATGTACTGACCTAGATAGACAATCTGCGTGAGAGAGTATAGAGTGTGTCGATCAAGGCCCGAACAGAGAGATATATCATTTGTGTGTGTGAAAGAAAACGAGGTTAAACGAGACTTAGATAAAGAGAGCGAGATTGAGCGAGTGTGGCCCGTCGTGCGGAAGAAAGAGTGAGACAGTCTCGAGGGAGTGACCTAGATATACAACATGCGTGCGTGCACACGAGAGGTTGAGGGGGGGGCTAGATACGCAATGCATGTATTTAGCGCGAGAGGGTGAGAGGGAGAGGGGGGAGAGAGAGAGAGAGAGAGAGAGAGAGAGAGCTCAGCATGGGGTGCAATGGCGGGTGTGTGAGGTAAATACATTTGGTAACAGAGTGGAAAAGGGGGTTGTGTAGTTGAGAGACTTAGAGATCGAAACATGGAGAGAAAGAATGAACGTGTGTTGGAAACCGATAGCTTCCTAAGGTGGTTAGGAGAGGAAGATTGACCGATACAGGAAGTATGTAGCATTTGTGCGGGGGAGGGGGGGGCTAAAAACAATATTTGAATGTACATAGTACGAGACTTAATATCAATGTTTCAATTCGGTGTACATTGTAAGATTTGAACCGAGGACCATGCATATGGGTAATTATTTCAAATTCGTGCCATACTAACTTTCGAAAAGTTGACATTGACTCAATTTGTTGTGCTTTTTTGTAGGTCATATGTTTGAATCCATCCAAAAGTTTTCTCACTACCATGGTGTTCATCATATACATATGAATTTGTATTAAAAAAGTAGCGTGGATACAGTGAAATGCGAAATCCACGTTAGAATTGGAGATCGCTATGTGACACACACTCTAATTCAAATAACTAATTATGTGACACACACTCTAATCCATGTTAGCGTGGATACCGTTTCGAATTTTTTTCAAATAACTCCTCATTAATTAATTTATAGTACTCCCTGTTGGCACGCGAAATCGCCGCACAACACCAGGATATTTGTCGTTCTTTCGTGACGATGAACGATTGCTTTACGAGCAAAGCAACAAAGATTTCCTCGCTTTCGTGGAGGAGAACTGGCCACTTTCCAGCGCAAAACGGCAAAGATCGCCCAACCCTAGGGCTGCTAGGGCTCGGCAAGGAGTAACGACAGAAAATAGACGTACGTGAAAATAGAGTTTGTATTGATAGATCGATTGTTGGGGGCTTTTCCAATCGGCTGTGGCCTTATAAATAAGGTACGCTGGACTTTGCGCATACAAGGCAGGACTTAGTTCCGTAGCATGCCTTGCCGTACAGGAATACAACTCCAAAACTAAAACCGAACAGGACTTGATTCGGTTACCATGTAACATGCGTACAAAATCTGCATGCTATCCATATCTAGGCCATATTCACGTACAAAGACTCTTGGATATATGAATAGAATATTCCGGCAAGGTCGCTATCACACTATATAATAAAGACTAATGACCCATCATCTGTGCTTGCTTTTGTTTAGGTTACTTCATTGCCCATGCTGAAATTCCTTCATCTTAGCAACCACGGTTTAGCCCAGCACACGAAAACTTTGTCCATGTAGCCGCTAGTCCATACAGAATTCTATATACTTGTCTTGGGTAAAATAACTTCCTACGCCTGACAAGCCTGCATTTCAACAACAAGTCGAAAATCATATATGTCAACCACACATTTAAATTAATTTGGCCCATAAAATACCTAGCAGCCAAATTATACATTCAACACACAACACATGCCCCCCTGTTTTTGTTACAATTGGATTTATCAAAAACACCATAACAATAACTTAGGGCGATGTTGATCAATCCACCGGCCATATTATTTCTTAGGGAGATATCTCAAATAATATATCGGCCAAATTTGCTCAAGCCTCCTGCCACATGCTAGGATAGTATTTCTTCAAATATTTCCCATTGAGAGCTTTGGGCAACTTCTCTCCCTGCAAAGATTGTACAAAATATGAATTTCCAGGAACGATCTCTACAACCTTATACGGGCCTTCCCAATTCGGCGACCATTTGCCGAATTTCCTATCTTTAGTTCCAATAGGTAAAATCATTTTCCACACTAAGTCTCCTATTTGAAACGATTTTTCTCTCACCTTTTTGTTATAAGCTTTGGCTACTCTTAATTTCTCCTTCTCAATTTCTCGCAAAGCTCTTAATCTCTCTTCTGAAATGTCATTTATCCTATCCATCATCAGGTCATTATAATCTACAGCCGACAAATCATTTTGTCTGGCCACTCTAAGAGCTTGTAAATTAACCTCTACGGGTAACACTGCCTCCTGGCCATATACTAAATCATACGGTGCTACTTGAGTCGCTCCATGCTTAGATATCCGATGAGCCCATAAAACTTCTGAAAGTACCTCATGCCACCTTTTCGCATGTTCCTCAATTTTCTTCTTTATAAGTTTAATTAAAGTTTTATTGCTAGATTCGGCCTGTCCGTTAGCTTGGGCATAATAAGGTGACGAATTTAACAATTTAATTCCTAAAGATTTGGCAAATTCATGAAATTGATGAGACATAAAGAAGCACCTTGATCAGTAGTTAAAGTTTGAGGAATGCCGAATCTATGAATAATATGCTCTAAAACAAAACTAATAACTTCCTTATGAGTCATATTTCTCAAAGGAATTGCTTCAGTCTATTTAGTAAAATAATCTGTGGCAACTTGGACAAAGCGATGTCTTTTAGAAGATGAAGGATGTATCTCACCAATAAAATCTAAACCCCATCCTCTAAATGGCCATGGCCTAATTATGGGATTTAACATAGACGCGGGCGCTAACTGTACATTACCAAATTTTTGACATACCTCACAACCTTTATAATACCGAAAACAATCCTCTAGCAAAGTCGGCCAATAAAACCCCGCTCTTTTTAACAACCATCGCATTTTGTGAGCCGACTGATGCGTTCCACATATTCCTTCATGCACTTCACCTATAGCTATTTTAGACTGATCAGAATCTAAACATTTTAAAAATAACCCATCTATTGTTCGGCGATACAACTCATCATTAAACAAAGTATATTTTAAAGCTTGTCACCAAATTTTCTTATCTCTTGTTTGACTTGGATCCTTTAAATGATTAACTAGAGAAACTCTCCAATCACTCAATTCTAATTTATTTGAATCTGCAGTACATTGTACAACTAGTTGCCCAACTGTACTAGGCCCAAGTGCACCCTGTTGCAAAGTATCCATCATTATAGACTCAGCATGCATCGGCTTGTCTATTATAAAAAACATTCCTTTACTAATGTGATAACCGGATGCTTGCTGTGCTAAACAATTAGCTCTAGAATTCTCTTCTCTAGGTATATGATGGATGGTGAACGTATCTAGAGACTTAATTATGTCTAAACATCGGTCCAAATAACTATTTAATAATCCATCAAAACATTGAAATTTGCCTTTAATTTGTTGTACTACCAGAAGCGAATCCCCAAAAGCATCTAGATCCTTTACACCCATATCAACTACAGTTTGTAAACCAAACAGTAAAGCTTCATACTCAGCTTGGTTATTAGTGCAAGGATATTCCAAACGGACCAATGTATCATAAAAAACATTATTAGGTGAAATTAAAACATTACCGACGCCTTGCCCGTCCCTACAAACCGATCCATCAAAATAAAGTTTCCATGGACACACACTAACATAATTGATATTTTCACCACCTTTAATCCTATGATCAACAATGAAATCGGCGTTAACTTGACCCTTCATAGCACGCAACGATTCATATGTTAAATCATATTCTATTAGTGCGTAAGCCCACTTTCCAATCCTACCACTAAGAATCGGTTGTTGCAACATATACTTAATGACGTCAGCCTGGCAAGCTACCACACACGTACTAGAAAGAAGATAAGGCCGAAACTTGGTACATGCATAGTATAAAGATAAGCATAACTTTTCAATAAACACGTACCGACTTTCGGCGTCGAGCAAACGACGGCTTAAGTATGCAATGATGTATTCTTTGCTGCTGACCTCTTGCGCCAACACTGCACCAATCACCCTCTCTTCTGCAGCAATGTACAGCCTGAACGGCGCACCGGACATGGGCGCCCGCAATATTGGAGGATTTGACAAGCATTGCTTTATATTATTGAAAGCATATCGTTGCTCTGCCCCCCAAGTAAATTCGGCTTCATTCTTTAGCCAAAGTAGAGGAACAAACGATTCAATTTTTCCTGCAAGGTTAGATATGAATCGTCTCAAGTAATTAATTTTTCCTAACAACTTTTGCACATCCCTTTTACACGTGGGTTCCTCCAAATTTCTAATTGCCTCCACTTTCTTAGGGTCAATCTCTATGCCATTTTCATGAATTATGAATCCTAAAAACTTACCAGCCGACACGCCAAAAGCACATTTGAGTGGGTTCATTTTTAATCCATACCGGCGCATCCTTTCAAAAGCTAATCTTAAATCGGCTAAATGATGATCAAACCCATCCGATTTAACAACTATGTCATCAATATATATTTCTAGTACAATGCCTAGAAGATCATGAAAAATTAAATTCATAGCGCGTTGATATGAAGCACCGGCATTTTTTAACCCAAATGTCATAACGACCCACTCAAATAAACCAACAAAACCTGGGCAACGAAAAGCAGTCTTAGACATATCTTGTTCGGCCATAAATATTTGATTGTAACCTGCATTACCATCTAAAAAGCTAATCACTTTATGTCCCTATGCATCATTAATAAGCATGTCGGCTATAGGCATAGGATATTCATCTTTCGGAGTAGCTTTATTCAAATCTCTAAAATCAACACAGATTCTAATATTACCAGTATTTTTCTTTTCCACGGGCACGATATTAGAAACCCAATCTGCATATCTACACGGCCGAATAAACTTAGCTTTTAACAACCGATCAACCTCTTCTTTGATGCGGTCATACAAATTAGGATTAAAACTTCTACGAGGTTGTTTATGCGGCCTAAAACCGGATTTAATAGGTAATCTATGTTCTACTAAATCTCTACTCAAACCGGGCATCTCAGTATAATTCCAAGCAAAGCAATAAATGAATTCTTTAAGTAATAAATATACCTTACTTTTCTGATCGGCTTTCAAGCTAGCTTTGATAAATGTAGGCCTTGGGATACTTTCATCGCCAATATCAATTTCTTCAAGTGGATCAGCCGATGAGAATCCTTGTCCAAGCTTTTCCATGTCATCAAAATCTTCAATTGTTTCATGCATATCGCTCTTTCCGGAACGATATTCCTCCGTGCGTCTTTGTAGCCACTCAATACTATCGTATTTATTCATCATTTATATAGATAAATCATTAAGCCAAGCTATGTCAGCCGGCTGTGAATTTATAGGTACAAAACCATCTCTACCGATACTGATATAATCATAATCCGATAAATCCCTACCGGTCAAACATCGCATGTCACCGTGTTGCCAATCAACCGGCGCCTCAGTCAAAGCAATGCAAGAAGAATTGTCCGCCTCAATCACCTCGACATCATCATTAACCCACTGAATTAAGCATTGATGAAGAGTAGAAGGGATGCAACAATTTGCATGAATCCAGTCGCGTCCCAAAAGAATATTATACCGGCCTTTGACATCAACAACAAAAAATGCAGTCGGCAATGTTTTGCTTCCGACTGTGAGCTCCATAGAAATAACACCCTTAGCCTCGGACAATTCTCCTGAGAACCCACTAAGTCCCATGTTGGTCTTCATTAACTCGCTCTCTTTTCGTTCAGTTTAGAAAATACCGAAAAGGGCATAATATTAACACCTGCACCACCATCAACGAGCATGCGACCAATAGGCTTACAATCAATGTGACCTCTGATAAATAATGGCTTTAGGTGCTGCCCATGCTTCTCTGGTTTCTCAAATCTAGCATTCTTTGGGCCAAGAACAAGTTCAACAATTTCTGCCTCGGGCGCGCGAAATTCAGCAGGCAATGCGAACACCATATTAACATCCATATCAGTTGGTGCATCTTTATTATTCTCTGAATTTTCTGCAATAATGATGTCATCCGTATTTTTATTTTCCTCTGCTGCGATGCGCTTCTCCTTCCAAGTCTTTGTAGGCATAATTGGTTTATCCTGATTGAACCATCTATCGTGCTTCTTCTCAGCTATCTCTTCCTTTATTTCCAATGTCCGCAGTCGCTGTACACGTCGTTTCTGAGTGTGGGTAAGTCCATTCGGGCACCACTGCGGTGCTGGTTTAGTTCCTGGCGCGACGGACTTAATTTGGCTGCCCCCCGGGTCCTTCGGCCTATACTGACGTACTTCTATTTTTCTAGCAAACATTTCATCTTTGGCCAAAAAACTTCTTTGCTGATCATATACGGTACTGGAATTAAATCCCTGGCCGCGTACATTGCCTGAGTTCCAACGTGTAGACGTACTAGTATTAGACTTGAAACTCCTCGGAGGCAAACTCTTGGACGTTCCTGTGCAACAATTGTTTATGATCAAATCAGCCTGTGTGCTAGCCGATTTAGGGTTCTAAATAGTACGTGAGGATATAGCATTACTTTTCTCCTCTGTACCGAGAGCTTCTTTTGAGACACTGCTTGTTTCTGTACAATTGACAACACCTTCATCTGACTGGTGTTCCGCTATTTTCAGACCATGATCAACATCCAAATCATCTGAATTTTTTGTTGCTTTAGTTTCAGCACGCTTCACCGGCATCCATACGCGCTTGTAGTTGCCCTTATAGTTGTTGCGCTCTGCACTGCGTACTGGTGATCGACCTCCTCGAATCTCGATGGCGTTATGTGATCTAGCCTCCTCATTGAAATGAGCCCTTTTCTCATGTACGTTTGGGCTGAACATAGGCCTCGGCGGGATCCATCCCGGCTGAAAATAACCTCCTGGCCCTGTAGGATATGGCGCCTAAGGATTAAACCCCCATGGAGGAAACTGCGGATACATAGGAGGTGCACAACCCCAATATGTCGGCTCCATTGCAAAATATGGTTGTTGGTCATATGCACTTCCTTGCCATTGCTCATGACTGTGAGGTCCAGAAGGAGATCTAGGACGCTTATTACCTCCGAGCCGATTAAACACACTGTTGGTCTTGCGTGAGGTATATTTTTCCAACAACATGCTAACTGTCGGCTTTGGCCTTGGAGCTTGTCTCCTTCCTTCATTGACTTTCCACACTCCTATTTCTGGATTTTTTGGTTTGATCATCCTTGGAGGAGCACTGTTACCAACAACATTTTTCTCTCTTGCGGATTCAGTATGATCCGACCGAATAAGCATTTTTTTACTCTCAAGCTCGACCATATTGATAGGAAAAGGGTCGCTGTCGAGCTTCATCTTAGGACCTTCTGTAAACGTCAATCGTCCTTCATTGATGGCCGATTCACCTGTCGACGAAACACGTTACAATCATTAGTAGCATGAGAAAAAGAATTGTGCCACTTACAATAAGCTCTTCTACCCAATTCTTCTGGAGGTGGAATTACATGACCCTCTCTCACTCTAATTAATTTATTCTGCAATAACATATCAAAAATTCTATCACACTTGATAACATCAAAAGTGTATTTAATTTCATCTCTTCTAGCAGGTGTAGGTTTCAAAGCAGAACATGCAAAAGGTTTTGACTTTGGCGCTTGAACCCATTCGGCTACACATATATTAACATCATCCTCACTAGCCGAATCACTATCATAATCTAAGGCATTAACCACATGGTTATCCTTCTCTTTATTTCTATTTTCTTTAAACTGGTTGTATTGTTTAATTTCCTTAGCCCGGTTTTCCTGCGCCAAAGCCTTCTGCAAAACTTGATTAACATCTAAAAATTCTTGCCTTCTAGATTATCCTTAATATGAGCAAGTAGACCCGAAAAGGCATGATCGGCTAAATCCTTTTCGGCTATGGTCAAGCTGAAACATCGGTTTTTGACATCCCTAAACCTCCTAATATAATCATGAACATGCTCATTATATTTCTGCCTTACCATAGTTAAATCTGAAAGCCGAAGTTCTGTTTCACCGTGTTAAAAATACTCATGAAATTTTTGCTCCAATTGTGCCCATGTTGAAATAGAATGAGGAGCAAGCGATGTAAACCAAGTAAATGCAGTACCGGATAGAGATAAAGGAAATAATTTTAATCTAAAAACATCCGATGTGCCGACCTCGCTGCATTGTGCTAAAAATTGTCCCACATGCTCAAAAGTAGATCTACCATCTTCCCCCGTAAATTTAACAAAATCTGGAATTCTAAAACCACGAGGATATGGTGTCGAGTCAAAATAATCAGGGTATGGTTTTTGATATGCACGTGCTCTACCCTTAGGTTCTAAACCAAATTCTCTAAGTATATTAGCAAGCAGATCCTTAAAATTATTATTGGGGTGTAGAGAACTGGCTTGTGGAGCAGATGAAACACCAGCACGTGGTGGAAATTTCGGTAACGAAATTGGAGCATGCGAAGTTTGCAATGGAGACCCACTAAAATATGAATCAGGTACCGGCCCATACGGAACCCCGGTACCGACAGGCGGCAGTGGTGGCGTACTATATGCTACTGTCTGATAACTAGGCTGCTGCAAATTAGAATTTAAACCAAAACTTCAGTTATTGTTATTGTGATTTTGTGAAACCGAAGTCCAAACAATAGGAGGAGGAGTATTAGGAACTAAATTATTAGCCGAACTACCAACATAGTTCCGGCCATCCAGATTATTGTTTAAAGGAATGTGAGGCTGCATAGCATTAGCCGATGCACTAGGCGTATGTATATTACTTGGAAAATTATTAAATCTGCTACTGTCTGGTGGCATCGGTCTTTTTCTAGAATACTCATCATTGACTTGCAGCACTAATGAGCGTACATGACCAGGTAGAAATCTTTCAAGATCTTTATTAAACTGCTCCTTAAAGTCTTCAAGTCTATTAGCTACTGCTTGAGTAATTGTACGTGTCATATTTTCCATATCAGAACCATATTTACTAGCTACGGACACATCAATTAGATGAGCAATTTCTTCGGTTGAGTTTTTTACCTGAGCATCGGAAGGGCTTGGAACTACCTTTTTGACAACGCCGTTCCTCGTCTTTGCGTATCCAGCCAACTTGAGCTTCAACCTCTCAACCTTTTCTTTCTCAAGCTCCTCTTCAAGCTCGCGCCGAACATCTTCCGACAGATCGTCGAGTGTGACGGTGATGACGTTCTCCGGGTCGATGTCGCTCTCGTTCTTGGACTCGGTACTCATCGTGTAGCTCTTCTTCTTCTCGTCCATAGCGGAGTCGCCAATTGTGTTGGCATGCGAAATCGCTGCGCAACACCAGGATATTTGTCGTGCTTTCGTGACGACGAACGATTGCATTACGAGCAAAGCAACAAAGATTTCCTCACTTTCGTGGAGGAGAACCTGTCGCTTTCCAGCGCAAAACGGCAAAGATCGCCCAACCCTAGGGCTGCTAGGGCTCGTCAAGGAGTAACGACGGAAAATAGACATACGTGAAAATAGAGTTTGTATTGATAGATCGATTGCTGGGGGCTTTTCCAATCGGCCGTGGCCTTATAAATAAGGTACGTTGAACTTTGCGTATACAAGGCAGGACTTAATTCTGTAGCATGCCTTGTTGTACAAGAATACAACTCCAAAACTAAAACCGAACAGGACTTGATTCGGTTACCATGTAACATGCATACAAAATCTGCATGCTATCCGTATCTAGGCCATATTCACGTACAAAGACTCTTGGATATATGAATAAAATATTCCGGCAAGGTCGCTATCACACTATATAATAAAGACTAATGACCCATCATTTGTGCTTGCTTTTGTTTAGGTTACTTCATTGCCCATGCTGAAATTCCTTCATCTTAGCAACCACGGTTTAGCCCAGCACATGAAAATTTTGTCCATGTAGCCGCTAGTCCATACAGAATTCTATATACTTGTCTTGGGTAAAATAACTTCCTACGCCTGACAAGCCTGCATTTCAAAATAAACAGCAAGTCCAAAATCATATATGTCAACCACACATTTAAATTAATTTGGCCCATAAAATACCTAGCAGCCAAATTATACATTCAACACTCCCTCTGTTCACTTTTATAAGACCTTGAAGACATTTCAAACAATGTGCATAACAGTTCATTTTAAGATGTCTGAAATGACTTACAAAAGTGAACGGAGGGAGTATCTCGTTTCGAATGACTAATTATTAAAAGGAAAACACGGGCATGGTAATACATACAGATTCGTTTGCAAATGAAAGAAGATTCGTTTCCATTCTCAAATGTAGGTGCACCAGGCAGACCAAGGTTGTGTCGGGGTGGATGCTGCTTCGGTGCCTTAAAGGCACCTGCCTTTGGGTCACTGACATGTGGGCCAGCCACTTGTTGGGCCCACATGTCATGGACACAAAGGCAGGTGCCTTAAGGCACCGAAGCATAGTCAGGGTGGTCGCGTGTGTCAGACGGACGCGTAGCACTCATCCACCCACCCCCCTCCCTCCCTCCCCAACTCCCCCACCCTTCCCCCCCCCCCAAAGGACGACGACAAAATAAGTTCGTGCTTCCATGTTTCGGATTGAAATATCTGGCGGCCCCAATTCCAGCCCTGCAAAATCTCTCTTCTCCACCGTCCCCTTCCGCGCCCAGATTGCTCAAATCCCTAATTCGCCGCCAATCCAAGCAAAGTTTGAATCGCCCCTCGTCTCGTCTCTTTCCCCACCTCTGTGCTGGACGACGACGATGAAGACGACGATCGCGCTTCACCACCGCACCGGAGCTACCTCATCTACGCCCTCGTCCACCGCACCGGGTGGTCCACCGACCATGTCAGCCGCCGCAACCAACGTGCCTCACAGACACCGAGTTCCGCCGCATCAGGTGCGCTTCACCGACGCCGTCTCCCAACTCACCGGGTCTACTTCACCGAGCACATCGTCGCACCTCCGCCCCCCGAGGCCATTGGGGCTTCACCAACGGTCTCGTCCACCGCATCGTAGCGCTCGCTGCCACTCAAGATCTACATCCGTGCGCGGCCAGCCAACGCCAGCGCATCACCCTCAACGGCTCTGAAGTGACCCGCACTCTAGCTAGGCGAGCATGCCCAAACGCCGGCCTGAACTAGGTATCCACACATCACTCCCTTGTGCACTGTTCCGACGATGTTTGGATATCCTTTCACTGCTCTCTTAGCTTACACGCCTATGCAACTCTGACTTTAACTCTTATTTCTTCTGGAGATATCATCTGAAACAAGCAAATCCATTTTTAGCGAAGCATGACGGTGCTACGGGATCTGGTACACATCCTGCACACCCGTATAACCTTGTAAGTATCTGTCCTCCGGTACAACATCAAGGTCGATTCCACTTATTTGATCAACCATTCGCCGTGTCAAAAATGCAGAGAGGGATGCAAGGAGCACAAGGCCTGCACATCCAAGCAAGTGGTAACATGGACTTGTACATGGAACATCCCAAGCGCAAGCAGAGCTGCGGTGAGCCTGTACAACGAGCTAGCGTAAGTCCTTGCATTTCATTTCGTTCATACTGGCATTCGTGTATGATTTGTGTGTAGTGGCGGATCCACGAATTCAAGTTACCAGGGGCGAACATTTAACTTAAAACGAAGGCACTTGCATTCCAAAAATCAACATAACTTGAGAAATGTGAAGCTACATGCACTTTGAAAACCAGTTAATGATCCAAAGTAGTTCAGATTATAAACACTAAATGATGCAAGCACCAAAAAACACAAAATGCATCATGGTGTACAAGGACTACAAACATGGTCCGTACCTGCTTGAATTATTCGTTTTCTGGCTGAAAATATCGAAGTGTAATTGCACCTCTAACCAGTGCACAAACTGCATATCAATATATCTATCCTGCACAAGTATGCTAATAGTTTCAAACAACGGATTAGAAAAGTATTTATGCTATGTTGTCATGATACGGGGACTTTCTAGTAGATGGCCTCGACGTTTCATCAAGCTATGAAAAGGCACTATAATTTGCTTGTCATCAATACGTGCAAATCTCTGTCTCTCTCAACATAGTAGATCATCATTAGACACTAAATCCTTCAATGAGCTTGCAAAATGCTTGCATTAGATCCCTCATTAGACACTATATGTTCATCACCAGGAGCATGTAAAATGTTTGCATCAAATCCTTCATTAGCAGTCTGTTCATTAGACACTTCAGGCCTAAGAACAACATGAGCTTGTATGTTTGCACCGGAAACTTGATTAGATACATCAGATTCAGTCAGTTCAGTATTGATTGGGGGAGTTATAAAATAAGTAGAAATTGGTTCCATTTTCTCATCCCTACATACAAACAGTTTTACAACACCGTCAGGTTTAACTATTGGCCAGAAATTGAAGAGTTGAATTAGATATAATCAGGGATGTGATGTACCTGCTCGTTGCACATGCTACTCTTGCAAGCTGCGACTGTCCATTTGCACAAGCTCAATGCCATGCCCGTGCTGCCGCCGCTGCCTCCCACACAGGCTACACCCAGGGTTGGATCTTCATCTTCTTGTCCTTCCGTTCGCTTGAAGCCCGGCGACCGCCCTCCAACGAGGGCGCGAGGAAGTGCTGTGTCGGTCTGTCTAGCGGCGGCTAGGTTAGAAGCGAACCAGACTGGAGGCTGGAGTGAATGAATTGGGATTTTTCCTACTATCGATTGATATGGGAGGTGCTCGTTTGGGCCGCAAGCCTGCTATAGGGCCTGCCTTGCACTTACGTTATTGGCCCATCCAAATTGAAACATTTTTCTTCATTTTTTACATTGCCTGCTCGTGCATTGGGACGAACAAAACTAGCATGGGCCAACCTGGACGACTCAAACTAGGTGCACACTTTCCAGCCACCTGAGGCGGCCGCCCATACCAGCCCCTATGGTGGTGTCGCCCCTTTTTGCGTGTATGATTGGATAGTGAAAAATATTCCAGTGGCGCTTTTGATTTACCCACATAATGGTTGAATTGCTTGTTTCTATGAACTGAGTTCACCAATAATGTGAAGGATGCCAGTCTTTTCATCCTATTGTAGATTGCTTAGATCTCGATATGCCAAAAGTAATCGCATGAAATATACAGTAAAAGCCGGTGTGATGTGTGTGGCTACAACTAGTCTGACTACACGTCCTCATATAACATATCAAGGACGCACCATCTTACCTGATTAACCATTCGACTTACCAATGCAGTGTGGGAAGAAAGAAGTATTGGGACTGCGTATCCAAGCAATTGATGCCATGGACTCTTTCATACAACCTTGTAAGCGAAAAAGAAGTTGCAGTGTGCCTGTACAAAGAACTAGCATAAGTTCAGTTACCTGCTTCTCGGAATTTTAGTTAGCCACTTATTGCAAAATTGTTCAATTACGTTGCTTGGCTTAATTTAGTTTGCTACTGATTACATAATGCCACAACCTGTTAATCATATTGTAGACTGCGCCTATCTATGTGTTTGATACTTATTATTAAGAATTACCTGTTTGCCTTAACTTAAATATCTGTTTAACTGCTTTGCTGCTGCAACAGCGGGTTACAATGATGTTAATAACTACTTTTCAGCATCCAACTGAAACTCTTTAATTCCTTGTTTGTTTAACTGGTTTGCTGTTATAACTCCCAGTTGAGATGTTTTGCTAACTTCCACTTTTCTGAATCCAATCGGAACTTTAATGGCAAAACAGGTTAGCCCAAGATCAAAGAGCGAGGTCCCCATGGACGTTGCATCATCCCACAGCAGTGGCACCAGCCCAATCGTGCATTATGAATTGCCAACTGCTGATGCTCTAGAGGCTAAACTAGTGGTAGAAAGAGATTCTGCTTCTGCACTTAGAGATGAAGTTGACATGTTGAGGAAGCAAACAGCACAATCACAAGCAGTACTCAAGACAACCATTAAATATTTGGTGGATTTCAAAACGAAGCAAGCTGAGACTAGCCAGATTATTAAGGTCCTGAAGGAAAAAAGGAAATTAAATTCCTACTTGGTAAATCATAGGTGAAATGTTCTTTCCATAGTTGAATAACATTTGTGTTGTTTGTTCATGTAATCAATCAAACCATTTGTTTTAGAGATCATGTAATAATTGTTTTTTTGTTTTTTGGTTTGTAATTTTATTTGAGCACACGTCTGTATTAATTGATAAGACTCGGAGACATTTCATTTGGATTGCTATGCCAGACCTACAAATATGCCAATCGGGCTGAATGTGCATTCAGCAATAGTAGTAGTATAGATGGACCATAAGTGGCACGCATCAGAAAGGGCCAAGATGTTGGCTAAAGAAGGATGTTGTTGTAGCCAAAAAAAGTACAGCGGCCTGTCTTATGTATGTTAGTTGATATTATTGATCCATATGCTCGATAAGTTTTTATATGTCTGTTAGTTTTGTACATTCTTGGTTGATTGACTCGGTATTTGAATCTTGATACATTGCTTGTGTACATATCTAAATGGGAGTACACATTATGCTGCGTGTGACATTTGAGTTGGACATGAAGTGTTCCAAATATTCGAATTCACCTTAAACTGGATTCTAGCTTCCGAATTTGAGTATCGGCATTTGTAAACCATATTCATATATGACAGTGGAATACATCTTTGTCATCCTTTTGAAGATATGTAAAAACACATAGAATGATTTATAAAGATTCATATAGGAATACAAAATGGATTCGAATTTAGTTGCTAGGGTAAACGTGGATGCTTATTGTCCCAAAATTCGAAAGAAGCAGCAAAATGTCCACTCCCACGTCGGCTACCCGAAGCCAAGTGTTTGGGAGATGGAAATTACTGTCTACCCATTACACGGACAATCCATCGGCCCGATTTTCATTACTCTAAATAGGGGTAGGTTAGTAACTTCAATTAGACGTGACACGACTGCCTCTGAGCCCATTCCGACACGGTGGGCGTCAAACATGGGCGGCAAAACACATTTGATTCAAGCTCGTTCAAAAGACCTCTGTTTCTCCCTCCATTCCCCATTCATACACGGTGGGCGGCAAAACAAACTCGACTCGGCCGAAATCGATGTAGGCAAATATTTTCAATAGGGGCAGGTTTGTAACTTCACTCAGACGTGACACAACCGCCCTACCTGTCAGCCCCGTTCATACATCGTGGGCGCCAACCATGGGCGCCGACCACCCTCTCCTCGCCTGAAATCGCTCTGGGCAAATATTGGCGAGATGCAAGATTACTGTCCTATCCCCAACCAACGAGACGTCCAAATTTTAAACGGGGCCTAAGTTCGTAACTTTCCCATATTTCAGACAGGCGCGTCCCAAAAACATGGTTCCCCGTACCTCTCCCTCCATTTTCCCATTCATACACCGTCCGCGCTAGAACACCCCATCCCCACACCAGCCTCCATCCGCCACCCCATCCATCGCCACCGTCCTCCACCACATCCATCGCCACCGTCCTCCACCATGCCGGAGCGCCTACCAAGACCGCGTCGTCCACTGCTAGAGATGGACGTTTCTCATCCACGGCGACAGACCAATAGCCTTGCATCGCGTCCTCTCGCTTCATCGGCGCCGTCGTCCTCTTTGTCGGGGCCGCTCACACGACCTTCTCTTCCACCGCAACGGGACTTATCCCCCGATGCACCCGTCTACCATCGCAGATCTGCTTCAACGCCACCGACAGCCATCGCACCCCCGATGCCTACACGGCGCCGCAAGAGAGGTGGTACTTCATATCTCCTCAACTTTTTGATCTCAACCAGAAAATAGATCTTAACTTGGTTACTCTACTTTCTTTTCAGCTCTTAGAATTTAGTTCTTAGTTCGAAGCAAACAATAGATGCTAAATATCATTTCTCCGGTTTGCAGCTTCAAATCTGCCATGGCACAGCCATAATACGGTTTAATTGATCATGCTTAGGGTTTAATTGATCATGTTGGTTCCGTGGTGGTTTCTTTAATAGAAATCGAAGGGGAAACCCTCTTTTGCTAAAAAAATATGCTTAGAGTTTCCCCCTTTTATGATCACTATACAATCAGAATACGTGCTTCGTGTCATAATAACATTGCTCCACCCATCAAGCTAAACAAGCTTAGTTGTTCAAATACGAATATGATATTATTAAAACATAGTTGTTTAATTGGTCAGCTAAATGTTCCTAAATTAGTTTCTAAAATGCATGTTCACTGCTCGGGTGTGTATCTCTACAGGGTGCCCACGGTGGGCCGGCCCACCCTGGGATTTTGGGTCGTCCCAGGCCTCGATTCCCCTTTGTTCTGCTGCACGCTTCCGATCTCTACTCGCCCCCAGCCGCCTGCCTCACCAGCGACTTGCCGTCCCTGGACGGCATGACTCTAGGAGGAGACGCCGGACTAACAGGAGGCCAGGAGCCGCTCGCCCAACAGCGTCACCGCTGCCCGGGCGCGCCGCCGTGCCTACCTTCCCAGTCCATTCAGGGCTCAGGCGTGCAACACCCACCAAGCCAACCCAATTTATCGTGAGATACGTCCTCAACACTCAGCAACCACTCCTCATCACCCATTTTCTAATTGATTCATTACTCATTAGACAGGACTGTAATTAGAGTTTGTTGTGTGCTCAGTGCTACCTACACTTAATGGTTCAGATGTATTTCGGTAATCTTTAGTACCTCTAAAGTTCACAGGGTTTTCAAAATTCCGGCCCTCGGAACAGACACTAGTCATTTTGGCTTGTCGGTCGTAGTGAAATTGACCCAGATTACTACTGCAAGCCAGGTTTGTTGACAATTTTACTTGTCTTTCTTACTCATTCGATATAATATCCAATTATTCACGTCAATTAGTTGCAAACAATAAGTGCTAGACAAACTTCTTCATTCAGATTTTGGACGGTCTCTTACTGTAGTTACAATTCTGCATACTTGTCCTAGTAAGCTCACAAGTAAATGATTGATTCACTACATCTATGCTTGCCTTGTCATATTTGTTGTCAATATTCTTTTAGGGTGGTCTCTTACTGCAGTTACAATTCTGACTACTTCTTATGTTTTCATGAATATCAGATTCTGAACAGCATCATAATGATTATGAGCTTGCACGCATGAAAATAATAAAGCAGAACAATGCCATGGTTGTCAAACTTGGCATTAAGGGACTGAAATCAAGTCTGGATGCAATGCAATGCAAACGCTCTCCACCTACACATTCATGCTCAGAATATGATCCTAACAGTGATTCTGAGCTAGAGGGAGACCTAAGTCAATGTAGCTCCCTAGTGGCGGAGTCAGAGGAAGATGCCCTATCTTATTCACCCATCAAGGTACTTGCTCTAACTTTCCAAGGTTACATTGCTCACATATCTTGCAACTGATGCTTTGCATTGCTTCTACTTTGTTGAACTGCCATTAGCTTAGTTTACACATCGTGTATGTGAATACGCCCTGCCTATCCATTTTCAGTACATGTTCCATCTGTCATCATACCATATTTATCCATTCGAATGTCGTTCTTGTGTATCAGACGTTCAAAAGGAAGAGGGCGATTGCTGATCGTGGAGGAGCACAAGCAAAGTATTTGGAAAAGGTAGTGGCACCTGATAAATCAAATAGCACATTAGGTGTAGTTGCAATATCACCTGACCCACAAAACACCCCAACTCTAGCAGACTCTAGCCCTACTACACTGGTCATTTCTGATGCCCCAACTCAGCAGACCCCAACTGCAGCAAACAGTATGATTATGCCAGTTACATAGCACCAGCTGTACGATGCAAAAACCCCATTCCAGCAAAAGAGTACACCAAATCCAGTTGCCAAATCCCTTTTCGAACCAGAGAGAGCCCCAATTGTAGCAAATAGGACCCCTGTTCCATTTCTTCCTAGTTTAGAAGATGAAGCTTATGTTGTTGTCAGGAACTTTGTGTGCATCTTTCCTTCATGGAAAGATTATACCGCAGACACAGAACAATTTCCAGTCTTCCTCCGCAACTTACGTGTAAGTAATGTACTAATGTTATTCATGGTCATTACTGCATATGTTTCTGCTGACAGAAGACACAAGATTTCATTCTTTTAAATAGGCGAGGAGAAAACTGGATTGTGATGACGAGCAAGGGTTGGTCGCATTTTTCAAGCACTCGTTGATGAAGTATCGTTCCTACCTGAGGCAAGCGCACTTTGATGGCAAGCCTCTGGACGAAATTTCTGTAAAGTCTCCGGTGCTACATTTATCCGACGGTGACTGGAATAATCTTATTACACATTGGTCTCGGCTGCAGCGTAAGGTATTGTCTATGATATCACATCACAATTTGAACTACATTTCTGCATTTGCCTTAATGTCTCACTTGTACAAAAATTGTTAGCATAAGAAAATTCGTTCTCAAGGGACCACAGAATCTCGCAACTATACTGCACACTGCATTGATCTTGTGAGTACCTCTTGCCCTGTATGACCATACTTACTTTCATAGTTGTTTGATTATGTAGCATCACTGCACATGTTAGCCTCTTAATCGTCCATTTGGTGGACATTATAAGATCCGTATGGACTCTTACATAAATTTAGAATCAACCCAATGCTTTTGAAGAGGTTTAGCTCTATAGTTCTCTTGTAAGGACTGGACGTGGTCTATCATGGTACTTACATTAAAGCTACTCCCTCTGTCCCATAATATAAGAATGTTTTGTACAGTACACCAGTGTTCAAAACACTCTTGTATTATGGGAAGAGGGATTGGTTCATTTTGTAGCATTCTGCATCTTATCTCCCTTGCCCACCATTTACTAAAAAAGATCAGATCTATATTTAATCTTACCAACAAGTAGAATACACAGACAATACCAATAATCAGTAGCATTGCTCTTGTTAGTACATTTTGTCCTGTAACGCTTGTACTTCCAGGGATTGGTAGTTGATTATGTAGCATCAATTTGCATCTTATCTTCATTATCCTCTATCCCTTCCAGTATTATCAAATCTATAATTACTCTCTACAAAATGTAGAGTACAGGCAATGCTTATGAAGAAGATTCTGTGCTGAAATTCTTGAGTTATCCTTCCCTTGACATGGAGAAGGGCATTATAAAGCCGGTGTTAACTGTTAATGTAAGTCAGTCCTTCTAAAGCCTTTATCCTCAATTGCTGTTTAATTTGCTCATACTCCCTATCGTTTACTGCTGTTTTGTTTGCTGTTTCTACCAAAATGCATGTTCGCAAGAACCGTAAGTTCTAAGTTTTACTTGTAAAACCAAATTCCTTATTCATATCTTGCACATTACTTAATACTCCCTATATGTATGCTTGTTTTTGTGGATCTATAATCCAATGTGTGGTGAAGCAGCCCACGTTTGCACCTTGTCATCTCCTGTTTTATCTTACTGATGTGGTTGATGATATGAACAACATGACATGCACATTATCCAAAATAGATACAATGATTTTCTTTGCCTTCATCTATGCTTGTTATGTTGACATGGTAATCCAGTAGTGTGGTGAAGCTCCCCGCATTATGCTCACCGTAATACTTATGCTATCTTGAGAGAAGCCATCAGTGAAACCTATGGCCCTCGGGTCTATCTTTTATCATATAAGTTTCCAATCTACTTTTATTTGCAATCTTTACTTTCCAATCTATATCATAAAAATACCAAAAATATTTATCTTATCTTATTATCTCTATCATATCTCACTTTTGCAAGTTTCCGTGAAGGGATTGACAACCCCTTTATCGTGTTGGTTGCGTGGTTCTTGTTTGTTTGTGTAGGTACGAGAGACTTTTGAGGAGCCACCTAATGGATTGATACCTTGGTTCTCAAAAACTGAGGGAAATAGTTATGCTACTTTGCTGCATCACCCTTTCATCTTCAAGGGAAAACCAACGCAGTGCTCAAGTGGTAGCACCCTGCTCCGGGCGATAACCCATCCAGGCCTCCTGATGACGGGGACACGGGCGATGGACGGGGCCCTTCCGACCGTTGTTGCTCCCTATCGCTCACCTCCGAAGATGAGGATGAGCCCCCAGAACCGGTTCCACCCAAGCGCCCTAAGCAGAGCAATGTGAGGGCAGCCGCAGTCGTCGGGGGATGTGTGGATGATGACCAGGATTCTTTTGCTGTGCTGCTCGATGGAGCCGTTGCTAATGCTCCGACAATGTGTGCTTCGCTGGTGCTTGCTTCATCGGAATCCCCTAGGGCGAGCAATGCTAGCAATGTCAGCAGTTTGGGGCTGGAGATCTGCCCACCACCCTCGCCTCGCTTGGGCTCACCGATCGCCATCGAGGGCCCATCGATGCAGCCGGTGGGCTCCCTTCTACAAGCCCGACCCGCGCCTCCTTTGGACCCCGACGTGCAGCTGTCCCCAGCTCCTGAGCTGGTGGCGGGACTGTTGCCGTCCCCGGCTCCGGCTCGCCTCCCATCGTGCTCCAAGGGTCGGCCCCGTTCAACTTCGTCCCCTGCTATGGTGGCGCGGAAGAGTGCACGCTTGGGCTCTTCGGGTGTGGATGGGGCATCGCCCAATGCCATCAAGAAGGCTCTGCACCATGCGGTGGTGCGAAACCTTGATCCAGATCTGTCTACCCCCTGCAGCTTCTATTGATGATGACTTGTAGGAATAAATGCAGGCGCTTTTTTGGAACCTGCGGAGCTTTGGCCATGATGGCCACCGCACACAATTAGTTGAATACATGTGTGAGGAGAACATTGACATTGTTGCGATTTCGGAAACCATGGGAACTGAATTCTCCTTCTCTGAGCTTGAGCGTTTGAGTAGTGATGTCGCTTGAAGCTATGTCGGTATTTCCCCAAAGAGGAAGGGATGATGCAGCACAACGGCGGTAGTTATTTCCCTCAGATATGAAACCAAGGTTATCGAACTTGTAGGAGAACCAAGCAACACAACGTAAACAGCCCCTGCACACAAACAACAACACCTCGCAACCCGACGTTTAAAGGGGTTGTCAATCCCTTTCGGGGTACGGTGCCTCAAGATAGGCAAAGGACGTGAGGTAAGTTTGTAGTAGATTGATACATCGAACGCCAAATAAAATAAATAAAAATAAATTGCAGCAAGGTATTTTTGTATTTTTGGTTTAATAGATCTGAAAATAAACGCAAGGAAAAAGTAGATCGCAAGGCAAATATATGAGAAAGAAGACCCGGGGCCGTAGGTTTCACTAGTGGCTTCTCTCGAGAAAGATAGCAAACGGTGGGTGAACAAATTACTATTGGGCGATTGATAGAACTTAAAATAATTATGACAATATCTAGGCAATGATCATTACATAGGCATCACGTCCAAGATTAGTAGACTGACTCCTGCCTGCATCTACTACTATTACTCCACACATCGACCGCTATCCAGCATGCATCTAGCATATTAAGTTCATGGAAAAACAGAGTAATGCAATAAGAATGACGACATGATGTAGACAAGATCCGTTTATCCATTGCGGCAAATATGGATCCCATCTTTTTATCCTAGTAGCAACGATACATATGTGTCGGTTCCCTTTCTGTCACTGGGATCAAGCACCGTAAGATCGAAACCACTACCGGGCACCTCTTCCCATTGCAAGATAAATAGATCAAGTTGGCCAAACAAAACCCAAATATCGGAGAAGAAATACGAGGCTATAAGCAATCATGCATATAAGAGATCAAAGAAACTCAAATAACTTTCATGGATATAAAAAGATACAACTGATCATAAACTCAAAGTTCATCGGATCCCAACAAACACACCGCCAAAAGATTTACATCATATGGATCTCCAAGATACCATTGTATTGATAATCAAGAGAGAGAGGGGAAGCTATCTAGCTACTAACTACGGACCCGAAGGTCTACAAAGAACTACTCACGCATCATCAGAGAGGCACCAATGGAAGTGGTGAACCCCTCTGTGATGGTGTCTAGATTGGATCTGGTGGTTCTGGACTCTACGGCGACTGGATGAATATTTCGTCGACTCCTCTAGGGTTTCTGGAATATTAGGGTATTTAAAGAGCAAAGAGGTGGTTCGGGGGGTACCCGAGGTGGGCACAACCCACCAGGGCGCGCCTGGGCCTCCTGGCTGCCCTAGTGGGTTATCCCCTCCTCGAGACTCCCCCAGGTGCAACCAGGGCCCATCTTCTTCCTTGGTCCATAAAAAATCATCATAAATTGGTGTGGCATTTGGACTCCGTCTGATATTGATTTCCTGCGATGTAAAAAACATGCAGAAAACAACAACTGGCACTTGGCACTATGTCAATAGGTTATTACCAAAAAATGATATAAAATGACTATGAAATGATTATAAAACATCCAAGATTGATAATAAAACAACATGGAATAATAAAAAATTATAGATACATTGGAGACGTATCAGCATCCCCAAGCTTAACTCCTGCTCGTCCTCGAGTAGGTAAGTGATAAAAACAGAATTTTTGATGTAGAGTGATGTTTTTCATGTCATATCATATTCTTTTCTTTATAGCATGGACATTTGGACTTTTATGTGATTCAAAGCAATACTTTTGACATAATGATTTAGATGCTCAAGCATATCAACAAGCAACCATGTCTTTCAAAATATCAATGCTAAAACAAGTTATCCCTAGCCCATCATGCTCAACATTGATCCATTCATGAAACACACTCCAATATTATCTACACCCAATACTTAAGTACGATCATATTGCCCCCTAGTTGGTGCTTTTATAAGAGAGGATGGAGACTCAATTTCAAAAAAAATGCATAAAGTATAAGAAAGGCCCTTCGCAGAGGGAACTAGGGATTTGTAGAGGTGCCAGAGCTTAAAGCGAAAAAATAGAGATAAAAGCATTTTTGGGAGGTGTATCCATCCCACCAACGAAAACGACTTGGAGCATCCCAACACTTTCCATGCTAGATATATCATAGGCAGTTCCCAAGCAGAAAATAAAGTGTATTCCTTTTTCCACCATAACTTTCACTTTCCATGGCTAGACGTATCCACGGGTGCCCTCCATACCAACACTTTCCAAGGAATTTATTATTTGACAACATAAAGTAAATTCATTTTTGCATTTCAAGACTGGGCATCCCTAAAACCTTTGCCTTACTCTCGTGCAATGACAAGTGAATAAACACTCATCGTGAGAATAACACATCTAGCATGGAAAATATTAGCTACCCATTACCGTTCCGCGAGCGAAACAAACACACACAAGAGAAGTTTATTTTGAAAATTAGAGATGGAACATGCAAATTTGCTTAGAACGGCAAAAGAATACCGCATATAGGTACATACAATGGACTCACGTGGCAAAACTGGTTTAAAGGATTTTGGATGCACAAGTAGAGGTCATACTTGCTGCAAAATGAAGGCTGGCAAAAAGATTGAGAAGCGACCAACCAAGAAACGAATAATCTCATTAGCAAGCATTAAGCATAATTAACACCGAATAATGCACCACAAGTAGGATATAATTTTCATTGCATGATTATTGACTTTCGTGCATGCATAGGGAATCACAAACCTTAACACCAATATTCTTACTAGAGCACAATTACTCATCAACATAACTCACATATCACATCATCATATCTCAAAACTATTACTAAGAATCAAGTTTATTTTGTCCAATGATCTTCATGACATAATTTTTTTCTTTCTTTCTTTCTTTATCCTTCTTGGATATCTATCACTTTGGGACTAATTTTCATGTGTTGCTTTTCACAAGCTCAAACAAATATAAGTGAAGATCATGAGCATAACATATTTTCTTTCTCTCAAAATAATTTAACTGAAACAATAGAGAATTTCTTCAAAATTTTACTAACTCTCAAATAAATCTAAGTGAATCAAGAGAGCATTTGTTCAAAAATACTAAGCACACCGTTCTCAAAAAGATATAAGTGAAGCACTAGAGCAAGTCCATTGCTCATAAAAATTTAAGTGAAGCATAGAGAGCAATTCTAACAAGTCATGACATAATTTTGGCTCCCTCAAATAGGTGTGTCCAGCTAGGATTGATGACTTAAAACACAAAATAAAACAAGCAAAGACACATATCATACAAGACGCTCCAAGCAAAACACATATCATGTGACGAATAAAAATATAGCCTCGAGTAAAATATCGATGGTCGTTTAGAAGAAAGAGGGGATGCCACTCGAGGGCATCCACAAGCTTAGTTGGTTGCTCATTCCTGGATAATAGCTTGGGATGCCGGGGCATCCCCAAGCTTAGGCTCTTCTATCCTTCTTTCATCCATCGTCACTACAAAAAAATACACTTCCGTGATGATACGTGTTTGTCACAATAGGTCGCGTTTTTTGTCATGCATGTACATCCATGACGATTTTATGACAGAATCAAGATAGTCATACATGTGCTGTTGTAGAAGTGTTCCATGACATTACCAAAATTATCATCACGGAAGTGTCCACTTCCATGACGATAAATCGCGCGTCACAGAAGTGCTTTCGTCAAGGGTGACCGACACGTGGCATCCACTGTAACGGAACACCGTTAAGCTATCGGGTCAGATTTTGGATCCGATAACCCGTTAATAGCCCTGACCTATGGGAAATTTCCACGTGTAAAATTCTAATTGGTCGAAGGGAACACCTGTCAGCTCGTCAGTGGGCCAGATGTTGCCCGTCCATTGGAGGAGACATGCCTATGATATGTCGACACGTGGCTGGGCCCAACAGAGGCCCATATAGGTTAAAAAGGCCGGCCCAGTCAAAGGCCCATAGTACTTAATCAGGTACTAGTGGGCCAGCCCAATAACGGCCTGCTTAATAAAGGCCCATTTACGGCCCGAAGCCAGATCTGGCCCATTAATTGTTCGCCCAATATTTGGGCCCATTTACGGCCCGAAGCCAGATCTGGCCCATTAATTGTTCGCCCAATATTTGGGCCCATTTGCGGCCTGAAGCCAGATCTGGCCCGTTAATTGTTCACCGAATATTTGGGCCCAACTACAGCCCGGTGACTTTCGGCCTGTTAGAGGCCTGATGTAGACATGGGCCCATTTCAGCCCGGTGTGACTTTCGGCCTCGGAATGGCCCGTGCTGCCCATGGGCCATATATGGTTCGACGGGACAACAGGCCCACTAACAGCCCGTGCTAAAGGTGGCAACAGCTAAGCCCAACGTGACTTTGGCCCTGTTAAAGGCCTGTCGCGTAATTCGGCCCGTTGATGCCTGTACTAAGCTTTTGGCCTCTTAAAGGCCCATGATATCAGTGGGCCAACTAAGGCCCGAGATATGTTTCGGCCTAGTAACGGCCCCTGAGATAACTGGCCCCAAAAAGGCCCGGTCTACATTTCGGCCTGCTGAAGGCCCGTCGACGACTAGTGAAAATTGAGGCCCAACATGCATTTTGGCCTGCTAAAGGCCCGTGGTTTCATCTCGGCCATAACAGGCCAGTACAATATTCAGCCTGTTAATGGCCCAACGCTACCTAGGCCAAACTAAGCTTTGGGTCCACAAAAGGCCGGTGTAAGTTTGGGCCTGACGCAATGTGTGAAGCTCCCAATCATTCGGGCCCAAGAAAGACGCGGACCGACCGAATTGTGGCCTGCTAAAAACCAGGCCCGTTAGAGTCGAATGTTTCGGCCCGGTCGACTACATCTGATTTTTTTTCAGATAGCGAATGATGGCAGTAACTAGTAGGAATTAAGAACAAACCTACTCTATACAATAAAGAAATTATGCCATAGTAAGTAAGAATAGACCTACACTATACAATAAAGGATTTAGGGTATATTACATCCACTGGGCATCAAAGTTCGCCACCAGTGATCATAAAGTGCAACGAAGAAGCAGATTACAAAAACTGGGCACCATTGCAGCATAACAAAATAATACTGAACCAAGACCACTTCCAAGACAGTTCAAGAAAGGTTAGCCTTGCGGGGGAACTGCTGCGCAAGCTACTGAGCAAGGCTGTGAGACCGGCCTAGCATGTCGGTCATAGCTTCCAGGTGTAGCTCTTTAGCGATGAGGTTCTCATTGGTGTTCTCCGCAATCTTTCTTAGAGATAGGACTTCAAGTCGAAGTTGAGTTGCAGAATGCCTTTCTGCTAGAACTTGGGACTGAAGAAGTCGAATTGATTCAGACAACGAATTCTGTGAGCTTGTCTGACTGTTAGTCTCAAGTAACTTGAACACTGCATCAAGACAAGACTTTAGGGTTGTCTCGCTATCTTCAAGATGTTTTCCTTCTTTGCTGCAATATATGTTGGGTTTGTCTCACAGCCTTCAGCAGACTTGTGCATGCCATCAGGCATATCACCGTGAAACAAAGCAGAGAGATGACATGTATTGCACGTGTATAAACAAAGATGATAACTGTGCTGTCAATTCCATCCAATTTCAAATTAGAGAGTAAGTTCAAAATATCAATAGCATAACTTGGCATTGTCGAGCAGTTGATAGAAAAGTGCATAGTTATGAGATTATCTAGGCATGATCGTGTATATAGGCATCACGTCCACAACAATTAGATCGAAACGATTCTGCATCTACTACTATTACTCCACACATCAACCGACTCCTGCCTGCATCTAGAGTATTAAGTTCATAAGAACAGAGTAATGCATTAAGAAAGATGACATGATGTAGAGGGATAAACTCAAGCAATATGATATAAACCCCATCTTTTTATCCTCGATGGCAACAATACAATACGTGCCTTGATGCCCCTGCTGTCACTGGGAAAGGACACCGCAAGATTGAACCCAAAGCTAAGCACTTCTCCCATTGCAAGAAAGATCAATCTAGTAGGCCAAACCAAACTGATAATTCGAATAGACTTGCAAAGATAACCAATCACACATAAAAGAATTCAGAGGAGATTCAAATATTTCTCATAGATAAACTTGATCATAAACCCACAATTCATCAGATCTCGACAAACACACCGCAAAAAGAGTTACATCAAATAGATCTCCAAGAAGATCGAGGAGAACTAGGTATTGAGATTCAAAGAGAGAGAAGAAGCCATCTAGCTAATAACTATGGACCCGAAGGTCTATGGTAAACTACTCACAACTCATCAGAGAGGCCTTGGAGATGATGTAGAGGCCCTCCATGGTCGATTACCCCTCCGGTGGAGCGTCGACGATGGCTCCAAGATGGGATCTCGCGGATACAGAAGGCTGCGGCGGTGGAATTAGGTTTTCATGGTGCTCCTGGATGTTCTCAGGGTACGTGGATATATATAGGAGAAAGAAGTAGGTCGGTGGAGCCACGAGGGGCCCACGAGGGTGGGGGGCGCGCCCACTCCCCTAGGGCGCGCCGGGCACCCTCGTGGCCACCTCGTTTACTTCTTGACATCCACTCCAAGTCTCCTAGTTTGCATTTGTTCCATAAAGATCGCTCCCAAAGGTTTCATCCCGTTTGGACTCCGTTTGATATTCCTCCTCTTCAAAACACTGAAATAGGCAAAAAACAGCAATTCGGGTTGGGCCTCCGGTTAGTAGGTTAGTCCCAAAAATGATATAAAAATGTAAAGTAAAGCCCATAAACATCCAAAACAGGTAATATAATAGCATGGAACAATAAAAAATTATAGATACGTTGGAGACGTATCAAGCATCCCAAGGCTTAATTCATGCTCGTCCTCGAGTAGGTAAATGATAAAAATAGAATTTTTGATGTGGAATGCTACCTAGCATATTTCTCAATGTAATTTTCTTTATTGTGGCATGAATGTTCAGATCTAAGTGATTCAAAATAAAAGTTCATATTGACATAAAAATAGTAATACTTCACGCATACTAACAAAGCAATCATGTCTTTTCAAAATAACATGGCTAAAGAAAGCTATCCCTACAAAATCATATAGTCTGGCTATGCTCTATCTTCATCACACAAAGTATTTAATCATGCACAACCTCGATGACAAGCCAAGCAATTGTTTCATACTTTAGTATTCTCAAACTTTTTCAACTTTCACGCAATACATGAGCGTGAGCCATGGACATAGCACTATATGTGGAATAGAATGGTGGTTGTGGAGAAGACAAAAAGGGAGAAGATAGTCTCACATCAACTAGGCATATCAACGGGCTATGGAGATGCCCATTAATAGATATCAATGTGAGTGAGTAGGGATTGCCATGCAACGGATGCACTAGAGCTATAAATGTATGAAAGCTCAACAAAAGAAACTAAGTGGGTGTGCATCCAACTTGCTTGCTCACGAAGACCTAGGGCGTTTTGAGGAAGCCCATCATTGGAATATACAAGCCAAGTTCTATAATGAAAAATTCCCACTAGTATATGAAAGTGACAACATAGGAGACTCTCTATTATGAAGATCATGGTGCTACTTTGAAGCACAGGTGTGGTAAAAGGATAGTAGCATTGTCCCTTCTCTCTTTTTCTCTCATTTTTTTTCATTTTTTCTTTTCCCTTTTTTTATTTGGCCTTTCTCTTTTTTTTATAAAGTCCGAAGTCTCATCCCGACTTATGGGGGAATCATAGTCTCCATTATCCTTTCCTCACTTGGGATAATGCTCTAATAATGAAGATCATCACACTTTTATTTACTTACAACTCAAGATTACAACTTGATACTTAGAACAAAATATGACTCTATATGAATGCCTCCGGCGGTGTACCGGGATATGCAATGAATCAAGAGTGACATGTATGGAAGAATTATGAAGGTGGTTTTGCCACAAATACGATGTCAACTACATGACCATGCAAAAGCAATATGACAATGATGATGCGTGTCATAATAAACGGAACAGTGGAAAGTTGCATGGCAATATACCTCGGAATGGCTATGGAAATGCCATAATAGGTAGGTATGGTGGCTGTTTTGAGGAAGGTATATGGTGGGTGTATGGTACCGACAAAATTTGTGCAGAACAAGAGAGGCTAGCAATGGTGGAAGGGTGAGAGTGTGTATAATCCATGGACTCTACATTAGTCATAAAGAACTCATATACTTATTGCAAAAATCTACAAGTCATTGAAACAAAGTACTATGTGCATGCTCCTAGGGGGATAGATTGGTAGGAAAAGACCATCGCTCGTCCCCGACCGCCACTCATAAGGAAGACAATCAATAAATAAATTATGCTCCAACTTCATCACAAAGCGGTTCACCATACGTGCATGCTACGGGAATCACAAACTTCAACACAAGTATTCCTCAAATTCACAACTACTTTAACTAGCATGACTCTAATATCACCATCCTCATACCTCAAAACAATTATCAAGCATCAAATTGATCATGGCATCCAATTCACTTTCTATGATAGTTTTTATTATACCCAACTTGGATGCCCATCATTCTCGGACCAATTTTATAACCATAGCAAATACCATGATGTTCTAAAAGACTCTCAAAATAATATAACTGAAGCATGAGAGATCAATAATTTCTACAAAATTAAGCCACCGCCGTGCTCTAAAAAGATATAAGTGAAGCACTAGAGCAAAATTGCCTAGCTCAAAAGATATAAGTGAAGCACATAGAGTATTCTAATAAATTCCAAATCATGGGTGTCTCTCCCAAAAGGTGTGTACAGCAAGGATGATTGTGGTAAACTAAAAATCAAAGACTCATATCATACAAGACGCTCCAAGCAAAACACATATCATGTGGCGAATAAAAATATAGCTCCAAGTAAAGTTACCGATAGACGAAGACGAAAGAAGGGATGCCTTCCGGGGCATCCCCAAGCTTAGGCCTTTGGTTGTCCTTGGATTATCTTGGGGTGCCAATTCGGAATCCCCGAGCTTAGGCTCTTGCCACTCCTTATTCCATAGTCCATCAAATCTTTACCCAAAACATGAAAACTTCAAAACACAAAACTCAACAGGAAATCTCATAAGCTCTGTTAGTGCAAAAAAGAAAAACCACCACATAAGGTACTATAATGAACTCATTCTTTATTTATATTGGTGTTAAACCTACTGTATTCCAACTTCTTTATGGTTCATACTCCCCGATACTAGCCATAGATGCAGCAAAATAAGCAAACAACACACGAAAAACAGAATCTGTCAAAAACAGAATAGTCTGTAGAAATCTGTAACTTTCGAATACTTCTGGAACTCTAAAAATCCTACCAATATATGAAGTCCTGGGAAATTTTTCTATTGATCTAATGCAAAAAGAATCAACACAAAGTCACGTTTACGTGATTTATTAAAATTATTCTCATGTGCACCAAAGTTTCTGTTTTTCAGCAGAATCAAATTAGCTATCACCGTAGGTTGTCCTATAGGTTCTACATGGCACAAACACTAACTAAAACATAAAACCACATCTAAACAGAAGCTATATGAATTATTTATTACTAACCATAAGAAAAAAGCAAGGAACAAAAATAAAATTGGGTTGTCTCCCAACAAGCGCTATCGTTTAACGCCCCTAGCTAGACACAAAAGCGAGAATAGATCTAAGCATTGCCTTCTTTGGCATTCAATTCATAAGTGGCTCACATAATAGATTCATAAGGTAATTTGACTTTCTTTCTAGGGAAGTGTTCCGTGCCTTTCCTTAATGGAAATTGGAATCTAATATTCCCTTCCTTCATATCAATAATTGCATCAATCGTTCTAAGGAAAGGTCTGCCAAGAATAATAGGACATGAAAGATTGCAATCTATATCAAGAACGATAAAAATCTACGGGCACATAATTCCTATTTGCAACAATAAGAACATCATTAATCCTTCCCATAGGTTTCTCAATAGTGGAATCCGCAAGGTGCAAGTATAAAGAGCAATCATCAAATTCATGGAAACCTAGCACATCACATAAAGTTTTCGGAATCATGGAAACACTAGCACCGAAATCACACAAAGCATAGCATTCATGATCATTAATTTTAATTTTTGTAGTAGGTTCCCACTCATCATAAAGTTTTATAGGTATAGAAACTTCTAATTCAAGTTTTTCTTCATAAGATTGCATCAAAGCATCAACAATATGTTTGGTAAAAGCTTTATTTTGACTATAAGCATGAGGAGAATTCAACACAGATTGCAACAAGGAAATACAATCTATTAAAGAACAAATATCATAATTAAATTCCTTGAAACCCATAATAGTGGGTTCATTGCTATGTAAAGTTTGCCATGAAAAATGTTTGGATTGCCATGCTTAAAATCCAAACGTTTATCATTTCCATTTATTTTATATCGATCATCGTATAATTTAAAGTCAGAATCAGATTGAACGAAATCTATGGTTTGATCGATTGAATGTTCTGCTAGAGCCATATCAAATTAAATATAAAACGCCATCAAGCCACATATATTCCTTGTCATCCAACGACCTAGACTGCTTCAATGTCGAGCGCTCAACACGTTTAGCGTGCAGTTAATTTCATGCCAAAAATATTGCTAATCACGTAATAACACGCAAATAATATCCTAGTACTTAATATCCGCATGCACTTAATATACTTCCAAATTAACGTGCACTGACTAGTGTTGCTAGTACGTGAAACTGGTGCCGTGACTTGTGAACGCGTCCAGATATGGTCACCGGCAACATCGCCCGCGAGTTCTTCGTATTTGCCCGTGCGTCTAAACGCAGAAGGGGAGGAGAGAGAGAGAGCACACATGGAACCCACCAGTAAGTGAAGGCGAATAGTACTAAAAATAATATTACATGTTATCCATTAATTAGGTTGTGGTAATATAAAAACATTATGTGAACAAAGGGGGGGTAAAACAAACATTGTTGTTCTACGTATGTTGCCTATTGACATGCGGCTTGAAGGCCCGGTCGCATGTTCGATCCTCGTCCTTTATTTTTTAATTTGTATATGGATCCAAATTTGTTTCATGACATGTGGGCCCCTTGGAGTGTAGTTTGCAGCACTTTAATTTGTGGGTCGAAATTTGTTCCATTCCAAGTGGACTATCGATGTGTAGTTTTATAACTTATTTATAATAATTAAAGAGAACAACATAGTTTTTTCAATAATACCATGGTGCGATGTTGAAGGCGAGAAAGGATGTGCGAGAGAGCGATGACCGAGCTAGAGGAAAATCAACTAGGGGAGTTGCGTGGGTTGCAACGGTGTTTGGAGTAGTTGTGGGCCGAATGCTATGAAAATATAATCTAAACCGGCCGGAATAAATGCCTACACAAATTAATCCAAGGTTGGAGTGCCCCTCGCAATGTCAATAGCTCCGGCTTTGCGAGGGATGAAGAGGTAGTAGCTTCAATGCGTGGAAGATACGGTGTGAGAAAGCAAGGTCAATCGAGAGACATATAGATAGAGAGACAAAGTGAGTGTGGTCCAACATTCATTGAACAAATATATATGCTCTGGAGAGATATTGTCCGATTAAGCTTTTGGCAAGGGTGAGGGCTGTAAGATAGATCTTGAGAGATGATCCAGTCATAGACGTGTAGATATATTTTGTGCGTGGGAGGAAGCAAGGTCAACAGATCACATAGGGTCGCCGTGCGATCGAGAGAGTGAGACGGGTTGGAGAGAGTGACCTAGATAGACAATGTGCGTGAGAGAGTATACAATGTGAATAGGTCGAATTGGGCTCAAACATGGTGATACATCGTTTTTGTCCGAGAAAGAGCGAGGTCAATCGAGACATACACACACACACACACACACAGAGAGAGAGAGAGAGAGAGAGAGTGAGCGTGGCCCACCATGAGGTCGAAAGAGTGGCAGCGGCTTGGATGTACTGACCTAGATAGACAATCTGCGTGAGAGAGTATAGAGTGTGTCGATCAAGGCCCGAACAGAGAGATATATCATTTGTGTGTGTGAAAGAAAACGAGGTTAAACGAGACTTAGATAAAGAGAGCGAGATTGAGCGAGTGTGGCCCGTCGTGCGGAAGAAAGAGTGAGACAGTCTCGAGGGAGTGACCTAGATATACAACATGCGTGCGTGCACACGAGAGGTTGAGGGGGGGGCTAGATACGCAATGCATGTATTTAGCGCGAGAGGGTGAGAGGGAGAGGGGGGAGAGAGAGAGAGAGAGAGAGAGAGAGAGAGAGCTCGGCATGGGGTGCAATGGCGGGTGTGTGAGGTAAATACATTTGGTAACAGAGTGGAAAAGGGGGTTGTGTAGTTGAGAGACTTAGAGATCGAAACATGGAGAGAAAGAATGAACGTGTGTTGGAAACCGATAGCTTCCTAAGGTGGTTAGGAGAGGAAGATTGACCGATACAGGAAGTATGTAGCATTTGTGCGGGGGAGGGGGGGGCTAAAAACAACATTTGAATGTACATAGTACGAGACTTAATATCAATGTTTCAATTCGGTGTACATTGTAAGATTTGAACCGAGGACCATGCATATGGGTAATTATTTCAAATTCGTGCCATACTAACTTTCGAAAAGTTGACATTGACTCAATTTGTTGTGCTTTTTTGTAGGTCATATGTTTGAATCCATCCAAAAGTTTTCTCACTACCATGGTGTTCATCATATACATATGAATTTGTATTAAAAAAGTAGCGTGGATACAGTGAAATGCGAAATCCACGTTAGAATTGGAGATCGCTATGTGACACACACTCTAATTCAAATAACTAATTATGTGACACACACTCTAATCCATGTTAGCGTGGATACCGTTTCGAATTTTTTTCAAATAACTCCTCATTAATTAATTTATAGTACTCCCTGTTGGCACGCGAAATCGCCGCACAACACCAGGATATTTGTCGTTCTTTCGTGACGATGAACGATTGCTTTACGAGCAAAGCAACAAAGATTTCCTCGCTTTCGTGGAGGAGAACTGGCCACTTTCCAGCGCAAAACGGCAAAGATCGCCCAACCCTAGGGCTGCTAGGGCTCGGCAAGGAGTAACGACAGAAAATAGACGTACGTGAAAATAGAGTTTGTATTGATAGATCGATTGTTGGGGGCTTTTCCAATCGGCTGTGGCCTTATAAATAAGGTACGCTGGACTTTGCGCATACAAGGCAGGACTTAGTTCCGTAGCATGCCTTGCCGTACAGGAATACAACTCCAAAACTAAAACCGAACAGGACTTGATTCGGTTACCATGTAACATGCGTACAAAATCTGCATGCTATCCATATCTAGGCCATATTCACGTACAAAGACTCTTGGATATATGAATAGAATATTCCGGCAAGGTCGCTATCACACTATATAATAAAGACTAATGACCCATCATCTGTGCTTGCTTTTGTTTAGGTTACTTCATTGCCCATGCTGAAATTCCTTCATCTTAGCAACCACGGTTTAGCCCAGCACACGAAAACTTTGTCCATGTAGCCGCTAGTCCATACAGAATTCTATATACTTGTCTTGGGTAAAATAACTTCCTACGCCTGACAAGCCTGCATTTCAACAACAAGTCGAAAATCATATATGTCAACCACACATTTAAATTAATTTGGCCCATAAAATACCTAGCAGCCAAATTATACATTCAACACACAACACATGCCCCCCTGTTTTTGTTACAATTGGATTTATCAAAAACACCATAACAATAACTTAGGGCGATGTTGATCAATCCACCGGCCATATTATTTCTTAGGGAGATATCTCAAATAATATATCGGCCAAATTTGCTCAAGCCTCCTGCCACATGCTAGGATAGTATTTCTTCAAATATTTCCCATTGAGAGCTTTGGGCAACTTCTCTCCCTGCAAAGATTGTACAAAATATGAATTTCCAGGAACGATCTCTACAACCTTATACGGGCCTTCCCAATTCGGCGACCATTTGCCGAATTTCCTATCTTTAGTTCCAATAGGTAAAATCATTTTCCACACTAAGTCTCCTATTTGAAACGATTTTTCTCTCACCTTTTTGTTATAAGCTTTGGCTACTCTTAATTTCTCCTTCTCAATTTCTCGCAAAGCTCTTAATCTCTCTTCTGAAATGTCATTTATCCTATCCATCATCAGGTCATTATAATCTACAGCCGACAAATCATTTTGTCTGGCCACTCTAAGAGCTTGTAAATTAACCTCTACGGGTAACACTGCCTCCTGGCCATATACTAAATCATACGGTGCTACTTGAGTCGCTCCATGCTTAGATATCCGATGAGCCCATAAAACTTCTGAAAGTACCTCATGCCACCTTTTCGGATGTTCCTCAATTTTCTTCTTTATAAGTTTAATTAAAGTTTTATTGCTAGATTCGGCCTGTCCGTTAGCTTGGGCATAATAAGGTGACGAATTTAACAATTTAATTCCTAAAGATTTGGCAAATTCATGAAATTGATGAGACATAAAGAAGCACCTTGATCAGTAGTTAAAGTTTGAGGAATGCCGAATCTATGAATAATATGCTCTAAAACAAAACTAATAACTTCCTTATGAGTCATATTTCTCAAAGGAATTGCTTCAGTCTATTTAGTAAAATAATCTGTGGCAACTTGGACAAAGCGATGTCTTTTAGAAGATGAAGGATGTATCTCACCAATAAAATCTAAACCCCATCCTCTAAATGGCCATGGCCTAATTATGGGATTTAACATAGACGCGGGCGCTAACTGTACATTACCAAATTTTTGACATACCTCACAACCTTTATAATACCGAAAACAATCCTCTAGCAAAGTCGGCCAATAAAACCCCGCTCTTTTTAACAACCATCGCATTTTGTGAGCCGACTGATGCGTTCCACATATTCCTTCATGCACTTCACCTATAGCTATTTTAGACTGATCAGAATCTAAACATTTTAAAAATAACCCATCTATTGTTCGGCGATACAACTCATCATTAAACAAAGTATATTTTAAAGCTTGTCACCAAATTTTCTTATCTCTTGTTTGACTTGGATCCTTTAAATGATTAACTAGAGAAACTCTCCAATCACTCAATTCTAATTTATTTGAATCTGCAGTACATTGTACAACTAGTTGCCCAACTGTACTAGGCCCAAGTGCACCCTGTTGCAAAGTATCCATCATTATAGACTCAGCATGCATCGGCTTGTCTATTATAAAAAACATTCCTTTACTAATGTGATAACCGGATGCTTGCTGTGCTAAACAATTAGCTCTAGAATTCTCTTCTCTAGGTATATGATGGATGGTGAACGTATCTAGAGACTTAATTATGTCTAAACATCGGTCCAAATAACTATTTAATAATCCATCAAAACATTGAAATTTGCCTTTAATTTGTTGTACTACCAGAAGCGAATCCCCAAAAGCATCTAGATCCTTTACACCCATATCAACTACAGTTTGTAAACCAAACAGTAAAGCTTCATACTCAGCTTGGTTATTAGTGCAAGGATATTCCAAACGGACCAATGTATCATAAAAAACATTATTAGGTGAAATTAAAACATTACCGACGCCTTGCCCGTCCCTACAAACCGATCCATCAAAATAAAGTTTCCATGGACACACACTAACATAATTGATATTTTCACCACCTTTAATCCTATGATCAACAATGAAATCGGCGTTAACTTGACCCTTCATAGCACGCAACGATTCATATGTTAAATCATATTCTATTAGTGCGTAAGCCCACTTTCCAATCCTACCACTAAGAATCGGTTGTTGCAACATATACTTAATGACGTCAGCCTGGCAAGCTACCACACACGTACTAGAAAGAAGATAAGGCCGAAACTTGGTACATGCATAGTATAAAGATAAGCATAACTTTTCAATAAACACGTACCGACTTTCGGCGTCGAGCAAACGACGGCTTAAGTATGCAATGATGTATTCTTTGCTGCTGACCTCTTGCGCCAACACTGCACCAATCACCCTCTCTTCTGCAGCAATGTACAGCCTGAACGGCGCACCGGACATGGGCGCCCGCAATATTGGAGGATTTGACAAGCATTGCTTTATATTATTGAAAGCATATCGTTGCTCTGCCCCCCAAGTAAATTCGGCTTCATTCTTTAGCCAAAGTAGAGGAACAAACGATTCAATTTTTCCTGCAAGGTTAGATATGAATCGTCTCAAGTAATTAATTTTTCCTAACAACTTTTGCACATCCCTTTTACACGTGGGTTCCTCCAAATTTCTAATTGCCTCCACTTTCTTAGGGTCAATCTCTATGCCATTTTCATGAATTATGAATCCTAAAAACTTACCAGCCGACACGCCAAAAGCACATTTGAGTGGGTTCATTTTTAATCCATACCGGCGCATCCTTTCAAAAGCTAATCTTAAATCGGCTAAATGATGATCAAACCCATCCGATTTAACAACTATGTCATCAATATATATTTCTAGTACAATGCCTAGAAGATCATGAAAAATTAAATTCATAGCGCGTTGATATGAAGCACCGGCATTTTTTAACCCAAATGTCATAACGACCCACTCAAATAAACCAACAAAACCTGGGCAACGAAAAGCAGTCTTAGACATATCTTGTTCGGCCATAAATATTTGATTGTAACCTGCATTACCATCTAAAAAGCTAATCACTTTATGTCCCTATGCATCATTAATAAGCATGTCGGCTATAGGCATAGGATATTCATCTTTCGGAGTAGCTTTATTCAAATCTCTAAAATCAACACAGATTCTAATATTACCAGTATTTTTCTTTTCCACGGGCACGATATTAGAAACCCAATCTGCATATCTACACGGCCGAATAAACTTAGCTTTTAACAACCGATCAACCTCTTCTTTGATGCGGTCATACAAATTAGGATTAAAACTTCTACGAGGTTGTTTATGCGGCCTAAAACCGGATTTAATAGGTAATCTATGTTCTACTAAATCTCTACTCAAACCGGGCATCTCAGTATAATTCCAAGCAAAGCAATAAATGAATTCTTTAAGTAATAAATATACCTTACTTTTCTGATCGGCTTTCAAGCTAGCTTTGATAAATGTAGGCCTTGGGATACTTTCATCGCCAATATCAATTTCTTCAAGTGGATCAGCCGATGAGAATCCTTGTCCAAGCTTTTCCATGTCATCAAAATCTTCAATTGTTTCATGCATATCGCTCTTTCCGGAACGATATTCCTCCGTGCGTCTTTGTAGCCACTCAATACTATCGTATTTATTCATCATTTATATAGATAAATCATTAAGCCAAGCTATGTCAGCCGGCTGTGAATTTATAGGTACAAAACCATCTCTACCGATACTGATATAATCATAATCCGATAAATCCCTACCGGTCAAACATCGCATGTCACCGTGTTGCCAATCAACCGGCGCCTCAGTCAAAGCAATGCAAGAAGAATTGTCCGCCTCAATCACCTCGACATCATCATTAACCCACTGAATTAAGCATTGATGAAGAGTAGAAGGGATGCAACAATTTGCATGAATCCAGTCGCGTCCCAAAAGAATATTATACCGGCCTTTGACATCAACAACAAAAAATGCAGTCGGCAATGTTTTGCTTCCGACTGTGAGCTCCATAGAAATAACACCCTTAGCCTCGGACAATTCTCCTGAGAACCCACTAAGTCCCATGTTGGTCTTCATTAACTCGCTCTCTTTTCGTTCAGTTTAGAAAATACCGAAAAGGGCATAATATTAACACCTGCACCACCATCAACGAGCATGCGACCAATAGGCTTACAATCAATGTGACCTCTGATAAATAATGGCTTTAGGTGCTGCCCATGCTTCTCTGGTTTCTCAAATCTAGCATTCTTTGGGCCAAGAACAAGTTCAACAATTTCTGCCTCGGGCGCGCGAAATTCAGCAGGCAATGCGAACACCATATTAACATCCATATCAGTTGGTGCATCTTTATTATTCTCTGAATTTTCTGCAATAATGATGTCATCCGTATTTTTATTTTCCTCTGCTGCGATGCGCTTCTCCTTCCAAGTCTTTGTAGGCATAATTGGTTTATCCTGATTGAACCATCTATCGTGCTTCTTCTCAGCTATCTCTTCCTTTATTTCCAATGTCCGCAGTCGCTGTACACGTCGTTTCTGAGTGTGGGTAAGTCCATTCGGGCACCACTGCGGTGCTGGTTTAGTTCCTGGCGCGACGGACTTAATTTGGCTGCCCCCCGGGTCCTTCGGCCTATACTGACGTACTTCTATTTTTCTAGCAAACATTTCATCTTTGGCCAAAAAACTTCTTTGCTGATCATATACGGTACTGGAATTAAATCCCTGGCCGCGTACATTGCCTGAGTTCCAACGTGTAGACGTACTAGTATTAGACTTGAAACTCCTCGGAGGCAAACTCTTGGACGTTCCTGTGCAACAATTGTTTATGATCAAATCAGCCTGTGTGCTAGCCGATTTAGGGTTCTAAATAGTACGTGAGGATATAGCATTACTTTTCTCCTCTGTACCGAGAGCTTCTTTTGAGACACTGCTTGTTTCTGTACAATTGACAACACCTTCATCTGACTGGTGTTCCGCTATTTTCAGACCATGATCAACATCCAAATCATCTGAATTTTTTGTTGCTTTAGTTTCAGCACGCTTCACCGGCATCCATACGCGCTTGTAGTTGCCCTTATAGTTGTTGCGCTCTGCACTGCGTACTGGTGATCGACCTCCTCGAATCTCGATGGCGTTATGTGATCTAGCCTCCTCATTGAAATGAGCCCTTTTCTCATGTACGTTTGGGCTGAACATAGGCCTCGGCGGGATCCATCCCGGCTGAAAATAACCTCCTGGCCCTGTAGGATATGGCGCCTAAGGATTAAACCCCCATGGAGGAAACTGCGGATACATAGGAGGTGCACAACCCCAATATGTCGGCTCCATTGCAAAATATGGTTGTTGGTCATATGCACTTCCTTGCCATTGCTCATGACTGTGAGGTCCAGAAGGAGATCTAGGACGCTTATTACCTCCGAGCCGATTAAACACACTGTTGGTCTTGCGTGAGGTATATTTTTCCAACAACATGCTAACTGTCGGCTTTGGCCTTGGAGCTTGTCTCCTTCCTTCATTGACTTTCCACACTCCTATTTCTGGATTTTTTGGTTTGATCATCCTTGGAGGAGCACTGTTACCAACAACATTTTTCTCTCTTGCGGATTCAGTATGATCCGACCGAATAAGCATTTTTTTACTCTCAAGCTCGACCATATTGATAGGAAAAGGGTCGCTGTCGAGCTTCATCTTAGGACCTTCTGTAAACGTCAATCGTCCTTCATTGATGGCCGATTCACCTGTCGACGAAACACGTTACAATCATTAGTAGCATGAGAAAAAGAATTGTGCCACTTACAATAAGCTCTTCTACCCAATTCTTCTGGAGGTGGAATTACATGACCCTCTCTCACTCTAATTAATTTATTCTGCAATAACATATCAAAAATTCTATCACACTTGATAACATCAAAAGTGTATTTAATTTCATCTCTTCTAGCAGGTGTAGGTTTCAAAGCAGAACATGCAAAAGGTTTTGACTTTGGCGCTTCAACCCATTCGGCTACACATATATTAACATCATCCTCACTAGCCGAATCACTATCATAATCTAAGGCATTAACCACATGGTTATCCTTCTCTTTATTTCTATTTTCTTTAAACTGGTTGTATTGTTTAATTTCCTTAGCCCGGTTTTCCTGCGCCAAAGCCTTCTGCAAAACTTGATTAACATCTAAAAATTCTTGCCTTCTAGATTATCCTTAATATGAGCAAGTAGACCCGAAAAGGCATGATCGGCTAAATCCTTTTCGGCTATGGTCAAGCTGAAACATCGGTTTTTGACATCCCTAAACCTCCTAATATAATCATGAACATGCTCATTATATTTCTGCCTTACCATAGTTAAATCTGAAAGCCGAAGTTCTGTTTCACCGTGTTAAAAATACTCATGAAATTTTTGCTCCAATTGTGCCCATGTTGAAATAGAATGAGGAGCAAGCGATGTAAACCAAGTAAATGCAGTACCGGATAGAGATAAAGGAAATAATTTTAATCTAAAAACATCCGATGTGCCGACCTCGCTGCATTGTGCTAAAAATTGTCCCACATGCTCAAAAGTAGATCTACCATCTTCCCCCGTAAATTTAACAAAATCTGGAATTCTAAAACCACGAGGATATGGTGTCGAGTCAAAATAATCAGGGTATGGTTTTTGATATGCACGTGCTCTACCCTTAGGTTCTAAACCAAATTCTCTAAGTATATTAGCAAGCAGATCCTTAAAATTATTATTGGGGTGTAGAGAACTGGCTTGTGGAGCAGATGAAACACCAGCACGTGGTGGAAATTTCGGTAACGAAATTGGAGCATGCGAAGTTTGCAATGGAGACCCACTAAAATATGAATCAGGTACCGGCCCATACGGAACCCCGGTACCGACAGGCGGCAGTGGTGGCGTACTATATGCTACTGTCTGATAACTAGGCTGCTGCAAATTAGAATTTAAACCAAAACTTCAGTTATTGTTATTGTGATTTTGTGAAACCGAAGTCCAAACAATAGGAGGAGGAGTATTAGGAACTAAATTATTAGCCGAACTACCAACATAGTTCCGGCCATCCAGATTATTGTTTAAAGGAATGTGAGGCTGCATAGCATTAGCCGATGCACTAGGCGTATGTATATTACTTGGAAAATTATTAAATCTGCTACTGTCTGGTGGCATCGGTCTTTTTCTAGAATACTCATCATTGACTTGCAGCACTAATGAGCGTACATGACCAGGTAGAAATCTTTCAAGATCTTTATTAAACTGCTCCTTAAAGTCTTCAAGTCTATTAGCTACTGCTTGAGTAATTGTACGTGTCATATTTTCCATATCAGAACCATATTTACTAGCTACGGACACATCAATTAGATGAGCAATTTCTTCGGTTGAGTTTTTTACCTGAGCATCGGAAGGGCTTGGAACTACCTTTTTGACAACGCCGTTCCTCGTCTTTGCGTATCCAGCCAACTTGAGCTTCAACCTCTCAACCTTTTCTTTCTCAAGCTCCTCTTCAAGCTCGCGCCGAACATCTTCCGACAGATCGTCGAGTGTGACGGTGATGACGTTCTCCGGGTCGATGTCGCTCTCGTTCTTGGACTCGGTACTCATCGTGTAGCTCTTCTTCTTCTCGTCCATAGCGGAGTCGCCAATTGTGTTGGCATGCGAAATCGCTGCGCAACACCAGGATATTTGTCGTGCTTTCGTGACGACGAACGATTGCATTACGAGCAAAGCAACAAAGATTTCCTCACTTTCGTGGAGGAGAACCTGTCGCTTTCCAGCGCAAAACGGCAAAGATCGCCCAACCCTAGGGCTGCTAGGGCTCGGCAAGGAGTAACGACGGAAAATAGACATACGTGAAAATAGAGTTTGTATTGATAGATCGATTGCTGGGGGCTTTTCCAATCGGCCGTGGCCTTATAAATAAGGTACGTTGAACTTTGCGTATACAAGGCAGGACTTAATTCTGTAGCATGCCTTGTTGTACAAGAATACAACTCCAAAACTAAAACCGAACAGGACTTGATTCGGTTACCATGTAACATGCATACAAAATCTGCATGCTATCCGTATCTAGGCCATATTCACGTACAAAGACTCTTGGATATATGAATAAAATATTCCGGCAAGGTCGCTATCACACTATATAATAAAGACTAATGACCCATCATTTGTGCTTGCTTTTGTTTAGGTTACTTCATTGCCCATGCTGAAATTCCTTCATCTTAGCAACCACGGTTTAGCCCAGCACATGAAAATTTTGTCCATGTAGCCGCTAGTCCATACAGAATTCTATATACTTGTCTTGGGTAAAATAACTTCCTACGCCTGACAAGCCTGCATTTCAAAATAAACAGCAAGTCCAAAATCATATATGTCAACCACACATTTAAATTAATTTGGCCCATAAAATACCTAGCAGCCAAATTATACATTCAACACTCCCTCTGTTCACTTTTATAAGACCTTGAAGACATTTCAAACAATGTGCATAACAGTTCATTTTAAGATGTCTGAAATGACTTACAAAAGTGAACGGAGGGAGTATCTCGTTTCGAATGACTAATTATTAAAAGGAAAACACGGGCATGGTAATACATACAGATTCGTTTGCAAATGAAAGAAGATTCGTTTCCATTCTCAAATGTAGGTGCACCAGGCAGACCAAGGTTGTGTCGGGGTGGATGCTGCTTCGGTGCCTTAAAGGCACCTGCCTTTGGGTCACTGACATGTGGGCCAGCCACTTGTTGGGCCCACATGTCATGGACACAAAGGCAGGTGCCTTAAGGCACCGAAGCATAGTCAGGGTGGTCGCGTGTGTCAGACGGACGCGTAGCACTCATCCACCCACCCCCCTCCCTCCCTCCCCAACTCCCCCACCCTTCCCCCCCCCCCAAAGGACGACGACAAAATAAGTTCGTGCTTCCATGTTTCGGATTGAAATATCTGGCGGCCCCAATTCCAGCCCTGCAAAATCTCTCTTCTCCACCGTCCCCTTCCGCGCCCAGATTGCTCAAATCCCTAATTCGCCGCCAATCCAAGCAAAGTTTGAATCGCCCCTCGTCTCGTCTCTTTCCCCACCTCTGTGCTGGACGACGACGATGAAGACGACGATCGCGCTTCACCACCGCACCGGAGCTACCTCATCTACGCCCTCGTCCACCGCACCGGGTGGTCCACCGACCATGTCAGCCGCCGCAACCAACGTGCCTCACAGACACCGAGTTCCGCCGCATCAGGTGCGCTTCACCGACGCCGTCTCCCAACTCACCGGGTCTACTTCACCGAGCACATCGTCGCACCTCCGCCCCCCGAGGCCATTGGGGCTTCACCAACGGTCTCGTCCACCGCATCGTAGCGCTCGCTGCCACTCAAGATCTACATCCGTGCGCGGCCAGCCAACGCCAGCGCATCACCCTCAACGGCTCTGAAGTGACCCGCACTCTAGCTAGGCGAGCATGCCCAAACGCCGGCCTGAACTAGGTATCCACACATCACTCCCTTGTGCACTGTTCCGACGATGTTTGGATATCCTTTCACTGCTCTCTTAGCTTACACGCCTATGCAACTCTGACTTTAACTCTTATTTCTTCTGGAGATATCATCTGAAACAAGCAAATCCATTTTTAGCGAAGCATGACGGTGCTACGGGATCTGGTACACATCCTGCACACCCGTATAACCTTGTAAGTATCTGTCCTCCGGTACAACATCAAGGTCGATTCCACTTATTTGATCAACCATTCGCCGTGTCAAAAATGCAGAGAGGGATGCAAGGAGCACAAGGCCTGCACATCCAAGCAAGTGGTAACATGGACTTGTACATGGAACATCCCAAGCGCAAGCAGAGCTGCGGTGAGCCTGTACAACGAGCTAGCGTAAGTCCTTGCATTTCATTTCGTTCATACTGGCATTCGTGTATGATTTGTGTGTAGTGGCGGATCCACGAATTCAAGTTACCAGGGGCGAACATTTAACTTAAAACGAAGGCACTTGCATTCCAAAAATCAACATAACTTGAGAAATGTGAAGCTACATGCACTTTGAAAACCAGTTAATGATCCAAAGTAGTTCAGATTATAAACACTAAATGATGCAAGCACCAAAAAACACAAAATGCATCATGGTGTACAAGGACTACAAACATGGTCCGTACCTGCTTGAATTATTCGTTCTCTGGCTGAAAATATCGAAGTGTAATTGCACCTCTAACCAGTGCACAAACTGCATATCAATATATCTATCCTGCACAAGTATGCTAATAGTTTCAAACAACGGATTAGAAAAGTATTTATGCTATGTTGTCATGATACGGGGACTTTCTAGTAGATGGCCTCGACGTTTCATCAAGCTATGAAAAGGCACTATAATTTGCTTGTCATCAATACGTGCAAATCTCTGTCTCTCTCAACATAGTAGATCATCATTAGACACTAAATCCTTCAATGAGCTTGCAAAATGCTTGCATTAGATCCCTCATTAGACACTATATGTTCATCACCAGGAGCATGTAAAATGTTTGCATCAAATCCTTCATTAGCAGTCTGTTCATTAGACACTTCAGGCCTAAGAACAACATGAGCTTGTATGTTTGCACCGGAAACTTGATTAGATACATCAGATTCAGTCAGTTCAGTATTGATTGGGGGAGTTATAAAATAAGTAGAAATTGGTTCCATTTTCTCATCCCTACATACAAACAGTTTTACAACACCGTCAGGTTTAACTATTGGCCAGAAATTGAAGAGTTGAATTAGATATAATCAGGGATGTGATGTACCTGCTCGTTGCACATGCTACTCTTGCAAGCTGCGACTGTCCATTTGCACAAGCTCAATGCCATGCCCGTGCTGCCGCCGCTGCCTCCCACACAGGCTACACCCAAGGTTGGATCTTCATCTTCTTGTCCTTCCGTTCGCTTGAAGCCCGGCGACCGCCCTCCAACGAGGGCGCGAGGAAGTGCTGTGTCGGTCTGTCTAGCGGCGGCTAGGTTAGAAGCGAACCAGACTGGAGGCTGGAGTGAATGAATTGGGATTTTTCCTACTATCGATTGATATGGGAGGTGCTCGTTTGGGCCGCAAGCCTGCTATAGGGCCTGCCTTGCACTTACGTTATTGGCCCATCCAAATTGAAACATTTTTCTTCATTTTTTACATTGCCTGCTCGTGCATTGGGACGAACAAAACTAGCATGGGCCAACCTGGACGACTCAAACTAGGTGCACACTTTCCAGCCACCTGAGGCGGCCGCCCATACCAGCCCCTATGGTGGTGTCGCCCCTTTTTGCGTGTATGATTGGATAGTGAAAAATATTCCAGTGGCGCTTTTGATTTACCCACATAATGGTTGAATTGCTTGTTTCTATGAACTGAGTTCACCAATAATGTGAAGGATGCCAGTCTTTTCATCCTATTGTAGATTGCTTAGATCTCGATATGCCAAAAGTAATCGCATGAAATATACAGTAAAAGCCGGTGTGATGTGTGTGGCTACAACTAGTCTGACTACACGTCCTCATATAACATATCAAGGACGCACCATCTTACCTGATTAACCATTCGACTTACCAATGCAGTGTGGGAAGAAAGAAGTATTGGGACTGCGTATCCAAGCAATTGATGCCATGGACTCTTTCATACAACCTTGTAAGCGAAAAAGAAGTTGCAGTGTGCCTGTACAAAGAACTAGCATAAGTTCAGTTACCTGCTTCTCGGAATTTTAGTTAGCCACTTATTGCAAAATTGTTCAATTACGTTGCTTGGCTTAATTTAGTTTGCTACTGATTACATAATGCCACAACCTGTTAATCATATTGTAGACTGCGCCTATCTATGTGTTTGATACTTATTATTAAGAATTACCTGTTTGCCTTAACTTAAATATCTGTTTAACTGCTTTGCTGCTGCAACAGCGGGTTACAATGATGTTAATAACTACTTTTCAGCATCCAACTGAAACTCTTTAATTCCTTGTTTGTTTAACTGGTTTGCTGTTATAACTCCCAGTTGAGATGTTTTGCTAACTTCCACTTTTCTGAATCCAATCGGAACTTTAATGGCAAAACAGGTTAGCCCAAGATCAAAGAGCGAGGTCCCCATGGACGTTGCATCATCCCACAGCAGTGGCACCAGCCCAATCGTGCATTATGAATTGCCAACTGCTGATGCTCTAGAGGCTAAACTAGTGGTAGAAAGAGATTCTGCTTCTGCACTTAGAGATGAAGTTGACATGTTGAGGAAGCAAACAGCACAATCACAAGCAGTACTCAAGACAACCATTAAATATTTGGTGGATTTCAAAACGAAGCAAGCTGAGACTAGCCAGATTATTAAGGTCCTGAAGGAAAAAAGGAAATTAAATTCCTACTTGGTAAATCATAGGTGAAATGTTCTTTCCATAGTTGAATAACATTTGTGTTGTTTGTTCATGTAATCAATCAAACCATTTGTTTTAGAGATCATGTAATAATTGTTTTTTTGTTTTTTGGTTTGTAATTTTATTTGAGCACACGTCTGTATTAATTGATAAGACTCGGAGACATTTCATTTGGATTGCTATGCCAGACCTACAAATATGCCAATCGGGCTGAATGTGCATTCAGCAATAGTAGTAGTATAGATGGACCATAAGTGGCACGCATCAGAAAGGGCCAAGATGTTGGCTAAAGAAGGATGTTGTTGTAGCCAAAAAAAGTACAGCGGCCTGTCTTATGTATGTTAGTTGATATTATTGATCCATATGCTCGATAAGTTTTTATATGTCTGTTAGTTTTGTACATTCTTGGTTGATTGACTCGGTATTTGAATCTTGATACATTGCTTGTGTACATATCTAAATGGGAGTACACATTATGCTGCGTGTGACATTTGAGTTGGACATGAAGTGTTCCAAATATTCGAATTCACCTTAAACTGGATTCTAGCTTCCGAATTTGAGTATCGGCATTTGTAAACCATATTCATATATGACAGTGGAATACATCTTTGTCATCCTTTTGAAGATATGTAAAAACACATAGAATGATTTATAAAGATTCATATAGGAATACAAAATGGATTCGAATTTAGTTGCTAGGGTAAACGTGGATGCTTATTGTCCCAAAATTCGAAAGAAGCAGCAAAATGTCCACTCCCACGTCGGCTACCCGAAGCCAAGTGTTTGGGAGATGGAAATTACTGTCTACCCATTACACGGACAATCCATCGGCCCGATTTTCATTACTCTAAATAGGGGTAGGTTAGTAACTTCAATTAGACGTGACACGACTGCCTCTGAGCCCATTCCGACACGGTGGGCGTCAAACATGGGCGGCAAAACACATTTGATTCAAGCTCGTTCAAAAGACCTCTGTTTCTCCCTCCATTCCCCATTCATACACGGTGGGCGGCAAAACAAACTCGACTCGGCCGAAATCGATGTAGGCAAATATTTTCAATAGGGGCAGGTTTGTAACTTCACTCAGACGTGACACAACCGCCCTACCTGTCAGCCCCGTTCATACATCGTGGGCGCCAACCATGGGCGCCGACCACCCTCTCCTCGCCTGAAATCGCTCTGGGCAAATATTGGCGAGATGCAAGATTACTGTCCTATCCCCAACCAACGAGACGTCCAAATTTTAAACGGGGCCTAAGTTCGTAACTTTCCCATATTTCAGACAGGCGCGTCCCAAAAACATGGTTCCCCGTACCTCTCCCTCCATTTTCCCATTCATACACCGTCCGCGCTAGAACACCCCATCCCCACACCAGCCTCCATCCGCCACCCCATCCATCGCCACCGTCCTCCACCACATCCATCACCACCGTCCTCCACCATGCCGGAGCGCCTACCAAGACCGCGTCGTCCACTGCTAGAGATGGACGTTTCTCATCCACGGCGACAGACCAATAGCCTTGCATCGCGTCCTCTCGCTTCATCGGCGCCGTCGTCCTCTTTGTCGGGGCCGCTCACACGACCTTCTCTTCCACCGCAACGGGACTTATCCCCCGATGCACCCGTCTACCATCGCAGATCTGCTTCAACGCCACCGACAGCCATCGCACCCCCGATGCCTACACGGCGCCGCAAGAGAGGTGGTACTTCATATCTCCTCAACTTTTTGATCTCAACCAGAAAATAGATCTTAACTTGGTTACTCTACTTTCTTTTCAGCTCTTAGAATTTAGTTCTTAGTTCGAAGCAAACAATAGATGCTAAATATCATTTCTCCGGTTTGCAGCTTCAAATCTGCCATGGCACAGCCATAATACGGTTTAATTGATCATGCTTAGGGTTTAATTGATCATGTTGGTTCCGTGGTGGTTTCTTTAATAGAAATCGAAGGGGAAACCCTCTTTTGCTAAAAAAATATGCTTAGAGTTTCCCCCTTTTATGATCACTATACAATCAGAATACGTGCTTCGTGTCATAATAACATTGCTCCACCCATCAAGCTAAACAAGCTTAGTTGTTCAAATACGAATATGATATTATTAAAACATAGTTGTTTAATTGGTCAGCTAAATGTTCCTAAATTAGTTTCTAAAATGCATGTTCACTGCTCGGGTGTGTATCTCTACAGGGTGCCCACGGTGGGCCGGCCCACCCTGGGATTTTGGGTCGTCCCAGGCCTCGATTCCCCTTTGTTCTGCTGCACGCTTCCGATCTCTACTCGCCCCCAGCCGCCTGCCTCACCAGCGACTTGCCGTCCCTGGACGGCATGACTCTAGGAGGAGACGCCGGACTAACAGGAGGCCAGGAGCCGCTCGCCCAACAGCGTCACCGCTGCCCGGGCGCGCCGCCGTGCCTACCTTCCCAGTCCATTCAGGGCTCAGGCGTGCAACACCCACCAAGCCAACCCAATTTATCGTGAGATACGTCCTCAACACTCAGCAACCACTCCTCATCACCCATTTTCTAATTGATTCATTACTCATTAGACAGGACTGTAATTAGAGTTTGTTGTGTGCTCAGTGCTACCTACACTTAATGGTTCAGATGTATTTCGGTAATCTTTAGTACCTCTAAAGTTCACAGGGTTTTCAAAATTCCGGCCCTCGGAACAGACACTAGTCATTTTGGCTTGTCGGTCGTAGTGAAATTGACCCAGATTACTACTGCAAGCCAGGTTTGTTGACAATTTTACTTGTCTTTCTTACTCATTCGATATAATATCCAATTATTCACGTCAATTAGTTGCAAACAATAAGTGCTAGACAAACTTCTTCATTCAGATTTTGGACGGTCTCTTACTGTAGTTACAATTCTGCATACTTGTCCTAGTAAGCTCACAAGTAAATGATTGATTCACTACATCTATGCTTGCCTTGTCATATTTGTTGTCAATATTCTTTTAGGGTGGTCTCTTACTGCAGTTACAATTCTGACTACTTCTTATGTTTTCATGAATATCAGATTCTGAACAGCATCATAATGATTATGAGCTTGCACGCATGAAAATAATAAAGCAGAACAATGCCATGGTTGTCAAACTTGGCATTAAGGGACTGAAATCAAGTCTGGATGCAATGCAATGCAAACGCTCTCCACCTACACATTCATGCTCAGAATATGATCCTAACAGTGATTCTGAGCTAGAGGGAGACCTAAGTCAATGTAGCTCCCTAGTGGCGGAGTCAGAGGAAGATGCCCTATCTTATTCACCCATCAAGGTACTTGCTCTAACTTTCCAAGGTTACATTGCTCACATATCTTGCAACTGATGCTTTGCATTGCTTCTACTTTGTTGAACTGCCATTAGCTTAGTTTACACATCGTGTATGTGAATACGCCCTGCCTATCCATTTTCAGTACATGTTCCATCTGTCATCATACCATATTTATCCATTCGAATGTCGTTCTTGTGTATCAGACGTTCAAAAGGAAGAGGGCGATTGCTGATCGTGGAGGAGCACAAGCAAAGTATTTGGAAAAGGTAGTGGCACCTGATAAATCAAATAGCACATTAGGTGTAGTTGCAATATCACCTGACCCACAAAACACCCCAACTCTAGCAGACTCTAGCCCTACTACACTGGTCATTTCTGATGCCCCAACTCAGCAGACCCCAACTGCAGCAAACAGTATGATTATGCCAGTTACATAGCACCAGCTGTACGATGCAAAAACCCCATTCCAGCAAAAGAGTACACCAAATCCAGTTGCCAAATCCCTTTTCGAACCAGAGAGAGCCCCAATTGTAGCAAATAGGACCCCTGTTCCATTTCTTCCTAGTTTAGAAGATGAAGCTTATGTTGTTGTCAGGAACTTTGTGTGCATCTTTCCTTCATGGAAAGATTATACCGCAGACACAGAACAATTTCCAGTCTTCCTCCGCAACTTACGTGTAAGTAATGTACTAATGTTATTCATGGTCATTACTGCATATGTTTCTGCTGACAGAAGACACAAGATTTCATTCTTTTAAATAGGCGAGGAGAAAACTGGATTGTGATGACGAGCAAGGGTTGGTCGCACTTTTCAAGCACTCGTTGATGAAGTATCGTTCCTACCTGAGGCAAGCGCACTTTGATGGCAAGCCTCTGGACGAAATTTCTGTAAAGTCTCCGGTGCTACATTTATCCGACGGTGACTGGAATAATCTTATTACACATTGGTCTCGGCTGCAGCGTAAGGTATTGTCTATGATATCACATCACAATTTGAACTACATTTCTGCATTTGCCTTAATGTCTCACTTGTACAAAAATTGTTAGCATAAGAAAATTCGTTCTCAAGGGACCACAGAATCTCGCAACTATACTGCACACTGCATTGATCTTGTGAGTACCTCTTGCCCTGTATGACCATACTTACTTTCATAGTTGTTTGATTATGTAGCATCACTGCACATGTTAGCCTCTTAATCGTCCATTTGGTGGACATTATAAGATCCGTATGGACTCTTACATAAATTTAGAATCAACCCAATGCTTTTGAAGAGGTTTAGCTCTATAGTTCTCTTGTAAGGACTGGACGTGGTCTATCATGGTACTTACATTAAAGCTACTCCCTCTGTCCCATAATATAAGAATGTTTTGTACAGTACACCAGTGTTCAAAACACTCTTGTATTATGGGAAGAGGGATTGGTTCATTTTGTAGCATTCTGCATCTTATCTCCCTTGCCCACCATTTACTAAAAAAGATCAGATCTATATTTAATCTTACCAACAAGTAGAATACACAGACAATACCAATAATCAGTAGCATTGCTCTTGTTAGTACATTTTGTCCTGTAACGCTTGTACTTCCAGGGATTGGTAGTTGATTATGTAGCATCAATTTGCATCTTATCTTCATTATCCTCTATCCCTTCCAGTATTATCAAATCTATAATTACTCTCTACAAAATGTAGAGTACAGGCAATGCTTATGAAGAAGATTCTGTGCTGAAATTCTTGAGTTATCCTTCCCTTGACATGGAGAAGGGCATTATAAAGCCGGTGTTAACTGTTAATGTAAGTCAGTCCTTCTAAAGCCTTTATCCTCAATTGCTGTTTAATTTGCTCATACTCCCTATCGTTTACTGCTGTTTTGTTTGCTGTTTCTACCAAAATGCATGTTCGCAAGAACCGTAAGTTCTAAGTTTTACTTGTAAAACCAAATTCCTTATTCATATCTTGCACATTACTTAATACTCCCTATATGTATGCTTGTTTTTGTGGATCTATAATCCAATGTGTGGTGAAGCAGCCCACGTTTGCACCTTGTCATCTCCTGTTTTATCTTACTGATGTGGTTGATGATATGAACAACATGACATGCACATTATCCAAAATAGATACAATGATTTTCTTTGCCTTCATCTATGCTTGTTATGTTGACATGGTAATCCAGTAGTGTGGTGAAGCTCCCCGCATTATGCTCACCGTAATACTTATGCTATCTTGAGAGAAGCCATCAGTGAAACCTATGGCCCTCGGGTCTATCTTTTATCATATAAGTTTCCAATCTACTTTTATTTGCAATCTTTACTTTCCAATCTATATCATAAAAATACCAAAAATATTTATCTTATCTTATTATCTCTATCATATCTCACTTTTGCAAGTTTCCGTGAAGGGATTGACAACCCCTTTATCGTGTTGGTTGCGTGGTTCTTGTTTGTTTGTGTAGGTACGAGAGACTTTTGAGGAGCCACCTAATGGATTGATACCTTGGTTCTCAAAAACTGAGGGAAATAGTTATGCTACTTTGCTGCATCACCCTTTCATCTTCAAGGGAAAACCAACGCAGTGCTCAAGTGGTAGCACCCTGCTCCGGGCGATAACCCATCCAGGCCTCCTGATGACGGGGACACGGGCGATGGACGGGGCCCTTCCGACCGTTGTTGCTCCCTATCGCTCACCTCCGAAGATGAGGATGAGCCCCCAGAACCGGTTCCACCCAAGCGCCCTAAGCAGAGCAATGTGAGGGCAGCCGCAGTCGTCGGGGGATGTGTGGATGATGACCAGGATTCTTTTGCTGTGCTGCTCGATGGAGCCGTTGCTAATGCTCCGACAATGTGTGCTTCGCTGGTGCTTGCTTCATCGGAATCCCCTAGGGCGAGCAATGCTAGCAATGTCAGCAGTTTGGGGCTGGAGATCTGCCCACCACCCTCGCCTCGCTTGGGCTCACCGATCGCCATCGAGGGCCCATCGATGCAGCCGGTGGGCTCCCTTCTACAAGCCCGACCCGCGCCTCCTTTGGACCCCGACGTGCAGCTGTCCCCAGCTCCTGAGCTGGTGGCGGGACTGTTGCCGTCCCCGGCTCCGGCTCGCCTCCCATCGTGCTCCAAGGGTCGGCCCCGTTCAACTTCGTCCCCTGCTATGGTGGCGCGGAAGAGTGCACGCTTGGGCTCTTCGGGTGTGGATGGGGCATCGCCCAATGCCATCAAGAAGGCTCTGCACCATGCGGTGGTGCGAAACCTTGATCCAGATCTGTCTACCCCCTGCAGCTTCTATTGATGATGACTTGTAGGAATAAATGCAGGCGCTTTTTTGGAACCTGCGGAGCTTTGGCCATGATGGCCACCGCACACAATTAGTTGAATACATGTGTGAGGAGAACATTGACATTGTTGCGATTTCGGAAACCATGGGAACTGAATTCTCCTTCTCTGAGCTTGAGCGTTTGAGTAGTGATGTCGCTTGAAGCTATGTCGGTATTTCCCCAAAGAGGAAGGGATGATGCAGCACAACGGCGGTAGTTATTTCCCTCAGATATGAAACCAAGGTTATCGAACTTGTAGGAGAACCAAGCAACACAACGTAAACAGCCCCTGCACACAAACAACAACACCTCGCAACCCGACGTTTAAAGGGGTTGTCAATCCCTTTCGGGGTACGGTGCCTCAAGATAGGCAAAGGACGTGAGGTAAGTTTGTAGTAGATTGATACATCGAACGCCAAATAAAATAAATAAAAATAAATTGCAGCAAGGTATTTTTGTATTTTTGGTTTAATAGATCTGAAAATAAACGCAAGGAAAAAGTAGATCGCAAGGCAAATATATGAGAAAGAAGACCCGGGGCCGTAGGTTTCACTAGTGGCTTCTCTCGAGAAAGATAGCAAACGGTGGGTGAACAAATTACTATTGGGCGATTGATAGAACTTAAAATAATTATGACAATATCTAGGCAATGATCATTACATAGGCATCACGTCCAAGATTAGTAGACTGACTCCTGCCTGCATCTACTACTATTACTCCACACATCGACCGCTATCCAGCATGCATCTAGCATATTAAGTTCATGGAAAAACAGAGTAATGCAATAAGAATGACGACATGATGTAGACAAGATCCGTTTATCCATTGCGGCAAATATGGATCCCATCTTTTTATCCTAGTAGCAACGATACATATGTGTCGGTTCCCTTTCTGTCACTGGGATCAAGCACCGTAAGATCGAAACCACTACCGGGCACCTCTTCCCATTGCAAGATAAATAGATCAAGTTGGCCAAACAAAACCCAAATATCGGAGAAGAAATACGAGGCTATAAGCAATCATGCATATAAGAGATCAAAGAAACTCAAATAACTTTCATGGATATAAAAAGATACAACTGATCATAAACTCAAAGTTCATCGGATCCCAACAAACACACCGCCAAAAGATTTACATCATATGGATCTCCAAGATACCATTGTATTGATAATCAAGAGAGAGAGGGGAAGCTATCTAGCTACTAACTACGGACCCGAAGGTCTACAAAGAACTACTCACGCATCATCAGAGAGGCACCAATGGAAGTGGTGAACCCCTCCGTGATGGTGTCTAGATTGGATCTGGTGGTTCTGGACTCTACGGCGACTGGATGAATATTTCGTCGACTCCTCTAGGGTTTCTGGAATATTAGGGTATTTAAAGAGCAAAGAGGTGGTTCGGGGGGTACCCGAGGTGGGCACAACCCACCAGGGCGCGCCTGGGCCTCCTGGCTGCCCTAGTGGGTTATCCCCTCCTCGAGACTCCCCCAGGTGCAACCAGGGCCCATCTTCTTCCTTGGTCCATAAAAAATCATCATAAATTGGTGTGGCATTTGGACTCCGTCTGATATTGATTTCCTGCGATGTAAAAAACATGCAGAAAACAACAACTGGCACTTGGCACTATGTCAATAGGTTATTACCAAAAAATGATATAAAATGACTATGAAATGATTATAAAACATCCAAGATTGATAATAAAACAACATGGAATAATAAAAAATTATAGATACATTGGAGACGTATCAGCATCCCCAAGCTTAACTCCTGCTCGTCCTCGAGTAGGTAAGTGATAAAAACAGAATTTTTGATGTAGAGTGATGTTTTTCATGTCATATCATATTCTTTTCTTTATAGCATGGACATTTGGACTTTTATGTGATTCAAAGCAATACTTTTGACATAATGATTTAGATGCTCAAGCATATCAACAAGCAACCATGTCTTTCAAAATATCAATGCTAAAACAAGTTATCCCTAGCCCATCATGCTCAACATTGATCCATTCATGAAACACACTCCAATATTATCTACACCCAATACTTAAGTACGATCATATTGCCCCCTAGTTGGTGCTTTTATAAGAGAGGATGGAGACTCAATTTCAAAAAAAATGCATAAAGTCTAAGAAAGGCCCTTCGCAGAGGGAACTAGGGATTTGTAGAGGTGCCAGAGCTTAAAGCGAAAAAATAGAGATAAAAGCATTTTTGGGAGGTGTATCCATCCCACCAACGAAAACGACTTGGAGCATCCCAACACTTTCCATGCTAGATATATCATAGGCAGTTCCCAAGCAGAAAATAAAGTGTATTCCTTTTTCCACCATAACTTTCACTTTCCATGGCTAGACGTATCCACGGGTGCCCTCCATACCAACACTTTCCAAGGAATTTATTATTTGACAACATAAAGTAAATTCATTTTTGCATTTCAAGACTGGGCATCCCTAAAACCTTTGCCTTACTCTCGTGCAATGACAAGTGAATAAACACTCATCGTGAGAATAACACATCTAGCATGGAAAATATTAGCTACCCATTACCGTTCCGCGAGCGAAACAAACACACACAAGAGAAGTTTATTTTGAAAATTAGAGATGGAACATGCAAATTTGCTTAGAACGGCAAAAGAATACCGCATATAGGTACATACAATGGACTCACGTGGCAAAACTGGTTTAAAGGATTTTGGATGCACAAGTAGAGGTCATACTTGCTGCAAAATGAAGGCTGGCAAAAAGATTGAGAAGCGACCAACCAAGAAACGAATAATCTCATTAGCAAGCATTAAGCATAATTAACACCGAATAATGCACCACAAGTAGGATATAATTTTCATTGCATGATTATTGACTTTCGTGCATGCATAGGGAATCACAAACCTTAACACCAATATTCTTACTAGAGCACAATTACTCATCAACATAACTCACATATCACATCATCATATCTCAAAACTATTACTAAGAATCAAGTTTATTTTGTCCAATGATCTTCATGACATAATTTTTTTCTTTCTTTCTTTCTTTATCCTTCTTGGATATCTATCACTTTGGGACTAATTTTCATGTGTTGCTTTTCACAAGCTCAAACAAATATAAGTGAAGATCATGAGCATAACATATTTTCTTTCTCTCAAAATAATTTAACTGAAACAATAGAGAATTTCTTCAAAATTTTACTAACTCTCAAATAAATCTAAGTGAATCAAGAGAGCATTTGTTCAAAAATACTAAGCACACCGTTCTCAAAAAGATATAAGTGAAGCACTAGAGCAAGTCCATTGCTCATAAAAATTTAAGTGAAGCATAGAGAGCAATTCTAACAAGTCATGACATAATTTTGGCTCCCTCAAATAGGTGTGTCCAGCTAGGATTGATGACTTAAAACACAAAATAAAACAAGCAAAGACACATATCATACAAGACGCTCCAAGCAAAACACATATCATGTGACGAATAAAAATATAGCCTCGAGTAAAATATCGATGGTCGTTTAGAAGAAAGAGGGGATGCCACTCGAGGGCATCCACAAGCTTAGTTGGTTGCTCATTCCTGGATAATAGCTTGGGATGCCGGGGCATCCCCAAGCTTAGGCTCTTCTATCCTTCTTTCATCCATCGTCACTACAAAAAAATACACTTCCGTGATGATACGTGTTTGTCACAATAGGTCGCGTTTTTTGTCATGCATGTACATCCATGACGATTTTATGACAGAATCAAGATAGTCATACATGTGCTGTTGTAGAAGTGTTCCATGACATTACCAAAATTATCATCACGGAAGTGTCCACTTCCATGACGATAAATCGCGCGTCACAGAAGTGCTTTCGTCAAGGGTGACCGACACGTGGCATCCACTGTAACGGAACACCGTTAAGCTATCGGGTCAGATTTTGGATCCGATAACCCGTTAATAGCCCTGACCTATGGGAAATTTCCACGTGTAAAATTCTAATTGGTCGAAGGGAACACCTGTCAGCTCGTCAGTGGGCCAGATGTTGCCCGTCCATTGGAGGAGACATGCCTATGATATGTCGACACGTGGCTGGGCCCAACAGAGGCCCATATAGGTTAAAAAGGCCGGCCCAGTCAAAGGCCCGTAGTACTTAATCAGGTACTAGTGGGCCAGCCCAATAACGGCCTGCTTAATAAAGGCCCATTTACGGCCCGAAGCCAGATCTGGCCCATTAATTGTTCGCCCAATATTTGGGCCCATTTACGGCCCGAAGCCAGATCTGGCCCATTAATTGTTCGCCCAATATTTGGGCCCATTTGCGGCCTGAAGCCAGATCTGGCCCGTTAATTGTTCACCGAATATTTGGGCCCAACTACAGCCCGGTGACTTTCGGCCTGTTAGAGGCCTGATGTAGACATGGGCCCATTTCAGCCCGGTGTGACTTTCGGCCTCGGAATGGCCCGTGCTGCCCATGGGCCATATATGGTTCGACGGGACAACAGGCCCACTAACAGCCCGTGCTAAAGGTGGCAACAGCTAAGCCCAACGTGACTTTGGCCCTGTTAAAGGCCTGTCGCGTAATTCGGCCCGTTGATGCCTGTACTAAGCTTTTGGCCTCTTAAAGGCCCATGATATCAGTGGGCCAACTAAGGCCCGAGATATGTTTCGGCCTAGTAACGGCCCCTGAGATAACTGGCCCCAAAAAGGCCCGGTCTACATTTCGGCCTGCTGAAGGCCCGTCGACGACTAGTGAAAATTGAGGCCCAACATGCATTTTGGCCTGCTAAAGGCCCGTGGTTTCATCTCGGCCATAACAGGCCAGTACAATATTCAGCCTGTTAATGGCCCAACGCTACCTAGGCCAAACTAAGCTTTGGGTCCACAAAAGGCCGGTGTAAGTTTGGGCCTGACGCAATGTGTGAAGCCCCCAATCATTCGGGCCCAAGAAAGACGCGGACCGACCGAATTGTGGCCTGCTAAAAACCAGGCCCGTTAGAGTCGAATGTTTCGGCCCGGTCGACTACATCTGATTTTTTTCAGATAGCGAATGATGGCAGTAACTAGTAGGAATTAAGAACAAACCTACTCTATACAATAAAGAAATTATGCCATAGTAAGTAAGAATAGACCTACACTATACAATAAAGGATTTAGGGTATATTACATCCACTGGGCATCAAAGTTCGCCACCAGTGATCATAAAGTGCAACGAAGAAGCAGATTACAAAAACTGGGCACCATTGCAGCATAACAAAATAATACTGAACCAAGACCACTTCCAAGACAGTTCAAGAAAGGTTAGCCTTGCGGGGGAACTGCTGCGCAAGCTACTGAGCAAGGCTGTGAGACCGGCCTAGCATGTCGGTCATAGCTTCCAGGTGTAGCTCTTTAGCGATGAGGTTCTCATTGGTGTTCTCCGCAATCTTTCTTAGAGATAGGACTTCAAGTCGAAGTTGAGTTGCAGAATGCCTTTCTGCTAGAACTTGGGACTGAAGAAGTTGAATTGATTCAGACAACGAATTCTGTGAGCTTGTCTGACTGTTAGTCTCAAGTAACTTGAACACTGCATCAAGACAAGACTTTAGGGTTGTCTCGCTATCTTCAAGATGTTTTCCTTCTTTGCTGCAATATATGTTGGGTTTGTCTCACAGCCTTCAGCAGACTTGTGCATGCCATCAGGCATATCACCGTGAAACAAAGCAGAGAGATGACATGTATTGCACGTGTATAAACAAAGATGATAACTGTGCTGTCAATTCCATCCAATTTCAAATTAGAGAGTAAGTTCAAAATATCAATAGCATAACTTGGCATTGTCGAGCAGTTGATAGAAAAGTGCATAGTTATGAGATTATCTAGGCATGATCGTGTATATAGGCATCACGTCCACAACAATTAGATCGAAACGATTCTGCATCTACTACTATTACTCCACACATCAACCGACTCCTGCCTGCATCTAGAGTATTAAGTTCATAAGAACAGAGTAATGCATTAAGAAAGATGACATGATGTAGAGGGATAAACTCAAGCAATATGATATAAACCCCATCTTTTTATCCTCGATGGCAACAATACAATACGTGCCTTGATGCCCCTGCTGTCACTGGGAAAGGACACCGCAAGATTGAACCCAAAGCTAAGCACTTCTCCCATTGCAAGAAAGATCAATCTAGTAGGCCAAACCAAACTGATAATTCGAATAGACTTGCAAAGATAACCAATCACACATAAAAGAATTCAGAGGAGATTCAAATATTTCTCATAGATAAACTTGATCATAAACCCACAATTCATCAGATCTCGACAAACACACCGCAAAAAGAGTTACATCAAATAGATCTCCAAGAAGATCAAGGAGAACTAGGTATTGAGATTCAAAGAGAGAGAAGAAGCCATCTAGCTAATAACTATGGACCCGAAGGTCTATGGTAAACTACTCACAACTCATCAGAGAGGCCTTGGAGATGATGTAGAGGCCCTCCATGGTCGATTACCCCTCCGGTGGAGCGTCGACGATGGCTCCAAGATGGGATCTCGCGGATACAGAAGGCTGCGGCGGTGGAATTAGGTTTTCATGGTGCTCCTGGATGTTCTCAGGGTACGTGGATATATATAGGAGAAAGAAGTAGGTCGGTGGAGCCACGAGGGGCCCACGAGGGTGGGGGGCGCGCCCACTCCCCTAGGGCGCGCCGGGCACCCTCGTGGCCACCTCGTTTACTTCTTGACATCCACTCCAAGTCTCCTAGTTTGCATTTGTTCCATAAAGATCGCTCCCAAAGGTTTCATCCCGTTTGGACTCCGTTTGATATTCCTCCTCTTCAAAACACTGAAATAGGCAAAAAACAGCAATTCGGGTTGGGCCTCCGGTTAGTAGGTTAGTCCCAAAAATGATATAAAAATGTAAAGTAAAGCCCATAAACATCCAAAACAGGTAATATAATAGCATGGAACAATAAAAAATTATAGATACGTTGGAGACGTATCAAGCATCCCAAGGCTTAATTCATGCTCGTCCTCGAGTAGGTAAATGATAAAAATAGAATTTTTGATGTGGAATGCTACCTAGCATATTTCTCAATGTAATTTTCTTTATTGTGGCATGAATGTTCAGATCTAAGTGATTCAAAATAAAAGTTCATATTGACATAAAAATAGTAATACTTCACGCATACTAACAAAGCAATCATGTCTTTTCAAAATAACATGGCTAAAGAAAGCTATCCCTACAAAATCATATAGTCTGGCTATGCTCTATCTTCATCACACAAAGTATTTAATCATGCACAACCTCGATGACAAGCCAAGCAATTGTTTCATACTTTAGTATTCTCAAACTTTTTCAACTTTCACGCAATACATGAGCGTGAGCCATGGACATAGCACTATATGTGGAATAGAATGGTGGTTGTGGAGAAGACAAAAAGGGAGAAGATAGTCTCACATCAACTAGGCATATCAACGGGCTATGGAGATGCCCATTAATAGATATCAATGTGAGTGAGTAGGGATTGCCATGCAACGGATGCACTAGAGCTATAAATGTATGAAAGCTCAACAAAAGAAACTAAGTGGGTGTGCATCCAACTTGCTTGCTCACGAAGACCTAGGGCGTTTTGAGGAAGCCCATCATTGGAATATACAAGCCAAGTTCTATAATGAAAAATTCCCACTAGTATATGAAAGTGACAACATAGGAGACTCTCTATTATGAAGATCATGGTGCTACTTTGAAGCACAGGTGTGGTAAAAGGATAGTAGCATTGTCCCTTCTCTCTTTTTCTCTCATTTTTTTTCATTTTTTCTTTTCCCTTTTTTTATTTGGCCTTTCTCTTTTTTTTATAAAGTCCGAAGTCTCATCCCGACTTATGGGGGAATCATAGTCTCCATTATCCTTTCCTCACTTGGGATAATGCTCTAATAATGAAGATCATCACACTTTTATTTACTTACAACTCAAGATTACAACTTGATACTTAGAACAAAATATGACTCTATATGAATGCCTCCGGCGGTGTACCGGGATATGCAATGAATCAAGAGTGACATGTATGGAAGAATTATGAAGGTGGTTTTGCCACAAATACGATGTCAACTACATGACCATGCAAAAGCAATATGACAATGATGATGCGTGTCATAATAAACGGAACAGTGGAAAGTTGCATGGCAATATACCTCGGAATGGCTATGGAAATGCCATAATAGGTAGGTATGGTGGCTGTTTTGAGGAAGGTATATGGTGGGTGTATGGTACCGACAAAATTTGTGCAGAACAAGAGAGGCTAGCAATGGTGGAAGGGTGAGAGTGTGTATAATCCATGGACTCTACATTAGTCATAAAGAACTCATATACTTATTGCAAAAATCTACAAGTCATTGAAACAAAGTACTATGTGCATGCTCCTAGGGGGATAGATTGGTAGGAAAAGACCATCGCTCGTCCCCGACCGCCACTCATAAGGAAGACAATCAATAAATAAATTATGCTCCAACTTCATCACAAAGCGGTTCACCATACGTGCATGCTACGGGAATCACAAACTTCAACACAAGTATTCCTCAAATTCACAACTACTTTAACTAGCATGACTCTAATATCACCATCCTCATACCTCAAAACAATTATCAAGCATCAAATTGATCATGGCATCCAATTCACTTTCTATGATAGTTTTTATTATACCCAACTTGGATGCCCATCATTCTCGGACCAATTTTATAACCATAGCAAATACCATGATGTTCTAAAAGACTCTCAAAATAATATAACTGAAGCATGAGAGATCAATAATTTCTACAAAATTAAGCCACCGCCGTGCTCTAAAAAGATATAAGTGAAGCACTAGAGCAAAATTGCCTAGCTCAAAAGATATAAGTGAAGCACATAGAGTATTCTAATAAATTCCAAATCATGGGTGTCTCTCCCAAAAGGTGTGTACAGCAAGGATGATTGTGGTAAACTAAAAATCAAAGACTCATATCATACAAGACGCTCCAAGCAAAACACATATCATGTGGCGAATAAAAATATAGCTCCAAGTAAAGTTACCGATAGACGAAGACGAAAGAAGGGATGCCTTCCGGGGCATCCCCAAGCTTAGGCCTTTGGTTGTCCTTGGATTATCTTGGGGTGCCAATTCGGAATCCCCGAGCTTAGGCTCTTGCCACTCCTTATTCCATAGTCCATCAAATCTTTACCCAAAACATGAAAACTTCAAAACACAAAACTCAACAGGAAATCTCATAAGCTCTGTTAGTGCAAAAAAGAAAAACCACCACATAAGGTACTATAATGAACTCATTCTTTATTTATATTGGTGTTAAACCTACTGTATTCCAACTTCTTTATGGTTCATACTCCCCGATACTAGCCATAGATGCAGCAAAATAAGCAAACAACACACGAAAAACAGAATCTGTCAAAAACAGAATAGTCTGTAGAAATCTGTAACTTTCGAATACTTCTGGAACTCTAAAAATCCTACCAATATATGAAGTCCTGGGAAATTTTTCTATTGATCTAATGCAAAAAGAATCAACACAAAGTCACGTTTACGTGATTTATTAAAATTATTCTCATGTGCACCAAAGTTTCTGTTTTTCAGCAGAATCAAATTAGCTATCACCGTAGGTTGTCCTATAGGTTCTACATGGCACAAACACTAACTAAAACATAAAACCACATCTAAACAGAAGCTATATGAATTATTTATTACTAACCATAAGAAAAAAGCAAGGAACAAAAATAAAATTGGGTTGTCTCCCAACAAGCGCTATCGTTTAACGCCCCTAGCTAGACACAAAAGCGAGAATAGATCTAAGCATTGCCTTCTTTGGCATTCAATTCATAAGTGGCTCACATAATAGATTCATAAGGTAATTTGACTTTCTTTCTAGGGAAGTGTTCCGTGCCTTTCCTTAATGGAAATTGGAATCTAATATTCCCTTCCTTCATATCAATAATTGCATCAATCGTTCTAAGGAAAGGTCTGCCAAGAATAATAGGACATGAAAGATTGCAATCTATATCAAGAACGATAAAAATCTACGGGCACATAATTCCTATTTTCAACAATAAGAACATCATTAATCCTTCCCATAGGTTTCTCAATAGTGGAATCCGCAAGGTGCAAGTATAAAGAGCAATCATCAAATTCATGGAAACCTAGCACATCACATAAAGTTTTCGGAATCATGGAAACACTAGCACCGAAATCACACAAAGCATAGCATTCATGATCATTAATTTTAATTTTTGTAGTAGGTTCCCACTCATCATAAAGTTTTATAGGTATAGAAACTTCTAATTCAAGTTTTTCTTCATAAGATTGCATCAAAGCATCAACAATATGTTTGGTAAAAGCTTTATTTTGACTATAAGCATGAGGAGAATTCAACACAGATTGCAACAAGGAAATACAATCTATTAAAGAACAAATATCATAATTAAATTCCTTGAAACCCATAATAGTGGGTTCATTGCTATGTAAAGTTTTGACCTCTCCAATTCCACTTTTACCAAATTTAGCATCAAGATCTAAAAACTCCGAATCATTGGGACGCGTTTTAACTAAAGTTGACTCATCTCCAGTCCCATCATTATCAAGATTCATATTGCAAAACAAAGATTTAATAGGTGACACATCAATAACTTTTAGATCTTCATCATTATTTTCCCCCAACCCTTCTGTTTGGCAGCCATCTTATTAACTAAGGTGGCTTGCTTATCGGAAATTTGGGCTATTGGTTTTTTGAAGACGAGCGATCTGAGAATTCAAACCATAAAATTCCTTCGACATATCATCAAGCTCTTTATTCATGTACTCCATAAAGCTTTTTTTGTTCTTTAAGCTCGCTTCTAACGAAATTATTATGCTCAAATTGTAAAGTCATAAAGCTTCTAATGTTTAATTCAATCTCTTCCAACCTTCTAAGATGAAGATCGGTGTTCTTAAGCAAAGCCATAAGGGCAAACAGGCACACAAGAGGCAAGAAAAAGAGAGGAGGCGAACAGAAAAGAGAGAGCGAATAAAACGGCAAGGGTGAACTGGGGAAGAGGTAAACGAGAGGCAAATGGCAAATAATGTAATGCGAGGGAGATGAGTTTGTGATGGGTACTTGGTATGTCTAGACTTGAGCGAAGACCTCCCCAGCAACGGCGCCAGAAATCCTTCTTGCTACCTCTTGAGCACTGCGTTGGTTTTCCCTTGAAGAGGAAAGGGTGATGCAACAAAGTAGCGTAAGTATTTCCCTCAGTTTTTGAGAACCAAGGTATCAATCCAGTAGGAGGCTCCTCAAAAGTCCCTCGTACCTACACAAACAAACAAGAACCTCGCAACCAACGCGATAAAGGGGTTGTCAATCCCTTCTGGTAACTTGCGAAAGTGGGATCTGATAGAGATAATAAGATAAGATAAATATTTTTGGTATTTTTATGATATAGATTAGAAAGTAAAGATTGCAAATAAAAGTAGATTGGAAACTTATATGATAAAAGATAGACCCAGGGCTATAGGTTTCACTAGTGGCTTCTCTCAAGATAGCATAAGTATTGAGGTGGGTGAACAAATTAATGTCGAGCAACTGATAGAAAAGTCCATAGTTATGAGATTATCTAGGCATGATCATGTATATAGGCATTTCGTCCACAACAAGTAGATCAAAATGATTTTGCATCTACTACTATTACTCCACACATCGACCGACTCCTTCTTGCATCTAGAGTATTAAGTTCATAAGAACAGAGTAACGCATTAAGAAAGATGACATGATGTAGAGGGATAAACTCAAGCAATATGATATAAACCCAATCTTTTTATCCTCGATGGCAACAATACAATACGTGCCTTGCTGCCCCTGCTGCCACTGGGAAAGAACACCGCAAGATTGAACCCAAAGCTAAGCACTTCTCCCATTGCAAGAAATATCAATCTAGTAGGCCAAACCAAACTGATAATTCAAAGAGACTTGCAAATATAACCAATCATACATAAAAGAATTCAGAGGAGATTCAAATATTTCTCATAGATAAACTTGATCATAAACTCACAATTCATCGGATCTCGACAAACACACCACAAAAAGAGTTACATCAAATAGATCTCCAAGAAGATCGAGGAGAACTTGGTATTGAGAATCAAAGAGAGAGAAGAAGCCATCTACCTAATAACTATGGACCCGAAGGTCTATGGTAAACTACTCACAGCTCATCGGAGAGGCCTTGGAGATGATGTAGAGGCCCTTCGTGGTCGATTCCCTCTCCGGCAGAGCACCGACGAAGGCTCCAAGATGGGATCTCGCGGATACAGAAGGTTGCGGCGGTGGAATTAGGTTTTCGTGGTGCTCCTGGATGTTCTCGGGGTACGTGGATATATATAGGAGAATAAGTAGGTCGGTGGAGCCACGAGGGGCCCACGAGGGTGGGGGCGCACCCACCCCCTAGGGCATGCCGGGCACCCTTGTGGCTGCCTCGTTTACTTCTTGACGTCCACTCCAAGTCTCTTGGTTTGCATTTGTTCCATAAAGATCGCTCCCGAAGGTTTCATCCCGTTTGGACTCCGTTTGATATTCCTTTTCTTCGAAACACTGAAATATGCAAAAAAAAACAGCAATTTGGGATGGGCCTCCGGTTAGTAGGTTAGTCCCAAAAATGATATAAAAGTGTAAAGTAAAGCCCATAAACATCCAAAACAGGTAATATAATAGCATGTAACAATCAAAAATTATAGATACATAGGAGACGTATCACAGGGCTTCTAGGAGTCATCCCTGCTTCGTCCTCCATAGAAATGCGAAGGTCGTAACCCTCACGGTTGAAGAACACCCGCATCATGGTCTGGAGCTGGGAGGTGTCTGGAGTCATCACCTTGGCACGCAGGGCCTCCCGGAAGGGAGAGGCCACATCCACCCCCGCGATCTTGCCAAGGAGGCGTGACATCTTGCGAATCACCATGGCCTGCTTGGCAATCGGGGGGAGGCCCCAGATCTGGATCCACACCGACACGAGCGTGGCAGCGGCAAGGGGGTCGACCTCCAGGACTGAGATATTCACCTTGAGCTTGTTGAGGGCCAAGGTTAGCTCGTCGCTATGGGTGCCGAAGCGGAGGCTTACAGGGTCGGAGAATAGTAAACTCGCGGTCTGAGATGGGGGTGACCGCCCAGTCCCAGTCCGAATGGAACAAGTGTTGTAGTTCCACCGTGATGATGGCTGGAGACACCGACTTCCTGCCCAGCACCGAGATGAGAGCAGAGAGGGACGCGACAGCCGGAGGCTCGGAGATCTCCATCTGGCAGTAGCCGAAGTCGTCCAAAGTGTGACCATATAGCGCCAACTCAGCCTCCAAAGCGCCCTCCGGGCAGAGTAGAGCGGGATGGTCCAGGCTCTTTCATTTGTGACACGTCGGGGTTGCTTGCAGTCAACCTGGTAGTGCCCTTCCACCCCATAGTTAAAGCACACCACCGGCGAGGAACGAGGAGCCAGTGGGGCTGACGAGTCGATCGGACGAGGTGGAGGGTGGGTCACTAAGGATGCCTGGCTGGTGCCGCAATTGAAGGGTTGCCCACCTTTCTTCTTCTTCTTCTTATTATTATTATTATTATTATTATTATTATTATTATTATTATTATTATTATTATTATTCTCCTTCTTCTTCTTCTTCTTCTTCTTCTTCTTCTTCTTAGAAAAGGCTCCCTTGCCATTCCTCCCACTAGACCCCGCAGACGGGAACTGGGCCTGCCGCTGTGGCGGGTTGTAGCAACGAGGGGGAGAGGCTTCAGCCCGGCCCGAGTGGGTCGGCGGCCGCGGGAGGAGTCCCTATCCCTTCACCGGTCAGGGGAACGCTCGCGCTGGCAAGAGTCATGCTAGGAGGAGGACTCCTCGACAACAGCCGCCTTGCCCTTGAGGAGAGAGCTACACAACTCCGATTCCCGCCGGTTGGCGGATGGGGAGGGACGCCAAGGAGCAGCCGGTCGCTCATCCTCCCGCTCCGAAGACCGATGCTTGGGGCGCGACATCCCATCATCGACGTCGCGCGGCATGGGGACGGGCAGCGCTGAGCCGGGGAGGAAAGGGGAGGTGGGAGTGGACGAGGAGGATGGAGCAAGGTGCGGCGCGGGGGAAGGAAGCGGAGCACCAGGGAGGGGATCGCGTGGAGTAGGGAGGACCCCTAGGGTTAATCCCACCAGAGGGCCGAGTGGCGCCCGCAGCCCACTTGCCCCAGGTGGATCACTACCCCGGCCCACCTCCACCCTAGCAACAAGGCCCACCACTAGGATACGGCCCAGATCCGAAGTACCCCCCCCCCCCCCCCCGAAACTTGCGGCTCAGGGCCCAAGAGTCGGCCCAACCCATCACGCACCACTGCGGGATGGGAGGGAAGGGTTTTTGCCTGTACGGCAGATCGCTGGTGGCGCTACGGCGGCAGCCGATCAGCAGCCACCAACGACGGCAATGACCGGAAATCGTAGAAGGAACCCGCGCGAGGTACCGGAACAACACCCGCTAGGGGAGGGGGCTGTGCCATCGGGATCAAGGTCGTGCCTTGAACCGCCGTGGCGACCAAGTGACGCCCTGACGGGCTCGCCAGACGGCGCCACGACCCAGCCGCCGCCCCGAGATCAGCCCGGCCAGCCACCCCCAGGACTTCGATCGACGGCCTCGGCCTCACTGAGACGGGAGTGCACGAGAATGAAGAGGGGAGGAGGGGGAGGAGGAGGGGCACGGGAACTCACTAGGGCGTCGGGGGAGGGGACAAGACCGCCGAGCTCCTCGGCCACGGCCTTAACAAGCCGGTCTCCAAAGAGCCCCCCAGCGCGCCACTGCCCGGCCTCCACCCCAGCCGCGTCCGCGAGGTCCTCGGACACCGCCCAAGCCCCCCAACTCGTCCGGAGGTTCGCGTGAACGGGGGGAGACAGAATGAGTGGGCACTGGGGATGAGGCGAGGAGGAGAGCAGAGCCGACCATGGGCTCGGGGGAGGACGAAGCACCTAGAGGGCCGGTCGCCACCGCCGGCGAGGGGAGGGGCAGGGGGCTACATGAGTCGCCACGCGCGTTGCCAGACACCATCTCCGCTTCCCGCAGGTTTCATGGGCGCTTTAGAAGTTGGGGAGATGAAATCGAGAGGCAAATGGCAAATAAAGTAAATGCAAGGAGATGAAAGTTTATGAGATTGTACTACCAAGGTATATAAACTGCAGCAATGTATTTTTGAATTTTAATGTATGATAAAGATAGACCCGGGGGCCATAGTTTTCACTAGAGGCTTCTCTCTTGAACATAGCATACGGTGGGTAAACAAATTACTGTTGGGCAATTGATAGAAAAGCGAATAATCATGATGATATCCAAGTCAATGATCATGATTTTTACCACCTCAAACCATAGCGTCTCTACCCTGTAATTGAGATCATCACCAAAGGCCACTTCTAATGATATCTTACCAACTGGATAAGCTGACTTGCCAGGTACCACGCCGTGGAAAACTATAGAGGACGGTTTAAGATCCTTATCCCTTAAATTCATCCGACAAAAGGTGTCATAATATAGAATATTGATGTTGCTTCCACCATCCGCGAGCACCTTAGTAAACTTATAGACACCAACCTGAGGAGCTACCACCAATGCCAGATGACCCGGATTGTCAACCCGAGGCGGGTGATCCTCCCGGCTCCACGTGATTGGATATTCTGACCATTGCAAGTCCTGGGCCACTGCTGGCTCTATAGCATGAACCGCTCGCTTGTGAACCTTCCAGTCTCGCTTACAAAGACTTGTAGTAAAAACATGGTACTCACCATTAAGCTACTTCGGGTTACTGTGATATCCTGATTGATTACTCTGCTGCTGGTTACCCGAACCAGACTGTTGATTGTAACCAACATGGCTGCCTTGACCTCGGTAACCAGAATTTGAACTGCCGCCCCCAAGCCGGACCCTTGAGGACCAGATCTTGACCCGCCAGGCGGCCCATTGTTATTGCCATGATTCTGATTAAAGTTGTAATTTTTATATTCTTGCATGATAAAACAATCCTTCCAAGCATGAGTGGTCGGCTTATTAGGCAGACCGTGTTTCGGGCAAGGCTCTTTCATCATTGCCTCAATATTAAAGTTTTTCCCACCAAAGGACGGCTTACCATCACAAGGTCCTTTCAAATCCCTGGGCAGGCGCTCATTACGCAGAGCTGGTACTAAGCACGGCACTCCAATCATCCTAGAAATTGTCCCAGCTCCCATCGAGGCTGAAGGGGTCATCGGAGGCTGTTGGTAAGCCCCCTATTGAGCAGCCGCTGCCTCACGACAAGCTCTGGCTTTATCTACGATCGCCTGAGCATTAACCAACAAGTTATCATCGCGGGGCGGGTTACGACATCGCTCGCTGCTGGACACTGCCGGCGACTCAACGCCGGTTGTAACTTCGACTTTGGCGGGGGGTCGAATGAACACGATCACGGCTATACGAGTAATCCGCCTGCTGCGCCACAGCTGTTCGAAGGAGTTCAACCGCGTTCTAGGTCTCCATCGCAACCGGCGATTCACCCTCGATTGGAATCGATGCCAGCCGGGTTAGTGCCACTAACATGTTGTCCACCAGGTTAGAATAGTGACCAGGTGGTGTCGAAAACTGCTGAGGCGGAGTCTGATCCCTATGGGATGGGTTTAGCAATCGAGGCTGAGCCACCGCCCCGCTCCCTGATGCTTCCGTAGCCCGGGTCATACCTGGCGGGTTACTTGGCCTTGCCCCAGACATGTTTAAAAGGTTTTGCGCCTCATACTGCACAGGCAGGTGGGTTTGATGTCGCCTACAAAGAACATCGTTGGGAGGCATCCTGATCCAAACTTAAACGAAAAGCTTCCACCCTTAACCGTTGCGACTTGGCATCCATCTGGGCCCGCTCCGTTGCCATCGTGACATTCTCTGTGTTAAGATCCTCCTGGGCTTTAGCTATCTGATCTCGCACCTTTGCAATCTCCACATTAGGCTCCACTTGATTCGCCGCAGTAACCTCTATTGCTAGCAAAGTTGTCAAGGTGCCCGAGAGATCTAACATGACCTGAGCCGGGGCGTAGCTGAGCCGCCAGCCCCTGCTGCTACCGCTGCCATACTAGATGTCATAACTACAGTTGTTGACGAATTAAGAGTCATCCCTATGCCAGCCATGAAGATCGCAGCCCTGTACGACGGTTCATAGGGGTCCACAATACTGTTGCCATCGAAATAGCCCCCAAGCCCGCCGTCTTGAAGCTGGTAGATCGATTCCGTCTCTCTGGTCGAGGATTCATCACCTGAGTAGATGGCAGTCTCTCCTCCGGATTTGGAACCTTCCACAAGCTCCATGCCTTGCGTGAAACCAACGAAAACATGCTTCCGGCCGGGTTGCACATGCTGTGCCGACTCGATGAGGTTGGTGGAGATGTCCGGCTCAGGCTCAGATTCGCCGATCTTACCGATGAAGACGTGAATTCTGCCGAAGGGGACCCGGTACCCGTACTCGATTGAGTCGGCCTCCGGGCCCCAGCCAGCGTCGTCGATGTAGAGCTTGCCGCGGCGACTCTTAGTCATCCTGCCAACTGCGTATCCCTTGATCCCTGGGAAAGTGCCCTTCAAGAACTTGAAACCACCGTGCGCTGGTGCCACGGTGGGCGCCAACTGTCGTGGGTTTGTCATGGCAGATGCACTTGTGAAAGGACTTAGGTGTGGAGCCATCGCAACGTAGGTTAGCTTGAAGGGGTTGAGCGGGACGAGAGAAGCGAGTTTACCCAGGTTCGACCCCTCACGATCGAGGTAAAAGCTACATCCTACTTTGAGTTGTATTGATTGAGTATCGATTACAAGGGAGCGGAATCGCTTGACCTAGCTATGGATCAATTGTTTCTTGAGTTGACCCGCTACAGGTTCTCACCTTTATATACATAGATCGAGGCCCTGGGCTTACAAGAGTCCAGGTCGGATTACACAACGTAACCGATTTTGGTTCTAAGTTGCCTTGCCTTGCTAGGCAAGTCGCCGTCGAGCGGCTTACCACGTCGGGTCTCACACCATCTTCTGGGCTTGGGCCTCCGGTGGCTCATCTCGTAAGTCACCCCCCGGGTTACGTCTTGATCTCCAAGCCCTATTTAAGGCCCTCTTCATGAATCGCCAATAGCCTAACTCAGCCCAGTCAGGGCGGGTCTCATCATCGGGCTATATCCCCAAGACCTAGCGTGTATATAAGCCAGAGGGTTTAGCCCGTAAGGGGGACCGAATCACAGTTACATTCACCTAGCTCTAGGGTTAGAACATAACTTTCGATCTTGAGGTTGATCAAGCTTGTACTCGATACATCTCCATCAATATAAACAAGAGCAGGATGTAGGGTTTTACCTCCACCAAGAGGGCCGGAATCTGGGTAAGCGTCGTCTCTCTTATTCCTGCTACCATCGATCCGAGATCCATAGCTCGGGACTCCCTACCCCGAGGTCCGCTGGATTTTACACCGACAATCGAAAAGTTTGACAAGTTGTTGGATAGCTCAAGAGTAGGATTTCCTCCTCCGACGATGGAGGGATATTATTAGGTCCCTCTCGGTGTGATGACATTAATATTCGTCTGGCCAGACACACATTACTGAGTCACGGGGATGCCGGAACACAATAACGAGAAAGAAGAACATAACCGGTAACGAGAATTTTGGTATAATGAGCATAGTGATGACTCGGGAGGATATCGACGCATCCCAGGTTTTATGAAGTACCGCGAAGCAAAGGGAACTGCACATGATAACCAAAGGTTCACTCGAATATCATTCTTGTACTCATAGGGGCCGATATGGACGTCCACGGTCCCGCTGCTGGTCATTGAACGAACGGTTTTGTTCATGTCCATGGGTTACCGAACCTACGTGTTCACAAGCTTAATACAATCATGATTTGATAAGTGTTAGTAGGAGGGGAGTCATGAGAATATATTTGTGGAATTATTTCATGAATATTCAGAATAGTTCCGAGAGAACCCGGGAGCGTTTCGGGGTCACCGGAAGGGTTTCGGTGAATATCGGCTAATACCGATATATTATATATAGGTGTAAAATGTTTTTGGATATGTTAAAGTACATATATATATATAATGTTCTAGAGGTGTTTAGTACATTTTATATTTAATTTAAATATCAACGGGCCTTAAAAGGCCAATAGGTGGAAGGAGTTATGGGCCATAAGAGCCATTAAGGAATTGGCGTCCCCTTTCCTTGTGTGTGTGTGTGGGGGGGCATTGGACTAGGGGGGTGGCCGCCCTCTTGGCCGGTGCCCCGGGGGGGGGGGGGGGTTGCCCTCTTGTCCTCCTCCAACCTATATATGCTAGGCATTTTTGCTCTATTGGACATACAAGTTTTGAAGCCTCCTCTAGTTCTTCTAGCTAGTTCTAGTTGGTCCTAGTTAACTAATTAGAGCTAAGCTAATCCTCTTGTCCTTATAATTAGAAGCCCAGTGTGGTTCTAGTCTCCTCCCTATAATTCACCGGTGACGATTAGCTCTGGACGGCGAAGCGCTACCGGATCGTCAAGGCTGCTCGCTTGCAACCAAGTAGAGAGGTCGTGTTTTCGATCTTCGGTTTGAGGGATCGTTCGTGGACGGTTCGAGGGACTCCAAGTACAATCTACACTGACACGTTCTTCTTCCGCTGCAACTCGGTGACGGTAAAGATCGTGATCCCAACCCATTATGCATCTTCATGTTGATCTTGGGTGATCGTAGGCGCGATTTTTTTTTGTTTTCTACTACGTTTCCCAACACACGACACACCGCCAGTGGATGCAGGAGGAAGAAGTCTTCGGCACCGCCAATTATTTTGGATGTATTTTCGACTTACATAATTATGTTTTTGTAAGGGGTTGTGCTACTTACTACACAACCTTTAGTCTTTTCGAAAAAAGAAGAGAATTGACAACTTTGTGAAATGTGAGTGGTGGTGGAGGAGAAAAAGGTGACGAAAAGATGTGGAATTTGTTGTTTAAATAGTAGAAACATGCGAGATGAAAGTGTAGGCATGAATGAAAGTGAAAAGAACATGATAATTAAATAGCGGGGAAAGAAAGCCACATTGGTTGGATGATTTAGCTGTCGGGGTGAAGATTTCACTAGTGTAAAAATGGTTACACATCATCCCAATTAGTGGCTCGCCACTTTTAATCCAGGCTACCGGTATTTTTTTTCAAAATTTCGTTGGCGTGGGTAATATTCCATACACCACCAATAACACGTTAGTAGTGGTGTGCCATCTAAACTCCATGTCACTAGTAAGTGAGACCCAAAAATGGGGGCACGACCTAAGTTACGAGATGCGACAAATAATCTCTTATTGTATGATCCACGCCACTAGCAAGTGAGACCCAGAATTCGGGCACAACGTAAGTTAATACTAGCATGCGCCAGAAATGGCACATCGACGACTCACGAGCCGTAGATTCATGTCGTGTGTTTGGTACGGTGAGTTTAGGGTTTGTAGAGTCTATTGGCGTGCTCTCTTTGGGACAATGAGTTTAGAGTTTTGTAGAGTCTGTCGGCATGACGACAATGACTTCCCTTGATGTTGGGTCCTCCAACCTAATCTCCATCACATCTGGTGAGCCCTCAGGTGTCGGTACGTGGCGTGTGGGTAGACATGTGGCTCTTTCGCCCGTGAGAACTTCCTCTCTAGGCAATGCTCCTAATAGAACAACAACCTTGACGACTTCTTAACCGCGATCAACAGTGTTAATCTGTCTCGGGTATTGGAGCGGCTTGCGGTGGCACTCCAACCGCCTGTTCGAGAAGAAGTTAGTGCCCCTAAAGATTTCAATGCAATTCTTTTACTTTCCAGGGTTTGGTTAACATTTTTTATTTGCAAAAAACTAAAAAATCCAGAAAAATCCTTACGGTAGCCTTTTGGCTCTCGGGTATTAGTGCTCCTGATGGGTGAAAATAGTTTATTTGTTTGCTAGTAATACAAAAAATCATCCAAAAACCATGCACATCGGTTGGGGTTGGAAAATGAAAACAAGCAGTGGTTGGAAAAGCAAATTCAAATCTATACAAACAGGACCAGACTTCTTATTTCTTCACAAGCCGCATGCGCTAGAATTATCTTATGAAACTTTATCTGTTAAAAAAATGTAGATCACCACACTTGTGTTTTTTTGGGCTTTTTTCTGTAAGACCGAAAAAAATGAGAAAATATGTTTGGCAGCAGGAGCGGTATTGCCGGAGAGCCGAAGTGAATTTTCGTTTTATAAACGCAAAACAATTTAAAACGAGATATATAGCATTTAAAAAAAAAACTCAGTTCAAAAAAACCGTGCGAGATAACTAACTTATCGGCGTCAAGGCCTGGCGGTGCTCTGTACAGCCCAATCAGGCCCAGCCCAGTCTGTACCCTAGACGAGGGAGTTGCTCGATTCCCTCCACGATATAAAGGCCTGGCACGCTTGGCCGCTAGGGTTCCTCCTCAGCCGTCTTCGCATCGCCTCGCGCCCGCACCCCAGGAAGGTAAGGTAAGCCGCCCGCCGCCACCTCCCCATCCCACCCCTCCCCCGCCGACGTGCTCATGCTCCTCTCTTCTTCGCCTCGGTTAGCCGGCGTTGAGGCCTCGCGGCTCCCTCGTTCTTGACGAGATGCCGGATCCACCCCATGCGCGCGAAATCCCGTGCATCTCCTGTAGTGTCTGCGTCGTTGTTCATGGCAGCAGCTTGTGTTTTCCGCAGTGATTTGTTCTGTAGGCCGTCCTATTCCTCGTTAGCGTGCCGATCCGTTCGTTGTCCAGATGTGTAGGGGATGTTTGTGTTTTGCGCGAGATGGTCATGGGTGGATTTGGGCGTGAAATTAGATGCTTGTTTGTGTTTGTGGCTTCCCCCTGTTTCCAGTTCATGACGAATGAGTTATTGTTCCGTTTATAGTTGTTGCATGTGTTTTCAGTCACAGGGTCTGTCGAAATACTGTGCTCGGGAAATGTTGTTGTTTGGATTTCGATTTACCCTTGTGGTAGAAGACACTCTGGGTTGCTTTAGCTCCTAAACTAGAGTAGTTTACTCTGCGAACACACATATCTTGCTTTTCTAATTTTGCTGTATTTTCCTATATCGTTTCTTGTTATATCGATCTGAAATCACTGCTCGTCTGTGTTTGCAGTTCAAGGGCTGTCCTGAGAAGCTCAAATGGCTCCCAAAGGTAACCTCATAATGTTGCAGAACTATGTGCCCCCATACTTTTTCTTGCAAATGCTAATGCTAACATGTCAGGTGCTTTAGACTTGGGTCAAGTGTAGTTCAAAGCTTGCTTTACATGTCACAGTATTGTGGTCACACTATTGGATTAGTCAACATGATTGAATGCAGTCTTCAGTATTTGGTTGTTCTTGTAAAATGTTTGTTCTTTGACATACATAAATGACAAATTTTTATGGCAAAATATCTTTTGCAAACTAAAGGGTGCTCCAATAGTATGCTCTGCAAGTTTTAGTGATATGCTGCAACTTGTTACTCTTTGCCATGTTAAAAACTTAACTCATGCTTGACTGAATTGTCCCTTTAGAATCCAGAAGCTTACTCTCATGTCATTCTCTATGTCTTGCTGCTAAGTCCACTAGCTGATTATTGTTTCCATCTGTTACCAGTTGCTGTTGCCAAGAAGGGCGATGCCAAGGCCCAGGCCGCCAAGGTTGCCAAGGCTGTGAAGTCTGGGTCAATCAAGAAGACGGCAAAGAAGATCCGCACTTCTGTGACATTTCACCGCCCCAAGACCCTGTCCAAGGCCAGGGACCCCAAGTACCCCAGGATCAGCACCCCTGGGAGGAACAAGCTTGATCAATATCAGATCCTCAAGTACCCGCTTACCACTGAGTCTGCAATGAAGAAGATCGAGGACAACAACACACTCGTCTTCATCGTCGACCTGAAGGCCGACAAGAAGAAGATTAAGGCCGCTGTCAAGAAAATGTACGACATTCAGGCCAAGAAGGTTAACACCCTCATCAGGTTGGTATTCTGCTCACATGTTCGTTTGCTGTGCTGCTTGCTTGATTCGCTATGACGTGCAGCCAAGTGACCAACCAAACTTGCAATTTTGCAGGCCTGATGGCAAGAAGAAGGCGTACGTGAAGCTGACACCAGACTACGATGCTCTTGATGTGGCCAACAAGATCGGCATCATATAAGTCAGAGGGAGGGTCCTGCAGTAGGCGCTTGTGTCGTGGTTTCTTATGTTATTGGAATTTTGTAGTTGTTACTTAGCAAAGGGGCTCAGTGGCTCCATTGCCTACCATATCGCCGCACACCTTCATGAATTTGATGCAATCGAAGTGACTTGTTGATGCTAATTTGAGCTTTGCGTTTGGTCTTACCATATCGGTTGGTTTCTTTACCATCCTTCGACTTACCATATTTCCTGTATAATTTCCCGGTTTTGCTCGTTGTGTGTTTGTGTTGAAGTCTTTGCTGCTTTGGGCGATGAGACTGTGTGCCGTTTTGTGATTGACTGGTTGCATCAGTAGCAGAAGCTACAGATGTGGTATCTGAAATTACATGGCATGTTGATGGTTAGGCATACCTATGCACAGTTAACGGCCCAGCAATTATCAGCTGTAATTTTGTACCCTTACTTAGCAAAGGGCCTCAGTGGCTCCATTGCCTACCATATCGCTGCACACTTTCATGTATTTGATGCAACGATCCAAGTGACCCGTGTTGCTAAATCGAGCTTTGCGTTTGGTCTTACCATATTGGTTTGTTGCTTTGCGTTTGGTCGTAGCTTGTAGCTGAAGCTGTGGTATCTGAAACTATCAGGTTGATGATTAGGCTTACATATGCACAGTTGATCCTACAAGGGTCAGCTGGAATTTTACACGTCCAAATAAAACTAAGAATCGGCGATGTATCACAAGCGTGCTGGACCTAGCCGTAGCCGAGCAACCAAGTCAAATTAGAGAATCTCAACGCGGAGGACGACGCATGTGACGGAAGATTTGCGCCGGCGGCGTCCCCCATTCCCACTCCGGCGCGTGGCTTCCAGACCACGGCAACCGTCACGTCGTCGCACGCATTCTCCCGCCCGCACGCCGCCGAGGCCACGCACAGCCGCTCCACGGCCTCGGCGCACTCCGGCGGCAACCGGGCCCTCGCCACGATGCGCGCGACGGCCTCGGCCCTCCTGCGCGGCTCCATGCCCAGAAACTCGGCGGCGCTGCCGCCCTTGTTGCCCATGAGGACGCGGCGGCCGCCGCGGTCGAGGACGAGGTGGACGAACAGCTGGTGCTCGTGGAGGTCGGCGGCCAGCGTGCGCCGCCCGGACGCGCGCAGGCGGACGGCGCCGTGGCAGGTGGAGGCCGTGAAGGCGAAGGCGACGCCGTCGCGGTGGGTCGCCAGGTCCGGCATGGGCGCTTTCCCCGTCGTCGTCGTCGCCGGGACCTCGAGTGGTCTGCGATAGCGTGGCTGGCTACGCGTGATGTAGGGGCTCGTGGCATCGTCCAGGCGATTAACTAGGTGGCGAGATGCGGAAAGGAGTTATGGTCGGCGTAGGATTCTGTTTTCTAAAGGTTTTTGGTTGCGGACCCGGGCGCGCGCGCGGATACGCGGCATTGTTTATTGACGTGCTGTTTCACTTGATTTCCTTGCGCTTTCTCTCTCCACGGTAAGGTTTGCTCAGTCCTTCACGTTTTCTCCGGAACGGGATGCTCTAACATCAAGAAAAGTTAGAGAAGCTACAGTAGTTTCCTTCTTTCAATCCATATGATTAAGGTTAGCTTAAGCATGTTAGAAAGAATTTAGAAGAGAAAGAGAGCACAGTCAATTTAGATCAGAGCGGTGAGGATGACATTTTTGTGACTAATGGGATGGGTAAGATGGCCCCGTGAATCTCACTTGGCTGGACCAGGATGAGGTCATCCATGATAAGGTGACCTCTGGTAAACTCAAAAGGAAAACACCTAAAAAGTCTACTGTCAAGCTTTCTAGACCTGTGACTAGAAGCCAGAAAAAAGTTTCGGATACAGGGGTGGTGAGTTGTAGCCCTGCCGCGCCTCCTGGTGGGGCTACTAAGTCCAAATTTCATAAAAAAACGTTCTAGATGAGAGGGCTCATCTGGAACTGCAGAGGGGTAGGTAAGAAAGGAATGACCACCTGCCTCTCTGACCTTATTAGTGACCATTCCCTAGATTTCCAGGGTCTGCAAGAGACCATGAAAAAAGATTTCCCTCCTAAGTGTTTGAGGAGAATTGATCCCTTTAACTTTGTTCAAATGGAACTGGGTTCCTTCTGAGGGCAAGTCTGGAGGTATTCTGTGTGGAGTTAGGCAAAACACTTTGGAGGTGGTCACCTCTAACAAAGGCAAGTACATCTTGCAAGTGGTGGTCTTTGACAAGAAGAAGAAAACTAATTGGGGGTTGTTGGTAGTTTATGGCTCTGCACATGAAGAACAGAAGGAAGATTTTTTGCTTGAGCTTGCTACTATGTGTAATAGCATGCAGATCCCTTACATTGTGGGCGGGGATTTTAACATTCTCAGACATCCCGGTGAGAAAAATAAAAAGATGACAAGCCATAAATCCACAGACCTGTTTAATTCTATTATCAACACCTTGGCTCTTAGAGAGATTCATATTAGTGGGGGCAAATATACTTGTACGAACAATCAAGCACACCCTACTTCGGAAAAGTTAGACCGTGTCTTGATATCTGAGGAGTGGGAGGACTTGTTTCCCCTGGTCTCTATTAGGAAGTTGGTTCGAGAGATTTCGGATCATAATCCCTTGCTGCTTACTACTGGGGAAGAGAGACGAGAGGCTCCCAAACCCCACGAATTTCGTTTTGATCTTTCCTGGATCAAGGATGAGCGTTTCCTGCCTTTAGTTAGTAAAATCTGGGCTCGAGGTGTCTTCTCCAAAGACCCCATTGATGTCCTGAATATTAAGCTAAAGAGATTCAAAACCTATTTTAAGGGGTGGGGCTCGGACAAGTTTGGCCACAATAAGAGAATGAAAGAGGAGCTTAGGCTGGAGTTAGCCATGCTGGAAGAACTAGAGGAGGATGGGCCCCTTACTCCGAAGCTGTATAGTAGGAAAATTGATGTATGCTTCGAGCTTCATGAGATTTTGGTGAATGAAGAGATATACTGGCTTCAACAGTTGCGTGAGCGATGGTTGCTTAAAGGCGACCTAAACACTGACTATTTTCACAAAATTGCTAATGGGCGTAAACGCAAAAATACTATACATTCTCTTAAAGCTGGTGAGGTGGAGACAGAGGGCATAGATAACCTGATTGCCCATGCTACTGAATTCTATAAATAACTTTTCGACCCAGCTCAAGGCAATCAATTTCATTTGGACCCTAATACTTGGTCCGATGATGAAAAGTTGAATGAGGATGATAACAAAGAACTGTGTCGGGAGTTCACCGAAACTGAAGTTAGAGATGCTCTCTTTTCCATGGCCACCAATAGAGCACCTGGGCCGGACAATATACCAGTTGAATTCTATCAAATATGCTGGGAGATAGTGAAGGATGATATCATGTCCCTTTTTAGGCACTTTCATAATGGGACGCTTGATGTTCAATGTCTTAATTATGGGGTGATCACTTTACTGCCCAAAGTGTCTGGAGCTGACAAAATCCAACAGTTCAGGCCGATTTGTCTCCTGAGATGCCCGTATAAGCTCATTACAAAAAGTAATGGACCGTAGGGTGGAGGTGTACGCTAATAAGTTGATCAGCCCTACCCAGAATGCGTTTGTTAAGGGTAGAAACATTATGGATGGGGTGCTCTCTTTGCATGAAATTCTGAACTATACTCATGTTAAAAAGAGAGTGGGCATAGTGCTTAAACTTGACTTTGAAAAATCATATGACAAAGTTAACTGGGATTTTCTCCTGGAATGTCATAAGCTGCGTGGGTTTAATGAAACTTGGTGCGGTTGGGTCAAACAAATTCTTTATAATGGCACAATCAGCATCAAGCTCAACAACTGTGTGGGCCCCTACTTCCAGAGTGCAAAGGGGGTGCGGCAGGGTGACCCACACTCTCCATTCCTGTTTAACCTTGTTGTGGAGTGCCTGACCAAAATGATTAAAAACACCCAGAAAAACAAACTGATCACGGGACTAGCTTCCGATCTGATTCAGGATGGGGTCGCGGTGTTATAGAATGCGGATGATACTATTATCTGCTTGGAACATGACATAGAAAAAGCGATCAACCTGAAGTTGTTGCTTTATATTTTTGAAATGATGTCTGGCCTCAAGGTGAATTTTCAAAAAAGTGAAATCCTTACCGTGGGTGGAGATGACAATGTTGTTAGAGAATATGCTGAATTGTTTAATTGTGATATTGGGAGTTTCCCTATTAAGTACTTAGGGATGCCTGTGAGCTACACCAATTTACGCAACTCTGATTGGGAGTTCATTCTGATTAAGTATCTTAAGAGATTCGAAGCCTAGATCGGCAATGCTGAAGGAAATATGCCCTAGAGGCAATAATAAAGTTATTATTTATTTCCTCATATCATGATAAATGTTTATTATTCATGCTAGAATTGTATTAACCGGAAACATGATACATGTGTGAATACATAGACAAACATAGTGTCACTAGTATGCCTCTACTTGACTAGCTCATTGATCAAAGATGGTTATGTTTCCTAACCATAGGCATGTGTTGTCATTTGATTAATGGGATCACATCATTAGGAGAATGATGTGATTGACTTGACCCATTCCGTTAGCTTAGCACTTGATCATTTAGTATGTTGCTATTGCTTTCTTCATGACTTATACAAAGTTCCTGCAACTATGAGATTGTGCAACTCCCGTTTACCGGAGGAACACTTTGTGTGCTACCAAACGTCACAACGTAACTGGGTGATTATAAAGGTGCTCTACAGGTGTCTCCAAAGGTACATGTTGAGTTGGCATAATTCGAGATTAGGTTTTGTCACTCCGATTGTCGGAGAGGTATCTCTGGGCCCTCTCGGTAATACTCATCACCTAAGCCTTGCAAACATTGTAACTAATGAGTTAGTTATGAAATGATGTATGACGGAACGAGTAAAGAGACTTGCCGGTAACGAGATTGAACTAGGTATTGGATACCGACGATCGAATCTCGGGCAAGTAACATACCGATGACAAAGGGAACAACGTATGTTGTTATGCGGTTTGACCGATAAAGATCTTCGTAGAATATGTAGGAACCAATATGAACATCCAGGTTCCACTATTGGTTATTGACCGAGAATAGTTCTAGGTCATGTCTACATAGTTCTCGAACCCGTAGGGTCCGCACGCTTAAAGTTACGATGACAGTTTTATTATGAGTTTATAAGTTTTGATGTACCGAAGTTTGTTCGGAGTCCCGGATGTGATCACGGACATGACGAGGAGTCTCGAAATGGTCGAGACATAAAGATTGATATATTGGACGGATATATTTGGACACCGGAAAGGTTCCGGATGAGATTGGGACTATACCGGAGTTTCGGGAGGTTACCGGAACCCCCCGATAAGTATATGGGCCTTATTGGGCCTTAGTGGAAAGGAGGGAGAAGGAGCAAAGGAGGGGGCGCCCCCTCCCCCCCAAGCCCAATCCGAATTGGGAGGGGGGCCGGCCCCCCTTTCCTTCTTCCCTCCCCTCTCTTCCTTCCCTCTCCTACTCCTAAATAGGAAAAGGGGGGCCAAACCTACTTGGAGTAGGATTGCCCCCCTAGGGCGCGCCTCCCCCCTTGGCCGGCCCCCTCCTCCTCTCCCCCTTTATATACGGGGGAGGGGGGCACCCCATAGACACACAAGTTGATCTACGGATCGTTCCTTAGCAGTGTGCGGTGCCCCCCTCCACCATATTCCACCTCGGTCATATCGTCGCGGAGTTTAGGTGAAGCCCTGTGTCGGTAGAACATCATCATCGTCACCATGCCGTCGTGCTGACGGAACTAATCCTCGACGCTTCGCTGGATTGGAGCCCGGGGAACGTCATCGAGCTAGACGTGTGCTGAACACGGAGGTGCCGTACGTTCGGTGCTTGGATCGGTCGGATCGTGAAGACGTATGACTACATCAACCGCGTTGTGCTAACGCTTCCGCTTACGGTCTACGAGGGTATGTGGACAACACTCTCCCCTCTCGTTGCTATGCCATCATCATGATCTTGCTTGCGCGTAGGAATTTTTTTGAAATTACTACGTTCCCCAACAGTGGTATCAGAGCCTAGGTTTTATGCGTTGATGTTATATGCACGAGTAGAACACAAGTGAGTTGTGGGCGATACAAGTCATACTGCTTACCAGCAATGTCATACTTTGGTTTGGCGGTATTGTTGGATGAAGCGGCCCGGACCGACATTACGCGTACGCTTACGCGAGACTGGTTTTACCGCCGTTCTTTGCACACAGGTGACTAGCGGGTGTCAGTTTCTCCAACTTTAGTTGAACCGAGTGTGGCTACGCCCGGTCCTTGCAAAGGTTAAAACAGCACTAACTTGACGAACTATCGTTGTGGTTTTGATGCGTAGGTAAGAATGGTTTTTGCTAAGCCCGTAGCAGCCACGTAAAACTTGCAACAACAAAGTAGAGGACGTCTAACTTGTTTTTGCAGGGCATGTTGTGATGTGATATGGCCAAGACGTGATGCTATATTTTATTGTATGAGATGATCATGTTTTGTAACCGAAGTTATCGGCAACTGGCAGGAGCCATATGGTTGTCGCTTTATTGTATGAAATGCAAACGCCCTGTAATTGCTTTACTTTATCACTAAGCGGTAGCGATAGTCATAGAAGCAACAGATGGCGTAAACGACAACGATGCTACGATGGAGATCAAGGTGTCGCGCCGGTGACGATGGTGATCACGACGGTGCTTCGGAGATGGAGATCACAAGCACAAGATGATGATGGCCATATCATATCACTTATATTGATTGCATGTGATGTTTATCCTTTATGCATCTTATTTTGCTTTGATTGACGGTAGCATTTTAAGATGATCTCTCACTAAAAATTATCAAGAAGTGTTCTTCCTGAGTATGCACCGTTGCCAAAGTTCGTCGTGCCCAGACACCACGTGATGATCGGGTGTGATAAGCTCTACGTCCATCTACAACGGGTGCAAGCCAGTTTTGCACACGCAGAATACTCAGGTTAAACTTGACAAGCCTAGCATATGCAGATATGGCCTCGGAACACGAAGACCGAAAGGTCGAGCGTGAATCATATAGTAGATATGATCAACATAGAGATGTTCACCATTGAAAACTACTCCATCTCACGTGATGATCGGTTATGGTTTAGTTGATTTGGGTCACGTGATCACTTAGATGACTAGAGAGATGTCTGTCTAAGTGGGAGTTCTTAAGTAATATGATTAATTGAACTTAAATTTATCATGAACTTAGTACCTGATAGTATTTTGCTTGTCTATGTTTGTTGTTGATAGATGGCTCGTGCTGTTGTTCCGTTGAATTTTAATGTGTTCCTTGAGAAAAAAAAGTTGAAAGATGATGGTAGCAATTACACAGACTGGGTCCGTAACTTGAGGATTATCCTCATTGCTGCACAGAAGAATTACGTCCTGGAAGCACCGCTGGGTGCCAGGCCTGCTGCAGGAGCAACACCAGATGTTGTGAACGTCTGGCAGAGCAAAGCTGATGACTACTCTATAGTTCAGTGTGCCATGCTTTACGGCTTAGAACCGGGTCTTCAACGATGTTTTGAACGTCATGGAGCATATGAGATGTTCCAGGAGTTGAAGTTAATATTTCAAGCAAATGCTCGGATTGAGAGATATGAAGTCTCCAATAAGTTCTACACTGCAAGATGGAGGAGAATAGTTCTGTCAGTGAGCATATACTCAAAATGTCTGGGTATAATAATCACTTGATTCAACTGGGAGTTAATCTTCCAGATGATAGCGTCATTGACAGAATTCTCCAATCACTGCCACCAAGCTACAAGAGCTTCGTGATGAACTATAATATGCAAGGGATGAACAAGACAATTCCCGAGCTCTTCGCAATGCTAAAGGCTGCGGAGGTAGAAATCAAGAAGGAGCATCAAGTGTTGATGGTCAACAAGACCACTAGTTTCAAGAAAAAGGGCAAAGGGAAGAAGAAGGGGAACTTCAGGAAGAACAACAAGCAAGTTGCTGCTCAAGAGAAGAAACCCAAGTCTGGACCTAAGCCTGAAACTGAGTGCTTCTACTGCAAGCAAACTGGTCACTGGAAGCGGAACTGCCCCAAGTATATGGCAGATAAGAAGGATGGCAAAGTGAACAAAGGTATATGTGATATACATGTTATTGATGTGTACCTAACTAGAGCTCGTAGTAGCACCTGGGTATTTGATACTGGTTCTGTTGCTAATATTTGCAACTCAAAACAGGGACTACGGATAAGCGAGCACTGGCCAAGGACGAGGTGACGATGCACGTGGGAAACGGTTCCAAAGTCGATGTGATCGCGGTCGGCACGCTACCTCTACATCTACCTTCGGGATTAGTTTTAGACCTGAATAATTGTTATTTGGTGCCAGCGTTGAGCATGAACATTATATCTAGATCTTGTTTGATGCGAGACGGTTATTCATTTAAATCAGAGAATAATGGTTGTTCTATTTATATGAGTAATATCTTTTATGGTCATGCACCCTTGAAGAGTGGTCTATTTTTATTAAATCTCGATAGTAGTGATACACATATTCATAATGTTGAAGCCAAAAGATGCAGAGTTGATAATGATAGTGCAACTTATTTGTGGCACTACCGTTTAGGTCATATCGGTGTAAAGCGCATGAATAAACTCCATACTGATGGACTTTTGGAATCACTTGATTATGAATCACTTGGTACTTGCGAACTGTGCCTCATGGGCAAGATGACTAAAACACCGTTCTCCGGTACTATGGAGAGAGCAACAGATTTGTTGGAAATCATACATACAGATGTATGTGGTCCGATGAATGTTGAAGCTCGTGGCGGATATCGTTATTTTCTCACCTTCACAGATGATTTGAGCAGATATGGGTATATCTACTTAATGAAACACAAGTCTGAAACATTTGAAAAGTTCAAAGAATTTCAGAGTGAAGTGGAAAATCATCGTAACAAGAAAATAAAGTTTCTACGATCTGATCGTGGAGGAGAATATTTGAGTTACGAGTTTGGTTTACATTTGAAACAATGCGGAATAGTTTCGCAACTCACGCCACCTGGAACACCACAAAGAAATGGTGTGTCCGAACGTCGTAATCATACTTTACTAGATATGGTGCGATCTATGATGTCTCTTACTGATTTACCGCTATCGTTTTGGGGTTATGCTTTAGAGACGGCTGCATTCACTTTAAATAGGGCACCATCAAAATCTGTTGAGACGACGCCTTATGAACTGTGGTTTGGCAAGAAACCAAAGTTGTCGTTTCTTAAAGTTTGGGGCTGCGATGCTTATGTGAAGAAACTTCAACCAGATAAGCTCGAACCCAAATCGGAGAAATGTGTCTTCATAGGATACCCAAAAGAGACTGTTGGGTACACCTTCTATCAGAGATCCAAAGGCAAGACATTCGTTGCTAAGAATGGATCCTTTCTAGAAAAAGAGTTTCTCTCGAAAGAAGTGAGTGGGAGGAAAGTAGAACTTGATGAGGTAACTGTACCTGCTCCCTTATTGGAAAGTAGTTCATCACAGAAATCAGTTCCTGTGATAAATACACCAATTAGTGAGGAAGCTAATGATATTGATCATGAAACTTCAGATCAAGTGTCTACTAAACCTCGTAGGTCTACCAGAGTAAGATCTGCACCAGAGTGGTACGGTAATCCTATTCTGGAAGTCATGTTACTTGACCATGATGAACCTACGAACTATGAGGAAGCGATGATGAGCCCAGATTCCGCAAAATGGCTAGAGGCCATGAAATCTGAGATGGGATCCATGTATGAGAACAAAGTATGGACTTTGGTTTACTTGCCCGATGATCGACAAGCCATTGAGAATAAATGGATCTTTAAGAAGAAGACTGACACTGACGGTAATGTAACTGTCTATAAAGCTCGACTTGTTGCGAAAGGTTTTCGACAAGTTCAAGGGGTTGACTACGATGAGACTTTCTCACTCGTAGCGATGCTTAAGTCTGTCTGAATCATGTTAGCGATTGCCGCATTTTATGATTATGAAATTTGGCAGATGGATGTCAAAACTGCATTCCTGAATGGATTTCTGGAAGAAGAGTTGTATATGATGCAGTCGGAGGGTTTTGTCGATCCTAAGGGAGCTAACAAAGTGTGCAAGCTCCAGCGATCAATCTATGGTCTGGTGCAAGCCTCTCGGAGTTGGAATAAACACTTTGATAGTGTGATCAAAGCATATGGTTTTATACAAACTTTTGGAGAAGCCTGTATTTACAAGAAAGTGAGTGGGAGCTCTGTAGCATTTCTAATATTATATGTGGATGACATATTGTTGATTGGAAATGATATAGAATTTCTGGATAGCATAAAAGGATACTTGAATAAAAGTTTTTCAATGAAAGACCTCGGTGAAGCTGCTTACATATTGGGCATTAAGATCTATAGAGATAGATCAAGACGCTTGATTGGACTTTCACAAAGCACGTACCTTGATAAAGTGTTGAAAAGGTTCAATATGGATCAGGCGAAGAAAGGGTTCTTGCCTGTATTACAAGGTATAAAGTTGAGTCAGACTCAATGCCCGACCACTGCAGAAGATAGAGAGAAAATGAAAGGAGTTCCCTATGCTTCAGCCATAGGCTCTATCATGTATGCAATGCTGTGTACCAGACCTGATGTGTGCCTTGCTATTAGTTTGGCAGGGAGGTACCAAAGTAATCCAGGAGTGGGTCACTGGACAGCGGTCAAGAACATCCTGAAATACCTGAAAAGGACTAAGGATATTTTTCTCGTATATGGAGGTGACAAAGAGCTAGTCGTAAATGGTTACGTCGATGCAAGCTTTGACACTGATCCGGACGATTCTAAATCGCAACCCGGATACGTATTTTTATTAAACGGTGGAGCTGTAAGTTGGTGCAGTTCTAAACAAAGCATCGTGGCGGGATCTACATGTGAAGCGGAGTACATAGCTGCTTCGGAAGCAGCAAATGAAGGAGTCTGGATGAAGGAGTTCATTTCCGATCTAGGTGTTGTACCTAGTGCATCGGGACCAATGAAGATCTTCTGTGACAATACTGGTGCAATTTCCTTGGCAAAGGAATCCAGATTTCACAAGAGGACCGAGCACATCAAGAGACGCTTCAATTCCATTCGGGACCAAGTCCAAGTGGGAGACATAGAGATTTGCAAGATACATACGGATCTGAATGTTGCAGACCCGTTGACTAAGCCTCTCTCACGAGCAAAACATGATCAGCACCAAGACTCCATGGGTGTTAGAATCATTACTATGTAATCTAGATTATTGACTCTAGTGCAAGTGGGAGACTGAAGGAAATATGCCCTAGAGGCAATAATAAAGTTATTATTTATTTCCTCATATCATGATAAATGTTTATTATTCATCATAGAATTGTATTAACCGGAAACATGATACATGTGTGAATACATAGACAAACATAGTGTCACTAGTATGCCTCTACTTGACTAGCTCATTGATCAAAGATGGTTATGTTTCCTAACCATAGGCATGTGTTGTCATTTGATTAATGGGATCACATCATTAGGAGAATGATGTGATTGACTTGACCCATTCCGTTAGCTTAGCACTTGATCGTTTAGTATGTTGCTATTGCTTTCTTCATGACTTATACAAAGTTCCTGCAACTATGAGATTGTGCAACTCCCATTTACCGGAGGAACACTTTGTGTGCTACCAAACGTCACAACTTAACTGGGTGATTATAAAGGTGCTCTACAGGTGTCTCCAAAGGTACATGTTGAGTTGGCATAATTCGAGATTAGGTTTTGTCACTCCGATTGTCGGAGAGGTATCTCTGGGCCCTCTCGGTAATACTCATCACCTAAGCCTTGCAAGCATTGTAACTAATGAGTTAGTTATGAAGTGATGTATTACGGATTACGGAACGAGTAAAGAGACTTGCCGGTAACGAGATTGAACTAGGTATTGGATACCGACGATCGAATCTCAGGCAAGTAACATACCGATGACAAAGGGAACAATGTATGTTGTTATGCGGTTTGACCGATAAAGATCTTCGTAGAATATGTAGGAACCAATATGAACATCCAGGTTCCACTATTGGTTATTGACCGAGAATAGTTCTAGGTCATGTCTACATAGTTCTCGAACCCGTAGGGTCCGCACGCTTAACGTTACGATGACAGTTTTATTATGAGTTCATAAGTTTTGATGTACCGAAGTTTGTTCGGAGTCCCAGATGTGATCACGGACATGACGAGGAGTCTCGAAATGGTCGAGACATAAAGATTGATATATTGGACGGATATATTTGGACACCGGAAAGGTTCCGGATGAGATTGGGACTATACCGGAGTTCCGGGAGGTTACCGGAACCCCCCGGTAAGTATATGGGCCTCATTGGGCCTTAGTGGAAAGGAGGGAGAAGGAGCAAAGGAGGGGGCATGCCTCCCCCCTTGGCCGGCCCCCTCCTCCTCTCCCCCTTTATATACGGGGGAGGGGGGCACCCGTAGACACACAAGTTGATCTACGGATCGTTCCTTAGCCGTGTGCGGTGCCCCCCTCCACCATATTCCACCTCGGTCATATCGTCGCGGAGTTTAGGCGAAGCCCTGTGCCGGTAGAACATCATCATCGTCACCACACCGTCGTGCTGAAGGAACTCATCCCCGACGCTTCGCTGGATTGGAGCCCGGGGAACGTCATCGAGCTGGACGTGTGCTGAACACGGAGGTGCCGTACGTTCAGTGCTTGGATCGGTCGGATCGTGAAGACGTACGACTACATCAACCGCGTTGTGCTAACGCTTCCGCTTACGGTCTATGAGGGTACGTGGACAACACTCTCCCCTCTCGTTGCTATGCCATCACCATGATCTTGCGTGCGCTTAGGAATTTTTTTGAAATTACTACGTTCCCCAACAAATGCCGCATCCATGGGAGGCAGGCTTACACTACTTGACTCGGTCCTTACTCAACTATCCATTTTTCACATGTCTATGTGGCTCATGAATAAAACATTCATTGAAAAGCTGGATAAACATAGACGTTTATTTTTCTGGCATGGTTGTAATAAGAAAAGGAGATATCACCTTGTCAAGTGGGACATGATCTGTAGATCCAAATACAAAGGATGCCTGGGGGTTAAGGACCTTAGAAAACAAAATATTAGCTTAATGGTGAAATGGTGGTGGAAATTGGAGACCCAAAGTGGGTTAAGTCAGGATATTGTGCGTGCTAGACCTTGGAAACAAAACTGTTGCTGAGGTTAGTGCCAGATTTTCTGATTCTCCATGCTAGAAAGCAATATTAAAGGTGAAAGAGGTTTATATGGTGGGGAGAAAAGTTAACATCGAATCTGGAAATATTGCCCGGGTGTGGATGGACCCCATCAATGGGCTACTTCCATTCCAGGAACAATTCCCACAACTTTTCTCGATATGCAATGACCCTGAATGCAGTGTGGATAAAGTGAATCATATGGACACTAACAATTTTTTTCAGACGGGGGCTTAATGCTGAACTATCCGATCAATGGAAAATGATCCGAGCCACGGTCAGTAGTTTAACACTGACTAGTGATAGTGATTGGGTTTCCTGGGGGCTTAATCAAAACGGCAAATTCTCGACTAAGTCAGTCTATAAATGGCTGGAGAGGTCTATTAGTGGGTGCCAGTATAGATGGATCCGGAGAGCTAAAATACCTCTCAAAATCAAAATATTCCTTTGGAAAATGTCGCAATATGTTGTGCTTACTCGACAGGTTATGCGTAGAAGGAAATGGCCTGGTAATCCTTGTTGTTCCTTCTGCAACGAGGTTGAGAGCTCGCAACACCTTTTTTTCACCTGCCCTGTGGCAAAATGTCTGTGGAGATCCATTGGGGTCGTGCTGGGTACTGATAGATGTCCCAATAGTTACTGGCAGTTTTATGCGTGGTGCCATACTTTTCTCCCTAGGGGAGAGAGATTTTACACGGTGGGCCTTGCAGCTGCCTGTTGGGCTATCTAGCTAGCTCGAAATTGAGCCACTTTTGAGAAGAAAATGATTAAAACACCATTCGAAATTGTCTTTCCATGTGTTCTTTCTTGCTTTACTGGACAGGTCTGCAGCAAGGAGATGCCGCTAAAGAAGCTACGCACAGGCGCGGAACGGATCAGGGCGGGTACCATGCAGATGATGAAGCTGTGTGACACTGCCAGACAACCGATCACCGGAGAGTGAACTTCTGGTGCTGCGCTTCGAAGCTTGGAGTTATATGTTCTTTTGCTTCAGTAGGGTGTTTTTGGGTCTGTTGGAGTCAGTATGGCCCCTGGATGCCGGTTCTGTAATACCTAGTTAGACTTAAAAATATTTGTGCTGCTCAGGTTTTCGCCCCATGGCATTCATCACGATGTAGGGCGGATGTGGTGGGTTTCCTGGCAGTGCTTGAACTCGCCTTTTCCCTTTCCCTTCTCCCTGAACATGTTTCTGGAACTGCTGTATTTCCGTTCATTGCAATGGAAAGGGGTTAAGCCCGGTTCAAAAAAATAATATGATTAAGGCTAAAATGATTTAAATTAATTTGCAAATTACAGATTTAATGTGTGCATTTATAATCATTACATACAAACAATTTGATTGTGAAATAAAATTAATTATAGATTATTTATATCTACAATAAATATCAATAGTAAATAATCTGCTAAACCTCTCTAACATCCCTTCTTCATTTTACACTGGGATTGCACTGTAGCACCATAACTTTGCTTATGTAAGTTAGAGGATCCGGCTCCGTTTCCCCTACCTCTCTCCATTTTGTTTTCTTGTTTTATCTCTGATTTTCTTTGCAAACCACATCAACTGTCCAACCTCTTATTGATTTGTCAAATAAAATCTTATTTTTTTACACAATCGCACTAATTTGGACAGGCAAATCACGAGCTGACATACTAAAATATTTATACCCTCGTTGCAACACACGAGTCATTATCTATAGTTGAACTATTTTGAAAGCGCGGTTGTTCCTTCAAAGAGTTTAAACACATAATCCACTCGGGATGCAATTCCATACTTGAGCGCATCTCCAACGCCGAAACCCAAACCACCCTTATCCATCGGACGTAGCTGTCCGGACCCTGCAAGCCAGGCGACCCCTATTGGTGTGCAGAGCAGTCAGGACCACCATTTTCACGTAAAACGGAACAAAACCAGGGGGCTTGGCGGGAGCCCGGACACCAGCCATGCAGGACTCCGACACCCCATGCTCACCCAAAACTAAGGCGGAACTCGCGCTTTGTAGCTAGCTACACTGTTCCTGCGGCAAAATCCTCCACTTTTCTCTTCCATCCCGGTGCTCTCCACCCAATTCTCACCCATTTTCGCTGCTGCTGACACATGGACCCGTATGAGAAGCTGTCGGAGACGGCGGTGGTGGAGGATCCAACGATCCGGCTACCGAGAAGAAGCTCAAGCTCGAAGAGAGGAAGGCCATACTCGAAGAGAAGAAGGTTAAGATCGCAGCTGCTTCAGCGGACGCAAAGATGTTGACCTTGAAGATGGAGGATTTAGATGACGACAGAAGGATGATCATGCAAGCCATCCGCTTCAATATGCCGAAGCAACAGAAGGATCGGTTGGAGAAGTGGAGAAGGAGGCGACCAAGACGGTGACGCCTACAAATTAAGCGTCGAGACTCGGATTGCCGGTCCGGAAGGGTAGAAAATCCAATTTTTTGTACGGACTGCCAGACTGATATTCTTTTGTGACCGGGCATGTAAAAACCACGCATACTTGTCCCTTTTTGGTTGTGATCGGGGGGCTGATGTGATCCGGCGTGCTCTATGTGAACTAATGGATTTGAATTTCAAATTTCCCGTACTAGCGGCCATCTAAGGGATAACTTTGGATGGTCGGCTCCACCACCTGAGTCTGCGGACTGGTCCCCACCAATTCGCAGACGGATGCCGTGTCCGGTTTGGGGGTCAACGTTGGAGATGCCCTAAAACTTATTGTAGTCATTGCACATTGGTTTGTTTCCTTCTGGGGTGGACCCATATAGTTTTCTATCATGGGAAAACTCTTGGGGTGGGGGCACATCTTGCATGAATTCGGGCATTTTGACTTTAAAAAACATACAAAGGAAGCCTCTTAAAAATTGAGGATATAAATTTGTTTTCATGGTAAGGTAAAGACATCTCTAATATGATGCTGAAACATATTTTCTGTGAGGACCATCTACGATAATTGAGAACTTTTATGGTACCTTCAAATAGATATGAGGGTCCACCCAGTGCTGAAAACGTGAGCAATATTGGTGTTTGCAATGATTGAATCGACAGAGTTTCACACAATCTCTTAGTTTTCGAGGAATTTGGGGGGGGGGGGGGGGTGAGAGGGAAGGGGAGCAGGGGGCATGGCGTGAATATGTTACTCGAAAAGTAACCAAGTAGGAGACCGATTACAGAGAATGATTGTATAGGCACCTGCACATGAATGGAGGTATATCTGCCATGAGTAAGTGATAATCTGAGCACACTATTTTGTAAACCAATGGGTCGAGAGATCTAAGTCATTGACGATTGACTTGAGAGTTGTAGCCCTATGGACATCTTGCCCCTAAAAAGTCTTGGAATTCCTTGAGTCCCAACTTCTAATAGGATCAAAAGTATGATGAATGACCAATAGGATTGGTCTAACCTTGGTGTCGGCTGACGATCCCAAAGATCTGCCACAACGTTGGTGGGCAGACACTGATGTGCTGGTAGACTCTCCCGAAGAAGGGACACTTGATGGATGTGATTGGAGTCTTCTAGGTCATGGTGGCATCCTAGACATCTTGAGTAGTTGGTCATGCTCTTGTGAGCAAGATTCGCCTTGGAATTAAGGCGGTCATGAAATAGAATGCAGGCGAAGATTTTGACCTTTTTGAAACCCTTGTTTTCAAGATGAGTTGTGCATGGGAGGTTTCATCATTCTCGTGCATGATGAGGTCGTAGGCGAGCATCGTCGAGAAGGTCTTTCCCCAGTTGAGGAAGCGTGAGTATGGTCATGCCAACGACAAGAAATATTGCAACAAGCGGGCAGTCAATGGGCGAGTGGTTTGGTCCTCGACTCCTCGTTGAAGCACCATAAATAAGTGCAGGAGGCAATCATTGGATCCGACTCCGTAGTCATCAGAGATAAGATGAGAGGGGGGGGGGGGGGGATTAGGCAGTGGCAATGTGGTCGAAATGATACCATGCGGCCAGTGACGGCTCCAGGAATTTGCAACCGCGTATTCACGTGTATTCATTTTGCCAAAATCATTGTTGTTTTTTGAAAATTGTATCTGTTTTACCAAAATCAACACTGTTTTGTAAAAATCATGGATATTCACGTGAAGACCCAAGAATACCCCTAGCGTCGCCCCTGCATGCGGCGCAAATGAGTCAGTTGCCTAGACTCCATTTATCAGTGATGCATGTGGATGCGGACGCGGCCGTGATCATTCGCGCTGCCGAAAATAAACTAATATCTGCTGCTTTTGTAAATGTGCTAATGCTAAATATGCTCAACACGGACTGTCGTGTACTTGTTCACTTGCACTCCTATGCAGTCTTCGAGGCAGCAAGAACAACATTTATGCATGTATGTTTGTATTTTCTTTTTCGAAAGAATATGATTTACATTTCCTGATCTTAGTCTACATGTTAACTTTTTTGAGAGGGAAATGCTTTTTTGCTTCAATGGAAAATCCCGTTAAGGACAGAAAATTGATGATAGCCCATACCCTACCCCAATACCTCCATCCTAGACCCCTCTCCCCTCGAAAGTCCAAACCACCAGAACTTCCATAAATACTCCCCCCTGGATTCATCTCGGCCAGAAGCTCGGTTCTTGGCGGCAATGGCAACGGCCGCGCGGAATCTGCCGCCGGGCCACGCGTTCGAGCCCAGCGGCCACCAGATCATCACGCAGTACCTCGCACCCAAGGCGCTCCGGGGCGACGCCACCCCGGGGCACGTCGCAGAGGGCGTGGACGTCTTCTCCGCGAGCCCCGCGGCGCTCCCCTTTCACCCCAGCAGCAGGCGGCGACACGGGGAGGCGTGGGGCTACTTCTACGGCGCCCAGGCCGCCGGCGACGCGCGGCCGGCGCCGGGCGGGTGCTGGGCGCGGTACGGCCGCGAGAAGGGGTACGTGCACGGCGCCGGCGCGGCCGCGGAGGCGGTCGCGTTCCGGCGCAGGTTCGCGTTCCACGTGCCGCGGCAGGGCTGCGACGGCCGGGCGGCGTGGGCGCCGACGCCGTGGCTGATGAAGGAGTACCGGCTCAACAAGGGCGCGGCCGCCTTCCGCGCCGCGCAGCCCGGCCCCAAGGCGGACATGGACTGCGTCTGCGTGGTCCGCAAGATCTTCACGAAGGCGGTGGCCGTGGCCCCTCCGACGCTGCCTTGCAGCTCCGACGAGGAGGACTCCAGCGGCCCCGACATGGACGAAGAGGACGACGGCTGGTACGGCGAAGAGGACCGGAAGCGCGTCGGCTGCTCCATCGAGGGCCCGCCGCGGAAGCGCGCTCGACCTAGCTGATGCCGACCGCGCGGGCACGGATGCGCGCTCGTGTCTCGCGGACGCCGCGTTCCATCGGTCATGAGAACAATCCATAATCGCTGTTGCGTTTATCCTTCGGAGAGCTTTTGATTTGCAGTACATGGGTTTCTGTAGTTGCAGTCATCACCAAACCCGTAGTTCAGAGAAACTAGTAGAATTGAGAATCTGAATCTGTACGTATCTTGCGTTGGTTCTGCAACATTTTCTTGATCTTCCTGCTCTTGTATGAACAAGTCAGGAATCCTATGCTTCATAGTTGCAACTTTCTTGTATGTTGAAGCAGCAGTTTGTTTGTAAGTGAGTTGTTCACTTATCAATTCTCATGTTGATGCAGAGTAAAAACCCCTCTGCCCCCAATCAACTCGCTGCTAAGTAATCCTTCCTTGTGCAATTGCAGAAATGTGATGCTGGTGACAGAGGGAACTGTCTTCTGTGACCACCTCATCATTTTTCTGCGACATCAGCTGCTAACTGCATCCACTGCAACAACCTTTTGGTTGCGACTTCTTTTCCAGTATCTTCTCCTTGGAATGAAGCATTAAGGAGTATCAGCAAGGAATTAATTAATACACTCCCAGGCCCAGCTAATCAGCTACTCAAATAACTTTTCCGAATGCATCCAGTGAGCATATGCATATCCAAGTTCTGAGTGCACTTGACAGTTCAAAACAATTATGGCGTGATCCTCAAGTCAAAAAGAGAAGAAAAAATGTAAACAAAATTACTCGTGCATCAAAGCGTCTCTTCACAAGCCAAGCCTCCGTCCAAACTTCTAACTCATGTGGGGAATCATCCTAGTGAAATCAAGTCAAAGGAGACGACTAACTCAGTGACTGCGTGGCTCATCGGGTTCAGAAGCTTCTGCGGGGCTTTGCTTTCGCGCTTGCAGTAGGCGGCGCAGCCTTGTCGAGGTTGTCCATCACCCCCAGTTCCATGGAGGCCTTGCTCTTGCGCTTACCGTGCGGCCCGTCGTCGGCTCTGGACGGGTCGGGTGCCGCTGGCGTCTTGTGCTTGAACCGGACCAGCAGGATGGTCATGTTGTCGACCGACGGTTGCGGTGGCTCTACGCACATGTCGAGGATGGCCTCGCAGTTCTTCCCAAGGTCCATCCCCTGTGTGTGTGTGCATGTGTGTGTTGGTCACAGCAATATATATGTCAAGCTAAAGGGGAATTTGATTAGCTAAAAAGGCAGAAATGCTGGTGAAACAAGAAGAAATGCTCACAGATTTCATGTTGTTTCGTATAATTTCAACCAGGCCCTGGTTTAGCACGACGTCCCTACAAAAACGAGAGGTGTGTGAATTTAGACAGAGCAAAGAGCTGGGAGATAGATAAGTTATGTCAGTGAGTATGTCCAGGAAGGCAAAGCACAAATCCCTATCTACACTTTACCATGTTTCCTTCACTGCCAACAATATGCAGGCCAAAAAATCTAAGATCCAGGTTCTTCAAAGTAGGTTCTTTATTATAAAGATAAGTCAAGAATATTTCAATATCTTTTTCGAATCAACTGACCAGGTCAAGTTCATATTCATGCAATGAGGTTAATATTTTTCTGGAAAATTTATGAAGTACTAGCACAACAAAGGATCAGCAGAGATTCCGGTACTCTGTACCTTCAGCAAATCATACAAGAACGATATGTACACGGTGATGATGCAGCTTAGCCCAAAGCAAAGCAAATTTAACTGAACCCAAATCTACAAAATCCTTCCTTGGTAAAGACTACTAACTATGTATATCTCGAGAGAAAAGCGACTGTCGAAACTAACTGTCATTTCAAGTGCGTGTACTATGTATGAAACTAATCATAGTCATCACAACAAACAATAATCGATCAAAGCTTGTACAGTAATATTTAGTTGGGGACTTACCAGACTCCATCACATGCCATAACAAGGAACTCAGTTTCATCAGTTATGTTTTCCTAACAGCAAAAGGGCCGTTTTCCATTAGACCGTATCCAGTAGGACAAACATACAGATTTTTATAACAGTTCAGTAACTCACTACGCGAATCTCAGGAGAACAAGTCAGTGCTTGTAGTGCGGGGGTCAGCCGACTATTGCTTTTGTACCTCATATCACCTGAAATGCCAATTACAATGTGATAAACTGCGTAGCCTCTCAAAAAACGAACATACAAGATATAACTTTACCGATTGATCTGGAGACCGCAATTCCACCATCGATGCGACCGGCTCCTCCAGTAAGTACAACAGACCGTCCTGCATTCTCTATTCTCCGTCTTTCAGCCGGCACATTTGGTTTGTGATCGGTGGTTAAAACAGTTGCCTTGGAACACAACAAAAATAAAACCAGGCACCATTAGAGGTCACAGTTATAAGAAAATACTGCACGGATCGGGTACCAGCCAGACACCGACAAGAGAAGTACCTGCCCATTCCTTGAGAGCACGCAGCGGCAATCACCAGCATTCCCAACAATGATCTGGTTTCCTCTGATGACAGCCACACAAGCGGTACTTCCTACATCTGCTGCCCCGGGGCGTCTCTGCAGACAAATAACTCAAGCTGAAGTAAACAATAGGTGTTTTCGTAACATCAGATTTCTACATTCAAAAAACTGGAGGGGATGTGTAAAAAATGAAATGAGATACCACCTTCATATTTACACAAGCACAACCGAGCAACATATCCTTGACAGTCGAATTCGTATTGGCATTATAAGCAGGGCTATACTCAGATAATTCCCTCCGTCCCTCCTCTGTCATCATCATCTGATCCATTCTGCAACAGTCGAGTAGCAACAGCGATTACAAATGTGACACACGTACACATGTGTGAAAGGCACCACAATGAACAAAACAATATCGTAGTATCGGCCGAAAACTCCGGGAGAAACTGCGTAATCTCAGAGAACACATAGGATGCATGAATTGTTTAGCTATTAAATAACCTGAAGAACGCGCTCTCCACGGCAATACGCAGGCTGTCATTGAAGTGTGGATGCTTCTGGACCTCAAGATGGAAGTGTTTCGCACAGAACATCGATACAGCAGGTCCTGTATCAAGAAACATTTCAGATGATAGTAAATGGCACTTATTGCAAAAAGGAAAGGATTTATCTGAATTCTGCTTTTCGCAAGAGGATGGAGCTGAGTAGTGAACACCAACCTCCATGGCCATCATAAACACCAAAGAACGATGTGGCGGTGGAAGCATCAAGATCTCCAACAGCTGCATGCTGGGGAAAAAGAAGATCAGAAAATTAGGCCTTGGCATTTCACCAAAGTTAAACAATGTACTATATATTAGGATGGTCACTCACGGCATCTTCCATGTTCGCGCGGTAACCTTGCATGGACGAGACCGCGTACTCGAGCCTGTCATTCTCCCCCCTCTCGGTGGTCTTGGACAGCACCGGATCCCTGCTGATTGTGCTCATGCCGGAGTTTGCCTGCCTGAAAGATCACAGCAGCATGGATGAAAAGGATGAAAAATCTTGTAGGAGTAAGAAAGAACTCAAGAGCAAACCGATGGTGAGTGAGATGCATGCAGATGCAGATGGCATGAATACCCAGCAATGAATAAAAATAAAATCCAAATGAGACATCACCTTGCGTTCTTCATGGCTTGGTGGTGGCCGTCTCGTCCTTCTTCCTTCTCCGTCTGCGACGCATGCACGATGGAGCAGCAGCCAGAGCCAGAGAGGGTCCGGGAGGCCAGGTCGGTTGCGCCTGTACCTGGCACCAAATGCATCCATCAGGTCTGCAATGGCGGCCGGAGGAGACTTGGGAAAAACATTTCAGGCAATGCTCGATTGAAAAGCTCAAATTGGGACCGGGCGGAGGCAGGATTCGGACACGGGAGGGGCCAACAAAGAGACGGTGACGGGCGATCACGGATGAAATGGGATGTATCAAGTGCCAATGTTTGGCAATGGCATTGCAGGTCGTCAGAATGTAAGATCTCTAACCTTTTCCCCGCGTGCGAGTAACTAGGGCACTGGCATTGCCGCATTGCGCAAATGGCGGCGCGCATTCGTACCTTGGCGGATGATCCGGCGGTGCGGTCGAGCGGCGGACGGCGGGAGGCAAGGCGGCGACGGCGGCGATCAGAGGCGGCCGGCGATCAGAGGAGCCGGCCGAGTGCCCTGGTGGAGACGAGTGGCGGAGGAGCAGACACAAAACGATCTGCGACCCCGGATTGCGTGGCACTTGCGATCGACTCTTTTGTTGGACCCACATGGGCCTCTCTCTACCTGTACCCCCCACGAGGGAGGGCTTCACTGCTCTGGCGTGTACGCCTGAAACGGATTTATTGCAGGCTGAATTGGGCAACTCGCCGTCTCACTTACATCTCCACCAGATACCGCTCTTCTTTCTTCGTGCATCGCTTTTCTTTCTTCCCCACGAAGAAAGAAAAAGGTGATCTCGTCCAGGGGCGTTTTCTTCCACTGCCGTCCCTCGGCGGCTCCCCACCGCCGATGAAGTAGCTTTAGATTTTAGTTTCTAGTAGTTTAGGATTTTGGGTTGTTTATCGCCTTGGCCTCCGGCGGCAATGGCAGTGCTAAATAAAGAAGTTTTAGACCCTTTCCCGACAAGGCATTGGGAATGGATTTGGAAATCAGTCTATTCAAATAAGAATGGCGTGGATGACAACATCATCTTGATGGATTTGTGTTCTCTTCCTTGGGAGGTAGTCTGAAAGCGGATGCGGATTGTGGTGTGTACCAGCGGCATCTGAAAGATGGTGGATCGTGTATTGGGTTCGTGGCTAGCAAATATGATTTCCTCCTCCAACGTCTTAGTTGTGCGGGATGCCAGATCTAGATCGATGGCATATGTCAGGGGTGTTGCCTTGGTCTGATATGTTCAACGACAATGGCTTTACCTTTGGTGAGCCAACTTAGAGGTCCGCAAAGCTGCATATCAGCGATGGAACCGCGTCAAGCTCGGATGAGGAGGTGATTCGTCATTTTTCTTCTCTTGAAGGTTGTTGTGGTGGTGTCAGAGACAGGTGACACATGTCGGTGTCAAGCTCAAGGGATTCATCTGTCTTGATTGTAATTGTAAAGTATGGTTGAACTTTCTTCTGTCTATTATTTTCTTACAACCATGTGAAGTTCTAGTAGTGTGAAAAGCCATGTGAAGTCCTGGTAGTGTGTGAGCCTCAGTCCAGGCTACAAAACAGTAGAAAATCTGCCTGCATTCACATCTGAAAAGCCATGTGAAGTTCAACTATTAAGTGAGCCTCAGTCCAGGCTACAAAACAGAAGAACCCCTGCCTGCATTCAGATGTGAAAAGCCATGTGAAGTTCAACTAGTAAGTGTGCTAGAGTTCAGGTTGGTATGTAACTGGTTGTGTGCACAAAATAAAAGGAACAAAACACACATGTGATCACATGAAGGTCAGGTTGGTATGCACTAGTGGTTCAAGCATTAAAACTCATGAAGGTTCAGTATTTTTTAGCTGTAGACAGTATTTCCCCTTTGCAAACAAGAAGTTTAGGGTGTCGATAGTGCTCAGTTCGGGTACATATAAGTAATCAAATAGTGTAGAATTAACGGAATGTGAGTTTCATTCTGTGAAGTGTGCTCAGTTTAGGTACATAATTATTGGCAGATGCTCAGCTCAGTACAGAGTGTGATGCCTGTCCTAGGGAAAAAATATGTACATGAACACCACTTTTATATGCGAAATTCAGGCTGTGAATAATGCTTAGTTTAGTTACAAAGTTATAGGCAGATGTAACTTGTGTGCTAATAAACATTTTTCCTTTTATGTCAGCAAGACGAGAGACACATGAAGAAGCTTAGAAGTTCCCAGCAGCAAGAACACAATCCTAAGCCTGTATGCGTTGCACCACCCCCTCAATGGGTCACACCTCAAATGCACCAACATCATTACCAACCTGCTCCACACCAAAATTGGATGACACCCGAAACGCATGGAGATAATTTTGCGCCTCCACCTAATTGGGTGACGCTGGAAATCCCACGCGGATTCTTTGTATCCGCCAGCAGACTCCCAAGCAAACGCATGGAGGAGGGGGTTAGCTCAAGTCCTGCATGTAACTCTGGAGGTTATCCTGGCGTGCCTCGTCAATGCCAAAGGGAAGCAACTAAACCGGATCCCAGGACAAATCCAATAGGAACACACACACGGAGAAGAGTGCTCTGCACACTACCACCGTTGGATGATGCTGCTGCTGCAACAACTCAGAATTGTACGGGACATAAGGTAGATGGATTGCTTCACAAAACAAGAGAGCAAACAAAAACCAGGATCGCAATGCCTCCACAACCACCTCAAGCAAGAAGGACACAAACAAGAGAGAGGCCATCTTCAGCCCTCCTTCCTCCTCGTGATCCACTCCTGCATCCTGCTATGATTTTGTCGTGCCCCATCCCAGAGGGCCAGCAGCAGACTCCAGTGGAGTTGCGATCATACATGCACGTAAGTGAAACAAAAATTTAGGTATTTATATACGCATCGTGTATTATCTGCAAATTTTATACTCCCTCCAGGATAACAAGATCATAAACTGCATTTTAACGTGCCGTTTGGATTTTTTTTTCTGCAGATGCCGGATCTCCCGGATTATCTAATACCAAGACTAAAAATGCGATTCCAGAATGTAGCGAAAGCAAGGGAATTTTACAACAGATACGCTAGACACGCACGTTTTGGAATCAGGAAGACGGGAGGGAATGCCAATCACAAGTATTTTGTTTGCGCCTTCCAAGGGAAACACACAACTTCTGTTTCAGAGGCTGACAGGAAACGAAACAAAACATCATAGAGGACAGGCTGCAATGCAAGAATGACGGTGAAGGTGCAGGAGGATGACACATGTGTGGTAGTGGACATTGAGTACAATCATAATCACCACCTCATGTAATCTGATGACATGCTGGTATTCTTGCACTCACACAAGAATTATGACCCCACTATTCTGGAGTACGTAAAGCTCCTGCAGTACCATGATGTCAAGCATACAACAATCATGTCCATGCTATCTGAAAATGAAGATGGAAGCTACTTTCTAAGCATGACCAGACGAGATCTACTAAACCAGTAAGTATTCAAAAATGCACATACTGCAATGTACATAGAATCCTAAATTACAACCCTTTGCTAGCAAAGATAACAAATGCATGTTTGCATATAATTTGCAGGAAAACAATGAATGCTAGGAAAGATGATTTGGATGATGTATTGAAACCTATATATTTCTTTAAAGACATGAAGGCAATCAATGATGAGTTTTTCTATGACATACAAGTAGACAGCGACAAAACAGTTAAAAACATTTTCTGGTCCAATGCAAGCTGTCAAGGAGCATATCAAGACTGTGGCAATTGTGTCACATTCGACACAACTTACAAGACCAACAGATTTCATATGCCTCTAGGAGTGTTTGTTGGAACAAACCATCACTTGCAGTCAACGATATTTGCTGTTGCCCTGATTAGAGACGAAGATGCAAAGTCATTCAAGTGGATGTTCGATACATTTGTACGGTGCATGAACAACAAACATCCAACTTGCATTCTAACAGGTAAGTTCAAAAAAAAACTCTACAAGTTTCATCAATTTTTCATTCTACCTGGGTACATTGGTTTTTTTCTGAAAATAATGTAAAGCAAGCAGTTCAACCACTGTTAGCACGGAAGTCCAAGAAAACAGTATAAGAAGCAAAATTATATGTCACATGTTTAGAAAAAATATAGTTCTAGATGTGAAGTTCAATTAGAGGAACCATAGAAGTTCAAGGACAATGTTGTAAGAAAAAACACATGAAACATGTTCAGGAAAAATATAGTTATGTATGTGAAGTTCAAGCACTGGTACCACACAAGTTCAACAACACTGCTGTAAGAAAAAATATATGTCACATTATTAGTTAGTCCTACTGCTACCTATGAAGTTCAAGTACTTATACAACATAAGTTCACCATCAGTAAAAAGAAGCAAGTTTCATTTTTTTAATTCATGCAGACCAGTGCCCGTCGATGGCAAAAGCTATACCACAATCATTCCCAAACACCGTCCACAAGCTATGCCGATGGCACATCCTGAAGAAGTTCAAGGAATACCTCGCGTTGCTGTAGAAAAAGTATAAAATTCAAAGAGGAGTTCAGAGCGATATTAAACTGGCCGCTAATGCCTACAGAGTTTGAAACTGCCTGGGCTACACTCCTGCAGAAGTTCAACCTGCAGAATGACCAAATGATGATGTAGCTCTGGAATGATAGGAAGATGTGGATTTCAGCATATTACAAGAACATTTTCTGTGCTAGAATGACTTCCACACAACGAAGCGAGAGCATGAATCACGTGCTCAAGAGAGGGTTTGTCAAGGGGACCCAGAAACTACACAAGTTTGCTAGGCGGGTAAATGCCTGCATACAAACTCGGATGCAAAAGGAGAACAAGCAAACAATGACCAACATGGTATTAAGACAAAAAACACCCCCATCATATTGTGACTTCCTTCAACATGTGCATACTGTATTTAAAAAAATGACTCTACTTGGACTAATATCTTATTTCTTGACATGTGTGCAGACCAATCCTGTGACAAAAACAACTTACGGCTACAAGGAAGACATGGCTATCAAGTACACAAGAGCCGTGTACACCGAGATGAGGACTAGGATGAGAAAAGCGACACTATTTCATGCAAAGCCTACAACAGAGCCCACCAAGTACCTTGTGTACTACCACAACAAGGCTGGCCATGATGATGAAGAAAGATTTGCCTGGTCAAAGCATGAATTCCAGGTTGTAGCTGACCCTGATAATGAAATATACGAGTGTGAATGCAAGCTATGGACACACACAAGTGAGCGAAAAAACAAACTCATTAAATACCTAAACTAGTAGTATCATATCAAATAGATGAAACTCATTGCTAGCTCACAAACTATGTGTTCTGCATTCATCACAAAAATGCAGGCCTGTTCTGCCTTCACATCATGAACATACTGGACTACCTGAAGCCTGACAAATTTCCAGACAAGTATATCCTCAAACGGTACACAAAGACTGCAAAATCACAACCAACATTTGTTACAAGGGACTACAACACGACTGCATTGGATGGCAGCTCAAGACTATCGAAGCAAAACATCTTGCTTTAGCTAAATTTGATGGTTAACAAGAAAGCGATGAGATGTGACCAACAATATGACAGAGCCTTCTATGTTCTCAAGAGGCTAGTGGAAGAGCTTGATGCAATACATTCAGCAAATCGAGCGGATGCTGAGCAAAGGATGGCTGAAGAGGATGCTGAAGTTGAAGATGACCTTCATTATTATGCAACTGAAATTCTCCAGGCCACTGCTCAAGCCAACCAATCCAAGTAGGGTGTTGACCAATTAATGCAGCAGCGGCAGCAAGAGACGATGGAACTATCGCTGTACTCTAAAACAAAGGATAGGAAGAAAATTTCTGCAGCAAAGGAAAGTGACAAGAGAGCTCAAATAAAGGCACCACCTGCAGGAAGAGTCGTCGTGCTCGATGGGAACGGAGTGCCACTTGGACACAGGCAATGTAGTGTATGCAAAAAGGTTGCAGGACACAACAAGCTCACCCATCCAACACTCTTGGAAAGAAACGGTACAGAGGAGGTCAAGCAACCCAAAGTTCAAAAACAACAGCCCAAAGTTATAGAACAAAACAAGGGACCACACCCACAGAAAGCAAGTAGCAGACTTTGTAGCATATGCAAGGAGTATGAACCACATAATGCAAGAACATGCCCGAAGCGTGCTGATGCTGAAAAGACAAGCAAAAAGCCAGAGAAGAAACAGAAAGCAAAACCTAGAGCCAGTAACAAGAAAGTGGTGGAAGATGAAGAGGAAGACGAAGATGAAGACACCATGGAAGAAGAGGAAGATGAAGAGGAAGAGGAAGTGGCATACGAGGAGGAAGAGGAAGAGGATGATGAACAGGAAGATGAAGAGGAAGATGAAGAGGAGAAGGAAGAGGTACATGTCAAGCAAAAACCACTACAACCAAAGCCTAGGAGGAGTGCAAGGCTAATGAACAATTAGACTAGGTCAATTGAACAAAGAAAACTTATGTCATGTCAATGTGCAGAATGTTATTCCACTTTTGAAACAGTATTTTAGGGACAAGAAGCTTACTTGAACTTCTATTATTGAACTTTCAAAGAAATTATACAGTAGAAGTTCAAGTAAGCTTACTGCAAAAGTCCTGGTATAGTATGACAGGAGGTGCTGGTGATGTATTGCATGAAAGAGCAAGTAGTAATAAAATGAAAAAAATACATTGTAAAGTTCAAGTAATATTTCTGCAGAAGTCCTGGTATATTATGAGAGGAAGTGCTGTGTTGGTGATGTATTCAATAAATGTGCAAGCAAGAATACAAATGAAAAAATATACACTATGAAGTTCAAGTAAGCTTACAGTGGAAGTTCTGGTATATTATGACAGGATGTGCTGGTGTTGTAATCCATAAGAAGTTGAAGCAAGCAGGAATAATTATACAGTGTGAAGTTCAGATTAGCTTGCAGAAGAAGTTCTGGTATATAAATTGATGTAGGAAAAAATATGCTTACAAAAAAGTATTGCTGTATGAACTAAGGTTAGCAAGCCTAAGACAACGCCTTCAGAAGTGAAGTTTCTATTTGGATACGTGCAGAAGTTCATGTTGAATGCCGACAAAAAGATAAAGAAACGTAAAGGAATGTATGACAATATTTTTGCACGAAGTTATAGTTGAAAACCATTTGCAGTTGAAAAATCACAAAAAAGCACATATAGATTCTCTACAAAAGGCTACATATTGGTTGAATTAAAAAATAACAATACATTAAACAACATAGAAAATCCTCTCCCATCTGAAACAAGCAGCCCAACAAGGTCTCAAGCATCAGTTCAAGTCAAAGATCATATGTTCGGACCCAAAATTAAACAACACAAAAAAAAAACAGCAGTTCAACCATAGCCTAGAGAGAAGTTCAAGTACATATGTCAGAGAAAAACACACAACACATGGATACTGAAAATGATGCAGTACATTGAAATTCACAAAGCCAAATCATTCTTCACACCAGATACATTTTTCCTCAATATCATAAATAATAGTTCTACAGCTATAGATACACAAATTACTACACCATTCTTACAATCAATTCTTTACCGAATCGTTCCAATCATTATCAAACCTAAATCTTTACAAAATCAAATCTACACGGAAACTAATGCTTCGAATTCATGGGCACAAGGACTGGATCTCTTTAGGAAGCTCTGTACGCAAGACTTCATTCTTGTCACTAAAGATTAGAGTGTGCATGAACTCGGCCTTCCAGTCATCTGCATCAGCCTGCAAACAAGAAATGAAATGATGGTTTAGTAGAGGATAACTAAAACCACAGCATGAGCGTCTCAGCAAAAACACACAACAGAAATGAAAAGGTTGATGAGACAAAACATACCTCCACATCACCAAAATCATCAACAAACTCATCGCCATCATATGTAGAGGAGAACTTCATGGCAAAGAAACCACAATCATTATTCACTTGCTTTCGAACATCGATTAAGGTCGGTCTCTTTGCAATATTCACCCAGTTAGGCTCCTTGCTCGCTTTGTATGCAGCCTTGCCATACTCCTCCTCGAGCAACCCAACAAATCTCTTGATCTGCCAGAAATGACAAATAAGATGAAATCAAGAACATGTTAACCAAAAATAGTTAAGTTCAGGTACATAAAAGCGGCACTTGCATAAGATCCAGCTAAACAAATACCAAAAGTTCAACTGTCAAATGATAGACAGTTCAAGCAGTATTACCAAAGCAGAGGCAGGAAGATATTTTGTCAACGGAAGGCATAATAAACTTCGTGTCAAACAAGAAAATATGAAAGGAGGTTCAGGCTAAGAAACACTCACGATATTTTGGCAGTCTCCATGGAAAGATGTTCGTGACATTCCCTTATTACTGTAAGGAAGTGAATCAAGGATGCCAATGCTCCCACAATATCTATTCAGCACATACACACTGTAGTGTGCTACTGTGTTAATTGGCTTGAATAGTATCAAAAAAACCTGCCAAGAATGAAAGAAATGGTGAACACAAACTATAAAGCATAGGTATTGAACAACCGGGATGAACACAAACTTCTTGACAAACTCCGCAAAAGGATGTACATAAAATTAAAAAAGCAAAGAGTTATGAAAACCTAACCAGCTTTGCATTAAGAAGGTCTTCTTCCTTGCGAACAAACATTGGGAGGAGTTTAGCCCATTTTTTGCATCAAACTTTGGAACTGTTGCAGCGAAGAAATTATACTCCAGGCAGTACTGTGCATTCACAAAAACAGAATTAAAACAACCTCCCAAATGCACTATACCAAAACTAGAGCAAAAAAGGGAGATAGGGGTGCAAAGAACTAAAACCTGTATGAAGTAGGGACTAAGTACAACCCTGTCAGGAGAAGAGAAGATATCAGAGGTCTCCGCTTATCCTTCCACAAGTTTATGAGATAATCCATTACATCTCCTTCCATCTGCTGCCCTTCACCAAAAAGAGTATAAAGGACACGTCCTGTGAGGTCAATCATATTCCCAGGGATGGTAAACATGCAGTAGCTTGTCTTGCAGATTTAAAAGGATGGGAAAAATATTAGAAGGTTAGACACTAATACAATAGAAGTTCAGAAACTATAACTCCAAAAGGCAGGGAGAAATTAACAGAAGTTCAGATACTAATACAATAGAAGTTCAGAACAAAGTAGCATCTCTGGCAGCAACAAAAATAAGAAGAAGAAAACTCACTCAGAATGCTTCTCCAGACCATCATCACTAAGCACAAACTGTTTCACACTCCGGGCCTCGGATAGATGAGGGTAAATGTACTTATTTAGGGGAGCGATAGCAGAACGCCACTTCAAAGGCAATCTCGATGCTCTCTTGGAGGAAGTTATGTTGCCAGACTCAACTGTCAGTTTCCTCCTAGTGATGACAACATTCTTCCCACCTCTCCCAACAATAATACCAGCAACAGATTTACCATTCTTCGGTAAGCAATCTTCTCAAAATCATCATCTGACGAAATCACCTCTGCTTCGCCTGCTTCGACTGCACCAACCTTCTTGGAGCAAGGAGTGTTTGGAGCACCACAAATACCGACAGCCTGCTTCCCCAACTTGGAAGGAATAAGGGTTCGAGCGCTATCATCTTCTCTCGGAGTTGTACTCATCGATTCCTCCCTAGGTTGGTATTCCTGTGACCCGAGGAATGAGTAGTGGTAATCGGTCAAGTCCAACGGCTCCACTGTCAAAGAAAAGGAAGACAAAAAAGACCATTAAATATAACTGAAGTTCAGGTACAACACAATGTACAGTCTAACTAATATAGATGACATGGTTACTACTAAAGCTGACCTAAAAATATGTGTTGCATTTAAAAACTAAATTAAGTTCAAGCACAACCAAAGGCATAGTTCAACATAAACTGATGAATTGGAAAACAGTCGACTACAGCTAACAAAAGCATAAAAAGGCATCATATCTTGAAGTTCAAGTAGAAGAAATGCTCCTGTCGAAGTAAGCAATTGAAGGAAAAAATTTACTGAAACAAAATACACAAGCAAAATAAAAAAGATAAAAATGAAGTTCATGTACAATAGAAGATGAACTCCTCGCAAGCAGTCAAAATGTCAAGGCTTACATGTATAGTAGCCAAACAGACTTTGGAACTCTATTTCAAATAGGTTAGGAGAAGCAATAGAGTACAACCACGTCTTTCTGATATCCGTGATATTATGATGGGAATAGTTTGCAAGAACCCCTTCATGAAATGAATTAACATTTGTAAGCATGAAGAATCCACAGTCAATGCTGTCAACAAACAAAAAAATAATAGTGTTAAAACAAAAGAAAGCCAAAAGAATAAAAGACGTTGCAGCTTACGTACAACTACAGTTAAACAAAAGAGATCGAGAGAAAAGTGGAACTCATACTTGTTTTGCTGCTGGGGCACATCAATCCAATCCAAAGGGAAATTTTCAATAGAAAGAGGACTGAAGGGTTTCTCCCTGTCAATGCTGACATCATTCCAAAGCTTCTTGATGTTATCAGTCATTCGCTGAAATAGGCGTACCACACAGTCATCGTTTGGTCCATAGTATGAGTCAAGAAGCCGGAACCTTGAATTCTTCAGGTCAAGAAATATCGAAACCCAATGACCAACACCACCCAAGTGGGAAGGCATTTCAGGTGGGTCAAAAGTGGGGAAAACAACCTGAAGCAACAGAAACACATAAATCATTAAAAACTAAAAATTAATATCAAATGGTACAAACAAAAAAAAACAGAGTGGATCGCAGTGCAAACTAATACAAAAGACAAAGAACAAGATATTGCTTACAAAATCGTGTGCATCCATGCTATCAGGACCAGTCGCCAAGAAGTACTACCTTACACGGGAATCAAATTGACCTCTTCTTGTCCTAAAATAATGTAGACAATAGCAACATATGAAAATACAAATGAGACAAACAAGTTTTAACTAAAATGGTAAGGAACAAAACAGAAAAGAAATCACTACAGGGTTGACTTACACAAACCCAATATGGCAGAATGAGTTTATCTGATCCCTGGGATGTCGCACGTAGAAAATACAGTGCAATCTCAGCTACATTAGATCGAAGCATTCCGCGAGGAGAAAAAGATATTGCTGCATCTTCAACAGTAGCTTCACACTCATTGTTTTGGAACATAATCTTTGATCTAAAAAAGCAATAGAAAGTAAAAAAGAAGTTAAGCATCAGGAACTCAAGAAGTTCATCACACATATAAGCACAGAAGATAAGCTACATCACAATAGGCAGTACAAAAAGACTAGATGTTCAACACCAGAGAAGAAATTAGAAGTTCAGCAACAAAGAGTAAAGAAGTTCAGGTATGAAACAACATGCAGTTCATAGTGGTAGATGGATGTAAATGCTGACCAGCTGCACTCACCTCCTAGAACGATCATTCTTAAGTCTAGTAACACTGAAATAAAAGTCATCATCCTTCTTTTGGACGACAACAAGTTCACTATCTACTCAGCAAAAGAAATAGAAATTAAGAGCAACATTCGAGCACAACATTCAAACACAAGCACATCTCAGCCGCTACACCAGAAAAGACAAAACAACAGGATTATAAACATCACAACCCATGCATTACAGACCTCCCCCACATAGAAACAGGTTCACTTAACTTTATTTACAAACCAACCGACAAAGCACAAACCAGAAGTTCAACTTGCACCACACAGGCAGTTCACAGGGATATCATGGACCAAAACCAAAAACAAAATGAACGGGGATGGGGAAAGAAGAGAGAAGCATGCTCCTCTCTTTATGGATTCTTGCCTATTCTAGTCGCAACACTGTAATGATCAACCTCCTCTCCCATGCTATCGCTTTCGGTCTCTTTATCGTCATCTCCAGTAGACATTGCATCAACATCAGCAAGGACAGCAGCAGTAGTTGGAGCAGCTGGAGAATCTGAAACAACAAAAACTGTTGGAGCAGTTGGAGGAGCTGGAGAACCAGCATCAACAACAACTAATGGCTCTGCTGCAGGGGACTTCTCCAGGCCTGCATCAGCACTACCACCAGTCTCAACAGCAGCCTCGATGCGATCTTTCTCCAAAATGATATCTCCAGCTGTCTTGCCTTGCTCAGCATCAGAAACCACAATGCCAGTGGACGACAGAAGATCAGTTGGCTCCACCCCGTCAGAGCAGTCGGTGCCTGACATGGTCTTGTCTGCAACCTTCTCTGGAGGAACACTAGAATCATCATTCTGCAGCAAAGAACAGAAAGTCATTACAAATGGGCACATAGTGATAAAATGAAAAAACAAATAAAATAAAAAATGAGACAAATGGACAAGAAAAATGGTACTTTATTTTCACTGCTATAACCTCATCAACTAATACATCACTCACAGGAACAGGTTCATGCACAGGAGCAGTTGCGCTTTTAGGTAAAACATCCTCCTCAACCCTAGCACCATCATCAACAGCCTACAAAAAAAATCATGTACAACACAAATGTCTAATCAACAGAAGTTCACATTACATAATAAAAGAAGGTAAGCTATGACAAAATGACACATAGTGGAAATCCAAATACAGTAAATATAGAAAGTCAGATAGCAAACTACTCTAATGCAAAAGGGAAAAAAGGGCCAGTTATGGAAAAGAAGTTCAAGTGTTGTAGCCCCTGAAGTTCAGGTACTATAAACAGAGAAGGTCACCTAGGAAACACTAGTACTAAAAAGATAAAGTTTAGTACACATGAAATCAATAAGGGTCACCTATGACTACAAACAATAATAACTGAAAGCTAACAATGATCATTATTGCAAAATAACTACCAAAAGCCAATATAGAAACAAACCTCTTTGGTATGCTCCACGTGGCCTCCTTCATGACCCAAACAAACAGGATCTTGCCTCTCAATCTGTTTGACAACAACACTAGCCTCATCTTCAAAAGGCTTGCAACGAGCATCTTGCATTTCTTTGAACAGATGAAAGCTAGCACGGAGGTGGGAAGTGCTCTCACGAAGCTCAACAAGATATTTAGCTTCAATCGACAAAACCTCCTTCGAAGACTCAGTATCAAAACCGTGGCCTGGAGGAAGAATCCCATCGACACGATTAAGATGCTCAACAGTTGTCGGAACACGAGCCATCTCTCCACAAACAGTTTCCAGAAGCCTATCAATCCTAACAAGGGAAAGTTTGGCAACATCAAACAAACCCTTAGAAGACATGCCACCTGCAGCACTCACACGGGCATAAGAACCTCCTGGATCTACAGGGGGCACCAGTGTTAACATCCCGGGTCAATTCAAATCTTGGGGAAGTTCCACTCCCTAGGCCAGAGGCACGAGGCATATTAAGAACATGACGTTCAATACACCTAAAGAACACAACCTCAGCTTGTGTCTTCCACTGCATACAAAAACAAAAGTTAACATGTCGCAGAACAAATGAAAGAACATGGAAACAAAAATATAGAAGACAGTACCAGAAGTTCAAGTTAAACTACATAGGAAAGAAGAAACACTCACAGGCAGTTTCCCAAACACCCAGTTGGCTGGGTCATCATCACCCTTCCTAACCAAGTCAGCCGCAGCAAGCTCAGGAAGATTGGCCTGATTCATGAAACTTATGCGAGGGGTACTCAAGTTAATAACAGGCTTGTTGCCAATGATAACGCAGTCCAAATACATAAGAAGTGGCGCGATGGCACAACCTGTGACAACTTTTCCTCTGCTAGTCCCTTGTTGATACCTAATAACAGCCCTTCGAATGTCATTAACAACCAACTCGCAGTAGTCCATATCTGCCATATCTTTAGAGACAAGGTTCTCAGCCATTGCTGCCTCCCTGGACACTCGTGTAAATGTACCAGGAATAACCACTTTCATGAATAGAAGCAGGTAAAACACCTGTAGAGCCAGATCATCATTCGTCTCATCCTTCACAAGTTTCGCAAGGATATTCTGCAGATCCTTTGTCTTGATGTCGTCACTCCTGGCATAGCCAAGTTTGGACTTCAGCCTAATGACAGCATCATCAAACCCATCATTCGAGGGCCTAGGAGGGGTACGATAACCTTGAGGGAATCCAGAAAGATGGTGAATATCATCACTTGTAATACGTAGAACCTTGTTCGCCTCACCCATGTCCAGAATCATGGTTGTAGGGTCAATCCTCGTGTAGATGTTGCCCATCAAAGGACGAGAAATGTTGGAATCAACAGTCAAGTCAAGCACACAACCAAAACCAGCCTTGATAACCCTCGTCTTGTGCCTAAGTTGTAGCATTTTCGCACACGTCTTGACCTCTTTCAGTGAGCAGCGAACGGTCTTGTTAAAACATTTCTCCGCATCTCCTCCTTCGTCACCTGCTTCGGGCACTTTGCCTGCTCTCTTCCTCCTCTCAGGCCACTCCACAAGCTGATACTGAAAAAAATACAATGACAAGGAAAAAAGGAAGAACAATGAGATACAAAAACTACACCAAAATTCCACTAATGCCTACATACAAAGTACATTCCAGAAGTCCAACTATGTCTACATAGGCAGTACAACCATGTATGACCAGAAAATAACATGCTTTCAAAATGTTAGAAATGTACATAGCAGAAGTTCAACCATGTACACCAAGGTAGTAATAAAACATGTACAACACCAAGTTAAGCTAATTTCTTATGTATTTATCCAAAAGTTCACCTATGTACACAAAGGTAGTAATACCATATAAGCCAAGCAGTTCAGATAATTTACTCGTCTATATGAAGCAGAAGGTCAGCTATGTACATAGCAGAAGTTCAACCATGTACACCAAGGCAGTACTACAAACACAAAAACTACAACAACTACAAATGCTCAAAAGCAGTAAACATGAGAGATTCATACCTGATTAGCGGCAACACCATCATCATCATCATCCTCATCATCAGCGTTGAAATCAGCATCATCCTTGTCCTCTGGATTAACATGAGAACGCTTCTTCACACCCTTGTTGACCTTTGCAGGTGCAACCTTGCGCTTAACGCTGCATTTCTTCCCCTTACTAGATGCACCAGCACAAAGCGGAGAAGGCGTAGGGGCTGCAGTGGCAAGCACACGAGGACTATGGCGTGGTGTACCACCGAGGGCTAGCCCTTCCTCTTCAGCAAGTTCTGCAGCCCTTGAAACACGTGGGCTCCTTCAAGGAGTAAGTTCACCAACTAAATTCTTCCTGGCAGCGGTCTTCTTAATTTTCTTCTTCACGGGACAACCATGGCATCAGCGCCACATGACACGTCTTCCTCAGCAACAGAGCAATGCCCAACTGTGAGCTTAGCAACATCAACAGTTTTAGGAACATCAGAACCTTTCTAAAGGCGGGCCGCCATCTTCTTGTCAAAATCTTCTTGCTTCTTCCTATTGCGCTGGTCCTCCAAAAGAAGCTGAAGAGGCACATCCTCAGGTTGCGTGACAGGTTCAGTGCCATCAACAGACTGCGACTGCATCTCTGATATCTGAACATAGCACAAAGGATCCGGAAAAGAATCACAACCTTCGACTGACGGAGCCCCCTGCTCGGCAGCAGCAATGTTTTCTAATAAACCCATCTCGGATAGAATAGCGTTGATGGTGTTCACAGCTTCCTCTCCCATGGACACATCTGCAAAGAACACAAAAAGCATAGCGAAAAAGAAAAATAGTCAGCGACAAAACAAAAAAACACGACAGGAACAAGTTAAAAAAACATGGCTCGAGAATTTAAAATAAAAAGAAAAGGAGTTGCACATACTAGGTGAAGCAAGAGCTCCAGAAGCAAGTTCCTCGAGGCTTGAATTATTCTCAAGGCTCGAAGCAACCTCAGCAATCAAATTCAAAGGATTAACAGGTGATTTAGCCGCATCAGATATTGGAGCTTCAGTATTAACTTCTAAACTCCATCTTGATCACATGCATTTTTTCAAAACTATTCAATTCATCTTCAACTACAAAAAATGCAAGTAAAAAGGAAGTTGAGTCCTAATCCACAATCCTACACCAAAGGGAGTTCTACTATTGCATCAATATATAACACCCAGAAGTTCAACAATACCTAACAAAGAAGTAAACACAATGAACAATTTACAATTTAGATACTAAATATAGAACAATCTACACCAGAGGGGGTACTACATATAAGATGAATGTCTAGAAGTTCAACAATATATAACAAAGTAATAAAACAAATACACAGAACAGAAGTTCAACCAAATTTCGTTATAAACAAACAATAATTAAAACCAAAAGTTTAACTATGTGACCCAAGCAAGTACCACATAAAAAATATGTAGCATGAGCAGAAATACTATTTCACAGGCAAACTAAATATCAATACCATGAGAATGATCACAAAAAAAGAAAAAAAACAAAGGTATACACTATAAAAATGAAAGATTTGGGAAGTCCAACAACACTTGGTGACATAGTTCACCAGCAATTCCTCAAATAAAAACTAAGCAACACTCTACTAACTTAAACTAAGGGTAAAATGCATACAGATGACATTTGTTAGAAGTTCACACTATTAAGAAAAGGCAGTACAACAACACAACTAAGTGAAGATATGGGCAAGAATATATAAGAAAACTGCTATTTAAATTACAAGATCCAACTACAATACAATACCTAGAGAAGGTTTTGAAGCCATGGCAACAGAACCCCTTGATGAATGGAACTCCAAACCCTAGAACAACCTACTAAAAACAGGGGATAGATTGCTTATAGTTAGCAAGTAGAAAATCATACAAGAAATACAAAAAGAAACTAAATCAAACCCTAGGATGAAACAACTAGAACATACCAACAAGTATGAAAAACATGAACAGTAGCACAACTAGGCAAGCACAACAACAAAAAATATCCATAAACTAACTAGCATGTGACAGACACAATCTAGACTTCGAAATCAACAACACTAATGCAATTAGATACATCAGATCCAGCATGAACCAACACAGCAAACCCTCCCTTACATGCATCTGACTGCTGAAATCACCAAAGGGGAAATAAATCCACACAAGTCTGAAGGGGAAAAATTAGCACACACAAGCATCTCACAGACAAATCTCACCACGGGGGAATGAAATCCACACACCACACGCACAAGAACCCTACCTAATCTCCAACCCAACCATCAGAAGAAGGGGTAGGAGGCGGATGCGAGAGTACACAGAAGAAACAGACATGCCTCGACAGATCAGGCGAAACTAAGAGCAAGCATTAGGGGGGGAAGCACCTGTACCTCTCCAAATGACCCCCGCACGCACGAATCTGCAACGGTTCTTCCACCCCCACGACGCCACGTGCAGTTTGGAACCGCGCAGGCAGTTGTGGCTTCGCTTCAGAGGGGAAGATCGCGGACTGGGGCGAGGGAGAGCGGGGCGTGGGGGAGATATAGGAGCGTGGCGCGTGGCGGTTACTCCACAAACGAGCGCAGGCGATAGCGGCGGAGAAGTCGAGGGAGGTTGGAAGAGAGGAGAGCAGCGGAGCGTCAGAGAGGGAGAAGAGAGCGAGCGACAGGAGGAGGGGATTTCTAACAGGTGGTGGCGAGGGAGTCGGGCACTTAATGCCTCCCTGTAGTGGGGTGTGCAGTGCCCAATCTTCTATATCTAAATAGGGGCACCCCACTAGCTGATTTTCCTAAATCCTCATGCAGCCACGTCATCCAAATTGTTATAGCCGTTGATGCAATATAGTTCAAGAGTTTGTAGCCGTCTGATCATGTTTTGTGCAATTTACTGAAACTTGCCACCGCTAAGTGGAAAATAACGATTCGATTCTTCGATCGCACTGTCCCCGCTCAGGTTTCGTACATGGGCTAGAGTTGGATCTGTCGCTGTTGGGCTAGCTCCCGAAACCAACACATGGTATGTGGGCTGTAGCCCATGCCTGTTAGGTCCCACTCATGGTCATCTTCCCTGCGCCGCGACTCTCATACCCATCGTTATCTCTTCCGCCGCCGCAACCGTACCTCTCATATGCCAGATGAAACTGCAGCATTAATCAGCCACATTATGGTCCCTCCATTACCCTGCAATTGATGAAGAATCGCTGGATTTAACTGGGTGGGCATTGCCTTTGCTTTTAGGTGCTGCCATCCTCTCGCAAGACCGTCGATCTAGCTTGCCTCCGACGACACCCTGCCTATTGGGTCGCAGGTCGGGCCGTGGTTCAATTGCCGAGCACCCAGATCTTCCAGCAAGACAAAGCTAAGTCGAACTGCGTGCATTGTTGCTCTCCTCCAGACTTCCTCCGCCAGGCCATCCGGTCCGCCTCGACCCCAATAATTCACCGAGTGATGGGAGGCTTGCTGCTGGTCCGCCGTTCCATTGCCAGCCACCCACCGGTGCTCTCATCCGATGATCCGAACCTCCTTCACCATGCTTGCCTGTACGTCTCGCCTCTTGATCTTTCTATGAGTGTTGGGACCGCCTCTTGATGTTTCTATGAGTATTCTGACGCGGGCTGGGCCGCCGTCCTTTGTCCAGCCATCGTAGATCGTCGAGCAAGGCAGCCGCTACCCGCTAAGTCCTTTGCGTGTTGTTGCTCTGCTCCGAAAGCTGTTGGGGGCAGCGAGAAGCCCGACTAAATCAGCAACGATGATTTCCATAGGGAGTGCACCTTGAGGATGATCACATCAGCATACCAGGTCAGCATCGATGCGCTTACTGCGAGATGGTAAATACCAGTGTTGACATACTTCTGCGTGGCATGTCGTTCATATTATTCCTCACCATTAAGTGGGGATATTTGACAGGCAGATACAATTAAATTTTATGGCCAAAGTCAGTCATCATCATGTCTTATGTGGCAAAGGTGATCCATTCATTATTTATTTGTGAGACCCCATAATCGAGGTCAGAATTTTCTTTCCCACTAAATTTTTTTGAATGCTCAATGCAAATTTGGAGACTTTTTTCCACTGTTTCTTTGGAAGATCCTTTCTTTAAATTTATTGTTCATTATAATGCAGCCGCTCCATGTTTTAGGATATAGTGTTTCACTTAGTTTTTTTATAATACTTCCATGAATATATATATTATTGTTGGCCCACTTTTTATATATGATAATTGTAAACTTAAAAATATCCATTTTGTGTTTAATATAGTTCCAAATTAATTGTGGTTATTTTTCATAGAGTGCTAATTGGAAAGTTATTCTCTTATACAGTCACTGTTCTTAAGTAATGATTATTTTTTCACATTATGAGGATGTTTTTTCATAGAGTGCTAGGGATCAAGATAAATTGTAGCATTGTGTCAAATTTTACAAGTATTCAAACCACTTTTTTGTTCAGATGCTTCAGTGTTATTTCCTTCGTATTAGAGACTTATTACACATGAGAATAATTTTGCGCCAGTGGCAATCCCCAAGTCAGCGAGCAAATGTTTTTCTTTATATTCTTTCCATGTTACTATTTTTCTATAATTTTCTAGATGTAATCCTATAAATAGGTGTATTTACATTTCTTTCCGCAGCAACGCGCGTGGTATCATCTAGTTAATTACAGTTTTACCCCCCCAACAACTAAAAAAGTAAATGCCCTACTGATAAATGAATGCACCATTTAAATGCATCTATTATAAATTCCTAAGATCACACAACAAAATTGCTGGTATCCTTAAAACCAAAAATTAATGGCAAATACACTACCAAGGGAATAAAAATGCATACACAAATATGAACCTACACAAACAAGGGAAAGAAGTTCACAAAATAAAAAACAGAAGTTCAAATACACTAATTAGGGAAGTCAGGGCATATGAATATATAAACAATAAGAAACAACAAAAAGAAGTTCAAATACAAAAACAGATGAAGTCCATATATAACTAAAATACACAACTTAGAAAAAATATAGAAGTTCAAAATTCAAAATAAATAACAGAAGTTCAAGCACACTATAGAGTGAAGTAAGACAAATGAATAAATAATCAATAATAAAAAAACAAAAGAAGTTCAAATACATAAACATATGAAGTCCATATAACAAAGTAAAATACAAAACTTAGAAACTAAAGCCACACCCCTAAGATAGATAGCGGGGTCACAGATGTGACGGACTCACCTCCGCATGTGACGACGTGGCACGCCGCGTCGTCGCCTGCTCCGGCTCGTTCCTGTCTCGGCCTCGCAGGGGGAGGGGAGGGGGGGGGGGGGTCCCTCCCCCTCACCCCTGCTCGTCCTCGCGCTACCGCATTGCTACGCGCTGGGTTTTGATAGGACGCAATGTGGTTATTCTATTTCCACCCCCACTGCACGCACCCCAGAGCCACACCCCTAAGATAGATAGTGGGGTCACAGACGTGACGGACTCGCCTCCGCATGCGACGACGCGGCACGCCGCGTCGTCGCCTGCTCCATCCTGTTCCTGTCTCGACCTCGCAAGGGGAGGGGAGGAGGGGTCCCGACCCCCCTCCCCCCTGCGAGGCCTCGCGCTACCGCATTGCTGCACGCTAGGTTTTGATAGGGTGCAATGCAGTTACTCTGTTTCCACCCCCACCGCACGCACCCCAGAGCCACACCCCTAAGATATATAGTGGGGTCACGAATGTGACGGACTTGCCTCCGCATGCGATGACGCGGCGCCTGCTCCGGCTCGTTCCTGTCTCAGACTCGCAAGGGGAGGGGAGGGGGGTCAAGACCCCCCCTGCTCGGCCTCGCGCTACCGCATTTCTACGCGCTAGGTTTTGACAGGATGCAATGAGTTTATTCTATTTCCACCCCCACCGCATGCACCCCAGAGCCACACCCCTAAGATAGATAGTGGGGTCAAGGATGTGACGGACTCGCCTACGCATGCGAAGACGCGGCACACCGCGTCGTTGCCTGCTCCGACTCGTTCCTGTCTCGGCCTCGCAGGGGGAGGAGAGGGGGGTCCCGACCCCCCCTGCTCGGCCTCGTGCTACCGCATTGCTGCGCGCTAGCTTTTGACAGGATGCAATGCGGATATTCTGTTTCCACCCCCACCGCACGCACCCCAGAGCCACACCCCTAAGATAGATAGTGGGGTCACGGATGTAATGGACTCACCTCCGCATGCGACGACGCGGCACGCCACGTCGTTGCCTGCTCCGGCTTGTTCCTGTCTCGGCCTCGCAAGGGGAAGGGAGGGGGGTCCCGACCCTCCTCCCCCTGCTCAGCCTCGTGCTACCGCATTGTTGTGTGCTAGGTTTTGACAGGATGCAATGCGGTTATTCTGTTTCAACCCCCACCGCACACATCCTAGAGCCACACCCCTAAGATAGATAGTGGGGTCACGAGTGTGACGGACTCGCCTCCGCATGCGATGACGTGGCATGCCGCGTCGTCGCCTAATCCAGCTCGTTCCTATCTCGGTCTTGCAGGGGGAGGGAGGGGGGTCCCGACCCCCTTCCCCCTGCTCGGCCTCGCGCTACTGCATTGCTGCGCGCTAGGTTTTGACAGGATGTAATGCGGTTATTCTATTTCCACCCGCACCGGACGCACCCCAGAGCCACACCACTAAGATAGATAGTGGGGTCACGGATGTGACGGACTCGCCTCCGCATGCGACGACATGGCACGCCGCTTCGTCGCCTGCTGCAGCTTGTTCCTGTTTTGGTCTTGCAGGAGGAGGGGAGGGGGGCCCCCCCTCCCCCTACTTGTCCTCACGCTACCGCATTGCTGAGCGCTAGGTTTTGACAGGACGCAATGCGGTTATTCTGTTTCCATCCCCACCGCACGCACCCCAGAGCCACACCCCTAAGATAGATTGTGGGGTAATAGATGTGACGGACTCGCCTTCGCATGCGACGACGTGGCACGCCGCGTCGTCGCCTGCTCCGGCTCGTTCATGTCTCGTCCTCGTAGGGGGAGGGGAGGGGGGGGGGTCCAGACCCTCCCTACTCGGCCTCGTGCTACCGCATTGTTGCGCGCTAGGTTTTAACAGGACGCAATGCGGTTATTCTGTTTCCACCCCCACTGCACTCACCCCAGAGCCACACCCCTGAGATAGATAGTGGGGTCACGGATGTGACAGACTCGCCTCTGCATGCGACAACATGGCACGCCGCGTCGTCGCCTACTCCGACTCGTTCCTGGCTCGGCATCGCAGGGGGAGGGGAGGGGGGTCCCGACCCCCTCCCACCTGCTCGGCCTCGCTCTACCGCATTGCTGCACGCTAGGTTTTGACAGGACGCAATGCGGTTATCAATGATTGAAAAAAAAATCCATAAAAAATTATCAACAATTATTGATGAAGTTCAAATTGTTATAACACAGAAGTTCGGGGGTTTGAAAAAACATCAAATGAACATGTAAAAAAATTAAACATAAGCAAAAATATTGTAAGTTCAGGTTAAACACATACTGAAGTTCTACCACTGTTCGAAGTATGCAAACATGTTACAAAAAAAATCGAAAGGTATGCATGCATATGGTGGAATAAACCCATAGTTTCCCATGGAACAAACTCAAATCAAAATTCAAAAATTGAATAGTAATAAAAAATATATATAGAGAGAGCGCAATTTTGCACCGCCTTGCAATGTGGAAAGCAGGAAGTTTAATCATTGGTACCATTGAAGTCCAACTACTACCACAGAACATGGATGAACCAAAAAACTAATCCCAAAGACAGAATAAATGTAAAAAAGGATCCGTGTGTCCACGGACCAGCTACATATTTAAACATATCAGTACTCTCACAAACAAAAAAAAGTACACAATTTTTTTATAACAACACCAACCGAACAGATCGCATTGCAGCATCACCTTAATAACATGCTTTAAAAAGAGGGAAGTTCAAGCACAAAAGGTGCGGAAGTCCAACTCTATAACACGGACAGTAGAATCACTAAAAAAAAATACACACTATCGAATTTAATTTTCAGATTTAATCACTTGGGTGACTACACCTTCTCAGTCCGCGACCTCGAATGATATCCTACTGCGCCCTAACATCAAAACGTTAAATCCACCAAGCTGTCTCATCGAAGAACTAAAACCAACACGGGCGGACACGAGATCCAGTCGCCCCAATTTCAGGCGTGTACTCGCTTGCCCGATCAAATTAACAATGTATGAATGATCTAATCTCACTACTGCAATCAAATCCGCCTTCTATATTCACAGAAAAACAACAAATCCACAGAAGCCGCAGAGACCACTCCCGCGGGCGAAGAACACAGAACCCGAAATCAAATCCGTTCAAATTAACGACAAATTATCCACGAAACTCGTACCTACACCAAATTCCCATCATGTTAAAGGTTCTAGAACATCCTGTGAATGCATTAAACGTGTAAACAAACACAAGTTCATCCGCCCCGAGAGTGAATCCGCCAAAATGCAAAATCACGAATCAAAACGAGCATTTAGATGTAGGTATGGGTATCTAGATTATAGTCACATCCCAGATAACACTACCGACCTAAATAATTCGCGGGGCAAGCCACGGTTGCAAACATAGCCAGAAGTTCGGGTTCGTACTAAGGGAAGTGTAGGAGCGTTACTCAGAAAGTTCAGGTTGTGATCAGAATATTATTCTGTTCCCATGATCAGAATTGTGTTTATATGTGTGTGTAAATACACATACATATACATACATATATATATATATGGATTAGAATAGTTATTTGGATCACAGCATCCTCTATAAGGGCCTGACAGGGCCCTCCCGAACTTCCCTGAACTGTCGGGACGGCTTGAGAGGATCCTACCCGATCCCGAGGCCTCCCCGACAGGATCCACCTGATCTCGATCCCGAGCCGCCCCAGGCCCCTCCTCGCCTCGATCCGTTGCTCCTTCCCTCGATCTGCCGCCTTCCCCCGTCTCCAGCTCTTGGCTGGCCGGATCCGCCGCATCGCCTCCGTCTCTAGAGCCTGGTCGACCGGATCCGCCGCCACCCCTCCGTCCCACCTCTTGGCCCACCACCGGCACGGGCGAGCGAGCGACGGCGGACGCCGACGCGAGGGAGCCCTCGTCGCCTAGATGCGGCGAAGCCGCCATGGACTTCCGGAAGCTGCATCCTCCTTCCATCTTCACCGCCCGACACATTGGCAGAGTAGATGACGGCCCCGACGGAAGCTACAGCGAACGGCGCGGCCAACGGGGCAACTCCGCGGCAGAGGCGGCATCGGTGGTGCCTTCAAATCCATTAGCGATACATGAACTTATTCCCACTTGTCGCCTTCTTCTTCAATCGTCCCTTGCCTGACCTTCTTGCTTCGTGCAGATGAACTTCGCGCCCTATGCAAGACATGGATTGCCATGCGGTTCCTCCCCTAGCTCACCGACAATTGCTCACAAGGTGGCCTATCAGCTGCTGGAAAAATGTTGGCCGAACTTCTAGCCAGGGTATGGTTGAACTTCTTCCCTCCGCTTGTTATTTTCTTACTGCCATGTGAAGTTCAGGTACATCTGTGAGCATCAGTCCAGGCTACAAAAGCTTTTTTAAAATCTGCCTGAACTTCAAATCCATGTGAAGTTCAGGTAGTCTATGAGCATCAGTCCAGGCTGCCAAAGATAGTAGTAAATCTGCCTGAACTTCACATCCATGTGAAGTTCAGGTAGTCTGTGAGCATCAGTCCATGCTGCCAAAGATAGTAGTAAATCTGCCTGAACTTCACATCCATGTGAAGTTCAGGTAGTCTGTGAGCATCAGTCCAGGCTGCCAAAGATAGTAGTAAATCTGCCTGAACTTCACATCCATGTGAAGTTCAGGTAGTCTGTGAGCATCAGTCCAGGCTGCCAAAGATAGTAGTAAATCTGCCTGAACTTCACATCCATGTGAAGTTCAGGTAGTCTGTGAGCATTAGTCCAGGCTGCCAAAGATAGTAGTAAATCTACCTGAACTTCACATGTGAAAAGCCATGTGAAGTTCAGGCTGTGAATAATGCTAAGTTCAGTTAGAAAAGTATAGGCAGATGTAACTTGTGTGCTGATAAACATTATTTTCTTTTATGACAAGAAGACGAGAGACGCATGAAGAAGCTCAAAAGTTTCCAGCAGCAAGTACTCAATCCCAAGCCCGTACACGTTGCACCACCCCCTCAATGGGTCACCCCTCCAACGCACCAACTACATTGCCAAACTGCTCCAGACCAAAAATTGATGACACCCAAAGCACATGGAGACTTCCAAGATGCTGGGTCACAGCCCTATCCGCACAACTTTGCGGCTCCACCTAATTGGGTGACGCCGGAAATCCCCTGCGGATTATTTGTATCCACGAGCAGACTCCCAAGCACGCCGATGGAGGAGGGGTTTAGCTCAAGTCCTGCGTGTAACTCTGGAGGTTATCATGGTGTGCCTCGTCAACGCCAAACGGAAGCAACTAAACAAGATCCCAGGACAAATCAAGCAGGAACACACACACAGAGGAGAGTGCTCTGCACACTACCACCATTGGATCCTCCTGCTGCTGCTGCTACAAGTCAGAATTGTACGGGACATAAGGTAGATGGATTGCTTCACAAAACAAAAGTGCGAACCAATAAAAGGATCGCAAAACCTCCACAACCACCACAAGAAAAAAGGACGCAAACAAGAGAGAGGCCATCTTTAGCCCTCCTTCCTCCTCGCGATCTACTCCTGCATCCTGCTATGATAACTCCACTGTGCCCCATCCTAGAGGGCCAGCAGCAGACTCCAGTGGAGTTGCGATCATACACGCACGTAAGTGAAACAAAAAATATTTATATACGCATCTTGTATTATCTGCAAATTTTCTGCTCCCTCTAGGATAACAAGTTCATAAACTGCATTTTAACGTGCCGTTTGGATTATTTTTTCTTTTTCTGCAGATGCCGGATCTCCCGGATTATCTAATACCAAGACTAAAGATGCAATTCAAAGATGTAGAGAAATCAAGGGAATTTTATACAGATACGCCAGACACGCTGGTTTTGGAATCAGGAAGATGGGAGGGAATGACAATCACAAGTATTTTGTTTCCGCGTTCCAAGGGAAACACACCACTTCTGTCGGTGTTCTGGGAATGGGGGTCCCCAGACTTGCCTGCCTACCGCCTGCGGCGTGGCTCAAGTTGGGGCCCAATGCAGCCCAGCTTCATCAGCTCAAGCTCAAGACCCTCGCGAGGAGCCAAGCCTCGCGGGGCAGATGACAGGAAGCTTCCTTAGGAGCAGCCTCCTCAGGTAGGCTCGCGAGGAGGCGGAGAGATCAAGGTAGGGTACCTCCCGAGGAGCCCGTGATGCAAGCCATGACGATCGAGACCAGGCGGGCGCTGGCCTGCGTAGTGTCCTTGTTTCCCTTTTGGTGCAAAGGGGGCAAGCATAGACCAAGGCATCAGGCAAAGGTTACCGTTTCGGTGCAACAAGACCAAGACCAGCAAAACGGCAGGATGGAGGTCATCGTGGAGCCCAGGACGGCGTCATCGTCAGAGCCTTTGGCAGCCGAAGACCAACTTTAGTCAGGATAAGTGTATTAGATGTTCCCCTTCAAAATGGCCAATTGTTGGCACCCTTCCCGCTCATTATTTGCGAAGAGGCCCAGGGCCTCCCTCTATAAATAGGGCTAGCCACCACAGGGTAGAGGCATCTAGAGGACAGATCGATCCGAGAGAGAGAGAGAGGTGACTGAACTCACCCAAGCAGTTCATCGCACCAGCTCAAGAACAGCCCCTCATGAGGCTGTTCTCCCTTTGTACTGTTCATCGTCAGCTCCTGAGGCAATCCACCACACCACACACTGGACTAGGGTATTACACCACAATGGTGGCCTGAACCAGTATAAATCTTGTGTCCCTTGTGTGTTCATCTTTCTTGCTTAGATCCATTGCGAGACTTTGACGCGTGAGCTGGTAGGGGAAAGATCTTCGCGCGCACCCCAGTGTTCGAACCTCAAGGGTTTGCCGGAACCCGAAATCCGACATTTGGCGCGCCAGGTAGGGGTGCGCCGGGATCCTTCTTCCGCCGCCTCGCGTTTCGTCGCCTCGCCGCCCTGATGTCAAGCGACCCCGCTGCCAACGCCGACCGGTGGGCGGCGTGGCCCGCCCACGCCGTGTCGCCGGCCCAGGGCGACCTCAACCTTGCGCCTCAAGCAGCTCGCGCTCTGCAGGGCGCTGCGGGGCGTGGGCAACGCGACCAGATGCCGCCTTCCCTCACACCGCGGCAGGTGCGGTCAGCAGCAAGAGCTTCGAACCATGCCGTGGCCACAGCGCCGTACATCTGACGAGAGCAGGCGAACTCCAGGGCCGCACTCATGGTGGCCCGAGAGCTACTATGGTGCCGGCTGCTGGAGGGCGGCCGTGACGTGTTGCTAGAGCGAGTAGCCGAACTCCTGGCCGCCGCCGCCTCGGGAGCACCTCCTTTCTTCGTCCAGCTGCCACCCCAGGTCCAGGGCAGGCCGTATGGCGGCCCCATACATGCCCACGCAACTCCGAGCAGACTCCAGGCCCTACTCAACGCCAAGCCGATCGTCAGCACCGGGCGCCAAGTCGCGCCGGCCCCAGCTCTGGCCGGCGAAGGAGCGCACGTCGTGGCCTTCAGCCTCGGCGGGCCACCACGCCATCACCCTCAAGACAACGCTCCAGGCCGGACTGCGTGGCATGTGGGGCACTACAGCGAGAACTGCGGGGCGGTGGTCCCAGAAGCCTATGTGCCCCACATGGTGGATCGAGAGTGCGCATTGGAAGAAGGCCATGGCTCGTTCCTCGGGCCAGGCTGGGGCGAGGAGCCACCAGAAGCTGAGCTCTTTCAGGAGTCCCAAGAGGGCCTCGATGGCCGCGCCAGTTGAAGCAACTATCTGGTACCACTAATTCCTCAGGAGCAAGCTTATGCTAACCATGGGTCGCAGGAGGTACAGGTCGCCGCGGCAGATGGCTGCCCCAATGCTGCAGCCTCTTCCCCCTCGGGAGGAGGGCACCGGGGGCTGCAGGAGAGGGGCCGAGATCCGGGTTCGTCCCCACGGCGCTCAGCGCAAGGCGTTCTCCGGAGGTAGGCCCTCTGCCAGGGAGGTGCCATAGGGCCTGCCCCCGGCAGAGGACCCGTGGTCGTCGGGGGAACCGCTGGCGACCGCTCTACCCCATTGGCGTCGTCCTTGGTTTCCGGTCGCCATCAATGGTGGTAGAGTGTGGCGCAAGGCGGGGCTCTCGTCTGGCGATATGAAGCAAGGCCGGTACCTGTGAAGAAGGCCCCAGTGCCTGTGAAGCTCGCCGCCCTGTGACACTCTTACGTAATAATGAGTGGGGCTCTACACGCTCCGGTGTCTCCGGAGAGCCTCCCTCGGGCCTCGGGGGCTCCCGCCCACGCCCAGTAGCAGCACTTAGCTCCATGCTGGTGAGAAGACGTCGAAGACTAGACTAGGTGCCGGACGCGGCTTTTTGCCTTTTGCCTTTTCCTCTCTTGACAAGTTTCTTCGATTTGAATTTAAGTTGGATTTGAGCTTGAGACTTGCGTGTGTCTAGGGAAGGGGTGTTTAGTCTTGTTCCAGCAATCTCTCGTGTTCTGGTTTCGGCTTTGCATCCAAGTTAGCGTCAGCTGCCTCCCCTCGCGAGCCGGGCCAGGCCAAGCACGTCTACAATCCGGACCGCTGTCGCCGCACCCTCTCCGGAGGTTCTCATCGCAGGATCAATGGGATCACCCAGAAGACACTCGAGGCGTTGCGGCCCCCACAGGCCCGCTCGGGATTCGTCAGGGTCAGAAGGTAAACAGGTCAGCTGACCCATCACCGGGCCAGTGGCTAAGCTCACACGCAGCGTTATGCTTACAAGGATATCGATCGCAAACCTTTACATGAGGGGCTTCCCCTCCCAAAATGCTCTTACAGTCTTCAGGGCCAAGCCCGAACCTTCTTCACGCAGGGTAAACAGCGGTGACGTACGATCAGTCGGACATATCACTCGCCGCGTCATCTGGGGCGCCTCCAGAGGCGTCGCTGGCATCGCTGGCATCATCACCATCACCACCAACACCTCCGCCAGCGCCAGGCACGTCCACCACGCCGCCTTCATCGGCGGCCACGATCACGCCATCATCATCGGATGCGAAGGCCCTAACGAGGGCGTCCACGTTGTCCTCCACCCATTGCGCCAGGTCGCCCTGGATGGCTATGGGCACAGGTGCAATGGCGGCATCAAAATCGAAGTGGGGATCCCTGTCCTGCAGATAGCTGAAGACATGGGAGAAGGCACGCCCGAGCAAGGCTTCTCCTCGACGAGCCGACGGGACCTCTCGGAGCGGTTCTCCAGAAGCATCACCACGTCAGTGAAATATTGGAGGTTGCCGGCATAATTGGTCTCATGCGGCACCTCGGCAGCGGCCTCGCAAATGTTGCCCAGGGCCGTGTTAGCCCGTTCCCTGAGCGTTCGGAGCATGGGGGCATGCTCATGCTCCAAGACCCGCCTCTGACGGATCTCGTCCTTGTTCTGCCGGGCGACAGCCTCGGCGCCATCAACCCTGTGTCGGAGAAGAAGCAGCTCGGCGCGGGAAGAGGCTAGCTCTGCCTGCGCTGCGCCAAGGGCGGCAGCGGAGGAGTCTGCACCCCGCGTCACTCCGACCAGTTTGGCCCTGAGGGCCGCGGTCCTACCCTCAGCTTCAGCCCTGATCAGCTACAACCTTACTTCGTATTGGCGCTCGAGATCCGAGCGAGCTTCCGCCACGCGGCGGTCGACCTCTTCCTGGGCTCGAGCTTCGCGCACGGCGACGTCATCCTCCACCTGAGCCACCAGGCGCTCCCTCGTCTCCAACCGCTCAAGGTCAAGGTTGCGCTTGGCGGCCCCCAGCGTCAGCGCTTCCTCGCGCTTCTGGAGATCCACCTGGTCGACGGAAGCCTCCTTCAGCGACACAAGGGCCGCCTGGCGCAGTTCCACTTGCTCCTCCAGAGAGTTGCTCTAGGCTTGGAGCTCCCACACGCGCTCCTCTGCATCCTTGCGCCGTCGGTCTGCTTCCCGGGCATCCTCGACAGCTTGAGACCAGGCCTCTCGCGAGGCCGCCAGTGACGCTTCAGCCTTCGCGTTGTCAAGGTCGCGCCGGTGACGCGCAAGGGCAACGGCTACCTTCAGCTTGCGCCTCTCTTCAGCAAGGCGGAAGCCTTCAGCCTCGAGGTGCGCATCCTCGCCAGCAAGCTCCGCCCCGATCCGGCTCACTGCATCCGCCGCCCCATGGAGGAATTCTTGGCAAAGGGCGCGGCGCTCGCGAGCATGCCTGAGTACGTCTTCCGCGTCACCCTCCGCCACTGGTGAACCCGGAGGGCACTGGGGAGGCATGCCCCCTCCCGGTGCAGGGCTGGGGGCTGGTGCCCCAGCAATCGCCGGACGGGCCTCGCCAGGAGCCCGGCCTGGCACCAGCCCGTCCCCAGAAGAGGAGCTCAAGACTGACTTCAGCTAATCGCCGTTCATGATCAAGGAAGGAGCAGGGGGCAAGCTGGCCGTGCCCCAAGAGAACTCGTGAAGGGAGGACAGCAGGCGCGCAGGCTCGAGATGCCCAGCGGGACGGGCCACTTCTCTGACTGGCCGAGCGGCAGGGGCGCCGCTCGAGCTCGGCGCGCCAAGGGTCAGTAGCAAGGACAAAGCTTGGAGGGGTGGCTCCTTGGCCGTCTTCGTGAATTCAGGAGGAAGGGCCCTGAAAGGCCGCGATCAGCTACAAGAACAGAGAAATAAAAGAGCAAAGAAAGAAGAGGACTTACTCGTCCATGGCAAAGTACTTCCTGTGCTTCAACAGGCGGCAAGGGCGATCGTCACCACCCAAGGCCTCCTTCCTCTTGCGGAGGGCCTCGAAGTCTATGCGAAACCGGCCTAAGCGCTCGGTGTAGGGATCGGTCTATGGCATGGAGGAGGCGTCAAGGCGGTCAGCGCCAAGGGGACCGGCCTGAGGAGCGCCACCGGGCACCGCCTCATGAGGAACGACCGAGGCCTCGGGAGCCCCAACCTGGGGAGCCGTAGGCCGCAACTCCTCGCCTGCCATTGCTCCAGGACGGGCTTCAGGAGATGCCGCCTCTAGAGCTCCACGCGGCATCAGCACCTCAACATCATCCCCTTTAGCTCCCGGCGGTTCTCGTCTCCCTGCTCCATCGCTTGAGACAGGGCCGCTTTGGGTAACCGGAAGAGCAACCACGGCGATAGGATTCTCGTGGGGCCCCCTGAGGCCAGCCGGGCGCAACCCCCACTCGTCGAAGCTGGGCATATGCTTCATGAAATCCGCCCTACCCGAACAAAGATACAGGAGGGCACCATCATGTCGAAGGCTTCCTGGGGAAGGATCGCCAGTCAGGACCTTGAGCACCGTCCTCAGCGCTTCAGGCGCCAGGTCCTCCTCCGGGAGCCGCATGCGGTCTTTGTGCCCCGCAAAGTCCCACATCCGGAGAGAGTGGCGCTGAAGAGGAGCAATGCGACACTGGAGGAACTCCTTCACCACCTTGGGCGCCATCACGTTGAGCGCCCTGAAGGTCTCGAAGTGGCGCCAGACAAAGACGAGCCGTGGGCTCACGAGCGCCTCATGACCCCAGCTTGAGCTGGGAACAACATGCGAGGTTGGGTGCGAGAGTAGGGGGATGGGAGCCCCAACATCCACATACAACCACTGCTCTCTGAACTTGGCCTCAGAGGGAGGAAGGCCGAAGTCGATCCCTGAAGCAGCCGTCTTTGGCACGACAAGGAAGCTCACACACCCAGAGCATTGAGTGGGGTCGCTCAGGCGCAAAGAGAAGAAGTGGCGCAGCAGGGCAACGGAAGGAGGAATGCCCACCATTGCCTCGTAAACAAAAGCAAAGACAGCCAGGAGGGTAATGGACTCAGGCCCGAGGTGCATCATGTGGATCTGATAATGGGAGAGCACCGCATTGAAGAAAGCAGAGAAAGGGGGAACCAGACCCGCCCAAAAGGCGTCGACGAAGAACCGGACCTCCGTGACGACCCTATCAAAGGAAGCATGGGACGCAGGCCAGACCGTGGTCCGGCCGCACTCATTGAAGATGGTGGCAAGAGCAGAACGGACCTTGCGCAAGGCCTCGCGGTTGAGTATGATGGACCGGGCAACGGCGGGGGCCACCGCCGGAGGCGAGCGAGACGAAGACGCGGGCTCATTCCCCTTTTCCTTCTTCGGCGCCATGACAGTGGGAAGGGGGGAGAGAGTTTGAGTTGGATTGGAGGCGGAGGTTGAAGCTCGAGGAAGGAGGAAGGGCAGGAAGCGCACGGGCGGCGAAAGGGGAATAGCTGTGTGCAACCACGGGTCCGCCTAGCCGGGCGCATAATAAGGCATCATGGGGAAGCGGAGGCGCCCACATCCAATCAACCGCCACGCGATGCCCAAGGCTGTAGGCTGTTGGGGCCTGCGGCGCTTCGCACTTGCCCCTTCGCTTCTCTGCTAAGCCAAGTCCGGGCGCGCCTTGGGCCCGGGGGCTACTGTCGGCTTTCTGGGAACGGGGGTCCCCAGACTTGCTTGCCTGCGGCCTACGGTGTGGCTCAAGTGGGGGCCCAACGCAGCCTAGCTTCATCAGCTCAAGCTCAAGACCCTCGCGATTGGCCAAGCCTCGCGGGGCGGACGATAGGAAGCTTCCTCAGGAGCAGCCTCCTCAGGCAGGCTCGCGAGGAGGCGGAGAGATCAAGGCAGGGTACCTCCCGAGGAGCCCGTGACACAAGCCATGACGATCGAGACCAGGCGGGCGCGGCCTGCGCAGTGTCCTTGTTTCCCTTTCGATGCAAAGGGGGCAAGCGTAGACCAAGGCATCAGGCAAAGGTTACCATTTCGGTGCAACAAGACCAAGACCAGCAGAACGGTAGGATGGAGGTCATCGTGGAGCCCAGGACGGCGTCATCGTCAGAGCCTTTGGCAGCCTAAGACCAACTTTAGTCAGGATAAATGTACTAGATGTTCCCCTTCAAAATGGCCAATTGTTGGCACCATTGCCGCTCATTATTTGGGAAGAGGCCCAGGGCCTCCCTCTATAAATTGGTCTAGCCACCACAGGGTAGAGGCATCTAGAGGACAGATCGATCAGAGAGAGAGAGAGATGCGACTGAACTCAACCAAGCAGTTCATCGCACCAGCTCAAGAACAGTCCCTCGCGAGGCTGTTCTCCCTTTGTACTGTTCATCATCAGCCCCTGAGGCAATCCACCACACCACACACTGGAGTAGGGTATTACACCACAATGGTGGCCTGAACCAGTATAAATCTCGTGTCGTTGGTGTGTTCATCTTTCTTGCTTAGATCCGTTGCGAGACTTCGACGCGTGAGCTGGTATGGGAAAGATCTTTGCGCGCACCCCAGTGTTCGAACCTCAAGGGTCTGTCGGAACCCAAAATCCGACAACTTCTGTTTCAGAGGCTGACAGGCAGTGAAACAAAACATCACAGAGGACAGGCTGCAATGGAAGAATGAGGGTGAAGGTGCAGGAGGATAACCCATGCGTGGCAGTGGACATTGAGTACAATCATAATCACCCATTCATGCAAACTGATGACACGCTGGTTTTCTTGCACTCACACAAGAAATATGACCCCACTATGTTGGAGTACGTAAAACTCCTGCAGTACCATGATGTCAAGCACACAACAATCATGTCCATGCTATCTGAAAATGAAGATGGAAGCTACTTCCTAAGCATGACCGGATGAGACTTACTAAACCAGTGAGTATTCAAACATCCACATACTGCAATGCACATAGCATCCTAAGTCACAACCCTTTGCTAGCAAAATTAACAAAATGAATGTTTGCATCTAATTTGCAGGAAAGCCATGAGTGCAAGGAAAGATGATTTGGATGATGTGTTGAAACTTGTTTCATTCTTCAAGGACATGAAGGCAATCAATGATGAGTTTTTCTATGACATACAAGTAGACAAGGACAAGTCAATCAAAAACATTTTCTGGTCCAATGCAAGCTGTCAAGGAGCGTATCAAGACTTTGGTGATTGCGTAACCTTTGACACAACTTGCAAAACCAATAGATTTCATATGCCTCTGGGAGTGTTTGTTGGAACAAACCATCACTTGTAGTCAACAATATTTGCTGTTGCCCTTATCAAAGACGAAGATGCAAATTCATTCAAGTGGCTGTTTGATATATTTGTACGGTGCATGAACAACAAGCACCCAACTTGCATTGTAACAGGTGAGTTCAAATAAAAAACTATACAAGTTTCATCATCTTTTTAGTCTATCGGTCTGTATTGGGTATATTTGGTGTTATCTGAAAATAATATACAACAAGCAGTTCAACCACTATTAGCACAGAAGTCCAACTAACAGTGGAAGAAAGCAAAATTATCTGTCACATGTTTAGAAAATAATATACAGCAAGCAGTTCAACCACTGTTAGCACAGAAGTCCAACTAACAGTAGAAGAAAGCAAAATTATCTGTCACATGTTTAGAAAAACACTAGTCATGAATGTGAAGTTCAGTTACAGGAATCATAGAAGTTCAAGGACAAAAAGATGTAAAGAAAAAAATATGTAACATGTTCAGAAAAATATAGTTATTTATGTGAAGTTCAAGCACTGGTACCACAGAAGTTCAATAACACTCCTGTAAGAAAATTTGAGTGTGACAATACTAGGTAGTCCTACTGCTACCTGTTAAGTTCAAGCATTGGTACCACAGAAGTTCAAGAACACTGCTGTAAGAAAAAATACATGTGCCTTTTTAGATAGTCATATTGCTGCATGTGAAGTTCAAGTACTTGTACAACATAAGTTCACCATTACTGCAAAAAAGGAGCAAGTTACATTTTTTTAATTCATGCAGACCAGTGCCCGTCGATGGCGAAAGCTATACCACAATCATTCCCAAACACCGTCCACAAGCTATGCCGTTGGCACATCCTGAAGAAGTACAAGGAATACCTCGCATTGCTGTACAAAAAGTACAAAACATTCAAGAGGATTTCACAGCTATATTAAACTGGTCGCTTATGCCAACGGAGTTTGAAACTACCTGGGATGAACTCGTGCACAAGTACAACCTGGAGAACGACCAGATGATGATGCAGCTTTGGAATGATAGGAAAATGTGGATTTCAGCATATTACAAGAACATTTTCTGTTCCAGAATGACTTCCACACAACGAAGCAAGAGCATGAACCACATGCTCAAGAGAGGGTTTGTCAAGGGGACCCAGAACCTACACAAGTTTGCTAGGCGGGTAAATGCTTGCGTACAAACTCGGATACAGAAGGAGAACGAGCAAACAATGACCAACATGGTATGAACACACACACAAAAAAAGAACCCCATCATATTGTGTTTTCCTTCAAACATGTGCACTTTGAATTTAAAAAAATGAAACCCATGACTCTGCTTCTACTAATATCTTATGTTTTGACATGTGCAGACCAATCCTGTGAGAAAAACAACATACGGCTACGAGGAAGACATGTCTATCAAGTACACGAGAGCCTTGTACACCAAGATGAGGACTAGGATGAGAAAAGCCACGCTATTTCGCACAAATCCTACAGCAGAGCCCACTAAGTACCTTGTGTACTACGACAACAAGGCTGGCCATGATGATGAAGAAAGATTTTCTTGGTCGAAGCATGAATTCCAGGTTGTAGCCGACCCTGATAATGAAATATACGAGTGTTAATGCAAGCTATGGACACACACAGGTGAGCGGAAAAACAAACTCACTAAATAGCTAAACTAGTAGTATCATATCAAAATATGTGAAACTCATTGCTGGCTCACAAACTATGTATTCTGCATTCATCACAAAGATGCAGGCCTCTTCTGCCTTCACATCATGAACATACTAGATCACCTGAAGCCTGACAAATTTCCAAATAAGTATATCCTCAAACGGTACACAAAGACTGCGAAATCACAACTAACCTTTGATATAAGGGACTACAACACAACAGCATCAGATGGCAGCTCAAGACTATCGAAGCAAGACATCTTGCCACAACTAAATTTGATGGTTAACAAGAAAGCGATGAGATGTGACCAGCAATATGACAGAGCCTACTATGTTCTCAAGAGGCTCGTGGAAGAGCTTGATGCAATACATTCGGCAAATCGAGCGGATGCTGATGAAAGGATGGCTCAAGAGGATGCTGAAATTGAAGATGACCTTCATTATTATGCAGTTGAAATGCTAAACGCCGCTGCTCATGCCAACCAATTCAAGTAGGCTGTTGACCAATCAATGGAGCAGTGCCAGCAAGAGACGGTGAAACTGCCGCTATACTCTGAAACAAAGGGTAGGAAGAAAATTTCTGCAGCAAATAAAAGTGGCAAGGGAGCTCAAATAAAGGCACCACCTGTAGGAAGAGTCGTCGTGCTCGATCGGAATGGAGTGCCACTTGGACACAGGAAATGTAGTGTGTGCAACCAGGTTGCGGGACACAACAAGCTCACCTGTCCAATACTCTTGGAAAGAAACGATGCCGAGGAGGTCAAGCAACCCAAAGTTCAAAAACAGCAACCCAAAGTTATAGAAGAAAAGAAGGGACCACACCCACAGAAAGCAAGCAGCAGGCTTTGTAGCATATGCAAGCAGTATGAACCACATAATTCAAGAACATGCCTGCAGCGCGCAGATGCTGCAAATACAAGCAAAAAGCCAGAGAAGAAATAGAAAGCAAAACCTAGAGCCAGCAACAAGAAAGTGGTGGAAGATGAAGAGGAAGAAGAAGATGAAGACACAATCGAATAAGAGGAAGACGAAGAGGAAGAGGAAGAGGATGATGAAGAGGAAGAGGAAGAGGATGATGAAGAGGAAGAGGACGATGAAGAGGAAGGTAGAGAAGAAGATGAAGAAGAAGAGGTACATGTCAAGCAAAAACCACCACAGCCAAAGCCTAGGAGGAGCGCAAGGCTGATGAACAGTTAGACTAGGTCAATTAAACGAAGCGAACTTATGTCATGCCAATGTGCAGAATATTATTCCACTTTTGAAACAATAGTTTAGGAGAAAGCTTACTTGAACTTTCATTGCTGAAGTTTCAAATAAATTATACAGTAGAAGTTCAAGTAAGCTTTCTGCAGAAGTACTAGTATAGTATAAGAGGAGGTGCTGGTGATGTATTGCATGAGAGAGCAAGCAGTAATAAAATGAAAAAATATGCACTGTGAAGTTCAAGTAATATTGCAGCAGAAGTCCTGATATATTATGGCAGGAAGTGCTGTGCTGGTGATGTATTACATGCAGAGTGGAAGCAAGAATAAAAATCAAAAATATACAATATGAAGTTCAAGCAACATTACAGTGGAAGTTCTGGTATACTATGGAAGGAGGAGGTGCTGGTGTTGTATTCCATAAAAGAGCAACCAGCATATAATTATACAGTCTGAAGTTCAGGTTAGCTTGCAGAAGAACTTCTGGCATATAAAATCATATACAATCAATGTAGGAAAAAATATACTTAAAAAATTAAAGTTTTGCCATATGAACTAAGGTTAGCAAGCCTAAGACAACGCGCTCAGATATGAAGTTCTATTTGGATACATGCAGAAGTTCATGTACAATGCTGACAAAAGACATAAGGAAAAGTTAAGGAGTGTATGAGAATATTTTTACACAAAGTTATAGTTCAAATCCGTTCGCAGTTGAAAAATCACAAAAAAAAACAAATATAGTTCTATGCAAAAGGCTACGTATTGGTTGGGTTAAAAAATAACAATACATTACACAACACAGAAAATCCTATCCATCTGAAACTAGCAGCCCAGCCAGATCTCAAGCAGAATTTCAAGTCAAAGATCATATGTTGGGGCGCAAAATTAAACAACACAAACAAAAAACAAGCAGTTCAGCCATAGCCGAGGGAGAAGTTCAGGTACATCTGTTGCTGAAAAACATACTACACATGGATACTGAAAATGATGCATTATATTGAAATTCACAAGCCAAATCATTCTTCACACCAAATACATTTTCCTCAAGTATCATAAGTAATAGTGCTGCAGCTATAGATACACAAATCACTAAACAATTCTTAAAACCAAATCTTTACAGAATCGTTCCAATCACTATCAAACATAAATCTTTACGAGATCAAATCTGCACTAAAACTAATGCTTCGACTTCACGGGCCAAAGGACTGAATCTCTTTAGGAAGCTCTGCATGCACGACTTCATTCTTCTCGCTAAAGATTAGAGTGTGCATGAACTCGGCCTTCCAGTCATTTGCAGCAGCCTACCAACAGGAAATGAAACGATAGTTTAGTAAAGGATAACTAAGACCACAGTAGGAGCGTCTCAGCAAAAACAAACAACAAAAATGAAATGATGATCAGACAAGCACAAGGACAAAACATACCTCCACATCACCAATATCATCAACAAGCTCATCACAATCATATAGAGAGCAGAACTTCACGACAAAGAAACCACAATCATTATTCACTTGCTTTGGAACATCGATAAAAGTCGGCCTCTTTGCAATAGTCACCCAGTTAGGCTGCTTGCTTGCTTTGTACGTAGCCTTGCCGTACACCTCCTCAAGCAACCCAACAAATCTCTTGATCTGCAGGAAATGCCAAAATAACATTAAGTCAAAAACATGTTAACCAAAATAGTTAGGTTTCAGGTACATAAAAGGGACATTTTCATACGATCCAGCTAAACACATAGGAGAAGTTCAACTATGAAATGATAGTCAGTTCAAGCAATATTACCAAAACAGAGACAGAAAACATATTTTGTCAACACAAGCCATAGTAAACTTCGTTTCAAACAAGCAGATATGGAAGGAGGTTCAGGCTAAGAAACACTCACGATATTTTGGGAGTCTCCATTGAAACTTTTTTGCAACGTTCCCTTATTGCTGTAAGGTAGTGAATCAAGGATGTCAATGCTCCCACGATATCTATTCATCACATACACACTGTAGTGCGCCATTGTGTCAAATGGCTTGAATAGTACCAAAAAAACCTGCCAAGAATGAAAGAAACGGTGAACACAAACTATAAAGCATAGATATTGAACAACCGGGATGAACACAAGCTTCTTTACAAACTCAGCAAAAGGATGTACATAAAATTTTGAAACGCAAGAGTTATGAAAACCTAACCAGCTTTGCATTAAGAAGGTCTTCTCCCTTGCAAACAAACATTGGGAGGAGTTTAGCCGAATTTTTTGCATCGAACTTTGGAACTGTGGCAGCAAAGAAATCATACTCCAGGCAGTACTGTGCATTCACAAAAACACAATTAAAACACCTCCCAAATGCCACTACAACAAAACTAGAGCAAAAAAAGGAGATAGGGATGCAAAGAATTAAAACCTGTATGAAGTAGGGACTAAGTACAACCCTGTCAGCACTAGTGAATATCTAAGAGGTCTCCGGCTTATCCTTCCACAAATTAGTGAGATAATCCATTATGTCTCCTTCCATCTGCTGCCCTTCACAGGGTATAAAGGACACGTCCCGTGAGGTCAATCACATTCCCAGTGATAGTAAACATGCAGTAGCTTGTCCTGTAGATTTAAAAGGATGGGAAAAATTATTAGAAGTTCAGACACAATAGCAAATAGAAGTTCAGATACTATAACTCAAAAGGCAAGGGGAGATAAACTGTCAGGACCCCGACTCAATGCCACATCGATCTAGCATGTAACACCTCATATCACTTTGCGGCCTCACGCATGGTATCCCCACGGGTGTCGCCTTACCTTTGCCCGGGACCGTTTGCGCCTTTTGGCACACGTATATGGTAGTGTCGCTAGCATCCATATGATAAGGAGCCCGGGCTGACATGGCTAGTCGTAAAACCCAAGTGGCACAAACTTACAGGGACAGGCATCCATGACCCAGCATTGAACGTGTCGGTCATCAGCGAGTGAATCCAGGCTGTAGCACTGGGCTAACAGGACTCCAGTGAACCGGGCTGTAGCGGGCTAACATGACTCCGGTATTCATCGCGTGACATTTCCCCGAAGGGACAGACACAGGAACGAAGAAGGACACATGCCGGCCAGCCTAAGTGTTCCGGAGCAGTAGCAAGCTACCAGGGCTCAGTGGAAGCACTAGGAGACATTTCCCGGTAAGAGAGGCTACTAAGGATAAACAACTAGATAGTCAGATCCCACACATAGCAATACACATTACACGTACGCATAACATGCAAGTATGTGCTGTACAACATGGCATCACAGCATAACTCAACAACTCAGATAGATAAAGGCTCAGAAGAGCAATCATAGTATTTATTGCAAACAGGGGTCACAAGACCCATCATACAGGGCATACAAGCAACAAGCGGAAGCATTACATGTCTGGGTACAGACATCTACAAATGAAAAAGGCTGAAGAGCCTGACTATATACAACATCCGATCAAGATCGTAGCTGAGGTACAAGCTACTTGTCGAAGTCCAGAAGACACTAGTAAGACCGAAGTCTCCGCTGCAAAAACATAAATGAAGCAACATGAGTGCAAAGGTACTCAGCAAGACTTACATCAGATCCTATCATACATGCATTTGTATCAAGAGGGTAATGTGGGGTTTAGTTGCAGCAAGCCAGCTTTGACTCTGTGGCTATCCTGTTCTACGACTACCAGAACTTCTTTGAGGTGATATGGCGCACACGAGTCCACTAATCTCCACACAATACACTACTATGGATTCATCCCCGTCTCCCTACGAGAAGGCCATCCATAGCACTCACACTTGTCTTGAGCATTTTATAGTATCCACTTCAAGTTGTCTATGTACCATGTAAGCATCCAAGAAGTCCATAACCGCGGACCCGGCTATTCGAATAGATCATGTTAACCCTGCAGGGGTGTACTTCTTCACACACGCTCTCACCACTTACCGCCATGCACACGTCATGTATCTCGGCAACCTTCAAGCGGAAGCCTGGCGAGGGTGCCGGCCACGACTTGACTAACCACACAATACTCTAGTCCAGGTTTATCGCCTATTCGGGTTCCATCCGCAAGGAGATCCGGCCAGGGTGTCGCTCACGGCCCCAAACGATGTGAACAGGGTTCCCAAGCCCACCTCGCCGGATGGATCTACGCTTGGTACACCGTGCCACTTGTGCCTAGTCTGTCCCAAGCCCACCTGGCCGGGTGCCGCTTGGTAGACTACTAACACTACCTACAAACACCAGAAACTAGTTGCGACTCCTGGACAGAGATCAAGTTGGTTAATAAGTCGAGAGGGGCACTTAAGCATTCCAATGTGTGGTAGTAGCTAGTCATTGGACAACATACATAGAACTCAGTGCTTAAGGACGGTTCCAGTGAGACAACCCACCATGTACTCCTACATGGCCTCTCACCGCTACCTTTACCAAATCGTGTTAACACACTTAACTCTCAGCACCAGAACATATCATAACACTCCAATTCATTCCCAATGAATCAGACCTGACACAACTCTAAGCAATAGCAGGCATAGCATGGTAGGAACACAACATGGCTCAATCAACTCCTACACATGCTAGTGGGTTTCAACTATTTACTGTGGCAATGACAGGTCATGCAGAGGAATGGGTTCAACTACCGCAGCATAAAGTAGCAGATGAATCGTTGTTGTCCCAATGCAATAACTAAGAGCAGGAGCGAGAGATTAGGATTTTATCGGAATGAACAAGGGGGTTTGCTTGCCTGGTAGATCAACAAGGAGGCACTGCTCCTCAGACAAGTACTCTGGAACGGTCTCCGGAGCAGGACCTATCGAGAAGGAACGGTGTCGGCAATCAATACACAAGCATATGCAACAATATGATGCATGAACATGGCATGTAGATGTGATGCTGATTAAGCTAATGCAACTAGCTTTTATTTGGAAGAGATCCATTTGAACCAAGGGTTCAAATGCAACTCTAAATCAAGTCTCTTAAAATGCCATTTATATGTTTTCACTTATACAGCATATATAAGTTGGTTTGTCATGCATGAAACTAGTACAGATGGATAGATTGCATTTTTATGATAATTTTTCGTATATAAATTATTTCAATCTGAGTTATGGTTGAATTTCTATGATTTTTTGAAGTTTAAATCATTTTCTGGAATTTCCTGATTAATTTTAAAACCAGAAAATAATTAATTGCGTCAGCACTGCGTCACTGTGACGTCAGCGAGTCAACTGCGGCTGACCAGGTCAAACCTGACGTGTGGGGTCCACACGTCAGTGACAGGGGGTTAAACAGGGGTTAGTTTAATCCTAATTAAAAGATTAGTGGCGCTGGGGCCCACTGTCAGTTTTAGTGGTTAGTTAGGAGGTGATTAGCTCTAAGCTAATCACCTGGCCGACAGGGCCCACCCGTTAGGCCGGCGAGGTCGTCGGCGGCAACCTCAGGACGCGGCGGCGTCCATGTTGGGGGCCACGGGGGCGGCGTCTGAGAGCACCGGGGCGTAGCCCGTGCTCTCCCGCATCCAGGGGAGCAGACGGGAAGCCACGGGGGTGCCGGAGCTCGCCGGAGCGGAGCTCGGGGCAGCGGCCGGAGCACGGGCTCCGAGCGGGAGCGGGCTGTGGGGCACGGGGAGGCCACTCGAGGGGCTCTGCGGCACCGTCGTGGCACCAGGAGCACGGTGACGAGCTCGGTTGCGGGTTGCGGTGGCCAGGGCGATGGCGGCGGGAGGCTTCGGCCGTGGTGGGGGAAAGGGGCTACGGCGTGCGGGCGGCTAAACGGAGAGAGGGGAACGGGGCAGAAGCTCACTGCGGTTCCGGTGGCGCCTTCAGCGGGCTCGGGGGAGGCCAGACGGCGGCGTGGCGGCAAGGGCAATCTCCGGCGACCAGAGACGAAGACGGCGACGGCAACGGCTCCACGGGGTGTCCGGCGTCTTGTGGCTTGACGGAGAGGACGAGGGAGTCGTGGCGGAGCTCGTGGACTCCACAAAGGGGCGAGGGGATGGCGGGGAGCGCGTCGGCGGTGAGCTGCGGCGGCGGCAGCGCTTCGGGCGCGGGGAGAGGGAGAGGTCCAGGGAAGGAGGGAGAGCGAGAGAGAGTGGGGGAGGACCGGGGCGGCGCGTGGTGATGTCCGGGGCATCCAGGGCGACGAGGAGGACGCCAGGCAGGCAGGGAGGGAGGAGGTGGCCGGGCGCGTGGCCGCGGCCGGCTTTGGCGCGGGCACACAGCTGCTTGGGCGAGGGGGAGGAAGACGACAGAGGAGGGGGGGCCAGGTGGGCTGGGCCAGCTACTGGGCTGCGCGGTGCCGGCCAGCACAGGAGCTGGGCCGCAGGTAGGAGGCCCAGGTAAGTATCTCTTTTATTTTTTTCTTTTCTATTTTTCTGACATTTGTTTTGATTTAACTAAAATACTAAATCATTTTATTTCCTTATGCCAATTTTTGCAGGAGCTAACTATATTATTCTAGAGCTCCTCAGCAACTAGCATAATTATTGGACATATATTATATATATGACATATATATATCCAATGCAAATAATCATCGAATTAACCCAAATGGCCAAAATAAATATCCATGAGCTCCTAAAAATATTGGTTTGATTTTTATCTCTGCCCAATATTTTCAAAGAGCAACATGAACATTTCCTTGGACCTTTTCGGAGCAATTTTTATTTGGGTCATTTCCAGAGATGATTCTGAGGGTTTCACAATCCTCATTTCAATTTTAAATGGAATTTAAACATGATGTACACATGACTAGCTAGCCTTGAGCATACCAGAACTGGGGATGTGACATAAACAAAAGTTCAGATACTACAACAACAGAAGTTCAGATACTACAGCAACAGAAGTTCAGATACTATAACTCAAAAGGCAAGGGGAGATAAACAGAAGTTCATATACTACAATAACAGAAGTTCAGATACTATAACTCCGAGGCAAGGGAGAAATGAACAAAAGTTCAGATACTACAACAACAGAAGTTCAGACACTATAACTCCAAGGCAAGGGAGAAATGAACAAAAGTTCAGATACTACAACAACAGAAGTTCAGACACAAACTCTGGCAGCAACAAAGTTAAGAAGAAGAAAACTCACTCAGAATACTTCTCTAGACCCTCTTCACTAAGCACATACTGTCTCAACTTCTGGGCCACAGATAGATGAGGGTAACTGTATTTTTTTAGGGGAGCGACAGCACAACGCCACTTCAAAGGCAATCTTGATGCTCGATTGGAGGCAGTTATGTTTCCAGACTCAACTACCGGTTTCCTCCTGGTGATGACGACATTCTACCCACCTCTCCCAGCAACATTAGCAGCAGCAGATTTACCATTCTTCGGGTAAGCAATCTTTTCAAAATCATCATCAGACGAAATCACTTCTGCTTCGGCTGCTTCGACTGCACCAACCTTCCTGGATCAAGTGGTTCTCGGAGTACCACAAATACCACCAGTCTGCTTCCCCAACTCGGAAGGAATAAGGGTTCGAGGTCTATCATCTTCTATCGGAGTTGTGCTCATCGATTCCTCCCTAGGCTGGTATTCCTGTGACCCGAGGAATGAGTAGTGGTAATCGGTCAAGTCCAACGGTTCCACTGTCAAAGAAAAGGAGGACAAAAAACACCATTAAATAATACTGAAGTTCAGGCACAGCACAAATGTGCAGTCCAACTAAAATATAGATGACATGTTTACGACTAAAGCTGATCTAAAAAATTTAGTTGCATTTAAAAACTAAAAGAAGTTCAGGCACAACCAAAGGCATAGTTCAGGATAAACTGATGAACTGGAAAACATTCAACTACAGCTTATAGAAAGGCATCATCTCTGAAGTTCAAGTAGAACAAATGCTCGTGTCCAAGTAAGCAATGGAAGGAAAAAAATACTGAAATAAAACACACAAGCAAAATAAAAAAGATAAAAAATGAAGTTCATGTACAAGGAATGCTCCTCTCCATGTGAAACCATCAGCCAGCAAGATCTCAAGCAGAAGTTGAAGTTCAACAAATAATGAAGTTCATGTAGAATAAAAGATGCAGTACATGTAAGTAGTCCAAGTTACAAGTTTTACATGTGTAGTAGCCAAACAGAGCTTGGAAGTCTGTCTCAAACAGGTTGGAAGAAGCGATTGAGTACAACCACGTCTTCCTGATATCCGAGATATTTTCATGGGAGTAGTTTGCAAGAACCCTGTCATGAAACGAATTAACATTCATAAGCATGAAGAATCCGCAGTCGATTCTGCCATCAAACACAAAAAAGAACAATGTTAGAACAAAAAAGAAAGCCAACGAATAAAACAAGTCGCACCTTACGTACAACTACAGTTAAACAGAAGTGATAGAGACAAAAGTGAAACTCATACTTGTTATTCTGCTGGGGGACATCAATCCAATCCAATTGGAAATGGTTAATAGTAACTGGGTTGAAGGGTGTCTTCCTGTCGTTGCTCGCATCGTTCCAAAGCTTCTTGATGTTATCAGTCATCCGCCAAAACAGGCGTACCGCACAGTCATCTTCTGGTCCATAGTGGGAGTCGAGAAGCTGGAACCTTGAATTCTTCAGGTCAAGGAATATCGACACCCAATGACCCACACCACCCATGGAAGCAGGAATTTCAGGTGGGTCAAAAGGGGGAAAACAACCTGGAGCAACATAAACACATGTATCATTAAAAACTGAAAATTAATATCAAACGGTACAAAGAAAAATAAAACAATACAAACACAGTAAATCGCAATGCAAAACTAATAGAGAGGGAAAGAACAAGATATTGCATACCGAATCATGTGCATCCATGCTATCTAGACCAGTCGCCAAGAAGTACTTCCTCACACGGGAATCAAATTGACCTCTGAAAATCTTGTCCTAAAATAATGCAGACAACACCAATATATGAAAAATACAAAAATGAGACAAAATTGTTTTAACTAAAAAATGGTAAGGAACATAAGGAAAAGAAATAACTATATGGTTGACTTACACAAACCCAATACGGCAGGATGAGTTTGTCTAATCCCTGGTAATTCGCACGTAGATAGTAGAGTGCAACCTCAGCCACATTAGACCGAAGCATTCCACGAGGAGCAAAAGATATTGCGACATCTTCAACAGAAGCTCCACACTCATTGTTTTGGAACATAATCATTGATGTAAAACAAGCAAACAGAAAGTAAAAGAAGTCCAGCATCAGGAACTCAAGAAGTTCATAACACATGTAATCCCAGAAGTTCAGCTACATCACAATAGGCAGTACAAAAAGGCCATAAGTTCAACACGAGAGAAGTAAAAAAAAATAGAAGTTCAGCAACATAGAGTAAAGAAGTTCATGTATGAAACCACAGGCAGTTCACAGGGGGTATATGGATGTAAAAATTGAACAGCTGCACTCACCTCTTGGAACGAACATTCTTAAGCCTAGTTACACTAAAATAAAAGTCATCAACCTTCTTTCGGACGAAAGCAAGGTTACTATCTGCTCAGCAAAAACAAATACCAATTAAGAAGAACATCTCAAGCACATAGATTCACAACAGTTTAATTGATAGCAACATTCAAGCACAACATTCAAACACAGGCACATCTTAGCATTACAAACACCCCCACATACAAAATAGGTTCACTAAACTTTATTTTACAACCCACACGACAAAGCACTAAACCAGAAGTTCAACTTGCACCACACAGGCAGTTCACAGGGATATCATGGACAAAAATAAACAACAAAGGGATGGGGATGGGGAAAGAAGAGAGGAGCATGCTCCTCTCTTTATAGATTCTTGCCTAGACTAGTGGCAGCACTGGAATAATCAACCTCCTCTCCATAGCTATTGCTTTCAGTCTCTTCATCATCATCATCTCCAATTGACATTGCAGCATTGTTGGGAAGAACACCAGTAGCAGCTGGAGCAGCTGGAGAATCTGAAATAACAAAAACCATTGGCTCTACAGCACTAGGAAGAGCTGGAGAACCAGCATCAACAACAACTGATGGCTCTGCTGCAGGAGACTTCTCCTGGCCTGCAGCAGCACTACTACCAGTATCAACAGCAGCCTCGACGGGATCTTCATCCAAAATGATATCTCCAGCTGCCTTGCCCTGCTCAGCTTCAGAAACCTCAGCTACCTTTCCCTGCTCAGCATCAGAAACCTCAGCTGCCTTTCCTTAATCAGCATCAGAAACCTCAGCGCCAATGGACGACTGAGGTTCAGTCGGGTCCACCCCGTTGGAGCAGCCGGTGCCTGACAGAGACTTGTCTGCAACCTTCTCTGGAGGAACACTAGCATCATCATTCTGCGCCAAGAATAGAAAGTCATTACAAAGGGCCACATAGTGATAATAATGCACCACAAACAAGTAAAATAAAAAATGAGACAAATGGACAAGATAAATGATACCTTATTTTCACTGCCATGAACCTCATCAACTAATACATCACTAGAGGGGCAAGGATCATGCACAGGGGCAACTTCATGCACAGGATCATCTTCATGCACAGGTAAAACATCCTCCCTAACCCCAACACCATCATCAACAGCCTAGAAAATAATCATGTAGAAAACAAATACCTAACCAGCAAAAGTTCACGTTACATAATCAGAGAAGGTCAGGTATCACACCTGGCACATAATGGAAGTCCAAATACAGTAAACATAGCAGACCAGATATAAAACTACCATTAAGATACAAAAGAAAACAAAAAGGGCCAGCCATCAAAGTCATAAAAGTTCAGGTGCTGAGGCACTTGAATTTCAGGTCCTATAAACAGAGAAGGTCACCTAGGAAACACTAGTACTAAAAAGTAAAAAGACTAGAAAATAATCATGTAGAAAACAAATACCTAATCAGCAGAAGTTCACGTTACATAATCAGAGAAGGTCAGCTATCACAACTGACACATCATGGAAGTCCAAATACAGTAAACATAGCAGATAACATACCAAACTACCATAGGATACAAAAAGGAACAAAAAGGGCCAGTCATCAAAGTCATAGAAGTTTAGGTGCTGAAGCACTTGAAGTTCAGGTCCTATAAACAGAGAAGGTCACCCTATGACTACAAAACAGTAATAAGTGAAAGCTAATAATGAACACCAGTGCAAAAGAAATATCAAAAGCCAACATAAACAAACCTCTTCGGTACGCTCCACATGGCCTCCTTCATGACCCAAACGAACGGAATCCTGCCTCTGAATCTCTCTCACAACAACACTCACCTCATCTTCAAAAGGCTTGCAACAGGCATCCTGCATTTCCTTGAACAACACAAAGATAGAACAGAGGTGGGAAGTGCTCTCACGAAGCTCAGCAAGATATTTAGCTTCAATCGACAAAAGCTCCTTCGAAGACTCAGCATAAAAACCATGGCCGGGAGGAAGAATCCCATCCACGCGACTAAGACGCTCAACCGTTGTCGGAACATGAGCCATCTCTCCAGAAACAGTTTCCAGAAGTCCATCAATACTAGAAAGGGAAAGATTGGCAGCATCAAACAAACTCTTGGAAGAAACGCCACCTGCAGCACTCACACGGGCAAAAGAACCTCCTGGATCTACAAGGGGCACCAGTGTTAACATCCCGCGAGAATTCAAATCTCGGAGAAGTTCCACTACCTAGGCCGGCGGCACGAGGCATAGTAAGAACAGGACGTTCGATACGCATAAAGAACACAACCTCAGCCTGTGTCTTCCACTACATATAGAAAAACAAAAGTCAGCACGTCGCAAAACAAATGAAAGAACATGGAAGCAGAAATACATAAGATAGTAGCAGAAGTTCAAGTTAGTACCACAAGCTGATACTGAAAAAAAGACAATGACAAGGAAAAAAGGCAGAACAATCAGATACACAAACTACACCAAAAATTCCACTAATGCCTACACACGCAGTACATTTCAGAAGTCCAACTATGTCTACATAGGCAGTACAACCATGTATGACCACAAGTTAACATGCTTTCAAAATGTTGGAAATTTACATAGCAGAAGTTCAACCATGTACAACAAGGCAGTAATAAAACATGTATACCAGAAGTCCAACTATGTCTACATAGGCAGTACAACCATGTATGACCACAAGTTAACATGCTTTCAAAATGTTGGAAATTTACATAGCAGAATTTCAACCATGCATGTACAACAACAAGTTTAGCTAATTTCTTATATATCTATCCAGAAGTTCACCTATGTACACAAAGGCAGTAATACCATATAAGCCAATCAGTTCAACTAGTTTACTCGTCTATATGAACCAGAAGGTCAGCTATGTACATAGCAGAAGTTCAACCATGCACATAAAGGTAGTGCTAACTACACAGGAAAGAAGAAACACTCACAGGTAGTCTCCCAAACACCCAGTTGGCTGGGTCATCATCACCTTTCTTGACCAAGTGAGTCGTAGAGAGCTCAAGAAGCTTGTCCTGATCCATGAATTGATGCGAGGCGTCCTCAAGTCAACATTAGGCATCTTGCCAATGATAAGGCAGTCCAGGTACATAAGAAGCGGTGCGATGGCACAGCCTGTGACAGCTTTTCCTCTGCTAGTACCTTGTTGATACCTAACAACAACACTTCGAAGGTCATCAACAACCAATTGGCAGTAGTCCATATCTGCCATATCCTCAAACACAAGATTCTCAGCCATTGCTGCCTCCCTGGACACTCGTGTAGACGTTCCAGGGATAACCACCTTCATGAAAACAATCAGGTAAAACACCTGCAGAGCAAGATCATCCTTCGTCTCATCCTTCACAAGTTCCGCGAGGATATTCCACAGATCCTTTGTCTTGATGTCGTGACTCCTATCGTACCCAAGCTTGCCCTTCAACCTCATAACAACATCATCAAACCCATCACTCAAGGGCCTAGGAGGGGTACGATTACCTTGAGGGAATCCAAATAGATGGTGGATAGCATCAGTTGTAATACGCAGAACCTTGTTCGCCTCACCCATGTCCAGAATCATGGTTGCAGGGTCAATCCTCGTATAGACGTTGCCCATCAAAGGACGAGAAATGTTGGAATCAACCTTCAAGTCAAACATACAACCAAAACCAGCCTTGATAACCCTCGTCTTGTGCCTAAGCTGTAGCATTTTCGCACACGTCTTCACCTCTCCTAGTGAGCAGTGAACCGTCTTGTTAAAACATTTCGCCTCACCTCCTCCTTGGCCACCTTCTTCGGGCGCTTTGCATCCTCTCTTCCTCCTCTCAGGCCGCTCCACAAGCTGATACTGAAAAAAATGAGATACACAACAAGATACACAAGCTACACCAAAATTCCACTAATGCCTACAAAATTACACACTCAGTACATTTCAGAAGTCCAACTATGTCTACATAGGCAGTACAACCATGTATGACCACAAGTTAACATGCTTTCAAAATGTTGGAAATTTACATAGCAGAAGTTCAACCATGTACAACAAGGCAGTAATAAAACATGTATACCAGAAGTCCAACTATGTCTACATAGGCAGTACAACCATGTATGACCACAAGTTAACATGCTTTCAAAATGTTGGAAATTTACATAGCAAAAGTTCAACCATGTACATCAAGGCAGTAATAAAACATGTATACCAGAAGTCCAACTGTGTCTACATAGGCAGTACAACCATGTATGACCACAAGTTAACATGCTTTCAAAATGTTGGAAATTTACATAGCAGAAGTTCAACCATGTACAACAAGGCAGTAATAAAACATGTATACCAACAAGTTAAGCTAATTTCTTCATGTATATATCTAGAAGTCCAACTATGTACACAAAGGCAATAATACCATATAAGCCAAGCAGTTCAGCTCATTTACTCATCTATATGAAGGTCAACTATGTACGCCAAGGCAGTGCTAAAAACAAAAAAACTACAACAATAGCGACAAGTGCTCTAAAAAGCGGTAAACATGAGACATTCATACCTGATTAGCGACATCATCATCATCGTCGTCGTCCTCATCATCAGCGTTGAAATCAGCATCATCCTTGTCCTCTGGATTAGCACGAGAACGCTTCTTCTCACCCTTGCTAACCTTTGCAGGTGCAACCTTGCGCTTGACACCGCATTTCTTCCCCTTACCAAATGCACTAGTACCAAGCGGAGAAGGTGTAGGCGCGGCAGTGGCAAGCACACGAGGACTACGGCATGGCGTACCACCGAGTCCTAGCCCTTCATCTCCAGCAACTTTTGTAGGCCTGGAAACATGTGGGCTCCTCCGAGGAGTAACATCACCAATTATATGCTTCCTCGCAGTGGTCTTCTTGAATTTCTTATTAACAGGGAAAACCGTGCCATCAGTGCCACCTGACACGTCTTCCTCAACCGTGAGCTCAGCCACATGGATAGATCCAGGAACATCAAAACCTTTCTAAAGGCGGGCCGCCCTATTCTTCTCAAAATCTTCTTGCTTCTTCCTCTTACGTTGGTCCTCCAGAAGAAGCTGAAGAGGCACATCCTTAGGTTGCGTGACAGGTTCAGTGCCATCAACAGACTGTGGCTGCGTCTTTGACATCTGAAGAGAGCACAAAGGATCCGGAACAAAATCATAGCCTTTGACTAACGGAGCCCCCTCCTCAGCAGCAGCAGGGGTTTTTGATAAATCCAACTCAGATAAAACTTCGTTGATGGTGTTCACAGCTTCCTCCTCTATGGACACATCTGCAAAGAACACAAAAAATCAAAGAAAAAAATAAAAAAAGTCAGGAACAAAAACAAAAACAACTGATGTGAACAAGTTAAAAAAACACGGCTCAAGAATTTAAAATGAAAAGAAAAGGGGTTTCACATACTAGGTGAAGCAAGAGCTACAGAAGCAAGATCCTCGAGGCTTGAAAATTCTCAAGGCTCGAAGCAACCTCAGCAATCACAACCAAAGGAAAAATGGGTGATTTAGCCGCATCAGATGTTGGAGCATCAGTATTAACTTCTGAAGCTCCATCTTGATCATAGGCAGTTTTTTAGAATTATTCAACTCATCACCAACTACAAAAAATGCAAGTAAAAAGGCAGCTGAGTTCTAATCCACAATCCTACACCAAAAGGTACTTCTACTTTTACATCAATGTCCAATACCCTGAAGTTCAACAATACCTAACAAAGCAGTAAACACAACAAAACAATCTAAAAATTACATACTAAATATAAAAATAGTCTACACCAGAGGTGCTACTACATACAAGATTAATCTCCAGAAGTTCAACAATATATAACAAAGTAGTAAAACAAAAGGTGCATAATAGAAGTTCAACCAAATTTCATTATAAACAAACAATAATTAAAACCAGAAGTTCAACTACGTGACCCAAGCTAGTAGCACATAAAAAAGATGTAGCATGACCACAAATAGTATTTCACATGCAAACTAAATATCAATACCATGAACATGATAACAAGAAAACAAAAAACAAAGATACACACTATAAATATGAAATGGCACACACATAAACTATGTGTAAAATGCATACACATAAACTTTGTTAGAAGTTCACACTACTAAGACTGGCAGTCCAACAAGAAAACCAAGTGAAGATATGGGCAGACATATATAACAATACTACTATTTAAAATACAAGATACAACTACATTAAGATACAAGGAGAAGGTTTTGAAGCCATGACAACACAACCGCCTTGATGAATGCAACTCCAAACACTAGAACAACCTGTAAAAACAGAAGATTGATTCCATATAGTTAGCAAGTAGAAAATCATACAACAAAATGCAAAAAAGGAAACTGAATCAAACCCTAGAACCAACTAGAAACAACTAGAACTAACAAGTATGAATAGATGACAGTAGCACATATAGGCAAGCACAACAAAAAATGTATCCATAAACTAACTACAATGTCACAAACATAATCTAGACCTCCAAATCCACAACACTAATGCAACTAGGTACAACAGATCTAGCATCAACAATCACACCACACACTCTCTAACATGCATTTGACTACTAAAATCAACAAAGGGGAAATGAAAATCCACATACAAGCATATCACAAACAAATCTGACCACAGGGGAATGCATTCCAACCACAACATGCACAAGAACCCTACCTAATGTCCCACCAAACCATCAGAAGAAGGGGGTAGGAGGCGGACGCAAGAGCAAACAGAACAAATAGAAAGGCCTCGACAGATCTGGCAAAAGTAAATACAAGCATTAGGAGGGGAGGGGGCGGGGCAGCGCTTGTACCTCTCCAAACAACCCACGCACGCATGAATCCGCGACGGTTCTTCACTCCCCACAACGCCACACACAAGCAGTTGCCGCCCTCGCTTCAGAGCAGAAGAGAGCGGGCTGGGCGAGGGAGAGCGCGACGCGGGGGAGAAATAGGAGCGGGGGCATGCGCCGGTTACTCCACTCACGAGGGCAGGGGACAGGGGCGGAGAAATCAGGGGGAGTTGCAGCGGAGCGACAGAGAGGGGGGAGAGAGCGAGCGACAGAGGGAGATGGGTTTTCTGACAGGTGGTGGCGAGGGAGATGGTCAGTTAATGCCTATCTGTCATGGTGGGAGTTGCAGCGCCGGTGAAATTGCAGTTTTACCCCCCAACAACTATAAAAATAAATACATCTATAGATATATGAATGCACCATTTGAATGCATCTATTATAATGAGATAAGATCATACAACAGCACTACTGATATCCTTAAAACCAAAAATTGATGGCAAATACACTACCAAGGGAAGAAAAATACATACAGAAAATATGCACCTAAAAAAACAAGAGAAAAGAAGTTCAAAAAATAAAGAACAGAAGTTCAAGTACCCTAATCAAAGAAGTAAAGGCACATGAATAAATAAACAGTAAGTAACAAAAAGAAGAAGTTCAAGTACAAGAAGAGATGAAGTTCATACCTAACTAAAATACACAACATAAAAACAAGATAGATAGTGGGGTCACGGATGTGACAGACTCGCCTCCGCATGCGACGCCGCGGCACGCCGCGTCGTCGCCTGCTCCGGCTTGTTCCTGTCTCGGCCTCGCAGGGGGAGGGGAGGGGGGGTCCCTCCCCCTCCCCCCTTGCTCGGCCTCGCACTACCGCATTGCTGCGCTAGGTTTGGACAGGACGCAATGCGGTTATTCTGTTTCCACCCCCACCGCACACACCCCAGAGACACACCCCTAAGATAGATAGTGGGGTCACAGATGTGAAGGACTCGCCTCCGCATGCAACGACGCGGCACGCTGCGTCGTCGCCTACTCTGGCTCGTTCCTCTCTGGGCCTCGCAGGGGGAGGGGAGGGGGGGGGGGGGTCCTGACCCCCTCCACCCTGCTCGGCCTCGCGCTACCGCATTGCTGCGCTAGGTTTTAATAGGACGCAATGCGGTTATTCTGTTTCCACCCCCACCGCACACACCCCAGAGCCACACCCCTAAGATAGATAGTGGGGTCATGGATGTGACGGACTTGCCTCCGCATGCGATGACGCGGCACGCCGCGTCGTCGCCTGCTCTAGCTCGTTCCTGGCTAAGCCTCGCAGGGGGAGGGAGGGGGGATCCCGACCCCCTCCCCCCTGCTCGGCCTCGCGTTACTGCATTGCTGCGCTAGGTTTTGGCAGGACGCAATGCTGTTCTTTTGTTTCCACCCCCACCACACCCCAGAGCCACACCCCTAAGATAGATAGTGGGGTCACAGGTGTGACAGACTCGCCTCCGCATGCGACGCCGCGGCACGCCGCGTCGTCACCTGCTCCGACTCGTTCCTGTCTCGGCCTCGCAAGGGGAGGGGGGGGGGGTCCCGCCCCCCCTCCTCCCCTTCTCGGCCTCGCGCTACCGCATTTGTCAATAGGCCCAATGCCTATTTCAATGTCTACAAATACTTAAATCCTAAGATAACAAACATAATTATTATTAAAGAAGTTCAAATAGTAAAGATAGAGAAGTTCGTGGTTTTGTCAAAACCTCAAATCAACATTTTAAAAACGATTATCATACAGAATTTCAGGATAGTTATTCACTGAAGACCAACAACTACTATAAGTACGAAAACATACTAGAAAAAATAAGAAATATAAGCATATCCGTCGGCCAATTACATGGTTGCTCATGGGACTATCAAAAAAAAAAAATCCAAAGCAATGCAAAAAATGAAAAATAACATAAAAAAGAAAGAAATACATAGGACTTTCTCCATTGTCTTGCAAAGAAGGAAAAATAGAAGTTCAGGCATGAACAACACAGAAGTGCAGCTTGTACAAGGACCCTTAGATGATCTGGAAAAAGTGCATGCATACTTGGACTAATCCCATGACTCCCACGAGACAAACTCTAAAAAGAACATCTCAAGAACTAAAATTATAAAAAAAACCAAAAAATGAAATATATAGCACCATGCACCTTCGCCTTGCAAATATGGAATGCAATTTGGAAAAGCAGAAGTTCAACCATTAATTAGAAAGAAGTCCAGCATCTACTGAAGATAGTGGATGATAAAAAATAACAACCATCTACTGAAGTCCAGCATCTACTTAGAGCACAGAAGTTCAGGTACGAAAGTTCTAGCAGTCCAACTTGTACAACAGAACGAAAATTGATTGAAATAACAACCCCGATTAAATTTGGTTCCCAGATTTAATCGTTTGGGTCAATTCCAGCACGTCACAGCAATTTCGAACGTCGTCATACTCCAGATAAAACATCCAAAAAAGATCCGCCATTAAGCTGTGCGCTCGAACAACGAACCACGACGGGAGGCAGAAAGTGCAATCCATATTTTCGGAATGAATGAGCCAGCCAAATCGAATTAACAAAGCGGAAAGGATTCAACTGCCATTTCAAACGTCATCATGCTCAAAATATAAATATGAAAATGATTCTCATCATCTCGTTCCTTGAACAGAAAACCACGGCGGGAGGCAGAAGATCTAAATCGTCAGATTTTGATTTAAATGAGTCCGCATAATCAAATTAACAACATGGGCAGGATCCAGTCTCACTAATGCACGCAAATCCACACCCAATTTGAACAGAAAACCTAGAAATCTACAACAGCGGTCAAAACCACTCCCGCGGAAGAAGAACAGAGCCGGTGGAACACCAAATCGAATTCGTTCGAAAATAATAACAAAAGAGTAAACTCGTACCTAAACCCCATTCTCATCGTTTTAGAGATTCTATAACATCCAATACATGCAAAACACTTGTGACAGACCCATGTTCATCACCGCCCGAGAGCAAATCCGCCAACGAGCTAGATTCCTAATCAAAACAAGCATTTAGATTCTAAAAAATGTCCAAACATTACACTTACATCGCGAGCAACACGAATGATCAGAAAAATTGGCGGTAGAAGGCATGGTTGAGAAGATAACCCGAAGGCCGGGTTCGTACAGATGGAAGTTCAGGCGCGTTACTCCAGCAGTTCAGGTTGTGATCAGAATATTATTCTGATCCCGTGATCAGAATAGTGTTTATGTGTGTGTGTGTGTATGTGTGTGTGTGTGTGTCTATATCTATATATATAAAATCGGTTCTACCAGAAATTCTATTTATATATATGCATAACGTGTACAATATGTAGTATCGTAAAATACCAGCAAACGAAAAAGAATTAAATGGAAAAGACAAAATTAAAGGAAAAATAAATGAAAAAACCAAAAACCCCCAAACATTTTAGTACCGGTTGGTAACACAAACCGGTACTAAAGCACTTCCCACACCCGGCCCTGGCTCGTGCCACGTGGTGGCCCTTTTGCTGCAGTTCGAGCCGAACCGGTACTAAAGGGGGGGACCTTTAGTCCCCACCCATTAGTGCCAGTTATAGAACCGGCAATAAAGCCCCTTACGAACCGGGGCTATAGCCCGATTCTGCACTAGTGAGTCCATGAAACGGGCTAGAATCGGCCAGAACTGTCAGTGTTGATGACAGACACGTAAGCGCGCCTTGGGGTTCAACAAGCATGGAAATCAATACGGGACCCCAAAACGGTGAGTAATAGTCCACGAAATGGGTCAAAATCGACAAAAACCGCAAGTGTTGATGACCGACACGTAAACGCACCCCAGTGTTCGTTTATCATGGAAATCACTCCGGGACCCCAAAACAATGAGTAATAGTCCAGGAAACAGGTCAGAATCGGCCAAAACTGTGAGTGTTGATGACCGACATGTAAATGCACCCTAGGGAGCGTTAATCATGGAAGTCACTCCGGGACCCCAAAATAGTGAGTATTAGTCCATGAAACGGGCTAGAATCGGCCAAAACTGTCAGTGTCAATGACCGACACGTTAGCACACCTTGGGGTTCAACAAGCATGGAAATCACTTCGGGACCCCAAAACAGTGAGTAATAGTCCACGAAACGGGTCAGAACCAAAAAAACCGCGAGTGTTGATGACCAGCACGTAAATGCACCCTAGGGTTTGTTAATAGTGGAAATCACTTCGCGACCCCAAAACAGTGAGTAATAGTCCATGAAACGGGCCAGAATCAGCCAAAACAGCGAGTGTTGATGACCGACATGTAAGCACACCCTGGGCTTCAACAAGTATGGAAGTCGCTTCGGGGCCACAAAATGGTGAGTAATAGTCCATGAAACGGGTCAGAATCGGCCAAAACTGTCAGTGTTGATGACCGACACGTAAGCTCACCTTGGGTTTCCACAAGCATGGAAATCACTTCGGGCCCCCAACAAAAACCGCGATTGTTGATGACCGGCACGTAAATGCACCCCAGGGTTCGTTAATCATGGAAGTCACTTCGGGACCCCAAAACAGTGAGTAATAGTCCACGAAACAGGCTAGAATCGGCCAAAACTATCAGTGTTGATGACCGACATGTTAGCGCACCTGGGGTTCAACAAGCATGGAAATCACTCCGGGACCCCAAAATAGTGAGTAATAGTCCATGAAACGGGTCAGAATCGACAAAAACCTGGAGTGTTGATGATCGGCACGTAAACGCACCCCAGGGTTCGTTAATCGTGGAAATCACTTCGGGACCCCAAAACAATGAGTAATAGTCCATGAAACGGGCCAGAATCAGACAAAATTGGGAGTGTCGATGACCGACACGTAAGCGCACCCTAGGGTTCAACAACTATGGAAATCGCTTCGGGGCCACAAAATGGTGAGTAATAGTCCATGAAACGGGTCAGAATCGGCCAAAACTACGAGTGTTGATGATCAACATGTAAATGCACCCCAGGGTTCGTTAATTGTGGACGTCACTCCAGGACCCCAAAACAAGTATTAATAGTCCACGAAACGGTCCAGAATTGGCCAAAACTGTCAGTGTTGATGACCAACATGTGAGCGCAGCTTCGGCTTCAACAAGCATGGAAATCACTTTGCGACCCCAAAACGGTGAGTAATAGTCCACGAAATGGGTCAGAATCGACAAAAAACGCGATTGTTGATGACCGACACGTAAATGCACCCCAGGGTTTGTTAATCGTGGAAGTCACTCCGGGACCCCAAAACAGTGACTAATAGTCCATGAAACGGGCCAGAGTCGGCCAAAACTGTCAGTGTTGATGACCGACACATAAGCGCACCTTGGGGTTCAACAAGCATGGAAATCATTTAGGGACCCCAAAACGGTGAGTAATTGTCCACAAAACGGGCCAGAATCGACAAAAACCGCAAGTGTTGATGACCGACACGTAAACGCACCCCAGGGTTCGTTAATCATGGAAATCACTCCGGGACCCCAAAACAGTGAGGAATAGTCCATGAAACGGGTCAGAATCGGCCAAAACTGTGAGTGTTGATGATCGACACGTAAATGCACCCCAGGGTTCGTTAATCGTGGAAGTCACTCCAGGACCCCAAAACAGTGAGTAATAGTTGACGAAACGGGCAAGAATAGGCCAAAACTGTCAGTGTTGATGACCGACACGTATGCGCACCTTGGGGTTCAACAAGCATGGAAATCACTTCGGGACCCCAAAACAGTGAGTAATAGTCCATGAAACGGTCCAGAATCTATAAAAACCGCAAGTGTTGATGACCGACACGTAAGCGCACCTTGGGGTTCAACAAGCATGGAAATCACTTCGGGACCCCAAAACGGTGAGTAATAGTCCATGAAACGGGTCAGAATAGACAAAAACCGCGAGTGTTGATGACCAACACGTAAACGCACCCCAGGGTTTGTTAATCGTGGAAGTCACTTTGGGACACCAAAACAGTGAGTACTAGTCCACGAAATGGGCCACAATCAGCCAAAACTATTAGTGTTGATGACCAACAGGTAAGCGCACCTTGGGGTTCAACAAGCATGGAAATCACTTCGGGAACCCAAAACAGTGAGTAATAGTCCACGAAACGGGTCAGAATCGACAAAAACCGCGAGTGTTGATGACCGGCACGTAAACGCACCCTAGGGTTCGTTAATCGTGGAAATCACCCCAGGATGCCAAAACAGTGAGTAGTAGTCCATGAAACGGGCCTGAATCAGCCGAAACAGCGAGTGTTGATGACCGACATGTAAGCACACCCTGAGCTTCAACAACTATGGAAATCGCTTCGGGGCCACAAAATGGTGAGTAATAGTCCATGAAACGGGCCAGAGTCGGCCAAAACTGTCAGTGTTGATGACCGACACATAAGCGCACCTTGGGGTTCAACAAGCATGGAAATCATTTAGGGACCCCAAAACGGTGAGTAATTGTCCACAAAACGGGCCAGAATCGACAAAAACCGCAAGTGTTGATGACCGGCACGTAAACGCACCCCAGGGTTCGTTAATCATGGAAATCACTCCGGGACCCCAAAACAGTGAGGAATAGTCCATGAAACGGGTCAGAATCGGCCAAAACTGTGAGTGTTGATGACCGACACGTAAACGCACCCCAGGGTTTGTTAATCGTGGAAGTCACTTTGGGACACCAAAACAGTGAGTACTAGTCCAGGAAATGGGCCACAATCAGCCAAAACTATTAGTGTTGATGACCGACACGTAAGCGCACCTTGGGGTTCAACAAGCATGGAAATCACTTCGGGAACCCAAAACAGTGAGTAATAGTCCACGAAACGGGTCAGAATCGACAAAAACCGCGAGTGTTCATGACCGACACGCAAGCGCACCTTGGGGTTCAACAAGCATGGAAATCACTTCGGGACCCCAAAAATGTGAGTAATAGTCCATGAAACAGGCCAGAATCTATAAAAACCGCAAGTGTTGATGACCGACACGTAAGCGCACCTTGGGGTTCAACAAGCATGGAAATCACTTCGGGACCCCAAAACGGTGAGTAATAGTCCACGAAATGGGCCACAATCAGCCAAAACTATTAGTGTTGATGACCAACAGGTAAGCGCACCTTGGGGTTCAACAAGCATGGAAATCACTTCGGGAACCCAAAACAGTGAGTAATAGTCCACGAAACGGGTCAGAATCGACAAAAACCGCGAGTGTTGATGACCGGCACGTAAACGCACCCTAGGGTTCGTTAATCGTGGAAATCACCCCAGGACGCCAAAACAGTGAGTAATAGTCCATGAAACGGGCCTGAATCAGCCAAAACAGCGAGTGTTGATGACCGACATGTAAGCACACCCTGGGCTTCAACAACTATGGAAATCGCTTCGGGGCCACAAAATGGTGAGTAATAGTCCATGAAACGGGCCAGAGTCGGCCAAAACTGTCAGTGTTGATGACCGACACATAAGCGCACCTTGGGGTTCAACAAGCATGGAAATCATTTAGGGACCCCAAAACGGTGAGTAATTGTCCACAAAACGGGCCAGAATCGACAAAAACCGCAAGTGTTGATGACCGGCACGTAAACGCACCCCAGGGTTCGTTAATCATGGAAATCACTCCGGGACCCCAAAACAGTGAAGAATAGTCCATGAAACGGGTCAGAATCGGCCAAAACTGTGAGTGTTGATGACCGACACGTAAACGCACCCCAGGGTTTGTTAATCGTGGAAGTCACTTTGGGACACCAAAACAGTGAGTACTAGTCCACGAAATGGGCCACAATCAGCCAAAACTATTAGTATTGATGACCGACACGTAAGCGCACCTTGGTGTTCAACAAGCATGGAAATCACTTCGGGACCCCAAAACGGTGAGTAATAGTCCATGAAACGGGTCAGAATAGACAAAAACCACGAGTGTTGATGACCGACACATAAAAGCACCCCAGGGTTTGTTAATCGTGGAAGTCACTTTGGGACACCATAACAGTGAGTACTAGTCCACGAAATGGGCCACAATGAGCCAAAACTATTAGTGTTGATGACCAACAGGTAAGCGCACCTTGGGGTTCAACAAGCATGGAAATCACTTCGGGAACCCAAAACAGTGAGTAATAGTCCACGAAACGGGTCAGAATCGACAAAAACAGCGAGTGTTGATGACCGGCACGTAAACGCACCCTAGGGTTCGTTAATCGTGGAAATCACCCCAGGACGCCAAAACAGTGAGTAATAGTCCATGAAACGGGCCTGAATCAGCCAAAACAGCGAGTGTTGATGACCGACATGTAAGCACACCCTGGGCTTCAACAACTATGGAAATCGCTTCGGGGCCACAAAATGGTGAGTAATAGTCCATGAAACGGGCCAGAGTCGGCCAAAACTGTCAGTGTTGATGACCGACACATAAGCGCACCTTGGGGTTCAACAAGCATGGAAATCATTTAGGGACCCCAAAACGGTGAGTAATTGTCCACAAAACGGGCCAGAATCGACAAAAACCGCAAGTGTTGATGACCGGCACGTAAACGCACCCCAGGGTTCGTTAATCACGGAAATCACTCCGGGACCCCAAAACAGTGAGGAATAGTCCATGAAACGGGTCAGAATCGGCCAAAACTGTGAGTGTTGATGACCAACACGTAAACGCACCCCAGGGTTTGTTAATCGTGGAAGTCACTTTGGGACACCAAAACAGTGAGTACTAGTCCACGAAATGGGCCACAATCAGCCAAAACTATTAGTGTTGATGACCGACACGTAAGCGCACCTTGGGGTTCAACAAGCATGGAAATCACTTCGGGAACCCAAAACAGTGAGTAATAGTCCACGAAACGGGTCAGAATCGACAAAAACCGCGAGTGTTGATGACCGACACGCAAGCGCACCTTGGGGTTCAACAAGCATGGAAATCACTTCGGGACCCCAAAAATGTTCGTACAGATGGAAGTTCAGGCGCGTTACTCCAGCAGTTCAGGTTGTGATCAGAATATTATTCTGATCCCGTGATCAGAATAGTGTTTATGTGTGTGTGTGTGTGTATGTGTGTGTGTGTGTCTATATCTATATATATAAAATCGGTTCTACCAGAAATTCTATTTATATATATGCATAACGTGTACAATATGTAGTATCGTAAAATACCAGCAAACGAAAAAGAATTAAATGGAAAAGACAAAATTAAAGGAAAAATAAATGAAAAAACCAAAAACCCCCAAACATTTTAGTACCGGTTGGTAACACAAACCGGTACTAAAGCACTTCCCACACCCGGCCCTGGCTCGTGCCACGTGGTGGCCCTTTTGCTGCAGTTCGAGCCGAACCGGTACTAAAGGGGGGGACCTTTAGTCCCCACCCATTAGTGCCAGTTATAGAACCGGCAATAAAGCCCCTTACGAACCGGGGCTATAGCCCGATTCTGCACTAGTGAGTCCATGAAACGGGCTAGAATCGGCCAGAACTGTCAGTGTTGATGACAGACACGTAAGCGCACCTTGGGGTTCAACAAGCATGGAAATCAATACGGGACCCCAAAACGGTGAGTAATAGTCCACGAAATGGGTCAAAATCGACAAAAACCGCAAGTGTTGATGACCGACACGTAAACGCACCCCAGTGTTCGTTTATCATGGAAATCACTCCGGGACCCCAAAACAATGAGTAATAGTCCAGGAAACAGGTCAGAATCGGCCAAAACTGTGAGTGTTGATGACCGACATGTAAATGCACCCCAGGGAGCGTTAATCATGGAAGTCACTCCGGGACCCCAAAATAGTGAGTATTAGTCCATGAAACGGGCTAGAATCGGCCAAAACTGTCAGTGTCAATGACCGACACGTTAGCGCACCTTGGGGTTCAACAAGCATGGAAATCACTTCGGGACCCCAAAACAGTGAGTAATAGTCCACGAAACGGGTCAGAACCAAAAAAACCGCGAGTGTTGATGACCAGCACGTAAATGCACCCTAGGGTTTGTTAATAGTGGAAATCACTTCGCGACCCCAAAACAGTGAGTAATAGTCCATGAAACGGGCCAGAATCAGCCAAAACAGCGAGTGTTGATGACCGACATGTAAGCACACCCTGGGCTTCAACAAGTATGGAAGTCGCTTCGGGGCCACAAAATGGTGAGTAATAGTCCATGAAACGGGTCAGAATCGGCCAAAACTGTCAGTGTTGATGACCGACACGTAAGCTCACCTTGGGTTTCCACAAGCATGGAAATCACTTCGGGCCCCCAACAAAAACCGCGATTGTTGATGACCGGCACGTAAATGCACCCCAGGGTTCGTTAATCATGGAAGTCACTTCGGGACCCCAAAACAGTGAGTAATAGTCCACGAAACAGGCTAGAATCGGCCAAAACTATCAGTGTTGATGACCGACATGTTAGCGCACCTGGGGTTCAACAAGCATGGAAATCACTCCGGGACCCCAAAATAGTGAGTAATAGTCCATGAAACGGGTCAGAATCGACAAAAACCTGGAGTGTTGATGATCGGCACGTAAACGCACCCCAGGGTTCGTTAATCGTGGAAATCACTTCGGGACCCCAAAACAATGAGTAATAGTCCATGAAACGGGCCAGAATCAGACAAAATTGGGAGTGTCGATGACCGACACGTAAGCGCACCCTAGGGTTCAACAACTATGGAAATCGCTTCGGGGCCACAAAATGGTGAGTAATAGTCCATGAAACGGGTCAGAATCGGCCAAAACTACGAGTGTTGATGATCGACATGTAAATGCACCCCAGGGTTCGTTAATTGTGGACGTCACTCCAGGACCCCAAAACAAGTATTAATAGTCCACGAAACGGTCCAGAATTGGCCAAAACTGTCAGTGTTGATGACCAACATGTGAGCGCAGCTTCGGCTTCAACAAGCATGGAAATCACTTTGCGACCCCAAAACGGTGAGTAATAGTCCACGAAATGGGTCAGAATCGACAAAAAACGCGATTGTTGATGACCGACACGTAAATGCACCCCAGGGTTTGTTAATCGTGGAAGTCACTCCGGGACCCCAAAACAGTGACTAATAGTCCATGAAACGGGCCAGAGTCGGCCAAAACTGTCAGTGTTGATGACCGACACATAAGCGCACCTTGGGGTTCAACAAGCATGGAAATCATTTAGGGACCCCAAAACGGTGAGTAATTGTCCACAAAACGGGCCAGAATCGACAAAAACCGCAAGTGTTGATGACCGACACGTAAACGCACCCCAGGGTTCGTTAATCATGGAAATCACTCCGGGACCCCAAAACAGTGAGGAATAGTCCATGAAACGGGTCAGAATCGGCCAAAACTGTGAGTGTTGATGATCGACACGTAAATGCACCCCAGGGTTCGTTAATCGTGGAAGTCACTCCGGGACCCCAAAACAGTGAGTAATAGTTGACGAAACGGGCAAGAATAGGCCAAAACTGTCAGTGTTGATGACCGACACGTATGCGCACCTTGGGGTTCAACAAGCATGGAAATCACTTCGGGACCCCAAAACAGTGAGTAATAGTCCATGAAACGGTCCAGAATCTATAAAAACCGCAAGTGTTGATGACCGACACGTAAGCGCACCTTGGGGTTCAACAAGCATGGAAATCACTTCGGGACCCCAAAACGGTGAGTAATAGTCCATGAAACGGGTCAGAATAGACAAAAACCGCGAGTGTTGATGACCAACACGTAAACGCACCCCAGGGTTTGTTAATCGTGGAAGTCACTTTGGGACACCAAAACAGTGAGTACTAGTCCACGAAATGGGCCACAATCAGCCAAAACTATTAGTGTTGATGACCAACAGGTAAGCGCACCTTGGGGTTCAACAAGCATGGAAATCACTTCGGGAACCCAAAACAGTGAGTAATAGTCCACGAAACGGGTCAGAATCGACAAAAACCGCGAGTGTTGATGACCGGCACGTAAACGCACCCTAGGGTTCGTTAATCGTGGAAATCACCCCAGGATGCCAAAACAGTGAGTAGTAGTCCATGAAACGGGCCTGAATCAGCCAAAACAGCGAGTGTTGATGACCGACATGTAAGCACACCCTGAGCTTCAACAACTATGGAAATCGCTTCGGGGCCACAAAATGGTGAGTAATAGTCCATGAAACGGGCCAGAGTCGGCCAAAACTGTCAGTGTTGATGACCGACACATAAGCGCACCTTGGGGTTCAACAAGCATGGAAATCATTTAGGGACCCCAAAACGGTGAGTAATTGTCCACAAAACGGGCCAGAATCGACAAAAACCGCAAGTGTTGATGACCGGCACGTAAACGCACCCCAGGGTTCGTTAATCATGGAAATCACTCCGGGACCCCAAAACAGTGAGGAATAGTCCATGAAACGGGTCAGAATCGGCCAAAACTGTGAGTGTTGATGACCGACACGTAAACGCACCCCAGGGTTTGTTAATCGTGGAAGTCACTTTGGGACACCAAAACAGTGAGTACTAGTCCAGGAAATGGGCCACAATCAGCCAAAACTATTAGTGTTGATGACCGACACGTAAGCGCACCTTGGGGTTCAACAAGCATGGAAATCACTTCGGGAACCCAAAACAGTGAGTAATAGTCCACGAAACGGGTCAGAATCGACAAAAACCGCGAGTGTTCATGACCGACACGCAAGCGCACCTTGGGGTTCAACAAGCATGGAAATCACTTCGGGACCCCAAAAATGTGAGTAATAGTCCATGAAACGGGCCAGAATCTATAAAAACCGCAAGTGTTGATGACCGACACGTAAGCGCACCTTGGGGTTCAACAAGCATGGAAATCACTTCGGGACCCCAAAACGGTGAGTAATAGTCCACGAAATGGGCCACAATCAGCCAAAACTATTAGTGTTGATGACCAACAGGTAAGCGCACCTTGGGGTTCAACAAGCATGGAAATCACTTCGGGAACCCAAAACAGTGAGTAATAGTCCACGAAACGGGTCAGAATCGACAAAAACCGCGAGTGTTGATGACCGGCACGTAAACGCACCCTAGGGTTCGTTAATCGTGGAAATCACCCCAGGACGCCAAAACAGTGAGTAATAGTCCATGAAACGGGCCTGAATCAGCCAAAACAGCGAGTGTTGATGACCGACATGTAAGCACACCCTGGGCTTCAACAACTATGGAAATCGCTTCGGGGCCACAAAATGGTGAGTAATAGTCCATGAAACGGGCCAGAGTCGGCCAAAACTGTCAGTGTTGATGACCGACACATAAGCGCACCTTGGGGTTCAACAAGCATGGAAATCATTTAGGGACCCCAAAACGGTGAGTAATTGTCCACAAAACGGGCCAGAATCGACAAAAACCGCAAGTGTTGATGACCGGCACGTAAACGCACCCCAGGGTTCGTTAATCATGGAAATCACTCCGGGACCCCAAAACAGTGAAGAATAGTCCATGAAACGGGTCAGAATCGGCCAAAACTGTGAGTGTTGATGACCGACACGTAAATGCACCCCAGGGTTTGTTAATCGTGGAAGTCACTTTGGGACACCAAAACAGTGAGTACTAGTCCACGAAATGGGCCACAATCAGCCAAAACTATTAGTATTGATGACCGACACGTAAGCGCACCTTGGTGTTCAACAAGCATGGAAATCACTTCGGGACCCCAAAACGGTGAGTAATAGTCCATGAAACGGGTCAGAATAGACAAAAACCACGAGTGTTGATGACCGACACGTAAAAGCACCCCAGGGTTTGTTAATCGTGGAAGTCACTTTGGGACACCATAACAGTGAGTACTAGTCCACGAAATGGGCCACAATGAGCCAAAACTATTAGTGTTGATGACCAACAGGTAAGCGCACCTTGGGGTTCAACAAGCATGGAAATCACTTCGGGAACCCAAAACAGTGAGTAATAGTCCACGAAACGGGTCAGAATCGACAAAAACAGCGAGTGTTGATGACCGGCACGTAAACGCACCCTAGGGTTCGTTAATCGTGGAAATCACCCCAGGACGCCAAAACAGTGAGTAATAGTCCATGAAACGGGCCTGAATCAGCCAAAACAGCGAGTGTTGATGACCGACATGTAAGCACACCCTGGGCTTCAACAACTATGGAAATCGCTTCGGGGCCACAAAATGGTGAGTAATAGTCCATGAAACGGGCCAGAGTCGGCCAAAACTGTCAGTGTTGATGACCGACACATAAGCGCACCTTGGGGTTCAACAAGCATGGAAATCATTTAGGGACCCCAAAACGGTGAGTAATTGTCCACAAAACGGGCCAGAATCGACAAAAACCGCAAGTGTTGATGACCGGCACGTAAACGCACCCCAGGGTTCGTTAATCATGGAAATCACTCCGGGACCCCAAAACAGTGAGGAATAGTCCATGAAACGGGTCAGAATCGGCCAAAACTGTGAGTGTTGATGACCAACACGTAAACGCACCCCAGGGTTTGTTAATCGTGGAAGTCACTTTGGGACACCAAAACAGTGAGTACTAGTCCACGAAATGGGCCACAATCAGCCAAAACTATTAGTGTTGATGACCGACACGTAAGCGCACCTTGGGGTTCAACAAGCATGGAAATCACTTCGGGAACCCAAAACAGTGAATAATAGTCCACGAAACGGGTCAGAATCGACAAAAACCGCGAGTGTTGATGACCGACACGCAAGCGCACCTTGGGGTTCAACAAGCATGGAAATCACTTCGGGACCCCAAAAATGTGAGTAATAGTCCATGAAACGGGCCAGAATCTAAAAAAACCGCAAGTGTTGATGACCGACACGTAAGCGCACCTTGGGGTTCAACAAGCATGGAAATCACTTCGGGACCCCAAAACGGTGAGTAATAGTCCACGAAATGGGCCACAATCAGCCAAAACTATTAGTGTTGATGACCAACAGGTAAGCGCACCTTGGGGTTCAACAAGCATGGAAATCACTTCGGGAACCCAAAACAGTGAGTAATAGTCCACGAAACGGGTCAGAATCGACAAAAACCGCGAGTGTTGATGACCGGCACGTAAACGCACCCTAGGGTTCGTTAATCGTGGAAATCACCCCAGGACGCCAAAACAGTGAGTAATAGTCCATGAAACGGGCCTGAATCAGCCAAAACAGCGAGTGTTGATGACCGACATGTAAGCACACCCTGGGCTTCAACAACTATGGAAATCGCTTCGGGGCCACAAAATGGTGAGTAATAGTCCATGAAACGGGCCAGAGTCGGCCAAAACTGTCAGTGTTGATGACCGACACATAAGCGCACCTTGGGGTTCAACAAGCATGGAAATCATTTAGGGACCCCAAAACGGTGAGTAATTGTCCACAAAACGGGCCAGAATCGACAAAAACCGCAAGTGTTGATGACCGGCACGTAAACGCACCCCAGGGTTCGTTAATCATGGAAATCACTCCGGGACCCCAAAACAGTGAAGAATAGTCCATGAAACGGGTCAGAATCGGCCAAAACTGTGAGTGTTGATGACCGACACATAAGCGCACCTTGGGGTTCAACAAGCATGGAAATCATTTAGGGACCCCAAAACGGTGAGTAATTGTCCACAAAACGGGCCAGAATCGACAAAAACCGCAAGTGTTGATGACCGGCACGTAAACGCACCCCAGGGTTCGTTAATCATGGAAATCACTCCGGGACCCCAAAACAGTGAGGAATAGTCCATGAAACGGGTCAGAATCGGCCAAAACTGTGAGTGTTGATGACCAACACGTAAACGCACCCCAGGGTTTGTTAATCGTGGAAGTCACTTTGGGACACCAAAACAGTGAGTACTAGTCCACGAAATGGGCCACAATCAGCCAAAACTATTAGTGTTGATGACCGACACGTAAGCGCACCTTGGGGTTCAACAAGCATGGAAATCACTTCGGGAACCCAAAACAGTGAGTAATAGTCCACGAAACGGGTCAGAATCGACAAAAACCGCGAGTGTTGATGACCGACACGCAAGCGCACCTTGGGGTTCAACAAGCATGGAAATCACTTCGGGACCCCAAAAATGTGAGTAATAGTCCATGAAACGGGCCAGAATCTATAAAAACCGCAAGTGTTGATGACCGACACGTAAGCGCACCTTGGGGTTCAACAAGCATGGAAATCACTTCGGGACCCCAAAACGGTGAGTAATAGTCCACGAAATGGGCCACAATCAGCCAAAACTATTAGTGTTGATGACCAACAGGTAAGCGCACCTTGGGGTTCAACAAGCATGGAAATCACTTCGGGAACCCAAAACAGTGAGTAATAGTCCACGAAACGGGTCAGAATCGACAAAAACCGCGAGTGTTGATGACCGGCACGTAAACGCACCCTAGGGTTCGTTAATCGTGGAAATCACCCCAGGACGCCAAAACAGTGAGTAATAGTCCATGAAACGGGCCTGAATCAGCCAAAACAGCGAGTGTTGATGACCGACATGTAAGCACACCCTGGGCTTCAACAACTATGGAAATCGCTTCGGGGCCACAAAATGGTGAATAATAGTCCATGAAACGGGCCAGAGTCGGCCAAAACTGTCAGTGTTGATGACCGACACATAAGCGCACCTTGGGGTTCAACAAGCCTGGAAATCATTTAGGGACCCCAAAACGGTGAGTAATTGTCCACAAAACGGGCCAGAATCGACAAAAACCGCAAGTGTTGATGACCGGCACGTAAACGCACCCCAGGGTTCGTTAATCATGGAAATCACTCCGGGACCCCAAAACAGTGAGGAATAGTCCATGAAACGGGTCAGAATCGGCCAAAACTGTGAGTGTTGATGATCGACATGTAAATGCACCCAGGGTTCGTTAATCGTGGAAGTCACTCCGGGACCCCAAAACAGTGAGTAATAGTTGACCAAACGGGCAAGAATAGGCCAAAACTGTCAGTGTTGATGACCGACACGTAAGCGCACCTTGGGGTTCAACAAGCATGGAAATCACTTCGGGACCCCAAAACAGTGAGTAATAGTCCATGAAACGGTCCAGAATCTATAAAAACCGCAAGTGTTGATGACCGACACGTAAGCGCACCTTGGGGTTCAACAAGCATGGAAATCACTTCGGGACCCCAAAACGGTGAGTAATAGTCCATGAAACGGGTCAGAATAGACAAAAACCGCGAGTGCTGATGACCGACACGTAAACGCACCCCAGGGTTCGTTAATCGTGGAAGTCACTTTGGGACACCAAAACAGTGAGTACTAGTCCACGAAATGGGCCACAATCAGCCAAAACTATTAGTGTTGATGACCAACACGTAAGCGCACCTTGGGGTTCAACAAGCATGGAAATCACTTCGGGAACCCAAAACAGTGAGTAATAGTCCACGAAACGGGTCAGAATCGACAAAAACCGCGAGTGTTGATGACCGACACGCAAGCGCACCTTGGGGTTCAACAAGCATGGAAATCACTTCGGGACCCCAAAAATGTGAGTAATAGTCCATGAAACGGGCCAGAATCTATAAAAACCGCAAGTGTTGATGACCGACACGTAAGCGCACCTTGGGGTTCAACAAGCATGGAAATCACTTTGGGACCCCAAAACGGTGAGTAATAGTCCACGAAATGGGCCACAATCAGCCAAAACTATTAGTGTTGATGACCAATAGGTAAGCGCACCTTGGGGTTCAACAAGCATGGAAATCACTTCGGGAACCCAAAACAGTGAGTAATAGTCCATGAAACGGGTCAGAATCGACAAAAACCGCGAGTGTTGATGACCGGCACGTAAACGCACCCCAGGGTTCGTTAATCGTGGAAATCACCCCAGGATGCCAAAACAGTGAGTAATAGTCCATGAAACGGGCCTGAATCAGCCAAAACAGCGAGTGTTGATGACCGACATGTAAGCACACCCTGGGCTTCAACAACTATGGAAATCGCTTCGAGGCCACAAAATGGTGAGTAATAGTCCATGAAACGGGCCAGAATCGACCAAAACTGCGAGTGTTGATGACCGACATGTAAACGCACCCTAGGGTACCTTAATCATGGACGTCACACCGGGACCCCAAAACAGGTAGTAATAGTCCACGAAATGGTCCAGAATCGGCCAAAACTGTTAGTGTTGATGACCGACACGTAAGCTCACCTTGGGGTTCCACAAGCATGGAAATCACTTCGGGCCCCCAAAATGGTGAGGAATAGTCCTCGACACGGGTCAAAATTGACAAAAACCGCGATTGTTGATGACCGACACGTAAATGCACCCCAGGGTTCGTTAATCGTGGAAGTCACTTCGGCACCCAAAACAGTGAGTAATAGTCCACGAAACGGGCTAGAATCGGCCAAAACTGTCAGTGTTGATGACCGACATGTTAGCACACCTGGGGTTCAACAAGCATGGAAATCACTTCGGGACCCCAAAACAGTGAGTAATAGTCCATGAAACGGGCCAGAATCAGACAAAATTGCGAGTGTTGATGACCGACACGTAAGCGCACCCTAGGGTTCAACAACTATGGAAATCGCTTCGGGGCCACAAAATGGTGAGTAATAGTCCATGAAATGGGTTAGAAACGGCCAAAACTGCGAGTGTTGATGATCGACATGTAAACGCACCCCAGGGTTCGTTAATTGTGGACGTCACTCCAGGACCCCAAAACAAGTAGTAATAGTCCATGAAACGGTCAGAATTGGCCAAAACTGTCTGTGTTGATGACCAACACATGAGCGCAGCTTGGGCTTCAACAAGCATGGAAATCACTTCCCGACCCCAAAACGGTGAGTAATAGTCCACGAAACGGGTCAGAATCGACAAAAACCGCGATTGTTGATGACTGACCCGTAAATGCACCCCAGGGTTCGTTAATCGTGGAAGTCACTCCGGGACCCCAAAACAGTGAGTAATAGTCCATGAAACGGGCCAGAATCGGCCAAAACTGTCAGTGTTGATGACCGACACGTAAGCGCACCTTGGGGTTCAACAAGCATGGAAATCACTTCGGGACCCTAAAACGGTGAGTAATTGTCCACAAAACGGGTCAGAATCGACAAAAACCGCAAGTGTTGATGACCGACACGTAAACGCACCCCAGGGTTCGTTAATCATGGAAATCACTCCGGGACCCCAAAATAATGAGGAATAGTCCATGAAACGGGTCAGAATCGGCAAAAACTGTGAGTGTTGATGATCGACACGTAAATGCACCCCAGGGTTCGTTAATCGTGGAAGTCACTCCGGGACCCCAAAACAGTGAGTAATAGTCGACGAAACGGGCAAGAATAGGCCAAAACTATCAGTGTTGATGACCGACACACAAGCGCACCTTGGGGTTCAACAAGCATGGAAATCACTTCGGGACCCCAAAAATGTGAGTAATAGTCCATGAAACGGGCCAGAATCTATAAAAACCGCAAGTGTTGATGACCGACACGTAAGTGCACCTTGGGATTCAACAAGCATGGAAATCACTTCGGGACCCCAAAACGGTGAGTAATAGTCCACGAAATGGGTCAGAATAGACAAAAACCGCGAGTGTTGATGACCGACACATAAACGCACCCCAGGGTTTGTTAATCGTGGAAGTCACTCCGGGACACCAAAACACTGAGTACTAGTCCACGAAATGGGCCAGAATCAGCCAAAACTATCAGTGTTGATGACCAACAGGTAAGCACCTTGGGGTTCAACAAGCATGGAAATCACTTCGGGACCCCAAAACTGTGAGTAATAGTCCACGAAACGGGTCAGAATCGACAAAAACCAGCATGTAAACGCACCCCAGGGTTCGTTAATCGTGGAAATCACCCCAGGACCCCAAAACAGTGAGTAATAGTCCATGAAACGGGCCAGAATCAGCCAAAATAGGGAGTGTTGATGACCAACATGTAAGCGCACCTTGGGGTTCAACAACTATGGAAATCGCTTCGGGGCCACAAAACGGTGAGTAATAGTCCATGAAACGGGTCAGAATCGGCTAGAACTGCGAGTGTTGATGACCGACACGTATACGCACCCCAGGGTTCGTTAATCGTGGAAGTCACTCCGGGACCCCAAAACAGTGAGTTGTCCACGAAACCGGCCAGAACTGTCAGTGTTAATGACAGACACGTAAGCGCACCTTGGGGTTCAACAAGCATGAAAATCACTTCGGGACCCCAAAACGGTGAGTAATAGTCCACGAAATCGGTCAGAATTGACAAATACCACGATTGTTGATGACCGAGAAGTAAATGCACGCCACGGTTCGTTAATCGTTGAAGTCACTCCGAGACCCCAAAACAGTGAGTAATAGTCCATGAAACGGGTCAGAATCGACAAAAACCATAAGTGTTGATGACCGACACGTAAACGCACCCCAGGGTTCGTTAATCATGGAAATCACTCCGGGACCCCAAAACAGTGAGTAATAGTCCATGAAACGGGTCAGAATCGGCCAAAACTATGAGTGTTGATGACCGACACGTAAATGCACCCCAGGGTTCGTTAATCGTGGAAGTCACTACGGGACCCCAAAACAGTGAGTAATAGTCCATGAAACGGGTCAGAATCGGCCAAAACTGTGAGTGTTGATGACCGACACGTAAATGCACCCCAGGGTTCCTTAATCGTGGAAGTAACTCCGGGACCCCAAAACAGTGAGTTGTCCACGAAACCGGCCAGAACTGTCAGTGTTAATGACAGACACGTAAGCGCACCTTGGGGTTCAACAAGCATGGAAATCACTTCGGGACCCCAAAACGGTGAGTAATAGTCCACGAAACAGGTCAGAATTGAGAAATACCACGATTGTTGATGACCAAGACGTAAATGCACGCCAGGGTTCGTTAATCGTTGAAGTCACTCCGGGACCCCAAAACAGTGAGTAATAGTCCATGAAACGGGTCAGAATCGACAAAAACCACAAGTGTTGATGACCGGCACGTAAACGCACCCCAGGGTTCGTTAATCATGGAAATCACTCCGGGACCCCAAAATAGTGAGGAATAGTCCATGAAACGGGTCAGAATCGGCCAAAACTGTGAGTGTTGATGATCGACACGTAAATGCACCCCAGGGTTCGTTAATCGTGGAAGTCACTCCGGGACCCCAAAACAGTGAGTAATAGTTGACGAAACGGGCAAGAATAGGCCAAAACTGTCAGTGTTGATGACCGACACTTAAGCTCACCTTGGGGTTCAACAAGCATGGAAATCACTTCGGGACCCCAAAACAGTGAGTAATAGTCCATGAAACGGTCCAGAATCTATAAAAACCGCAAGTGTTGATGACCGACACATAAGCGCACCTTGGGGTTCAACAAGCATGGAAATCACTTCGGGGTCCATGAAACGGGTCAGAATAGACAAAAACCGCGAGTGTTGATGACTGACACGTAAACGCACCCCAGGGTTTGTTAATCGTGGAAGTCACTTTGGGACACCAAAACAGTGAGTACTAGTCCACGAAATGGGCCACAATCAGCCAAAACTATTAGTGTTGATGACCAACAGGTAAGCGCACCTTGGGGTTCAACAAGCATGGAAATCACTTCGGGAACACAAAACAGTGAGGTATAGTCCACGAAACGGGTCAGAATCAACAAAAACCGCGAGTGTTGATGACCGGCACGTAAACGCACCCTAGGGTTCATTAATCGTGGAAATCACCCCAGGACGCCAAAACAGTGAGTAATAGTCCATGAAACGGGCCTGAATCAGCCAAAACAGCGAGTGTTGATGACCGACATGTAAGCACACCCTGGGCTTCAACAACAATGGAAATCGCTTCGGGGCCACAAAATGGTGAGTAATAGTCCATGAAACGGGCCAGAGTCGGCCAAAACTGTCAGTGTTGATGACCGACACATAAGCGCACCTTGGGGTTCAACAAGCATGGAAATCATTTAGGGACCCCAAAACGGTGAGTAATTGTCCACAAAACGGGCCAGAATCGACAAAAACCGCAAGTGTTGATGACCGACACGTAAACGCACCCCAGGGTTCGTTAATCATGGAAATCACTCCGGGACCCCAAAACAGTGAGGAATAGTCCATGAAACGGGCCAGAATCGGCCAAAACTGTGAGTGTTGATGACCGACACATAAACGCACCCCAGGGTTTGTTAATCGTGGAAGTCACTTTGGGACACCAAAACAGTGAGTACTAGTCCACGAAATGGGCCACAATCAGCCAAAACTATTAGTGTTGATGACCGACACGTAAGCGCACCTTGGGGTTCAACAAGCATGGAAATCACTTCGGGAACCCAAAACAGTGAGTAATAGTCCACGAAACGGGTCAGAATCGACAAAAACCGCGAGTGTTGATGACCGACACGCAAGCGCACCTTGGGGTTCAACAAGCATGGAAATCACTTCGGGACCCCAAAAATGTGAGTAATAGTCCATGAAACGGGCCAGAATCTATAAAAACCGCAAGTGTTGATGACCGACACGTAAGCGCACCATGGGGTTCAACAAGCATGGAAATCACTTCGGGACCCCAAAACGGTGAGTAATAGTCCACGAAATGGGCCACAATCAGCCAAAACTATTAGTGTTGATGACCAACAGGTAAGCGCACCTTGGGGTTCAACAAGCATGGAAATCACTTCGGGAACCCAAAACAGTGAGTAATAGTCCACGAAACGGGTCAGAATCGACAAAAACCGCGAGTGTTGATGACCGGCACGTAAACGCACCCCAGGGTTCGTTAATCGTGGAAATCACCCCAGGACGCCAAAACAGTGAGTAATAGTCCATGAAACGGGCCTGAATCAGCCAAAACAGCGAGTGTTGATGACCGACATGTAAGCACACCCTGGGCTTCAACAACTATGGAAATCGCTTCGGGGCAACAAAATGGTGAGTAATAGTCCATGAAACGGGCCAGAATCGACCAAAACTGCGAGTGTTGATGACCGACATGTAAACGCACCCTAGGGTACGTTAATCATGGACGTCACACCGGGACCCCAAAACGGGTAGTAATAGTCCACGAAATGGTCCAGAATCGGCCAAAACTGTCAGTGTTGATGACCGACACGTAAGCTCACCTTGGGGTTCGACAAGCATGGAAATCACTTCGGGCCCCCAAAATGGTGAGGAATAGTCCTCGACACGGGTCAAAATTGACAAAAACCGCGATTGTTGATGACCGACACGTAAATGCACCCCAGGGTTCGTTAATCGTGGAAGTCACTTCGGCACCCAAAACAGTGAGTAATAGTCCACGAAACGGGCTAGAATCGGCCAAAACTGTCAGTGTTGATGACCGACATGTTAGCACACCTGGGGTTCAACAAGCATGGAAATCACTTCGGGACCCCAAAACAGTGAGTAATAGTCCATGAAACGGGCCAGAATCAGACAAAATTGCGAGTGTTGATGACCGACACGTAAGCGCACCCTAGGGTTCAACAACTATGGAAATCGCTTCGGGGCCACAAAATGGTGAGTAATAGTCCATGAAATGGGTCAGAAACGGCCAAAACTGCGAGTGTTGATGATTGACATGTAAACGCACCCCAGGGTTCATTAATTGTGGACGTCACTCCAGGACCCCAAAACAAGTAGTAATAGTCCATGAAACGGTCAGAATTGGCCAAAACTGTCTGTGTTGATGACCAACACATGAGCGCAACTTGGGCTTCAACAAGCATGGAAATCACTTCGCGACCCCAAAACGGTGAGTAATAGTCCACGAAACGGGTCACAATCGACAAAAACCATAAGTGTTGATGACCGACACGTAAACGCACCCCAGGGTTCGTTAATCATGGAAATCACTCCGGGACCCCAAAACAGTGAGTAATAGTCCATGAAACGGGTCAGAATCGGCCAAAACTATGAGTGTTGATGACCGACACGTAAATGCACCCCAGGGTTCGTTAATCGTGGAAGTCACTACGGGACCCCAAAACAGTGAGTAATAGTCCATGAAACGGGTCAGAATCGGCCAAAACTGTGAGTGTTGATGACCGACACGTAAATGCACCCCAGGGTTCCTTAATCGTGGAAGTAACTCCGGGACCCCAAAACAGTGAGTTGTCCACGAAACCGGCCAGAACTGTCAGTGTTAATGACAGACACGTAAGCGCACCTTGGGGTTCAACAGGCATGGAAATCACTTCGGGACCCCAAAACAGTGAGTAATAGTCCACGAAACAGGTCAGAATTGAGAAATACCACGATTGTTGATGACCAAGACGTAAATGCACGCCAGGGTTCGTTAATCGTTGAAGTCACTCCGGGACCCCAAAACAGTGAGTAATAGTCCATGAAACGGGTCAGAATCGACAAAAACCACAAGTGTTGATGACCGGCACGTAAACGCACCCCAGGGTTCGTTAATCATGGAAATCACTCCGGGACCCCAAAACAGTGAGGAATAGTCCATGAAACGGGTCAGAATCGGCCAAAACTATGAGTGTTGATGACCGACACGTAAATGCACCCCAGGGTTCGTTAATCATTGAAGTCACTCCGGGACCCCAAAACAGTGAGTAATAGTCCATGAAACGGGTCAGAATCGACAAAAACCACAAGTGTTGATGACCGGCACGTAAACGCACCCCAGGGTTCGTTAATCATGGAAATCACTCCGGGACCCCAAAACAGTGAGGAATAGTCCATGAAACGGGTCAGAATCGGCCAAAACTGTGAGTGTTGATGATCGACACGTAAATGCACCCCAGGGTTCGTTAATCGTGGAAGTCACTCCGGGACCCCAAAACAGTGAGTAATAGTTGACGAAACGGGCAAGAATAGGCCAAAACTGTCAGTGTTGATGACCGACACGTAAGCGCACCTTGGGGTTCAACAAGCATGGAAATCACTTCGGGACCCAAAAACAGTGAGTAATAGTCCATGAAACGGGCCAGAGTCGGCCAAAACTGTCAGTGTTGATGACCGGCACGTAAACGCACCCTAGGGTTCGTTAATCGTGGAAATCACCCCAGGACGCCAAAACAGTGAGTAATAGTCCATGAAACGGGCCTGAATCAGCCAAAACAGCGAGTGTTGATGACCAACATGTAAGCACACCCTGGGCTTCAACAACTATGGAAATCGCTTCGGGGCCACAAAATGGTGAGTAATAGTCCATGAAACGGGCCAGAGTCGGCCAAAACTGTCAGTGTTGATGACCGACACATAAGCGCACCTTGGGGTTCAACAAGCATGGAAATCATTTAGGGACCCCAAAACGGTGAGTAATTGTCCACAAAATGGGCCAGAATCGACAAAAACCGCAAGTGTTGATGACCGGCACGTAAACGCACCCCAGGGTTCGTTAATCATGGAAATCACTCCGGGACCCCAAAACAGTGAGGAATAGTCCATGAAACGGGTCAGAATCGGCCAAAACTGTGAGTGTTGATGATCGACACGTAAATGCACCCCAGGGTTCGTTAATCGTGGAAGTCACTCCGGGACCCGAAAACAGTGAGTAATAGTTGACGAAACGGGCAAGAATAGGCCAAAACTGTCAGTGTTGATGACCGACACGTAAGCGCACCTTGGGGTTCAACAAGCATGGAAATCACTTCGGGACCCCAAAACAGTGAGTAATAGTCCATGAAACGGTCCAGAATCTATAAAAACCGCAAGTGTTGATGACCGACACGTAAGCGCACCTTGGGGTTCAACAAGCATGGAAATCACTTCGGGACCCCAAAACGGTGAGTAATAGTCCATGAAACGGGTCAGAATAGACAAAAACCGCGAGTGTTGATGACCGACACGTAAACGCACCCCAGGGTTTGTTAATCGTGGAAGTCACTTTGGGACACCAAAACAGTGAGTACTAGTCCACGAAACGGGCCACAATCAGCCAAAACTATTAGTATTGATGACCGACACGTAAGTGCACCTTGGGGTTCAACAAGCATGGAAATCACTTCGGGAACCCAAAACAGTGAGTAATAGTCCACGAAACGGGTCAGAATCGACAAAAACCGCGAGTGTTGATGACCGACACGCAAGCGCACCTTGGGGTTCAACAAGCATGGAAATCACTTCGGGACCCCAAAAATGTGAGTAATAGTCCATGAAACGGGCCAGAATCTATAAAAACCGCAAGTGTTGATGACCGACACGTAAGCGCACCTTGGGGTTCAACAAGCATGGAAATCACTTCGGGACCCCAAAACGGTGAGTAATAGTCCACGAAATGGGCCACAATCAGCCAAAACTATTAGTGTTGATGACCAACAGGTAAGCGCACCTTGGGGTTCAACAAGCATGGAAATCACTTCGGGAACCCAAAACAGTGAGTAATAGTCCACGAAACGGGTCAGAATCGACAAAAACCGCGAGTGTTGATGACCGGCACGTAAACGCACCCTAGGGTTCGTTAATCGTGGAAATCACCCCAGGACGCCAAAACAGTGAGTAATAGTCCATGAAACGGGCCTGAATCAGCCAAAACAGCGAGTGTTGATGACCGACATGTAAGCACACCCTGGGCTTCAACAACTATGGAAATCGCTTCAGGGCCACAAAATGGTGAGTAATAGTCCATGAAACGGGCCAGAGTCGGCCAAAACTGTCAGTGTTGATGACCGACACATAAGCGCACCTTGGGGTTCAACAAGCATGGAAATCATTTAGGGACCCCAAAACGGTGAGTAATTGTCCACAAAACGGGCCAGAATCGACAAAAACCGCAAGTGTTGATGACCGGCACGTAAACGCACCCCAGGGTTCGTTAATCATGGAAATCACTCCGGGACCCCAAAACAGTGAGGAATAGTCCATGAAACGGGTCAGAATCGGCCAAAACTGTGAGTGTTGATGATCGACACGTAAATGCACCCCAGGGTTCGTTAATCGTGGAAGTCACTCCGGGACCCCAAAACAGTGAGTAATAGTTGACGAAACGGGCAAGAATAGGCCAAAACTGTCAGTGTTGATGACCGACACGTAAGCGCACCTTGGGGTTCAACAAGCATGGAAATCACTTCGGGAACCCAAAACAGTGAGTAATAGTCCACGAAACGGGTCAGAATCGACAAAAACCGCGAGTGTTGATGACCGACACGCAAGCGCACCTTGGGGTTCAACAAGCATGGAAATCACTTCGGGACCCCAAAAATGTGAGTAATAGTCCATGAAACGGGCCAGAATCTATAAAAACCGCAAGTGTTGATGACCGACACGTAAGCGCACCTTGGGGTTCAACAAGCATGGAAATCACTTCGGGACCCCAAAACGGTGAGTAATAGTCCACGAAATGGGCCACAATCAGCCAAAACTATTAGTGTTGATGACCAACAGGTAAGCGCACCTTGGGGTTCAACAAGCATGGAAATCACTTCGGGAACCCAAAACAGTGAGTAATAGTCCACGAAACGGGTCAGAATCGACAAAAACCGCGAGTGTTGATGACCGGCACGTAAACGCACCCTAGGGTTCGTTAATCGTGGAAATCACCCCAGGACGCCAAAACAGTGAGTAATAGTCCATGAAACGGGCCTGAATCAGCCAAAACAGCGAGTGTTGATGACCGACATGTAAGCACACCCTGGGCTTCAACAACTATGGAAATCGCTTCGGGGCCACAAAATGGTGAGTAATAGTCCATGAAACGGGCCAGAGTCGGCCAAAACTGTCAGTGTTGATGACCGACACATAAGCGCACCTTGGGGTTCAACAAGCATGGAAATCATTTAGGGACCCCAAAACGGTGAGTAATTGTCCACAAAATGGGCCAGAATCGACAAAAACCGCAAGTGTTGATGACCGGCACGTAAACGCACCCCAGGGTTCGTTAATCATGGAAATCACTCCGGGACCCCAAAACAGTGAGGAATAGTCCATGAAACGGGTCAGAATCGGCCAAAACTGTGAGTGTTGATGATCGACACGTAAATGCACCCCAGGGTTCGTTAATCGTGGAAGTCACTCCGGGACCCCAAAACAGTGAGTAATAGTTGACGAAACGGGCAAGAATAGGCCAAAACTGTCAGTGTTGATGACCGACACGTAAGCGCACCTTGGGGTTCAACAAGCATGGAAATCACTTCGGGACCCCAAAACGGTGAGTAATAGTCCACGAAATGGGCCACAATCAGCCAAAACTATTAGTGTTGATGACCAACAGGTAAGCGCACCTTGGGGTTCAACAAGCATGGAAATCACTTCGGGAACCCAAAACAGTGAGTAATAGTCCACGAAACGGGTCAGAATCGACAAAAACCGCGAGTGTTGATGACCGGCACGTAAACGCACCCTAGGGTTCGTTAATCGTGGAAATCACCCAAGGACGCCAAAACAGTGAGTAATAGTCCGTGAAACGGGCCTGAATCAGCCAAAACAGCGAGTGTTGATGACCGACATGTAAGCACACCCTGGGCTTCAACAACTATGGAAATCGCTTCGGGGCCACAAAATGGTGAGTAATAGTCCATGAAACGGGCCAGAGTCGGCCAAAACTGTCAGTGTTGATGACCGACACATAAGCGCACCTTGGGGTTCAACAAGCATGGAAATCATTTAGGGACCCCAAAACGGTGAGTAATTGTCAACAAAACGGGCCAGAATCGACAAAAACCGCAAGTGTTGATGACCGGCACATAAACGCACCCCAGGGTTCGTTAATCATGGAAATCACTCCGGGACCCCAAAACAGTGAGGAATAGTCCATGAAACGGGTCAGAATCGGCCAAAACTGTGAGTGTTGATGACCGACACGTAAACGCACCCCAGGGTTTGTTAATCGTGGAAGTCACTTTGGGACACCAAAACAGTGAGTACTAGTCCACGAAATGGGCCACAATCAGCCAAAACTATTAGTGTTGATGACCGACACGTAAGCGCACCTTGGGGTTCAACAAGCATGGAAATCACTTCGGGAACCCAAAACAGTGAGTAATAGTCCACGAAACGGGTCAGAATCGACAAAAATCGCGAGTGTTGATGACCGACACGCAAGCGCACCTTGGGGTTCAACAAGCATGGAAATCACTTCGGGACCCCAAAAATGTGAGTAATAGTCCATGAATCGGGCCAGAATCTATAAAAACCGCAAGTGTTGATGACCGACACGTAAGCGCACCTTGGGGTTCAACAAGCATGGAAATCACTTCGGGACCCCAAAACGGTGAGTAATAGTCCACGAAATGGGCCACAATCAGCTAAAACTATTAGTGTTGATGACCAATAGGTAAGCGCACCTTGGGGTTCAACAAGCATGGAAATCACTTCGGGAACCCAAAACAGTGAGTAATAGTCCACGAAACGGGTCAGAATCGACAAAACAGCGAGTGTTGATGACCGGCACGTAAACGCACCCCAGGGTTCGTTAATCGTGGAAATCACCCCAGGACGCCAAAATAGTGAGTAATAGTCCATGAAACGGGCCTGAATCAGCCAAAACAGCGAGTGTTGATGACCGACATGTAAGCACACCCTGGGCTTCAACAACTATGGAAATCGCTTCGGGGCCACAAAATGGTGAGTAATAGTCCATGAAACGGGCCAGAATCGACCAAAACTGCGAGTGTTGATGACCGACATGTAAACGCACCCTAGGGTACCTTAATCATGGACGTCACATCGGGACCCCAAAACAGGTAGTAATAGTCCACGAAATGGTCCAGAATCGGCCAAAACTGTCAGTGTTGATGACCGACACGTAAGCTCACCTTCGGGTTCCACAAGCATGGAAATCACTTCGGGCCCCAAAATGGTGAGGAATAGTCCTCGACATAGGTCAAAATTGACAAAAACCGCGATTGTTGATGACCGACATGTAAATGCACCCCAGGGTTCGTTAATCGTGGAAGTCAGTTCGGCACCCAAAACAGTGAGTAATAGTCCACGAAACGGGCTAGAATCGGCCAAAACTGTCAGTGTTGATGACCGACATGTTAGCACACCTGGGGTTCAACAAGCATGGAAATCACTTCGGGACCCCAAAACAGTGAGTAATAGTCCATGAAACGGGCCAGAATCAGACAAAATTGCGAGTGTTGATGACCGACACGTAAGCGCACCCTAGGGTTCAACAACTATGGAAATCGCTTCGGGGCCACAAAATGGTGAGTAATAGTCCATGAAATGGGTCAGAAACGGCCAAAACTGCGAGTGTTGATGATCGACATGTAAACGCACCCCAGGGTTCGTTAATTGTGGACGTCACTCCAGGACCCCAAAACAAGTAGTAATAGTCCATGAAACGGTCAGAATTGGCAAAAACTGTCTGTGTTGATGACCAACACATGAGCGCAACTTGGGCTTCAACAAGCATGGAAATCACTTCGCGACCCCAAAACGGTGAGTAATAGTCCACGAAACGGGTCAGAATCGACAAAAACCATAAGATTTGATGACCGACACGTAAACGCACCCCAGGGTTCGTTAATCATGGAAATCACTGCGGGACCCCAAAACAGTGAGTAATAGTCCATGAAACGGGTCAGAATCGGCCAAAACTATGAGTGTTGATGACCGACACGTAAATGCACCCCAGGGTTCGTTAATCGTGGAAGTCACTACGGGACCCCAAAACAGTGAGTAATAGTCCATGAAACGGGTCAGAATCGGCCAAAACTGTGAGTGTTGATGACCGACACATAAATGCACCCCAGGGTTCCTTAATCGTGGAAGTAACTCCGGGACCCCAAAACAGTGAGTTGTCCACGAAACCGGCCAGAACTGTCAGTGTTAATGACAGACACGTAAGCGCACCTTGGGGTTCAACAGGCATGGAAATCACTTCGGGACCCCAAAACGGTGAGTAATAGTCCACGAAACAGGTCAGAATTGAGAAATACCACGATTTTTGATGACCAAGACGTAAATGCACGCCAGGGTTCGTTAATCGTTGAAGTCACTCCGGGACCCCAAAACAGTGAGTAATAGTCCATGAAACGGGTCAGAATCGACAAAAACCACAAGTGTTGATGACCGGCACGTAAACGCACCCCAGGGTTCGTTAATCATGGAAATCACTCCGGGACCCCAAAACAGTGAGGAATAGTCCATGAAATGGGTCAGAATCGGCCAAAACTATGAGTGTTGATGACCGACACGTAAATGCACCCCAGGGTTCGTTAATCGTTGAAGTCACCCCGGGACCCCAAAACAGTGAGTAATAGTCCATGAAACGGGTCAGAATCGACAAAAACCACAAGTGTTGATGACCGGCACGTAAACGCACCCCAGGGTTCGTTAATCATGGAAATCACTCCGGGACCCCAAAACAGTGAGGAATAATCCATGAAACGGGTCAGAATCGGCCAAAACTGTGAGTGTTGATGATCGACACGTAAATGCACCCCAGGGTTCGTTAATCGTGGAAGTCACTCCGGGACCCCAAAACAGTGAGTAATAGTTGACGAAACGGGCAAGAATAGGCCAAAACTGTCAGTGTTGATGACCGACACGTAAGCGCACCTTGGGGTTCAACAAGCATGGAAATCACTTCGGGACCCAAAAAGAGTGAGTAATAGTCCATGAAACGGTCCAGAATCTATAAAAACCGCAAGTGTTGATGACCGACAGGTAAGCGCACCTTGGGGTTCAACAAGCATGGAAATCACTTCGGGACCCCAAAACGGTGAGTAATAGTCCATGAAACGGGTCAGAATAGACAAAAACCGCGAGTGTTGATGACCGACACGTAAACGCACCCCAGGGTTTGTTAATCGTGGAAGTCACTTTGGGACACCAAAACAGTGAGTACTAGTCCACGAAATGGGCCACAATCAGCCAAAACTATTAGTATTGATGACCGACACGTAAGCGCACCTTGGGGTTCAACAAGCATGGAAATCACTTCGGGAACCCAAAACAGTGAGTAATAGTCCACGAAACGGGTCAGAATCGACAAAAACCGCGAGTGTTGATGACCGACACGCAAGCGCACCTTGGGGTTCAACAAGCATGGAAATCACTTCGGGACCCCAAAAATGTGAGTAATAGTCCATGAAACGGGCCAGAATCTATAAAAACCGCAAGTGTTGATGACCGACACGTAAGCGCACCTTGGGGTTCAACAAGCATGGAAATCACTTCGGGACCCCAAAACAGTGAGTAATAGTCCATGAAACGGGCCAGAATCAGACAAAATTGCGAGTGTTGATGACCGACACGTAAGCGCACCCTAGGGTTCAACAACTATGGAAATCGCTTCGGGGCCACAAAATGGTGAGTAATAGTCCATGAAATGGGTCAGAAACGGCCAAAACTGCGAGTGTTGATGATCGACATGTAAACGCACCCCAGGGTTCGTTAATTGTGGACGTCACTCCAGGACCCCAAAACAACTAGTAATAGTCCATGAAACGGTCAGAATTGGCCAAAACTGTCTGTGTTGATGACCAACACATGAGCGCAGCTTGGGCTTCAACAAGCATGGAAATCACTTCACGACCCCAAAACGGTGAGTAATAGTCCATGAAACGGGTCAGAATCGACAAAAACCGCGATTGTTGATGACTGACCCGTAAATGCACCCCAGGGTTCGTTAATCGTGGAAGTCACTCCGGGACCCCAAAACAGTGAGTAATAGTCCATGAAACGGGCCAGAATCGGCCAAAACTGTCAGTGTTGATGACCGACACGTAAGCGCACCTTGGGGTTCAACAAGCATGGAAATCACTTCGGGACCCTAAAACGGTGAGTAATTGTCCACAAAACGGGTCAGAATCGACAAAAACCGCAAGTGTTGATGACCGACACGTAAATGCACCCCAGGGTTCGTTAATCATGGAAATCACTCCGGGACCCCAAAACAATGAGGAATAGTCCATGAAACGGGTCAGAATCGGCCAAAACTATGAGTGTTGATGATCGACACGTAAATGCACCCCAGGGTTCGTTAATCGTGGAAGTCACTCCGGGACCCCAAAACAGTGAGTAATAGTCGACGAAACGGGCAAGAATAGGCCAAAACTATCAGTGTTGATGACCGACACGCAAGCGCACCTTGGGGTTCAACAAGCATGGAAATCACTTCGGGACCCCAAAAATGTGAGTAATAGTCCATGAAACGGGCCAGAATCTATAAAAACCGCAAGTGTTGATGACCGACACGTAAGTGCACCTTGGGGTTCAACAAGCATGGAAATCACTTCGGGACCCGAAAACGGTGAGTAATAGTCCATGAAATGGGTCAGAATAGACAAAAACCGCGAGTGTTGATGACCGACACATAAACGCACCCCAGGGTTTGTTAATCGTGGAAGTCACTCCAGGACACCAAAACACTGAGTACTAGTCCACGAAATGGGCCAGAATCAGCCAAAACTATCAGTGTTGATGACCAACAGGTAAGCACCTTGGGGTTCAACAAGCATGGAAATCACTTCGGGACCCCAAAACTGTGAGTAATAGTCCACGAAACGGGTCAGAATCGACAAAAACCAGCATGTAAACGCACCCCAGGGTTCGTTAATCGTGGAAATCACCCCAGGACCCCAAAACAGTGAGTAATAGTCCATGAAACGGGCCAGAATCAGCCAAAATAGGGAGTGTTGATGACCAACATGTAAGCGCACCTTGGGGTTCAACAACTATGGAAATTGCTTCGGGGCCACAAAACGGTGAGTAATAGTCCATGAAACGGGTCAGAATCAGCCAAAACTGCGAGTGTTGATGACCGACACGTATACGCACCCCAGGGTTCGTTAATCGTGGAAGTCACTCCGGGACCCCAAAACAGTGAGTTGTCCACGAAACCGGCCAGAACTGTCAGTGTTAATGACAGACACGTAAGCGCACCTTGGGGTTCAACAAGCATGAAAATCACTTCGGAACCCCAAAACGGTGAGTAATAGTCCACGAAACGGGTCAGAATTGACAAATACCACGATTGTTGATGACCGAGAAGTAAATGCACGCCACGGTTCGTTAATCGTTGAAGTCACTCCGGGACCCCAAAACAGTGAGTAATAGTCCACGAAACGGGTCAGAATCGACAAAAACCATAAGTGTTGATGACCGACACGTAAACGTACCCCAGGGTTCGTTAATCATGGAAATCACTCCGGGACCGCAAAACAGTGAGTAATAGTCCATGAAACGGGTCAGAATCGGCCAAAACTATGAGTGTTGATGACCGACACGTAAATGCACCCCAGGGTTCGTTAATCGTGGAAGTCACTACGGGACCCCAAAACAGTGAGTAATTGTCCATGAAACGGGTCAGAATCGGCCAAAACTGTGAGTGTTGATGACCGACACGTAAATGCACCCCAGGGTTCCTTAATCGTGGAAGTCACTCCGGGACCCCAAAACAGTGAGTTGTCCACGAAACCGGCCAGAACTGTCAGTGTTAATGACAGACACGTAAGCGCACCTTGGGGTTCAACAAGCATGGAAATCACTTCGGGACCCCAAAACGGTGAGTAATAGTCCACGAAACAGGTCAGAATTGAGAAATACCACGATTGTTGATGACCAAGACATAAATGCACGCCAGGGTTCGTTAATCGTTGAAGTCACTCCGGGACCCCAAAACAGTGAGTAATAGTCCATGAAACGGGTCAGAATCGACAAAAACCACAAGTGTTGATGACCAACACGTAAACGCACCCCAGGGTTCGTTAATCATGGAAATCACTCCGGGACCCCAAAACAGTGAGTAATAGTCCATGAAACGGGTCAGAATCGGCCAAAACTGTGAGTGTTGATGACCGACACGTAAGTGCACCCCAGGGTTCGTTAATCGTGGAAGTCACTCCGGGACCCCAAAACAGTGAGTAATAGTCCATGAAACGGGCCAGAATCAGCCAAAACTGCGAGTGTTAATGACAGACACGTAAGCACACCTTGGGTTCAACAAGCATGGAAATCACTTCGGCACCCCAAAACGGTGAGTAATAGTCCACGAAACGGGTCAGAATCGACAAAAACCGCGATTGTTGATGACCGATACGTAAATGCACCCCGGGGTTCGTTAATCGTGGAAGTCACTCCGGGACCCCAAAACAGTGAGTAATAGTTGACGAAACGGGCAAGAATAGGCCAAAACTGTCAGTGTTGATGACCGACACGTAAGCGCACCTTGGGGTTCAACAAGCATGGAAATCACTTCGGGACCCAAAAAGAGTGAGTAATAGTCCATGAAACGGTCCAGAATCTATAAAAACCGCAAGTGTTGATGACCGACACGTAAGCGCACCTTGGGGTTCAACAAGCATGGAAATCACTTCGGGACCCCAAAACGGTGAGTAATAGTCCATGAAACGGGTCAGAATAGACAAAAACCGCGAGTGTTGATGACCGACACGTAAACGCACCCCAGGGTTTGTTAATCGTGGAAGTCACTTTGGGACACCAAAACAGTGAGTACTAGTCCACGAAATGGGCCACAATCAGCCAAAACTATTAGTATTGATGACCGACACGTAAGCGCACCTTGGGGTTCAACAAGCATGGAAATCACTTCGGGAACCCAAAACAGTGAGTAATAGTCCACGAAACGGGTCAGAATCGACAAAAACCGCGAGTGTTGATGACCGACACGCAAGCGCACCTTGGGGTTCAACAAGCATGGAAATCACTTCGGGACCCCAAAAATGTGAGTAATAGTCCATGAAACGGGCCAGAATCTATAAAAACCGCAAGTGTTGATGACCGACACGTAAGCGTACCTTGGGGTTCAACAAGCATGGAAATCACTTCGGGACCCCAAAACAGTGAGTACTAGTCCATGAAACGGGCCAGAATCAGACAAAATTGCGAGTGTTGATGACCGACACGTAAGCGCACCCTAGGGTTCAACAACTATGGAAATCGCTTCGGGGCCACAAAATGGTGAGTAATAGTCCATGAAATGGGTTAGAAACGGCCAAAACTGCGAGTGTTGATGATCGACATGTAAACGCACCCCAGGGTTCGTTAATTGTGGACGTCACTCCAGGACCCCAAAACAACTAGTAATAGTCCATGAAACGGTCAGAATTGGCCAAAACTGTCTGTGTTGATGACCAACACATGAGCGCAGCTTGGGCTTCAACAAGCATGGAAATCACTTCGCGACCCCAAAACGGTGAGTAATAGTCCATGAAACGGGTCAGAATCGACAAAAACCGCGATTGTTGATGACTGACCCGTAAATGCACCCCAGGGTTCGTTAATCGTGGAAGTCACTCCGGGACCCCAAAACAGTGAGTAATAGTCCATGAAACGGGCCAGAATCGGCCAAAACTGTCAGTGTTGATGACCGACACGTAAGCGCACCTTGGGGTTCAACAAGCATGGAAATCACTTCGGGACCCTAAAACGGTGAGTAATTGTCCACAAAACGGGTCAGAATCGACAAAAACCGCAAGTGTTGATGACCGACACGTAAATGCACCCCAGGGTTCGTTAATCATGGAAATCACTCCGGGACCCCAAAACAATGAGGAATAGTCCATGAAACGGGTCAGAATCGGCCAAAACTATGAGTGTTGATGATCGACACGTAAATGCACCCCAGGGTTCGTTAATCGTGGAAGTCACTCCGGGACCCCAAAACAGTGAGTAATAGTCGACGAAACGGGCAAGAATAGGCCAAAACTATCAGTGTTGATGACCGACACGCAAGCGCACCTTGGGGTTCAACAAGCATGGAAATCACTTCGGGACCCCAAAAATGTGAGTAATAGTCCATGAAACGGGCCAGAATCTATAAAAACCGCAAGTGTTGATGACCGACACGTAAGTGCACCTTGGGGTTCAACAAGCATGGAAATCACTTCGGGACCCGAAAACGGTGAGTAATAGTCCATGAAATGGGTCAGAATAGACAAAAACCGCGAGTGTTGATGACCGACACATAAACGCACCCCAGGGTTTGTTAATCGTGGAAGTCACTCCAGGACACCAAAACACTGAGTACTAGTCCACGAAATGGGCCAGAATCAGCCAAAACTATCAGTGTTGATGACCAACAGGTAAGCACCTTGGGGTTCAACAAGCATGGAAATCACTTCGGGACCCCAAAACTGTGAGTAATAGTCCACGAAACGGGTCAGAATCGACAAAAACCAGCATGTAAACGCACCCCAGGGTTCGTTAATCGTGGAAATCACCCCAGGACCCCAAAACAGTGAGTAATAGTCCATGAAACGGGCCAGAATCAGCCAAAATAGGGAGTGTTGATGACCAACATGTAAGCGCACCTTGGGGTTCAACAACTATGGAAATTGCTTCGGGGCCACAAAACGGTGAGTAATAGTCCATGAAACGGGTCAGAATCGGCCAAAACTGCGAGTGTTGATGACCGACACGTATACGCACCCCAGGGTTCGTTAATCGTGGAAGTCACTCCGGGACCCCAAAACAGTGAGTTGTCCACGAAACCGGCCAGAACTGTCAGTGTTAATGACAGACACGTAAGCGCACCTTGGGGTTCAACAAGCATGAAAATCACTTCGGAACCCCAAAACGGTGAGTAATAGTCCACGAAACGGGTCAGAATTGACAAATACCACGATTGTTGATGACCGAGAAGTAAATGCACGCCACGGTTCGTTAATCGTTGAAGTCACTCCGGGACCCCAAAACAGTGAGTAATAGTCCACGAAACGGGTCAGAATCGACAAAAACCATAAGTGTTGATGACCGACACGTAAACGCACCCCAGGGTTCGTTAATCATGGAAATCACTCCGGGACCGCAAAACAGTGAGTAATAGTCCATGAAACGGGTCAGAATCGGCCAAAACTATGAGTGTTGATGACCGACACGTAAATGCACCCCAGGGTTCGTTAATCGTGGAAGTCACTACGGGACCCCAAAACAGTGAGTAATTGTCCATGAAACGGGTCAGAATCGGCCAAAACTGTGAGTGTTGATGACCGACACGTAAATGCACCCCAGGGTTCCTTAATCGTGGAAGTCACTCCGGGACCCCAAAACAGTGAGTTGTCCACGAAACCGGCCAGAACTGTCAGTGTTAATGACAGACACGTAAGCGCACCTTGGGGTTCAACAAGCATGGAAATCACTTCGGGACCCCAAAACGGTGAGTAATAGTCCACGAAACAGGTCAGAATTGAGAAATACCACGATTGTTGATGACCAAGACGTAAATGCACGCCAGGGTTCGTTAATCGTTGAAGTCACTCCGGGACCCCAAAACAGTGAGTAATAGTCCATGAAACGGGTCAGAATCGACAAAAACCACAAGTGTTGATGACCAACACGTAAACGCACCCCAGGGTTCGTTAATCTTGGAAATCACTCCGGGACCCCAAAACAGTGAGTAATAGTCCATGAAACGGGTCAGAATCGGCCAAAACTGTGAGTGTTGATGACCGACACGTAAGTGCACCCCAGGGTTCGTTAATCGTGGAAGTCACTCCGGGACCCCAAAACAGTGAGTAATAGTCCATGAAACGGGCCAGAATCAGCCAAAACTGCGAGTGTTAATGACAGACACGTAAGCACACCTTGGGTTCAACAAGCATGGAAATCACTTCGGCATCCCAAAACGGTGAGTAATAGTCCACGAAACGGGTCAGAATCGACAAAAACCGCGATTGTTGATGACCGATACGTAAATGCACCCCGGGGTTCGTTAATCGTGGAAGTCACTCCGGGACCCCAAAACAGTGAGTAATAGTCCATGAAACGGGCCCGAATCGGCCAAATCTGTCAGTGTTGATGACCGACACGTAAGCGCACCTTGGGGTTCAATAAGCATGGAAATCATTTCGGGACCCCAAAACGGTGAGTATTTGTCCATAAAACGGGTCAGAATCGACAAAAAACACAAGTGTTGATGACCGACACGTAAACGCACCCTAGGGTTCGTTAATCATGGAAATCACTACGGGAACCCAAAACAGTGAGTAATAGTCCATCCAACGGGTCAGAATCGGCCAAAACTGTGAGTGTTGATGACCGACACGTAAATGCACCCCAAGGTTTGTTAATCTTGGAAGTCACTCCGGGACCCCAAAACAGTAAGTAATAGTCCACGAAACGGTCCAGAATCGGCCAATACTGTCAGTATTGATGACCGACACGTAAGCGCACCTTGGGGTTCAACAAGCATGGAAATCACTTCGGCAGCCCAAAACGGTGAGTAATAGTCCACGAAACGGGTCAGAATCGACAAAAACCGTGATTGTTGATGACCGACACGTAAATGCACCCCAGGGTTCGTTAATCGCGAAATCACTCCGGGACCCCAAAACAGTGAGTAATAGTCCACGAAAGGGGCCAGAATCGGCCAGAACTGTCAGTGTTAATGACAGACACGTAAGCACACCTTGGGGTTCAACAAGCATGGAAATCACTTCGGGACCCCAAAACGGTGAGTAATAGTCCACGAAATGGGTCAGAATCGACAAATACCGCGATTGTTGATGACCGACACGTAAATGCAACCCAGGGTTCGTTAATCGTGGAAGTCTCTCCGGGACCCCAAAACAGTGAGTAATAGTCCATGAAACCGGCCAGAATCAGCCAAAATAGCGAGTGTTGATGACCGACATCTAAGCCCACCTTGGGGTTCAATAACTATGGAAATCACTTCGGGGCCACAAAACGGTGAGTAATAGTCCATGAAACGGGTCAGAATCGGCTAAAACTGTGAGTGTTGATGACCGACACGTATACGCACACCAGGGTTCGTTAATCGGGGAAGTCACTCCGGGACCCCAAAACAGTGAGTAATAGTCCATGAAACCGGCCAGAATCGGCCAGAACTGTCAGTGTTAATGACAGACACGTAACCGCACCTTGGGGTTCAACAAGCATGGAAAATCACTTCGGGACCCCAAAAAGGTGAGTAATAGTCCACGAAACGGGTCAGAATTGACAAATACCGTGATAGTTGATGACCGAGACGTAAATGCACCCCAGGGTTCGTTAATTGTGGAAATCACTCTGGGACCCCAAAACAGTGAGTAATAGTCCATGAAACAGGTCAGAATCGGCCAAAACTGTGAGTGTTGATGACCGACACGTAAATGCACCCCAGGGTTCGTTAATCGTGGAAGTCACTCCGGGAGCCCAAAACAGTGAGTAATAGTCCATGAAACGGGCCAGAATCAGCCAAAAATGCGAGTGTTAATGACAGACACGTAAGCGCACCTTGGGGTTCAACAAGCATGGAAATCACTTCGGCACCCCAAAACGGTGAGTAATTGTCCACGAAACGGGTCAGAATCGACAAAAACCGCGATTGTTGATGACTGATACGTAAATGCACCCCAGGGTTCGTTAATCGTGGAAGTCACTCCGGGACCCCAAAACAGTGAGTAATAGTCCATGAAACGGGCCCAAATCGGCCAAATCTGTGAGTGCTGATGACCGACACGTAAGCGCACCTTGGGGTTCAACAAGCATGGAAATCACTTCGGGACCCCCAAACGGTGAGTATTTGTCCACAAAACGGGTCAGAATCGACAAAAACCACAAGTGTTGATGACCGACACGTAAACGCACCCCAGGGTTCGTTAATGATGGAAATCACTCCGGGACCCCAAAACAGTGAGTAATAGTCCATGAAACGGGTCAGAATCTGCCAAAACTGTGAGTGTTGATGACCGACACGTAAATGCACCCAGGGTTCGTTAATCATGGAAGTCTCTCCGGGACCCCAAAACAGTGAGTAATAGTCCACAAAACGGTCCAGAATCGGCAAATACTGTCAGTGTTGATGACCGACACGTAAGCGCACCTTGGGGTTCAACAAGCATGGAACTCACATCGGCACCCCAAAACGGTGAGTAATAGTCCACGAAACGGGTCAGAATCGACAAAAACCGCGATTGCTGATGACCGACACGTAAATGCACCCCAGGGTTCGCTAATCGCGGAAGTCACTCCGGGACCCCAAAACAGTGAGTAATAGTCCACGAAACGGGTCAGAATTGACCAAAACCGCAAGTGTTGATGACCGGCACGTAAACGCACCCAAGGGTTCATTAATCATGGAAATCACTCCGGGACCCCAAAACAGTGAGTAATAGTCCACGAAACCGGCCAGAATTGGCCAGAACTGTCAGTGTTAGTGACAGACATAAGCGCACCTTGGGGTTCAACAAGCATGGAAATCACTTCGGGACCCCAAAACGGTGAGTAATAGTCCACGAAACGGGTCAGAATCGACAAATACCGTGATTGTTGATGATCGACACGTAAATGCACCCCAGGGTTCATTAATCGTGGAAATCACTCCGAGACCCCAAAGATGTGAGTAATAGTCCACGAAACCAGCCAGAATCGGCCAGAACTGTCAGTGTTAATGACAGACACGTAAGCACACCTTGGGTTCAACAAGCATGGAAATCACTTCGGCACCCCAAAACGGTGAGTAATAGTCCATGAAACGGGTCAGAATCGACAAAAACCGCGATTGTTGATGACCGATACGTAAATGCACCCCAGGGTTCGTTAATCGTGGAAGTCACTCCGGGACCCCAAAACAGTGAGTAATAGTCCATGAAACGGGCCCGAATCGGCCAAATCGGTCAGTGTTGATGACCGACACGTAAGTGCACCTTGGGGTTAAACAAGCATGGAAATCACTTCGGGACCCCAAAACGGTGAGTATTTGTCCATAAAACGGGTCAGAATCGACAAAAACCACAAGTGTTGATGACCGACACGTAAACGCACCCCAGGGTTTGTTAATCATGGAAATCACTCCGGGACCCCAAAACAATGAGTAATAGTCCATGCAACGGGTCAGAATCGGCCAAAACTGTGAGTGTTGATGACCGACACGTAAATGCACCCCAAGGTTCGTTAATCTTGGAAGTCACTCCGGGACCCCAAAACAGTAAGTAATAGTCCACGAAACGGTCCAGAATCGGCCAATACTGTCAGTATTGATGACCGACACATAAGCGCACCTTGGGGTTCAACAAGCATGGAAATCACTTCGGCAGCCCAAAACGGTGAGTAATAGTCCACGAAACGGGTCTGAATCGACAAAAACCGTGATTGTTGATGACTGACACGTAAATGCACCCCAGGGTTCGTTAATCGCGAAATCACTCCGGGACCCCAAAACAGTGAGTAATAGTCCACGAAAGGGGCCAGAATCAGCCAGAACTGTCAGTGTTAATGACAGACACGTCAGCACACCTTGGGGTTCAACAAGCATGGAAATCACTTCGGGACCCCAAAACGGTGAGTAATAGTCCACGAAACGGGTCAGAATCAACAAATACCACGATTGTTGATGACCGACACGTAAATGCAGCCCAGGGTTCGTTAATCGTGGAAGTCACTCCGGGACCCCAAAACAGTGAGTAATAGTCCATGAAACGGGCCAGAATCAGCCAAAATAGCGAGTGTTGATGACCGACATCTAAGCGCACCTTGGGGTTCAACAACTATGGAAATCACTTCGGGGCCACAAAACGGTGAGTAATAGTCCATGAAACGGGTCAGAATCGGCTAAAACTGTGAGTGTTGATGACCGACACGTATACGCACACCAGGGTTCGTTAATTGGGGAAGTCACTCCGGGACCCCAAAACAGTGAGTAATAGTCCATGAAACCGGCCAGAATCGGCCAGAACTGTCAGTGTTAATGACAGACACGTAAGCGCACCTTGGGGTTCAACAAGCATGGAAAATCACTTCGGGACCCCAAAAAGGTGAGTAATAGTCCACGAAACGGGTCAGAATTGACAAATACTGCGATAGTTGATGACCGAGACGTAAATGCACCCCAGGGTTCGTTAATCGTGGAAATCACTCCGGGACCCCAAAACAGTGAGTAATAGTCCATGAAACGGGTCAGAATCGGCCAAAACTGTGAGTGTTGATGACCGACACGTAAATGCACCCCAGGGTTCGTTAATCGTGGAAGTCACTCCGGGACCCCAAAACAGTGAGTAATAGTCCATGAAACGGGCCAGAATCAGCCAAAAATGCGAGTGTTAATGACAGACACGTAAGCGCACCTTGGGGTTCAACAAGCATGGAAATCACTTCGGCACCCCAAAACGGTGAGTAATTGTCCACGAAACGGGTCAGAATCGACAAAAACCGCGATTGTTGATGACTGATACGTAAATGCACCCCAGGGTTCGTTAATCGTGGAAGTCACTCCAGGACCCCAAAACAGTGAGTAATAGTCCATGAAACGGGCCCAAATCGGCCAAATCTGTGAGTGTTGATGACCGACATGTAAGCGCACCTTGGGGTTCAACAAGCATGGAAATCACTTCGGGACCCCAAAACGGTGAGTATTTGTCCACAAAACGGGTCAGAATCGACAAAAACCACAAGTGTTGATGACCGACACGTAAACGCACCCCAGGGTTCGTTAATGATGGAAATCACTCCGGGACCCCAAAACAGTGAGTAATAGTCCATGAAACGGGTCAGAATCTGCCAAAACTGTGAGTGTTGATGACCGACACGTAAATGCACCCAGGGTTCGTTAATCATGGAAGTCTCTCCGGGACCCCAAAACAGTGAGTAATAGTCCACGAAACGGTCCAGAATCGGCAAATACTGTCAGTGTTGATGACCGACACGTAAGCGCACCTTGGGGTTCAACAAGCATGGAAATCACATCGGCACCCCAAAACGGTGAGTAATAGTCCACGAAACGGGTCAGAATCGACAAAAACCGCGATTGCTGATGACTGACACGTAAATGCACCCCAGGGTTCGCTAATCGCGGAAGTCACTCCGGGACCCCTAAACAGTGAGTAATAGTCCACGAAACGGGTCAGAATTGACCAAAACCGCAAGTGTTGATGACCGGCACGTAAACGCACCCCAGGGTTCATTAATCATGGAAATCACTCCGGGACCCCAAAACAGTGAGTAATAGTCCACGAAACCGGCCAGAATTGGCCAGAACTGTCAGTGTTGGTGACAGACATAAGCGCACCTTGGGGTTCAACAAGCATGGAAATCACTTCGGGACCCCAAAACGATGAGTAATAGTCCACGAAACGGGTCAGAATCGACAAATACCGCGATTGTTGATGATCGACACGTAAATGCACCCCAGGGTTCGTTAATCGTGGAAATCACTCCGAGACCCCAAAGATGTGAGTAATAGTCCACGAAACCAGCCAGAATCGGCCAGAACCGTCAGTGTTAATGACAGACACGTAAGCACATCTTGGGTTCAACAAGCATGGAAATCACTTCGGCACCCCAAAACGGTGAGTAATAGTCCATGAAACGGGTCAGAATCGACAAAAACCGCGATTGTTGATGACCGATACGTAAATGCACCCCAGGGTTCGTTAATCGTGGAAGTCACTCCGGGACCCCAAAACAGTGAGTAATAGTCCATGAAACGGGCCCGAATCGGCCAAATCTGTCAGTGTTGATGACCGACACGTAAGTGCACCTTGGGGTTCAACAAGCATGGAAATCACTTCGGGACCCCAAAACGGTGAGTATTTGTCCATAAAACGGGTCAGAATCGACAAAAACCACAAGTGTTGATGACCGACACGTAAACGCACCCCAGGGTTCGTTAATCATGGAAATCACTCCGGGACCCCAAAACAGTGAGTAATAGTCCATGCAACGGGTCAGAATCGGCCAAAACTGTGAGTGTTGATGACCGACACGTAAATGCACCCCAAGGTTCGTTAATCTTGGAAGTCACTCCGGGACCCCAAAATAGTAAGTAATAGTCCACGAAACGGTCCAGAATCGGCCAATACTGTCAGTATTGATGACCGACACGTAAGCGCACCTTGGGGTTCAACAAGCATGGAAATCACTTCGGCAGCCCAAAACGGTGAGTAATAGTCCACGAAACGGGTCAGAATCGACAAAAACCGTGATTGTTGATGACTGACACGTAAATGCCCCCCAGGCTTCGTTAATCGCGAAATCACTCCGGGACCCCAAAACAGTGAGTAATAGTCCACGAAAGGGGCCAGAATCGGCCAGAACTGTCAATGTTAATGACAGACACGTAAGCACACCTTGGGGTTCAACAAGCATGGAAATCACTTCGGGACCCCAAAACGGTGAGTAATAGTCCACGAAACGGGTCAGAATCGACAAATACCGCGATTGTTGATGACCGACACGTAAATGTAGCCCAGGGTTCGTTAATCGTGGAAGTCACTTCGGGACCCCAAAACAGTGAGTAATAGTCCATGAAACGGGCCAGAATCAGCCAAAATAGCGAGTGTTGATGACCGACATCTAAGCGCACCTTGGGGTTCAACAACTATGGAAATCACTTCGGGGCCACAAAACGGTGAGTAATAGTCCATGAAACGGGTCAGAATCGGCTAAAACTGTGAGTGTTGATGACCGACACGTATACGCACACCAGGGTTCGTTAATCGGGGAAGTCACTCCGGGACCCCAAAACAGTGAGTAATAGTCCATGAAACCGGCCAGAATCGGCCAGAACTGTCAGTGTTAACGACAGACACGTAAGCGCACCTTGGGGTTCAACAAGCATGGAAAATCACTTCGGGACCCCAAAAAGGTGAGTAATAGTCCACGAAACGGGTCATAATTGACAAATACCGCGATAGTTGATGACCGAGACGTAAATGCACCCCAGGGTTCGTTAATTGTGGAAATCACTCCGGGACCCCAAAACAGTTAGTAATAGTCCACGAAACGGGTCAGAATCGGCCAAAACTGTGAGTGTTGATGACCGACACGTAAATGCACCCCAGGGTTCGTTAATCGTGGAAGTCACTTCGGGACCCCAAAACAGTGAGTAATAGTCCATGAAACGGGCCAGAATTAGCCAAAAATGCGAGTGTTAATGACAGACACGTAAGCGCACCTTGGGGTTCAACAAGCATGGAAATCACTTCGGCACCCCAAAACGGTGAGTAATTGTCCACGAAACGGGTCAGAATCGACAAAAACCGCGATTGTTGATGACTGATACGTAAATGCACCCCAGGGTTCGTTAATCGTGGAAGTCACTCCGGGACCCCAAAACAGTGAGTAATAGTCCATGAAACGGGCCCAAATCGGCCAAATCTGTGAGTGTTGATGACCGACATGTAAGCGCACCTTGGGGTTCAACAAGAATGGAAATCACTTCGGGACACCAAAACGGAGAGTATTTGTCCACAAAACGGGTCAGAATCGACAAAAACCACAAGTGTTGATGACCGACACGTAAACGCACCCCAGGGTTCGTTAATGATGGAAATCACTCCGGGACCCCAAAACAGTGAGTAATAGTCCATGAAACGGGTCAGAATCTGCCAAAACTGTGAGTGTTGATGACCGACACGTAAATGCACCCAGGGTTCGTTAATCATGGAAGTCTCTCCGGGACCCCAAAACAGTGAGTAATAGTCCACGAAACGGTCCAGAATCGGCAAATACTGTTAGTGTTGATGACCGACACGTAAGCGCACCTTGGGGTTCAACAAGCATGGAAATCACATCGGCACCCCAAAACGGTGAGTAATAATCCACGAAACGGGTCAGAATCGACAAAAACCGCGATTGCTGATGACCGACACGTAAATGCACCCCAGGGTTCGCTAATCGCGGAAGTCACTTCGGGACCCCAAAACAGTGAGTAATAGTCCACGAAACGGGTCAGAATTGACCAAAACCGCAAGTGTTGATGACCGGCACGTAAACGCACCCCAGCGTTCATTAATCATGGAAATCACTCCGGGACCCCAAAACAATGAGTAATAGTCCACGAAACCGGCCAGAATTGGCCAGAACTGTCAGTGTTAGTGACAGACACGTAAGCGCACCTTGGGGTTCAACAAGCATGGAAATCACTTCGGGACCCCAAAACGGTGAGTAATAGTCCACGAAACGGGTCAGAATCGACAAATACCGCGATAGTTGATGATCGACACGTAAATGCACCCCAGGGTTCGTTAATCGTGGAAATCACTCCGAGACCCCAAAGATGTGAGTAATAGTCCACGAAACCAGCCAGAATAGGCCAGAACTGTCAGTGTTAATGACAGACACGTAAGCACACCTTGGGTTCAACAAGCATGGAAATCACTTCGGCACCCCAAAACGGTGAGTAATAGTCCACGAAACGGGTCAGAATCGACAAAAACCGCGATTGTTGATGACCGATACGTAAATGCACCCCAGGGTTCGTTAATCGTGGATGTCACTCCGGGACCCCAAAACAGTGAGTAATAGTCCATGAAACGGGCCCGAATCGGCCAAATCTGTCAGTGTTGATGACCGACACGTAAGTGCACCTTGGGGTTCAACAAGCATGGAAATCACTTCGGGACCCCAAAACGGTGAGTATTTGTACATAAAACGGGTCAGAATCGACAAAACCACAAGTGTTGATGACCGACACGTAAACGCACCCCAGGGTTCGTTAATCATGGATATCACTCCGGGACCCCAAAACAGTGAGTAATAGTCCATGCAACGGGTCAGAATCGGCCAAAACTGTGAGTGTTGATGACCGACACGTAAATGCACCCCAAGGTTCGTTAATCTTGGAAGTCACTCCGGGACCCCAAAACAGTAAGTAATAGTCCACGAAACGGTCCAGAATCGGCCAATACTGTCAGTATTGATGACCGACACGTAAGCGCACCTTGGGGTTCAACAAGCATGGAAATCACTTCGGCAGCCCAAAACGGTGAGTAATAGTCCACGAAACGGGTCAGAATCGACAAAAATCGTGATTGTTGATGACTGACACGTAAATGCACCCCAGGGTTCGTTAATCGCGAAATCACTCCGGGACCCCAAAACAGTGAGTAATAGTCCATGAAAGGGGCCAGAATCGGCCAGAACTGTCAGTGTTAATGACAGACACGTAAGCACACCTTGGGGTTCAACAAGCATGGAAATCACTTCGGGACCCCAAAACGGTGAGTAATAGTCCACGAAACAGGTCAGAATTGAGAAATACCACGATTGTTGATGACCAAGACGTAAATGCACGCCAGGGTTCGTTAATCGTTGAAGTCACTCCGGGAACCCAAAACAGTGAGTAATAGTCCATGAAACGGGCCAGAATCAGCCAAAATAGCGAGTGTTGATGACAGACATCTAAGCGCACCTTGGGGTTCAACAACTATGGAAATCACTTCGGGGCCACAAAACGGTGAGTAATAGTCCATGAAACATGTCAGAATCGGCTAAAACTGTGAGTGTTGATGACCGACACGTATACGCACACCAGGGTTTGTTAATCGGGGAAGTCACTCCGGGACCCCAAAACAGTGAGTAATAGTCCATGAAACCGGCCAGAATCGGCCAGAACTGTCAGTGTTAATGACAGACACGTAAGCGCACCTTGGGGTTCAACAAGCATGGAAAATCACTTCGGGACCCCAAAAAGGTGAGTAATAGTCCACGAAACGGGTCAGAATTGACAAATACCGCGATAGTTGATGACCGAGACGTAAATGCACCCCAGGGTTCGTTAATCATGGAAATCACTCCGGGACCCCAAAACAGTGAGTAATAGTCCATGAAACGGGTCAGAATCGGCCAAAACTGGGAGTGTTGATGACCGACACGTAAATGCACCCCAGGGTTCGTTAATCGTGGAAGTCACTCCGGGACCCCAAAACAGTGAGTAATAGTCCATGAAACGGGCCAGAATCAGCCAAAAATGCGAGTGTTAATGACAGACACGTAAGCGCACCTTGGGGTTCAACAAGCATGGAAATCACTTCGGCACCCCAAAACGGTGAGTAATTGTCCACGAAACGGGTCAGAATCGACAAAAACCGCGATTGTTGATGACTGATACGTAAATGCACCCCAGGGTTCGTTAATCGTGGAAGTCACTCCGGGACCCCAAAACAGTGAGTAATAGTCCATGAAACGGGCCCAAATCGGCCAAATCTGTCAGTGTTGATGACCGACATGTAAGCGCACCTTGGGGTTCAACAAGCATGGAAATCACTTCGGGACCCCAAAACGGTGAGTATTTGTCCACAAAACGGGTCAGAATCGACAAAAACCACAAGTGTTGATGACCGACACGTAAACGCACCCCAGGGTTCGTTAATGATGGAAATCACTCCGGGACCCCAAAACAGTGAGTAATAGTCCATGAAACGGGTCAGAATCTGCCAAAACTGTGAGTGTTGATGACCGACACGTAAATGCACCCAGGGTTCGTTAATCATGGAAGTCTCTCCGGGACCCCAAAACAGTGAGTAATAGTCCACGAAACGGTCCAGAATCGGCAAATACTGTCAGTGTTGATGACCGACACGTAAGCGCACCTTAGGGTTCAACAAGCATGGAAATCACATCGGCACCCCAAAACGGTGAGTAATAATCCACGAAACGGGTCAGAATCGACAAAACCCGCGATTGCTGATGACCGACACGTAAATGCACCCCAGGGTTCGCTAATCGCGGAAGTCACTCCGGGACCCCAAAACAGTGAGTAATAGTCCACGAAACGGGTCAGAATTGACCAAAACCGCAAGTGTTGATGACCGGCACGTAAACGCACCCCAGGGTTCATTAATCATGGAAATCACTCCGGGACCCCCAAACAGTGAGTAATAGTCCACGAAACCGGCCAGAATTGGCCAGAACTGTCAGTGTTAGTGACAGACACGTAAGCGCACCTTGGGGTTCAACAAGCATGGAAATCACTTCGGGACCCCAAAACGGTGAGTAATAGTCCAGGAAACGGGTCAGAATCGACAAATACCGCGATTGTTGATGATCGACACGTAAATGCACCCCAGGGTTCGTTAATCGTGGAAATCACTCCGAGACCCCAAAGATGTGAGTAATAGTCCACGAAACCAGCCAGAATCGGCCAGAACTGTCAGTGTTAATGACAGACACGTAAGCACACCTTGGGTTCAACAAGCATGGAAATCACTTCAGCACCCCAAAACGGTGAGTAATAGTCCACGAAACGGGCCAGAATCAGCCAAAACAGCGAGTGTTGATGACCGACATGTAAGCACACCCTGGGCTTCAACAAGTATGGAAGTCGCTTCGGGGCCACAAAATGGTGAGTAATAGTCCATGAAACGGGTCAGAATCGGCCAAAACTGTCAGTGTTGATGACCGACACGTAAGCTCACCTTGGGTTTCCACAAGCATGGAAATCACTTCGGGCCCCCAACAAAAACCGCGATTGTTGATGACCGGCACGTAAATGCACCCCAGGGTTCGTTAATCATGGAAGTCACTTCGGGACCCCAAAACAGTGAGTAATAGTCCACGAAACAGGCTAGAATCGGCCAAAACTATCAGTGTTGATGACCGACATGTTAGCGCACCTGGGGTTCAACAAGCATGGAAATCACTCCGGGACCCCAAAATAGTGAGTAATAGTCCATGAAACGGGTCAGAATCGACAAAAACCTGGAGTGTTGATGATCGGCACGTAAACGCACCCCAGGGTTCGTTAATCGTGGAAATCACTTCGGGACCCCAAAACAATGAGTAATAGTCCATGAAACGGGCCAGAATCAGACAAAATTGGGAGTGTCGATGACCGACACGTAAGCGCACCCTAGGGTTCAACAACTATGGAAATCGCTTCGGGGCCACAAAATGGTGAGTAATAGTCCATGAAACGGGTCAGAATCGGCCAAAACTACGAGTGTTGATGATCGACATGTAAATGCACCCCAGGGTTCGTTAATTGTGGACGTCACTCCAGGACCCCAAAACAAGTATTAATAGTCCACGAAACGGTCCAGAATTGGCCAAAACTGTCAGTGTTGATGACCAACATGTGAGCGCAGCTTCGGCTTCAACAAGCATGGAAATCACTTTGCGACCCCAAAACGGTGAGTAATAGTCCACGAAATGGGTCAGAATCGACAAAAAACGCGATTGTTGATGACCGACACGTAAATGCACCCCAGGGTTTGTTAATCGTGGAAGTCACTCCGGGACCCCAAAACAGTGACTAATAGTCCATGAAACGGGCCAGAGTCGGCCAAAACTGTCAGTGTTGATGACCGACACATAAGCGCACCTTGGGGTTCAACAAGCATGGAAATCATTTAGGGACCCCAAAACGGTGAGTAATTGTCCACAAAACGGGCCAGAATCGACAAAAACCGCAAGTGTTGATGACCGACACGTAAACGCACCCCAGGGTTCGTTAATCATGGAAATCACTCCGGGACCCCAAAACAGTGAGGAATAGTCCATGAAACGGGTCAGAATCGGCCAAAACTGTGAGTGTTGATGATCGACACGTAAATGCACCCCAGGGTTCGTTAATCGTGGAAGTCACTCCGGGACCCCAAAACAGTGAGTAATAGTTGACGAAACGGGCAAGAATAGGCCAAAACTGTCAGTGTTGATGACCGACACGTATGCGCACCTTGGGGTTCAACAAGCATGGAAATCACTTCGGGACCCCAAAAACAGTGAGTAATAGTCCATGAAACGGTCCAGAATCTATAAAAACCGCAAGTGTTGATGACCGACACGTAAGCGCACCTTGGGGTTCAACAAGCATGGAAATCACTTCGGGACCCCAAAACGGTGAGTAATAGTCCATGAAACGGGTCAGAATAGACAAAAACCGCGAGTGTTGATGACCAACACGTAAACGCACCCCAGGGTTTGTTAATCGTGGAAGTCACTTTGGGACACCAAAACAGTGAGTACTAGTCCACGAAATGGGCCACAATCAGCCAAAACTATTAGTGTTGATGACCAACAGGTAAGCGCACCTTGGGGTTCAACAAGCATGGAAATCACTTCGGGAACCCAAAACAGTGAGTAATAGTCCACGAAACGGGTCAGAATCGACAAAAACCGCGAGTGTTGATGACCGGCACGTAAACGCACCCTAGGGTTCGTTAATCGTGGAAATCACCCCAGGATGCCAAAACAGTGAGTAGTAGTCCATGAAACGGGCCTGAATCAGCCAAAACAGCGAGTGTTGATGACCGACATGTAAGCACACCCTGAGCTTCAACAACTATGGAAATCGCTTCGGGGCCACAAAATGGTGAGTAATAGTCCATGAAACGGGCCAGAGTCGGCCAAAACTGTCAGTGTTGATGACCGACACATAAGCGCACCTTGGGGTTCAACAAGCATGGAAATCATTTAGGGACCCCAAAACGGTGAGTAATTGTCCACAAAACGGGCCAGAATCGACAAAAACCGCAAGTGTTGATGACCGGCACGTAAACGCACCCCAGGGTTCGTTAATCATGGAAATCACTCCGGGACCCCAAAACAGTGAGGAATAGTCCATGAAACGGGTCAGAATCGGCCAAAACTGTGAGTGTTGATGACCGACACGTAAACGCACCCCAGGGTTTGTTAATCGTGGAAGTCACTTTGGGACACCAAAACAGTGAGTACTAGTCCAGGAAATGGGCCACAATCAGCCAAAACTATTAGTGTTGATGACCGACACGTAAGCGCACCTTGGGGTTCAACAAGCATGGAAATCACTTCGGGAACCCAAAACAGTGAGTAATAGTCCACGAAACGGGTCAGAATCGACAAAAACCGCGAGTGTTCATGACCGACACGCAAGCGCACCTTGGGGTTCAACAAGCATGGAAATCACTTCGGGACCCCAAAAATGTGAGTAATAGTCCATGAAACGGGCCAGAATCTATAAAAACCGCAAGTGTTGATGACCGACACGTAAGCGCACCTTGGGGTTCAACAAGCATGGAAATCACTTCGGGACCCCAAAACGGTGAGTAATAGTCCACGAAATGGGCCACAATCAGCCAAAACTATTAGTGTTGATGACCAACAGGTAAGCGCACCTTGGGGTTCAACAAGCATGGAAATCACTTCGGGAACCCAAAACAGTGAGTAATAGTCCACGAAACGGGTCAGAATCGACAAAAACCGCGAGTGTTGATGACCGGCACGTAAACGCACCCTAGGGTTCGTTAATCGTGGAAATCACCCCAGGACGCCAAAACAGTGAGTAATAGTCCATGAAACGGGCCTGAATCAGCCAAAACAGCGAGTGTTGATGACCGACATGTAAGCACACCCTGGGCTTCAACAACTATGGAAATCGCTTCGGGGCCACAAAATGGTGAGTAATAGTCCATGAAACGGGCCAGAGTCGGCCAAAACTGTCAGTGTTGATGACCGACACATAAGCGCACCTTGGGGTTCAAGAAGCATGGAAATCATTTAGGGACCCCAAAACGGTGAGTAATTGTCCACAAAACGGGCCAGAATCGACAAAAACCGCAAGTGTTGATGACCGGCACGTAAACGCACCCCAGGGTTCGTTAATCATGGAAATCACTCCGGGACCCCAAAACAGTGAAGAATAGTCCATGAAACGGGTCAGAATCGGCCAAAACTGTGAGTGTTGATGACCGACACGTAAACGCACCCCAGGGTTTGTTAATCGTGGAAGTCACTTTGGGACACCAAAACAGTGAGTACTAGTCCACGAAATGGGCCACAATCAGCCAAAACTATTAGTATTGATGACCGACACGTAAGCGCACCTTGGTGTTCAACAAGCATGGAAATCACTTCGGGACCCCAAAACGGTGAGTAATAGTCCATGAAACGGGTCAGAATAGACAAAAACCACGAGTGTTGATGACCGACACGTAAAAGCACCCCAGGGTTTGTTAATCGTGGAAGTCACTTTGGGACACCATAACAGTGAGTACTAGTCCACGAAATGGGCCACAATGAGCCAAAACTATTAGTGTTGATGACCAACAGGTAAGCGCACCTTGGGGTTCAACAAGCATGGAAATCACTTCGGGAACCCAAAACAGTGAGTAATAGTCCACGAAACGGGTCAGAATCGACAAAAACAGCGAGTGTTGATGACCGGCACGTAAACGCACCCTAGGGTTCGTTAATCGTGGAAATCACCCCAGGACGCCAAAACAGTGAGTAATAGTCCATGAAACGGGCCTGAATCAGCCAAAACAGCGAGTGTTGATGACCGACATGTAAGCACACCCTGGGCTTCAACAACTATGGAAATCGCTTCGGGGCCACAAAATGGTGAGTAATAGTCCATGAAACGGGCCAGAGTCGGCCAAAACTGTCAGTGTTGATGACCGACACATAAGCGCACCTTGGGGTTCAACAAGCATGGAAATCATTTAGGGACCCCAAAACGGTGAGTAATTGTCCACAAAACGGGCCAGAATCGACAAAAACCGCAAGTGTTGATGACCGGCACGTAAACGCACCCCAGGGTTCGTTAATCATGGAAATCACTCCGGGACCCCAAAACAGTGAGGAATAGTCCATGAAACGGGTCAGAATCGGCCAAAACTGTGAGTGTTGATGACCAACACGTAAACGCACCCCAGGGTTTGTTAATCGTGGAAGTCACTTTGGGACACCAAAACAGTGAGTACTAGTCCACGAAATGGGCCACAATCAGCCAAAACTATTAGTGTTGATGACCGACACGTAAGCGCACCTTGGGGTTCAACAAGCATGGAAATCACTTCGGGAACCCAAAACAGTGAGTAATAGTCCACGAAACGGGTCAGAATCGACAAAAACCGCGAGTGTTGATGACCGACACGCAAGCGCACCTTGGGGTTCAACAAGCATGGAAATCACTTCGGGACCCCAAAAATGTGAGTAATAGTCCATGAAACGGGCCAAAATCTATAAAAACCGCAAGTGTTGATGACCGACACGTAAGCGCACCTTGGGGTTCAACAAGCATGGAAATCACTTCGGGACCCCAAAACGGTGAGTAATAGTCCACGAAATGGGCCACAATCAGCCAAAACTATTAGTGTTGATGACCAACAGGTAAGCGCACCTTGGGGTTCAACAAGCATGGAAATCACTTCGGGAACCCAAAACAGTGAGTAATAGTCCACGAAACGGGTCAGAATCGACAAAAACCGCGAGTGTTGATGACCGGCACGTAAACGCACCCTAGGGTTCGTTAATCGTGGAAATCACCCCAGGACGCCAAAACAGTGAGTAATAGTCCATGAAACGGGCCTGAATCAGCCAAAACAGCGAGTGTTGATGACCGACATGTAAGCACACCCTGGGCTTCAACAACTATGGAAATCGCTTCGGGGCCACAAAATGGTGAATAATAGTCCATGAAACGGGCCAGAGTCGGCCAAAACTGTCAGTGTTGATGACCGACACATAAGCGCACCTTGGGGTTCAACAAGCCTGGAAATCATTTAGGGACCCCAAAACGGTGAGTAATTGTCCACAAAACGGGCCAGAATCGACAAAAACCGCAAGTGTTGATGACCGGCACGTAAACGCACCCCAGGGTTCGTTAATCATGGAAATCACTCCGGGACCCCAAAACAGTGAGGAATAGTCCATGAAACGGGTCAGAATCGGCCAAAACTGTGAGTGTTGATGATCGACATGTAAATGCACCCCAGGGTTCGTTAATCGTGGAAGTCACTCCGGGACCCCAAAACAGTGAGTAATAGTTGACCAAACGGGCAAGAATAGGCCAAAACTGTCAGTGTTGATGACCGACACGTAAGCGCACCTTGGGGTTCAACAAGCATGGAAATCACTTCGGGACCCCAAAACAGTGAGTAATAGTCCATGAAACGGTCCAGAATCTATAAAAACCGCAAGTGTTGATGACCGACACGTAAGCGCACCTTGGGGTTCAACAAGCATGGAAATCACTTCGGGACCCCAAAACGGTGAGTAATAGTCCATGAAACGGGTCAGAATAGACAAAAACCGCGAGTGCTGATGACCGACACGTAAACGCACCCCAGGGTTCGTTAATCGTGGAAGTCACTTTGGGACACCAAAACAGTGAGTACTAGTCCACGAAATGGGCCACAATCAGCCAAAACTATTAGTGTTGATGACCAACACGTAAGCGCACCTTGGGGTTCAACAAGCATGGAAATCACTTCGGGAACCCAAAACAGTGAGTAATAGTCCACGAAACGGGTCAGAATCGACAAAAACCGCGAGTGTTGATGACCGACACGCAAGCGCACCTTGGGGTTCAACAAGCATGGAAATCACTTCGGGACCCCAAAAATGTGAGTAATAGTCCATGAAACGGGCCAGAATCTATAAAAACCGCAAGTGTTGATGACCGACACGTAAGCGCACCTTGGGGTTCAACAAGCATGGAAATCACTTTGGGACCCCAAAACGGTGAGTAATAGTCCACGAAATGGGCCACAATCAGCCAAAACTATTAGTGTTGATGACCAATAGGTAAGCGCACCTTGGGGTTCAACAAGCATGGAAATCACTTCGGGAACCCAAAACAGTGAGTAATAGTCCATGAAACGGGTCAGAATCGACAAAAACCGCGAGTGTTGATGACCGGCACGTAAACGCACCCCAGGGTTCGTTAATCGTGGAAATCACCCCAGGATGCCAAAACAGTGAGTAATAGTCCATGAAACGGGCCTGAATCAGCCAAAACAGCGAGTGTTGATGACCGACATGTAAGCACACCCTGGGCTTCAACAACTATGGAAATCGCTTCGAGGCCACAAAATGGTGAGTAATAGTCCATGAAACGGGCCAGAATCGACCAAAACTGCGAGTGTTGATGACCGACATGTAAACGCACCCTAGGGTACCTTAATCATGGACGTCACACCGGGACCCCAAAACAGGTAGTAATAGTCCACGAAATGGTCCAGAATCGGCCAAAACTGTTAGTGTTGATGACCGACACGTAAGCTCACCTTGGGGTTCCACAAGCATGGAAATCACTTCGGGCCCCCAAAATGGTGAGGAATAGTCCTCGACACGGGTCAAAATTGACAAAAACCGCGATTGTTGATGACCGACACGTAAATGCACCCCAGGGTTCGTTAATCGTGGAAGTCACTTCGGCACCCAAAACAGTGAGTAATAGTCCACGAAACGGGCTAGAATCGGCCAAAACTGTCAGTGTTGATAACCGACATGTTAGCACACCTGGGGTTCAACAAGCATGGAAATCACTTCGGGACCCCAAAACAGTGAGTAATAGTCCATGAAACGGGCCAGAATCAGACAAAATTGCGAGTGTTGATGACCGACACGTAAGCGCACCCTAGGGTTCAACAACTATGGAAATCGCTTCGGGGCCACAAAATGGTGAGTAATAGTCCATGAAATGGGTTAGAAACGGCCAAAACTGCGAGTGTTGATGATCGACATGTAAACGCACCCCAGGGTTCGTTAATTGTGGACGTCACTCCAGGACCCCAAAACAAGTAGTAATAGTCCATGAAACGGTCAGAATTGGCCAAAACTGTCTGTGTTGATGACCAACACATGAGCGCAGCTTGGGCTTCAACAAGCATGGAAATCACTTCCCGACCCCAAAACGGTGAGTAATAGTCCACGAAACGGGTCAGAATCGACAAAAACCGCGATTGTTGATGACTGACCCGTAAATGCACCCCAGGGTTCGTTAATCGTGGAAGTCACTCCGGGACCCCAAAACAGTGAGTAATAGTCCATGAAACGGGCCAGAATCGGCCAAAACTGTCAGTGTTGATGACCGACACGTAAGCGCACCTTGGGGTTCAACAAGCATGGAAATCACTTCGGGACCCTAAAACGGTGAGTAATTGTCCACAAAACGGGTCAGAATCGACAAAAACCGCAAGTGTTGATGACCGACACGTAAACGCACCCCAGGGTTCGTTAATCATGGAAATCACTCCGGGACCCCAAAATAATGAGGAATAGTCCATGAAACGGGTCAGAATCGGCCAAAACTGTGAGTGTTGATGATCGACACGTAAATGCACCCCAGGGTTCGTTAATCGTGGAAGTCACTCCGGGACCCCAAAACAGTGAGTAATAGTCGACGAAACGGGCAAGAATAGGCCAAAACTATCAGTGTTGATGACCGACACACAAGCGCACCTTGGGGTTCAACAAGCATGGAAATCACTTCGGGACCCCAAAAATGTGAGTAATAGTCCATGAAACGGGCCAGAATCTATAAAAACCGCAAGTGTTGATGACCGACACGTAAGTGCACCTTGGGATTCAACAAGCATGGAAATCACTTCGGGACCCCAAAACGGTGAGTAAGAGTCCACGAAATGGGTCAGAATAGACAAAAACCGCGAGTGTTGATGACCGACACATAAACGCACCCCAGGGTTTGTTAATCGTGGAAGTCACTCCGGGACACCAAAACACTGAGTACTAGTCCACGAAATGGGCCAGAATCAGCCAAAACTATCAGTGTTGATGACCAACAGGTAAGAACCTTGGGGTTCAACAAGCATGGAAATCACTTCGGGACCCCAAAACTGTGAGTAATAGTCCACGAAACGGGTCAGAATCGACAAAAACCAGCATGTAAACGCACCCCAGGGTTCGTTAATCGTGGAAATCACCCCAGGACCCCAAAACAGTGAGTAATAGTCCATGAAACGGGCCAGAATCAGCCAAAATAGGGAGTGTTGATGACCAACATGTAAGCGCACCTTGGGGTTCAACAACTATGGAAATCGCTTCGGGGCCACAAAACGGTGAGTAATAGTCCATGAAACGGGTCAGAATCGGCTAGAACTGCGAGTGTTGATGACCGACACGTATACGCACCCCAGGGTTCGTTAATCATGGAAGTCACTCCGGGACCCCAAAACAGTGAGTTGTCCACGAAACCGGCCAGAACTGTCAGTGTTAATGACAGACACGTAAGCGCACCTTGGGGTTCAACAAGCATGAAAATCACTTCGGGACCCCAAAACGGTGAGTAATAGTCCACGAAATCGGTCAGAATTGACAAATACCACGATTGTTGATGACCGAGAAGTAAATGCACGCCACGGTTCGTTAATCGTTGAAGTCACTCCGAGACCCCAAAACAGTGAGTAATAGTCCATGAAACGGGTCAGAATCGACAAAAACCATAAGTGTTGATGACCGACACGTAAACGCACCCCAGGGTTCGTTAATCATGGAAATCACTCCGGGACCCCAAAACAGTGAGTAATAGTCCATGAAACGGGTCAGAATCGGCCAAAACTATGAGTGTTGATGACCGACACGTAAATGCACCCTAGGGTTCGTTAATCGTGGAAGTCACTACGGGACCCCAAAACAGTGAGTAATAGTCCATGAAACGGGTCAGAATCGGCCAAAACTGTGAGTGTTGATGACCGACACGTAAATGCACCCCAGGGTTCCTTAATCGTGGAAGTAACTCCGGGACCCCAAAACAGTGAGTTGTCCACGAAACCGGCCAGAACTGTCAGTGTTAATGACAGACACGTAAGCGCACCTTGGGGTTCAACAAGCATGGAAATCACTTCGGGACCCCAAAACGGTGAGTAATAGTCCACGAAACAGGTCAGAATTGAGAAATACCACGATTGTTGATGACCAAGACGTAAATGCACGCCAGGGTTCGTTAATCGTTGAAGTCACTCCGGGACCCCAAAACAGTGAGTAATAGTCCATGAAACGGGTCAGAATCGACAAAAACCACAAGTGTTGATGACCGGCACGTAAACGCACCCCAGGGTTCGTTAATCATGGAAATCACTCCGGGACCCCAAAATAGTGAGGAATAGTCCATGAAACGGGTCAGAATCGGCCAAAACTGTGAGTGTTGATGATCGACACGTAAATGCACCCCAGGGTTCGTTAATCGTGGAAGTCACTCCGGGACCCCAAAACAGTGAGTAATAGTTGACGAAACGGGCAAGAATAGGCCAAAACTGTCAGTGTTGATGACCGACACTTAAGCTCACCTTGGGGTTCAACAAGCATGGAAATCACTTCGGGACCCCAAAACAGTGAGTAATAGTCCATGAAACGGTCCAGAATCTATAAAAACCGCAAGTGTTGATGACCGACACATAAGCGCACCTTGGGGTTCAACAAGCATGGAAATCACTTCGGGGTCCACGAAACGGGTCAGAATAGACAAAAACCGCGAGTGTTGATGACTGACACGTAAACGCACCCCAGGGTTTGTTAATCGTGGAAGTCACTTTGGGACACCAAAACAGTGAGTACTAGTCCACGAAATGGGCCACAATCAGCCAAAACTATTAGTGTTGATGACCAACAGGTAAGCGCACCTTGGGGTTCAACAAGCATGGAAATCACTTCGGGAACACAAAACAGTGAGGTATAGTCCACGAAACGGGTCAGAATCAACAAAAACCGCGAGTGTTGATGACCGGCACGTAAACGCACCCTAGGGTTCATTAATCGTGGAAATCACCCCAGGACGCCAAAACAGTGAGTAATAGTCCATGAAACGGGCCTGAATCAGCCAAAACAGCGAGTGTTGATGACCGACATGTAAGCACACCCTGGGCTTCAACAACAATGGAAATCGCTTCGGGGCCACAAAATGGTGAGTAATAGTCCATGAAACGGGCCAGAGTCGGCCAAAACTGTCAGTGTTGATGACCGACACATAAGCGCACCTTGGGGTTCAACAAGCATGGAAATCATTTAGGGACCCCAAAACGGTGAGTAATTGTCCACAAAACGGGCCAGAATCGACAAAAACCGCAAGTGTTGATGACCGACACGTAAACGCACCCCAGGGTTCGTTAATCATGGAAATCACTCCGGGACCCCAAAACAGTGAGGAATAGTCCATGAAACGGGCCAGAATCGGCCAAAACTGTGAGTGTTGATGACCGACACATAAACGCACCCCAGGGTTTGTTAATCGTGGAAGTCACTTTGGGACACCAAAACAGTGAGTACTAGTCCACGAAATGGGCCACAATCAGCCAAAACTATTAGTGTTGATGACCGACACGTAAGCGCACCTTGGGGTTCAACAAGCATGGAAATCACTTCGGGAACCCAAAACAGTGAGTAATAGTCCACGAAACGGGTCAGAATCGACAAAAACCGCGAGTGTTGATGACCGACACGCAAGCGCACCTTGGGGTTCAACAAGCATGGAAATCACTTCGGGACCCCAAAAATGTGAGTAATAGTCCATGAAACGGGCCAGAATCTATAAAAACCGCAAGTGTTGATGACCGACACGTAAGCGCACCATGGGGTTCAACAAGCATGGAAATCACTTCGGGACCCCAAAACGGTGAGTAATAGTCCACGAAATGGGCCACAATCAGCCAAAACTATTAGTGTTGATGACCAACAGGTAAGCGCACCTTGGGGTTCAACAAGCATGGAAATCACTTCGGGAACCCAAAACAGTGAGTAATAGTCCACGAAACGGGTCAGAATCGACAAAAACCGCGAGTGTTGATGACCGGCACGTAAACGCACCCCAGGGTTCGTTAATCGTGGAAATCACCCCAGGACGCCAAAACAGTGAGTAATAGTCCATGAAACGGGCCTGAATCAGCCAAAACAGCGAGTGTTGATGACCGACATGTAAGCACACCCTGGGCTTCAACAACTATGGAAATCGCTTCGGGGCAACAAAATGGTGAGTAATAGTCCATGAAACGGGCCAGAATCGACCAAAACTGCGAGTGTTGATGACCGACATGTAAACGCACCCTAGGGTACGTTAATCATGGACGTCACACCGGGACCCCAAAACGGGTAGTAATAGTCCACGAAATGGTCCAGAATCGGCCAAAACTGTCAGTGTTGATGACCGACACGTAAGCTCACCTTGGGGTTCGACAAGCATGGAAATCACTTCGGGCCCCCAAAATGGTGAGGAATAGTCCTCGACACGGGTCAAAATTGACAAAAACCGCGATTGTTGATGACCGACACGTAAATGCACCCCAGGGTTCGTTAATCGTGGAAGTCACTTCGGCACCCAAAACAGTGAGTAATAGTCCACGAAACGGGCTAGAATCGGCCAAAACTGTCAGTGTTGATGACCGACATGTTAGCACACCTGGGGTTCAACAAGCATGGAAATCACTTCGGGACCCCAAAACAGTGAGTAATAGTCCATGAAACGGGCCAGAATCAGACAAAATTGCGAGTGTTGATGACCGACACGTAAGCGCACCCTAGGGTTCAACAACTATGGAAATCGCTTCGGGGCCACAAAATGGTGAGTAATAGTCCATGAAATGGGTCAGAAACGGCCAAAACTGCGAGTGTTGATGATCGACATGTAAACGCACCCCAGGGTTCATTAATTGTGGACGTCACTCCAGGACCCCAAAACAAGTAGTAATAGTCCATGAAACGGTCAGAATTGGCTAAAACTGTCTGTGTTGATGACCAACACATGAGCGCAACTTGGGCTTCAACAAGCATGGAAATCACTTCGCGACCCCAAAACGGTGAGTAATAGTCCACGAAACGGGTCACAATCGACAAAAACCATAAGTGTTGATGACCGACACGTAAACGCACCCCAGGGTTCGTTAATCATGGAAATCACTCCGGGACCCCAAAACAGTGAGTAATAGTCCATGAAACGGGTCAGAATCGGCCAAAACTATGAGTGTTGATGACCGACACGTAAATGCACCCCAGGGTTCGTTAATCGTGGAAGTCACTACGGGACCCCAAAACAGTGAGTAATAGTCCATGAAACGGGTCAGAATCGGCCAAAACTGTGAGTGTTGATGACCGACACGTAAATGCACCCCAGGGTTCCTTAATCGTGGAAGTAACTCCGGGACCCCAAAACAGTGAGTTGTCCACGAAACCGGCCAGAACTGTCAGTGTTAATGACAGACACGTAAGCGCACCTTGGGGTTCAACAGGCATGGAAATCACTTCGGGACCCCAAAACAGTGAGTAATAGTCCACGAAACAGGTCAGAATTGAGAAATACCACGATTGTTGATGACCAAGACGTAAATGCACGCCAGGGTTCGTTAATCGTTGAAGTCACTCCGGGACCCCAAAACAGTGAGTAATAGTCCATGAAACGGGTCAGAATCGACAAAAACCACAAGTGTTGATGACCGGCACGTAAACGCACCCCAGGGTTCGTTAATCATGGAAATCACTCCGGGACCCCAAAACAGTGAGGAATAGTCCATGAAACGGGTCAGAATCGGCCAAAACTATGAGTGTTGATGACCGACACGTAAATGCACCCCAGGGTTCGTTAATCATTGAAGTCACTCCGGGACCCCAAAACAGTGAGTAATAGTCCATGAAACGGGTCAGAATCGACAAAAACCACAAGTGTTGATGACCGGCACGTAAACGCACCCCAGGGTTCGTTAATCATGGAAATCACTCCGGGACCCCAAAACAGTGAGGAATAGTCCATGAAACGGGTCAGAATCGGCCAAAACTGTGAGTGTTGATGATCGACACGTAAATGCACCCCAGGGTTCGTTAATCGTGGAAGTCACTCCGGGACCCCAAAACAGTGAGTAATAGTTGACGAAACGGGCAAGAATAGGCCAAAACTGTCAGTGTTGATGACCGACACGTAAGCGCACCTTGGGGTTCAACAAGCATGGAAATCACTTCGGGACCCAAAAACAGTGAGTAATAGTCCATGAAACGGGCCAGAGTCGGCCAAAACTGTCAGTGTTGATGACCGGCACGTAAACGCACCCTAGGGTTCGTTAATCGTGGAAATCACCCCAGGACGCCAAAACAGTGAGTAATAGTCCATGAAACGGGCCTGAATCAGCCAAAACAGCGAGTGTTGATGACCAACATGTAAGCACACCCTGGGCTTCAACAACTATGGAAATCGCTTCGGGGCCACAAAATGGTGAGTAATAGTCCATGAAACGGGCCAGAGTCGGCCAAAACTGTCAGTGTTGATGACCGACACATAAGCGCACCTTGGGGTTCAACAAGCATGGAAATCATTTAGGGACCCCAAAACGGTGAGTAATTGTCCACAAAATGGGCCAGAATCGACAAAAACCGCAAGTGTTGATGACCGGCACGTAAACGCACCCCAGGGTTCGTTAATCATGGAAATCACTCCGGGACCCCAAAACAGTGAGGAATAGTCCATGAAACGGGTCAGAATCGGCCAAAACTGTGAGTGTTGATGATCGACACGTAAATGCACCCCAGGGTTCGTTAATCGTGGAAGTCACTCCGGGACCCGAAAACAGTGAGTAATAGTTGACGAAACGGGCAAGAATAGGCCAAAACTGTCAGTGTTGATGACCAACACGTAAGCGCACCTTGGGGTTCAACAAGCATGGAAATCACTTCGGGACCCCAAAACAGTGAGTAATAGTCCATGAAACGGTCCAGAATCTATAAAAACCGCAAGTGTTGATGACCGACACGTAAGCGCACCTTGGGGTTCAACAAGCATGGAAATCACTTCGGGACCCCAAAACGGTGAGTAATAGTCCATGAAACGGGTCAGAATAGACAAAAACCGCGAGTGTTGATGACCGACACGTAAACGCACCCCAGGGTTTGTTAATCGTGGAAGTCACTTTGGGACACCAAAACAGTGAGTACTAGTCCACGAAACGGGCCACAATCAGCCAAAACTATTAGTATTGATGACCGACACGTAAGTGCACCTTGGGGTTCAACAAGCATGGAAATCACTTCGGGAACCCAAAACAGTGAGTAATAGTCCACGAAACGGGTCAGAATCGACAAAAACCGCGAGTGTTGATGACCGACACGCAAGCGCACCTTGGGGTTCAACAAGCATGGAAATCACTTCAGGACCCCAAAAATGTGAGTAATAGTCCATGAAACGGGCCAGAATCTATAAAAACCGCAAGTGTTGATGACCGACACGTAAGCGCACCTTGGGGTTCAACAAGCATGGAAATCACTTCGGGACCCCAAAACGGTGAGTAATAGTCCACGAAATGGGCCACAATCAGCCAAAACTATTAGTGTTGATGACCAACAGGTAAGCGCACCTTGGGGTTCAACAAGCATGGAAATCACTTCGGGAACCCAAAACAGTGAGTAATAGTCCACGAAACGGGTCAGAATCGACAAAAACCGCGAGTGTTGATGACCGGCACGTAAACGCACCCTAGGGTTCGTTAATCGTGGAAATCACCCCAGGACGCCAAAACAGTGAGTAATAGTCCATGAAACGGGCCTGAATCAGCCAAAACAGCGAGTGTTGATGACCGACATGTAAGCACACCCTGGGCTTCAACAACTATGGAAATCGCTTCAGGGCCACAAAATGGTGAGTAATAGTCCATGAAACGGGCCAGAGTCGGCCAAAACTGTCAGTGTTGATGACCGACACATAAGCGCACCTTGGGGTTCAACAAGCATGGAAATCATTTAGGGACCCCAAAACGGTGAGTAATTGTCCACAAAACGGGCCAGAATCGACAAAAACCGCAAGTGTTGATGACCGGCACGTAAACGCACCCCAGGGTTCGTTAATCATGGAAATCACTCCGGGACCCCAAAACAGTGAGGAATAGTCCATGAAACGGGTCAGAATCGGCCAAAACTGTGAGTGTTGATGATCGACACGTAAATGCACCCCAGGGTTCGTTAATCGTGGAAGTCACTCCGGGACCCCAAAACAGTGAGTAATAGTTGACGAAACGGGCAAGAATAGGCCAAAACTGTCAGTGTTGATGACCGACACGTAAGCGCACCTTGGGGTTCAACAAGCATGGAAATCACTTCGGGAACCCAAAACAGTGAGTAATAGTCCACGAAACGGGTCAGAATCGACAAAAACCGCGAGTGTTGATGACCGACACGCAAGCGCACCTTGGGGTTCAACAAGCATGGAAATCACTTCGGGACCCCAAAAATGTGAGTAATAGTCCATGAAACGGGCCAGAATCTATAAAAACCGCAAGTGTTGATGACCGACACGTAAGCGCACCTTGGGGTTCAACAAGCATGGAAATCACTTCGGGACCCCAAAACGGTGAGTAATAGTCCACGAAATGGGCCACAATCAGCCAAAACTATTAGTGTTGATGACCAACAGGTAAGCGCACCTTGGGGTTCAACAAGCATGGAAATCACTTCGGGAACCCAAAACAGTGAGTAATAGTCCACGAAACGGGTCAGAATCGACAAAAACCGCGAGTGTTGATGACCGGCACGTAAACGCACCCTAGGGTTCGTTAATCGTGGAAATCACCCCAGGACGCCAAAACAGTGAGTAATAGTCCATGAAACGGGCCTGAATCAGCCAAAACAGCGAGTGTTGATGACCGACATGTAAGCACACCCTGGGCTTCAACAACTATGGAAATCGCTTCGGGGCCACAAAATGGTGAGTAATAGTCCATGAAACGGGCCAGAGTCGGCCAAAACTGTCAGTGTTGATGACCGACACATAAGCGCACCTTGGGGTTCAACAAGCATGGAAATCATTTAGGGACCCCAAAACGGTGAGTAATTGTCCACAAAATGGGCCAGAATCGACAAAAACCGCAAGTGTTGATGACCGGCACGTAAACGCACCCCAGGGTTCGTTAATCATGGAAATCACTCCGGGACCCCAAAACAGTGAGGAATAGTCCATGAAACGGGTCAGAATCGGCCAAAACTGTGAGTGTTGATGATCGACACGTAAATGCACCCCATGGTTCGTTAATCGTGGAAGTCACTCCGGGACCCCAAAACAGTGAGTAATAGTTGACGAAACGGGCAAGAATAGGCCAAAACTGTCAGTGTTGATGACCGACACGTAAGCGCACCTTGGGGTTCAACAAGCATGGAAATCACTTCGGGACCCCAAAACGGTGAGTAATAGTCCACGAAATGGGCCACAATCAGCCAAAACTATTAGTGTTGATGACCAACAGGTAAGCGCACCTTGGGGTTCAACAAGCATGGAAATCACTTCGGGAACCCAAAACAGTGAGTAATAGTCCACGAAACGGGTCAGAATCGACAAAAACCGCGAGTGTTGATGACCGGCACGTAAACGCACCCTAGGGTTCGTTAATCGTGGAAATCACCCAAGGACGCCAAAACAGTGAGTAATAGTCCGTGAAACGGGCCTGAATCAGCCAAAACAGCGAGTGTTGATGACCGACATGTAAGCACACCCTGGGCTTCAACAACTATGGAAATCGCTTCGGGGCCACAAAATGGTGAGTAATAGTCCATGAAACGGGCCAGAGTCGGCCAAAACTGTCAGTGTTGATGACCGACACATAAGCGCACCTTGGGGTTCAACAAGCATGGAAATCATGTAGGGACCCCAAAACGGTGAGTAATTGTCAACAAAACGGGCCAGAATCGACAAAAACCGCAAGTGTTGATGACCGGCACGTAAACGCACCCCAGGGTTCGTTAATCATGGAAATCACTCCGGGACCCCAAAACAGTGAGGAATAGTCCATGAAACGGGTCAGAATCGGCCAAAACTGTGAGTGTTGATGACCGACACGTAAACGCACCCCAGGGTTTGTTAATCGTGGAAGTCACTTTGGGACACCAAAACAGTGAGTACTAGTCCACGAAATGGGCCACAATCAGCCAAAACTATTAGTGTTGACGACCGACACGTAAGCGCACCTTGGGGTTCAACAAGCATGGAAATCACTTCGGGAACCCAAAACAGTGAGTAATAGTCCACGAAACGGGTCAGAATCGACAAAAATCGCGAGTGTTGATGACCGACACGCAAGCGCACCTTGGGGTTCAACAAGCATGGAAATCACTTCGGGACCCCAAAAATGTGAGTAATAGTCCATGAATCGGGCCAGAATCTATAAAAACCGCAAGTGTTGATGACCGACACGTAAGCGCACCTTGGGGTTCAACAAGCATGGAAATCACTTCGGGACCCCAAAACGGTGAGTAATAGTCCACGAAATGGGCCACAATCAGCTAAAACTATTAGTGTTGATGACCAATAGGTAAGCGCACCTTGGGGTTCAACAAGCATGGAAATCACTTCGGGAACCCAAAACAGTGAGTAATAGTCCACGAAACGGGTCAGAATCGACAAAACAGCGAGTGTTGATGACCGGCACGTAAACGCACCCCAGGGTTCGTTAATCGTGGAAATCACCCCAGGACGCCAAAATAGTGAGTAATAGTCCATGAAACGGGCCTGAATCAGCCAAAACAGCGAGTGTTGATGACCGACATGTAAGCACACCCTGGGCTTCAACAACTATGGAAATCGCTTCGGGGCCACAAAATGGTGAGTAATAGTCCATGAAACGGGCCAGAATCGACCAAAACTGCGAGTGTTGATGACCGACATGTAAACGCACCCTAGGGTACCTTAATCATGGACGTCACATCGGGACCCCAAAACAGGTAGTAATAGTCCACGAAATGGTCCAGAATCGGCCAAAACTGTCAGTGTTGATGACCGACACGTAAGCTCACCTTCGGGTTCCACAAGCATGGAAATCACTTCGGGCCCCCAAAATGGTGAGGAATAGTCCTCGACATAGGTCAAAATTGACAAAAACCGCGATTGTTGATGACCGACATGTAAATGCACCCCAGGGTTCGTTAATCGTGGAAGTCAGTTCGGCACCCAAAACAGTGAGTAATAGTCCACGAAACGGGCTAGAATCGGCCAAAACTGTCAGTGTTGATGACCGACATGTTAGCACACCTGGGGTTCAACAAGCATGGAAATCACTTCGGGACCCCAAAACAGTGAGTAATAGTCCATGAAACGGGCCAGAATCAGACAAAATTGCGAGTGTTGATGACCGACACGTAAGCGCACCCTAGGGTTCAACAACTATGGAAATCGCTTCGGGGCCACAAAATGGTGAGTAATAGTCCATGAAATGGGTCAGAAACGGCCAAAACTGCGAGTGTTGATGATCGACATGTAAACGCACCCCAGGGTTCGTTAATTGTGGACGTCACTCCAGGACCCCAAAACAAGTAGTAATAGTCCATGAAACGGTCAGAATTGGCAAAAACTGTCTGTGTTGATGACCAACACATGAGCGCAACTTGGGCTTCAACAAGCATGGAAATCACTTCGCGACCCCAAAACGGTGAGTAATAGTCCACGAAACGGGTCAGAATCGACAAAAACCATAAGATTTGATGACCGACACGTAAACGCACCCCAGGGTTCGTTAATCATGGAAATCACTGCGGGACCCCAAAACAGTGAGTAATAGTCCATGAAACGGGTCAGAATCGGCCAAAACTATGAGTGTTGATGACCGACACGTAAATGCACCCCAGGGTTCGTTAATCGTGGAAGTCACTACGGGACCCCAAAACAGTGAGTAATAGTCCATGAAACGGGTCAGAATCGGCCAAAACTGTGAGTGTTGATGACCGACACATAAATGCACCCCAGGGTTCCTTAATCGTGGAAGTAACTCCGGGACCCCAAAACAGTGAGTTGTCCACGAAACCGGCCAGAACTGTCAGTGTTAATGACAGACACGTAAGCGCACCTTGGGGTTCAACAGGCATGGAAATCACTTCGGGACCCCAAAACGGTGAGTAATAGTCCATGAAACAGGTCAGAATTGAGAAATACCACGATTTTTGATGACCAAGACGTAAATGCACGCCAGGGTTCGTTAATCGTTGAAGTCACTCCGGGACCCCAAAACAGTGAGTAATAGTCCATGAAACGGGTCAGAATCGACAAAAACCACAAGTGTTGATGACCGGCACGTAAACGCACCCCAGGGTTCGTTAATCATGGAAATCACTCCGGGACCCCAAAACAGTGAGGAATAGTCCATGAAATGGGTCAGAATCGGCCAAAACTATGAGTGTTGATGACCGACACGTAAATGCACCCCAGGGTTCGTTAATCGTTGAAGTCACCCCGGGACCCCAAAACAGTGAGTAATAGTCCATGAAACGGGTCAGAATCGACAAAAACCACAAGTGTTGATGACCGGCACGTAAACGCACCCCAGGGTTCGTTAATCATGGAAATCACTCCGGGACCCCAAAACAGTGAGGAATAGTCCATGAAACGGGTCAGAATCGGCCAAAACTGTGAGTGTTGATGATCGACACGTAAATGCACCCCAGGGTTCGTTAATCGTGGAAGTCACTCCGGGACCCCAAAACAGTGAGTAATAGTTGACGAAACGGGCAAGAATAGGCCAAAACTGTCAGTGTTGATGACCGACACGTAAGCGCACCTTGGGGTTCAACAAGCATGGAAATCACTTCGGGACCCAAAAAGAGTGAGTAATAGTCCATGAAACGGTCCAGAATCTATAAAAACCGCAAGTGTTGATGACCGACAGGTAAGCGCACCTTGGGGTTCAACAAGCATGGAAATCACTTCGGGACCCCAAAACGGTGAGTAATAGTCCATGAAACGGGTCAGAATAGACAAAAACCGCGAGTGTTGATGACCGACACGTAAACGCACCCCAGGGTTTGTTAATCGTGGAAGTCACTTTGGGACACCAAAACAGTGAGTACTAGTCCACGAAATGGGCCACAATCAGCCAAAACTATTAGTATTGATGACCGACACGTAAGCGCACCTTGGGGTTCAACAAGCATGGAAATCACTTCGGGAACCCAAAACAGTGAGTAATAGTCCACGAAACGGGTCAGAATCGACAAAAACCGCGAGTGTTGATGACCGGCACGTAAACGCACCCTAGGGTTCGTTAATCGTGGAAATCACCCCAGGACGCCAAAACAGTGAGTAATAGTCCATGAAACGGGCCTGAATCAGCCAAAACAGCGAGTGTTGATGACCGACATGTAAGCACACCCTGGGCTTCAACAACTATGGAAATCGCTTCGGGGCCACAAAATGGTGAGTAATAGTCCATGAAACGGGCCAGAGTCGGCCAAAACTGTCAGTGTTGATGACCGACACATAAGCGCACCTTGGGGTTCAACAAGCATGGAAATCATTTAGGGACCCCAAAACGGTGAGTAATTGTCCACAAAATGGGCCAGAATCGACAAAAACCGCAAGTGTTGATGACCGGCACGTAAACGCACCCCAGGGTTCGTTAATCATGGAAATCACTCCGGGACCCCAAAACAGTGAGGAATAGTCCATGAAACGGGTCAGAATCGGCCAAAACTGTGAGTGTTGATGATCGACACGTAAATGCACCCCAGGGTTCGTTAATCGTGGAAGTCACTCCGGGACCCCAAAACAGTGAGTAATAGTTGACGAAACGGGCAAGAATAGGCCAAAACTGTCAGTGTTGATGACCGACACGTAAGCGCACCTTGGGGTTCAACAAGCATGGAAATCACTTCGGGACCCCAAAACGGTGAGTAATAGTCCACGAAATGGGCCACAATCAGCCAAAACTATTAGTGTTGATGACCAACAGGTAAGCGCACCTTGGGGTTCAACAAGCATGGAAATCACTTCGGGAACCCAAAACAGTGAGTAATAGTCCACGAAACGGGTCAGAATCGACAAAAACCGTGAGTGTTGATGACCGGCACGTAAACGCACCCTAGGGTTCGTTAATCGTGGAAATCACCCAAGGACGCCAAAACAGTGAGTAATAGTCCGTGAAACGGGCCTGAATCAGCCAAAACAGCGAGTGTTGATGACCGACATGTAAGCACACCCTGGGCTTCAACAACTATGGAAATCGCTTCGGGGCCACAAAATGGTGAGTAATAGTCCATGAAACGGGCCAGAGTCGGCCAAAACTGTCAGTGTTGATGACCGACACATAAGCGCACCTTGGGGTTCAACAAGCATGGAAATCATGTAGGGACCCCAAAACGGTGAGTAATTGTCAACAAAACGGGCCAGAATCGACAAAAACCGCAAGTGTTGATGACCGGCACGTAAACGCACCCCAGGGTTCGTTAATCATGGAAATCACTCCGGGACCCCAAAACAGTGAGGAATAGTCCATGAAACGGGTCAGAATCGGCCAAAACTGTGAGTGTTGATGACCGACACGTAAACGCACCCCAGGGTTTGTTAATCGTGGAAGTCACTTTGGGACACCAAAACAGTGAGTACTAGTCCACGAAATGGGCCACAATCAGCCAAAACTATTAGTGTTGATGACCGACACGTAAGCGCACCTTGGGGTTCAACAAGCATGGAAATCACTTCGGGAACCCAAAACAGTGAGTAATAGTCCACGAAACGGGTCAGAATCGACAAAAATCGCGAGTGTTGATGACCGACACGCAAGCGCACCTTGGGGTTCAACAAGCATGGAAATCACTTCGGGACCCCAAAAATGTGAGTAATAGTCCATGAATCGGGCCAGAATCTATAAAAACCGCAAGTGTTGATGACCGACACGTAAGCGCACCTTGGGGTTCAACAAGCATGGAAATCACTTCGGGACCCCAAAACGGTGAGTAATAGTCCACGAAATGGGCCACAATCAGCTAAAACTATTAGTGTTGATGACCAATAGGTAAGCGCACCTTGGGGTTCAACAAGCATGGAAATCACTTCGGGAACCCAAAACAGTGAGTAATAGTCCACGAAACGGGTCAGAATCGACAAAACAGCGAGTGTTGATGACCGGCACGTAAACGCACCCCAGGGTTCGTTAATCGTGGAAATCACCCCAGGACGCCAAAATAGTGAGTAATAGTCCATGAAACGGGCCTGAATCAGCCAAAACAGCGAGTGTTGATGACCGACATGTAAGCACACCCTGGGCTTCAACAACTATGGAAATCGCTTCGGGGCCACAAAATGGTGAGTAATAGTCCATGAAACGGGCCAGAATCGACCAAAACTGCGAGTGTTGATGACCGACATGTAAACGCACCCTAGGGTACCTTAATCATGGACGTCACATCGGGACCCCAAAACAGGTAGTAATAGTCCACGAAATGGTCCAGAATCGGCCAAAACTGTCAGTGTTGATGACCGACACGTAAGCTCACCTTCGGGTTCCACAAGCATGGAAATCACTTCGGGCCCCCAAAATGGTGAGGAATAGTCCTCGACATAGGTCAAAATTGACAAAAACCGCGATTGTTGATGACCGACATGTAAATGCACCCCAGGGTTCGTTAATCGTGGAAGTCAGTTCGGCACCCAAAACAGTGAGTAATAGTCCACGAAACGGGCTAGAATCGGCCAAAACTGTCAGTGTTGATGACCGACATGTTAGCACACCTGGGGTTCAACAAGCATGGAAATCACTTCGGGACCCCAAAACAGTGAGTAATAGTCCATGAAACGGGCCAGAATCAGACAAAATTGCGAGTGTTGATGACCGACACGTAAGCGCACCCTAGGGTTCAACAACTATGGAAATCGCTTCGGGGCCACAAAATGGTGAGTAATAGTCCATGAAATGGGTCAGAAACGGCCAAAACTGCGAGTGTTGATGATCGACATGTAAACGCACCCCAGGGTTCGTTAATTGTGGACGTCACTCCAGGACCCCAAAACAAGTAGTAATAGTCCATGAAACGGTCAGAATTGGCAAAAACTGTCTGTGTTGATGACCAACACATGAGCGCAACTTGGGCTTCAACAAGCATGGAAATCACTTCGCGACCCCAAAACGGTGAGTAATAGTCCACGAAACGGGTCAGAATCGACAAAAACCATAAGATTTGATGACCGACACGTAAACGCACCCCAGGGTTCGTTAATCATGGAAATCACTGCGGGACCCCAAAACAGTGAGTAATAGTCCATGAAACGGGTCAGAATCGGCCAAAACTATGAGTGTTGATGACCGACACGTAAATGCACCCCAGGGTTCGTTAATCGTGGAAGTCACTACGGGACCCCAAAACAGTGAGTAATAGTCCATGAAACGGGTCAGAATCGGCCAAAACTGTGAGTGTTGATGACCGACACATAAATGCACCCCAGGGTTCCTTAATCGTGGAAGTAACTCCGGGACCCCAAAACAGTGAGTTGTCCACGAAACCGGCCAGAACTGTCAGTGTTAATGACAGACACGTAAGCGCACCTTGGGGTTCAACAGGCATGGAAATCACTTCGGGACCCCAAAACGGTGAGTAATAGTCCATGAAACAGGTCAGAATTGAGAAATACCACGATTTTTGATGACCAAGACGTAAATGCACGCCAGGGTTCGTTAATCGTTGAAGTCACTCCGGGACCCCAAAACAGTGAGTAATAGTCCATGAAACGGGTCAGAATCGACAAAAACCACAAGTGTTGATGACCGGCACGTAAACGCACCCCAGGGTTCGTTAATCATGGAAATCACTCCGGGACCCCAAAACAGTGAGGAATAGTCCATGAAATGGGTCAGAATCGGCCAAAACTATGAGTGTTGATGACCGACACGTAAATGCACCCCAGGGTTCGTTAATCGTTGAAGTCACCCCGGGACCCCAAAACAGTGAGTAATAGTCCATGAAACGGGTCAGAATCGACAAAAACCACAAGTGTTGATGACCGGCACGTAAACGCACCCCAGGGTTCGTTAATCATGGAAATCACTCCGGGACCCCAAAACAGTGAGGAATAGTCCATGAAACGGGTCAGAATCGGCCAAAACTGTGAGTGTTGATGATCGACACGTAAATGCACCCCAGGGTTCGTTAATCGTGGAAGTCACTCCGGGACCCCAAAACAGTGAGTAATAGTTGACGAAACGGGCAAGAATAGGCCAAAACTGTCAGTGTTGATGACCGACACGTAAGCGCACCTTGGGGTTCAACAAGCATGGAAATCACTTCGGGACCCAAAAAGAGTGAGTAATAGTCCATGAAACGGTCCAGAATCTATAAAAACCGCAAGTGTTGATGACCGACAGGTAAGCGCACCTTGGGGTTCAACAAGCATGGAAATCACTTCGGGACCCCAAAACGGTGAGTAATAGTCCATGAAACGGGTCAGAATAGACAAAAACCGCGAGTGTTGATGACCGACACGTAAACGCACCCCAGGGTTTGTTAATCGTGGAAGTCACTTTGGGACACCAAAACAGTGAGTACTAGTCCACGAAATGGGCCACAATCAGCCAAAACTATTAGTATTGATGACCGACACGTAAGCGCACCTTGGGGTTCAACAAGCATGGAAATCACTTCGGGAACCCAAAACAGTGAGTAATAGTCCACGAAACGGGTCAGAATCGACAAAAACCGCGAGTGTTGATGACCGACACGCAAGCGCACCTTGGGGTTCAACAAGCATGGAAATCACTTCGGGACCCCAAAAATGTGAGTAATAGTCCATGAAACGGGCCAGAATCTATAAAAACCGCAAGTGTTGATGACCGACACGTAAGCGCACCTTGGGGTTCAACAAGCATGGAAATCACTTCGGGACCCCAAAACAGTGAGTAATAGTCCATGAAACGGGCCAGAATCAGACAAAATTGCGAGTGTTGATGACCGACACGTAAGCGCACCCTAGGGTTCAACAACTATGGAAATCGCTTCGGGGCCACAAAATGGTGAGTAATAGTCCATGAAATGGGTCAGAAACGGCCAAAACTGCGAGTGTTGATGATCGACATGTAAACGCACCCCAGGGTTCGTTAATTGTGGACGTCACTCCAGGACCCCAAAACAACTAGTAATAGTCCATGAAACGGTCAGAATTGGCCAAAACTGTCTGTGTTGATGACCAACACATGAGCGCAGCTTGGGCTTCAACAAGCATGGAAATCACTTCACGACCCCAAAACGGTGAGTAATAGTCCATGAAACGGGTCAGAATCGACAAAAACCGCGATTGTTGATGACTGACCCGTAAATGCACCCCAGGGTTCGTTAATCGTGGAAGTCACTCCGGGACCCCAAAACAGTGAGTAATAGTCCATGAAACGGGCCAGAATCGGCCAAAACTGTCAGTGTTGATGACCGACACGTAAGCGCACCTTGGGGTTCAACAAGCATGGAAATCACTTCGGGACCCTAAAACGGTGAGTAATTGTCCACAAAACGGGTCAGAATCGACAAAAACCGCAAGTGTTGATGACCGACACGTAAATGCACCCCAGGGTTCGTTAATCATGGAAATCACTCCGGGACCCCAAAACAATGAGGAATAGTCCATGAAACGGGTCAGAATCGGCCAAAACTATGAGTGTTGATGATCGACACGTAAATGCACCCCAGGGTTCGTTAATCGTGGAAGTCACTCCGGGACCCCAAAACAGTGAGTAATAGTCGACGAAACGGGCAAGAATAGGCCAAAACTATCAGTGTTGATGACCGACACGCAAGCGCACCTTGGGGTTCAACAAGCATGGAAATCACTTCGGGACCCCAAAAATGTGAGTAATAGTCCATGAAACGGGCCAGAATCTATAAAAACCGCAAGTGTTGATGACCGACACGTAAGTGCACCTTGGGGTTCAACAAGCATGGAAATCACTTCGGGACCCGAAAACGGTGAGTAATAGTCCATGAAATGGGTCAGAATAGACAAAAACCGCGAGTGTTGATGACCGACACATAAACGCACCCCAGGGTTTGTTAATCGTGGAAGTCACTCCAGGACACCAAAACACTGAGTACTAGTCCACGAAATGGGCCAGAATCAGCCAAAACTATCAGTGTTGATGACCAACAGGTAAGCACCTTGGGGTTCAACAAGCATGGAAATCACTTCGGGACCCCAAAACTGTGAGTAATAGTCCACGAAACGGGTCAGAATCGACAAAAACCAGCATGTAAACGCACCCCAGGGTTCGTTAATCGTGGAAATCACCCCAGGACCCCAAAACAGTGAGTAATAGTCCATGAAACGGGCCAGAATCAGCCAAAATAGGGAGTGTTGATGACCAACATGTAAGCGCACCTTGGGGTTCAACAACTATGGAAATTGCTTCGGGGCCACAAAACGGTGAGTAATAGTCCATGAAACGGGTCAGAATCGGCCAAAACTGCGAGTGTTGATGACCGACACGTATACGCACCCCAGGGTTCGTTAATCGTGGAAGTCACTCCGGGACCCCAAAACAGTGAGTTGTCCACGAAACCGGCCAGAACTGTCAGTGCTAATGACAGACACGTAAGCGCACCTTGGGGTTCAACAAGCATGAAAATCACTTCGGAACCCCAAAACGGTGAGTAATAGTCCACGAAACGGGTCAGAATTGACAAATACCACGATTGTTGATGACCGAGAAGTAAATGCACGCCACGGTTCGTTAATCGTTGAAGTCACTCCGGGACCCCAAAACAGTGAGTAATAGTCCACGAAACGGGTCAGAATCGACAAAAACCATAAGTGTTGATGACCGACACGTAAACGTACCCCAGGGTTCGTTAATCATGGAAATCACTCCGGGACCGCAAAACAGTGAGTAATAGTCCATGAAACGGGTCAGAATCGGCCAAAACTATGAGTGTTGATGACCGACACGTAAATGCACCCCAGGGTTCGTTAATCGTGGAAGTCACTACGGGACCCCAAAACAGTGAGTAATTGTCCATGAAACGGGTCAGAATCGGCCAAAGCTGTGAGTGTTGATGACCGACACGTAAATGCACCCCAGGGTTCCTTAATCGTGGAAGTCACTCCGGGACCCCAAAACAGTGAGTTGTCCACGAAACCGGCCAGAACTGTCAGTGTTAATGACAGACACGTAAGCGCACCTTGGGGTTCAACAAGCATGGAAATCACTTCGGGACCCCAAAACGGTGAGTAATAGTCCACGAAACAGGTCAGAATTGAGAAATACCACGATTGTTGATGACCAAGACATAAATGCACGCCAGGGTTCGTTAATCGTTGAAGTCACTCCGGGACCCCAAAACAGTGAGTAATAGTCCATGAAACGGGTCAGAATCGACAAAAACCACAAGTGTTGATGACCAACACGTAAACGCACCCCAGGGTTCGTTAATCATGGAAATCACTCCGGGACCCCAAAACAGTGAGTAATAGTCCATGAAACGGGTCAGAATCGGCCAAAACTGTGAGTGTTGATGACCGACACGTAAGTGCACCCCAGGGTTCGTTAATCGTGGAAGTCACTCCGGGACCCCAAAACAGAGAGTAATAGTCCATGAAACGGGCCAGAATCAGCCAAAACTGCGAGTGTTAATGACAGACACGTAAGCACACCTTGGGTTCAACAAGCATGGAAATCACTTCGGCACCCCAAAACGGTGAGTAATAGTCCACGAAACGGGTCAGAATCGACAAAAACCGCGATTGTTGATGACCGATACGTAAATGCACCCCGGGGTTCGTTAATCGTGGAAGTCACTCCGGGACCCCAAAACAGTGAGTAATAGTTGACGAAACGGGCAAGAATAGGCCAAAACTGTCAGTGTTGATGACCGACACGTAAGCGCACCTTGGGGTTCAACAAGCATGGAAATCACTTCGGGACCCAAAAAGAGTGAGTAATAGTCCATGAAACGGTCCAGAATCTATAAAAACCGCAAGTGTTGATGACCGACACGTAAGCGCACCTTGGGGTTCAACAAGCATGGAAATCACTTCGGGACCCCAAAACGGTGAGTAATAGTCCATGAAACGGGTCAGAATAGACAAAAACCGCGAGTGTTGATGACCGGCACGTAAACGCACCCCAGGGTTTGTTAATCGTGGAAGTCACTTTGGGACACCAAAACAGTGAGTACTAGTCCACGAAATGGGCCACAATCAGCCAAAACTATTAGTATTGATGACCGACACGTAAGCGCACCTTGGGGTTCAACAAGCATGGAAATCACTTCGGGAACCCAAAACAGTGAGTAATAGTCCACGAAACGGGTCAGAATCGACAAAAACCGCGAGTGTTGATGACCGACACGCAAGCGCACCTTGGGGTTCAACAAGCATGGAAATCACTTCGGGACCCCAAAAATGTGAGTAATAGTCCATGAAACGGGCCAGAATCTATAAAAACCGCAAGTGTTGATGACCGACACGTAAGCGTACCTTGGGGTTCAACAAGCATGGAAATCACTTCGGGACCCCAAAACAGTGAGTAATAGTCCATGAAACGGGCCAGAATCAGACAAAATTGCGAGTGTTGATGACCGACACGTAAGCGCACCCTAGGGTTCAACAACTATGGAAATCGCTTCGGGGCCACAAAATGGTGAGTAATAGTCCATGAAATGGGTCAGAAACGGCCAAAACTGCGAGTGTTGATGATCGACATGTAAACGCACCCCAGGGTTCGTTAATTGTGGACGTCACTCCAGGACCCCAAAACAACTAGTAATAGTCCATGAAACGGTCAGAATTGGCCAAAACTGTCTGTGTTGATGACCAACACATGAGCGCAGCTTGGGCTTCAACAAGCATGGAAATCACTTCGCGACCCCAAAACGGTGAGTAATAGTCCATGAAACGGGTCAGAATCGACAAAAACCGCGATTGTTGATGACTGACCCGTAAATGCACCCCAGGGTTCGTTAATCGTGGAAGTCACTCCGGGACCCCAAAACAGTGAGTAATAGTCCATGAAACGGGCCAGAATCGGCCAAAACTGTCAGTGTTGATGACCGACACGTAAGCGCACCTTGGGGTTCAACAAGCATGGAAATCACTTCGGGACCCTAAAACGGTGAGTAATTGTCCACAAAACGGGTCAGAATCGACAAAAACCGCAAGTGTTGATGACCGACACGTAAATGCACCCCAGGGTTCGTTAATCATGGAAATCACTCCGGGACCCCAAAACAATGAGGAATAGTCCATGAAACGGGTCAGAATCGGCCAAAACTATGAGTGTTGATGATCGACACGTAAATGCACCCCAGGGTTCGTTAATCGTGGAAGTCACTCCGGGACCCCAAAACAGTGAGTAATAGTCGACGAAACGGGCAAGAATAGGCCAAAACTATCAGTGTTGATGACCGACACGCAAGCGCACCTTGGGGTTCAACAAGCATGGAAATCACTTCGGGACCCCAAAAATGTGAGTAATAGTCCATGAAACGGGCCAGAATCTATAAAAACCGCAAGTGTTGATGACCGACACGTAAGTGCACCTTGGGGTTCAACAAGCATGGAAATCACTTCGGGACCCGAAAACGGTGAGTAATAGTCCATGAAATGGGTCAGAATAGACAAAAACCGCGAGTGTTGATGACCGACACATAAACGCACCCCAGGGTTTGTTAATCGTGGAAGTCACTCCAGGACACCAAAACACTGAGTACTAGTCCACGAAATGGGCCAGAATCAGCCAAAACTATCAGTGTTGATGACCAACAGGTAAGCACCTTGGGGTTCAACAAGCATGGAAATCACTTCGGGACCCCAAAACTGTGAGTAATAGTCCACGAAACGGGTCAGAATCGACAAAAACCAGCATGTAAACGCACCCCAGGGTTCGTTAATCGTGGAAATCACCCCAGGACCCCAAAACAGTGAGTAATAGTCCATGAAACGGGCCAGAATCAGCCAAAATAGGGAGTGTTGATGACCAACATGTAAGCGCACCTTGGGGTTCAACAACTATGGAAATTGCTTCGGGGCCACAAAACGGTGAGTAATAGTCCATGAAACGGGTCAGAATCGGCCAAAACTGCGAGTGTTGATGACCGACACGTATACGCACCCCAGGGTTCGTTAATCGTGGAAGTCACTCCGGGACCCCAAAACAGTGAGTTGTCCACGAAACCGGCCAGAACTGTCAGTGTTAATGACAGACACGTAAGCGCACCTTGGGGTTCAACAAGCATGAAAATCACTTCGGAACCCCAAAACGGTGAGTAATAGTCCACGAAACGGGTCAGAATTGACAAATACCACGATTGTTGATGACCGAGAAGTAAATGCACGCCACGGTTCGTTAATCGTTGAAGTCACTCCGGGACCCCAAAACAGTGAGTAATAGTCCACGAAACGGGTCAGAATCGACAAAAACCATAAGTGTTGATGACCGACACGTAAACGCACCCCAGGGTTCGTTAATCATGGAAATCACTCCGGGACCGCAAAACAGTGAGTAATAGTCCATGAAACGGGTCAGAATCGGCCAAAACTATGAGTGTTGATGACCGACACGTAAATGCACCCCAGGGTTCGTTAATCGTGGAAGTCACTACGGGACCCCAAAACAGTGAGTAATTGTCCATGAAACGGGTCAGAATCGGCCAAAACTGTGAGTGTTGATGACCGACACGTAAATGCACCCCAGGGTTCCTTAATCGTGGAAGTCACTCCGGGACCCCAAAACAGTGAGTTGTCCACGAAACCGGCCAGAACTGTCAGTGTTAATGACAGACACGTAAGCGCACCTTGGGGTTCAACAAGCATGGAAATCACTTCGGGACCCCAAAACGGTGAGTAATAGTCCACGAAACAGGTCAGAATTGAGAAATACCACGATTGTTGATGACCAAGACGTAAATGCACGCCAGGGTTCGTTAATCGTTGAAGTCACTCCGGGACCCCAAAACAGTGAGTAATAGTCCATGAAACGGGTCAGAATCGACAAAAACCACAAGTGTTGATGACCAACACGTAAACGCACCCCAGGGTTCGTTAATCATGGAAATCACTACGGGACCCCAAAACAGTGAGTAATAGTCCATGAAACGGGTCAGAATCGGCCAAAACTGTGAGTGTTGATGACCGACACGTAAGTGCACCCCAGGGTTCGTTAATCGTGGAAGTCACTCCGGGACCCCAAAACAGTGAGTAATAGTCCATGAAACGGGCCAGAATCAGCCAAAACTGCGAGTGTTAATGACAGACACGTAAGCACACCTTGGGTTCAACAAGCATGGAAATCACTTCGGCACCCCAAAACGGTGAGTAATAGTCCACGAAACGGGTCAGAATCGACAAAAACCGCGATTGTTGATGACCGATACGTAAATGCACCCCGGGGTTCGTTAATCGTGGAAGTCACTCCGGGACCCCAAAACAGTGAGTAATAGTCCATGAAACGGGCCCGAATCGGCCAAATCTGTCAGTGTTGATGACCGACACGTAAGCGCACCTTGGGGTTCAACAAGCATGGAAATCATTTCGGGACCCCAAAACGGTGAGTATTTGTCCATAAAACGGGTCAGAATCGACAAAAAACACAAGTGTTGATGACCGACACGTAAACGCACCCTAGGGTTCGTTAATCATGGAAATCACTACGGGAACCCAAAACAGTGAGTAATAGTCCATCCAACGGGTCAGAATCGGCCAAAACTGTGAGTGTTGATGACCGACACGTAAATGCACCCCAAGGTTTGTTAATCTTGGAAGTCACTCCGGGACCCCAAAACAGTAAGTAATAGTCCACGAAACGGTCCAGAATCGGCCAATACTGTCAGTATTGATGACCGACACGTAAGCGCACCTTGGGGTTCAACAAGCATGGAAATCACTTCGGCAGCCCAAAACGGTGAGTAATAGTCCACGAAACGGGTCAGAATCGACAAAAACCGTGATTGTTGATGACCGACACGTAAATGCACCCCAGGGTTCGTTAATCGCGAAATCACTCCGGGACCCCAAAACAGTGAGTAATAGTCCACGAAAGGGGCCAGAATCGGCCAGAACTGTCAGTGTTAATGACAGACACGTAAGCACACCTTGGGGTTCAACAAGCATGGAAATCACTTCGGGACCCCAAAACGGTGAGTAATAGTCCACGAAATGGGTCAGAATCGACAAATACCGCGATTGTTGATGACCGACACGTAAATGCAACCCAGGGTTCGTTAATCGTGGAAGTCTCTCCGGGACCCCAAAACAGTGAGTAATAGTCCATGAAACCGGCCAGAATCAGCCAAAATAGCGAGTGTTGATGACCGACATCTAAGCCCACCTTGGGGTTCAATAACTATGGAAATCACTTCGGGGCCACAAAACGGTGAGTAATAGTCCATGAAACGGGTCAGAATCGGCTAAAACTGTGAGTGTTGATGACCGACACGTATACGCACACCAGGGTTCGTTAATCGGGGAAGTCACTCCGGGACCCCAAAACAGTGAGTAATAGTCCATGAAACCGGCCAGAATCGGCCAGAACTGTCAGTGTTAATGACAGACACGTAACCGCACCTTGGGGTTCAACAAGCATGGAAAATCACTTCGGGACCCCAAAAAGGTGAGTAATAGTCCACGAAACGGGTCAGAATTGACAAATACCGTGATAGTTGATGACCGAGACGTAAATGCACCCCAGGGTTCGTTAATTGTGGAAATCACTCTGGGACCCCAAAACAGTGAGTAATAGTCCATGAAACAGGTCAGAATCGGCCAAAACTGTGAGTGTTGATGACCGACACGTAAATGCACCCCAGGGTTCATTAATCGTGGAAGTCACTCCGGGACCCCAAAACAGTGAGTAATAGTCCATGAAACGGGCCAGAATCAGCCAAAAATGCGAGTGTTAATGACAGACACGTAAGCGCACCTTGGGGTTCAACAAGCATGGAAATCACTTCGGCACCCCAAAACGGTGAGTAATTGTCCACGAAACGGGTCAGAATCGACAAAAACCGCGATTGTTGATGACTGATACGTAAATGCACCCCAGGGTTCGTTAATCGTGGAAGTCACTCCGGGACCCCAAAACAGTGAGTAATAGTCCATGAAACGGGCCCAAATCGGCCAAATCTGTGAGTGCTGATGACCGACACGTAAGCGCACCTTGGGGTTCAACAAGCATGGAAATCACTTCGGGACCCCCAAACGGTGAGTATTTGTCCACAAAACGGGTCAGAATCGACAAAAACCACAAGTGTTGATGACCGACACGTAAACGCACCCCAGGGTTCGTTAATGATGGAAATCACTCCGGGACCCCAAAACAGTGAGTAATAGTCCATGAAACGGGTCAGAATCTGCCAAAACTGTGAGTGTTGATGACCGACACGTAAATGCACCCAGGGTTCGTTAATCATGGAAGTCTCTCCGGGACCCCAAAACAGTGAGTAATAGTCCACAAAACGGTCCAGAATCGGCAAATACTGTCAGTGTTGATGACCGACACGTAAGCGCACCTTGGGGTTCAACAAGCATGGAACTCACATCGGCACCCCAAAACGGTGAGTAATAGTCCACGAAACGGGTCAGAATCGACAAAAACCGCGATTGCTGATGACCGACACGTAAATGCACCCCAGGGTTCGCTAATCGCGGAAGTCACTCCGGGACCCCAAAACAGTGAGTAATAGTCCACGAAACGGGTCAGAATTGACCAAAACCGCAAGTGTTGATGACCGGCACGTAAACGCACCCAAGGGTTCATTAATCATGGAAATCACTCCGGGACCCCAAAACAGTGAGTAATAGTCCACGAAACCGGCCAGAATTGGCCAGAACTGTCAGTGTTAGTGACAGACATAAGCGCACCTTGGGGTTCAACAAGCATGGAAATCACTTCGGGACCCCAAAACTGTGAGTAATAGTCCACGAAACGGGTCAGAATCGACAAATACCGTGATTGTTGATGATCGACACGTAAATGCACCCCAGGGTTCATTAATCGTGGAAATCACTCCGAGACCCCAAAGATGTGAGTAATAGTCCACGAAACCAGCCAGAATCGGCCAGAACTGTCAGTGTTAATGACAGACACGTAAGCACACCTTGGGTTCAACAAGCATGGAAATCACTTCGGCACCCCAAAACGGTGAGTAATAGTCCATGAAACGGGTCAGAATCGACAAAAACCGCGATTGTTGATGACCGATACGTAAATGCACCCCAGGGTTCGTTAATCGTGGAAGTCACTCCGGGACCCCAAAACAGTGAGTAATAGTCCATGAAACGGGCCCGAATCGGCCAAATCGGTCAGTGTTGATGACCGACACGTAAGTGCACCTTGGGGTTAAACAAGCATGGAAATCACTTCGGGACCCCAAAACGGTGAGTATTTGTCCATAAAACGGGTCAGAATCGACAAAAACCACAAGTGTTGATGACCGACACGTAAACGCACCCCAGGGTTTGTTAATCATGGAAATCACTCCGGGACCCCAAAACAATGAGTAATAGTCCATGCAACGGGTCAGAATCGGCCAAAACTGTGAGTGTTGATGACCGACACGTAAATGCACCCCAAGGTTCGTTAATCTTGGAAGTCACTCCGGGACCCCAAAACAGTAAGTAATAGTCCACGAAACGGTCCAGAATCGGCCAATACTGTCAGTATTGATGACCGACACATAAGCGCACCTTGGGGTTCAACAAGCATGGAAATCACTTCGGCAGCCCAAAACGGTGAGTAATAGTCCACGAAACGGGTCTGAATCGACAAAAACCGTGATTGTTGATGACTGACACGTAAATGCACCCCAGGGTTCGTTAATCGCGAAATCACTCCGGGACCCCAAAACAGTGAGTAATAGTCCACGAAAGGGGCCAGAATCAGCCAGAACTGTCAGTGTTAATGACAGACACGTCAGCACACCTTGGGGTTCAACAAGCATGGAAATCACTTCGGGACCCCAAAACGGTGAGTAATAGTCCACGAAACGGGTCAGAATCAACAAATACCACGATTGTTGATGACCGACACGTAAATGCAGCCCAGGGTTCGTTAATCGTGGAAGTCACTCCGGGACCCCAAAACAGTGAGTAATAGTCCATGAAACGGGCCAGAATCAGCCAAAATAGCGAGTGTTGATGACCGACATCTAAGCGCACCTTGGGGTTCAACAACTATGGAAATCACTTCGGGTCCACAAAACAGTGAGTAATAGTCCATGAAACGGGTCAGAATCGGCTAAAACTGTGAGTGTTGATGACCGACACGTATACGCACACCAGGGTTCGTTAATTGGGGAAGTCACTCCGGGACCCCAAAACAGTGAGTAATAGTCCATGAAACCGGCCAGAATCGGCCAGAACTGTCAGTGTTAATGACAGACACGTAAGCGCACCTTGGGGTTCAACAAGCATGGAAAATCACTTCGGGACCCCAAAAAGGTGAGTAGTAGTCCACGAAACGGGTCAGAATTGACAAATACTGCGATAGTTGATGACCGAGACGTAAATGCACCCCAGGGTTCGTTAATCGTGGAAATCACTCCGGGACCCCAAAACAGTGAGTAATAGTCCATGAAACGGGTCAGAATCGGCCAAAACTGTGAGTGTTGATGACCGACACGTAAATGCACCCCAGGGTTCGTTAATCGTGGAAGTCACTCCGGGACCCCAAAACAGTGAGTAATAGTCCATGAAACGGGCCAGAATCAGCCAAAAATGCGAGTGTTAATGACAGACACGTAAGCGCACCTTGGGGTTCAACAAGCATGGAAATCACTTCGGCACCCCAAAACGGTGAGTAATTGTCCACGAAACGGGTCAGAATCGACAAAAACCGCGATTGTTGATGACTGATACGTAAATGCACCCCAGGGTTCGTTAATCGTGGAAGTCACTCCAGGACCCCAAAACAGTGAGTAATAGTCCATGAAACGGGCCCAAATCGGCCAAATCTGTGAGTGTTGATGACCGACATGTAAGCGCACCTTGGGGTTCAACAAGCATGGAAATCACTTCGGGACCCCAAAACGGTGAGTATTTGTCCACAAAACGGGTCAGAATCGACAAAAACCACAAGTGTTGATGACCGACACGTAAACGCACCCCAGGGTTCGTTAATGATGGAAATCACTCCGGGACCCCAAAACAGTGAGTAATAGTCCATGAAACGGGTCAGAATCTGCCAAAACTGTGAGTGTTGATGACCGACACGTAAATGCACCCAGGGTTCGTTAATCATGGAAGTCTCTCCGGGACCCCAAAACAGTGAGTAATAGTCCACGAAACGGTCCAGAATCGGCAAATACTGTCAGTGTTGATGACCGACACGTAAGCGCACCTTGGGGTTCAACAAGCATGGAAATCACATCGGCACCCCAAAACGGTGAGTAATAGTCCACGAAACGGGTCAGAATCGACAAAAACCGCGATTGCTGATGACTGACACGTAAATGCACCCCAGGGTTCGCTAATCGCGGAAGTCACTCCGGGACCCCTAAACAGTGAGTAATAGTCCACGAAACGGGTCAGAATTGACCAAAACCGCAAGTGTTGATGACCGGCACGTAAACGCACCCCAGGGTTCATTAATCATGGAAATCACTCCGGGACCCCAAAACAGTGAGTAATAGTCCACGAAACCGGCCAGAATTGGCCAGAACTGTCAGTGTTGGTGACAGACATAAGCGCACCTTGGGGTTCAACAAGCATGGAAATCACTTCGGGACCCCAAAACGGTGAGTAATAGTCCACGAAACGGGTCAGAATCGACAAATACCGCGATTGTTGATGATCGACACGTAAATGCACCCCAGGGTTCGTTAATCGTGGAAATCACTCCGAGACCCCAAAGATGTGAGTAATAGTCCACGAAACCAGCCAGAATCGGCCAGAACCGTCAGTGTTAATGACAGACACGTAAGCACATCTTGGGTTCAACAAGCATGGAAATCACTTCGGCACCCCAAAACGGTGAGTAATAGTCCATGAAACGGGTCAGAATCGACAAAAACCGCGATTGTTGATGACCGATACGTAAATGCACCCCAGGGTTCGTTAATCGTGGAAGTCACTCCGGGACCCCAAAACAGTGAGTAATAGTCCATGAAACGGGCCCGAATCGGCCAAATCTGTCAGTGTTGATGACCGACACGTAAGTGCACCTTGGGGTTCAACAAGCATGGAAATCACTTCGGGACCCCAAAACGGTGAGTATTTGTCCATAAAACGGGTCAGAATCGACAAAAACCACAAGTGTTGATGACCGACACGTAAACGCACCCCAGGGTTCGTTAATCATGGAAATCACTCCGGGACCCCAAAACAGTGAGTAATAGTCCATGCAACGGGTCAGAATCGGCCAAAACTGTGAGTGTTGATGACCGACACGTAAATGCACCCCAAGGTTCGTTAATCTTGGAAGTCACTCCGGGACCCCAAAATAGTAAGTAATAGTCCACGAAACGGTCCAGAATCGGCCAATACTGTCAGTATTGATGACCGACACGTAAGCGCACCTTGGGGTTCAACAAGCATGGAAATCACTTCGGCAGCCCAAAACGGTGAGTAATAGTCCACGAAACGGGTCAGAATCGACAAAAACCGTGATTGTTGATGACTGACACGTAAATGCCCCCCAGGCTTCGTTAATCGCGAAATCACTCCGGGACCCCAAAACAGTGAGTAATAGTCCACGAAAGGGGCCAGAATCGGCCAGAACTGTCAATGTTAATGACAGACACGTAAGCACACCTTGGGGTTCAACAAGCATGGAAATCACTTCGGGACCCCAAAACGGTGAGTAATAGTCCACGAAACGGGTCAGAATCGACAAATACCGCGATTGTTGATGACCGACACGTAAATGTAGCCCAGGGTTCGTTAATCGTGGAAGTCACTTCGGGACCCCAAAACAGTGAGTAATAGTCCATGAAACGGGCCAGAATCAGCCAAAATAGCGAGTGTTGATGACCGACATCTAAGCGCACCTTGGGGTTCAACAACTATGGAAATCACTTCGGGGCCACAAAACGGTGAGTAATAGTCCATGAAACGGGTCAGAATCGGCTAAAACTGTGAGTGTTGATGACCGACACGTATACGCACACCAGGGTTCGTTAATCGGGGAAGTCACTCCGGGACCCCAAAACAGTGAGTAATAGTCCATGAAACCGGCCAGAATCGGCCAGAACTGTCAGTGTTAACGACAGACACGTAAGCGCACCTTGGGGTTCAACAAGCATGGAAAATCACTTCGGGACCCCAAAAAGGTGAGTAATAGTCCACGAAACGGGTCAGAATTGACAAATACCGCGATAGTTGATGACCGAGACGTAAATGCACCCCAGGGTTCGTTAATTGTGGAAATCAATCCGGGACCCCAAAACAGTTAGTAATAGTCCACGAAACGGGTCAGAATCGGCCAAAACTGTGAGTGTTGATGACCGACACGTAAATGCACCCCAGGGTTCGTTAATCGTGGAAGTCACTTCGGGACCCCAAAACAGTGAGTAATAGTCCATGAAACGGGCCAGAATTAGCCAAAAATGCGAGTGTTAATGACAGACACGTAAGCGCACCTTGGGGTTCAACAAGCATGGAAATCACTTCGGCACCCCAAAACGGTGAGTAATTGTCCACGAAACGGGTCAGAATCGACAAAAACCGCGATTGTTGATGACTGATACGTAAATGCACCCCAGGGTTCGTTAATCGTGGAAGTCACTCCGGGACCCCAAAACAGTGAGTAATAGTCCATGAAACGGGCCCAAATCGGCCAAATCTGTGAGTGTTGATGACCGACATGTAAGCGCACCTTGGGGTTCAACAAGCATGGAAATCACTTCGGGACACCAAAACGGAGAGTATTTGTCCACAAAACGGGTCAGAATCGACAAAAACCACAAGTGTTGATGACCGACACGTAAACGCACCCCAGGGTTCGTTAATGATGGAAATCACTCCGGGACCCCAAAACAGTGAGTAATAGTCCATGAAACGGGTCAGAATCTGCCAAAACTGTGAGTGTTGATGACCGACACGTAAATGCACCCAGGGTTCGTTAATCATGGAAGTCTCTCCGGGACCCCAAAACAGTGAGTAATAGTCCACGAAACGGTCCAGAATCGGCAAATACTGTTAGTGTTGATGACCGACACGTAAGCGCACCTTGGGGTTCAACAAGCATGGAAATCACATCGGCACCCCAAAACGGTGAGTAATAATCCACGAAACGGGTCAGAATCGACAAAAACCGCGATTGCTGATGACCGACACGTAAATGCACCCCAGGGTTCGCTAATCGCGGAAGTCACTTCGGGACCCCAAAACAGTGAGTAATAGTCCACGAAACGGGTCAGAATTGACCAAAACCGCAAGTGTTGATGACCGGCACGTAAACGCACCCCAGCGTTCATTAATCATGGAAATCACTCCGGGACCCCAAAACAATGAGTAATAGTCCACGAAACCGGCCAGAATTGGCCAGAACTGTCAGTGTTAGTGACAGACACGTAAGCGCACCTTGGGGTTCAACAAGCATGGAAATCACTTCGGGACCCCAAAACGGTGAGTAATAGTCCACGAAACGGGTCAGAATCGACAAATACCGCGATAGTTGATGATCGACACGTAAATGCACCCCAGGGTTCGTTAATCGTGGAAATCACTCCGAGACCCCAAAGATGTGAGTAATAGTCCACGAAACCAGCCAGAATAGGCCAGAACTGTCAGTGTTAATGACAGACACGTAAGCACACCTTGGGTTCAACAAGCATGGAAATCACTTCGGCACCCCAAAACGGTGAGTAATAGTCCACGAAACGGGTCAGAATCGACAAAAACCGCGATTGTTGATGACCGATACGTAAATGCACCCCAGGGTTCGTTAATCGTGGAAGTCACTCCGGGACCCCAAAACAGTGAGTAATAGTCCATGAAACGGGCCCGAATCGGCCAAATCTGTCAGTGTTGATGACCGACACGTAAGTGCACCTTGGGGTTCAACAAGCATGGAAATCACTTCGGGACCCCAAAACGGTGAGTATTTGTACATAAAACGGGTCAGAATCGACAAAACCACAAGTGTTGATGACCGACACGTAAACGCACCCCAGGGTTCGTTAATCATGGATATCACTCCGGGACCCCAAAACAGTGAGTAATAGTCCATGCAACGGGTCAGAATCGGCCAAAACTGTGAGTGTTGATGACCGACACGTAAATGCACCCCAAGGTTCGTTAATCTTGGAAGTCACTCCGGGACCCCAAAACAGTAAGTAATAGTCCACGAAACGGTCCAGAATCGGCCAATACTGTCAGTATTGATGACCGACACGTAAGCGCACCTTGGGGTTCAACAAGCATGGAAATCACTTCGGCAGCCCAAAACGGTGAGTAATAGTCCACGAAACGGGTCAGAATCGACAAAAATCGTGATTGTTGATGACTGACACGTAAATGCACCCCAGGGTTCGTTAATCGCGAAATCACTCCGGGACCCCAAAACAGTGAGTAATAGTCCATGAAAGGGGCCAGAATCGGCCAGAACTGTCAGTGTTAATGACAGACACGTAAGCACACCTTGGGGTTCAACAAGCATGGAAATCACTTCGGGACCCCAAAACGGTGAGTAATAGTCCACGAAACAGGTCAGAATTGAGAAATACCACGATTGTTGATGACCAAGACGTAAATGCACGCCAGGGTTCGTTAATCGTTGAAGTCACTCCGGGAACCCAAAACAGTGAGTAATAGTCCATGAAACGGGCCAGAATCAGCCAAAATAGCGAGTGTTGATGACAGACATCTAAGCGCACCTTGGGGTTCAACAACTATGGAAATCACTTCGGGGCCACAAAACAGTGAGTAATAGTCCATGAAACATGTCAGAATCGGCTAAAACTGTGAGTGTTGATGACCGACACGTATACACACACCAGGGTTTGTTAATCGGGGAAGTCACTCCGGGACCCCAAAACAGTGAGTAATAGTCCATGAAACCGGCCAGAATCGGCCAGAACTGTCAGTGTTAATGACAGACACGTAAGCGCACCTTGGGGTTCAACAAGCATGGAAAATCACTTCGGGACCCCAAAAAGGTGAGTAATAGTCCACGAAACGGGTCAGAATTGACAAATACCGCGATAGTTGATGACCGAGACGTAAATGCACCCCAGGGTTCGTTAATCATGGAAATCACTCCGGGACCCCAAAACAGTGAGTAATAGTCCATGAAACGGGTCAGAATCGGCCAAAACTGGGAGTGTTGATGACCGACACGTAAATGCACCCCAGGGTTCGTTAATCGTGGAAGTCACTCCGGGACCCCAAAACAGTGAGTAATAGTCCATGAAACGGGCCAGAATCAGCCAAAAATGCGAGTGTTAATGACAGACACGTAAGCGCACCTTGGGGTTCAACAAGCATGGAAATCACTTCGGCACCCCAAAACGGTGAGTAATTGTCCACGAAACGGGTCAGAATCGACAAAAACCGCGATTGTTGATGACTGATACGTAAATGCACCCCAGGGTTCGTTAATCGTGGAAGTCACTCCGGGACCCCAAAACAGTGAGTAATAGTCCATGAAACGGGCCCAAATCGGCCAAATCTGTCAGTGTTGATGACCGACATGTAAGCGCACCTTGGGGTTCAACAAGCATGGAAATCACTTCGGGACCCCAAAACGGTGAGTATTTGTCCACAAAACGGGTCAGAATCGACAAAAACCACAAGTGTTGATGACCGACACGTAAACGCACCCCAGGGTTCGTTAATGATGGAAATCACTCCGGGACCCCAAAACAGTGAGTAATAGTCCATGAAACGGGTCAGAATCTGCCAAAACTGTGAGTGTTGATGACCGACACGTAAATGCACCCAGGGTTCGTTAATCATGGAAGTCTCTCCGGGACCCCAAAACAGTGAGTAATAGTCCACGAAACGGTCCAGAATCGGCAAATACTGTCAGTGTTGATGACCGACACGTAAGCGCACCTTAGGGTTCAACAAGCATGGAAATCACATCGGCACCCCAAAACGGTGAGTAATAATCCACGAAACGGGTCAGAATCGACAAAACCCGCGATTGCTGATGACCGACATGTAAATGCACCCCAGGGTTCGCTAATCGCGGAAGTCACTCCGGGACCCCAAAACAGTGAGTAATAGTCCACGAAACGGGTCAGAATTGACCAAAACCGCAAGTGTTGATGACCGGCACGTAAACGCACCCCAGGGTTCATTAATCATGGAAATCACTCCGGGACCCCCAAACAGTGAGTAATAGTCCACGAAACCGGCCAGAATTGGCCAGAACTGTCAGTGTTAGTGACAGACACGTAAGCGCACCTTGGGGTTCAACAAGCATGGAAATCACTTCGGGACCCCAAAACGGTGAGTAATAGTCCAGGAAACGGGTCAGAATCGACAAATACCGCGATTGTTGATGATCGACACGTAAATGCACCCCAGGGTTCGTTAATCGTGGAAATCACTCCGAGACCCCAAAGATGTGAGTAATAGTCCACGAAACCAGCCAGAATCGGCCAGAACTGTCAGTGTTAATGACAGACACGTAAGCACACCTTGGGTTCAACAAGCATGGAAATCACTTCAGCACCCCAAAACGGTGAGTAATAGTCCACGAAACGGGCCAGAATCAGCCAAAACAGCGAGTGTTGATGACCGACATGTAAGCACACCCTGGGCTTCAACAAGTATGGAAGTCGCTTCGGGGCCACAAAATGGTGAGTAATAGTCCATGAAACGGGTCAGAATCGGCCAAAACTGTCAGTGTTGATGACCGACACGTAAGCTCACCTTGGGTTTCCACAAGCATGGAAATCACTTCGGGCCCCCAACAAAAACCGCGATTGTTGATGACCGGCACGTAAATGCACCCCAGGGTTCGTTAATCATGGAAGTCACTTCGGGACCCCAAAACAGTGAGTAATAGTCCACGAAACAGGCTAGAATCGGCCAAAACTATCAGTGTTGATGACCGACATGTTAGCGCACCTGGGGTTCAACAAGCATGGAAATCACTCCGGGACCCCAAAATAGTGAGTAATAGTCCATGAAACGGGTCAGAATCGACAAAAACCTGGAGTGTTGATGATCGGCACGTAAACGCACCCCAGGGTTCGTTAATCGTGGAAATCACTTCGGGACCCCAAAACAATGAGTAATAGTCCATGAAACGGGCCAGAATCAGACAAAATTGGGAGTGTCGATGACCGACACGTAAGCGCACCCTAGGGTTCAACAACTATGGAAATCGCTTCGGGGCCACAAAATGGTGAGTAATAGTCCATGAAACGGGTCAGAATCGGCCAAAACTACGAGTGTTGATGATCGACATGTAAATGCACCCCAGGGTTCGTTAATTGTGGACGTCACTCCAGGACCCCAAAACAAGTATTAATAGTCCACGAAACGGTCCAGAATTGGCCAAAACTGTCAGTGTTGATGACCAACATGTGAGCGCAGCTTCGGCTTCAACAAGCATGGAAATCACTTTGCGACCCCAAAACGGTGAGTAATAGTCCACGAAATGGGTCAGAATCGACAAAAAACGCGATTGTTGATGACCGACACGTAAATGCACCCCAGGGTTTGTTAATCGTGGAAGTCACTCCGGGACCCCAAAACAGTGACTAATAGTCCATGAAACGGGCCAGAGTCGGCCAAAACTGTCAGTGTTGATGACCGACACATAAGCGCACCTTGGGGTTCAACAAGCATGGAAATCATTTAGGGACCCCAAAACGGTGAGTAATTGTCCACAAAACGGGCCAGAATCGACAAAAACCGCAAGTGTTGATGACCGACACGTAAACGCACCCCAGGGTTCGTTAATCATGGAAATCACTCCGGGACCCCAAAACAGTGAGGAATAGTCCATGAAACGGGTCAGAATCGGCCAAAACTGTGAGTGTTGATGATCGACACGTAAATGCACCCCAGGGTTCGTTAATCGTGGAAGTCACTCCGGGACCCCAAAACAGTGAGTAATAGTTGACGAAACGGGCAAGAATAGGCCAAAACTGTCAGTGTTGATGACCGACACGTATGCGCACCTTGGGGTTCAACAAGCATGGAAATCACTTCGGGACCCCAAAACAGTGAGTAATAGTCCATGAAACGGTCCAGAATCTATAAAAACCGCAAGTGTTGATGACCGACACGTAAGCGCACCTTGGGGTTCAACAAGCATGGAAATCACTTCGGGACCCCAAAACGGTGAGTAATAGTCCATGAAACGGGTCAGAATAGACAAAAACCGCGAGTGTTGATGACCAACACGTAAACGCACCCCAGGGTTTGTTAATCGTGGAAGTCACTTTGGGACACCAAAACAGTGAGTACTAGTCCACGAAATGGGCCACAATCAGCCAAAACTATTAGTGTTGATGACCAACAGGTAAGCGCACCTTGGGGTTCAACAAGCATGGAAATCACTTCGGGAACCCAAAACAGTGAGTAATAGTCCATGAAACGGGTCAGAATCGACAAAAACCGCGAGTGTTGATGACCGGCACGTAAACGCACCCTAGGGTTCGTTAATCGTGGAAATCACCCCAGGATGCCAAAACAGTGAGTAGTAGTCCATGAAACGGGCCTGAATCAGCCAAAACAGCGAGTGTTGATGACCGACATGTAAGCACACCCTGAGCTTCAACAACTATGGAAATCGCTTCGGGGCCACAAAATGGTGAGTAATAGTCCATGAAACGGGCCAGAGTCGGCCAAAACTGTCAGTGTTGATGACCGACACATAAGCGCACCTTGGGGTTCAACAAGCATGGAAATCATTTAGGGACCCCAAAACGGTGAGTAATTGTCCACAAAACGGGCCAGAATCGACAAAAACCGCAAGTGTTGATGACCGGCACGTAAACGCACCCCAGGGTTCGTTAATCATGGAAATCACTCCGGGACCCCAAAACAGTGAGGAATAGTCCATGAAACGGGTCAGAATCGGCCAAAACTGTGAGTGTTGATGACCGACACGTAAACGCACCCCAGGGTTTGTTAATCGTGGAAGTCACTTTGGGACACCAAAACAGTGAGTACTAGTCCAGGAAATGGGCCACAATCAGCCAAAACTATTAGTGTTGATGACCGACACGTAAGCGCACCTTGGGGTTCAACAAGCATGGAAACCACTTCGGGAACCCAAAACAGTGAGTAATAGTCCACGAAACGGGTCAGAATCGACAAAAACCGCGAGTGTTCATGACCGACACGCAAGCGCACCTTGGGGTTCAACAAGCATGGAAATCACTTCGGGACCCCAAAAATGTGAGTAATAGTCCATGAAACGGGCCAGAATCTATAAAAACCGCAAGTGTTGATGACCGACACGTAAGCGCACCTTGGGGTTCAACAAGCATGGAAATCACTTCGGGACCCCAAAACGGTGAGTAATAGTCCACGAAATGGGCCACAATCAGCCAAAACTATTAGTGTTGATGACCAACAGGTAAGCGCACCTTGGGGTTCAACAAGCATGGAAATCACTTCGGGAACCCAAAACAGTGAGTAATAGTCCACGAAACGGGTCAGAATCGACAAAAACCGCGAGTGTTGATGACCGGCACGTAAACGCACCCTAGGGTTCGTTAATCGTGGAAATCACCCCAGGACGCCAAAACAGTGAGTAATAGTCCATGAAACGGGCCTGAATCAGCCAAAACAGCGAGTGTTGATGACCGACATGTAAGCACACCCTGGGCTTCAACAACTATGGAAATCGCTTCGGGGCCACAAAATGGTGAGTAATAGTCCATGAAACGGGCCAGAGTCGGCCAAAACTGTCAGTGTTGATGACCGACACATAAGCACACCTTGGGGTTCAACAAGCATGGAAATCATTTAGGGACCCCAAAACAGTGAGTAATTGTCCACAAAACGGGCCAGAATCGACAAAAACCGCAAGTGTTGATGACCGGCACGTAAACGCACCCCAGGGTTCGTTAATCATGGAAATCACTCCGGGACCCCAAAACAGTGAAGAATAGTCCATGAAACGGGTCAGAATCGGCCAAAACTGTGAGTGTTGATGACCGACACGTAAACGCACCCCAGGGTTTGTTAATCGTGGAAGTCACTTTGGGACACCAAAACAGTGAGTACTAGTCCACGAAATGGGCCACAATCAGCCAAAACTATTAGTATTGATGACCGACACGTAAGCGCACCTTGGTGTTCAACAAGCATGGAAATCACTTCGGGACCCCAAAACGGTGAGTAATAGTCCATGAAACGGGTCAGAATAGACAAAAACCACGAGTGTTGATGACCGACACGTAAAAGCACCCCAGGGTTTGTTAATCGTGGAAGTCACTTTGGGACACCATAACAGTGAGTACTAGTCCACGAAATGGGCCACAATGAGCCAAAACTATTAGTGTTGATGACCAACAGGTAAGCGCACCTTGGGGTTCAACAAGCATGGAAATCACTTCGGGAACCCAAAACAGTGAGTAATAGTCCACGAAACGGGTCAGAATCGACAAAAACAGCGAGTGTTGATGACCGGCACGTAAACGCACCCTAGGGTTCGTTAATCGTGGAAATCACCCCAGGACGCCAAAACAGTGAGTAATAGTCCATGAAACGGGCCTGAATCAGCCAAAACAGCGAGTGTTGATGACCGACATGTAAGCACACCCTGGGCTTCAACAACTATGGAAATCGCTTCGGGGCCACAAAATGGTGAGTAATAGTCCATGAAACGGGCCAGAGTCGGCCAAAACTGTCAGTGTTGATGACCGACACATAAGCGCACCTTGGGGTTCAACAAGCATGGAAATCATTTAGGGACCCCAAAACGGTGAGTAATTGTCCACAAAACGGGCCAGAATCGACAAAAACCGCAAGTGTTGATGACCGGCACGTAAACGCACCCCAGGGTTCGTTAATCATGGAAATCACTCCGGGACCCCAAAACAGTGAGGAATAGTCCATGAAACGGGTCAGAATCGGCCAAAACTGTGAGTGTTGATGACCAACACGTAAACGCACCCCAGGGTTTGTTAATCGTGGAAGTCACTTTGGGACACCAAAACAGTGAGTACCAGTCCACGAAATGGGCCACAATCAGCCAAAACTATTAGTGTTGATGACCGACACGTAAGCGCACCTTGGGGTTCAACAAGCATGGAAATCACTTCGGGAACCCAAAACAGTGAGTAATAGTCCACGAAACGGGTCAGAATCGACAAAAACCGCGAGTGTTGATGACCGACACGTAAGCGCACCTTGGGGTTCAACAAGCATGGAAATCACTTCGGGACCCCAAAACGGTGAGTAATAGTCCACGAAATGGGCCACAATCAGCCAAAACTATTAGTGTTGATGACCAACAGGTAAGCGCACCTTGGGGTTCAACAAGCATGGAAATCACTTCGGGAACCCAAAACAGTGAGTAATAGTCCACGAAACGGGTCAGAATCGACAAAAACCGCGAGTGTTGATGACCGGCACGTAAACGCACCCTAGGGTTCGTTAATCGTGGAAATCACCCCAGGACGCCAAAACAGTGAGTAATAGTCCATGAAACGGGCCTGAATCAGCCAAAACAGCGAGTGTTGATGACCGACATGTAAGCACACCCTGGGCTTCAACAACTATGGAAATCGCTTCGGGGCCACAAAATGGTGAATAATAGTCCATGAAACGGGCCAGAGTCGGCCAAAACTGTCAGTGTTGATGACCGACACATAAGCGCACCTTGGGGTTCAACAAGCCTGGAAATCATTTAGGGACCCCAAAACGGTGAGTAATTGTCCACAAAACGGGCCAGAATCGACAAAAACCGCAAGTGTTGATGACCGGCACGTAAACGCACCCCAGGGTTCGTTAATCATGGAAATCACTCCGGGACCCCAAAACAGTGAGGAATAGTCCATGAAACGGGTCAGAATCGGCCAAAACTGTGAGTGTTGATGATCGACATGTAAATGCACCCCAGGGTTCGTTAATCGTGGAAGTCACTCCGGGACCCCAAAACAGTGAGTAATAGTTGACCAAACGGGCAAGAATAGGCCAAAACTGTCAGTGTTGATGACCGACACGTAAGCGCACCTTGGGGTTCAACAAGCATGGAAATCACTTCGGGACCCCAAAACAGTGAGTAATAGTCCATGAAACGGTCCAGAATCTATAAAAACCGCAAGTGTTGATGACCGACACGTAAGCGCACCTTGGGGTTCAACAAGCATGGAAATCACTTTGGGACCGCAAAACGGTGAGTAATAGTCCATGAAACGGGTCAGAATAGACAAAAACCGCGAGTGCTGATGACCGACACGTAAACGCACCCCAGGGTTCGTTAATCGTGGAAGTCACTTTGGGACACCAAAACAGTGAGTACTAGTCCACGAAATGGGCCACAATCAGCCAAAACTATTAGTGTTGATGACCAACACGTAAGCGCACCTTGGGGTTCAACAAGCATGGAAATCACTTCGGGAACCCAAAACAGTGAGTAATAGTCCACGAAACGGGTCAGAATCGACAAAAACCGCGAGTGTTGATGACCGACACGCAAGCGCACCTTGGGGTTCAACAAGCATGGAAATCACTTCGGGACCCCAAAAATGTGAGTAATAGTCCATGAAACGGGCCAGAATCTATAAAAACCGCAAGTGTTGATGACCGACACGTAAGCGCACCTTGGGGTTCAACAAGCATGGAAATCACTTTGGGACCCCAAAACGGTGAGTAATAGTCCACGAAATGGGCCACAATCAGCCAAAACTATTAGTGTTGATGACCAATAGGTAAGCGCACCTTGGGGTTCAACAAGCATGGAAATCACTTCGGGAACCCAAAACAGTGAGTAATAGTCCATGAAACGGGTCAGAATCGACAAAAACCGCGAGTGTTGATGACCGGCACGTAAACGCACCCCAGGGTTCGTTAATCGTGGAAATCACCCCAGGATGCCAAAACAGTGAGTAATAGTCCATGAAACGGGCCTGAATCAGCCAAAACAGCGAGTGTTGATGACCGACATGTAAGCACACCCTGGGCTTCAACAACTATGGAAATCGCTTCGAGGCCACAAAATGGTGAGTAATAGTCCATGAAACGGGCCAGAATCGACCAAAACTGCGAGTGTTGATGACCGACATGTAAACGCACCCTAGGGTACCTTAATCATGGACGTCACACCGGGAACCCAAAACAGGTAGTAATAGTCCACGAAATGGTCCAGAATCGGCCAAAACTGTTAGTGTTGATGACCGACACGTAAGCTCACCTTGGGGTTCCACAAGCATGGAAATCACTTCGGGCCCCCAAAATGGTGAGGAATAGTCCTCGACACGGGTCAAAATTGACAAAAACCGCGATTGTTGATGACCGACACGTAAATGCACCCCAGGGTTCGTTAATCGTGGAAGTCACTTCGGCACCCAAAACAGTGAGTAATAGTCCACGAAACGGGCTAGAATCGGCCAAAACTGTCAGTGTTGATGACCGACATGTTAGCACACCTGGGGTTCAACAAGCATGGAAATCACTTCGGGACCCCAAAACAGTGAGTAATAGTCCATGAAACGGGCCAGAATCAGACAAAATTGCGAGTGTTGATGACCGACACGTAAGCGCACCCTAGGGTTCAACAACTATGGAAATCGCTTCGGGGCCACAAAATGGTGAGTAATAGTCCATGAAATGGGTTAGAAACGGCCAAAACTGCGAGTGTTGATGATCGACATGTAAACGCACCCCAGGGTTCGTTAATTGTGGACGTCACTCCAGGACCCCAAAACAAGTAGTAATAGTCCATGAAACGGTCAGAATTGGCCAAAACTGTCTGTGTTGATGACCAACACATGAGCGCAGCTTGGGCTTCAACAAGCATGGAAATCACTTCCCGACCCCAAAACGGTGAGTAATAGTCCACGAAACGGGTCAGAATCGACAAAAACCGCGATTGTTGATGACTGACCCGTAAATGCACCCCAGGGTTCGTTAATCGTGGAAGTCACTCCGGGACCCCAAAACAGTGAGTAATAGTCCATGAAACGGGCCAGAATCGGCCAAAACTGTCAGTGTTGATGACCGACACGTAAGCGCACCTTGGGGTTCAACAAGCATGGAAATCACTTCGGGACCCTAAAACGGTGAGTAATTGTCCACAAAACGGGTCAGAATCGACAAAAACCGCAAGTGTTGATGACCGACACGTAAACGCACCCCAGGGTTCGTTAATCATGGAAATCACTCCGGGACCCCAAAATAATGAGGAATAGTCCATGAAACGGGTCAGAATCGGCCAAAACTGTGAGTGTTGATGATCGACACGTAAATGCACCCCAGGGTTCGTTAATCGTGGAAGTCACTCCGGGACCCCAAAACAGTGAGTAATAGTCGACGAAACGGGCAAGAATAGGCCAAAACTATCAGTGTTGATGACCGACACACAAGCGCACCTTGGGGTTCAACAAGCATGGAAATCACTTCGGGACCCCAAAAATGTGAGTAATAGTCCATGAAACGGGCCAGAATCTATAAAAACCGCAAGTGTTGATGACCGACACGTAAGTGCACCTTGGGATTCAACAAGCATGGAAATCACTTCGGGACCCCAAAACGGTGAGTAATAGTCCACGAAATGGGTCAGAATAGACAAAAACCGCGAGTGTTGATGACCGACACATAAACGCACCCCAGGGTTTGTTAATCGTGGAAGTCACTCCGGGACACCAAAACACTGAGTACTAGTCCACGAAATGGGCCAGAATCAGCCAAAACTATCAGTGTTGATGACCAACAGGTAAGCACCTTGGGGTTCAACAAGCATGGAAATCACTTCGGGACCCCAAAACTGTGAGTAATAGTCCACGAAACGGGTCAGAATCGACAAAAACCAGCATGTAAACGCACCCCAGGGTTCGTTAATCGTGGAAATCACCCCAGGACCCCAAAACAGTGAGTAATAGTCCATGAAACGGGCCAGAATCAGCCAAAATAGGGAGTGTTGATGACCAACATGTAAGCGCACCTTGGGGTTCAACAACTATGGAAATCGCTTCGGGGCCACAAAACGGTGAGTAATAGTCCATGAAACGGGTCAGAATCGGCTAGAACTGCGAGTGTTGATGACCGACACGTATACGCACCCCAGGGTTCGTTAATCGTGGAAGTCACTCCGGGACCCCAAAACAGTGAGTTGTCCACGAAACCGGCCAGAACTGTCAGTGTTAATGACAGACACGTAAGCGCACCTTGGGGTTCAACAAGCATGAAAATCACTTCGGGACCCCAAAACGGTGAGTAATAGTCCACGAAATCGGTCAGAATTGACAAATACCACGATTGTTGATGACCGAGAAGTAAATGCACGCCACGGTTCGTTAATCGTTGAAGTCACTCCGAGACCCCAAAACAGTGAGTAATAGTCCATGAAACGGGTCAGAATCGACAAAAACCATAAGTGTTGATGACCGACACGTAAACGCACCCCAGGGTTCGTTAATCATGGAAATCACTCCGGGACCCCAAAACAGTGAGTAATAGTCCATGAAACGGGTCAGAATCGGCCAAAACTATGAGTGTTGATGACCGACACGTAAATGCACCCTAGGGTTCGTTAATCGTGGAAGTCACTACGGGACCCCAAAACAGTGAGTAATAGTCCATGAAACGGGTCAGAATCGGCCAAAACTGTGAGTGTTGATGACCGACACGTAAATGCACCCCAGGGTTCCTTAATCGTGGAAGTAACTCCGGGACCCCAAAACAGTGAGTTGTCCACGAAACCGGCCAGAACTGTCAGTGTTAATGACAGACACGTAAGCGCACCTTGGGGTTCAACAAGCATGGAAATCACTTCGGGACCCCAAAACGGTGAGTAATAGTCCACGAAACAGGTCAGAATTGAGAAATACCACGATTGTTGATGACCAAGACGTAAATGCACGCCAGGGTTCGTTAATCGTTGAAGTCACTCCGGGACCCCAAAACAGTGAGTAATAGTCCATGAAACGGGTCAGAATCGACAAAAACCACAAGTGTTGATGACCGGCACGTAAACGCACCCCAGGGTTCGTTAATCATGGAAATCACTCCGGGACCCCAAAATAGTGAGGAATAGTCCATGAAACGGGTCAGAATCGGCCAAAACTGTGAGTGTTGATGATCGACACGTAAATGCACCCCAGGGTTCGTTAATCGTGGAAGTCACTCCGGGACCCCAAAACAGTGAGTAATAGTTGACGAAACGGGCAAGAATAGGCCAAAACTGTCAGTGTTGATGACCGACACTTAAGCTCACCTTGGGGTTCAACAAGCATGGAAATCACTTCGGGACCCCAAAACAGTGAGTAATAGTCCATGAAACGGTCCAGAATCTATAAAAACCGCAAGTGTTGATGACCGACACATAAGCGCACCTTGGGGTTCAACAAGCATGGAAATCACTTCGGGGTCCATGAAACGGGTCAGAATAGACAAAAACCGCGAGTGTTGATGACTGACACGTAAACGCACCCCAGGGTTTGTTAATCGTGGAAGTCACTTTGGGACACCAAAACAGTGAGTACTAGTCCACGAAATGGGCCACAATCAGCCAAAACTATTAGTGTTGATGACCAACAGGTAAGCGCACCTTGGGGTTCAACAAGCATGGAAATCACTTCGGGAACACAAAACAGTGAGGTATAGTCCACGAAACGGGTCAGAATCAACAAAAACCGCGAGTGTTGATGACCGGCACGTAAACGCACCCTAGGGTTCATTAATCGTGGAAATCACCCCAGGACGCCAAAACAGTGAGTAATAGTCCATGAAACGGGCCTGAATCAGCCAAAACAGCGAGTGTTGATGACCGACATGTAAGCACACCCTGGGCTTCAACAACAATGGAAATCGCTTCGGGGCCACAAAATGGTGAGTAATAGTCCATGAAACGGGCCAGAGTCGGCCAAAACTGTCAGTGTTGATGACCGACACATAAGCGCACCTTGGGGTTCAACAAGCATGGAAATCATTTAGGGACCCCAAAACGGTGAGTAATTGTCCACAAAACGGGCCAGAATCGACAAAAACCGCAAGTGTTGATGACCGACACGTAAACGCACCCCAGGGTTCGTTAATCATGGAAATCACTCCGGGACCCCAAAACAGTGAGGAATAGTCCATGAAACGGGCCAGAATCGGCCAAAACTGTGAGTGTTGATGACCGACACATAAACGCACCCCAGGGTTTGTTAATCGTGGAAGTCACTTTGGGACACCAAAACAGTGAGTACTAGTCCACGAAATGGGCCACAATCAGCCAAAACTATTAGTGTTGATGACCGACACGTAAGCGCACCTTGGGGTTCAACAAGCATGGAAATCACTTCGGGAACCCAAAACAGTGAGTAATAGTCCACGAAACGGGTCAGAATCGACAAAAACCGCGAGTGTTGATGACCGACACGCAAGCGCACCTTGGGGTTCAACAAGCATGGAAATCACTTCGGGACCCCAAAAATGTGAGTAATAGTCCATGAAACGGGCCAGAATCTATAAAAACCGCAAGTGTTGATGACCGACACGTAAGCGCACCATGGGGTTCAACAAGCATGGAAATCACTTCGGGACCCCAAAACGGTGAGTAATAGTCCACGAAATGGGCCACAATCAGCCAAAACTATTAGTGTTGATGACCAACAGGTAAGCGCACCTTGGGGTTCAACAAGCATGGAAATCACTTCGGGAACCCAAAACAGTGAGTAATAGTCCACGAAACGGGTCAGAATCGACAAAAACCGCGAGTGTTGATGACCGGCACGTAAACGCACCCCAGGGTTCGTTAATCGTGGAAATCACCCCAGGACGCCAAAACAGTGAGTAATAGTCCATGAAACGGGCCTGAATCAGCCAAAACAGCGAGTGTTGATGACCGACATGTAAGCACACCCTGGGCTTCAACAACTATGGAAATCGCTTCGGGGCAACAAAATGGTGAGTAATAGTCCATGAAACGGGCCAGAATCGACCAAAACTGCGAGTGTTGATGACCGACATGTAAACGCACCCTAGGGTACGTTAATCATGGACGTCACACCGGGACCCCAAAACGGGTAGTAATAGTCCACGAAATGGTCCAGAATCGGCCAAAACTGTCAGTGTTGATGACCGACACGTAAGCTCACCTTGGGGTTCGACAAGCATGGAAATCACTTCGGGCCCCCAAAATGGTGAGGAATAGTCCTCGACACGGGTCAAAATTGACAAAAACCGCGATTGTTGATGACCGACACGTAAATGCACCCCAGGGTTCGTTAATCGTGGAAGTCACTTCGGCACCCAAAACAGTGAGTAATAGTCCACGAAACGGGCTAGAATCGGCCAAAACTGTCAGTGTTGATGACCGACATGTTAGCACACCTGGGGTTCAACAAGCATGGAAATCACTTCGGGACCCCAAAACAGTGAGTAATAGTCCATGAAACGGGCCAGAATCAGACAAAATTGCGAGTGTTGATGACCGACACGTAAGCGCACCCTAGGGTTCAACAACTATGGAAATCGCTTCGGGGCCACAAAATGGTGAGTAATAGTCCATGAAATGGGTCAGAAACGGCCAAAACTGCGAGTGTTGATGATCGACATGTAAACGCACCCCAGGGTTCATTAATTGTGGACGTCACTCCAGGACCCCAAAACAAGTAGTAATAGTCCATGAAACGGTCAGAATTGGCCAAAACTGTCTGTGTTGATGACCAACACATGAGCGCAACTTGGGCTTCAACAAGCATGGAAATCACTTTGCGACCCCAAAACGGTGAGTAATAGTCCACGAAACGGGTCACAATCGACAAAAACCATAAGTGTTGATGACCGACACGTAAACGCACCCCAGGGTTCGTTAATCATGGAAATCACTCCGGGACCCCAAAACAGTGAGTAATAGTCCATGAAACGGGTCAGAATCGGCCAAAACTATGAGTGTTGATGACCGACACGTAAATGCACCCCAGGGTTCGTTAATCGTGGAAGTCACTACGGGACCCCAAAACAGTGAGTAATAGTCCATGAAACGGGTCAGAATCGGCCAAACCTGTGAGTGTTGATGACCGACACGTAAATGCACCCCAGGGTTCCTTAATCGTGGAAGTAACTCCGGGACCCCAAAACAGTGAGTTGTCCACGAAACCGGCCAGAACTGTCAGTGTTAATGACAGACACGTAAGCGCACCTTGGGGTTCAACAGGCATGGAAATCACTTCGGGACCCCAAAACAGTGAGTAATAGTCCACGAAACAGGTCAGAATTGAGAAATACCACGATTGTTGATGACCAAGACGTAAATGCACGCCAGGGTTCGTTAATCGTTGAAGTCACTCCGGGACCCCAAAACAGTGAGTAATAGTCCATGAAACGGGTCAGAATCGACAAAAACCACAAGTGTTGATGACCGGCACGTAAACGCACCCCAGGGTTCGTTAATCATGGAAATCACTCCGGGACCCCAAAACAGTGAGGAATAGTCCATGAAACGGGTCAGAATCGGCCAAAACTATGAGTGTTGATGACCGACACGTAAATGCACCCCAGGGTTCGTTAATCATTGAAGTCACTCCGGGACCCCAAAACAGTGAGTAATAGTCCATGAAACGGGTCAGAATCGACAAAAACCACAAGTGTTGATGACCGGCACGTAAACGCACCCCAGGGTTCGTTAATCATGGAAATCACTCCGGGACCCCAAAACAGTGAGGAATAGTCCATGAAACGGGTCAGAATCGGCCAAAACTGTGAGTGTTGATGATCGACACGTAAATGCACCCCAGGGTTCGTTAATCGTGGAAGTCACTCCGGGACCCCAAAACAGTGAGTAATAGTTGACGAAACGGGCAAGAATAGGCCAAAACTGTCAGTGTTGATGACCGACACGTAAGCGCACCTTGGGGTTCAACAAGCATGGAAATCACTTCGGGACCCAAAAACAGTGAGTAATAGTCCATGAAACGGGCCAGAGTCGGCCAAAACTGTCAGTGTTGATGACCGGCACGTAAACGCACCCTAGGGTTCGTTAATCGTGGAAATCACCCCAGGACGCCAAAACAGTGAGTAATAGTCCATGAAACGGGCCTGAATCAGCCAAAACAGCGAGTGTTGATGACCAACATGTAAGCACACCCTGGGCTTCAACAACTATGGAAATCGCTTCGGGGCCACAAAATGGTGAGTAATAGTCCATGAAACGGGCCAGAGTCGGCCAAAACTGTCAGTGTTGATGACCGACACATAAGCGCACCTTGGGGTTCAACAAGCATGGAAATCATTTAGGGACCCCAAAACGGTGAGTAATTGTCCACAAAACGGGCCAGAATCGACAAAAACCGCAAGTGTTGATGACCGACACGTAAACGCACCCCAGGGTTCGTTAATCATGGAAATCACTCCGGGACCCCAAAACAGTGAGGAATAGTCCATGAAACGGGCCAGAATCGGCCAAAACTGTGAGTGTTGATGACCGACACATAAACGCACCCCAGGGTTTGTTAATCGTGGAAGTCACTTTGGGACACCAAAACAGTGAGTACTAGTCCACGAAATGGGCCACAATCAGCCAAAACTATTAGTGTTGATGACCGACACGTAAGCGCACCTTGGGGTTCAACAAGCATGGAAATCACTTCGGGAACCCAAAACAGTGAGTAATAGTCCACGAAACGGGTCAGAATCGACAAAAACCGCGAGTGTTGATGACCGACACGCAAGCGCACCTTGGGGTTCAACAAGCATGGAAATCACTTCGGGACCCCAAAAATGTGAGTAATAGTCCATGAAACGGGCCAGAATCTATAAAAACCGCAAGTGTTGATGACCGACACGTAAGCGCACCATGGGGTTCAACAAGCATGGAAATCACTTCGGGACCCCAAAACGGTGAGTAATAGTCCACGAAATGGGCCACAATCAGCCAAAACTATTAGTGTTGATGACCAACAGGTAAGCGCACCTTGGGGTTCAACAAGCATGGAAATCACTTCGGGAACCCAAAACAGTGAGTAATAGTCCACGAAACGGGTCAGAATCGACAAAAACCGCGAGTGTTGATGACCGGCACGTAAACGCACCCCAGGGTTCGTTAATCGTGGAAATCACCCCAGGACGCCAAAACAGTGAGTAATAGTCCATGAAACGGGCCTGAATCAGCCAAAACAGCGAGTGTTGATGACCGACATGTAAGCACACCCTGGGCTTCAACAACTATGGAAATCGCTTCGGGGCAACAAAATGGTGAGTAATAGTCCATGAAACGGGCCAGAATCGACCAAAACTGCGAGTGTTGATGACCGACATGTAAACGCACCCTAGGGTACGTTAATCATGGACGTCACACCGGGACCCCAAAACGGGTAGTAATAGTCCACGAAATGGTCCAGAATCGGCCAAAACTGTCAGTGTTGATGACCGACACGTAAGCTCACCTTGGGGTTCGACAAGCATGGAAATCACTTCGGGCCCCCAAAATGGTGAGGAATAGTCCTCGACACGGGTCAAAATTGACAAAAACCGCGATTGTTGATGACCGACACGTAAATGCACCCCAGGGTTCGTTAATCGTGGAAGTCACTTCGGCACCCAAAACAGTGAGTAATAGTCCACGAAACGGGCTAGAATCGGCCAAAACTGTCAGTGTTGATGACCGACATGTTAGCACACCTGGGGTTCAACAAGCATGGAAATCACTTCGGGACCCCAAAACAGTGAGTAATAGTCCATGAAACGGGCCAGAATCAGACAAAATTGCGAGTGTTGATGACCGACACGTAAGCGCACCCTAGGGTTCAACAACTATGGAAATCGCTTCGGGGCCACAAAATGGTGAGTAATAGTCCATGAAATGGGTCAGAAACGGCCAAAACTGCGAGTGTTGATGATCGACATGTAAACGCACCCCAGGGTTCATTAATTGTGGACGTCACTCCAGGACCCCAAAACAAGTAGTAATAGTCCATGAAACGGTCAGAATTGGCCAAAACTGTCTGTGTTGATGACCAACACATGAGCGCAACTTGGGCTTCAACAAGCATGGAAATCACTTTGCGACCCCAAAACGGTGAGTAATAGTCCACGAAACGGGTCACAATCGACAAAAACCATAAGTGTTGATGACCGACACGTAAACGCACCCCAGGGTTCGTTAATCATGGAAATCACTCCGGGACCCCAAAACAGTGAGTAATAGTCCATGAAACGGGTCAGAATCGGCCAAAACTATGAGTGTTGATGACCGACACGTAAATGCACCCCAGGGTTCGTTAATCGTGGAAGTCACTACGGGACCCCAAAACAGTGAGTAATAGTCCATGAAACGGGTCAGAATCGGCCAAACCTGTGAGTGTTGATGACCGACACGTAAATGCACCCCAGGGTTCCTTAATCGTGGAAGTAACTCCGGGACCCCAAAACAGTGAGTTGTCCACGAAACCGGCCAGAACTGTCAGTGTTAATGACAGACACGTAAGCGCACCTTGGGGTTCAACAGGCATGGAAATCACTTCGGGACCCCAAAACAGTGAGTAATAGTCCACGAAACAGGTCAGAATTGAGAAATACCACGATTGTTGATGACCAAGACGTAAATGCACGCCAGGGTTCGTTAATCGTTGAAGTCACTCCGGGACCCCAAAACAGTGAGTAATAGTCCATGAAACGGGTCAGAATCGACAAAAACCACAAGTGTTGATGACCGGCACGTAAACGCACCCCAGGGTTCGTTAATCATGGAAATCACTCCGGGACCCCAAAACAGTGAGGAATAGTCCATGAAACGGGTCAGAATCGGCCAAAACTATGAGTGTTGATGACCGACACGTAAATGCACCCCAGGGTTCGTTAATCATTGAAGTCACTCCGGGACCCCAAAACAGTGAGTAATAGTCCATGAAACGGGTCAGAATCGACAAAAACCACAAGTGTTGATGACCGGCACGTAAACGCACCCCAGGGTTCGTTAATCATGGAAATCACTCCGGGACCCCAAAACAGTGAGGAATAGTCCATGAAACGGGTCAGAATCGGCCAAAACTGTGAGTGTTGATGATCGACACGTAAATGCACCCCAGGGTTCGTTAATCGTGGAAGTCACTCCGGGACCCCAAAACAGTGAGTAATAGTTGACGAAACGGGCAAGAATAGGCCAAAACTGTCAGTGTTGATGACCGACACGTAAGCGCACCTTGGGGTTCAACAAGCATGGAAATCACTTCGGGACCCAAAAACAGTGAGTAATAGTCCATGAAACGGGCCAGAGTCGGCCAAAACTGTCAGTGTTGATGACCGGCACGTAAACGCACCCTAGGGTTCGTTAATCGTGGAAATCACCCCAGGACGCCAAAACAGTGAGTAATAGTCCATGAAACGGGCCTGAATCAGCCAAAACAGCGAGTGTTGATGACCAACATGTAAGCACACCCTGGGCTTCAACAACTATGGAAATCGCTTCGGGGCCACAAAATGGTGAGTAATAGTCCATGAAACGGGCCAGAGTCGGCCAAAACTGTCAGTGTTGATGACCGACACATAAGCGCACCTTGGGGTTCAACAAGCATGGAAATCATTTAGGGACCCCAAAACGGTGAGTAATTGTCCACAAAATGGGCCAGAATCGACAAAAACCGCAAGTGTTGATGACCGGCACGTAAACGCACCCAGGGTTCGTTAATCATGGAAATCACTCCGGGACCCCAAAACAGTGAGGAATAGTCCATGAAACGGGTCAGAATCGGCCAAAACTGTGAGTGTTGATGATCGACACGTAAATGCACCCCAGGGTTCGTTAATCGTGGAAGTCACTCCGGGACCCGAAAACAGTGAGTAATAGTTGACGAAACGGGCAAGAATAGGCCAAAACTGTCAGTGTTGATGACCGACACGTAAGCGCACCTTGGGGTTCAACAAGCATGGAAATCACTTCGGGACCCCAAAACAGTGAGTAATAGTCCATGAAACGGTCCAGAATCTATAAAAACCGCAAGTGTTGATGACCGACACGTAAGCGCACCTTGGGGTTCAACAAGCATGGAAATCACTTCGGGACCCCAAAACGGTGAGTAATAGTCCATGAAACGGGTCAGAATAGACAAAAACCGCGAGTGTTGATGACCGACACGTAAACGCACCCCAGGGTTTGTTAATCGTGGAAGTCACTTTGGGACACCAAAACAGTGAGTACTAGTCCACGAAACGGGCCACAATCAGCCAAAACTATTAGTATTGATGACCGACACGTAAGTGCACCTTGGGGTTCAACAAGCATGGAAATCACTTCGGGAACCCAAAACAGTGAGTAATAGTCCACGAAACGGGTCAGAATCGACAAAAACCGCGAGTGTTGATGACCGACACGCAAGCGCACCTTGGGGTTCAACAAGCATGGAAATCACTTCGGGACCCCAAAAATGTGAGTAATAGTCCATGAAACGGGCCAGAATCTATAAAAACCGCAAGTGTTGATGACCGACACGTAAGCGCACCTTGGGGTTCAACAAGCATGGAAATCACTTCGGGACCCCAAAACGGTGAGTAATAGTCCACGAAATGGGCCACAATCAGCCAAAACTATTAGTGTTGATGACCAACAGGTAAGCGCACCTTGGGGTTCAACAAGCATGGAAATCACTTCGGGAACCCAAAACAGTGAGTAATAGTCCACGAAACGGGTCAGAATCGACAAAAACCGCGAGTGTTGATGACCGGCACGTAAACGCACCCTAGGGTTCGTTAATCGTGGAAATCACCCCAGGACGCCAAAACAGTGAGTAATAGTCCATGAAACGGGCCTGAATCAGCCAAAACAGCGAGTGTTGATGACCGACATGTAAGCACACCCTGGGCTTCAACAACTATGGAAATCGCTTCAGGGCCACAAAATGGTGAGTAATAGTCCATGAAACGGGCCAGAGTCGGCCAAAACTGTCAGTGTTGATGACCGACACATAAGCGCACCTTGGGGTTCAACAAGCATGGAAATCATTTAGGGACCCCAAAACGGTGAGTAATTGTCCACAAAACGGGCCAGAATCGACAAAAACCGCAAGTGTTGATGACCGGCACGTAAACGCACCCCAGGGTTCGTTAATCATGGAAATCACTCCGGGACCCCAAAACAGTGAGGAATAGTCCATGAAACGGGTCAGAATTGGCCAAAACTATGAGTGTTGATGATCGACACGTAAATGCACCCCAGGGATCGTTAATCGTGGAAGTCACTCCGGGACCCCAAAACAGTGAGTAATAGTTGACGAAACGGGCAAGAATAGGCCAAAACTGTCAGTGTTGATGACCGACACGTAAGCGCACCTTGGGGTTCAACAAGCATGGAAATCACTTCGGGAACCCAAAACAGTGAGTAATAGTCCACGAAACGGGTCAGAATCGACAAAAACCGCGAGTGTTGATGACCGACACGCAAGCGCACCTTGGGGTTCAACAAGCATGGAAATCACTTCGGGACCCCAAAAATGTGAGTAATAGTCCATGAAACGGGCCAGAATCTATAAAAACCGCAAGTGTTGATGACCGACACGTAAGCGCACCTTGGGGTTCAACAAGCATGGAAATCACTTCGGGACCCCAAAACGGTGAGTAATAGTCCACGAAATGGGCCACAATCAGCCAAAACTATTAGTGTTGATGACCAACAGGTAAGCGCACCTTGGGGTTCAACAAGCATGGAAATCACTTCGGGAACCCAAAACAGTGAGTAATAGTCCACGAAACGGGTCAGAATCGACAAAAACCGCGAGTGTTGATGACCGGCACGTAAACGCACCCTAGGGTTCGTTAATCGTGGAAATCACCCCAGGACGCCAAAACAGTGAGTAATAGTCCATGAAACGGGCCTGAATCAGCCAAAACAGCGAGTGTTGATGACCGACATGTAAGCACACCCTGGGCTTCAACAACTATGGAAATCGCTTCGGGGCCACAAAATGGTGAGTAATAGTCCATGAAACGGGCCAGAGTCGGCCAAAACTGTCAGTGTTGATGACCGACACATAAGCGCACCTTGGGGTTCAACAAGCATGGAAATCATTTAGGGACCCCAAAACGGTGAGTAATTGTCCACAAAATGGGCCAGAATCGACAAAAACCGCAAGTGTTGATGACCGGCACGTAAACGCACCCCAGGGTTCGTTAATCATGGAAATCACTCCGGGACCCCAAAACAGTGAGGAATAGTCCATGAAACGGGTCAGAATCGGCCAAAACTGTGAGTGTTGATGATCGACACGTAAATGCACCCCAGGGTTCGTTAATCGTGGAAGTCACTCCGGGACCCCAAAACAGTGAGTAATAGTTGACGAAACGAGCAAGAATAGGCCAAAACTGTCAGTGTTGATGACCGACACGTAAGCGCACCTTGGGGTTCAACAAGCATGGAAATCACTTCGGGACCCCAAAACGGTGAGTAATAGTCCACGAAATGGGCCACAATCAGCCAAAACTATTAGTGTTGATGACCAACAGGTAAGCGCACCTTGGGGTTCAACAAGCATGGAAATCACTTCGGGAACCCAAAACAGTGAGTAATAGTCCACGAAACGGGTCAGAATCGACAAAAACCGCGAGTGTTGATGACCGGCACGTAAACGCACCCTAGGGTTCGTTAATCGTGGAAATCACCCAAGGACGCCAAAACAGTGAGTAATAGTCCGTGAAACGGGCCTGAATCAGCCAAAACAGCGAGTGTTGATGACCGACATGTAAGCACACCCTGGGCTTCAACAACTATGGAAATCGCTTCGGGGCCACAAAATGGTGAGTAATAGTCCATGAAACGGGCCAGAGTCGGCCAAAACTGTCAGTGTTGATGACCGACACATAAGCGCACCTTGGGGTTCAACAAGCATGGAAATCATTTAGGGACCCCAAAACGGTGAGTAATTGTCAACAAAACGGGCCAGAATCGACAAAAACCGCAAGTGTTGATGACCGGCACGTAAACGCACCCCAGGGTTCGTTAATCATGGAAATCACTCCGGGACCCCAAAACAGTGAGGAATAGTCCATGAAACGGGTCAGAATCGGCCAAAACTGTGAGTGTTGATGACCGACACGTAAACGCACCCCAGGGTTTGTTAATCGTGGAAGTCACTTTGGGACACCAAAACAGTGAGTACTAGTCCACGAAATGGGCCACAATCAGCCAAAACTATTAGTGTTGATGACCGACACGTAAGCGCACCTTGGGGTTCAACAAGCATGGAAATCACTTCGGGAACCCAAAACAGTGAGTAATAGTCCACGAAACGGGTCAGAATCGACAAAAATCGCGAGTGTTGATGACCGACACGCAAGCGCACCTTGGGGTTCAACAAGCATGGAAATCACTTCGGGACCCCAAAAATGTGAGTAATAGTCCATGAAACGGGCCAGAATCTATAAAAACCGCAAGTGTTGATGACCGACACGTAAGCGCACCTTGGGGTTCAACAAGCATGGAAATCACTTCGGGACCCCAAAACGGTGAGTAATAGTCCACGAAATGGGCCACAATCAGCTAAAACTATTAGTGTTGATGACCAATAGGTAAGCGCACCTTGGGGTTCAACAAGCATGGAAATCACTTCGGGAACCCAAAACAGTGAGTAATAGTCCACGAAACGGGTCAGAATCGACAAAACAGCGAGTGTTGATGACCGGCACGTAAACGCACCCCAGGGTTCGTTAATCGTGGAAATCACCCCAGGACGCCAAAACAGTGAGTAATAGTCCATGAAACGGGCCTGAATCAGCCAAAACAGCGAGTGTTGATGACCGACATGTAAGCACACCCTGGGCTTCAACAACTATGGAAATCGCTTCGGGGCCACAAAATGGTGAGTAATAGTCCATGAAACGGGCCAGAATCGACCAAAACTGCGAGTGTTGATGACCGACATGTAAACGCACCCTAGGGTACCTTAATCATGGACGTCACATCGGGACCCCAAAACAGGTAGTAATAGTCCACGAAATGGTCCAGAATCGGCCAAAACTGTCAGTGTTGATGACCGACACGTAAGCTCACCTTCGGGTTCCACAAGCATGGAAATCACTTCGGGCCCCCAAAATGGTGAGGAATAGTCCTCGACATAGGTCAAAATTGACAAAAACCGCGATTGTTGATGACCGACATGTAAATGCACCCCAGGGTTCGTTAATCGTGGAAGTCAGTTCGGCACCCAAAACAGTGAGTAATAGTCCACGAAACGGGCTAGAATCGGCCAAAACTGTCAGTGTTGATGACCGACATGTTAGCACACCTGGGGTTCAACAAGCATGGAAATCACTTCGGGACCCCAAAACAGTGAGTAATAGTCCATGAAACGGGCCAGAATCAGACAAAATTGCGAGTGTTGATGACCGACACGTAAGCGCACCCTAGGGTTCAACAACTATGGAAATCGCTTCGGGGCCACAAAATGGTGAGTAATAGTCCATGAAATGGGTCAGAAACGGCCAAAACTGCGAGTGTTGATGATCGACATGTAAACGCACCCCAGGGTTCGTTAATTGTGGACGTCACTCCAGGACCCCAAAACAAGTAGTAATAGTCCATGAAACGGTCAGAATTGGCAAAAACTGTCTGTGTTGATGACCAACACATGAGCGCAACTTGGGCTTCAACAAGCATGGAAATCACTTCGCGACCCCAAAACGGTGAGTAATAGTCCACGAAACGGGTCAGAATCGACAAAAACCATAAGATTTGATGACCGACACGTAAACGCACCCCAGGGTTCGTTAATCATGGAAATCACTGCGGGACCCCAAAACAGTGAGTAATAGTCCATGAAACGGGTCAGAATCGGCCAAAACTATGAGTGTTGATGACCGACACGTAAATGCACCCCAGGGTTCGTTAATCGTGGAAGTCACTACGGGACCCCAAAACAGTGAGTAATAGTCCATGAAACGGGTCAGAATCGGCCAAAACTGTGAGTGTTGATGACCGACACATAAATGCACCCCAGGGTTCCTTAATCGTGGAAGTAACTCCGGGACCCCAAAACAGTGAGTTGTCCACGAAACCGGCCAGAACTGTCAGTGTTAATGACAGACACGTAAGCGCACCTTGGGGTTCAACAGGCATGGAAATCACTTCGGGACCCCAAAACGGTGAGTAATAGTCCACGAAACAGGTCAGAATTGAGAAATACCACGATTTTTGATGACCAAGACGTAAATGCACGCCAGGGTTCGTTAATCGTTGAAGTCACTCCGGGACCCCAAAACAGTGAGTAATAGTCCATGAAACGGGTCAGAATCGACAAAAACCACAAGTGTTGATGACCGGCACGTAAACGCACCCCAGGGTTCGTTAATCATGGAAATCACTCCGGGACCCCAAAACAGTGAGGAATAGTCCATGAAATGGGTCAGAATCGGCCAAAACTATGAGTGTTGATGACCGACACGTAAATGCACCCCAGGGTTCGTTAATCGTTGAAGTCACCCCGGGACCCCAAAACAGTGAGTAATAGTCCATGAAACGGGTCAGAATCGACAAAAACCACAAGTGTTGATGACCGGCACGTAAACGCACCCCAGGGTTCGTTAATCATGGAAATCACTCCGGGACCCCAAAACAGTGAGGAATAGTCCATGAAACGGGTCAGAATCGGCCAAAACTGTGAGTGTTGATGATCGACACGTAAATGCACCCCAGGGTTCGTTAATCGTGGAAGTCACTCCGGGACCCCAAAACAGTGAGTAATAGTTGACGAAACGGGCAAGAATAGGCCAAAACTGTCAGTGTTGATGACCGACACGTAAGCGCACCTTGGGGTTCAACAAGCATGGAAATCACTTCGGGACCCAAAAAGAGTGAGTAATAGTCCATGAAACGGTCCAGAATCTATAAAAACCGCAAGTGTTGATGACCGACAGGTAAGCGCACCTTGGGGTTCAACAAGCATGGAAATCACTTCGGGACCCCAAAACGGTGAGTAATAGTCCATGAAACGGGTCAGAATAGACAAAAACCGCGAGTGTTGATGACCGACACGTAAACGCACCCCAGGGTTTGTTAATCGTGGAAGTCACTTTGGGACACCAAAACAGTGAGTACTAGTCCACGAAATGGGCCACAATCAGCCAAAACTATTAGTATTGATGACCGACACGTAAGCGCACCTTGGGGTTCAACAAGCATGGAAATCACTTCGGGAACCCAAAACAGTGAGTAATAGTCCACGAAACGGGTCAGAATCGACAAAAACCGCGAGTGTTGATGACCGACACGCAAGCGCACCTTGGGGTTCAACAAGCATGGAAATCACTTCGGGACCCCAAAAATGTGAGTAATAGTCCATGAAACGGGCCAGAATCTATAAAAACCGCAAGTGTTGATGACCGACACGTAAGCGCACCTTGGGGTTCAACAAGCATGGAAATCACTTCGGGACCCCAAAACAGTGAGTAATAGTCCATGAAACGGGCCAGAATCAGACAAAATTGCGAGTGTTGATGACCGACACGTAAGCGCACCCTAGGGTTCAACAACTATGGAAATCGCTTCGGGGCCACAAAATGGTGAGTAATAGTCCATGAAATGGGTCAGAAACGGCCAAAACTGCGAGTGTTGATGATCGACATGTAAACGCACCCCAGGGTTCGTTAATTGTGGACGTCACTCCAGGACCCCAAAACAACTAGTAATAGTCCATGAAACGGTCAGAATTGGCCAAAACTGTCTGTGTTGATGACCAACACATGAGCGCAGCTTGGGCTTCAACAAGCATGGAAATCACTTCACGACCCCAAAACGGTGAGTAATAGTCCATGAAACGGGTCAGAATCGACAAAAACCGCGATTGTTGATGACTGACCCGTAAATGCACCCCAGGGTTCGTTAATCGTGGAAGTCACTCCGGGACCCCAAAACAGTGAGTAATAGTCCATGAAACGGGCCAGAATCGGCCAAAACTGTCAGTGTTGATGACCGACACGTAAGCGCACCTTGGGGTTCAACAAGCATGGAAATCACTTCGGGACCCTAAAACGGTGAGTAATTGTCCACAAAACGGGTCAGAATCGACAAAAACCGCAAGTGTTGATGACCGACACGTAAATGCACCCCAGGGTTCGTTAATCATGGAAATCACTCCGGGACCCCAAAACAATGAGGAATAGTCCATGAAACGGGTCAGAATCGGCCAAAACTATGAGTGTTGATGATCGACACGTAAATGCACCCCAGGGTTCGTTAATCGTGGAAGTCACTCCGGGACCCCAAAACAGTGAGTAATAGTCGACGAAACGGGCAAGAATAGGCCAAAACTATCAGTGTTGATGACCGACACGCAAGCGCACCTTGGGGTTCAACAAGCATGGAAATCACTTCGGGACCCCAAAAATGTGAGTAATAGTCCATGAAACGGGCCAGAATCTATAAAAACCGCAAGTGTTGATGACCGACACGTAAGTGCACCTTGGGGTTCAACAAGCATGGAAATCACTTCGGGACCCGAAAACGGTGAGTAATAGTCCATGAAATGGGTCAGAATAGACAAAAACCGCGAGTGTTGATGACCGACACATAAACGCACCCCAGGGTTTGTTAATCGTGGAAGTCACTCCAGGACACCAAAACACTGAGTACTAGTCCACGAAATGGGCCAGAATCAGCCAAAACTATCAGTGTTGATGACCAACAGGTAAGCACCTTGGGGTTCAACAAGCATGGAAATCACTTCGGGACCCCAAAACTGTGAGTAATAGTCCACGAAACGGGTCAGAATCGACAAAAACCAGCATGTAAACGCACCCCAGGGTTCGTTAATCGTGGAAATCACCCCAGGACCCCAAAACAGTGAGTAATAGTCCATGAAACGGGCCAGAATCAGCCAAAATAGGGAGTGTTGATGACCAACATGTAAGCGCACCTTGGGGTTCAACAACTATGGAAATTGCTTCGGGGCCACAAAACGGTGAGTAATAGTCCATGAAACGGGTCAGAATCGGCCAAAACTGCGAGTGTTGATGACCGACACGTATACGCACCCCAGGGTTCGTTAATCGTGGAAGTCACTCCGGGACCCCAAAACAGTGAGTTGTCCACGAAACCGGCCAGAACTGTCAGTGTTAATGACAGACACGTAAGCGCACCTTGGGGTTCAACAAGCATGAAAATCACTTCGGAACCCCAAAACGGTGAGTAATAGTCCACGAAACGGGTCAGAATTGACAAATACCACGATTGTTGATGACCGAGAAGTAAATGCACGCCACGGTTCGTTAATCGTTGAAGTCACTCCGGGACCCCAAAACAGTGAGTAATAGTCCACGAAACGGGTCAGAATCGACAAAAACCATAAGTGTTGATGACCGACACGTAAACGCACCCCAGGGTTCGTTAATCATGGAAATCACTCCGGGACCGCAAAACAGTGAGTAATAGTCCATGAAACGGGTCAGAATCGGCCAAAACTATGAGTGTTGATGACCGACACGTAAATGCACCCCAGGGTTCGTTAATCGTGGAAGTCACTACGGGACCCCAAAACAGTGAGTAATTGTCCATGAAACGGGTCAGAATCGGCCAAAACTGTGAGTGTTGATGACCGACACGTAAATGCACCCCAGGGTTCCTTAATCGTGGAAGTCACTCCGGGACCCCAAAACAGTGAGTTGTCCACGAAACCGGCCAGAACTGTCAGTGTTAATGACAGACACGTAAGCGCACCTTGGGGTTCAACAAGCATGGAAATCACTTCGGGACCCCAAAACGGTGAGTAATAGTCCACGAAACAGGTCAGAATTGAGAAATACCACGATTGTTGATGACCAAGACGTAAATGCACGCCAGGGTTCGTTAATCGTTGAAGTCACTCCGGGACCCCAAAACAGTGAGTAATAGTCCATGAAACGGGTCAGAATCGACAAAAACCACAAGTGTTGATGACCAACACGTAAACGCACCCCAGGGTTCGTTAATCATGGAAATCACTCCGGGACCCCAAAACAGTGAGTAATAGTCCATGAAACGGGTCAGAATCGGCCAAAACTGTGAGTGTTGATGACCGACACGTAAGTGCACCCCAGGGTTCGTTAATCGTGGAAGTCACTCCGGGACCCCAAAACAGTGAGTAATAGTCCATGAAACGGGCCAGAATCAGCCAAAACTGCGAGTGTTAATGACAGACACGTAAGCACACCTTGGGTTCAACAAGCATGGAAATCACTTCGGCACCCCAAAACGGTGAGTAATAGTCCACGAAACGGGTCAGAATCGACAAAAACCGCGATTGTTGATGACCGATACGTAAATGCACCCCGGGGTTCGTTAATCGTGGAAGTCACTCCGGGACCCCAAAACAGTGAGTAATAGTTGACGAAACGGGCAAGAATAGGCCAAAACTGTCAGTGTTGATGACCGACACGTAAGCGCACCTTGGGGTTCAACAAGCATGGAAATCACTTCGGGACCCAAAAAGAGTGAGTAATAGTCCATGAAACGGTCCAGAATCTATAAAAACCGCAAGTGTTGATGACCGACACGTAAGCGCACCTTGGGGTTCAACAAGCATGGAAATCACTTCGGGACCCCAAAACGGTGAGTAATAGTCCATGAAACGGGTCAGAATAGACAAAAACCGCGAGTGTTGATGACCGACACGTAAAGGCACCCCAGGGTTTGTTAATCGTGGAAGTCACTTTGGGACACCAAAACAGTGAGTACTAGTCCACGAAATGGGCCACAATCAGCCAAAACTATTAGTATTGATGACCGACACGTAAGCGCACCTTGGGGTTCAACAAGCATGGAAATCACTTCGGGAACCCAAAACAGTGAGTAATAGTCCACGAAACGGGTCAGAATCGACAAAAACCGCGAGTGTTGATGACCGACACGCAAGCGCACCTTGGGGTTCAACAAGCATGGAAATCACTTCGGGACCCCAAAAATGTGAGTAATAGTCCATGAAACGGGCCAGAATCTATAAAAACCGCAAGTGTTGATGACCGACACGTAAGCGTACCTTGGGGTTCAACAAGCATGGAAATCACTTCGGGACCCCAAAACAGTGAGTAATAGTCCATGAAACGGGCCAGAATCAGACAAAATTGCGAGTGTTGATGACCGACACGTAAGCGCACCCTAGGGTTCAACAACTATGGAAATCGCTTCGGGGCCACAAAATGGTGAGTAATAGTCCATGAAATGGGTCAGAAACGGCCAAAACTGCGAGTGTTGATGATCGACATGTAAACGCACCCCAGGGTTCGTTAATTGTGGACGTCACTCCAGGACCCCAAAACAACTAGTAATAGTCCATGAAACGGTCAGAATTGGCCAAAACTGTCTGTGTTGATGACCAACACATGAGCCCAGCTTGGGCTTCAACAAGCATGGAAATCACTTCGCGACCCCAAAACGGTGAGTAATAGTCCATGAAACGGGTCAGAATCGACAAAAACCGCGATTGTTGATGACTGACCCGTAAATGCACCCCAGGGTTCGTTAATCGTGGAAGTCACTCCGGGACCCCAAAACAGTGAGTAATAGTCCATGAAACGGGCCAGAATCGGCCAAAACTGTCAGTGTTGATGACCGACACGTAAGCGCACCTTGGGGTTCAACAAGCATGGAAATCACTTCGGGACCCTAAAACGGTGAGTAATTGTCCACAAAACGGGTCAGAATCGACAAAAACCGCAAGTGTTGATGACCGACACGTAAATGCACCCCAGGGTTCGTTAATCATGGAAATCACTCCGGGACCCCAAAACAATGAGGAATAGTCCATGAAACGGGTCAGAATCGGCCAAAACTATGAGTGTTGATGATCGACACGTAAATGCACCCCAGGGTTCGTTAATCGTGGAAGTCACTCCGGGACCCCAAAACAGTGAGTAATAGTCGACGAAACGGGCAAGAATAGGCCAAAACTATCAGTGTTGATGACCGACACGCAAGCGCACCTTGGGGTTCAACAAGCATGGAAATCACTTCGGGACCCCAAAAATGTGAGTAATAGTCCATGAAACGGGCCAGAATCTATAAAAACCGCAAGTGTTGATGACCGACACGTAAGTGCACCTTGGGGTTCAACAAGCATGGAAATCACTTCGGGACCCGAAAACGGTGAGTAATAGTCCATGAAATGGGTCAGAATAGACAAAAACCGCGAGTGTTGATGACCGACACATAAACGCACCCCAGGGTTTGTTAATCGTGGAAGTCACTCCAGGACACCAAAACACTGAGTACTAGTCCACGAAATGGGCCAGAATCAGCCAAAACTATCAGTGTTGATGACCAACAGGTAAGCACCTTGGGGTTCAACAAGCATGGAAATCACTTCGGGACCCCAAAACTGTGAGTAATAGTCCACGAAACGGGTCAGAATCGACAAAAACCAGCATGTAAACGCACCCCAGGGTTCATTAATCGTGGAAATCACCCCAGGACCCCAAAACAGTGAGTAATAGTCCATGAAACGGGCCAGAATCAGCCAAAATAGGGAGTGTTGATGACCAACATGTAAGCGCACCTTGGGGTTCAACAACTATGGAAATTGCTTCGGGGCCACAAAACGGTGAGTAATAGTCCATGAAACGGGTCAGAATCGGCCAAAACTGCGAGTGTTGATGACCGACACGTATACGCACCCCAGGGTTCGTTAATCGTGGAAGTCACTCCGGGACCCCAAAACAGTGAGTTGTCCACGAAACCGGCCAGAACTGTCAGTGTTAATGACAGACACGTAAGCGCACCTTGGGGTTCAACAAGCATGAAAATCACTTCGGAACCCCAAAACGGTGAGTAATAGTCCACGAAACGGGTCAGAATTGACAAATACCACGATTGTTGATGACCGAGAAGTAAATGCACGCCACGGTTCGTTAATCGTTGAAGTCACTCCGGGACCCCAAAACAGTGAGTAATAGTCCACGAAACGGGTCAGAATCGACAAAAACCATAAGTGTTGATGACCGACACGTAAACGCACCCCAGGGTTCGTTAATCATGGAAATCACTCCGGGACCGCAAAACAGTGAGTAATAGTCCATGAAACGGGTCAGAATCGGCCAAAACTATGAGTGTTGATGACCGACACGTAAATGCACCCCAGGGTTCGTTAATCGTGGAAGTCACTACGGGACCCCAAAACAGTGAGTAATTGTCCATGAAACGGGTCAGAATCGGCCAAAACTGTGAGTGTTGATGACCGACACGTAAATGCACCCCAGGGTTCCTTAATCGTGGAAGTCACTCCGGGACCCCAAAACAGTGAGTTGTCCACGAAACCGGCCAGAACTGTCAGTGTTAATGACAGACACGTAAGCGCACCTTGGGGTTCAACAAGCATGGAAATCACTTCGGGACCCCAAAACGGTGAGTAATAGTCCACGAAACAGGTCAGAATTGAGAAATACCACGATTGTTGATGACCAAGACGTAAATGCACGCCAGGGTTCGTTAATCGTTGAAGTCACTCCGGGACCCCAAAACAGTGAGTAATAGTCCATGAAACGGGTCAGAATCGACAAAAACCACAAGTGTTGATGACCAACACGTAAACGCACCCCAGGGTTCGTTAATCATGGAAATCACTCCGGGACCCCAAAACAGTGAGTAATAGTCCATGAAACGGGTCAGAATCGGCCAAAACTGTGAGTGTTGATGACCGACACGTAAGTGCACCCCAGGGTTCGTTAATCGTGGAAGTCACTCCGGGACCCCAAAACAGTGAGTAATAGTCCATGAAACGGGCCAGAATCAGCCAAAACTGCGAGTGTTAATGACAGACACGTAAGCACACCTTGGGTTCAACAAGCATGGAAATCACTTCGGCACCCCAAAACGGTGAGTAATAGTCCACGAAACGGGTCAGAATCGACAAAAACCGCGATTGTTGATGACCGATACGTAAATGCACCCCGGGGTTCGTTAATCGTGGAAGTCACTCCGGGACCCCAAAACAGTGAGTAATAGTCCATGAAACGGGCCCGAATCGGCCAAATCTGTCAGTGTTGATGACCGACACGTAAGCGCACCTTGGGGTTCAACAAGCATGGAAATCATTTCGGGACCCCAAAACGGTGAGTATTTGTCCATAAAACGGGTCAGAATCGACAAAAAACACAAGTGTTGATGACCGACACGTAAACGCACCCTAGGGTTCGTTAATCATGGAAATCACTACGGGAACCCAAAACAGTGAGTAATAGTCCATCCAACGGGTCAGAATCGGCCAAAACTGTGAGTGTTGATGACCGACACGTAAATGCACCCCAAGGTTTGTTAATCTTGGAAGTCACTCCGGGACCCCAAAACAGTAAGTAATAGTCCACGAAACGGTCCAGAATCGGCCAATACTGTCAGTATTGATGACCGACACGTAAGCGCACCTTGGGGTTCAACAAGCATGGAAATCACTTCGGCAGCCCAAAACGGTGAGTAATAGTCCACGAAACGGGTCAGAATCGACAAAAACCGTGATTGTTGATGACCGACACGTAAATGCACCCCAGGGTTCGTTAATCGCGAAATCACTCCGGGACCCCAAAACAGTGAGTAATAGTCCACGAAAGGGGCCAGAATCGGCCAGAACTGTCAGTGTTAATGACAGACACGTAAGCACACCTTGGGGTTCAACAAGCATGGAAATCACTTCGGGACCCCAAAACGGTGAGTAATAGTCCACGAAATGGGTCAGAATCGACAAATACCGCGATTGTTGATGACCGACACGTAAATGCAACCCAGGGTTCGTTAATCGTGGAAGTCTCTCCGGGACCCCAAAACAGTGAGTAATAGTCCATGAAACCGGCCAGAATCAGCCAAAATAGCGAGTGTTGATGACCGACATCTAAGCCCACCTTGGGGTTCAATAACTATGGAAATCACTTCGGGGCCACAAAACGGTGAGTAATAGTCCATGAAACGGGTCAGAATCGGCTAAAACTGTGAGTGTTGATGACCGACACGTATACGCACACCAGGGTTCGTTAATCGGGGAAGTCACTCCGGGACCCCAAAACAGTGAGTAATAGTCCATGAAACCGGCCAGAATCGGCCAGAACTGTCAGTGTTAATGACAGACACGTAACCGCACCTTGGGGTTCAACAAGCATGGAAAATCACTTCGGGACCCCAAAAAGTTGAGTAATAGTCCACGAAACGGGTCAGAATTGACAAATACCGTGATAGTTGATGACCGAGACGTAAATGCACCCCAGGGTTCGTTAATTGTGGAAATCACTCTGGGACCCCAAAACAGTGAGTAATAGTCCATGAAACAGGTCAGAATCGGCCAAAACTGTGAGTGTTGATGACCGACACGTAAATGCACCCCAGGGTTCGTTAATCGTGGAAGTCACTCCGGGACCCCAAAACAGTGAGTAATAGTCCATGAAACGGGCCAGAATCAGCCAAAAATGCGAGTGTTAATGACAGACACGTAAGCGCACCTTGGGGTTCAACAAGCATGGAAATCACTTCGGCACCCCAAAACGGTGAGTAATTGTCCACGAAACGGGTCAGAATCGACAAAAACCGCGATTGTTGATGACTGATACGTAAATGCACCCCAGGGTTCGTTAATCGTGGAAGTCACTCCGGGACCCCAAAACAGTGAGTAATAGTCCATGAAACGGGCCCAAATCGGCCAAATCTGTGAGTGCTGATGACCGACACGTAAGCGCACCTTGGGGTTCAACAAGCATGGAAATCACTTCGGGACCCCCAAACGGTGAGTATTTGTCCACAAAACGGGTCAGAATCGACAAAAACCACAAGTGTTGATGACCGACACGTAAACGCACCCCAGGGTTCGTTAATGATGGAAATCACTCCGGGACCCCAAAACAGTGAGTAATAGTCCATGAAACGGGTCAGAATCTGCCAAAACTGTGAGTGTTGATGACCGACACGTAAATGCACCCAGGGTTCGTTAATCATGGAAGTCTCTCCGGGACCCCAAAACAGTGAGTAATAGTCCACAAAACGGTCCAGAATCGGCAAATACTGTCAGTGTTGATGACCGACACGTAAGCGCACCTTGGGGTTCAACAAGCATGGAACTCACATCGGCACCCCAAAACGGTGAGTAATAGTCCACGAAACGGGTCAGAATCGACAAAAACCGCGATTGCTGATGACCGACACGTAAATGCACCCCAGGGTTCGCTAATCGCGGAAGTCACTTCGGGACCCCAAAACAGTGAGTAATAGTCCACGAAACGGGTCAGAATTGACCAAAACCGCAAGTGTTGATGACCGGCACGTAAACGCACCCAAGGGTTCATTAATCATGGAAATCACTCCGGGACCCCAAAACAGTGAGTAATAGTCCACGAAACCGGCCAGAATTGGCCAGAACTGTCAGTGTTAGTGACAGACATAAGCGCACCTTGGGGTTCAACAAGCATGGAAATCACTTCGGGACCCCAAAACGGTGAGTAATAGTCCACGAAACGGGTCAGAATCGACAAATACCGTGATTGTTGATGATCGACACGTAAATGCACCCCAGGGTTCATTAATCGTGGAAATCACTCCGAGACCCCAAAGATGTGAGTAATAGTCCACGAAACCAGCCAGAATCGGCCAGAACTGTCAGTGTTAATGACAGACACGTAAGCACACCTTGGGTTCAACAAGCATGGAAATCACTTCGGCACCCCAAAACGGTGAGTAATAGTCCATGAAACGGGTCAGAATCGACAAAAACCGCGATTGTTGATGACCGATACGTAAATGCACCCCAGGGTTCGTTAATCGTGGAAGTCACTCCGGGACCCCAAAACAGTGAGTAATAGTCCATGAAACGGGCCCGAATCGGCCAAATCGGTCAGTGTTGATGACCGACACGTAAGTGCACCTTGGGGTTAAACAAGCATGGAAATCACTTCGGGACCCCAAAACGGTGAGTATTTGTCCATAAAACGGGTCAGAATCGACAAAAACCACAAGTGTTGATGACCGACACGTAAACGCACCCCAGGGTTTGTTAATCATGGAAATCACTCCGGGACCCCAAAACAATGAGTAATAGTCCATGCAACGGGTCAGAATCGGCCAAAACTGTGAGTGTTGATGACCGACACGTAAATGCACCCCAAGGTTCGTTAATCTTGGAAGTCACTCCGGGACCCCAAAACAGTAAGTAATAGTCCACGAAACGGTCCAGAATCGGCCAATACTGTCAGTATTGATGACCGACACATAAGCGCACCTTGGGGTTCAACAAGCATGGAAATCACTTCGGCAGCCAAAAACGGTGAGTAATAGTCCACGAAACGGGTCTGAATCGACAAAAACCGTGATTGTTGATGACTGACACGTAAATGCACCCCAGGGTTCGTTAATCGGGAAATCACTCCGGGACCCCAAAACAGTGAGTAATAGTCCACGAAAGGGGCCAGAATCAGCCAGAACTGTCAGTGTTAATGACAGACACGTCAGCACACCTTGGGGTTCAACAAGCATGGAAATCACTTCGGGACCCCAAAACGGTGAGTAATAGTCCACGAAACGGGTCAGAATCAACAAATACCACGATTGTTGATGACCGACACGTAAATGCAGCCCAGGGTTCGTTAATCGTGGAAGTCACTCCGGGACCCCAAAACAGTGAGTAATAGTCCATGAAACGGGCCAGAATCAGCCAAAATAGCGAGTGTTGATGACCGACATCTAAGCGCACCTTGGGGTTCAACAACTATGGAAATCACTTCGGGGCCACAAAACGGTGAGTAATAGTCCATGAAACGGGTCAGAATCGGCTAAAACTGTGAGTGTTGATGACCGACACGTATACGCACACCAGGGTTCGTTAATTGGGGAAGTCACTCCGGGACCCCAAAACAGTGAGTAATAGTCCATGAAACCGGCCAGAATCGGCCAGAACTGTCAGTGTTAATGACAGACACGTAAGCGCACCTTGGGGTTCAACAAGCATGGAAAATCACTTCGGGACCCCAAAAAGGTGAGTAATAGTCCACGAAACGGGTCAGAATTGACAAATACTGCGATAGTTGATGACCGAGACGTAAATGCACCCCAGGGTTCGTTAATCGTGGAAATCACTCCGGGACCCCAAAACAGTGAGTAATAGTCCATGAAACGGGTCAGAATCGGCCAAAACTGTGAGTGTTGATGACCGACACGTAAATGCACCCCAGGGTTCGTTAATCGTGGAAGTCACTCCGGGACCCCAAAACAGTGAGTAATAGTCCATGAAACGGGCCAGAATCAGCCAAAAATGCGAGTGTTAATGACAGACACGTAAGCGCACCTTGGGGTTCAACAAGCATGGAAATCACTTCGGCACCCCAAAACGGTGAGTAATTGTCCACGAAACGGGTCAGAATCGACAAAAACCGCGATTGTTGATGACTGATACGTAAATGCACCCCAGGGTTCGTTAATCGTGGAAGTCACTCCAGGACCCCAAAACAGTGAGTAATAGTCCATGAAACGGGCCCAAATCGGCCAAATCTGTGAGTGTTGATGACCGACATGTAAGCGCACCTTGGGGTTCAACAAGCATGGAAATCACTTCGGGACCCCAAAACGGTGAGTATTTGTCCACAAAACGGGTCAGAATCGACAAAAACCACAAGTGTTGATGACCGACACGTAAACGCACCCCAGGGTTCGTTAATGATGGAAATCACTCCGGGACCCCAAAACAGTGAGTAATAGTCCATGAAACGGGTCAGAATCTGCCAAAACTGTGAGTGTTGATGACCGACACGTAAATGCACCCAGGGTTCGTTAATCATGGAAGTCTCTCCGGGACCCCAAAACAGTGAGTAATAGTCCACGAAACGGTCCAGAATCGGCAAATACTGTCAGTGTTGATGACCGACACGTAAGCGCACCTTGGGGTTCAACAAGCATGGAAATCACATCGGCACCCCAAAACGGTGAGTAATAGTCCACGAAACGGGTCAGAATCGACAAAAACCGCGATTGCTGATGACTGACACGTAAATGCACCCCAGGGTTCGCTAATCGCGGAAGTCACTCCGGGACCCCTAAACAGTGAGTAATAGTCCACGAAACGGGTCAGAATTGACCAAAACCGCAAGTGTTGATGACCGGCACGTAAACGCACCCCAGGGTTCATTAATCATGGAAATCACTCCGGGACCCCAAAACAGTGAGTAATAGTCCACGAAACCGGCCAGAATTGGCCAGAACTGTCAGTGTTGGTGACAGACATAAGCGCACCTTGGGGTTCAACAAGCATGGAAATCACTTCGGGACCCCAAAACGGTGAGTAATAGTCCACGAAACGGGTCAGAATCGACAAATACCGCGATTGTTGATGATCGACACGTAAATGCACCCCAGGGTTCGTTAATCGTGGAAATCACTCCGAGACCCCAAAGATGTGAGTAATAGTCCACGAAACCAGCCAGAATCGGCCAGAACCGTCAGTGTTAATGACAGACACGTAAGCACATCTTGGGTTCAACAAGCATGGAAATCACTTCGGCACCCCAAAACGGTGAGTAATAGTCCATGAAACGGGTCAGAATCGACAAAAACCGCGATTGTTGATGACCGATACGTAAATGCACCCCAGGGTTCGTTAATCGTGGAAGTCACTCCGGGACCCCAAAACAGTGAGTAATAGTCCATGAAACGGGCCCGAATCGGCCAAATCTGTCAGTGTTGATGACCGACACGTAAGTGCACCTTGGGGTTCAACAAGCATGGAAATCACTTCGGGACCCCAAAACGGTGAGTATTTGTCCATAAAACGGGTCAGAATCGACAAAAACCACAAGTGTTGATGACCGACACGTAAACGCACCCCAGGGTTCGTTAATCATGGAAATCACTCCGGGACCCCAAAACAGTGAGTAATAGTCCATGCAACGGGTCAGAATCGGCCAAAACTGTGAGTGTTGATGACCGACACGTAAATGCACCCCAAGGTTCGTTAATCTTGGAAGTCACTCCGGGACCCCAAAATAGTAAGTAATAGTCCACGAAACGGTCCAGAATCGGCCAATACTGTCAGTATTGATGACCGACACGTAAGCGCACCTTGGGGTTCAACAAGCATGGAAATCACTTCGGCAGCCCAAAACGGTGAGTAATAGTCCACGAAACGGGTCAGAATCGACAAAAACCGTGATTGTTGATGACTGACACGTAAATGCCCCCCAGGCTTCGTTAATCGCGAAATCACTCCGGGACCCCAAAACAGTGAGTAATAGTCCACGAAAGGGGCCAGAATCGGCCAGAACTGTCAATGTTAATGACAGACACGTAAGCACACCTTGGGGTTCAACAAGCATGGAAATCACTTCGGGACCCCAAAACGGTGAGTAATAGTCCACGAAACGGGTCAGAATCGACAAATACCGCGATTGTTGATGACCGACACGTAAATGTAGCCCAGGGTTCGTTAATCGTGGAAGTCACTTCGGGACCCCAAAACAGTGAGTAATAGTCCATGAAACGGGCCAGAATCAGCCAAAATAGCGAGTGTTGATGACCGACATCTAAGCGCACCTTGGGGTTCAACAACTATGGAAATCACTTCGGGGCCACAAAACGGTGAGTAATAGTCCATGAAACGGGTCAGAATCGGCTAAAACTGTGAGTGTTGATGACCGACACGTATACGCACACCAGGGTTCGTTAATCGGGGAAGTCACTCCGGGACCCCAAAACAGTGAGTAATAGTCCATGAAACCGGCCAGAATCGGCCAGAACTGTCAGTGTTAACGACAGACACGTAAGCGCACCTTGGGGTTCAACAAGCATGGAAAATCACTTCGGGACCCCAAAAAGGTGAGTAATAGTCCACGAAACGGGTCAGAATTGACAAATACCGCGATAGTTGATGACCGAGACGTAAATGCACCCCAGGGTTCGTTAATTGTGGAAATCACTCCGGGACCCCAAAACAGTTAGTAATAGTCCACGAAACGGGTCAGAATCGGCCAAAACTGTGAGTGTTGATGACCGACACGTAAATGCACCCCAGGGTTCGTTAATCGTGGAAGTCACTTCGGGACCCCAAAACAGTGAGTAATAGTCCATGAAACGGGCCAGAATTAGCCAAAAATGCGAGTGTTAATGACAGACACGTAAGCGCACCTTGGGGTTCAACAAGCATGGAAATCACTTCGGCACCCCAAAACGGTGAGTAATTGTCCACGAAACGGGTCAGAATCGACAAAAACCGCGATTGTTGATGACTGATACGTAAATGCACCCCAGGGTTCGTTAATCGTGGAAGTCACTCCGGGACCCCAAAACAGTGAGTAATAGTCCATGAAACGGGCCCAAATCGGCCAAATCTGTGAGTGTTGATGACCGACATGTAAGCGCACCTTGGGGTTCAACAAGCATGGAAATCACTTCGGGACACCAAAACGGTGAGTATTTGTCCACAAAACGGGTCAGAATCGACAAAAACCACAAGTGTTGATGACCGACACGTAAACGCACCCCAGGGTTCGTTAATGATGGAAATCACTCCGGGACCCCAAAACAGTGAGTAATAGTCCATGAAACGGGTCAGAATCTGCCAAAACTGTGAGTGTTGATGACCGACACGTAAATGCACCCAGGGTTCGTTAATCATGGAAGTCTCTCCGGGACCCCAAAACAGTGAGTAATAGTCCACGAAACGGTCCAGAATCGGCAAATACTGTTAGTGTTGATGACCGACACGTAAGCGCACCTTGGGGTTCAACAAGCATGGAAATCACATCGGCACCCCAAAACGGTGAGTAATAATCCACGAAACGGGTCAGAATCGACAAAAACCGCGATTGCTGATGACCGACACGTAAATGCACCCCAGGGTTCGCTAATCGCGGAAGTCACTTCGGGACCCCAAAACAGTGAGTAATAGTCCACGAAACGGGTCAGAATTGACCAAAACCGCAAGTGTTGATGACCGGCACGTAAACGCACCCCAGCGTTCATTAATCATGGAAATCACTCCGGGACCCCAAAACAATGAGTAATAGTCCACGAAACCGGCCAGAATTGGCCAGAACTGTCAGTGTTAGTGACAGACACGTAAGCGCACCTTGGGGTTCAACAAGCATGGAAATCACTTCGGGACCCCAAAACGGTGAGTAATAGTCCACGAAACGGGTTAGAATCGACAAATACCGCGATAGTTGATGATCGACACGTAAATGCACCCCAGGGTTCGTTAATCGTGGAAATCACTCCGAGACCCCAAAGATGTGAGTAATAGTCCACGAAACCAGCCAGAATAGGCCAGAACTGTCAGTGTTAATGACAGACACGTAAGCACACCTTGGGTTCAACAAGCATGGAAATCACTTCGGCACCCCAAAACGGTGAGTAATAGTCCACGAAACGGGTCAGAATCGACAAAAACCGCGATTGTTGATGACCGATACGTAAATGCACCCCAGGGTTCGTTAATCGTGGAAGTCACTCCGGGACCCCAAAACAGTGAGTAATAGTCCATGAAACGGGCCCGAATCGGCCAAATCTGTCAGTGTTGATGACCGACACGTAAGTGCACCTTGGGGTTCAACAAGCATGGAAATCACTTCGGGACCCCAAAACGGTGAGTATTTGTACATAAAACGGGTCAGAATCGACAAAACCACAAGTGTTGATGACCGACACGTAAACGCACCCCAGGGTTCGTTAATCATGGATATCACTCCGGGACCCCAAAACAGTGAGTAATAGTCCATGCAACGGGTCAGAATCGGCCAAAACTGTGAGTGTTGATGACCGACACGTAAATGCACCCCAAGGTTCGTTAATCTTGGAAGTCACTCCGGGACCCCAAAACAGTAAGTAATAGTCCACGAAACGGTCCAGAATCGGCCAATACTGTCAGTATTGATGACCGACACGTAAGCGCACCTTGGGGTTCAACAAGCATGGAAATCACTTCGGCAGCCCAAAACGGTGAGTAATAGTCCACGAAACGGGTCAGAATCGACAAAAATCGTGATTGTTGATGACTGACACGTAAATGCACCCCAGGGTTCGTTAATCGCGAAATCACTCCGGGACCCCAAAACAGTGAGTAATAGTCCATGAAAGGGGCCAGAATCGGCCAGAACTGTCAGTGTTAATGACAGACACGTAAGCACACCTTGGGGTTCAACAAGCATGGAAATCACTTCGGGACCCCAAAACGGTGAGTAATAGTCCACGAAACAGGTCAGAATTGAGAAATACCACGATTGTTGATGACCAAGACGTAAATGCACGCCAGGGTTCGTTAATCGTTGAAGTCACTCCGGGAACCCAAAACAGTGAGTAATAGTCCATGAAACGGGCCAGAATCAGCCAAAATAGCGAGTGTTGATGACAGACATCTAAGCGCACCTTGGGGTTCAACAACTATGGAAATCACTTCGGGGCCACAAAACGGTGAGTAATAGTCCATGAAACATGTCAGAATCGGCTAAAACTGTGAGTGTTGATGACCGACACGTATACGCACACCAGGGTTTGTTAATCGGGGAAGTCACTCCGGGACCCCAAAACAGTGAGTAATAGTCCATGAAACCGGCCAGAATCGGCCAGAACTGTCAGTGTTAATGACAGACACGTAAGCGCACCTTGGGGTTCAACAAGCATGGAAAATCACTTCGGGACCCCAAAAAGGTGAGTAATAGTCCACGAAACGGGTCAGAATTGACAAATACCGCGATAGTTGATGACCGAGACGTAAATGCACCCCAGGGTTCGTTAATCATGGAAATCACTCCGGGACCCCAAAACAGTGAGTAATAGTCCATGAAACGGGTCAGAATCGGCCAAAACTGGGAGTGTTGATGACCGACACGTAAATGCACCCCAGGGTTCGTTAATCGTGGAAGTCACTCCGGGACCCCAAAACAGTGAGTAATAGTCCATGAAACGGGCCAGAATCAGCCAAAAATGCGAGTGTTAATGACAGACACGTAAGCGCACCTTGGGGTTCAACAAGCATGGAAATCACTTCGGCACCCCAAAACGGTGAGTAATTGTCCACGAAACGGGTCAGAATCGACAAAAACCGCGATTGTTGATGACTGATACGTAAATGCACCCCAGGGTTCGTTAATCGTGGAAGTCACTCCGGGACCCCAAAACAGTGAGTAATAGTCCATGAAACGGGCCCAAATCGGCCAAATCTGTCAGTGTTGATGACCGACATGTAAGCGCACCTTGGGGTTCAACAAGCATGGAAATCACTTCGGGACCCCAAAACGGTGAGTATTTGTCCACAAAACGGGTCAGAATCGACAAAAACCACAAGTGTTGATGACCGACACGTAAACGCACCCCAGGGTTCGTTAATGATGGAAATCACTCCGGGACCCCAAAACAGTGAGTAATAGTCCATGAAACGGGTCAGAATCTGCCAAAACTGTGAGTGTTGATGACCGACACGTAAATGCACCCAGGGTTCGTTAATCATGGAAGTCTCTCCGGGACCCCAAAACAGTGAGTAATAGTCCACGAAACGGTCCAGAATCGGCAAATACTGTCAGTGTTGATGACCGACACGTAAGCGCACCTTAGGGTTCAACAAGCATGGAAATCACATCGGCACCCCAAAACGGTGAGTAATAATCCACGAAACGGGTCAGAATCGACAAAACCCGCGATTGCTGATGACCGACACGTAAATGCACCCCAGGGTTCGCTAATCGCGGAAGTCACTCCGGGACCCCAAAACAGTGAGTAATAGTCCACGAAACGGGTCAGAATTGACCAAAACCGCAAGTGTTGATGACCGGCACGTAAACGCACCCCAGGGTTCATTAATCATGGAAATCACTCCGGGACCCCCAAACAGTGAGTAATAGTCCACGAAACCGGCCAGAATTGGCCAGAACTGTCAGTGTTAGTGACAGACACGTAAGCGCACCTTGGGGTTCAACAAGCATGGAAATCACTTCGGGACCCCAAAACGGTGAGTAATAGTCCAGGAAACGGGTCAGAATCGACAAATACCGCGATTGTTGATGATCGACACGTAAATGCACCCCAGGGTTCGTTAATCGTGGAAATCACTCCGAGACCCCAAAGATGTGAGTAATAGTCCACGAAACCAGCCAGAATCGGCCAGAACTGTCAGTGTTAATGACAGACACGTAAGCACACCTTGGGTTCAACAAGCATGGAAATCACTTCAGCACCCCAAAACGGTGAGTAATAGTCCACGAAACGGGTCAGAATCGACAAAAACCGCGATTGTTGATGACCGATACGTAAATGCACCCCAGGGTTCGTTAATCGTGGAAGTCACTCCGGGACCCCAAAACAGTGAGTAATAGTCCATGAAACGGGCCCGAATCGGCCAAATCTGTCAGTGTTGATGACCAACACGTAAGTGCACCTTGGGGTTCAACAAGCATGGAAATCACTTCGGGACCCCAAAACGGTGAGTATTTGTACATAAAACGGGTCAGAATCGACAAAACCACAAGTGTTGATGACCGACACGTAAACGCACCCCAGGGTTCGTTAATCATGGATATCACTCCGGGACCCCAAAACAGTGAGTAATAGTCCATGCAACGGGTCAGAATCGGCCAAAACTGTGAGTGTTGATGACCGACATGTAAATGCACCCCAAGGTTCGTTAATCTTGGAAGTCACTCCGGGACCCCAAAACAGTAAGTAATAGTCCACGAAACGGTCCAGAATCGGCCAATACTGTCAGTATTGATGACCGACACGTAAGCGCACCTTGGGGTTCAACAAGCATGGAAATCACTTCGGCAGCCCAAAACGGTGAGTAATAGTCCACGAAACGGGTCAGAATCGACAAAAATCGTGATTGTTGATGACTGACACGTAAATGCACCCCAGGGTTCGTTAATCGCGAAATCACTCCGGGACCCCAAAACAGTGAGTAATAGTCCATGAAAGGGGCCAGAATCGGCCAGAACTGTCAGTGTTAATGACAGACACGTAAGCACACCTTGGGGTTCAACAAGCATGGAAATCACTTCGGGACCCCAAAACGGTGAGTAATAGTCCACGAAACAGGTCAGAATTGAGAAATACCACGATTGTTGATGACCAAGACGTAAATGCACGCCAGGGTTCGTTAATCGTTGAAGTCACTCCGGGACCCCAAAACAGTGAGTAATAGTCCATGAAACGGGCCAGAATCAGCCAAAATAGCGAGTGTTGATGACAGACATCTAAGCGCACCTTGGGGTTCAACAACTATGGAAATCACTTCGGGGCCACAAAACGGTGAGTAATAGTCCATGAAACATGTCAGAATCGGCTAAAACTGTGAGTGTTGATGACCGACACGTATACGCACACCAGGGTTCGTTAATCGGGGAAGTCACTCCGGGACCCCAAAACAGTGAGTAATAGTCCATGAAACCGGCCAGAATCAGCCAGAACTGTCAGTGTTAATGACAGACACGTAAGCGCACCTTGGGGTTCAACAAGCATGGAAAATCACTTCGGGACCCCAAAAAGGTGAGTAATAGTCCACGAAACGGGTCAGAATTGACAAATACCGCGATAGTTGATGACCGAGACGTAAATGCACCCCAGGGTTCGTTAATCATGGAAATCACTCCGGGACCCCAAAACAGTGAGTAATAGTCCATGAAACGGGTCAGAATCGGCCAAAACTGTGAGTGTTGATGACCGACACGTAAATGAACCCCAGGGTTCGTTAATCGTGGAAGTCACTCCGGGACCCCAAAACAGTGAGTAATAGTCCATGAAACGGGCCAGAATCAGCCAAAAATGCGAGTGTTAATGACAGACACGTTAGCGCACCTTGGGGTTCAACAAGCATGGAAATCACTTCGGCACCCCAAAACGGTGAGTAATTGTCCACGAAACGGGTCAGAATCGACAAAAACCGCGATTGTTGATGACTGATACGTAAATGCACCCCAGGGTTCGTTAATCGTGGAAGTCACTCCGGGACCCCAAAACAGTGAGTAATAGTCCATGAAACGGGCCCAAATCGGCCAAATCTGTCAGTGTTGATGACCAACATGTAAGCGCACCTTGGGGTTCAACAAGCATGGAAATCACTTCGGGACCCCAAAACGGTGAGTATTTGTCCACAAAACGGTTCAGAATCGACAAAAACCACAAGTGTTGATGACCGACACGTAAACGCACCCCAGGGTTCGTTAATGATGGAAATCACTCCGGGACCGCAAAACAGTGAGTAATAGTCCATGAAACGGGTCAGAATCTGCCAAAACTGTGAGTGTTGATGACCGACACGTAAATGCACCCAGGGTTCGTTAATCATGGAAGTCTCTCCGGGACCCCAAAACAGTGAGTAATAGTCCACGAAATGGTCCAGAATCGGCAAATACTGTCAGTGTTGATGACCGACACGTAAGCGCACCTTAGGGTTCAACAAGCATGGAAATCACATCGGCACCCCAAAACGGTGAGTAATAATCCAAGAAACGGGTCAGAATCGACAAAACCCGCGATTGCTGATGACCGACACATAAATGCACCCCAGGGTTCGCTAATCGCGGAAGTCACTCCGGGACCCCAAAACAGTGAGTAATTGTCCACGAAACGGGTCAGAATTGACCAAAACCGCAAGTGTTGATGACCGGCACGTAAACACACCCCAGGGTTCATTAATCATGGAAATCACTCCGGGACCCCCAAACAGTGAGTAATAGTCCACGAAACCGGCCAGAATTGGCCAGAACTGTCAGTGTTAGTGACAGACACGTAAGCGCACCTTGGGGTTCAACAAGCATGGAAATCACTTCGGGACCCCAAAACGGTGAGTAATAGTCCAGGAAACGGGTCAGAATCGACAAATACCGCGATTGTTGATGATCGACACGTAAATGCACCCCAGGGTTCGTTAATCGTGGAAATCACTCCGAGACCCCAAAGATGTGAGTAATAGTCCACGAAACCAGCCAGAATCGGCCAGAACTGTCAGTTTTAATGACAGACACGTAAGCACACCTTGGGTTCAACAAGCATGGAAATCACTTCAGCACCACAAAACGGTGAGTAATAGTCCACGAAACGGGTCAGAATCGACAAAAACCGCGATTGTTGATGACCGATACGTAAATGCACCCCAGGGTTCGTTAATCGTGGAAGTCACTCCGGGACCCCAAAACAGTGAGTAATAGTCCATGAAACGGGCCCAAATCGGCCAAATCTGTCAGTGTTGATGACCAACACGTAAGTGCACCTTGGGGTTCAACAAGCATGGAAATCACTTCGGGACCCCAAAACGGTGAGTATTTGTACATAAAACGGGTCAGAATCGACAAAAACCACAAGTGTTGATGACCGACACGTAAACGCACCCCAGGGTTCGTTAATCATGGAGATCACTCCGGGACCCCAAAACAGTGAGTAATAGTCCATGCAACGGGTCAGAATCGGCCAAAACTATGAGTGTTGATGACCGACACGTAAATGCACCCCAAGGTTTCTTAATCTTGGAAGTCACTCCGGGACCCCAAAACAGTAAGTAATAGTCCACGAAACGGTCCAGAATCGGCCAATACTGTCAGTATTGATGACCGACACGTAAGCGCACCCTGGGGTTCAACAAGCATGGAAATCACTTCGGCAGCCCAAAACGGTGAGTAATAGTCCATGAAATGGGTCAGAATTGACAAAAACCGTGATTGTTGATGACCGACACGTAAATGCACCCCAGGGTTCGTTAATCGCGAAATCACTCCGGGACCCCAAAACAGTGAGTAATAGTCCACGAAAGGGGCCAGAATCGGCCAGAACTGTCAGTGTTAATGACAGACACGTCAGCACACCTTGGGGTTCAACAAGCATGGAAATCACTTCGGGACCCCAAAACGGTGAGTAATAGTCCACGAAACGGGTCAGAATCGACAAATACCGCGATTGTTGATGACCGACACGTAAATGCAGCCCAGGGTTCGTTAATCGTGGAAGTCACTCCGGGACCCCAAAACAGTGAGTAATAGTCCATGAAACGGGCCAGAATCAGCCAAAATAGCGAGTGTTGATGACCGACATCTAAGCGCACCTTGGGGTTCAACAACTATGGAAATCACTTCGGGGCCAGAAAACGGTGAGTAATAGTCCATGAAACGGGTCAGAATCGGCTAAAACTGTGAGTGTTGATGACCGACACGTATACGGACACCAGGGTTCGTTAATCGGGGAAGTCACTCTGGGACCCCAAAACAGTGAGTAATAGTCCATGAAACCGGCCAGAATCGGCCAGAACTGTCAGTGTTAATGACAGACACGTAAGCGCACCTTGGGGTTCAACAAGCATGGAAAATCACTTCGGGACCCCAAAAAGGTGGGTAATAGTCCACGAAACGGGTCAGAATTGACAAATACCGCGATAGTTGATGACCGAGACGTAAATGCACCCCAGGGTTCGTTAATCGTGGAAATCACTCCGGGACCCCAAAACAGTGAGTAATAGTCCATGAAACGGGTCAGAATCGGCCAAAACTGTGAGTGTTGATGACCGACACGTAAATGCACCCCAGGGTTCGTTAATCGTGGAAGTCACTCTGGGACACCAAAACAGTGCGTAATAGTCCATGAAACGGGCCAGAATCAGCCAAAAATGCGAGTGTTAACGACAGACACGTAAGCGCACCTTGGGGTTCAACAAGCATGGAAATCACTTCGGCACCCGAAAACGGTGAGTAATTGTCCACGAAACGGGTCAGAATCGACAAAAACCGCGATTGTTGATGACTGATACGTAAATGCACCCCAGGGTTCGTTAATCGTGGAAGTCACTCCGGGACCCCAAAACAGTGAGTAATAGACCATGAAACGGGCCCAAGTCGGCCAAATCTGTGAGTGTTGATGATCGACACGTAAGCGCACCTTGGGGTTCAACAAGCATGGAAATCACTTCGGGACCCCAAAACGGTGAGTATTTGTCCACAAAACGGGCCAGAATCGACAAAAACCACAAGTGTTGATGACCGACACGTAAACGCACCCCAGGGTTCGTTAATGATGGAAATCACTCCGGGACCCCAAAACAGTGAGTAATAGTCCATGAAACGGGTCAGAATCTGCCAAAACTGTGAGTGTTGATGACCGACACGTAAATGCACCCAGGGTTCGTTAATCATGGTAGTCTCTCCGGGACCCCAAAACAGTGAGTAATAGTCCACGAAACGGTCCAGAATCGGCATATACTGTCAGTGTTGATGACCGACACATAAGCGCACCTTGGGGTTCAACAAGCATGGAAATCTCATCGGCACCCCAAAACGGTGAGTAATAGTCCATGAAACGGGTCAGAATCAATAAAAACCGCGATTGCTGATGACCGACACGTAAATGCACCCCAGGGTTCGCTAATCGCGGAAGTCACTCCGGGACCCCAAAACAGTGAGTAATAGTCCACGAAACGGGTCAGAATTGACCAAAACTGCAAGTGTTGATGACCGGCACGTAAATGCACCCCAGGGTTCATTAATCATGGAAATCACTCCGGGACCCCAAAACAGTGAGTAATAGTCCACGAAACCGGCCAGAATTGGCCAGAACTGTCAGTGTTAGTGACAGACACGTAAGCGCACCTTGGGGTTCAGCAAGCATGGAAATCACTTCGGGACCCCAAAATGGTGAGTAATAGTCCCCGAAACGGGTCAGAATCGACAAATACTGCGATTGTTGATGATCGACACGTAAATGCACCCCAGGGTTCGTTAATCGTGAATGTCACTCCGAGACCCCAAAGATGTGAGTAATAGTCCACGAAACCAGCCAGAATCGGCCAGAACTGTCAGTGTTAATGACAGACATGTAAGCGCACTTTTGGGTTCAACAAGCATGGAAATCACTTCGGGACCCCAAAACGGTGAGTAATAGTCCAAGAAACGGGTCAGAATTGACAAATACCGCGATTGTTGATGACCGACACGTAAATGCACCCCAGGGTTCGTTAATCGTGGAAGTCACTCCGGGACCCCAAAGCAGTTAGTAATAATCCATGAAATGGGCCAGAATCAGCCAAAACAGCGAGTGTTGATGACCGACATGTAAGCGCACCTTGGGGTTCAACAACTATGGAAGTCGCTTCGGGGCCACAAAACGGTGAGTAATTGTCCACAAAACGGGTCAGAATCGACAAAAACCGCAAGTGTTGATGACCGACACGTAAATGCACCCCAGGGTTCGTTAATCATGGAAATCACTCCGGGACCCCAAAACAATGAGGAATAGTCCATGAAACGGGTCAGAATCGGCCAAAACTATGAGTGTTGATGATCGACACGTAAATGCACCCCAGGGTTCGTTAATCGTGGAAGTCACTCCGGGACCCCAAAACAGTGAGTAATAGTCGACGAAACGGGCAAGAATAGGCCAAAACTATCAGTGTTGATGACCGACACGCAAGCGCACCTTGGGGTTCAACAAGCATGGAAATCACTTCGGGACCCCAAAAATGTGAGTAATAGTCCATGAAACGGGCCAGAATCTATAAAAACCGCAAGTGTTGATGACCGACACGTAAGTGCACCTTGGGGTTCAACAAGCATGGAAATCACTTCGGGACCCGAAAACGGTGAGTAATAGTCCATGAAATGGGTCAGAATAGACAAAAACCGCGAGTGTTGATGACCGACACATAAACGCACCCCAGGGTTTGTTAATCGTGGAAGTCACTCCAGGACACCAAAACACTGAGTACTAGTCCACGAAATGGGCCAGAATCAGCCAAAACTATCAGTGTTGATGACCAACAGGTAAGCACCTTGGGGTTCAACAAGCATGGAAATCACTTCGGGACCCCAAAACTGTGAGTAATAGTCCACGAAACGGGTCAGAATCGACAAAAACCAGCATGTAAACGCACCCCAGGGTTCGTTAATCGTGGAAATCACCCCAGGACCCCAAAACAGTGAGTAATAGTCCATGAAACGGGCCAGAATCAGCCAAAATAGGGAGTGTTGATGACCAACATGTAAGCGCACCTTGGGGTTCAACAACTATGGAAATTGCTTCGGGGCCACAAAACGGTGAGTAATAGTCCATGAAACGGGTCAGAATCGGCCAAAACTGTGAGTGTTGATGACCGACACGTATACGCACCCCAGGGTTCGTTAATCGTGGAAGTCACTCCGGGACCCCAAAACAGTGAGTTGTCCACGAAACCGGCCAGAACTGTCAGTGTTAATGACAGACACGTAAGCGCACCTTGGGGTTCAACAAGCATGAAAATCACTTCGGAACCCCAAAACGGTGAGTAATAGTCCACGAAACGGGTCAGAATTGACAAATACCACGATTGTTGATGACCGAGAAGTAAATGCACGCCACGGTTCGTTAATCGTTGAAGTCACTCCGGGACCCCAAAACAGTGAGTAATAGTCCATGAAACGGGTCAGAATCGACAAAAACCATAAGTGTTGATGACCGACACGTAAACGCACCCCAGGGTTCGTTAATCATGGAAATCACTCCGGGACCCCAAAACAGTGAGTAATAGTCCATGAAACGGGTCAGAATCGGCCAAAACTATGAGTGTTGATGACCGACACGTAAATGCACCCCAGGGTTCGTTAATCGTGGAAGTCACTACGGGACCCCAAAACAGTGAGTAATTGTCCATGAAACGGGTCAGAATCGGCCAAAACTGTGAGTGTTGATGACCGACACGTAAATGCACCCCAGGGTTCCTTAATCGTGGAAGTCACTCCGGGACCCCAAAACAGTGAGTTGTCCACGAAACCGGCCAGAACTGTCAGTGTTAATGACAGACACGTAAGCGCACCTTGGGGTTCAACAAGCATGGAAATCACTTCGGGACCCTAAAACGGTGAGTAATAGTCCACGAAACAGGTCAGAATTGAGAAATACCACGATTGTTGATGACCAAGACGTAAATGCACGCCAGGGTTCGTTAATCGTTGAAGTCACTCCGGGACCCCAAAACAGTGAGTAATAGTCCATGAAACGGGTCAGAATCGACAAAAACCACAAGTGTTGATGACCAACACGTAAACGCACCCCAGGGTTCGTTAATCATGGAAATCACTCCGGGACCCCAAAACAGTGAGTAATAGTCCATGAAACGGGTCAGAATCGGCCAAAACTGTGAGTGTTGATGACCGACACGTAAGTGCACCCCAGGGTTCGTTAATCGTGGAAGTCACTCCGGGACCCCAAAACAGTGAGTAATAGTCCATGAAACGGGCCAGAATCAGCCAAAACTGCGAGTGTTAATGACAGACACGTAAGCACACCTTGGGTTCAACAAGCATGGAAATCACTTCGGCACCCCAAAACGGTGAGTAATAGTCCACGAAACGGGTCAGAATCGACAAAAACCGCGATTGTTGATGACCGATACGTAAATGCACCCCGGGGTTCGTTAATCGTGGAAGTCACTCCGGGACCCCAAAATAGTGAGTAATAGTCCATGAAACGGGCCCGAATCGGCCAAATCTGTCAGTGTTGATGACCGACACGTAAGCGCACCTTGGGGTTCAACAAGCATGGAAATCATTTCGGGACCCCAAAACGGTGAGTATTTGTCCATAAAACGGGTCAGAATCGACAAAAAACACAAGTGTTGATGACCGACACGTAAACGCACCCTAGGGTTCGTTAATCATGGAAATCACTACGGGAACCCAAAACAGTGAGTAATAGTCCATCCAACGGGTCAGAATCGGCCAAAACTGTGAGTGTTGATGACCGACACGTAAATGCACCCCAAGGTTTGTTAATCTTGGAAGTCACTCCGGGACCCCAAAACAGTAAGTAATAGTCCACGAAACGGTCCAGAATCGGCCAATACTGTCAGTATTGATGACCGACACGTAAGCGCACCTTGGGGTTCAACAAGCATGGAAATCACTTCGGCAGCCCAAAACGGTGAGTAATAGTCCACGAAACGGGTCAGAATCGACAAAAACCGTGATTGTTGATGACCGACACGTAAATGCACCCCAGGGTTCGTTAATCACGAAATCACTCCGGGACCCCAAAACAGTGAGTAATAGTCCACGAAAGGGGCCAGAATCGGCCAGAACTGTCAGTGTTAATGACAGACACGTAAGCACACCTTGGGGTTCAACAAGCATGGAAATCACTTCGGGACCCCAAAACGGTGAGTAATAGTCCACGAAATGGGTCAGAATCGACAAATACCGCGATTGTTGATGACCGACACGTAAATGCAACCCAGGGTTCGTTAATCGTGGAAGTCTCTCCGGGACCCCAAAACAGTGAGTAATAGTCCATGAAACCGGCCAGAATCAGCCAAAATAGCGAGTGTTGATGACCGACATCTAAGCCCACCTTGGGGTTCAATAACTATGGAAATCACTTCGGGGCCACAAAACGGTGAGTAATAGTCCATGAAACGGGTCAGAATCGGCTAAAACTGTGAGTGTTGATGACCGACACGTATACGCACACCAGGGTTCGTTAATCGGGGAAGTCACTCCGGGACCCCAAAACAGTGAGTAATAGTCCATGAAACCGGCCAGAATCGGCCAGAACTGTCAGTGTTAATGACAGACACGTAACCGCACCTTGGGGTTCAACAAGCATGGAAAATCACTTCGGGACCCCAAAAAGGTGAGTAATAGTCCACGAAACGGGTCAGAATTGACAAATACCGTGATAGTTGATGACCGAGATGTAAATGCACCCCAGGGTTCGTTAATTGTGGAAATCACTCTGGGACCCCAAAACAGTGAGTAATAGTCCATGAAACGGGTCAGAATCGGCCAAAACTGTGAGTATTGATGACCGACACGTAAATGCACCCCAGGGTTCGTTAATCGTGGAAGTCACTCCGGGACCCCAAAACAGTGAGTAATAGTCCATGAAACGGGCCAGAATCAGCCAAAAAAGCGAGTGTTAATGACAGACACGTAAGCGCACCTTGGGGTTCAACAAGCATGGAAATCACTTCGGCACCCCAAAACGGTGAGTAATTGTCCACGAAACGGGTCAGAATCGACAAAAACCGCGATTGTTGATGACTGATACGTAAATGCACCCCAGGGTTCGTTAATCGTGGAAGTCACTCCGGGACCCCAAAACAGTGAGTAATAGTCCATGAAACGGGCCCAAATCGGCCAAATCTATGAGTGCTGATGACCGACACGTAAGCGCACCTTGGGGTTCAACAAGCATGGAAATCACTTCGGGACCCCCAAACGGTGAGTATTTGTCCACAAAACGGGTCAGAATCGACAAAAACCACAAGTGTTGATGACCGACACGTAAACGCACCCCAGGGTTCGTTAATGATGGAAATCACTCCGGGACCCCAAAACAGTGAGTAATAGTCCATGAAACGGGTCAGAATCTGCCAAAACTGTGAGTGTTGATGACCGACACGTAAATGCACCCAGGGTTCGTTAATCATGGAAGTCTCTCCGGGACCCCAAAACAGTGAGTAATAGTCCACAAAACGGTCCAGAATCGGCAAATACTGTCAGTGTTGATGACCGACACGTAAGCGCACCTTGGGGTTCAACAAGCATGGAACTCACATCGGCACCCCAAAACGGTGAGTAATAGTCCACGAAACGGGTCAGAATCGACAAAAACCGCGATTGCTGATGACCGACACGTAAATGCACCCCAGGGTTCGCTAATCGCGGAAGTCACTCCGGGACCCCAAAACAGTGAGTAATAGTCCACGAAACGGGTCAGAATTGACCAAAACCGCAAGTGTTGATGACCGGCACGTAAACGCACCCAAGGGTTCATTAATCATGGAAATCACTCCGGGACCCCAAAACAGTGAGTAATAGTCCACGAAACCGGCCAGAATTGGCCAGAACTGTCAGTGTTAGTGACAGACATAAGCGCACCTTGGGGTTCAACAAGCATGGAAATCACTTCGGGACCCCAAAACGGTGAGTAATAGTCCACGAAACGGGTCAGAATCGACAAATACCGCGATTGTTGATGATCGACACGTAAATGCACCCCAGGGTTCATTAATCGTGGAAATCACTCCGAGACCCCAAAGATGTGAGTAATAGTCCATGAAACCAGCCAGAATCGGCCAGAACTGTCAGTGTTAATGACAGACACGTAAGCACACCTTGGGTTCAACAAGCATGGAAATCACTTCGGCACCCCAAAACGGTGAGTAATAGTCCATGAAACGGGTCAGAATCGACAAAAACCGCGATTGTTGATGACCGATACGTAAATGCACCCCTGGGTTCGTTAATCGTGGAAGTCACTCCGGGACCCCAAAACAGTGAGTAATAGTCCATGAAACGGGCCCGAATCGGCCAAATCGGTCAGTGTTGATGACCGACACGTAAGTGCACCTTGGGGTTAAACAAGCATGGAAATCACTTCGGGACCCCAAAACGGTGAGTATTTGTCCATAAAACGGGTCAGAATCGACAAAAACCACAAGTGTTGATGACCGACACGTAAACGCACCCCAGGGTTTGTTAATCATGGAAATCACTCCGGGACCCCAAAACAGTGAGTAATAGTCCATGCAACGGGTCAGAATCGGCCAAAACTGTGAGTGTTGATGACCGACACGTAAATGCACCCCAAGGTTCGTTAATCTTGGAAGTCACTCCGGGACCCCAAAACAGTAAGTAATAGTCCACGAAACGGTCCAGAATCGGCCAATACTGTCAGTATTGATGACCGACACATAAGCGCACCTTGGGGTTCAACAAGCATGGAAATCACTTCGGCAGCCCAAAACGGTGAGTAATAGTCCACGAAACGGGTCAGAATCGACAAAAACCGTGATTGTTGATGACTGACACGTAAATGCACCCCAGGGTTCGTTAATCGCGAAATCACTCCGGGACCCCCAAACAGTGAGTAATAGTCCACGAAAGGGGCCAGAATCAGCCAGAACTGTCAGTGTTAATGACAGACACGTAAGCACACCTTGGGGTTCAACAAGCATGGAAATCACTTCGGGACCCCAAAACGGTGAGTAATAGTCCACGAAACGGGTCAGAATCAACAAATACCACGATTGTTGATGACCGACACGTAAATGCAGCCCAGGGTTCGTTAATCGTGGAAGTCACTCCGGGACCCCAAAACAGTGAGTAATAGTCCATGAAACGGGCCAGAATCAGCCAAAATAGCGAGTGTTGATGACCGACATCTAAGCGCACCTTGGGGTTCAACAACTATGGAAATCACTTCGGGGCCACAAAACGGTGAGTAATAGTCCATGAAACGGGTCAGAATCGGCTAAAACTGTGAGTGTTGATGACCGACACGTATACGCACACCAGGGTTCGTTAATTGGGGAAGTCACTTCGGGACCCCAAAACAGTGAGTAATAGTCCATGAAACCGGCCAGAATCGGCCAGAACTGTCAGTGTTAATGACAGACACGTAAGCGCACCTTGGGGTTCAACAAGCATGGAAAATCACTTCGGGACCCCAAAAAGGTGAGTAATAGTCCACGAAACGGGTCAGAATTGACAAATACCGCGATAGTTGATGACCGAGACGTAAATGCACCCCAGGGTTCGTTAATCGTGGAAATCACTCCGGGACCCCAAAACAGTGAGTAATAGTCCATGAAACGGGTCAGAATCGGCCAAAACTGTGAGTGTTGATGACCGACACGTAAATGCACCCCAGGGTTCGTTAATCGTGGAAGTCACTCCGGGACCCCAAAACAGTGAGTAATAGTCCATGAAACGGGCCAGAATCAGCCAAAAATGCGAGTGTTAATGACAGACACGTAAGCGCACCTTGGGGTTCAACAAGCATGGAAATCACTTCGGCACCCCAAAACGGTGAGTAATTGTCCACGAAACGGGTCAGAATCGACAAAAACCGCGATTGTTGATGACTGATACGTAAATGCACCCCAGGGTTCGTTAATCGTGGAAGTCACTCCAGGACCCCAAAACAGTGAGTAATAGTCCATGAAACGGGCCCAAATCGGCCAAATCTGTGAGTGTTGATGACCGACATGTAAGCGCACCTTGGGGTTCAACAAGCATGGAAATCACTTCGGGACCCCAAAACGGTGAGTATTTGTCCACAAAACGGGTCAGAATCGACAAAACCACAAGTGTTGATGACCGACACGTAAACGCACCCCAGGGTTCGTTAATGATGGAAATCACTCCGGGACCCCAAAACAGTGAGTAATAGTCCATGAAACGGGTCAGAATCTGCCAAAACTGTGAGTGTTGATGACCGACACGTAAATGCACCCAGGGTTCGTTAATCATGGAAGTCTCTCCGGGACCCCAAAACAGTGAGTAATAGTCCACGAAACGGTCCAGAATCGGCAAATACTGTCAGTGTTGATGACCAACACGTAAGCGCACCTTGGGGTTCAACAAGCATGGAAATCACATCGGCACCCCAAAACGGTGAGTAATAGTCCACGAAACGGGTCAGAATCGACAAAAACCGCGATTGCTGATGACTGACACGTAAATGCACCCCAGGGTTCGCTAATCGCGGAAGTCACTCCGGGACCCCTAAACAGTGAGTAGTAGTCCACGAAACGGGTCAAAATTGACCAAAACCGCAAGTGTTGATGACCGGCACGTAAACGCACCCCAGGGTTCATTAATCATGGAAATCACTCCGGGACCCCAAAACAGTGAGTAATAGTCCACGAAACCGGCCAGAATTGGCCAGAACTGTCAGTGTTGGTGACAGACATAAGCGCAACTTGGGGTTCAACAAGCATGGAAATCACTTCGGGACCCCAAAACGGTGAGTAATAGTCAACGAAACGGGTCAGAATCGACAAATACCGCGATTGTTGATGATCGACACGTAGATGCACCCCAGGGTTCGTTAATCGTGGAAATCACTCCGAGACCCCAAAGATGTGAGTAATAGTCCACGAAACCAGCCAGAATCGGCCAGAACCGTCAGTGTTAATGACAGACACGTAAGCACATCTTGGGTTCAACAAGCATGGAAATCACTTCGGCACCCCAAAACGGTGAGTAATAGTCCATGAAACGGGTCAGAATCGACAAACACCGCGATTGTTGATGACCGATACGTAAATGCACCCCAGGGTTCGTTAATCGTGGAAGTCACTCCGGGACCCCAAAACAGTGAGTAATAGTCCATGAAACGGGCCCGAATCGGCCAAATCTGTCAGTGTTGATGACCGACACGTAAGTGCACCTTGGGGTTCAACAAGCATGGAAATCACTTCGGGACCCCAAAACGGTGAGTATTTGTCCATAAAACGGGTCAGAATCGACAAAAACCACAAGTGTTGATGACCGACACGTAAACGCACCCCAGGGTTCGTTAATCATGGAAATCACTCCGGGACCCCAAAACAGTGAGTAATAGTCCATGCAACGGGTCAGAATCGGCCAAAACTGTGAGTGTTGATGACCGACACGTAAATGCACCCCAAGGTTCGTTAATCTTGGAAGTCACTCCGGGACCCCAAAATAGTAAGTAATAGTCCACGAAACGGTCCAGAATCGGCCAATACTGTCAGTATTGATGACCGACACGTAAGCGCACCTTGGGGTTCAACAAGCATGGAAATCACTTCGGCAGCCCAAAACGGTGAGTAATAGTCCACGAAACGGGTCAGAATCGACGAAAACCGTGATTGTTGATGACTGACACGTAAATGCCCCCCAGGGTTCGTTAATCGCGAAATCACTCCGGGACCCCAAAACAGTGAGTAATAGTCCACGAAAGGGGCCAGAATCGGCCAGAACTGTCAATGTTAATGACAGACACGTAAGCACACCTTGGGGTTCAACAAGCATGGAAATCACTTCGGGACCCCAAAACGGTGAGTAATAGTCCACGAAACGGGTCAGAATCGACAAATACCGCGATTGTTGATGACCGACACGTAAATGTAGCCCAGGGTTCGTTAATCGTGGAAGTCACTCCGGGACCCCAAAACAGTGAGTAATAGTCCATGAAACGGGCCAGAATCAGCCAAAATAGCGAGTGTTGATGACCGACATCTAAGCGCACCTTGGGGTTCAACAACTATGGAAATCACTTCGGGGCCACAAAACGGTGAGTAATAGTCCATGAAACGGGTCAGAATCGGCTAAAACTGTGAGTGTTGATGACCGACACGTATACGCACACCAGGGTTCGTTAATCGGGGAAGTCACTCCGGGACCCCAAAACAGTGAGTAATAGTCCATGAAACCGGCCAGAATCGGCCAGAACTGTCAGTGTTAACGACAGACACGTAAGCGCACCTTGGGGTTCAACAAGCATGGAAAATCACTTCGGGACCCCAAAAAGGTGAGTAATAGTCCACGAAACGGGTCAGAATTGACAAATACCGCGATAGTTGATGACCGAGACGTAAATGCACCCCAGGGTTCGTTAATCGTGGAAATCACTCCGGGACCCCAAAACAGTTAGTAATAGTCCACGAAACGGGTCAGAATCGGCCAAAACTGTGAGTGTTGATGACCGACACGTAAATGCACCCCAGGGTTCGTTAATCGTGGAAGTCACTTCGGGACCCCAAAACAGTGAGTAATAGTCCATGAAACGGGCCAGAATTAGCCAAAAATGCGAGTGTTAATGACAGACACGTAAGCGCACCTTGGGGTTCAACAAGCATGGAAATCACTTCGGCACCCCAAAACGGTGAGTAATTGTCCACGAAACGGATCAGAATCGACAAAAACCGCGATTGTTGATGACTGATACGTAAATGCACCCCAGGGTTCGTTAATCGTGGAAGTCACTCCGGGACCCCAAAACAGTGAGTAATAGTCCATGAAACGGGCCCAAATCGGCCAAATCTGTGAGTGTTGATGACCGACATGTAAGCGCACCTTGGGGTTCAACAAGCATGGAAATCACTTCGGGACACCAAAACGGTGAGTATTTGTCCACAAAACGGGTCAGAATCGACAAAAACCACAAGTGTTGATGACCGACACGTAAACGCACCCCAGGGTTCGTTAATGATGGAAATCACTCCGGGACCCCAAAACAGTGAGTAATAGTCCATGAAACGGGTCAGAATCTGCCAAAACTGTGAGTGTTGATGACCGACACGTAAATGCACCCAGGGTTCGTTAATCATGGAAGTCTCTCCGGGACCCCAAAACAGTGAGTAATAGTCCACGAAACGGTCCAGAATCGGCAAATACTGTTAGTGTTGATGACCGACACGTAAGCGCACCTTGGGGTTCAACAAGCATGGAAATCACATCGGCACCCCAAAACGGTGAGTAATAATCCACGAAACGGGTCAGAATCGACAAAAACCGCGATTGCTGATGACCGACACGTAAATGCACCCCAGGGTTCGCTAATCGCGGAAGTCACTTCGGGACCCCAAAACAGTGAGTAATAGTCCACGAAACGGGTCAGAATTGACCAAAACCGCAAGTGTTGATGACCGGCACGTAAACGCACCCCAGGGTTCATTAATCATGGAAATCACTCCGGGACCCCAAAACAGTGAGTAATAGTCCACGAAACCGGCCAGAATTGGCCAGAACTGTCAGTGTTAGTGACAGACACGTAAGCGCACCTTGGGGTTCAACAAGCATGGAAATCACTTCGGGACCCCAAAACGGTGAGTAATAGTCCACGAAACGGGTCAGAATCGACAAAAACCGCGATTGCTGATGACTGACACGTAAATGCACCCCAGGGTTCGCTAATCACGGAAGTCACTCCGGGACCCCTAAACAGTGAGTAATAGTCCACGAAACGGGTCAGAATTGACCAAAACCGCAAGTGTTGATGACCGGCACGTAAACGCACCCCAGGGTTCATTAATCATGGAAATCACTCCGGGACCCCAAAACAGTGAGTAATAGTCCACGAAACCGGCCAGAATTGGCCAGAACTGTCAGTGTTGGTGACAGACATAAGCGCACCTTGGGGTTCAACAAGCATGGAAATCACTTCGGGACCCCAAAACGGTGAGTAATAGTCCACGAAACGGGTCAGAATCGACAAATACCGCGATTGTTGATGATCGACACGTAAATGCACCCCAGGGTTCGTTAATCGTGGAAATCACTCCGAGACCCCAAAGATGTGAGTAATAGTCCACGAAACCAGCCAGAATCGGCCAGAACCGTCAGTGTTAATGACAGACACGTAAGCACATCTTGGGTTCAACAAGCATGGAAATCACTTCGGCACCCCAAAACGGTGAGTAATTGTCCACGAAACGGGTCAGAATCGACAAAAACCGCGATTGTTGATGACTGATACGTAAATGCACCCCAGGGTTCGTTAATCGTGGAAGTCACTCCGGGACCCCAAAACAGTGAGTAATAGTCCATGAAACGGGCCCAAATCGGCCAAATCTGTGAGTGTTGATGACCGACATGTAAGCGCACCTTGGGGTTCAACAAGCATGGAAATCACTTCGGGACACCAAAACGGTGAGTATTTGTCCACAAAACGGGTCAGAATCGACAAAAACCACAAGTGTTGATGACCAACACGTAAACGCACCCCAGGGTTCGTTAATGATGGAAATCACTCCGGGACCCCAAAACAGTGAGTAATAGTCCATGAAACGGGTCAGAATCTGCCAAAACTGTGAGTGTTGATGACCGACACGTAAATGCACCCAGGGTTCGTTAATCATGGAAGTCTCTCCGGGACCCCAAAACAGTGAGTAATAGTCCACGAAACGGTCCAGAATCGGCAAATACTGTTAGTGTTGATGACCGACATGTAAGCGCACCTTGGGGTTCAACAAGCATGGAAATCACATCGGCACCCCAAAACGGTGAGTAATAATCCACGAAACGGGTCAGAATCGACAAAAACCGCGATTGCTGATGACCGACACGTAAATGCACCCCAGGGTTCGCTAATCGCGGAAGTCACTTCGGGACCCCAAAACAGTGAGTAATAGTCCACGAAACGGGTCAGAATTGACCAAAACCGCAAGTGTTGATGACCGGCACGTAAACGCACCCCAGGGTTCATTAATCATGGAAATCACTCCGGGACCCCAAAACAGTGAGTAATAGTCCACGAAACCGGCCAGAATTGGCCAGAACTGTCAGTGTTAGTGACAGACACGTAAGCGCACCTTGGGGTTCAACAAGCATGGAAATCACTTCGGGACCCCAAAACGGTGAGTAATAGTCCACGAAACGGGTCAGAATCGACAAAAACCGCGATTGCTGATGACTGACACGTAAATGCACCCCAGGGTTCGCTAATCGCGGAAGTCACTCCGGGACCCCTAAACAGTGAGTAATAGTCCACGAAACGGGTCAGAATTGACCAAAACCGCAAGTGTTGATGACCGGCACGTAAACGCACCCCAGGGTTCATTAATCATGGAAATCACTCCGGGACCCCAAAACAGTGAGTAATAGTCCACGAAACCGGCCAGAATTGGCCAGAACTGTCAGTGTTGGTGACAGACATAAGCGCACCTTGGGGTTCAACAAGCATGGAAATCACTTCGGGACCCCAAAACGGTGAGTAATAGTCCACGAAACGGGTCAGAATCGACAAATACCGCGATTGTTGATGATCGACACGTAAATGCACCCCAGGGTTCGTTAATCGTGGAAATCACTCCGAGACCCCAAAGATGTGAGTAATAGTCCACGAAACCAGCCAGAATCGGCCAGAACCGTCAGTGTTAATGACAGACACGTAAGCACATCTTGGGTTCAACAAGCATGGAAATCACTTCGGCACCCCAAAACGGTGAGTAATAGTCCATGAAACGGGTCAGAATCGACAAAAACCGCGATTGTTGATGACCGATACGTAAATGCACCCCAGGGTTCGTTAATCGTGGAAGTCACTCCGGGACCCCAAAACAGTGAGTAATAGTCCATGAAACGGGCCCGAATCGGCCAAATCTGTCAGTGTTGATGACCGACACGTAAGTGCACCTTGGGGTTCAACAAGCATGGAAATCACTTCGGGACCCCAAAACGGTGAGTATTTGTCCATAAAACGGGTCAGAATCGACAAAAACCACAAGTGTTGATGACCGACACGTAAACGCACCCCAGGGTTCGTTAATCATGGAAATCACTCCGGGACCCCAAAACAGTGAGTAATAGTCCATGCAACGGGTCAGAATCGGCCAAAACTGTGAGTGTTGATGACCGACACGTAAATGCACCCCAAGGTTCGTTAATCTTGGAAGTCACTCCGGGACCCCAAAATAGTAAGTAATAGTCCACGAAACGGTCCAGAATCGGCCAATACTGTCAGTATTGATGACCGACATGTAAGCGCACCTTGGGGTTCAACAAGCATGGAAATCACTTCGGCAGCCCAAAACGGTGAGTAATAGTCCACGAAACGGGTCAGAATCGACAAAAACCGTGATTGTTGATGACTGACACGTAAATGCCCCCCAGGGTTCGTTAATCGCGAAATCACTCCGGGACCCCAAAACAGTGAGTAATAGTCCACGAAAGGGGCCAGAATCGGCCAGAACTGTCAATGTTAATGACAGACACGTAAGCACACCTTGGGGTTCAACAAGAATGGAAATCACTTCGGGACCCCAAAACGGTGAGTAATAGTCCACGAAACGGGTCAGAATCGACAAATACCGCGATTGTTGATGACCGACACGTAAATGTAGCCCAGGGTTCGTTAATCGTGGAAGTCACTCCGGGACCCCAAAACAGTGAGTAATAGTCCATGAAACGGGCCAGAATCAGCCAAAATAGCGAGTGTTGATGACCGACATCTAAGCGCACCTTGGGGTTCAACAACTATGGAAATCACTTCGGGGTCACAAAACGGTGAGTAATAGTCCATGAAACGGGTCAGAATCGGCTAAAACTGTGAGTGTTGATGACCGACACGTATACGCACACCAGGGTTCGTTAATCGGGGAAGTCACTCCGGGACCCCAAAACAGTGAGTAATAGTCCATGAAACCGGCCAGAATCGGCCAGAACTGTCAGTGTTAACGACAGACACGTAAGCGCACCTTGGGGTTCAACAAGCATGGAAAATCACTTCGGGACCCCAAAAAGGTGAGTAATAGTCCACGAAACGGGTCAGAATTGACAAATACCGCGATAGTTGATGACCGAGACGTAAATGCACCCCAGGGTTCGTTAATCGTGGAAATCACTCCGGGACCCCAAAACAGTTAGTAATAGTCCACGAAACGGGTCAGAATCGGCCAAAACTGTGAGTGTTGATGACCGACACGTAAATGCACCCCAGGGTTCGTTAATCGTGGAAGTCACTTCGGGACCCCAAAACAGTGAGTAATAGTCCATGAAACGGGCCAGAATTAGCCAAAAATGCGAGTGTTAATGACAGACACGTAAGCGCACCTTGGGGTTCAACAAGCATGGAAATCACTTCGGCACCCCAAAACGGTGAGTAATTGTCCACGAAACGGGTCAGAATCGACAAAAACCGCGATTGTTGATGACTGATACGTAAATGCACCCCAGGGTTCGTTAATCGTGGAAGTCACTCCGGGACCCCAAAACAGTGAGTAATAGTCCATGAAACGGGCCCAAATCGGCCAAATCTGTGAGTGTTGATGACCGACATGTAAGCGCACCTTGGGGTTCAACAAGCATGGAAATCACTTCGGGACACCAAAACGGTGAGTATTTGTCCACAAAACGGGTCAGAATCGACAAAAACCACAAGTGTTGATGACCGACACGTAAACGCACCCCAGGGTTCGTTAATGATGGAAATCACTCCGGGACCCCAAAACAGTGAGTAATAGTCCATGAAACGGGTCAGAATCTGCCAAAACTGTGAGTGTTGATGACCGACACGTAAATGCACCCAGGGTTCGTTAATCATGGAAGTCTCTCCGGGACCCCAAAACAGTGAGTAATAGTCCACGAAACGGTCCAGAATCGGCAAATACTGTTAGTGTTGATGACCGACACGTAAGCGCACCTTGGGGTTCAACAAGCATGGAAATCACATCGGCACCCCAAAACGGTGAGTAATAATCCACGAAACGGGTCAGAATCGACAAAAACCGCGATTGCTGATGACCGACACGTAAATGCACCCCAGGGTTCGCTAATCGCGGAAGTCACTTCGGGACCCCAAAACGGTGAGTATTTGTCCATAAAACGGGTCAGAATCGACAAAAACCACAAGTGTTGATGACCGACACGTAAACGCACCCCAGGGTTCGTTAATCATGGAAATCACTCCGGGACCCCAAAACAGTGAGTAATAGTCCACGAAACCGGCCAGAATTGGCCAGAACTGTCAGTGTTAGTGACAGACACGTAAGCGCACCTTGGGGTTCAACAAGCATGGAAATCACTTCGGGACCCCAAAACGGTGAGTAATAGTCCACGAAACGGGTCAGAATCGACAAATACCGCGATAGTTGATGATCGACACGTAAATGCACCCCAGGGTTCGTTAATCGTGGAAATCACTCCGAGACCCCAAAGATGTGAGTAATAGTCCACGAAACCAGCCAGAATAGGCCAGAACTGTCAGTGTTAATGACAGACACGTAAGCACACCTTGGGTTCAACAAGCATGGAAATCACTTCGGCACCCCAAAACGGTGAGTAATAGTCCACGAAACGTGTCAGAATCGACAAAAACCGCGATTGTTGATGACCGATACGTAAATGCACCCCAGGGTTCGTTAATCGTGGAAGTCACTCCGGGACCCCAAAACAGTGAGTAATAGTCCATGAAACGGGCCCGAATCGGCCAAATCTGTCAGTGTTGATGACCGACACGTAAGTGCACCTTGGGGTTCAACAAGCATGGAAATCACTTCGGGACCCCAAAACGGTGAGTATTTGTACATAAAACGGGTCAGAATCGACAAAACCACAAGTGTTGATGACCGACACGTAAACGCACCCCAGGGTTCGTTAATCATGGATATCACTCCGGGACCCCAAAACAGTGAGTAATAGTCCATGCAACGGGTCAGAATCGGCCAAAACTGTGAGTGTTGATGACCGACACGTAAATGCACCCCAAGGTTCGTTAATCTTGGAAGTCACTCCGGGACCCCAAAACAGTAAGTAATAGTCCACGAAACGGTCCAGAATCGGCCAATACTGTCAGTATTGATGACCGACACGTAAGCGCACCTTGGGGTTCAACAAGCATGGAAATCACTTCGGCAGCCCAAAACGGTGAGTAATAGTCCACGAAACGGGTCAGAATCGACAAAAATCGTGATTGTTGATGACTGACACGTAAATGCACCCCAGGGTTCGTTAATCGCGAAATCACTCCGGGACCCCAAAACAGTGAGTAATAGTCCATGAAAGGGGCCAGAATCGGCCAGAACTGTCAGTGTTAATGACAGACACGTAAGCACACCTTGGGGTTCAACAAGCATGGAAATCACTTCGGGACCCCAAAACGGTGAGTAATAGTCCACGAAACAGGTCAGAATTGAGAAATACCACGATTGTTGATGACCAAGACGTAAATGCACGCCAGGGTTCGTTAATCGTTGAAGTCACTCCGGGACCCCAAAACAGTGAGTAATAGTCCATGAAACGGGCCAGAATCAGCCAAAATAGCGAGTGTTGATGACAGACATCTAAGCGCACCTTGGGGTTCAACAACTATGGAAATCACTTCGGGGCCACAAAACGGTGAGTAATAGTCCATGAAACATGTCAGAATCGGCTAAAACTGTGAGTGTTGATGACCGACACGTATACGCACACCAGGGTTCGTTAATCGGGGAAGTCACTCCGGGACCCCAAAACAGTGAGTAATAGTCCATGAAACCGGCCAGAATCGGCCAGAACTGTCAGTGTTAATGACAGACACGTAAGCGCACCTTGGGGTTCAACAAGCATGGAAAATCACTTCGGGACCCCAAAAAGGTGAGTAATAGTCCACGAAACGGGTCAGAATTGACAAATACCGCGATAGTTGATGACCGAGACGTAAATGCACCCCAGGGTTCGTTAATCATGGAAATCACTCCGGGACCCCAAAACAGTGAGTAATAGTCCATGAAACGGGTCAGAATCGGCCAAAACTGTGAGTGTTGATGACCGACACGTAAATGCACCCCAGGGTTCGTTAATCGTGGAAGTCACTCCGGGACCCCAAAACAGTGAGTAATAGTCCATGAAACGGGCCAGAATCAGCCAAAAATGCGAGTGTTAATGACAGACACGTAAGCGCACCTTGGGGTTCAACAAGCATGGAAATCACTTCGGCACCCCAAAACGGTGAGTAATTGTCCACGAAACGGGTCAGAATCGACAAAAACCGCGATTGTTGATGACTGATACGTAAATGCACCCCAGGGTTCGTTAATCGTGGAAGTCACTCCGGGACCCCAAAACAGTGAGTAATAGTCCATGAAACGGGCCCAAATCGGCCAAATCTGTCAGTGTTGATGACCGACATGTAAGCGCACCTTGGGGTTCAACAAGCATGGAAATCACTTCGGGACCCCAAAACGGTGAGTATTTGTCCACAAAACGGGTCAGAATCGACAAAAACCACAAGTGTTGATGACCGACACGTAAACGCACCCCAGGGTTCGTTAATGATGGAAATCACTCCGGGACCCCAAAACAGTGAGTAATAGTCCATGAAACGGGTCAGAATCTGCCAAAACTGTGAGTGTTGATGACCGACACGTAAATGCACCCAGGGTTCGTTAATCATGGAAGTCTCTCCAGGACCCCAAAACAGTGAGTAATAGTCCACGAAACGGTCCAGAATCGGCAAATACTGTCAGTGTTGATGACCGACACGTAAGCGCACCTTAGGGTTCAACAAGCATGGAAATCACATCGGCACCCCAAAACGGTGAGTAATAATCCACGAAACGGGTCAGAATCGACAAAACCCGCGATTGCTGATGACCGACACGTAAATGCACCCCAGGGTTCGCTAATCGCGGAAGTCACTCCGGGACCCCAAAACAGTGAGTAATAGTCCACGAAACGGGTCAGAATTGACCAAAACCGCAAGTGTTGATGACCGGCACGTAAACGCACCCCAGGGTTCATTAATCATGGAAATCACTCCGGGACCCCCAAACAGTGAGTAATAGTCCACGAAACCGGCCAGAATTGGCCAGAACTGTCAGTGTTAGTGACAGACACGTAAGCGCACCTTGGGGTTCAACAAGCATGGAAATCACTTCGGGACCCCAAAACGGTGAGTAATAGTCCAGGAAACGGGTCAGAATCGACAAATACCGCGATTGTTGATGATCGACACGTAAATGCACCCCAGGGTTCGTTAATCGTGGAAATCACTCCGAGACCCCAAAGATGTGAGTAATAGTCCACGAAACCAGCCAGAATCGGCCAGAACTGTCAGTGTTAATGACAGACACGTAAGCACACCTTGGGTTCAACAAGCATGGAAATCACTTCAGCACCCCAAAACGGTGAGTAATAGTCCACGAAACGGGTCAGAATCGACAAAAACCGCGATTGTTGATGACCGATACGTAAATGCACCCCAGGGTTCGTTAATCGTGGAAGTCACTCCGGGACCCCAAAACAGTGAGTAATAGTCCATGAAACGGGCCCGAATCGGCCAAATCTGTCAGTGTTGATGACCAACACGTAAGTGCACCTTGGGGTTCAACAAGCATGGAAATCACTTCGGGACCCCAAAACGGTGAGTATTTGTACATAAAACGGGTCAGAATCGACAAAACCACAAGTGTTGATGACCGACACGTAAACGCACCCCAGGGTTCGTTAATCATGGATATCACTCCGGGACCCCAAAACAGTGAGTAATAGTCCATGCAACGGGTCAGAATCGGCCAAAACTGTGAGTGTTGATGACCGACATGTAAATGCACCCCAAGGTTCGTTAATCTTGGAAGTCACTCCGAGACCCCAAAACAGTAAGTAATAGTCCACGAAACGGTCCAGAATCGGCCAATACTGTCAGTATTGATGACCGACACGTAAGCGCACCTTGGGGTTCAACAAGCATGGAAATCACTTCGGCAGCCCAAAACGGTGAGTAATAGTCCACGAAACGGGTCAGAATCGACAAAAATCGTGATTGTTGATGACTGACACGTAAATGCACCCCAGGGTTCGTTAATCGCGAAATCACTCCGGGACCCCAAAACAGTGAGTAATAGTCCATGAAAGGGGCCAGAATCGGCCAGAACTGTCAGTGTTAATGACAGACACGTAAGCACACCTTGGGGTTCAACAAGCATGGAAATCACTTCGGGACCCCAAAACGGTGAGTAATAGTCCACGAAACAGGTCAGAATTGAGAAATACCACGATTGTTGATGACCAAGACGTAAATGCACGCCAGGGTTCGTTAATCGTTGAAGTCACTCCGGGACCCCAAAACAGTGAGTAATAGTCCATGAAACGGGCCAGAATCAGCCAAAATAGCGAGTGTTGATGACAGACATCTAAGCGCACCTTGGGGTTCAACAACTATGGAAATCACTTCGGGGCCACAAAACGGTGAGTAATAGTCCATGAAACATGTCAGAATCGGCTAAAACTGTGAGTGTTGATGACCGACACGTATACGCACACCAGGGTTCGTTAATCGGGGAAGTCACTCCGGGACCCCAAAACAGTGAGTAATAGTCCATGAAACCGGCCAGAATCGGCCAGAACTGTCAGTGTTAATGACAGACACGTAAGCGCACCTTGGGGTTCAACAAGCATGGAAAATCACTTCGGGACCCCAAAAAGGTGAGTAATAGTCCACGAAACGGGTCAGAATTGACAAATACCGCGATAGTTGATGACCGAGACGTAAATGCACCCCAGGGTTCGTTAATCATGGAAATCACTCCGGGACCCCAAAACAGTGAGTAATAGTCCATGAAACGGGTCAGAATCGGCCAAAACTGTGAGTGTTGATGACCGACACGTAAATGAACCCCAGGGTTCGTTAATCGTGGAAGTCACTCCGGGACCCCAAAACAGTGAGTAATAGTCCATGAAACGGGCCAGAATCAGCCAAAAATGCGAGTGTTAATGACAGACACGTAAGCGCACCTTGGGGTTCAACAAGCATGGAAATCACTTCGGCACCCCAAAACGGTGAGTAATTGTCCACGAAACGGGTCAGAATCGACAAAAACCGCGATTGTTGATGACTGATACGTAAATGCACCCCAGGGTTCGTTAATCGTGGAAGTCACTCCGGGACCCCAAAACAGTGAGTAATAGTCCATGAAATGGGCCCAAATCGGCCAAATCTGTCAGTGTTGATGACCGACATGTAAGCGCACCTTGGGGTTCAACAAGCATGGAAATCACTTCGGGACCCCAAAACGGTGAGTATTTGTCCACAAAACGGTTCAGAATCGACAAAAACCACAAGTGTTGATGACCGACACGTAAACGCACCCCAGGGTTCGTTAATGATGGAAATCACTCCGGGACCCCAAAACAGTGAGTAATAGTCCATGAAACGGGTCAGAATCTGCCAAAACTGTGAGTGTTGATGACCGACACGTAAATGCACCCAGGGTTCGTTAATCATGGAAGTCTCTCCGGGACCCCAAAACAGTGAGTAATAGTCCACGAAACGGTCCAGAATCGGCAAATACTGTCAGTGTTGATGACCGACATGTAAGCGCACCTTAGGGTTCAACAAGCATGGAAATCACATCGGCACCCCAAAACGGTGAGTAATAATCCACGAAACGGGTCAGAATCGACAAAACCCGCGATTGCTGATGACCGACACGTAAATGCACCCCAGGGTTCGCTAATCGCGGAAGTCACTCCGGGACCCCAAAACAGTGAGTAATAGTCCATGAAACGGGTCAGAATTGACCAAAACCGCAAGTGTTGATGACCGGCACGTAAACGCACCCCAGGGTTCATTAATCATGGAAATCACTCCGGGACCCCCAAACAGTGAGTAATAGTCCACGAAACCGGCCAGAATTGGCCAGAACTGTCAGTGTTAGTGACAGACACGTAAGCGCACCTTGGGGTTCAACAAGCATGGAAATCACTTCGGGACCCCAAAACGGTGAGTAATAGTCCAGGAAACGGGTCAGAATCGACAAATACCGCGATTGTTGATGATCGACACGTAAATGCACCCCAGGGTTCGTTAATCGTGGAAATCACTCCGAGACCCCAAAGATGTGAGTAATAGTCCACGAAACCAGCCAGAATCGGCCAGAACTGTCAGTGTTAATGACAGACACGTAAGCACACCTTGGGTTCAACAAGCATGGAAATCACTTCAGCACCCCAAAACGGTGAGTAATAGTCCACGAAACGGGTCAGAATCGACAAAAACCGCGATTGTTGATGACCGATACGTAAATGCACCCCAGGGTTCGTTAATCGTGGAAGTCACTCCGGGACCCCAAAACAGTGAGTAATAGTCCATGAAACGGGCCCGAATCGGCCAAATCTGTCAGTGTTGATGACCAACACGTAAGTGCACCTTGGGGTTCAACAAGCATGGAAATCACTTCGGGACCCCAAAACGGTGAGTATTTGTACATAAAACGGGTCAGAATCGACAAAAACCACAAGTGTTGATGACCGACACGTAAACGCACCCCAGGGTTCGTTAATCATGGAGATCACTCCGGGACCCCAAAACAGTGAGTAATAGTCCATGCAACGGGTCAGAATCGGCCAAAACTATGAGTGTTGATGACCGACACGTAAATGCACCCCAAGGTTTCTTAATCTTGGAAGTCACTCCGGGACCCCAAAACAGTAAGTAATAGTCCACGAAACGGTCCAGAATCGGCCAATACTGTCAGTATTGATGACCGACACGTAAGCGCACCTTGGGGTTCAACAAGCATGGAAATCACTTCGGCAGCCCAAAACGGTGAGTAATAGTCCATGAAATGGGTCAGAATTGACAAAAACCGTGATTGTTGATGACCGACACGTAAATGCACCCCAGGGTTCGTTAATCGCGAAATCACTCCGGGACCCCAAAACAGTGAGTAATAGTCCACGAAAGGGGCCAGAATCGGCCAGAACTGTCAGTGTTAATGACAGACACGTCAGCACACCTTGGGGTTCAACAAGCATGGAAATCACTTCGGGACCCCAAAACGGTGAGTAATAGTCCACGAAACGGGTCAGAATCGACAAATACCGCGATTGTTGATGACCGACACGTAAATGCAGCCCAGGGTTCGTTAATCGTGGAAGTCACTCCGGGACCCCAAAACAGTGAGTAATAGTCCATGAAACGGGCCAGAATCAGCCAAAATAGCGAGTGTTGATGACCGACATCTAAGCGCACCTTGGGGTTCAACAACTATGGAAATCACTTCGGGGCCAGAAAACGGTGAGTAATAGTCCATGAAACGGGTCAGAATCGGCTAAAACTGTGAGTGTTGATGACCGACACGTATACGGACACCAGGGTTCGTTAATCGGGGAAGTCACTCTGGGACCCCAAAACAGTGAGTAATAGTCCATGAAACCGGCCAGAATCGGCCAGAACTGTCAGTGTTAATGACAGACACGTAAGCGCACCTTGGGGTTCAACAAGCATGGAAAATCACTTCGGGACCCCAAAAAGGTGGGTAATAGTCCACGAAACGGGTCAGAATTGACAAATACCGCGATAGTTGATGACCGAGACGTAAATGCACCCCAGGGTTCGTTAATCGTGGAAATCACTCCGGGACCCCAAAACAGTGAGTAATAGTCCATGAAACGGGTCAGAATCGGCCAAAACTGTGAGTGTTGATGACCGACACGTAAATGCACCCCAGGGTTCGTTAATCGTGGAAGTCACTCTGGGACACCAAAACAGTGCGTAATAGTCCATGAAACTGGCCAGAATCAGCCAAAAATGCGAGTGTTAACGACAGACACGTAAGCGCACCTTGGGGTTCAACAAGCATGGAAATCACTTCGGCACCCGAAAACGGTGAGTAATTGTCCACGAAACGGGTCAGAATCGACAAAAACCGCGATTGTTGATGACTGATACGTAAACGCACCCCAGGGTTCGTTAATCGTGGAAGTCACTCCGGGACCCCAAAACAGTGAGTAATAGTCCATGAAACGGGCCCAAATCGGCCAAATCTGTGAGTGTTGATGATCGACACGTAAGCGCACCTTGGGGTTCAACAAGCATGGAAATCACTTCGGGACCCCAAAACGGTGAGTATTTGTCCACAAAACGGGCCAGAATCGACTAAAACCACAAGTGTTGATGACCGACACATAAACGCACCCCAGGGTTCGTTAATGATGGAAATCACTCCGGGACCCCAAAACAGTGAGTAATAGTCCATGAAACGGGTCAGAATCTGCCAAAACTGTGAGTGTTGATGACCGACACGTAAATGCACCCAGGGTTCGTTAATCATGGTAGTCTCTCCGGGACCCCAAAACAGTGAGTAATAGTCCACGAAACGGTCCAGAATCGGCATATACTGTCAGTGTTGATGACCGACACGTAAGCACACCTTGGGGTTCAACAAGCATGGAAATCTCATCGGCACCCCAAAACGGTGAGTAATAGTCCATGAAACGGGTCAGAATCAATAAAAACCGCGATTGCTGATGACCGACACGTAAATGCACCCCAGGGTTCGCTAATCGCGGAAGTCACTCCGGGACCCCAAAACAGTGAGTAATAGTCCACGAAACGGGTCAGAATTGACCAAAACCGCAAGTGTTGATGACCGGCACGTAAATGCACCCCAGGGTTCATTAATCGTGGAAATCACTCCGGGACCCCAAAACAGTGAGTAATAGTCCACGAAACCGGCCAGAATTGGCCAGAACTGTCAGTGTTAGTGACAGACACGTAAGCGCACCTTGGGGTTCAACAAGCATGGAAATCACTTCGGGACCCCAAAATGGTGAGTAATAGTCCCCGAAACGGGTCAGAATCGACAAATACCGCGATTGTTGATGATCGACACGTAAATGCACCCCAGGGTTCGTTAATCGTGAATGTCACTCCGAGACCCCAAAGATGTGAGTAATAGTCCACGAAACCAGCCAGAATCGGCCAGAACTGTCAGTGTTAATGACAGACATGTAAGCGCACTTTTGGGTTCAACAAGCATGGAAATCACTTCGGGACCCCAAAACGGTGAGTAATAGTCCAAGAAACGGGTCAGAATTGACAAATACCGCGATTGTTGATGACCGACACGTAAATGCACCCCAGGGTTCGTTAATCGTGGAAGTCACTCCGGGACCCCAAAGCAGTTAGTAATAATCCATGAAACGGGCCCGAATCGGCCAAATCTATAAGTGTTGATGACCGACACGTAAGCGCACCTTGGGGTTCGACAAGCATGGAAATCACTTCGGGACCCCAAAACGGAGAGTATTTGTCCACAAAACGGGTCAGAATCGACAAAAACCTCAAATGTTGATGACCGACACGTAAACGCACCCTAGGGTTCGTTAATCATGGAAATCACTCCGGGACCCCAAAACAGTGAGTAATAGTCCATGAAACGGGTCAGAATCGGCCAAAACTGTGCGTGTTGATGACCGACACGTAAATGCACCCCAGGGTTCGTTAATCATGGAAGTCTCTCCGGGACCCCAAAACAGTGAGTAATAGTGCACGAAACGGGTCAGAATTGACAAAAACCGCAAGTGTTGATGACCGGCACGTAAACGCACCCCAGGGTTCATTAATCATGGAAATCACTCCGGGACCCCAAAACAGTGAGTAATAGTCCACGAAACCGGCCAGAATTGGCCAGAACTGTCAGTGTTAGTGACAGACACGTAAGCGCACCTTGGGGTTCAACAAGCATGGAAATCACTTCGGGACCCCAAAACGGTGAGTAATAGTCCACGAAACGGGTCAGAATCGACAAATACCGCGATTGTTGATGATCGACACGTAAATGCACCCCAGGGTTCGTTAATCGTGAATGTCACTCCGAGACCCCAAAGATGTGAGTAATAGTCCACGAAACCAGCCAGAATCGGCCAAAACTGTCAGTGTTAATGACAGACATGTAAGCGCACTTTTGGGTTCAACAAGCATGGAAATCACTTCGGGACCCCAAAACGGTGAGTAATAGTCCACGAAACGGGTCAGAATTGACAAATACCGGGATTGTTGATGACCGACACGTAAATGCACCACAGGGTTCGTTAATCGTGGAAGTCACCCCGGGACCCCAAAACTGTGAGTAATAGTCCATGAAACGGGTCAGAATCGACAAAAACCACAAGTGTTGATGACCGACACGTAAACGCACCCCAGGGTTCGTTAATCATGGAAATCACTACAGGACCCCAAAACAGTGAGTAACAGTCCATGAAACGGGTCAGAATCGGCCAAAGCTGTGAGTGTTGATGACCGACACGTAAATGCACCCCAGGGTAGTAATCGTGGAAGTCACTCCGGGACCCCAAAACAGTGAGTAATAGTCCATGAAACGGGCCAGAATCAGCCAAAATAGCGAGTGTTGATGACAGACATCTAAGCGCACCTTGGGGTTCAACAACTATGGAAATCACTTCGGGGCCACAAAACGGTGAGTAATAGTCCATGAAACATGTCAGAATCGGCTAAAACTGTGAGTGTTGATGACCGACACGTAAGCGCACCTTGGGGTTCAACAAGCATGGAAATCACTTCGGGACCCCAAAACGATGAGTATTTGTCCACAAAACGGGCCAGAATCGACAAAAACCACAAGTGTTGATGACCGACACGTAAACGCACCCCAGGGTTCGTTAATGATGGAAATCACTCCGGGACCCCAAAACAGTGAGTAATAGTCCATGAAACGGGTCAGAATCTGCCAAAACTGTGAGTGTTGATGACTGACACGTAAATGCACCCAGGGTTCGTTAATCATGGTAGTCTCTCCGGGACCCCAAAACAGTGAGTAATAGTCCACGAAACGGTCCAGAATCGGCAAATACTGTCAGTGTTGACGACCGACACGTAAGCGCACCTTGGGGTTCAACAAGCATGGAAATCACATCGGCACCCCAAAACGGTGAGTAATAGTCCATGAAACGGGTCAGAATCGACAAAAACCGCGATTGCTGATGACCGACACGTAAATGCACCCCAGGGTTCGCTAATCGCGGAAGTCACTCCGGGACCCCAAAACAATGAGTAATAGTCCACGAAACGGGTCAGAATTGACCAAAACCGCAAGTGTTGATGACCGGCACGTAAATGCACCCCAGGGTTCATTAATCATGGAAATCACTCCGGGACCCCAAAACAGTGAGTAATAGTCCACGAAACCGGCCAGAATTGGCCAAAACTGTCAGTGTTAGTGACAGACACGTAAGCGCACCTTGGGGTTCAACAAGCATGGAAATCACTTCGGGACCCCAAAACGGTGAGTAATAGTCCACGAAACGGGTCAGAATCGACAAATACCGCGATTGTTGATGATCGACACGTAAATGCACCCCAGGGTTCGTTAATCGTGAATGTCACTCCGAGACCCCAAAGATGTGAGTAATAGTCCACGAAACCAGCCAGAATCGGCCAAAACTGTCAGTGTTAATGACAGACATGTAAGCGCACTTTTGGGTTCAACAAGCATGGAAATCACTTCGGGACCCCAAAACGGTGAGTAATAGTCCACGAAACGGGTCAGAATTGACAAATACCGGGATTGTTGATGACCGACACGTAAATGCACCACAGGGTTCGTTAATCGTGGAAGTCACCCCGGGACCCCAAAACTGTGAGTAATAGTCCATGAAACGGGTCAGAATCGACAAAAACCACAAGTGTTGATGACCGACACGTAAACGCACCCCAGGGTTCGTTAATCATGGAAATCACTACAGGACCCCAAAACAGTGAGTAACAGTCCATGAAACGGGTCAGAATCGGCCAAAGCTGTGAGTGTTGATGACCGACACGTAAATGCACCCCAGGGTAGTAATCGTGGAAGTCACTCCGGGACCCCAAAACAGTGAGTAATAGTCCATGAAACGGGCCAGAATCAGCCAAAATAGCGAGTGTTGATGACAGACATCTAAGCGCACCTTGGGGTTCAACAACTATGGAAATCACTTCGGGGCCACAAAACGGTGAGTAATAGTCCATGAAACATGTCAGAATCGGCTAAAACTGTGAGTGTTGATGACCGACACGTAAGCGCACCTTGGGGTTCAACAAGCATGGAAATCACTTCGGGACCCCAAAACGATGAGTATTTGTCCACAAAACGGGCCAGAATCGACAAAAACCACAAGTGTTGATGACCGACACGTAAACGCACCCCAGGGTTCGTTAATGATGGAAATCACTCCGGGACCCCAAAACAGTGAGTAATAGTCCATGAAACGGGTCAGAATCTGCCAAAACTGTGAGTGTTGATGACTGACACGTAAATGCACCCAGGGTTCGTTAATCATGGTAGTCTCTCCGGGACCCCAAAACAGTGAGTAATAGTCCACGAAACGGTCCAGAATCGGCAAATACTGTCAGTGTTGACGACCGACACGTAAGCGCACCTTGGGGTTCAACAAGCATGGAAATCACATCGGCACCCCAAAACGGTGAGTAATAGTCCATGAAACGGGTCAGAATCGACAAAAACCGCGATTGCTGATGACCGACACGTAAATGCACCCCAGGGTTCGCTAATCGCGGAAGTCACTCCGGGACCCCAAAACAATGAGTAATAGTCCACGAAACGGGTCAGAATTGACCAAAACCGCAAGTGTTGATGACCGGCACGTAAATGCACCCCAGGGTTCATTAATCATGGAAATCACTCCGGGACCCCAAAACAGTGAGTAATAGTCCACGAAACCGGCCAGAATTGGCCAAAACTGTCAGTGTTAGTGACAGACACGTAAGCGCACCTTGGGGTTCAACAAGCATGGAAATCACTTCGGGACCCCAAAACGGTGAGTAATAGTCCACGAAACGGGTCAGAATCGACAAATACCGCGATTGTTGATGATCGACACGTAAATGCACCCCAGGGTTCGTTAATCGTGAATGTCACTCCGAGACCCCAAAGATGTGAGTAATAGTCCACGAAACCAGCCAGAACTGTCAGTGTTAATGACAGACATGTAAGCGCACTTTTGGGTTCAACAAGCATGGAAATCACTTCGGGACCCCAAAACGGTGAGTAATAGTCCACGAAACGGGTCAGAATTGACAAATACCGCGATTGTTGATGACCGACACGTAAATGCACCCCAGGGTTCGTTAATCGTGGAAGTCACTCCGGGACCCCAAAGCAGTTAGTAATAATCCATGAAACGGGCCAGAATCAGCCAAAACAGCGAGTGTTGATGACCGACATGTAAGCGCACCTTGGGGTTCAACAACTATGGAAGTCGCTTTGGGGCCACAAAACGGTGAGTAATAGTCCATGAAACGGGTCAGAATCGGCTAAAACTGCGAGTGTTGATGACCAACATGTATACGCACCCCAGGGTTCGTTAATCGTGGAAGTCACTCCGGGACCCCAAAACAGTGAGTAATAATCCACGAAACCGGCCAGAATCGGCCAGAACTGTCAGTGTTAATGACAGACATGTAAGCGCACCTTGGGGTTCAACAAGCATGGAAATCACTTCGGGACCCCAAAACGGTGAGTAATAGTCCACGAAACGGGTCAGAATTGACAAATACCGGGATTGTTGATGACCGACACGTAAATGCACCACAGGGTTCGTTAATCGTGGAAGTCACCCCGAGACCCCAAAACTGTGAGTAATAGTCCATGAAACGGGTCAGAATCGACAAAAACCACAAGTGTTGATGACCGACACGTAAACGCACCCCAGGGTTCGTTAATCATGGAAATCACTACAGGACCCCAAAACAGTGAGTAACAGTCCATGAAACGGGTCAGAATCGGCCAAAGCTGTGAGTGTTGATGACCGACACGTAAATGCACCCCAGGGTAGTAATCGTGGAAGTCACTCCGGGACCCCAAAACAGTGAGTAATAGTCCATGAAACGGGCCAGAATCAGCCAAAATAGCGAGTGTTGATGACAGACATCTAAGCGCACCGTGGGGTTCAACAACTATGGAAATCACTTCGGGGCCACAAAACGGTGAGTAATAGTCCATGAAACATGTCAGAATCGGCTAAAACTGTGAGTGTTGATGACCGACACGTAAGCGCACCTTCGGGTTCAACAAGCATGGAAATCACTTCGGGACCCCAAAACGATGAGTATTTGTCCACAAAACGGGCCAGAATCGACAAGAACCACAAGTGTTGATGACCGACACGTAAACGCACCCCAGGGTTCGTTAATGATGGAAATCACTCCGGGACCCCAAAACAGTGAGTAATAGTCCATGAAACGGGTCAGAATCTGCCAAAACTGTGAGTGTTGATGACCGACACGTAAATGCACCCAGGGTTCGTTAATCATGGTAGTCTCTCCGGGACCCCAAAACAGTGAGTAATAGTCCACGAAACGGTCCAGAATCGGCAAATACTGTCAGTGTTGACGACCGACACGTAAGCGCACCTTGGGGTTCAACAAGCATGGAAATCACATCGGCACCCCAAAACGGTGAGTAATAGTCCATGAAACGGGTCAGAATCGACAAAAACCGCGATTGCTGATGACCGACACGTAAATGCACCCCAGGGTTCGCTAATCGCGGAAGTCACTCCGGGACCCCAAAACAGTGAGTAATAGTCCACGAAACGGGTCAGAATTGACAAAAACCGCAAGTGTTGATGACCGGCACGTAAATGCACCCCAGGGTTCATTAATCATGGAAATCACTCCGGGACCCCAAAACAGTGAGTAATAGTCCACGAAACCGGCCAGAATTGGCCAGAACTGTCAGTGTTAGTGACAGACACGTAAGCGCACCTTGGGGTTCAACAAGCATGGAAATCACTCCGCGACCCCAAAACGGTGAGTAATAGTCCACGAAACGGGTCAGAATCGACAAATACCGCGATTGTTGATGATCGACACGTAAATGCACCCCAGGGTTCGTTAATCGTGAATGTCACTCCGAGACCCCAAAGATGTGAGTAATAGTCCACGAAACCAGCCAGAACTGTCAGTGTTAATGACAGACATGTAAGCGCACTTTTGGGTTCAACAAGCATGGAAATCACTTCGGGACCCCAAAACGGTGAGTAATAGTCCACGAAACGGGTCAGAATTGACAAATACCGCGATTGTTGATGACCGACACGTAAATGCACCCCAGGGTTCGTTAATCGTGGAAGTCACTCCGGGACCCCAAAGCAGTTAGTAATAATCCATGAAACGGGCCAGAATCAGCCAAAACAGCGAGTGTTGATGACCGACATGTAAGCGCACCTTGGGGTTCAACAACTATGGAAGTCGCTTTGGGGCCACAAAACGGTGAGTAATAGTCCATGAAACGGGTCAGAATCGGCTAAAACTGCGAGTGTTGATGACCAACATGTATACGCACCCCAGGGTTCGTTAATCGTGGAAGTCACTCCGGGACCCCAAAACAGTGAGTAATAATCCACGAAACCGGCCAGAATCGGCCAGAACTGTCAGTGTTAATGACAGACATGTAAGCGCACCTTGGGGTTCAACAAGCATGGAAATCACTTCGGGACCCCAAAACGGTGAGTAATAGTCCACGAAACGGGTCAGAATTGACAAATACCGGGATTGTTGATGACCGACACGTAAATGCACCACAGGGTTCGTTAATCGTGGAAGTCACCCCGAGACCCCAAAACTGTGAGTAATAGTCCATGAAACGGGTCAGAATCGACAAAAACCACAAGTGTTGATGACCGACACGTAAACGCACCCCAGGGTTCGTTAATCATGGAAATCACTACAGGACCCCAAAACAGTGAGTAATAGTCCATGAAACGGGTCAGAATCGGCCAAAGCTGTGAGTGTTGATGACCGACACGTAAATGCACCCCAGGGTAGTAATCGTGGAAGTCACTCCGGGACCCCAAAACAGTGAGTAATAGTCCATGAAACGGGCCAGAATCAGCCAAAATAGCGAGTGTTGATGACAGACATCTAAGCGCACCGTGGGGTTCAACAACTATGGAAATCACTTCGGGGCCACAAAACGGTGAGTAATAGTCCATGAAACATGTCAGAATCGGCTAAAACTGTGAGTGTTGATGACCGACACGTAAGCGCACCTTCGGGTTCAACAAGCATGGAAATCACTTCGGGACCCCAAAACGATGAGTATTTGTCCACAAAACGGGCCAGAATCGACAAGAACCACAAGTGTTGATGACCGACACGTAAACGCACCCCAGGGTTCGTTAATGATGGAAATCACTCCGGGACCCCAAAACAGTGAGTAATAGTCCATGAAACGGGTCAGAATCTGCCAAAACTGTGAGTGTTGATGACCGACACGTAAATGCACCCAGGGTTCGTTAATCATGGTAGTCTCTCCGGGACCCCAAAACAGTGAGTAATAGTCCACGAAACGGTCCAGAATCGGCAAATACTGTCAGTGTTGATGACCGACACGTAAGCGCACCTTGGGGTTCAACAAGCATGGAAATCACATCGGCACCCCAAAACGGTGAGTAATAGTCCATGAAACGGGTCAGAATCGACAAAAACCGCGATTGCTGATGACCGACACGTAAATGCACCCCAGGGTTCGCTAATCGCGGAAGTCACTCCGGGACCCCAAAACAGTGAGTAATAGTCCACGAAACGGGTCAGAATTGACAAAAACCGCAAGTGTTGATGACCGGCACGTAAATGCACCCCAGGGTTCATTAATCATGGAAATCACTCCGGGACCCCAAAACAGTGAGTAATAGTCCACGAAACCGGCCAGAATTGGCCAGAACTGTCAGTGTTAGTGACAGACACGTAAGCGCACCTTGGGGTTCAACAAGCATGGAAATCACTCCGCGACCCCAAAACGGTGAGTAATAGTCCACGAAACGGGTCAGAATCGACAAATACCGCGATTGTTGATGATCGACACGTAAATGCACCCCAGGGTTCGTTAATCGTGAATGTCACTCCGAGACCCCAAAGATGTGAGTAATAGTCCACGAAACCAGCCAGAATCGGCCAAAACTGTCAGTGTTAATGACAGACATGTAAGCGCACTTTTGGGTTCAACAAGCATGGAAATCACTTCGGGACCCCAAAACGGTGAGTAATAGTCCACGAAACGGGTCAGAATTGAGAAATACCGCGATTGTTGATGACCGACACGTAAATGCACCCCAGGGTTCGTTAATCGTGGAAGTCACTCCGGGACCCCAAAGCAGTTAGTAATAATCCATGAAACGGGCCAGAATCAGCCAAAACAGCGAGTGTTGATGACCGACATGTAAGCGCACCTTGGGGTTCAACAACTATGGAAGTCGCTTCGGGGCCACAAAACGGTGAGTAATAGTCCATGAAACGGGTCAGAATCGGCTAAAACTGCGAGTGTTGATGACCAACATGTATACGCACCCCAGGGTTCGTTAATCGTGGACGTCACTCCGGGACCCCAAAACAGTGAGTAATAATCCACGAAACCGGCCAGAATCGGCCAGAACTGTCAGTGTTAATGACAGACATGTAAGCGCACCTTGGGGTTCAACAAGCATGGAAATCACTTCGGGACCCCAAAACGGTGAGTAATAGTCCACGAAACGGGTCAGAATTGACAAATACCGGGATTGTTGATGACCGACACGTAAATGCACCACAGGGTTCGTTAATCGTGGAAGTCACCCCGGGACCCCAAAACTGTGAGTAATAGTCCATGAAACGGGTCAGAATCGACAAAAACCACAAGTGTTGATGACCGACACGTAAACGCACCCCAGGGTTCGTTAATCATGGAAATCACTACAGGACCCCAAAACAGTGAGTAATAGTCCATGAAACGGGTCAGAATCGGCCAAAACTGTGAGTGTTGATGACCGACACGTAAATGCACCCCAGGGTAGTAATCGTGGAAGTCACTCCGGGACCCCAAAACAGTGAGTAATAGTCCATGAAACGGGCCAGAATCAGCCAAAACTGCGAGTGTTAATGACAGACACTTAAGCGCACCATGGGGTTCAACAAGCATGGAAATCACTTCGGCACCCCAAAACGGTGAGTAATTGTCCACGAAACGGGTCAGAATCGACAAAAACCGCGATTGTTCATGACCGATACGTAAATGCACCCCAGGGTTCGTTAATCGTGGAAGTCACTCCGGGAACCCAAAACAGTGAGTAATAGTCCATGAAACGGGCCCGAATCGGCCAAATCTATAAGTGTTGATGACCGACACGTAAGCGCACCTTGGGGTTCGACAAGCATGGAAATCACTTCGGGACCCCAAAACGGTGAGTATTTGTCCACAAAACGGGTCAGAATCGACAAAAACCACAAGTGTTGATGACCGACACGTAAACACACCCTAGGGTTCGTTAATCATGGAAATCACTCTGGGACCCCAAAACAGTGAGTAATAGTCAATGAAATGGGTCAGAATCGGCCAAAACTGTGAGTGTTGATGACCGACACGTAAATGCACCCTAGGGTTCGTTAATCAGGGAAGTATCTCCGGGACCCCAAAACAGTGAGTAATAGACCACGAAATAGTTCAGAATCGGCAAATACTGTCAGTGTTGATGACCGACACGTAAACGCACCTTAGGGTTCAACAAGGATGGAAATCACTTCGGCACCCCAAAACAGTGAGTAATAGTCCACGAAACGTGTCAGAATCGACAAAAACCGCGATTGTTGATGACCGACACGTAAATGCACCCCAGGGTTCACTAATCGCGGAAGTCACTCCGGGACCCCAAAACAGTGAGTAATAGTGCACGAAATGGGTCAGAATTGACAAAAACCGCAAGTGTTGATGACCGGCACGTAAACGCACCCCAGGGTTCATTAATCATGGAAATCACTCCGGGACCCCAAAACAGTGAGTAATAGTCCACGAAACCGGCCAGAATTGGCCAGAACTGTCAGTGTTAGTGACAGACACGTAAGCGCACCTTGGGGTTCAACAAGCATGGAAATCACTTCGGGACCCCAAAACGGTGAGTAATAGTTCACGAAACGGGTCAGAATCGACAAATACCGCGATTGTTGATGATCGACACGTAAATGCACCCCAGGGTTCGTTAATCGTGAATGTCACTCCGAGACCCCAAAGATGTGAGTAATAGTCCACGAAACCAGCCAGAATCGGCCAAAACTGTCAGTGTTAATGACAGACATGTAAGCGCACTTTTGGGTTCAACAAGCATGGAAATCACTTCGGGACCCCAAAACGGTGAGTAATAGTCCACGAAACGGGTCAGAATTGAGAAATACCGCGATTGTTGATGACCGACACGTAAATGCACCCCAGGGTTCGTTAATCGTGGAAGTCACTCCGGGACCCCAAAGCAGTTAGTAATAATCCATGAAACGGGCCAGAATCAGCCAAAACAGCGAGTGTTGATGACCGACATGTAAGCGCACCTTGGGGTTCAACAACTATGGAAGTCGCTTCGGGGCCACAAAACGGTGAGTAATAGTCCATGAAACGGGTCAGAATCGGCTAAAACTGCGAGTGTTGATGACCAACATGTATACGCACCCCAGGGTTCGTTAATCGTGGACGTCACTCCGGGACCCCAAAACAGTGAGTAATAATCCACGAAACCGGCCAGAATCGGCCAGAACTGTCAGTGTTAATGACAGACATGTAAGCGCACCTTGGGGTTCAACAAGCATGGAAATCACTTCGGGACCCCAAAACGGTGAGTAATAGTCCACGAAACGGGTCAGAATTGACAAATACCGGGATTGTTGATGACCGACACGTAAATGCACCACAGGGTTCGTTAATCGTGGAAGTCACCCCGGGACCCCAAAACTGTGAGTAATAGTCCATGAAACGGGTCAGAATCGACAAAAACCACAAGTGTTGATGACCGACACGTAAACGCACCCCAGGGTTCGTTAATCATGGAAATCACTACAGGACCCCAAAACAGTGAGTAATAGTCCATGAAACGGGTCAGAATCGGCCAAAACTGTGAGTGTTGATGACCGACACGTAAATGCACCCCAGGGTAGTAATCGTGGAAGTCACTCCGGGACCCCAAAACAGTGAGTAATAGTCCATGAAACGGGCCAGAATCAGCCAAAACTGCGAGTGTTAATGACAGACACTTAAGCGCACCTTGGGGTTCAACAAGCATGGAAATCACTTCGGCACCCCAAAACGGTGAGTAATTGTCCACGAAACGGGTCAGAATCGACAAAAACCGCGATTGTTCATGACCGATACGTAAATGCACCCCAGGGTTCGTTAATCGTGGAAGTCACTCCGGGAACCCAAAACAGTGAGTAATAGTCCATGAAACGGGCCCGAATCGGCCAAATCTATAAGTGTTGATGACCGACACGTAAGCGCACCTTGGGGTTCGACAAGCATGGAAATCACTTCGGGACCCCAAAACGGTGAGTATTTGTCCACAAAACGGGTCAGAATCGACAAAAACCACAAGTGTTGATGACCGACACGTAAACACACCCTAGGGTTCGTTAATCATGGAAATCACTCTGGGACCCCAAAACAGTGAGTAATAGTCAATGAAATGGGTCAGAATCGGCCAAAACTGTGAGTGTTGATGACCGACACGTAAATGCACCCTAGGGTTCGTTAATCAGGGAAGTATCTCCGGGACCCCAAAACAGTGAGTAATAGACCACGAAATAGTTCAGAATCGGCAAATACTGTCAGTGTTGATGACCGACACGTAAACGCACCTTAGGGTTCAACAAGGATGGAAATCACTTCGGCACCCCAAAACAGTGAGTAATAGTCCACGAAACGTGTCAGAATCGACAAAAACCGCGATTGTTGATGACCGACACGTAAATGCACCCCAGGGTTCACTAATCGCGGAAGTCACTCCGGGACCCCAAAACAGTGAGTAATAGTGCACGAAATGGGTCAGAATTGACAAAAACCGCAAGTGTTGATGACCGGCACGTAAACGCACCCCAGGGTTCATTAATCATGGAAATCACTCCGGGACCCCAAAACAGTGAGTAATAGTCCACGAAACCGGCCAGAATTGGCCAGAACTGTCAGTGTTAGTGACAGACACGTAAGCGCACCTTGGGGTTCAACAAGCATGGAAATCACTTCGGGACCCCAAAACGGTGAGTAATAGTTCACGAAACGGGTCAGAATCGACAAATACCGCGATTGTTGATGATCGACACGTAAATGCACCCCAGGGTTCGTTAATCGTGAATGTCACTCCGAGACCCCAAAGATGTGAGTAATAGTCCACGAAACCAGCCAGAATCGGCCAAAACTGTCAGTGTTAATGACAGACATGTAAGCGCACTTTTGGGTTCAACAAGCATGGAAATCACTTCGGGACCCCAAAACGGTGAGTAATAGTCCACGAAACGGGTCAGAATTGACAAATACCGCGATTGTTGATGACCGACACGTAAATGCACCCCAGGGTTCGTTAATCGTGGAAGTCACTCCGGGACCCCAAAGCAGTTAGTAATAATCCATGAAACGGGCCAGAATCAGCCAAAACAGCGAGTGTTGATGACCGACATGTAAGCGCACCTTGGGGTTCAACAACTATGGAAGTCGCTTCGGGGCCACAAAACGGTGAGTAATAGTCCATGAAACGGGTCAGAATCGGCTAAAACTGCGAGTGTTGATGACCAACATGTATACGCACCCCAGGGTTCGTTAATCGTGGACGTCACTCCGGGACCCCAAAACAGTGAGTAATAATCCACGAAACCGGCCAGAATCGGCCAGAACTGTCAGTGTTAATGACAGACATGTAAGCGCACCTTGGGGTTCAACAAGCATGGAAATCACTTCGGGACCCCAAAACGGTGAGTAATAGTCCACGAAACGGGTCAGAATTGACAAATACCGGGATTGTTGATGACCGACACGTAAATGCACCACAGGGTTCGTTAATCGTGGAAGTCACCCCGGGACCCCAAAACTGTGAGTAATAGTCCATGAAACGGGTCAGAATCGACAAAAACCACAAGTGTTGATGACCGACACGTAAACGCACCCCAGGGTTCGTTAATCATGGAAATCACTACAGGACCCCAAAACAGTGAGTAATAGTCCATGAAACGGGTCAGAATCGGCCAAAACTGTGAGTGTTGATGACCGACACGTAAATGCACCCCAGGGTAGTAATCGTGGAAGTCACTCCGGGACCCCAAAACAGTGAGTAATAGTCCATGAAACGGGCCAGAATCAGCCAAAACTGCGAGTGTTAATGACAGACACTTAAGCGCACCTTGGGGTTCAACAAGCATGGAAATCACTTCGGCACCCCAAAACGGTGAGTAATTGTCCACGAAACGGGTCAGAATCGACAAAAACCGCGATTGTTCATGACCGATACGTAAATGCACCCCAGGGTTCGTTAATCGTGGAAGTCACTCCGGGAACCCAAAACAGTGAGTAATAGTCCATGAAACGGGCCCGAATCGGCCAAATCTATAAGTGTTGATGACCGACACGTAAGCGCACCTTGGGGTTCGACAAGCATGGAAATCACTTCGGGACCCCAAAACGGTGAGTATTTGTCCACAAAACGGGTCAGAATCGACAAAAACCACAAGTGTTGATGACCAACACGTAAACACACCCTAGGGTTCGTTAATCATGGAAATCACTCCGGGACCCCAAAACAGTGAGTAATAGTCAATGAAATGGGTCAGAATCGGCCAAAACTGTGAGTGTTGATGACCGACACGTAAATGCACCCTAGGGTTCGTTAATCAGGGAAGTATCTCCGGGACCCCAAAACAGTGAGTAATAGACCACGAAATAGTTCAGAATCGGCAAATACTGTCAGTGTTGATGACCGACACGTAAACGCACCTTAGGGTTCAACAAGGATGGAAATCACTTCGGCACCCCAAAACGGTGAGTAATAGTCCACGAAACGTGTCAGAATCGACAAAAACCGCGATTGTTGATGACCGACACGTAAATGCACCCCAGGGTTCGCTAATCACGGAAGTCACTCCGGGACCCCAAAACAGTGAGTAATAGTGCACGAAATGGGTCAGAATTGACAAAAACCGCAAGTGTTGATGACCGGCACGTAAACGCACCCCAGGGTTCATTAATCATGGAAATCACTCCGGGACCCCAAAACAGTGAGTAATAGTCCACGAAACCGGCCAGAATTGGCCAGAACTGTCAGTGTTAGTGACAGACACGTAAGCGCACCTTGGGGTTCAACAAGCATGGAAATCACTTCGGGACCCCAAAACGGTGAGTAATAGTTCACGAAACGGGTCAGAATCGACAAATACCGCGATTGTTGATGATCGACACGTAAATGCACCCCAGGGTTCGTTAATCGTGAATGTCACTCCGAGACCCCAAAGATGTGAGTAATAGTCCACGAAACCAGCCAGAATCGGCCAAAACTGTAAGTGTTAATGACAGACATGTAAGCGCACTTTTGGGTTCAACAAGCATGGAAATCACTTCGGGACCCCAAAACGGTGAGTAATAGTCCACGAAACGGGTCAGAATTGACAAATACCGCGATTGTTGATGACCGACACGTAAATGCACCCCAGGGTTCGTTAATCGTGGAAGTCACTCCGGGACCCCAAAGCAGTTAGTAATAATCCATGAAACGGGCCAGAATCAGCCAAAACAGCGAGTGTTGATGACCGACATGTAAGCGCACCTTGGGGTTGAACAACTATGGAAGTCGCTTCGGGGCCACAAAACGGTGAGTAATAGTCCATGAAACGGGTCAGAATCGGCTAAAACTGCGAGTGTTGATGACCAACATGTATACGCACCCCAGGGTTCGTTAATCGTGGAAGTCACTCCGGGACCCCAAAACAGTGAGTAATAATCCACGAAACCGGCCAGAATCGGCCAGAACTGTCAGTGTTAATGACAGACATGTAAGCGCACCTTGGGGTTCAACAAGCATGGAAATCACTTCGGGACCCCAAAACGGTGAGTAATAGTCCACGAAACGGGTCAGAATTGACAAATACCGGGATTGTTGATGACCGACACGTAAATGCACCACAGGGTTCGTTAATCGTGGAAGTCACCCCGGGACCCCAAAACTGTGAGTAATAGTCCATGAAACGGGTCAGAATCGACAAAAACCACAAGTGTTGATGACCGACACGTAAACGCACCCCAGGGTTCGTTAATCATGGAAATCACTACAGGACCCCAAAACAGTGAGTAATAGTCCATGAAACGGGTCAGAATCGGCCAAAACTGTGAGTGTTGATGACCGACACGTAAATGCACCCAGGGTAGTAATCGTGGAAGTCACTCCGGGACCCCAAAACAGTGAGTAATAGTCCATGAAACGGGCCAGAATCAGCCAAAACTGCGAGTGTTAATGACAGACACGTAAGCGCACCTTGGGGTTCAGCAAGCATGGAAATCACTTCGGCACCCCAAAACGGTGAGTAATTGTCCACGAAACGGGTCAGAATCGACAAAAACCGCGATTGTTCATGACCGATACGTAAATGCACCCCAGGGTTCGTTAATCGTGGAAGTCACTCCGGGAACCCAAAACAGTGAGTAATAGTCCATGAAACGGGCCCGAATCGGCCAAATCTATAAGTGTTGATGACCGACACGTAAGCGCACATTGGGGTTCGACAAGCATGGAAATCACTTCGGGACCCCAAAACGGTGAGTATTTGTCCACAAAACGGGTCAGAATCGACAAAAACCACAAGTGTTGATGACCGACACGTAAACACACCCTAGGGTTCGTTAATCATGGAAATCACTCCGGGACCCCAAAACAGTGAGTAATAGTCCATGAAATGGGTCAGAATCGGCCAAAACTGTGAGTGTTGATGACCGACACGTAAATGCACCCTAGGGTTCGTTAATCATGGAAGTCTCTCCGGGACCCCAAAACAGTGAGTAATAGACCACGAAATAGTTCAGAATCGGCAAATACTGTCAGTGTTGATGACCGACACGTAAACGCACCTTAGGTTCAACAAGCATGGAAATCACTTCGGCACCCCAAAACGGTGAGTAATAGTCCACGAAACGTGTCAGAATCGACAAAAACCGCGATTGTTGATGACCGACACGTAAATGCACCCCAGGGTTCGCTAATCGCGGAAGTCACTCCGGGACCCCAAAACAGTGAGTAATAGTGCACGAAACGGGTCAGAATTGACAAAAACCGCAAGTGTTGATGACCGGCACGTAAATGCACCCCAGGGTTCATTAATCATGGAAATCACTCCGGGACCCCAAAACAGTGAGTAATAGTCCACGAAACCGGCCAGAATTGGCCAGAACTGTCAGTGTTAGTGACAGACACGTAAGCGCACCTTTGGGTTCAACAAGCATGGAAATCACTTCGGGACCCCAAAACGGTGAGTAATAGTCCACGAAACGGGTCAGAATCGACAAATACCGCGATTGTTGATGATCGACACGTAAATGCACCCCAGGGTTCGTTAATCGTGAATGTCACTCCGAGACCCCAAAGATGTGAGTAATAGTCCACGAAACCAGCCAGAATCGGCCAAAACTGTCAGTGTTAATGACAGACATGTAAGCGCACTTTTGGGTTCAACAAGCATGGAAATCACTTCGGGACCCCAAAACGGTGAGTAATAGTCCACGAAACGGGTCAGAATTGAGAAATACCGCGATTGTTGATGACCGACACGTAAATGCACCCCAGGGTTCGTTAATCGTGGAAGTCACTCCGGGACCCCAAAGCAGTTAGTAATAATCCATGAAACGGGCCAGAATCAGCCAAAACAGCGAGTGTTGATGACCGACATGTAAGCGCACCTTGGGGTTCAACAACTATGGAAGTCGCTTCGGGGCCACAAAACGGTGAGTAATAGTCCATGAAACGGGTCAGAATCGGCTAAAACTGCGAGTGTTGATGACCAACACGTATACGCACCCCAGGGTTCGTTAATCGTGGAAGTCACTCCGGGACCCCAAAACAGTGAGTAATAATCCACGAAACCGGCCAGAATCGGCCAGAACTGTCAGTGTTAATGACAGACATGTAAGCGCACCTTGGGGTTCAACAAGCATGGAAATCACTTCGGGACCCCAAAACGGTGAGTAATAGTCCACGAAACGGGTCAGAATTGACAAATACCGGGATTGTTGATGACCGACACGTAAATGCACCACAGGGTTCGTTAATCGTGGAAGTCACCCCGGGACCCCAAAACTGTGAGTAATAGTCCATGAAACGGGTCAGAATCGACAAAAACCACAAGTGTTGATGACCGACACGTAAACGCACCCCAGGGTTCGTTAATCATGGAAATCACTACAGGACCCCAAAACAGTGAGTAATAGTCCATGAAACGGGTCAGAATCGGCCAAAACTGTGAGTGTTGATGACCGACACGTAAATGCACCCCAGGGTAGTAATCGTGGAAGTCACTCCGGGACCCCAAAACAGTGAGTAATAGTCCATGAAACGGGCCAGAATCAGCCAAAACTGCGAGTGTTAATGACAGACACGTAAGCGCACCTTGGGGTTCAACAAGCATGGAAATCACTTCGGCACCCCAAAACGGTGAGTAATTGTCCACGAAACGGGTCAGAATCGACAAAAACCGCGATTGTTCATGACCGATACGTAAATGCACCCCAGGGTTCGTTAAACGTGGAAGTCACTCCGGGAACCCAAAACAGTGAGTAATAGTCCATGAAACGGGCCCGAATCGGCCAAATCTATAAGTGTTGATGACCGACACGTAAGTGCACCTTGGGGTTCGACAAGCATGGAAATCACTTCGGGACCCCAAAACGGTGAGTATTTGTCCACAAAACGGGTCAGAATCGACAAAAACCACAAGTGTTGATGACCGACACGTAAACACACCCTAGGGTTCGTTAATCATGGAAATCACTCCGGGACCCCAAAACAGTGAGTAATAGTCAATGAAATGGGTCAGAATCGGCCAAAACTGTGAGTGTTGATGACCGACACGTAAATGCACCCTAGGGTTCGTTAATCATGGAAGTCTCTCCGGGACCCCAAAACAGTGAGTAATAGACCACGAAATAGTTCAGAATCGGCAAATACTGTCAGTGTTGATGACCGACACGTAAACGCACCTTAGGGTTCAACAAGCATGGAAATCACTTCGGCACCCCAAAACGGTGAGTAATAGTCCACGAAACGTGTCATAATCGACAAAAACCGCGATTGTTGATGACCGACACGTAAATGCACCCCAGGGTTCGCTAATCGCGGAAGTCACTCCGGGACCCCAAAACAGTGAGTAATAGTGCACGAAACGGGTCAGAATTGACAAAAACCGCAAGTGTTGATGACCGGCACGTAAACGCACCCCAGGGTTCATTAATCATGGAAATCACTCCGGGACCCCAAAACAGTGAGTAATAGTCCACGAAACCGGCCAGAATTGGCCAGAACTGTCAGTGTTAGTGACAGACACGTAAGCGCACCTTGGGGTTCAACAAGCATGGAAATCACTTCGGGACCCCAAAACGGTGAGTAATAGTCCACGAAACGGGTCAGAATCGACAAATACCGCGATTGTTGATGATCGACACGTAAATGCACCCCAGGGTTCGTTAATCGTGAATGTCACTCCGAGACCCCAAAGATGTGAGTAATAGTCCACGAAACCAGCCAGAATCGGCCAAAACTGTCAGTGTTAATGATAGACATGTAAGCGCACTTTTGGGTTCAACAAGCATGGAAATCACTTCGGGACCCCAAAACGGTGAGTAATAGTCCACGAAACGGGTCAGAATTGAGAAATACCGCGATTGTTGATGACCGACACGTAAATGCACCCCAGGGTTCGTTAATCGTGGAAGTCACTCCGGGACCCCAAAGCAGTTAGTAATAATCCATGAAACGGGCCAGAATCAGCCAAAACAGCGAGTGTTGATGACCGACATGTAAGCGTACCTTGGGGTTCAACAACTATGGAAGTCGCTTCGGGGCCACAAAACGGTGAGTAATAGTCCATGAAACGGGTCAGAATCGGCTAAAACTGCGAGTGTTGATGACCAACATGTATACGCACCCCAGGGTTCGTTAATCGTGGAAGTCACTCCGGGACCCCAAAACAGTGAGTTATAATCCACGAAACCGGCCAGAATCGGCCAGAACTGTCAGTGTTAATGACAGACATGTAAGCGCACCTTGGGGTTCAACAAGCATGGAAATCACTTCGGGACCCCAAAACGGTGAGTAATAGTCCACGAAACGGGTCAGAATTGACAAATACCGGGATTGTTGATGACCGACACGTAAATGCACCACAGGGTTCGTTAATCGTGGAAGTCACCCCGGGACCCCAAAACTGTGAGTAATAGTCCATGAAACGGGTCAGAATCGACAAAAACCACAAGTGTTGATGACCGACACGTAAACGCACCCCAGGGTTCATTAATCATGGAAATCACTACAGGACCCCAAAACAGTGAGTAATAGTCCATGAAACGGGTCAGAATCGGCCAAAACTGTGAGTGTTGATGACCGACACGTAAATGCACCCCAGGGTAGTAATCGTGAAAGTCACTCCGGGACCCCAAAACAGTGAGTAATAGTCCATGAAACGGGCCAGAATCAGCCAAAACTGCGAGTGTTAATGACAGACACGTAAGCGCACCTTGGGGTTCAACAAGCATGGAAATCACTTCGGCACCCCAAAACGGTGAGTAATTGTCCACGAAACGGGTCAGAATCGACAAAAACCGCGATTGTTTATGACCGATACGTAAATGCACCCCAGGGTTCGTTAATCGTGGAAGTCACTCCGGGAACCCAAAACGTCCATGAAACGGGCCCGAATCGGCCAAATCTATAAGTGTTGATGACCGACACGTAAGCGCACCTTGGGGTTCGACAAGCATGGAAATCACTTCGGGACCCCAAAACGGTGAGTATTTGTCCACAAAACGGGTCAGAATCGACAAAAACCACAAGTGTTGATGACCGACACGTAAACACACCCTAGGGTTCGTTAATCATGGAAATCACTCCGGGACCCCAAAACAGTGAGTAATAGTCCATGAAATGGGTCAGAATCGGCCAAAACTGTGAGTGTTGATGACCGACACGTAAATGCACCCCAGGGTTCGTTAATCATGGAAGTCTCTCCGGGACCCCAAAACAGTGAGTAATAGACCACGAAATAGTTCAGAATCGGCAAATACTGTCAGTGTTGATGACCGACACGTAAACGCACCTTAGGGTTCAACAAGCATGGAAATCACTTCGGCACCCCAAAACGGTGAGTAATAGTCCACGAAACGTGTCAGAATCGACAAAAACCGCGATTGTTGATGACCGACACGTAAATGCACCCCAGGGTTCGCTAATCGCGGAAGTCACTCCGGGACCCCAAAACAGTGAGTAATAGTGCACGAAACGGGTCAGAATTGACAAAAACCGCAAGTGTTGATGACCGGCACGTAAACGCACCCCAGGGTTCATTAATCATGGAAATCACTCCGGGACCCCAAAACAGTGAGTAATAGTCCACGAAACCGGCCAGAATTGGCCAGAACTGTCAGTGTTAGTGACAGACACGTAAGCGCACCTTGGGGTTCAACAAGCATGGAAATCACTTCGGGACCCCAAAACGGTGAGTAATAGTCCACGAAACGGGTCAGAATCGACAAATACCGCGATTGTTGATGATCGACACGTAAATGCACCCCAGGGTTCGTTAATCGTGAATGTCACTCCGAGACCCCAAAGATGTGAGTAATAGTCCACGAAACCAGCCAGAATCGGCCAAAACTGTCAGTGTTAATGACAGACATGTAAGCGCACTTTTGGGTTCAACAAGCATGGAAATCACTTCGGGACCCCAAAACGGTGAGTAATAGTCCACGAAACGGGTCAGAATTGAGAAATACCGCGATTGTTGATGACCGACACGTAAATGCACCCCAGGGTTCGTTAATCGTGGAAGTCACTCCGGGACCCCAAAGCAGTTAGTAATAATCCATGAAACGGGCCAGAATCAGCCAAAACAGCGAGTGTTGATGACCGACATGTAAGCGCACCTTGGGGTTCAACAACTATGGAAGTCGCTTCGGGGCCACAAAACGGTGAGTAATAGTCCATGAAACGGGTCAGAATCGGCTAAAACTGCGAGTGTTGATGACCAACATGTATACGCACCCCAGGGTTCGTTAATCGTGGAAGTCACTCCGGGACCCCAAAACAGTGAGTAATAATCCACGAAACCGGCCAGAATCGGCCAGAACTGTCAGTGTTAATGACAGACATGTAAGCGCACCTTGGGGTTCAACAAGCATGGAAATCACTTCGGGACCCCAAAACGGTGAGTAATAGTCCACGAAACGGGTCAGAATTGACAAATACCGGGATTGTTGATGACCGACACGTAAATGCACCACAGGGTTCGTTAATCGTGGAAGTCACCCCGGGACCCCAAAACTGTGAGTAATAGTCCATGAAACGGGTCAGAATCGACAAAAACAACAAGTGTTGATGACCGACACGTAAACGCACCCCAGGGTTCATTAATCATGGAAATCACTACAGGACCCCAAAACAGTGAGTAATAGTCCATGAAACGGGTCAGAATCGGCCAAAACTGTGAGTGTTGATGACCGACACGTAAATGCACCCCAGGGTAGTAATCGTGGAAGTCACTCCGGGACCCCAAAACAGTGAGTAATAGTCCATGAAACGGGCCAGAATCAGCCAAAACTGCGAGTGTTAATGACAGACACGTAAGCGCACCTTGGGGTTCAACAAGCATGGAAATCACTTCGGCACCCCAAAACGGTGAGTAATTGTCCACGAAACGGGTCAGAATCGACAAAAACCGCGATTGTTCATGACCGATACGTAAATGCACCCCAGGGTTCGTTAAACGTGGAAGTCACTCCGGGAACCCAAAACAGTGAGTAATAGTCCATGAAACGGGCCCGAATCGGTCAAATCTATAAGTGTTGATGACCGACACGTAAGTGCACCTTGGGGTTCGACAAGCATGGAAATCACTTCGGGACCCCAAAACGGTGAGTATTTGTCCACAAAACGGGTCAGAATCGACAAAAACCACAAGTGTTGATGACCGACACGTAAACACACCCTAGGGTTCGTTAATCATGGAAATCACTCCGGGACCCCAAAACAGTGAGTAATAGTCAATGAAATGGGTCAGAATCGGCCAAAACTGTGAGTGTTGATGACCGACACGTAAATGCACCCTAGGGTTCGTTAATCATGGAAGTCTCTCCGGGACCCCAAAACAGTGAGTAATAGACCACGAAATAGTTCAGAATCGGCAAATACTGTCAGTGTTGATGACCGACACGTAAACGCACCTTAGGGTTCAACAAGCATGGAAATCACTTCGGCACCCCAAAACGGTGAGTAATAGTCCACGAAACGTGTCATAATCGACAAAAACCGCGATTGTTGATGACCGACACGTAAATGCACCCCAGGGTTCGCTAATCGCGGAAGTCACTCCGGGACCCCAAAACAGTGAGTAATAGTGCACGAAACGGGTCAGAATTGACAAAAACCGCAAGTGTTGATGACCGGCACGTAAACGCACCCCAGGGTTCATTAATCATGGAAATCACTCCGGGACCCCAAAACAGTGAGTAATAGTCCACGAAACCGGCCAGAATTGGCCAGAACTGTCAGTGTTAGTGACAGACACGTAAGCGCACCTTGGGGTTCAACAAGCATGGAAATCACTTCGGGACCCCAAAACGGTGAGTAATAGTCCACGAAACGGGTCAGAATCGACAAATACCGCGATTGTTGATGATCGACACGTAAATGCACCCCAGGGTTCGTTAATCGTGAATGTCACTCCGAGACCCCAAAGATGTGAGTAATAGTCCACGAAACCAGCCAGAATCGGCCAAAACTGTCAGTGTTAATGATAGACATGTAAGCGCACTTTTGGGTTCAACAAGCATGGAAATCACTTCGGGACCCCAAAACGGTGAGTAATAGTCCACGAAACGGGTCAGAATTGAGAAATACCGCGATTGTTGATGACCGACACGTAAATGCACCCCAGGGTTCGTTAATCGTGGAAGTCACTCCGGGACCCCAAAGCAGTTAGTAATAATCCATGAAACGGGCCAGAATCAGCCAAAACAGCGAGTGTTGATGACCGACATGTAAGCGTACCTTGGGGTTCAACAACTATGGAAGTCGCTTCGGGGCCACAAAACGGTGAGTAATAGTCCATGAAACGGGTCAGAATCGGCTAAAACTGCGAGTGTTGATGACCAACATGTATACGCACCCCAGGGTTCGTTAATCGTGGAAGTCACTCCGGGACCCCAAAACAGTGAGTTATAATCCACGAAACCGGCCAGAATCGGCCAGAACTGTCAGTGTTAATGACAGACATGTAAGCGCACCTTGGGGTTCAACAAGCATGGAAATCACTTCGGGACCCCAAAACGGTGAGTAATAGTCCACGAAACGGGTCAGAATTGACAAATACCGGGATTGTTGATGACCGACACGTAAATGCACCACAGGGTTCGTTAATCGTGGAAGTCACCCCGGGACCCCAAAACTGTGAGTAATAGTCCATGAAACGGGTCAGAATCGACAAAAACCACAAGTGTTGATGACCGACACGTAAACGCACCCCAGGGTTCATTAATCATGGAAATCACTACAGGACCCCAAAACAGTGAGTAATAGTCCATGAAACGGGTCAGAATCGGCCAAAACTGTGAGTGTTGATGACCGACACGTAAATGCACCCCAGGGTAGTAATCGTGAAAGTCACTCCGGGACCCCAAAACAGTGAGTAATAGTCCATGAAACGGGCCAGAATCAGCCAAAACTGCGAGTGTTAATGACAGACACGTAAGCGCACCTTGGGGTTCAACAAGCATGGAAATCACTTCGGCACCCCAAAACGGTGAGTAATTGTCCACGAAACGGGTCAGAATCGACAAAAACCGCGATTGTTTATGACCGATACGTAAATGCACCCCAGGGTTCGTTAATCGTGGAAGTCACTCCGGGAACCCAAAACGTCCATGAAACGGGCCCGAATCGGCCAAATCTATAAGTGTTGATGACCGACACGTAAGCGCACCTTGGGGTTCGACAAGCATGGAAATCACTTCGGGACCCCAAAACGGTGAGTATTTGTCCACAAAACGGGTCAGAATCGACAAAAACCACAAGTGTTGATGACCGACACGTAAACACACCCTAGGGTTCGTTAATCATGGAAATCACTCCGGGACCCCAAAACAGTGAGTAATAGTCCATGAAATGGGTCAGAATCGGCCAAAACTGTGAGTGTTGATGACCGACACGTAAATGCACCCTAGGGTTCGTTAATCATGGAAGTCTCTCCGGGACCCCAAAACAGTGAGTAATAGACCACGAAATAGTTCAGAATCGGCAAATACTGTCAGTGTTGATGACCGACACGTAAACGCACCTTAGGGTTCAACAAGCATGGAAATCACTTCGGCACCCCAAAACGGTGAGTAATAGTCCACGAAACGTGTCATAATCGACAAAAACCGCGATTGTTGATGACCGACACGTAAATGCACCCCAGGGTTCGCTAATCGCGGAAGTCACTCCGGGACCCCAAAACAGTGAGTAATAGTGCACGAAACGGGTCAGAATTGACAAAAACCGCAAGTGTTGATGACCGGCACGTAAACGCACCCCAGGGTTCATTAATCATGGAAATCACTCCGGGACCCCAAAACAGTGAGTAATAGTCCACGAAACCGGCCAGAATTGGCCAGAACTGTCAGTGTTAGTGACAGACACGTAAGCGCACCTTGGGGTTCAACAAGCATGGAAATCACTTCGGGACCCCAAAACGGTGAGTAATAGTCCACGAAACGGGTCAGAATCGACAAATACCGCGATTGTTGATGATCGACACGTAAATGCACCCCAGGGTTCGTTAATCGTGAATGTCACTCCGAGACCCCAAAGATGTGAGTAATAGTCCACGAAACCAGCCAGAATCGGCCAAAACTGTCAGTGTTAATGATAGACATGTAAGCGCACTTTTGGGTTCAACAAGCATGGAAATCACTTCGGGACCCCAAAACGGTGAGTAATAGTCCACGAAACGGGTCAGAATTGAGAAATACCGCGATTGTTGATGACCGACACGTAAATGCACCCCAGGGTTCGTTAATCGTGGAAGTCACTCCGGGACCCCAAAGCAGTTAGTAATAATCCATGAAACGGGCCAGAATCAGCCAAAACAGCGAGTGTTGATGACCGACATGTAAGCGTACCTTGGGGTTCAACAACTATGGAAGTCGCTTCGGGGCCACAAAACGGTGAGTAATAGTCCATGAAACGGGTCAGAATCGGCTAAAACTGCGAGTGTTGATGACCAACATGTATACGCACCCCAGGGTTCGTTAATCGTGGAAGTCACTCCGGGACCCCAAAACAGTGAGTTATAATCCACGAAACCGGCCAGAATCGGCCAGAACTGTCAGTGTTAATGACAGACATGTAAGCGCACCTTGGGGTTCAACAAGCATGGAAATCACTTCGGGACCCCAAAACGGTGAGTAATAGTCCACGAAACGGGTCAGAATTGACAAATACCGGGATTGTTGATGACCGACACGTAAATGCACCACAGGGTTCGTTAATCGTGGAAGTCACCCCGGGACCCCAAAACTGTGAGTAATAGTCCATGAAACGGGTCAGAATCGACAAAAACCACAAGTGTTGATGACCGACACGTAAACGCACCCCAGGGTTCATTAATCATGGAAATCACTACAGGACCCCAAAACAGTGAGTAATAGTCCATGAAACGGGTCAGAATCGGCCAAAACTGTGAGTGTTGATGACCGACACGTAAATGCACCCCAGGGTAGTAATCGTGAAAGTCACTCCGGGACCCCAAAACAGTGAGTAATAGTCCATGAAACGGGCCAGAATCAGCCAAAACTGCGAGTGTTAATGACAGACACGTAAGCGCACCTTGGGGTTCAACAAGCATGGAAATCACTTCGGCACCCCAAAACGGTGAGTAATTGTCCACGAAACGGGTCAGAATCGACAAAAACCGCGATTGTTTATGACCGATACGTAAATGCACCCCAGGGTTCGTTAATCGTGGAAGTCACTCCGGGAACCCAAAACGTCCATGAAACGGGCCCGAATCGGCCAAATCTATAAGTGTTGATGACCGACACGTAAGCGCACCTTGGGGTTCGACAAGCATGGAAATCACTTCGGGACCCCAAAACGGTGAGTATTTGTCCACAAAACGGGTCAGAATCGACAAAAACCACAAGTGTTGATGACCGACACGTAAACACACCCTAGGGTTCGTTAATCATGGAAATCACTCCGGGACCCCAAAACAGTGAGTAATAGTCCATGAAATGGGTCAGAATCGGCCAAAACTGTGAGTGTTGATGACCGACACGTAAATGCACCCCAGGGTTCGTTAATCATGGAAGTCTCTCCGGGACCCCAAAACAGTGAGTAATAGACCACGAAATAGTTCAGAATCGGCAAATACTGTCAGTGTTGATGACCGACACGTAAACGCACCTTAGGGTTCAACAAGCATGGAAATCACTTCGGCACCCCAAAACGGTGAGTAATAGTCCACGAAACGTGTCAGAATCGACAAAAACCGCGATTGTTGATGACCGACACGTAAATGCACCCCAGGGTTCGCTAATCGCGGAAGTCACTCCGGGACCCCAAAAAAGTGAGTAATAGTGCACGAAACGGGTCAGAATTGACAAAAACCGCAAGTGTTGATGACCGGCACGTAAACGCACCCCAGGGTTCATTAATCATGGAAATCACTCCGGGACCCCAAAACAGTGAGTAATAGTCCACGAAACCGGCCAGAATTGGCCAGAACTGTCAGTGTTAGTGACAGACACGTAAGCGCACCTTGGGGTTCAACAAGCATGGAAATCACTTCGGGACCCCAAAACGGTGAGTAATAGTCCACGAAACGGGTCAGAATCGACAAATACCGCGATTGTTGATGATCGACACGTAAATGCACCCCAGGGTTCGTTAATCGTGAATGTCACTCCGAGACCCCAAAGATGTGAGTAATAGTCCACGAAACCAGCCAGAATCGGCCAAAACTGTCAGTGTTAATGACAGACATGTAAGCGCACTTTTGGGTTCAACAAGCATGGAAATCACTTCGGGACCCCAAAACGGTGAGTAATAGTCCACGAAACGGGTCAGAATTGAGAAATACCGCGATTGTTGATGACCGACACGTAAATGCACCCCAGGGTTCGTTAATCGTGGAAGTCACTCCGGGACCCCAAAGCAGTTAGTAATAATCCATGAAACGGGCCAGAATCAGCCAAAACAGCGAGTGTTGATGACCGACATGTAAGCGCACCTTGGGGTTCAACAACTATGGAAGTCGCTTCGGGGCCACAAAACGGTGAGTAATAGTCCATGAAACGGGTCAGAATCGGCTAAAACTGCGAGTGTTGATGACCAACATGTATACGCACCCCAGGGTTCGTTAATCGTGGAAGTCACTCCGGGACCCCAAAACAGTGAGTAATAATCCACGAAACCGGCCAAAATCGGCCAGAACTGTCAGTGTTAATGACAGACATGTAAGCGCACCTTGGGGTTCAACAAGCATGGAAATCACTTCGGGACCCCAAAACGGTGAGTAATAGTCCACGAAACGGGTCAGAATTGACAAATACCGGGATTGTTGATGACCGACACGTAAATGCACCACAGGGTTCGTTAATCGTGGAAGTCACCCCGGGACCCCAAAACTGTGAGTAATAGTCCATGAAACGGGTCAGAATCGACAAAAACAACAAGTGTTGATGACCGACACGTAAACGCACCCCAGGGTTCATTAATCATGGAAATCACTACAGGACCCCAAAACAGTGAGTAATAGTCCATGAAACGGGTCAGAATCGGCCAAAACTGTGAGTGTTGATGACCGACACGTAAATGCACCCCAGGGTAGTAATCGTGAAAGTCACTCCGGGACCCCAAAACAGTGAGTAATAGTCCATGAAACGGGCCAGAATCAGCCAAAACTGCGAGTGTTAATGACAGACACGTAAGCGCACCTTGGGGTTCAACAAGCATGGAAATCACTTCGGCACCCCAAAACGGTGAGTAATTGTCCACGAAACGGGTCAGAATCGACAAAAACCGCGATTGTTTATGACCGATACGTAAATGCACCCCAGGGTTCGTTAATCGTGGAAGTCACTCCGGGAACCCAAAACAGTGAGTAATAGTCCATGAAACGGGCCCGAATCGGCCAAATCTATAAGTGTTGATGACTGACACGTAAGCGCACCTTGGGGTTCGACAAGCATGGAAATCACTTCGGGACCCCAAAACGGTGAGTATTTGTCCACAAAACGGGTCAGAATCGACAAAAACCACAAGTGTTGATGACCGACACGTAAACACACCCTAGGGTTCGTTAATCATGGAAATCACTCCGGGACCCCAAAACAGTGAGTAATAGTCCATGAAATGGGTCAGAATCGGCCAAAACTGTGAGTGTTGATGACCGACACGTAAATGCACCCCAGGGTTCGTTAATCATGGAAGTCTCTCCGGGACCCCAAAACAGTGAGTAATAGACCACGAAATAGTTCAGAATCGGCAAATACTGTCAGTGTTGATGACCGACACGTAAACGCACCTGAGGGTTCAACAAGCATGGAAATCACTTCGGCACCCCAAAACGGTGAGTAATAGTCCACGAAACGTGTCAGAATCGACAAAAACCGCGATTGTTGATGACCGACACGTAAATGCACCCCAGGGTTCGCTAATCGCGGAAGTCACTCCGGGACCCCAAAACAGTGAGTAATAGTGCACGAAACGGGTCAGAATTGACAAAAACCGCAAGTGTTGATGACCGACATGTAAGCGCACCTTGGGGTTCAACAACTATGGAAGTCGCTTCGGGGCCACAAAACGGTGAGTAATAGTCCATGAAACGGGTCAGAATCGGCTAAAACTGCGAGTGTTGATGACCAACATGTATACGCACCCCAGGGTTCGTTAATCGTGGAAGTCACTCCGGGACCCCAAAACAGTGAGTAATAATCCACGAAACCGGCCAGAATCGGCCAGAACTGTCAGTGTTAATGACAGACATGTAAGCGCACCTTGGGGTTCAACAAGCATGGAAATCACTTCGGGACCCCAAAACGGTGAGTAATAGTCCACGAAACGGGTCAGAATTGACAAATACCGGGATTGTTGATGACCGACACGTAAATGCACCACAGGGTTCGTTAATCGTGGAAGTCATCCCGGGACCCCAAAACTGTGAGTAATAGTCCATGAAACGGGTCAGAATCGACAAAAACCACAAGTGTTGATGACCGACACGTAAACGCACCCCAGGGTTCGTTAATCATGGAAATCACTACAGGACCCCAAAACAGTGAGTAATAGTCCATGAAACGGGTCAGAATCGGCCAAAACTGTGAGTGTTGATGACCGACACGTAAATGCACCCCAGGGTAGTAATCGTGGAAGTCATTCCGGGACCCCAAAACAGTGAGTAATAGTCCATGAAACGGGCCAGAATCAGCCAAAACTGCGAGTGTTAATGACAGACACGTAAGCGCACCTTGGGGTTCAACAAGCATGGAAATCACTTCGGCACCCCAAAACGGTGAGTAATTGTCCACGAAACGGGTCAGAATCGACAAAAACCGCGATTGTTCATGACCGATACGTAAATGCACCCTAGGGTTCGTTAATCGTGGAAGTCACTCCGGGAACCCAAAACAGTGAGTAATAGTCCATGAAACGGGCCCGAATCGGCAAAATCTATAAGTGTTGATGACCGACACGTAAGCGCACCTTGGGGTTCGACAAGCATGGAAATCACTTCGGGACCCCAAAACGGTGAGTATTTGTCCACAAAACGGGTCAGAATCGACAAAAACCACAAGTGTTGATGACCGACACGTAAACACACCCTAGGGTTCGTTAATCATGGAAATCACTCCGGGACCCCAAAACAGTGAGTAATAGTCCATGAAATGGGTCAGAATCGGCCAAAACTGTGAGTGTTGATGACCGACACGTAAATGCACCCCAGGGTTCGTTAATCATGGAAGTCTCTCCGGGACCCCAAAACAGTGAGTAATAGACCACGAAATAGTTCAGAATCGGCAAATACTGTCAGTGTTGATGACCGACACGTAAACGCACCTTAGGGTTCAACAAGCATGGAAATCACTTCGGCACCCCAAAACGGTGAGTAATAGTCCACGAAACGTGTCAGAATCGACAAAAACCGCGATTGTTGATGACCGACACGTAAATGCACCCCAGGGTTCGCTAATCGCGGAAGTCACTCCGGGACCCCAAAACAGTGAGTAATAGTGCACGAAACGGGTCAGAATTGACAAAAACCGCAAGTGTTGATGACCGGCACGTAAACGCACCCCAGGGTTCATTAATCATGGAAATCACTCCGGGACCCCAAAACAGCGAGTAATAGTCCACGAAACCGGCCAGAATTGGCCAGAACTGTCAGTGTTAATGACAGACACGTAAGCGCACCTTGGGGTTCAACAAGCATGGAAATCACTTCGGGACCCCAAAATGGTGAGTAATAGTCCACGAAACGGGTCAGAATCGACAAATACCGCGATTGTTGATGACCGACACGTAAATGCACCCCAGGGTTCGTTAATCGTGGAAGTCACTCCGGGACCCCAAAGCAGTTAGTAATAGTCCATGAAACAGGTCAGAATTGACAAAAACCGCGATTGTTGATTACTGATACGTAAATGCACCCCAGGGTTCGTTAATCGTGGAAGTCACTCCAGGACCCCAAAACAGTGAGTAATAGTCCATGAAACGGGCCCAAATCGGCCAAATCTGTGAGTGTTGATGACCGACACGTAAGCGCACCTTGGGGTTCAACAAGCATGGAAATCACTTCGGGACCCCAAAACGGTGAGTATTTGTCCACAAAACGGGTCAGAATCGACAAAAACCACAAGTATTGATGACCGACACGTAAATGCACCCAAGGGTTCGTTAATGATGGAAATCACTCCGGGACCCCAAAACAGTGAGTAATAGTCCATGAAACGGGTCAGAATCTGCCAAAACTGTGAGTGTTGATGACCGACACGTAAATGCACCCAGGGTTCGTTAATCATGGTAGTCTCTCCGGGACCCCAAAACAGTGAGTAATAGTCCACGAAACGGTCCAGAATCGGCAAATACTTTCAGTGTTGATGACCGACACGTAAGCGCACCTTGGGGTTCAACAAGCATGGAAATCACATCGGCACCCCAAAACGGTAACTAATAGTCCACGAAACGGGTAAGAATCGACAAAAACCGCGATTGCTGATGACCGACACGTAAATGCACCCCAGGGTTCGCTAATCGCGGAAGTCACTCCGGGACCCCAAAACAGTGAGTAATAGTCCACGAAACGGGTCAGAATTGACCAAAACCGCAAGTGTTGATGACCGGCACGTAAATGCACCCCAGGGTTCATTAATCATGGAAATCACTCCGGGACCCCAAAACAGTGAGTAATAGTCCACGAAACCGGCCAGAATTGGCCAGAACTGTCAGTGTTAGTGACAGACATGTAAGCGCACCTTGGGGTTCAACAAGCATGGAAATCACTTCGGGACCCCAAAACGGTGAGTAATAGTCCACGAAACGGGTCAGAATCGACAAATACCGCGATTGTTGATGATCGGCACGTAAATGCACCCCAGGGTTTGTTAATCGTGAATGTCACTCCGAGACCCCAAAGATGTGAGTAATAGTCCACGAAACCAGCCAGAATCGGCCAGAACTGTCAGTGTTAATGACAGACATGTAAGCGCACTTTTGGGTTCAACAAGCATGGAAATCACTTCGGGACCCCAAAACGGTGAGTAATAGTCCACGAAACGGGTCAGAATTGACAAATACCGCGATTGTTGATGACCGACACGTAAATGCACCCCAGGGTTCGTTAATCGTGGAAGTCACTCCGGGACCCCAAAGCAGTTAGTAATAATCCATGAAACGGGCCAGACTCAGCCAAAACAGCGAGTGTTGATGACCGACATGTAAGCGCACCTTGGGGTTCAACAACTACGGAAATCGCTTCGGGGCCACAAAATGGTGAGTAATAGTCCATGAAACGGGTCAGAATCGGCCAAAACTGTGAGTGTTGATGATCGACACATAAATGCACCCCAGGGTTCGTTAATCGTGGAAGTCACTCCGGGACCCCAAAACAGTGAGTAATAGTTGACGAAACGCGCAGGAATAGGCCAAAACTGTCAGTGTTGATGACCGACACGTAAGCGCACCTTGGGGTTCAACAAGCATGGAAATCACTTCGGGACCCCAAAACACTGAGTAATAGTCCATGAAACGGTCCAGAATCTATAAAAACCGCAAGTGTTGATGACCGACACGTAAGCGCACCTTGGGGTTCAACAAGCATGGAAATCACTTCGGGACCCCAAAACGGTGAGTAATAGTCCATGAAACAGGTCAGAATAGACAAAAACCGCGAGTGTTGATGACCGACACGTAAACGCACCCCAGGGTTTGTTAATCGTGGAAGTCACTTTGGGACACCAAAACAGTGAGTACTAGTCCACGAAATGGGCCACAATCAGCCAAAACTATTAGTGTTGATGACCAACAGGTAAGCGCACCTTGGGGTTCAACAAGCATGGAAATCACTTCGGGAACCCAAAACAGTGAGTAATAGTCCACGAAACGGGTCAGAATCGACAAAAACCGCGAGTGTTGATGACCGGCACGTAAACGCACCCCTGGGTTCGTTAATCGTGGAAATCACCCCAGGACGCCAAAACAGTGAGTAATAGTCCATGAAACGGGCCTTAATCAGCCAAAACAGTGAGTGTTGATGACCGACATGTAAGCACACCCTGGGCTTCAACAACTATGGAAATCGCTTCGGGGCCACAAAATGGTGAGTAATAGTCCATGAAACGGGTCAGAATCGGCCAAAACTGCGAGTGTTGATGACCGACATGTAAACGCACCCTAGGGTACGTTAATCAGGGACGTAACACCGGGACCCCAAAACAGGTAGTAATAGTCCACGAAATGGTCCAGAATTGGCGAAAACTGTTAGTGTTGATGATCGACACGTAAACTCACCTTGGGGTTCCACAAGCATGGAAATCACTTCGGGCCCCCAAAACGGTGAGGAATAGTCCACGACACGGGTCAAAATTGACAAAAACCACGATTGTTGATGACCGACACGTAAATGCACCCCAGTGTTCGTTAATCGTGGAAGTCACTTCGGCACCCAAAACAGTGAGTAATAGTCCAAGAAACGGGCCAGAATCGGCTAAAACTGTCAGTGTTGATGACCGACATGTTAGCGCACCTGGGTTCAACAAGCATGGAAATCACTTCGGGACCCCAAAACAGTGAGTAATAGTCCACGAAATGGGTCAGAATCGACAAAAACCGTGAGTCTTGATGACCGGCACGTAAACGCACCCCAGGGTTCGTTAATCGTGGAAATCACTTCGGGACCCCAAAACAGTGAGTAATAGTCCATGAAACGGGCCAGAATCAGACAAAATTGCGAGTGTTGATGACCGACACGAAAGCGCACCCTAGGGTTCAACAACTATGGAAATCGCTTCGGGGCCACAAAATGGTGAGTAATAGTCCATGAAACGGGTCAGAAACGGCCAAAACTGCGAGTGTTGATGATCGACATGTAAACGCACCCCAGGGTTCGGTAATTGTGGACGTCACTCCAGGACCCCGAAACAAGTAGTAATAGTCCATGAAACGGTCAGAATTGGCCAAAACTGTCAGTGTTGATGACCAACACGTGAGCGCAGCTTGGGCTTCAACAAGCATGGAAATCACTTCGCGACCCCAAAACGGTGAGTAATAGTCCACGAAACGGGTTAGAATCGACAAAAACCGCGATTGTTGATGACTGACACGTAAATGCACCCCAGGGTTCGTTAATCGTGGAAGTCACTCCGGGACCCCAAAACAGTGAGTAATAGTCCATGAAACGGGCCAGAATCGGTCAAAATTGTCAGTGTTGATGACCGACACGTAAGCGCACCTTGGGGTTCAACAAGCATGGAAATCACTTCGGGACCCCAAAACGGTGAGTAATTGTCCACAAAACGGGTCAGAATCGACAAAAACCGCAAGTGTTGATGACCGACACGTAAACGCACCCCAGGGTTCGTTAATCATGGAAATCACTCCGGGACCCCAAAACAATGAGGAATAGTCCATGAAACGGGTCAGAATCGGCCAAAACTGTGAGTGTTGATGACCGACACGTAAATGCACCCCAGGGTTTGTTAATCGTGGAAGTCACTCCGGGACCCCAAAACAGTGACTAATAGTCCATGAAACGGGCTAGAGTCGGCCAAAACTGTCAGTGTTGATGACCGACACGTAAGCGCACCTTGGGGTTCAACAAGCATGGAAATCATTTAGGGACCCCAAAACAGTGAGTAAATGTCCACAAAACAGGCCAGAATCGACAAAAACCGCAAGTGTTGATGACCGGCACGTAAACGCACCCCAGGGTTCGTTAATCATGGAAATCACTTCGGGACCCCAAAACAGTGAGGAATAGTCCATGAAACGGGTCAGAATCGGCCAAAACTGTGAGTGTTGATGATCGACACATAAATGCACCCCAGGGTTCGTTAATCGTGGAAGTCACTCCGGGACCCCAAAACAGTGAGTAATAGTTGACGAAACGCGCAGGAATAGGCCAAAACTGTCAGTGTTGATGACCGACACGTAAGCGCACCTTGGGGTTCAACAAGCATGGAAATCACTTCGGGACCCCAAAACACTGAGTAATAGTCCATGAAACGGTCCAGAATCTATAAAAACCGCAAGTGTTGATGACCGACACGTAAGCGCACCTTGGGGTTCAACAAGCATGGAAATCACTTCGGGACCCCAAAACGGTGAGTAATAGTCCATGAAACAGGTCAGAATAGACAAAAACCGCGAGTGTTGATGACCGACACGTAAACGCACCCCAGGGTTTGTTAATCGTGGAAGTCACTTTGGGACACCAAAACAGTGAGTACTAGTCCACGAAATGGGCCACAATCAGCCAAAACTATTAGTGTTGATGACCAACAGGTAAGCGCACCTTGGGGTTCAACAAGCATGGAAATCACTTCGGGAAGCCAAAACAGTGAGTAATAGTCCACGAAACGGGTCAGAATCGACAAAAACCGCGAGTGTTGATGACCGGCACGTAAACGCACCCCTGGGTTCGTTAATCGTGGAAATCACCCCAGGACGCCAAAACAGTGAGTAATAGTCCATGAAACGGGCCTTAATCAGCCAAAACAGTGAGTGTTGATGACCGACATGTAAGCACACCCTGGGCTTCAACAACTATGGAAATCGCTTCGGGGCCACAAAATGGTGAGTAATAGTCCATGAAACGGGTCAGAATCGGCCAAAACTGCGAGTGTTGATGACCGACATGTAAACGCACCCTAGGGTACGTTAATCAGGGACGTCACACCGGGACCCCAAAACAGGTAGTAATAGTCCACGAAATGGTCCAGAATTGGCGAAAACTGTTAGTGTTGATGATCGACACGTAAACTCACCTTGGGGTTCCACAAGCATGGAAATCACTTCGGGCCCCCAAAACGGTGAGGAATAGTCCACGACACGGGTCAAAATTGACAAAAACCACGATTGTTGATGACCGACACGTAAATGCACCCCAGTGTTCGTTAATCGTGGAAGTCACTTCGGCACCCAAAACAGTGAGTAATAGTCCAAGAAACGGGCCAGAATCGGCTAAAACTGTCAGTGTTGATGACCGACATGTTAGCGCACCTGGGTTCAACAAGCATGGAAATCACTTCGGGACCCCAAAACAGTGAGTAATAGTCCACGAAATGGGTCAGAATCGACAAAAACCGTGAGTCTTGATGACCGGCACGTAAACGCACCCCAGGGTTCGTTAATCGTGGAAATCACTTCGGGACCCCAAAACAGTGAGTAATAGTCCATGAAACGGGCCAGAATCAGACAAAATTGCGAGTGTTGATGACCAACACGTAAGCGCACCCTAGGGTTCAACAACTATGGAAATCGCTTCGGGGCCACAAAATGGTGAGTAATAGTCCATGAAACGGGTCAGAAACGGCCAAAACTGCGAGTGTTGATGATCGACATGTAAACGCACCCCAGGGTTCGGTAATTGTGGACGTCACTCCAGGACCCCGAAACAAGTAGTAATAGTCCATGAAACGGTCAGAATTGGCCAAAACTGTCAGTGTTGATGACCAACACGTGAGCGCAGCTTGGGCTTCAACAAGCATGGAAATCACTTCGCGACCCCAAAACGGTGAGTAATAGTCCACGAAACGGGTTAGAATCGACAAAAACCGCGATTGTTGATGACTGACACGTAAATGCACCCCAGGGTTCGTTAATCGTGGAAGTCACTCCGGGACCCCAAAACAGTGAGTAATAGTCCATGAAACGGGCCAGAATCGGTCAAAATTGTCAGTGTTGATGACCGACACGTAAGCGCACCTTGGGGTTCAACAAGCATGGAAATCACTTCGGGACCCCAAAACGGTGAGTAATTGTCCACAAAACGGGTCAGAATCGACAAAAACCGCAAGTGTTGATGACCGACACGTAAACGCACCCCAGGGTTCGTTAATCATGGAAATCACTCCGGGACCCCAAAACAATGAGGAATAGTCCATGAAACGGGTCAGAATCGGCCAAAACTGTGAGTGTTGATGATCGACACGTAAATGCACCCCAGGGTTCGTTAATCGTGGAAGTCACCCCGGGACCCCAAAACAGTGAGTAATAGTTGACGAAACGGGCAGGAATAGGCCAAAACTGTCAGTGTTGATGACCGACACGTAAGCGCACCTTGGGGTTCAACAAGCATGGAAATCACTTCGGGACCCCAAAACACTAAGTAATAGTCCATGAAACGGTCCAGAATCTATAAAAACCGCAAGTGTTGATGACCGACACGTAAGCGCACCTTGGGGTTCAACAAGCATGGAAATCACTTCGGGACCCCAAAACGGTGAGTAATAGTCCATGAAACAGGTCAGAATAGACAAAAACCGCGAGTGTTGATGACCGACACGTAAACGCACCCCAGGGTTTGTTAATCGTGGAAGTCACTTTGGGACACCAAAACAATGAGTACTAGTCCACGAAATGGGCCACAATCAGCCAAAACTATTAGTGTTGATGACCAACAGGTAAGCGCACCTTGGGGTTCAACAAGCATGGAAATCACTTCGGGAACCCAAAACAGTGAGTAATAGTCCACGAAACGGGTCAGAATCGACAAAAACCGGCATGTAAACGCACCCCAGGGTTCGTTAATCGTGGAAATCACCCCAGGACCCCAAAACAGTGAGTAATATTCCATGAAACGGTCCAGAATCTATAAAAACCGCAAGTGTTGATGACCGACACGTAAGCGCACCTTGGGGTTCAACAAGCATGGAAATCACTTCGGGACCCCAAAACGGTGAGTAATAGTCCATGAAACGGGTCAGAATAGACAAAAACCGCGAGTGTTGATGACCGACACGTAAACGCACCCCAGGGTTTGTTAATCGTGGAAGTCACTTTGGGACACCAAAACAGTGAGTACTAGTCCACGAAATGGGCCACAATCAGCCAAAACTATTAGTGTTGATGACCAACAGGTAAGCGCACCTTGGGGTTCAACAAGCATGGAAATTACTTCGGGAACCCAAAACAGTGAGTAATAGTCCACAAACCGGGTCAGAATCGACAAAAACCGCGAGTGTTGATGACCGGCACGTAAACGCACCCCTGGGTTCGTTAATCGTGGAAATCACCCCAGGACGCCAAAACAGTGAGTAATAGTCCATGAAACGGGCCTTAATCAGCCAAAACAGTGAGTGTTGATGACCGACATGTAAGCACACCCTGGGCTTCAACAACTATGGAAATCGCTTCGGGGCCACAAAATGGTGAGTAATAGTCCATGAAACGGGTCAGAATCGGCCAAAACTGCGAGTGTTGATGACCGACATGTAAACGTACCCTAGGGTACGTTAATCATGGACGTCACACCGGGAGCCCAAAACAGGTAGTAATAGTCCACGAAATGGTCCAGAATTGGCGAAAACTGTCAGTGTTGATGACCGACACGTAAACTCACCTTGGGGTTCCACAAGCATGGAAATCACTTCGGGCCCCCAAAACGGTGAGGAATAGTCCACGACATGGGTCAAAATTGACAAAAACCGCGATTGTTGATGACCGACACGTAAATGCACCCCAGGGTTCGTTAATCGTGGAAGTCACTTCGGCACCCAAAACAGTGAGTAATAGTCCAAGAAACGGGCCAGAATCGGCCAAAACTGTCAGTGTTGATGACCGACATGTTAGCGCACCTGGGTTCAACAAGCATGGAAATCACTTCGGGACCCCAAAACAGTGAGTAATAGTCCACGAAATGGGTCAGAATCGACAAAAACCGCGAGTCTTGATGACCGGCACGTAAACGCACCCCAGGGTTCGTTAATCGTGGAAATCACTTCGGGACCCCAAAACAGTGAGTAATAGTCCATGAAACGGGCCAGAATCAGACAAAATTGCGAGTGTTGATGACCGACACGTAAGCGCACCCTAGGGTTCAACAACTATGGAAATCGCTTCGGGGCCACAAAATGGTGAGTAATAGTCCATGAAACGGGTCAGAAACGGCCAAAACTGCGAGTGTTGATGATCGACATGTAAACGCACCCCAGGGTTCGTTAATTGTGGACGTCACTCTAGGACCCCGAAACAAGTAGTAATAGTCCATGAAACGGTCAGAATTGGCCAAAACTGTCAGTGTTGATGACCAACACGTGAGCGCAGCTTGGGCTTCAACAAGCATGGAAATCACTTCGCGACCCCAAAACGGTGAGTAATAGTCCACGAAACGGGTTAGAATCGACAAAAACCGCGATTGTTGATGACTGACACATAAATGCACCCCAGGGTTCGTTAATCGTGGAAGTCACTCCGGGACCCCAAAACAGTGAGTAATAGTCCATGAAACGGGCCAGAATCGGTCAAAACTGTCAGTGTTGATGACCGACACGTAAGCGCACCTTGGGGTTCAACAAGCATGGAAATCACTTCGGGCCCCCAAAACGGTAAGGAATAGTCCACGACATGGGTCAAAATTGACAAAAACCGCGATTGTTGATGACCGACACGTAAATGCACCCCAGGGTTCGTTAATCGTGGGAGTCACTTCGGCACCCAAAACAGTGAGTAATAGTCCAAGAAACGGGCCAGAATCGGCCAAAACTGTCAGTGTTGATGACCGACATGTTAGCGCACCTGGGTTCAACAAGCATGGAAATCACTTCGGGACCCCAAAACAGTGAGTAATAGTCCACGAAATGGGTCAGAATCGACAAAAACCGCGAGTCTTGATGACCGGCACGTAAACGCACCCCAGGGTTCGTTAATCGTGGAAATCACTTCGGGACCCCAAAACAGTGAGTAATAGTCCATGAAACGGGCCAGAATCAGACAAAATTGCGAGTGTTGATGACCGACACGTAAGCGCACCCTAGGGTTCAACAACTATGGAAATCGCTTCGGGGCCACAAAATGGTGAGTAATAGTCCATGAAACGGGTCAGAAACGGCCAAAACTGCGAGTGTTGATGATCGACATGTAAACGCACCCCAGGGTTCGTTAATTGTGGACGTCACTCCAGGACCCCGAAACAAGTAGTAATAGTCCATGAAACGGTCAGAATTGGCCAAAACTGTCAGTGTTGATGACCAACACGTGAGCGCAGCTTGGGCTTCAACAAGCATGGAAATCACTTCGCGACCCCAAAACGGTGAGTAATAGTCCACAAACGGGTTAGAATCGACAAAAACCGCGATTGTTGATGACTGACACATAAATGCACCCCAGGGTTCGTTAATCGTGGAAGTCACTCCGGGACCCCAAAACAGTGAGTAATAGTCCATGAAACGGGCCAGAATCGGTCAAAACTGTCAGTGTTGATGACCAACACGTGAGCGCAGCTTGGGCTTCAACAAGCATGGAAATCACTTCGCGACCCCAAAACGGTGAGTAATAGTCCACGAAACGGGTTAGAATCGACAAAAACCGCGATTGTTGATGACTGACACATAAATGCACCCCAGGGTTCGTTAATCGTGGAAGTCACTCCGGGACCCCAAAACAGTGAGTAATAGTCCATGAAACGGGCCAGAATCGGTCAAAACTGTCAGTGTTGATGACCGACACGTAAGCGCACCTTGGGGTTCAACAAGCATGGAAATCACTTCGGGCCCCCAAAACGGTGAGGAATAGTCCACGACATGGGTCAAAATTGACAAAAACCGCGATTGTTGATGACCGACACGTCAATGCACCCCAGGGTTCGTTAATCGTGGGAGTCACTTCGGCACCCAAAACAGTGAGTAATAGTCCAAGAAACGGGCCAGAATCGGCCAAAACTGTCAGTGTTGATGACCGACATGTTAGCGCACCTGGGTTCAACAAGCATGGAAATCACTTCAGGACCCCAAAACAGTGAGTAATAGTCCACGAAATGGGTCAGAATCGACAAAAACCGCGAGTCTTGATGACCGGCACGTAAACGCACCCCAGGGTTCGTTAATCGTGGAAATCACTTCGGGACCCCAAAACAGTGAGTAATAGTCCATGAAACGGGCCAGAATCAGACAAAATTGCGAGTGTTGATGACCGACACGTAAGCGCACCCTAGGGTTCAACAACTATGGAAATCGCTTCGGGGCCACAAAATGGTGAGTAATAGTCCATGAAACGGGTCAGAAACGGCCAAAACTGCGAGTGTTGATGATCGACATGTAAACGCACCCCAGGGTTCGTTAATTGTGGACGTCACTCCAGGACCCCGAAACAAGTAGTAATAGTCCATGAAACGGTCAGAATTGGCCAAAACTGTCAGTGTTGATGACCAACACGTGAGCGCAGCTTGGGCTTCAACAAGCATGGAAATCACTTCGCGACCCCAAAACGGTGAGTAATAGTCCACAAACGGGTTAGAATCGACAAAAACCGCGATTGTTGATGACTGACACATAAATGCACCCCAGGGTTCGTTAATCGTGGAAGTCACTCCGGGACCCCAAAACAGTGAGTAATAGTCCATGAAACGGGCCAGAATCGGTCAAAACTGTCAGTGTTGATGACCGACACGTAAGCGCACCTTGGGGTTCAACAAGCATGGAAATCACTTCGGGACCCCAAAACGGTGAGTAATTGTCCACAAAACGGGTCAGAATCGACAAAAACCGCAAGTGTTGATGACCAACACGTAAACACACCCCAGGGTTCGTTAATCATGGAAATCACTCCGGGACCCCAAAACAATGAGGAATAGTCCATGAAACGGGTCAGAATCGGCCAAAACTGTGAGTGTTGATGATCGACACGTAAATGCACCCCAGGGTTCGTTAATCGTGGAAGTCACTCCGGGACCCCAAAACAGTGAGTAATAGTCGACGAAACGGGCAAGAATAGGCCAAAACTATCAGTGTTGATGACCGACACGCAAGCGCACCTTGGGGTTCAACAAGCATGGAAATCACTTCGGGACCCCAAAACAGTGAGTAATAGTCCATGAAACGGGCCAGAATCTATAAAAACCGCAAGTGTTGATGACCGACATGTAAGCGCACCTTGGGGTTCAACAAACATGGAAATCACTTCGGGACCCCAAAACGGTGAGTAATAGTCCACGAAATGGGTCAGAATAGACAAAAACCGCGAGTGTTGATGACCGACACATAAACGCACCCCAGGGTTTGTTAATCGTGGAAGTCACTCCGGGACACCAAAACACTGAGTACTAGTCCACGAAATGGGCCAGAATCAGCCAAAACTATCAGTGTTGATGACCAACAGGTAAGCACCTTGGGGTTCAACAAGCATGGAAATCACTTCGGGACCCCAAAACAGTGAGTAATAGTCCATGAAACGGGTCAGAATCGACAAAAACCGGCATGTAAACGCACCCCAGGGTTCGTTAATCGTGGAAATCACCCCAGGACCCCAAAACAGTGAGTAATAGTCCATGAAACGGTCCAGAATCTATAAAAACCGCAAGTGTTGATGACCGACACGTAAGCACACCTTGGGGTTCAACAAGCATGGAAATCACTTCGGGACCCCAAAACGGTGAGTAATAGTCCATGAAACGGGTCAGAATAGACAAAAACCGCGAGTGTTGATGACCGACACGTAAACGCACCCCAGGGTTTGTTAATCGTGGAAGTCACTTTGGGACACCAAAACAGTGAGTACTAGTCCACGAAATGGGCCACAATCAGCCAAAACTATTAGTGTTGATGACCAAGAGGTAAGCGCACCTTGGGGTTCAACAAGCATGGAAATCACTTCGGGAACCCAAAACAGTGAGTAATAGTCCACGAAACGGGTCAGAATCGACAAAAACCGCGAGTGTTGATGACCGGCACGTAAACGCACCCCTGGCTTCGTTAATCGTGGAAATCACCCCAGGACACCAAAACAGTGAGTAATAGTCCATGAAACGGGCCTTAATCAGCCAAAACAGTGAGTGTTGATGACCGACATGTAAGCACACCCTGGGCTTCAACAACTATGGAAATCGCTTCGGGGCCACAAAATGGTGAGTAATAGTCCATGAAACGGGTCAGAATCGGCCAAAACTGCGAGTGTTGATGACCGACATGTAAACGCACCCTAGGGTACGTTAATCATGGACGTCACACCGGGACCCCAAAACAGGTAGTAATAGTCCACGAAATGGTCCAGAATTGGCGAAAACTGTCAGTGTTGATGACCGACACGTAAACTCACCTTGGGGTTCCACAAGCATGGAAATCACTTCGGGCCCCCAAAATGGTGAGGAATAGTCCACGACACGGGTCAAAATTGACAAAAACCGCGATTGTTGATGACCGACACGTAAATGCACCCCAGGGTTCGTTAATCGTGGAAGTCACTTCGGCACCCAAAACAGTGAGTAATAGTCCAAGAAACGGGCCAGAATCGGCCAAAACTGTCAGTGTTGATGACTGACATGTTAGCGCACCCGGGGTTCAACAAGCATGGAAATCACTTCGGGACCCCAAAACAGTGAGTAATAGTCCACGAAATGGGTCAGAATCGACAAAAACCTCGAGTCTTGATGACCGGCACGTAAACGCACCCCAGGGTTCGTTAATCGTGGAAATCACTTCGGGACCCCAAAACAGTGAGTAATAGTCCATGAAACGGGCCAGAATCAGACAAAATTGCGAGTGTTGATGACCGACACGTAAGCGCACCCTAGGGTTCAACAACTATGGAAATCGCTTCGGGGCCACAAAATGGTGAGTAATAGTCCATGAAACGGGTCAGAAACGGCCAAAACTGCGAGTGTTGATGATCGACATGTAAACGCACCCCAGGGTTCGTTAATTGTGGACGTCACTCCAGGACCCCGAAACAAGTAGTAATAGTCCATGAAACGGTCAGAATTGGCCAAAACTGTCAGTGTTGATGACCAACACGTGAGCGCAGCTTGGGCTTCAACAAGCATGGAAATCACTTCGCGACCCCAAAACGGTGAGTAATAGTCCACGAAACGGGTTAGAATCGACAAAAACCGCGATTGTTGATGACTGACACGTAAATGCACCCCAGGGTTCGTTAATCGTGGAAGTCACTCCGGGACCCCAAAACAGTGAGTAATAGTCCATGAAACGGGCCAGAATCGGTCAAAACTATCAGTGTTGATGACCGACACGTAAGCGCACCTTGGGGTTCAACAAGCATGGAAATCACTTCGGGACCCCAAAACGGTGAGTAATTGTCCACAAAACGGGTCAGAATCGACAAAAACCGCAAGTGTTGATGACCGACACGTAAACGCACCCCAGGGTTCGTTAATCATGGAAATCACTCCGGGACCCCAAAACAATGAGGAATAGTCCATGAAACGGGTCAGAATCGGCAAAAACTGTGAGTGTTGATGATCGACACGTAAATGCACCCCAGGGTTCGTTAATCGTGGAAGTCACTCCGGGACCCCAAAACAGTGAGTAATAGTCGACGAAACGGGCAAGAATAGGCCAAAACTATCAGTGTTGATGACCGACACGCAAGCGCACCTTGGGGTTCAACAAGCATGGAAATCACTTCGGGACCCCAAAACAGTGAGTAATAGTCCATGAAACGGGCCAGAATCTATAAAAACCGCAAGTGTTGATGACCGACATGTAAGCGCACCTTGGGGTTCAACAAACATGGAAATCACTTCGGGACCCCAAAACGGTGAGTAATAGTCCAGAAAATGGGTCAGAATAGACAAAAACCGCGAGTGCTGATGACCGACACATAAACGCACCCCAGGGTTTGTTAATCGTGGAAGTCACTCCGGGACACCAAAACACTGAGTACTAGTCCACGAAATGGGCCAGAATCAGCCAAAACTATCAGTGTTGATGACCAACAGGTAAGCACCTTGGGGTTCAACAAGCATGGAAATCACTTCGGGACCCCAAAACAGTGAGTAATAGTCCATGAAACGGGTCAGAATCGACAAAAACCGGCATGTAAACGCACCCCAGGGTTCGTTAATCGTGGAAATCACCCCAGGACCCCAAAACAGTGAGTAATAGTCCATGAAACGGTCCAGAATCTATAAAAACCGCAAGTGTTGATGACCGACACGTAAGCGCACCTTGGGGTTCAACAAGCATGGAAATCACTTCGGGACCCCAAAACGGTGAGTAATAGTCCATGAAACGGGTCAGAATAGACAAAAACCGCGAGTGTTGATGACCGACACGTAAACGCACCCCAGGGTTTGTTAATCGTGGAAGTCACTTTGGGACACCAAAACAGTGAGTACTAGTCCACGAAATGGGCCACAATCAGCCAAAACTATTAGTGTTGATGACCAACAGGTAAGCGCACCTTGGGGTTCAACAAGCATGGAAATCACTTCGGGAACCCAAAACAGTGAGTAATAGTCCACGAAACGGGTCAGAATCGACAAAAACCACGAGTGTTGATGACCGGCACGTAAACGCACCCCTGGCTTCATTAATCGTGGAAATCACCCCAGGACACCAAAACAGTGAGTAATAGTCCATGAAACGGGCCTTAATCAGCCAAAACAGTGAGTGTTGATGACCGACATGTAAGCACACCCTGGGCTTCAACAACTATGGAAATCGCTTCGGGGCCACAAAATGGTGAGTAATAGTCCATGAAACGGGTCAGAATCGGCCAAAACTGCGAGTGTTGATGACCGACATGTAAACGCACCCTAGGGTACGTTAATCATGGACGTCACACCGGGACCCCAAAACAGGTAGTAATAGTCCACGAAATGGTCCAGAATTGGCGAAAACTGTCAGTGTTGATGACCGACACGTAAACTCACCTTGGGGTTCCACAAGCATGGAAATCACTTCGGGCCCCCAAAATGGTGAGGAATAGTCCACGACACGGGTCAAAATTGACAAAAACCGCGATTGTTGATGACCGACACGTAAATGCACCCCAGGGTTCGTTAATCGTGGAAGTCACTTCGGCACCCAAAACAGTGAGTAATAGTCCAAGAAACGGGCCAGAATCGGCCAAAACTGTCAGTGTTGATGACTGACATGTTAGCGCACCCGGGGTTCAACAAGCATGGAAATCACTTCGGGACCCCAAAACAGTGAGTAATAGTCCACGAAATGGGTCAGAATCGACAAAAACCTCGAGTCTTGATGACCGGCACGTAAACGCACCCCAGGGTTCGTTAATCGTGGAAATCACTTCGGGACCCCAAAACAGTGAGTAATAGTCCATGAAACGGGCCAGAATCAGACAAAATTGCGAGTGTTGATGACCGACACGTAAGCGCACCCTAGGGTTCAACAACTATGGAAATCGCTTCGGGGCCACAAAATGGTGAGTAATAGTCCATGAAACGGGTCAGAAACGGCCAAAACTGCGAGTGTTGATGATCGACATGTAAACGCACCCCAGGGTTCGTTAATTGTGGACGTCACTCCAGGACCCCGAAACAAGTAGTAATAGTCCATGAAACGGTCAGCATTGGCCAAAACTGTCAGTGTTGATGACCAACACGTGAGCGCAGCTTGGGCTTCAACAAGCATGGAAATCACTTCGCGACCCCAAAACGGTGAGTAATAGTCCACGAAACGGGTTAGAATCGACAAAAACCGCGATTGTTGATGACTGACACGTAAATGCACCCCAGGGTTCGTTAATCGTGGAAGTCACTCCGGGACCCCAAAACAGTGAGTAATAGTCCATGAAACGGGCCAGAATCGGTCAAAACTATCAGTGTTGATGACCGACACGTAAGCGCACCTTGGGGTTCAACAAGCATGGAAATCACTTCGGGACCCCAAAACGGTGAGTAATTGTCCACAAAACGGGTCAGAATCGACAAAAACCGCAAGTGTTGATGACCGACACGTAAACGCACCCCAGGGTTCGTTAATCATGGAAATCACTCCGGGACCCCAAAACAATGAGGAATAGTCCATGAAACGGGTCAGAATCGGCAAAAACTGTGAGTGTTGATGATCGACACGTAAATGCACCCCAGGGTTCGTTAATCGTGGAAGTCACTCCGGGACCCCAAAACAGTGAGTAATAGTCGACGAAACGGGCAAGAATAGGCCAAAACTATCAGTGTTGATGACCGACACGCAAGCGCACCTTGGGGTTCAACAAGCATGGAAATCACTTCGGGACCCCAAAACAGTGAGTAATAGTCCATGAAACGGGCCAGAATCTATAAAAACCGCAAGTGTTGATGACCGACATGTAAGCGCACCTTGGGGTTCAACAAACATGGAAATCACTTCGGGACCCCAAAACGGTGAGTAATAGTCCAGAAAATGGGTCAGAATAGACAAAAACCGCGAGTGCTGATGACCGACACATAAACGCACCCCAGGGTTTGTTAATCGTGGAAGTCACTCCGGGACACCAAAACACTGAGTACTAGTCCACGAAATGGGCCAGAATCAGCCAAAACTATCAGTGTTGATGACCAACAGGTAAGCACCTTGGGGTTCAACAAGCATGGAAATCACTTCGGGACCCCAAAACAGTGAGTAATAGTCCATGAAACGGGTCAGAATCGACAAAAACCGGCATGTAAACGCACCCCAGGGTTCGTTAATCGTGGAAATCACCCCAGGACCCCAAAACAGTGAGTAATAGTCCATGAAACGGTCCAGAATCTATAAAAACCGCAAGTGTTGATGACCGACACGTAAGCGCACCTTGGGGTTCAACAAGCATGGAAATCACTTCGGGACCCCAAAACGGTGAGTAATAGTCCATGAAACGGGTCAGAATAGACAAAAACCGCGAGTGTTGATGACCGACACGTAAACGCACCCCAGGGTTTGTTAATCGTGGAAGTCACTTTGGGACACCAAAACAGTGAGTACTAGTCCACGAAATGGGCCACAATCAGCCAAAACTATTAGTGTTGATGACCAACAGGTAAGCGCACCTTGGGGTTCAACAAGCATGGAAATCACTTCGGGAACCCAAAACAGTGAGTAATAGTCCACGAAACGGGTCAGAATCGACAAAAACCACGAGTGTTGATGACCGGCACGTAAACGCACCCCTGGGTTCGTTAATCGTGGAAATCACCCCAGGACGCCAAAACAGTGAGTAATAGTCCATGAAACGGGCCTTAATCAGCCAAAACAGTGAGTGTTGATGACCGACATGTAAGCACACCCTGGGCTTCAACAACTATGGAAATCGCTTCGGGGCCACAAAATGGTGAGTAATAGTCCATGAAACGGGTCAGAATCGGCCAAAACTGCGAGTGTTGATGACCGACATGTAAACGCACCCTAGGGTACGTTAATCATGGACGTCACACCGGGACCCCAAAACAGGTAGTAATAGTCCACGAAATGGTCCAGAATTGGCGAAAACTATCAGTGTTGATGACCGACACGTAAACTCACCTTGGGGTTCCACAAGCATGGAAATCACTTCGGGCCCCCAAAACGGTGAGGAATAGTCCACGACACGGGTCAAAATTGACAAAAACCGCGATTGTTGATGACCGACACGTAAATGCACCCCAGGGTTCGTTAATCGTGGAAGTCACTTCGGCACCCAAAACAGTGAGTAATAGTCCAAGAAACGGGCCAGAATCGGCCAAAACTGTCAGTGTTGATGACCGACATGTTAGCGCACCCGGGGTTCAACAAGCATGGAAATCACTTCGGGACCCCAAAACAGTGAGTAATAGTCCACGAAATGGGTCAGAATCGACAAAAACCGCGAGTCTTGATGACCGGCACGTAAACGCACCCCAGGGTTCGTTAATCGTGGAAATCACTTCGGGACCCCAAAACAGTGAGTAATAGTCCATGAAACGGGCCAGAATCAGACAAAATTGCGAGTGTTGATGACCGACACGTAAGCGCACCCTAGGGTTCAACAACTATGGAAATCGCTTCGGGGCCACAAAATGGTGAGTAATAGTCCATGAAACGGGTCAGAATCGGCCAAAACTGCGAGTGTTGATGACCGACATGTAAACGCACCCTAGGTTACGTTAATCATGGACGTCACACCGGGACCCCAAAACAGGTAGTAATAGTCCACGAAATGGTCCAGAATTGGCGAAAACTGTCAGTGTTGATGACCGACACGTAAACTCACCTTGGGGTTCCACAAGCATGGAAATCACTTCGGGCCCCCAAAACGGTGAGGAATAGTCCACGACACGGGTCAAAATTGACAAAAACCGCGATTGTTGATGACCAACACGTAAATGCACCCCAGGGTTCGTTAATCGTGGAAGTCACTTCGGCACCCAAAATAGTGAGTAATAGTCCAAGAAACGGGCCAGAATCGGCCAAAATTGTCAGTGTTGATGACCGACATGTTAGCGCACCCGGGGTTCAACAAGCATGGAAATCACTTCGGGACCCCAAAACAGTGAGTAATAGTCCACGAAATGGGTCAGAATCGACAAAAACCGCGAGTCTTGATGACCGGCACGTAAATGCACCCCAGGGTTCGTTAATCGTGGAAATCACTTCGGGACCCCAAAACAGTGAGTAATAGTCCATGAAACGGGCCAGAATCAGACAAAATTGCGAGTGTTGATGACCGACACGTAAGCGCACCCTAGGGTTCAACAACTATGGAAATCGCTTCGGGGCCACAAAATGGTGAGTAATAGTCCATGAAACGGGTCAGAAACGGCCAAAACTGCGAGTGTTGATGATCGACATGTAAACGCACCCCAGGGTTCGTTAATTGTGGACGTCACTCCAGGACCCCGAAACAAGTAGTAATAGTCCATGAAACGGTCAGAATTGGCCAAAACTGTCAGTGTTGATGACCAACACGTGAGCGCAGCTTGGGCTTCAACAAGCATGGAAATCACTTCGCGACCCCAAAACGGTGAGTAATAGTCCACGAAACGGGTTAGAATCGACAAAAACCGCGATTGTTGATGACTGACACATAAATGCACCCCAGGGTTCGTTAATCGTGGAAGTCACTCCGGGACCCCAAAACAGTGAGTAATAGTCCATGAAACGGGCCAGAATCGGTCAAAACTGTCAGTGTTGATGACCGACACGTAAGCGCACCTTGGGGTTCAACAAGCATGGAAATCACTTCGGGACCCCAAAACGGTAAGTAATTGTCCACAAAACGGGTCAGAATCGACAAAAACCGCAAGTGTTGATGACCAACACGTAAACACACCCCAGGGTTCGTTAATCATGGAAATCACTCCGGGACCCCAAAACAATGAGGAATAGTCCATGAAACGGGTCAGAATCGGCCAAAACTGTGAGTGTTGATGATCGACACGTAAATGCACCCCAGGGTTCGTTAATCGTGGAAGTCACTCCGGGACCCCAAAACAGTGAGTAATAGTCGACGAAACGGGCAAGAATAGGCCAAAACTATCAGTGTTGATGACCGACACGCAAGCGCACCTTGGGGTTCAACAAGCATGGAAATCACTTCGGGACCCCAAAACAGTGAGTAATAGTCCATGAAACGGGCCAGAATCTATAAAAACCGCAAGTGTTGATGACCGACATGTAAGCGCACCTTGGGGTTCAACAAACATGGAAATCACTTCGGGACCCCAAAACGGTGAGTAATAGTCCACGAAATGGGTCAGAATAGACAAAAACCGCGAGTGTTGATGACCGACACATAAACGCACCCCAGGGTTTGTTAATCGTGGAAGTCACTCCGGGACACCAAAACACTGAGTACTAGTCCACGAAATGGGCCAGAATCAGCCAAAACTATCAGTGTTGATGACCAACAGGTAAGCACCTTGGGGTTCAACAAGCATGGAAATCACTTCGGGACCCCAAAACAGTGAGTAATAGTCCATGAAACGGGTCAGAATCGACAAAAACCGGCATGTAAACGCACCCCAGGGTTCGTTAATCGTGGAAATCACCCCAGGACCCCAAAACAGTGAGTAATAGTCCATGAAACGGTCCAGAATCTATAAAAACCGCAAGTGTTGATGACCGACACGTAAGCGCACCTTGGGGTTCAACAAGCATGGAAATCACTTCGGGACCCCAAAACGGTGAGTAATAGTCCATGAAACGGGTCAGAATAGACAAAAACCGCGAGTGTTGATGACCGACACGTAAACGCACCCCAGGGTTTGTTAATCGTGGAAGTCACTTTGGGACACCAAAACAGTGAGTACTAGTCCACGAAATGGGCCACAATCAGCCAAAACTATTAGTGTTGATGACCAACAGGTAAGCGCACCTTGGGGTTCAACAAGCATGGAAATCACTTCGGGAACCCAAAACAGTGAGTAATAGTCCACGAAACGGGTCAGAATCGACAAAAACCACGAGTGTTGATGACCGGCACGTAAACGCACCCCTGGGTTCGTTAATCGTGGAAATCACCCCAGGACGCCAAAACAGTGAGTAATAGTCCATGAAACGGGCCTTAATCAGCCAAAACAGTGAGTGTTGATGACCGACATGTAAGCACACCCTGGGCTTCAACAACTATGGAAATCGCTTCGGGGCCACAAAATGGTGAGTAATAGTCCATGAAACGGGTCAGAATCGGCCAAAACTGCGAGTGTTGATGACCGACATGTAAACGCACCCTAGGGTACGTTAATCATGGACGTCACACCGGGACCCCAAAACAGGTAGTAATAGTCCACGAAATGGTCCAGAATTGGCGAAAACTATCAGTGTTGATGACCGACACGTAAACTCACCTTGGGGTTCCACAAGCATGGAAATCACTTCGGGCCCCCAAAACGGTGAGGAATAGTCCACGACACGGGTCAAAATTGACAAAAACCGCGATTGTTGATGACCGACACGTAAATGCACCCCAGGGTTCGTTAATCGTGGAAGTCACTTCGGCACCCAAAACAGTGAGTAATAGTCCAAGAAACGGGCCAGAATCGGCCAAAACTGTCAGTGTTGATGACCGACATGTTAGCGCACCCGGGGTTCAACAAGCATGGAAATCACTTCGGGACCCCAAAACAGTGAGTAATAGTCCACGAAATGGGTCAGAATCGACAAAAACCGCGAGTCTTGATGACCGGCACGTAAACGCACCCCAGGGTTCGTTAATCGTGGAAATCACTTCGGGACCCCAAAACAGTGAGTAATAGTCCATGAAACGGGCCAGAATCAGACAAAATTGCGAGTGTTGATGACCGACACGTAAGCGCACCCTAGGGTTCAACAACTATGGAAATCGCTTCGGGGCCACAAAATGGTGAGTAATAGTCCATGAAACGGGTCAGAATCGGCCAAAACTGCGAGTGTTGATGACCGACATGTAAACGCACCCTAGGTTACGTTAATCATGGACGTCACACCGGGACCCCAAAACAGGTAGTAATAGTCCACGAAATGGTCCAGAATTGGCGAAAACTGTCAGTGTTGATGACCGACACGTAAACTCACCTTGGGGTTCCACAAGCATGGAAATCACTTCGGGCCCCCAAAACGGTGAGGAATAGTCCACGACACGGGTCAAAATTGACAAAAACCGCGATTGTTGATGACCGACACGTAAATGCACCCCAGGGTTCGTTAATCGTGGAAGTCACTTCGGCACCCAAAATAGTGAGTAATAGTCCAAGAAACGGGCCAGAATCGGCCAAAATTGTCAGTGTTGATGACCGACATGTTAGCGCACCCGGGGTTCAACAAGCATGGAAATCACTTCGGGACCCCAAAACAGTGAGTAATAGTCCACGAAATGGGTCAGAATCGACAAAAACCGCGAGTCTTGATGACCGGCACGTAAATGCACCCCAGGGTTCGTTAATCGTGGAAATCACTTCGGGACCCCAAAACAGTGAGTAATAGTCCATGAAACGGGCCAGAATCAGACAAAATTGCGAGTGTTGATGACCGACACGTAAGCGCACCCTAGGGTTCAACAACTATGGAAATCGCTTCGGGGCCACAAAATGGTGAGTAATAGTCCATGAAACGGGTCAGAAACGGCCAAAACTGCGAGTGTTGATGATCGACATGTAAACGCACCCCAGGGTTCGTTAATTGTGGACGTCACTCCAGGACCCCGAAACAAGTAGTAATAGTCCATGAAACGGTCAGAATTGGCCAAAACTGTCAGTGTTGATGACCAACACGTGAGCGCAGCTTGGGCTTCAACAAGCATGGAAATCACTTCGCGACCCCAAAACGGTGAGTAATAGTCCACGAAACGGGTTAGAATCGACAAAAACCGCGATTGTTGATGACTGACACATAAATGCACCCCAGGGTTCGTTAATCGTGGAAGTCACTCCGGGACCCCAAAACAGTGAGTAATAGTCCATGAAACGGGCCAGAATCGGTCAAAACTGTCAGTGTTGATGACCGACACGTAAGCGCACCTTGGGGTTCAACAAGCATGGAAATCACTTCGGGACCCCAAAACGGTAAGTAATTGTCCACAAAACGGGTCAGAATCGACAAAAACCGCAAGTGTTGATGACCAACACGTAAACACACCCCAGGGTTCGTTAATCATGGAAATCACTCCGGGACCCCAAAACAATGAGGAATAGTCCATGAAACGGGTCAGAATCGGCCAAAACTGTGAGTGTTGATGATCGACACGTAAATGCACCCCAGGGTTCGTTAATCGTGGAAGTCACTCCGGGACCCCAAAACAGTGAGTAATAGTCGACGAAACGGGCAAGAATAGGCCAAAACTATCAGTGTTGATGACCGACACGCAAGCGCACCTTGGGGTTCAACAAGCATGGAAATCACTTCGGGACCCCAAAACAGTGAGTAATAGTCCATGAAACGGGCCAGAATCTATAAAAACCGCAAGTGTTGATGACCGACATGTAAGCGCACCTTGGGGTTCAACAAACATGGAAATCACTTCGGGACCCCAAAACGGTGAGTAATAGTCCACGAAATGGGTCAGAATAGACAAAAACCGCGAGTGTTGATGACCGACACATAAACGCACCCCAGGGTTTGTTAATCGTGGAAGTCACTCCGGGACACCAAAACACTGAGTACTAGTCCACGAAATGGGCCAGAATCAGCCAAAACTATCAGTGTTGATGACCAACAGGTAAGCACCTTGGGGTTCAACAAGCATGGAAATCACTTCGGGACCCCAAAACAGTGAGTAATAGTCCATGAAACGGGTCAGAATCGACAAAAACCGGCATGTAAACGCACCCCAGGGTTCGTTAATCGTGGAAATCACCCCAGGACCCCAAAACAGTGAGCAATAGTCCATGAAACGGTCCAGAATCTATAAAAACCGCAAGTGTTGATGACCGACACGTAAGCGCACCTTGGGGTTCAACAAGCATGGAAATCACTTCGGGACCCCAAAACGGTGAGTAATAGTCCATGAAACGGGTCAGAATAGACAAAAACCACGAGTGTTGATGACCGACACGTAAACGCACCCCAGGGTTTGTTAATCGTGGAAGTCACTTTGGGACACCAAAACAGTGAGTACTAGTCCACGAAATGGGCCACAATCAGCCAAAAGTATTAGTGTTGATGACCAACAGGTAAGCGCACCTTGGGGTTCAACAAGCATGGAAATCACTTCGGGAACCCAAAACAGTGAGTAATAGTCCACGAAACGGGTCAGAATCGACAAAAACCGCGAGTGTTGATGACCGGCACGTAAACGCACCCCTGGCTTCGTTAATCGTGGAAATCACCCCAGGACACCAAAACAGTGAGTAATAGTCCATGAAACGGGCCTTAATCAGCCAAAACAGTGAGTGTTGATGACCGACATGTAAGCACACCCTGGGCTTCAACAACTATGGAAATCGCTTCGGGGCCACAAAATGGTGAGTAATAGTCCATGAAACGGGTCAGAATCGGCCAAAACTGCGAGTGTTGATGACCGACATGTAAACGCACCCTAGGGTACGTTAATCATGGACGTCACACCGGGACCCCAAAACAGGTAGTAATAGTCCACGAAATGGTCCAGAATTGGCGAAAACTGTCAGTGTTGATGACCGACACGTAAACTCACCTTGGGGTTCCACAAGCATGGAAATCACTTCGGGCCCCCAAAATGGTGAGGAATAGTCCACGACACGGGTCAAAATTGACAAAAACCGCGATTGTTGATGACCGACACGTAAATGCACCCCAGGGTTCGTTAATCGTGGAAGTCACTTCGGCACCCAAAACAGTGAGTAATAGTCCAAGAAACGGGCCAGAATCGGCCAAAATTGTCAGTGTTGATGACCGACATGTTAGCGCACCCGGGGTTCAACAAGCATGGAAATCACTTCGGGACCCCAAAACAGTGAGTAATAGTCCACGAAATGGGTCAGAATCGACAAAAACCGCGAGTCTTGATGACCGGCACGTAAACGCACCCCAGGGTTCGTTAATCGTGGAAATCACTTCGGGACCCCAAAACAGTGAGTAATAGTCCATGAAACGGGCCAGAATCAGACAAAATTGCGAGTGTTGATGACCGACACGTAAGCGCACCCTAGGGTTCAACAACTATGGAAATCGCTTCGGGGCCACAAAATGGTGAGTAATAGTCCATGAAACGGGTCAAAAACGGCCAAAACTGCGAGTGTTGATGATCGACATGTAAACGCACCCCAGGGTTCGTTAATTGTGGACGTCACTCCAGGACCCCGAAACAAGTAGTAATAGTCCATGAAACGGTCAGAATTGGCCAAAACTGTCAGTGTTGATGACCAACACGTGAGCGCAGCTTGGGCTTCAACAAGCATGGAAATCACTTCGCGACCCCAAAACGGTGAGTAATAGTCCACGAAACGGGTTAGAATCGACAAAAACCGCGATTGTTGATGACTGACACGTAAATGCACCCCAGGGTTCGTTAATCGTGGAAGTCACTCCGGGACCCCAAAACAGTGAGTAATAGTCCATGAAATGGGCCAGAATCGGTCAAAACTGTCAGTGTTGATGACCGACACGTAAGCGCACCTTGGGGTTCAACAAGCATGGAAATCACTTCGGGACCCCAAAACGGTGAGTAATTGTCCACAAAACGGGTCAGAATCGACAAAAACCGCAAGTGTTGATGACCGACATGTAAGCGCACCTTGGGGTTCAACAAACATGGAAATCACTTCGGGACCCCAAAACGGTGAGTAATAGTCCACGAAATGGGTCAGAATAGACAAAAACCGCGAGTGTTGATGACCGACACATAAACGCACCCCAGGGTTTGTTAATCGTGGAAGTCACTCCGGGACACCAAAACACTGAGTACTAGTCCACGAAATGGGCCAGAATCAGCCAAAACTATCAGTGTTGATGACCAACAGGTAAGCACCTTGGGGTTCAACAAGCATGGAAATCACTTCGGGACCCCAAAACAGTGAGTAATAGTCCATGAAACGGGTCAGAATCGACAAAAACCGGCATGTAAACGCACCCCAGGGTTCGTTAATCGTGGAAATCACCCTAGGACCCCAAAACAGTGAGTAATAGTCCATGAAACGGTCCAGAATCTATAAAAACCGCAAGTGTTGATGACCGACACGTAAGCGCACCTTGGGGTTCAACAAGCATGGAAATCACTTCGGGACCCCAAAACGGTGAGTAATATTCCATGAAACGGGTCAGAATAGACAAAAACCGCGAGTGTTGATGACCGACACGTAAACGCACCCCAGGGTTTGTTAATCGTGGAAGTCACTTTGGGACACCAAAACAGTGAGTACTAGTCCACGAAATGGGCCACAATCAGCCAAAAGTATTAGTGTTGATGACCAACAGGTAAGCGCACCTTGGGGTTCAACAAGCATGGAAATCACTTCGGGAACCCAAAACAGTGAGTAATAGTCCACGAAACGGGTCAGAATCGACAAAAACCGCGAGTGTTGATGACCGGCACGTAAACGCACCCCTGGCTTCGTTAATCGTGGAAATCACCCCAGGACACCAAAACAGTGAGTAATAGTCCATGAAACGGGCCTTAATCAGCCAAAACAGTGAGTGTTGATGACCGACATGTAAGCACACCCTGGGCTTCAACAACTATGGAAATCGCTTCGGGGCCACAAAATGGTGAGTAATAGTCCATGAAACGGGTCAGAATCGGCCAAAACTGCGAGTGTTGATGACCGACATGTAAACGCACCCTAGGGTACGTTAATCATGGACGTCACACCGGGACCCCAAAACAGGTAGTAATAGTCCACGAAATGGTCCAGAATTGGCGAAAACTGTCAGTGTTGATGACCGACACGTAAACTCACCTTGGGGTTCCACAAGCATGGAAATCACTTCGGGCCCCCAAAATGGTGAGGAATAGTCCACGACACGGGTCAAAATTGACAAAAACCGCGATTGTTGATGACCGACACGTAAATGCACCCCAGGGTTCGTTAATCGTGGAAGTCACTTCGGCACCCAAAACAGTGAGTAATAGTCCAAGAAACGGGCCAGAATCGGCCAAAATTGTCAGTGTTGATGACCGACATGTTAGCGCACCCGGGGTTCAACAAGCATGGAAATCACTTCGGGACCCCAAAACAGTGAGTAATAGTCCACGAAATGGGTCAGAATCGACAAAAACCGCGAGTCTTGATGACCGGCACGTAAACGCACCCCAGGGTTCGTTAATCGTGGAAATCACTTCGGGACCCCAAAACAGTGAGTAATAGTCCATGAAACGGGCCAGAATCAGACAAAATTGCGAGTGTTGATGACCGACACGTAAGCGCACCCTAGGGTTCAACAACTATGGAAATCGCTTCGGGGCCACAAAATGGTGAGTAATAGTCCATGAAACGGGTCAAAAACGGCCAAAACTGCGAGTGTTGATGATCGACATGTAAACGCACCCCAGGGTTCGTTAATTGTGGACGTCACTCCAGGACCCCGAAACAAGTAGTAATAGTCCATGAAACGGTCAGAATTGGCCAAAACTGTCAGTGTTGATGACCAACACGTGAGCGCAGCTTGGGCTTCAACAAGCATGGAAATCACTTCGCGACCCCAAAACGGTGAGTAATAGTCCACGAAACGGGTTAGAATCGACAAAAACCGCGATTGTTGATGACTGACACGTAAATGCACCCCAGGGTTCGTTAATCGTGGAAGTCACTCCGGGACCCCAAAACAGTGAGTAATAGTCCATGAAATGGGCCAGAATCGGTCAAAACTGTCAGTGTTGATGACCGACACGTAAGCGCACCTTGGGGTTCAACAAGCATGGAAATCACTTCGGGACCCCAAAACGGTGAGTAATTGTCCACAAAACGGGTCAGAATCGACAAAAACCGCAAGTGTTGATGACCGACATGTAAGCGCACCTTGGGGTTCAACAAACATGGAAATCACTTCGGGACCCCAAAACGGTGAGTAATAGTCCACGAAATGGGTCAGAATAGACAAAAACCGCGAGTGTTGATGACCGACACATAAACGCACCCCAGGGTTTGTTAATCGTGGAAGTCACTCCGGGACACCAAAACACTGAGTACTAGTCCACGAAATGGGCCAGAATCAGCCAAAACTATCAGTGTTGATGACCAACAGGTAAGCACCTTGGGGTTCAACAAGCATGGAAATCACTTCGGGACCCCAAAACAGTGAGTAATAGTCCATGAAACGGGTCAGAATCGACAAAAACCGGCATGTAAACGCACCCCAGGGTTCGTTAATCGTGGAAATCACCCTAGGACCCCAAAACAGTGAGTAATAGTCCATGAAACGGTCCAGAATCTATAAAAACCGCAAGTGTTGATGACCGACACGTAAGCGCACCTTGGGGTTCAACAAGCATGGAAATCACTTCGGGACCCCAAAACGGTGAGTAATATTCCATGAAACGGGTCAGAATAGACAAAAACCGCGAGTGTTGATGACCGACACGTAAACGCACCCCAGGGTTTGTTAATCGTGGAAGTCACTTTGGGACACCAAAACAGTGAGTACTAGTCCACGAAATGGGCCACAATCAGCCAAAAGTATTAGTGTTGATGACCAACAGGTAAGCGCACCTTGGGGTTCAACAAGCATGGAAATCACTTCGGGAACCCAAAACAGTGAGTAATAGTCCACGAAACGGGTCAGAATCGACAAAAACCGCGAGTGTTGATGACCGGCACGTAAACGCACCCCTGGCTTCGTTAATCGTGGAAATCACCCCAGGACACCAAAACAGTGAGTAATAGTCCATGAAACGGGCCTTAATCAGCCAAAACAGTGAGTGTTGATGACCGACATGTAAGCACACCCTGGGCTTCAACAACTATGGAAATCGCTTCGGGGCCACAAAATGGTGAGTAATAGTCCATGAAACGGGTCAGAATCGGCCAAAACTGCGAGTGTTGATGACCGACATGTAAACGCACCCTAGGGTACGTTAATCATGGACGTCACACCGGGACCCCAAAACAGGTAGTAATAGTCCACGAAATGGTCCAGAATTGGCGAAAACTGTCAGTGTTGATGACCGACACGTAAACTCACCTTGGGGTTCCACAAGCATGGAAATCACTTCGGGCCCCCAAAATGGTGAGGAATAGTCCACGACACGGGTCAAAATTGACAAAAACCGCGATTGTTGATGACCGACACGTAAATGCACCCCAGGGTTCGTTAATCGTGGAAGTCACTTCGGCACCCAAAACAGTGAGTAATAGTCCAAGAAACGGGCCAGAATCGGCCAAAATTGTCAGTGTTGATGACCGACATGTTAGCGCACCCGGGGTTCAACAAGCATGGAAATCACTTCGGGACCCCAAAACAGTGAGTAATAGTCCACGAAATGGGTCAGAATCGACAAAAACCGCGAGTCTTGATGACCGGCACGTAAACGCACCCCAGGGTTCGTTAATCGTGGAAATCACTTCGGGACCCCAAAACAGTGAGTAATAGTCCATGAAACGGGCCAGAATCAGACAAAATTGCGAGTGTTGATGACCGACACGTAAGCGCACCCTAGGGTTCAACAACTATGGAAATCGCTTCGGGGCCACAAAATGGTGAGTAATAGTCCATGAAACGGGTCAAAAACGGCCAAAACTGCGAGTGTTGATGATCGACATGTAAACGCACCCCAGGGTTCGTTAATTGTGGACGTCACTCCAGGACCCCGAAACAAGTAGTAATAGTCCATGAAACGGTCAGAATTGGCCAAAACTGTCAGTGTTGATGACCAACACGTGAGCGCAGCTTGGGCTTCAACAAGCATGGAAATCACTTCGCGACCCCAAAACGGTGAGTAATAGTCCACGAAACGGGTTAGAATCGACAAAAACCGCGATTGTTGATGACTGACACGTAAATGCACCCCAGGGTTCGTTAATCGTGGAAGTCACTCCGGGACCCCAAAACAGTGAGTAATAGTCCATGAAATGGGCCAGAATCGGTCAAAACTGTCAGTGTTGATGACCGACACGTAAGCGCACCTTGGGGTTCAACAAGCATGGAAATCACTTCGGGACCCCAAAACGGTGAGTAATTGTCCACAAAACGGGTCAGAATCGACAAAAACCGCAAGTGTTGATGACCGACATGTAAGCGCACCTTGGGGTTCAACAAACATGGAAATCACTTCGGGACCCCAAAACGGTGAGTAATAGTCCACGAAATGGGTCAGAATAGACAAAAACCGCGAGTGTTGATGACCGACACATAAACGCACCCCAGGGTTTGTTAATCGTGGAAGTCACTCCGGGACACCAAAACACTGAGTACTAGTCCACGAAATGGGCCAGAATCAGCCAAAACTATCAGTGTTGATGACCAACAGGTAAGCACCTTGGGGTTCAACAAGCATGGAAATCACTTCGGGACCCCAAAACAGTGAGTAATAGTCCATGAAACGGGTCAGAATCGACAAAAACCGGCATGTAAACGCACCCCAGGGTTCGTTAATCGTGGAAATCACCCTAGGACCCCAAAACAGTGAGTAATAGTCCATGAAACGGTCCAGAATCTATAAAAACCGCAAGTGTTGATGACCGACACGTAAGCGCACCTTGGGGTTCAACAAGCATGGAAATCACTTCGGGACCCCAAAACGGTGAGTAATAGTCCATGAAACGGGTCAGAATAGACAAAAACCGCGAGTGTTGATGACCGACACGTAAACGCACCCCAGGGTTTGTTAATCGTGGAAGTCACTTTGGGACACCAAAACAGTGAGTACTAGTCCACGAAATGGGCCACAATCAGCCAAAAGTATTAGTGTTGATGACCAACAGGTAAGCGCACCTTGGGGTTCAACAAGCATGGAAATCACTTCGGGAACCCAAAACAGTGAGTAATAGTCCACGAAACGGGTCAGAATCGACAAAAACCGCGAGTGTTGATGACCGGCACGTAAACGCACCCCTGGCTTCGTTAATCGTGGAAATCACCCCAGGACACCAAAACAGTGAGTAATAGTCCATGAAACGGGCCTTAATCAGCCAAAACAGTGAGTGTTGATGACCGACATGTAAGCACACCCTGGGCTTCAACAACTATGGAAATCGCTTCGGGGCCACAAAATGGTGAGTAATAGTCCATGAAACGGGTCAGAATCGGCCAAAACCGCGAGTGTTGATGACCGACACGTAAACGCACCCCAGGGTTTGTTAATCGTGGAAGTCACTTTGGGACACCAAAACAGTGAGTACTAGTGCACGAAATGGGCCACAATCAGCCAAAACTATTAGTGTTGATGACCAACTGGTAAGCGCACCTTGGGGTTCAACAAGCATGGAAATCACTTCGGGAACCCAAAACAGTGAGTAATAGTCCACGAAACGGGTCAGAATCGACAAAAACCGCGAGTGTTGATGACCGGCACGTAAACGCACCCCTGGGTTCGTTAATCGTGGAAATCACCCCAGGACGCCAAAACAGTGAGTAATAGTCAATGAAACGGGCCTTAATCAGCCAAAACAGTGAGTGTTGATGACCGACATGTAAGCACACCCTGGGCTTCAACAACTATGGAAATCGCTTCGGGGCCACAAAATGGTGAGTAATAGTCCATGAAACGGGTCAGAATCGGCCAAAACTGCGAGTGTTGATGACCGACATGTAAACGCACCCTAGGGTACGTTAATCATGGACGTCACACCGGGACCCCAAAACAGGTAGTAATAGTCCACGAAATGGTCCAGAATTGGCGAAAACTGTCAGTGTTGATGACCGACACGTAAACTCACCTTGGGGTTCCACAAGCATGGAAATCACTTCGGGCCCCCAAAACGGTGAGGAATAGTCCACGACACGGGTCAAAATTGACAAAAACCGCGATTGTTGATGACCGACACGTAAATGCACCCCAGGGTTCGTTAATCGTGGAAGTCACTTCGGCACCCAAAACAGTGAGTAATAGTCCAAGAAACGGGCCAGAATCGGCCAAAATTGTCAGTGTTGATGACCGACATGTTAGCGCACCCGGGGTTCAACAAGCATGGAAATCACTTCGGGACCCCAAAACAGTGAGTAATAGTCCACGAAATGGGTCAGAATCGACAAAAACCGCGAGTCTTGATGACCGGCACGTAAACGCACCCCAGGGTTCGTTAATCGTGGAAATCACTTCGGGACCCCAAAACAGTGAGTAATAGTCCATGAAACGGGCCAGAATCAGACAAAATTGCGATTGTTGATGACCGACACGTAAGCGCACCCTAGGGTTCAACAACTATGGAAATCGCTTCGGGGCCACAAAATGGTGAGTAATAGTCCATGAAACGGGTCAGAAACGGCCAAAACTGCGAGTGTTGATGATCGACATGTAAACGCACCCCAGGGTTCGTTAATTGTGGACGTCACTCCAGGACCCCGAAACAAGTAGTAATAGTCCATGAAACGGTCAGAATTGGCCAAAACTGTCAGTGTTGATGACCAACACGTGAGCGCAGCTTGGGCTTCAACAAGCATGGAAATCACTTCGCGACCCCAAAACGGTGAGTAATAGTCCACGAAACGGGTTAGAATCGACAAAAACCGCGATTGTTGATGACTGACACGTAAATGCACCCCAGGGTTCGTTAATCGTGGAAGTCACTCCGGGACCCCAAAACAGTGAGTAATAGTCCATGAAACGGGCCAGAATCGGTCAAAACTGTCAGTGTTGATGACCGACACGTAAGCGCACCTTGGGGTTCAACAAGCATGGAAATCACTTCGGGACCCCAAAACGGTGAGTAATTGTCCACAAAACGGGTCAGAATCGACAAAAACCGCAAGTGTTGATGACCGACACGTAAACACACCCCAGGGTTCGTTAATCATGGAAATCACTCCGGGACCCCAAAACAATGAGGAATAGTCCATGAAACGGGTCAGAATCGGCCAAAACTGTGAGTGTTGATGATCGACACGTAAATGCACCCCAGGGTTCGTTAATCGTGGAAGTCACTCCGGGACCCCAAAACAGTGAGTAATAGTCAACGAAACGGGCAAGAATAGGCCAAAACTATCAGTGTTGATGACCGACACGCAAGCGCACCTTGGGGTTCAACAAGCATGGAAATCACTTCGGGACCCCAAAACAGTGAGTAATAGTCCATGAAACGGGCCAGAATCTATAAAAACCGCAAGTGTTGATGACCGACATGTAAGCGCACCTTGGGGTTCAACAAACATGGAAATCACTTCGGGACCCCAAAACGGTGAGTAATAGTCCACGAAATGGGTCAGAATAGACAAAAACCGCGAGTGTTGATGACCGACACATAAACGCACCCCAGGGTTTGTTAATCGTGGAAGTCACTCCGGGACACCAAAACACTGAGTACTAGTCCACGAAATGGGCCAGAATCAGCCAAAACTATCAGTGTTGATGACCAACAGGTAAGCACCTTGGGGTTCAACAAGCATGGAAATCACTTCGGGACCCCAAAACAGTGAGTAATAGTCCATGAAACGGGTCAGAATCGACAAAAACCGGCATGTAAACGCACCCCAGGGTTCGTTAATCGTGGAAATCACCCCAGGACCCCAAAACAGTGAGTAATAGTCCATGAAACGGTCCAGAATCTATAAAAACCGCAAGTGTTGATGACCGACACGTAAGCGCACCTTGGGGTTCAACAAGCATGGAAATCACTTCGGGACCCCAAAACGGTGAGTAATAGTCCATGAAACGGGTCAGAATAGACAAAAACCGCAAATGTTGATGACCGACACGTAAACGCACCCCAGGGTTTGTTAATCGTGGAAGTCACTTTGGGACACCAAAACAGTGAGTACTAGTCCACGAAATGGGCCACAATCAGCCAAAACTATTAGTGTTGATGACCAACAGGTAAGCGCACCTTGGGGTTCAACAAGCATGGAAATCACTTCGGGAACCCAAAACAGTGAGTAATAGTCCACGAAACGGGTCAGAATCGACAAAAACCGCGAGTGTTGATAACCGGCACGTAAACGCACCCCTGGCTTCGTTAATCATGGAAATCACCCTAGGACGCCAAAACAGTGAGTAATAGTCCATGAAACGGGCCTTAATCAGCCAAAACAGTGAGTGTTGATTACCGACATGTAAGCACACCCTGGGCTTCAACAACTATGGAAATCGCTTCGGGGCCACAAAATGGTGAGTAATAGTCCATGAAACGGGTCAGAATCGGCCAAAACTGCGAGTGTTGATGACCGACATGTAAACGCACCCTAGGGTACGTTAATCATGGACGTCACACCGGGACCCCAAAACAGGTAGTAATAGTCCACGAAATGGTCCAGAATTGGCGAAAACTGTCAGTGTTGATGACCGACACGTAAACTCACCTTGGGGTTCCACAAGCATGGAAATCACTTCGGGCCCCCAAAATGGTGAGGAATAGTCCACGACACGGGTCAAAATTGACAAAAACCGCGATTGTTGATGACCGACACGTAAATGCACCCCAGGGTTCGTTAATCGTGGAAGTCACTTCGGCACCCAAAACAGTGAGTAATAGTCCAAGAAACGGGCCAGAATCGGCCAAAACTGTCAGTGTTGATGACTGACATGTTAGCGCACCCGGGGTTCAACAAGCATGGAAATCACTTCGGGACCCCAAAACAGTGAGTAATAGTCCACGAAATGGGTCAGAATCGACAAAAACCTCGAGTCTTGATGACCGGCACGTAAACGCACCCCAGGGTTCGTTAATCGTGGAAATCACTTCGGGACCCCAAAACAGTGAGTAATAGTCCATGAAACGGGCCAGAATCAGACAAAATTGCGAGTGTTGATGACCGACACGTAAGCGCACCCTAGGGTTCAACAACTATGGAAATCGCTTCGGGGCCACAAAATGGTGAGTAATAGTCCATGAAACGGGTCAGAAACGGCCAAAACTGCGAGTGTTGATGATCGACATGTAAACGCACCCCAGTGTTCGTTAATTGTGGACGTCACTCCAGGACCCCGAAACAAGTAGTAATAGTCCATGAAACGGTCAGAATTGGCCAAAACTGTCAGTGTTGATGACCAACACGTGAGCGCAGCTTGGGCTTCAACAAGCATGGAAATCACTTCGCGACCCCAAAACGGTGAGTAATAGTCCACGAAACGGGTTAGAATCGACAAAAACCGCGATTGTTGATGACTGACACGTAAATGCACCCCAGGGTTCGTTAATCGTGGAAGTCACTCCGGGACCCCAAAACAGTGAGTAATAGTCCATGAAACGGGCCAGAATCGGTCAAAACTGTCAGTGTTGATGACCGACACGTAAGCGCACCTTGGGGTTCAACAAGCATGGAAATCACTTCGGGACCCCAAAACGGTGAGTAATTGTCCACAAAACGGGTCAGAATCGACAAAAACCGCAAGTGTTGATGACCGACACGTAAACACACCCCAGGGTTCGTTAATCATGGAAATCACTCCGGGACCCCAAAACAATGAGGAATAGTCCATGAAACGGGTCAGAATCGGCCAAAACTGTGAGTGTTGATGATCGACACGTAAATGTACCCCAGGGTTCGTTAATCGTGGAAGTCACTCCGGGACCCCAAAACAGTGAGTAATAGTCAACGAAACGGGCAAGAATAGGCCAAAACTATCAGTGTTGATGACCGACACGCAAGCGCACCTTGGGGTTCAACAAGCATGGAAATCACTTCGGGACCCCAAAACAGTGAGTAATAGTCCATGAAACGGGCCAGAATCTATAAAAACCGCAAGTGTTGATGACCGACATGTAAGCGCACCTTGGGGTTCAACAAACATGGAAATCACTTCGGGACCCCAAAACGGTGAGTAATAGTCCACGAAATGGGTCAGAATAGACAAAAACCGCGAGTGTTGATGACCGACACATAAACGCACCCCAGGGTTTGTTAATCGTGGAAGTCACTCCGGGACACCAAAACACTGAGTACTAGTCCACGAAATGGGCCAGAATCAGCCAAAACTATCAGTGTTGATGACCAACAGGTAAGCACCTTGGGGTTCAACAAGCATGGAAATCACTTCGGGACCCCAAAACAGTGAGTAATAGTCCATGAAACGGGTCAGAATCGACAAAAACCGGCATGTAAACGCACCCCAGGGTTCGTTAATCGTGGAAATCACCCCAGGACCCCAAAACAGTGAGTAATAGTCCATGAAACGGTCCAGAATCTATAAAAACCGCAAGTGTTGATGACCGACACGTAAGCGCACCTTGGGGTTCAACAAGCATGGAAATCACTTCGGGACCCCAAAACGGTGAGTAATAGTCCATGAAACGGGTCAGAATAGACAAAAACCGCAAGTGTTGATGACCGACACGTAAACGCACCCCAGGGTTTGTTAATCGTGGAAGTCACTTTGGGACACCAAAACAGTGAGTACTAGTCCACGAAATGGGCCACAATCAGCCAAAACTATTAGTGTTGATGACCAACAGGTAAGCGCACCTTGGGGTTCAACAAGCATGGAAATCACTTCGGGAACCCAAAACAGTGAGTAATAGTCCACGAAACGGGTCAGAATCGACAAAAACCGCGAGTGTTGATAACCGGCACGTAAACGCACCCCTGGCTTCGTTAATCATGGAAATCACCCTAGGACGCCAAAACAGTGAGTAATAGTCCATGAAACGGGCCTTAATCAGCCAAAACAGTGAGTGTTGATGACCGACATGTAAGCACACCCTGGGCTTCAACAACTATGGAAATCGCTTCGGGGCCACAAAATGGTGAGTAATAGTCCATGAAACGGGTCAGAATCGGCCAAAACTGCGAGTGTTGATGACCGACATGTAAACGCACCCTAGGGTACGTTAATCATGGACGTCACACCGGGACCCCAAAACAGGTAGTAATAGTCCACGAAATGGTCCAGAATTGGCGAAAACTGTCAGTGTTGATGACCGACACGTAAACTCACCTTGGGGTTCCACAAGCATGGAAATCACTTCGGGCCCCCAAAATGGTGAGGAATAGTCCACGACACGGGTCAAAATTGACAAAAACCGCGATTGTTGATGACCGACACGTAAATGCACCCCAGGGTTCGTTAATCGTGGAAGTCACTTCGGCACCCAAAACAGTGAGTAATAGTCCAAGAAACGGGCCAGAATCGGCCAAAACTGTCAGTGTTGATGACTGACATGTTAGCGCACCCGGGGTTCAACAAGCATGGAAATCACTTCGGGACCCCAAAACAGTGAGTAATAGTCCACGAAATGGGTCAGAATCGACAAAAACCTCGAGTCTTGATGACCGGCACGTAAACGCACCCCAGGGTTCGTTAATCGTGGAAATCACTTCGGGACCCCAAAACAGTGAGTAATAGTCCATGAAACGGGCCAGAATCAGACAAAATTGCGAGTGTTGATGACCGACACGTAAGCGCACCCTAGGGTTCAACAACTATGGAAATCGCTTCGGGGCCACAAAATGGTGAGTAATAGTCCATGAAACGGGTCAGAAACGGCCAAAACTGCGAGTGTTGATGATCGACATGTAAACGCACCCCAGGGTTCGTTAATTGTGGACGTCACTCCAGGACCCCGAAACAAGTAGTAATAGTCCATGAAACGGTCAGAATTGGCCAAAACTGTCAGTGTTGATGACCAACACGTGAGCGCAGCTTGGGCTTCAACAAGCATGGAAATCACTTCGCGACCCCAAAACGGTGAGTAATAGTCCACGAAACGGGTTAGAATCGACAAAAACCGCGATTGTTGATGACTGACACGTAAATGCACCCCAGGGTTCGTTAATCGTGGAAGTCACTCCGGGACCCCAAAACAGTGAGTAATAGTCCATGAAACGGGCCAGAATCGGTCAAAACTATCAGTGTTGATGACCGACACGTAAGCGCACCTTGGGGTTCAACAAGCATGGAAATCACTTCGGGACCCCAAAACGGTGAGTAATTGTCCACAAAACGGGTCAGAATCGACAAAAACCGCAAGTGTTGATGACCGACACGTAAACGCACCCCAGGGTTCGTTAATCATGGAAATCACTCCGGGACCCCAAAACAATGAGGAATAGTCCATGAAACGGGTCAGAATCGGCAAAAACTGTGAGTGTTGATGATCGACACGTAAATGCACCCCAGGGTTCGTTAATCGTGGAAGTCACTCCGGGACCCCAAAACAGTGAGTAATAGTCGACGAAACGGGCAAGAATAGGCCAAAACTATCAGTGTTGATGACCGACACGCAAGCGCACCTTGGGGTTCAACAAGCATGGAAATCACTTCGGGACCCCAAAACAGTGAGTAATAGTCCATGAAACGGGCCAGAATCTATAAAAACCGCAAGTGTTGATGACCGACATGTAAGCGCACCTTGGGGTTCAACAAACATGGAAATCACTTCGGGACCCCAAAACGGTGAGTAATAGTCCAGAAAATGGGTCAGAATAGACAAAAACCGCGAGTGCTGATGACCGACACATAAACGCACCCCAGGGTTTGTTAATCGTGGAAGTCACTCCGGGACACCAAAACACTGAGTACTAGTCCACGAAATGGGCCAGAATCAGCCAAAACTATCAGTGTTGATGACCAACAGGTAAGCACCTTGGGGTTCAACAAGCATGGAAATCACTTCGGGACCCCAAAACAGTGAGTAATAGTCCATGAAACGGGTCAGAATCGACAAAACCGGCATGTAAACGCACCCCAGGGTTCGTTAATCGTGGAAATCACCCCAGGACCCCAAAACAGTGAGTAATAGTCCATGAAACGGTCCAGAATCTATAAAAACCGCAAGTGTTGATGACCGACACGTAAGCGCACCTTGGGGTTCAACAAGCATGGAAATCACTTCGGGACCCCAAAACGGTGAGTAATAGTCCATGAAACGGGTCAGAATAGACAAAAACCGCGAGTGTTGATGACCGACACGTAAACGCACCCCAGGGTTTGTTAATCGTGGAAGTCACTTTGGGACACCAAAACAGTGAGTACTAGTCCACGAAATGGGCCACAATCAGCCAAAACTATTAGTGTTGATGACCAACAGGTAAGCGCACCTTGGGGTTCAACAAGCATGGAAATCACTTCGGGAACCCAAAACAGTGAGTAATAGTCCACGAAACGGGTCAGAATCGACAAAAACCGCGAGTGTTGATGACCGGCACGTAAACGCACCCCTGGGTTCGTTAATCGTGGAAATCACCCCAGGACGCCAAAACAGTGAGTAATAGTCCATGAAACGGGCCTTAATCAGCCAAAACAGTGAGTGTTGATGACCGACATGTAAGCACACCCTGGGCTTCAACAACTATGGAAATCGCTTCGGGGCCACAAAATGGTGAGTAATAGTCCATGAAACGGGTCAGAATCGGCCAAAACTGCGAGTGTTGATGACCGACATGTAAACGCACCCTAGGGTACGTTAATCATGGACGTCACACCGGGACCCCAAAACAGGTAGTAATAGTCCACGAAATGGTCCAGAATTGGCGAAAACTGTCAGTGTTGATGACCGACACGTAAACTCACCTTGGGGTTCCACAAGCATAGAAATCACTTCGGGCCCCCAAAACGGTGAGGAATAGTCCACGACACGGGTCAAAATTGACAAAAACCGCGATGGTTGATGACCGACACGTAAATGCACCCCAGGGTTCGTTAATCGTGGAAGTCACTTCGGCACCCAAAACAGTGAGTAATAGTCCAAGAAACGGGCCAGAATCGGCCAAAACTGTCAGTGTTGATGACCGACATGTTAGCGCACCTGGGGTTCAACAAGCATGGAAATCACTTCGGGACCCCAAAACAGTGAGTAATAGTCCACGGAATGGGTCAGAACCGACAAAAACCGCGAGTCTTGATGACCGGCACGTAAACGCACCCCAGGGTTCGTTAATCGTGGAAATCACTTCGGGACCCCAAAACAGTGAGTAATAGTCCATGAAACGGGCCAGAATTAGACAAAATTGCGAGTGTTGATGACCGACACGTAAGCGCACCCTAGGGTTCAACAACTATGGAAATCGCTTCGGGGCCACAAAATGGTGAGTAATAGTCCATGAAACGGGTCAGAATCGGCCAAAACTGCGAGTGTTGATGACCGACATGTAAACGCACCCTAGGGTATGTTAATCATGGACGTCACACCGGGACCCCAAAACAGGTAGTAATAGTCCACGAAATGGTCCAGAATTGGCGAAAACTGTCAGTGTTGATGACCGACACGTAAACTCACCTTGGGGTTCCACAAGCATGGAAATCACTTCGGGCCCCCAAAACGGTGAGGAATAGTCCACGACACGGGTCAAAATTGACAAAAACCGCGATTGTTGATGACCGACATGTAAATGCACCCCAGGGTTCGTTAATCGTGGAAGTCACTTCGGCACCCAAAACAGTGAGTACTAGTCCAAGAAACGGGCCAGAATCGGCCAAAACTGTCAGTGTTGATGACCGACATGTTAGCGCACCCGGGGTTCAACAAGCATGGAAATCACTTCGGGACCCCAAAACAGTGAGTAATAGTCCACGAAATGGGTCAAAATCGACAAAAACCGCGAGTCTTGATGACCGGCACGTAAACGCACCCCAGGGTTCGTTAATCGTGGAAATCACTTCGGGACCCCAAAACAGTGAGTAATAGTCCATGAAACGGGCCAGAATCAGACAAAATTGCGAGTGTTGATGACCGACACGTAAGCGCACCCTAGGGTTCAACAACTATGGAAATCGCTTCGGGGCCACAAAATGGTGAGTAATAGTCCATGAAACGGGTCGGAAACGGCCAAAACTGTGAGTGTTGATGATCGACATGTAAACGCACCCCAGGGTTCGTTAATTGTGGACGTCACTCCAGGACCCCGAAACAAGTAGTAATAGTCCATGAAACGGTCAGAATTGGCCAAAACTGTCAGTGTTGATGACCAACACGTGAGCGCAGCTTGGGCTTCAACAAGCATGGAAATCACTTCGCGACCCCAAAACGGTGAGTAATAGTCCACGAAACGGGTTAGAATCGACAAAAACCGCGATTGTTGATGACTGACACGTAAATGCACCCCAGGGTTCGTTAATCATGGAAGTCACTCCGGGACCCCAAAACAGTGAGTAATAGTCCATGAAACGGGCCAGAATCGGTCAAAACTGTCAGTGTTGATGACCGACACGTAAGCGCACCTTGGGGTTCAACAAGCATGGAAATCACTTCGGGACCCCAAAACGGTGAGTAATTGTCCACAAAACGGGTCAGAATCGACAAAAACCGCAAGTGTTGATGACCGACACGTAAACGCACCCCAGGGTTCGTTAATCATGGAAATCACTCCGGGACCCCAAAACAATGAGGAATAGTCCATGAAACGGGTCAGAATCGGCAAAAACTGTGAGTGTTGATGATTGACACGTAAATGCACCCCAGGGTTCGTTAATCGTGGAAGTCACTCCGGGACCCCAAAACAGTGAGTAATAGTCGACGAAACGGGCAAGAATAGGCCAAAACTATCAGTGTTGATGACCGACACGCAAGCGCACCTTGGGGTTCAACAAGCATGGAAATCACTTCGGGACCCCAAAACAGTGAGTAATAGTCCATGAAACGGGCCAGAATCTATAAAAACCGCAAGTGTTGATGACCGACATGTAAGCGCACCTTGGGGTTCAACAAACATGGAAATCACTTCGGGACCCCAAAACGGTGAGTAATAGTCCAGAAAATGGGTCAGAATAGACAAAAACCGCGAGTGCTGATGACCGACACATAAACGCACCCCAGGGTTTGTTAATCGTGGAAGTCACTCCGGGACACCAAAACACTGAGTACTAGTCCACGAAATGGGCCAGAATCAGCCAAAACTATCAGTGTTGATGACCAACAGGTAAGCACCTTGGGGTTCAACAAGCATGGAAATCACTTCGGGACCCCAAAACAATGAGTAATAGTCCACGAAATGGGTCAGAATCGACAAAAACCGCGAGTCTTGATGACCGGCACGTAAACGCACCCCAGGGTTCGTTAATCGTGGAAATCACTTCGGGACCCCAAAACAGTGAGTAATAGTCCATGAAACGGGCCAGAATTAGACAAAATTGCGAGTGTTGATGACCGACACGTAAGCGCACCCTAGGGTTCAACAACTATGGAAATCGCTTCGGGGCCACAAAATGGTGAGTAATAGTCCATGAAACGGGTCAGAAACGGCCAAAACTGCGAGTGTTGATGATCGACATGTAAACGCACCCCAGGGTTCGTTAATTGTGGACGTCACTCCAGGACCCCGAAACAAGTAGTAATAGTCCATGAAACGGTCAGAATTGGCCAAAACTGTCAGTGGTGATGACCAACACGTGAGCGCAGCTTGGGCTTCAACAAGCATGGAAATCACTTCGCGACCCCAAAACGGTGAGTAATAGTCCACGAAACGGGTTAGAATCGACAAAAACCGCGATTGTTGATGACTGACACGTAAATGCACCCCAGGGTTCGTTAATCATGGAAGTCACTCCGGGACCCCAAAACAGTGAGTAATAGTCCATGAAACGGGCCAGAATCGATCAAAACTGTCAGTGTTGATGACCGACATGTAAGCGCACCTTGGGGTTCAACAAGCATGGAAATCACTTCGGGACCCCAAAACGGTGAGTAATTGTCCACAAAACGGGTCAGAATCGACAAAAACCGCAAGTGTTGATGACCGACACGTAAACACACCCCAGGGTTCGTTAATCATGGAAATCACTCCGGGACCCCAAAACAATGAGGAATAGTCCATGAAACGGGTCAGAATCGGCCAAAACTGTGAGTGTTGATGATCGACATGTAAATGCACCCCAGGGTTCGTTAATCGTGGAAGTCACTCCGGGACCCCAAAACAGTGAGTAATAGTCAACGAAACGGGCAAGAATAGGCCAAAACTATCAGTGTTGATGACCGACACGCAAGCGCACCTTGGGGTTCAACAAGCATGGAAATCACTTCGGGACCCCAAAACAGTGAGTAATAGTCCATGAAACGGGCCAGAATCTATAAAAACCGCAAGTGTTGATGACCGACATGTAAGCGCACCTTGGGGTTCAACAAACATGGAAATCACTTCGGGACCCCAAAACGGTGAGTAATAGTCCACGAAATGGGTCAGAATAGACAAAAACCGCGAGTGTTGATGACCGACACATAAACGCACCCCAGGGTTTGTTAATCGTGGAAGTCACTCCGGGACACCAAAACACTGAGTACTAGTCCACGAAATGGGCCAGAATCAGCCAAAACTATCAGTGTTGATGACCAACAGGTAAGCACCTTGGGGTTCAACAAGCATGGAAATCACTTCGGGACCCCAAAACAGTGAGTAATAGTCCATGAAACGGGTCAGAATCGACAAAACCCGGCATGTAAACGCACCCCAGGGTTCGTTAATCGTGGAAATCACCCCAGGACCCCAAAAAAGTGAGTAATAGTCCATGAAACGGTCCAGAATCTATAAAAACCGCAAGTGTTGATGACCGACACGTAAGCGCACCTTGGGGTTCAACAAGCATGGAAATCACTTCGGGACCCCAAAACGGTGAGTAATAGTCCATGAAACGGGTCAGAATAGACAAAAACCGCGAGTGTTGATGACCGACACGTAAACGCACCCCAGGGTTTGTTAATCGTGGAAGTCACTTTGGGACACCAAAACAGTGAGTACTAGTCCACGAAATGGGCCACAATCAGCCAAAAGTATTAGTGTTGATGACCAACAGGTAAGCGCACCTTGGGGTTCAACAAGCATGGAAATCACTTCGGGAACCCAAAACAGTGAGTAATAGTCCACGAAACGGGTCAGAATCGACAAAAACCGCGAGTGTTGATAACCGGCACGTAAACGCACCCCTGGCTTCGTTAATCATGGAAATCACCCCAGGACGCCAAAACAGTGAGTAATAGTCCATGAAACGGGCCTTAATCAGCCAAAATAGTGAGTGTTGATGACCGACATGTAAGCACACCCTGGGCTTCAACAACTATGGAAATCGCTTCGGGGCCACAAAATGGTGAGTAATAGTCCATGAAACGGGTCAGAATCGGCCAAAACTGCGAGTGTTGATGACCGACATGTAAACGCACCCTAGGGTACGTTAATCATGGACGTCACACCGGGACCCCAAAACAGGTAGTAATAGTCCACGAAATGGTCCAGAATTGGCGAAAACTGTCAGTGTTGATGACCGACACGTAAACTCACCTTGGGGTTCCACAAGCATGGAAATCACTTCGGGCCCCCAAAATGGTGAGGAATAGTCCACGACACGGGTCAAAATTGACAAAAACCGCGATTGTTGATGACCGACACGTAAATGCACCCCAGGGTTCGTTAATCGTGGAAGTCACTTCGGCACCCAAAACAGTGAGTAATAGTCCAAGAAACGGGCCAGAATCGGCCAAAACTGTCAGTGTTGATGACCGACATGTTAGCGCACCCGGGGTTCAACAAGCATGGAAATCACTTCGGGACCCCAAAACAGTGAGTAATAGTCCACGAAATGGGTCAGAATCGACAAAAACCGCGAGTCTTAATGACCGGCACGTAAACGCACCCCAGGGTTCGTTAATCGTGGAAATCACTTCGGGACCCCAAAACAGTGAGTAATAGTCCATGAAACGGGCCAGAATCAGACAAAATTGCGAGTGTTGATGACCGACACGTAAGCGCACCCTAGGGTTCAACAACTATGGAAATCGCTTCGGGGCCCCAAAATGGTGAGTAATAGTCCATGAAACGGGTCAGAAACGGCCAAAACTGCGAGTGTTGATGATCGACATGTAAACGCACCCCAGGGTTCGTTAATTGTGGACGTCACTCCAGGACCCCGAAACAAGTAGTAATAGTCCATGAAACGGTCAGAATTGGCCAAAACTGTCAGTGTTGATGACCAACACGTGAGCGCAGCTTGGGCTTCAACAAGCATGGAAATCACTTCGCGACCCCAAAACGGTGAGTAATAGTCCACGAAACGGGTTAGAATCGACAAAAACCGCGATTGTTGATGACTGACACGTAAATGCACCCCAGGGTTCGTTAATCGTGGAAGTCACTCCGGGACCCCAAAACAGTGAGTAATAGTCCATGAAACGGGCCAGAATCGGTCAAAACTATCAGTGTTGATGACCGACACGTAAGCGCACCTTGGGGTTCAACAAGCATGGAAATCACTTCGGGACCCCAAAACGGTGAGTAATTGTCCACAAAACGGGTCAGAATCGACAAAAACCGCAAGTGTTGATGACCGACACGTAAACGCACCCCAGGGTTCGTTAATCATGGAAATCACTCCGGGACCCCAAAACAATGAGGAATAGTCCATGAAACGGGTCAGAATCGGCCAAAACTGTGAGTGTTGATGATCGACACGTAAATGCACCCCAGGGTTCGTTAATCGTGGAAGTCACTCCGGGACCCCCAAACAGTGAGTAATAGTCGACGAAACGGGCAAGAATAGGCCAAAACTATCAGTGTTGATGACCGACACGCAAGCGCACCTTGGGGTTCAACAAGCATGGAAATCACTTCGGGACCCCAAAACAGTGAGTAATAGTCCATGAAACGGGCCAGAATCTATAAAAACCGCAAGTGTTGATGACCGACATGTAAGCGCACCTTGGGGTTCAACAAACATGGAAATCACTTCGGGACCCCAAAACGGTGAGTAATAGTCCAGAAAATGGGTCAGAATAGACAAAAACCGCGAGTGTTGATGACCGACACATAAACGCACCCCAGGGTTTGTTAACCGTGGAAGTCACTCCGGGACACCAAAACACTGAGTACTAGTCCACGAAATGGGCCAGAATCAGCCAAAACTATCAGTGTTGATGACCAACAGGTAAGCACCTTGGGGTTCAACAAGCATGGAAATCACTTCGGGACCCCAAAACAGTGAGTAATAGTCCATGAAACGGGTCAGAATCGACAAAACCGGCATGTAAACGCACCCCAGGGTTCGTTAATCGTGGAAATCACCCCAGGACCCCAAAACAGTGAGTAATAGTCCATGAAACGGTCCAGAATCTATAAAAACCGCAAGTGTTGATGACCGACACGTAAGCGCACCTTGGGGTTCAACAAGCATGGAAATCACTTCGGGACCCCAAAACGGTGAGTAATAGTCCATGAAACGGGTCAGAATAGACAAAAACCGCGAGTGTTGATGACCGACACGTAAACGCACCCCAGGGTTTGTTAATCGTGGAAGTCACTTTGGGACACCAAAACAGTGAGTACTAGTCCACGAAATGGGCCACAATCAGCCAAAACTATTAGTGTTGATGACCAACAGGTAAGCGCACCTTGGGGTTCAACAAGCATGGAAATCACTTCGGGAACCCAAAACAGTGAGTAATAGTCCACGAAACGGGTCAGAATCGACAAAAACCGCGAGTGTTGATGACCGGCACGTAAACGCACCCCTGGGTTCGTTAATCGTGGAAATCACCCCAGGACGCCAAAACAGTGAGTAATAGTCCATGAAACGGGCCTTAATCAGCCAAAACAGTGAGTGTTGATGACCGACATGTAAGCACACCCTGGGCTTCAACAACTATGGAAATCGCTTCGGGGCCACAAAATGGTGAGTAATAGTCCATGAAACGGGTCAGAATCGGCCAAAACTGCGAGTGTTGATGACCGACATGTAAACGCACCCTAGGGTACGTTAATCATGGACGTCACACCGGGACCCCAAAACAGGTAGTAATAGTCCACGAAATGGTCCAGAATTGGCGAAAACTGTCAGTGTTGATGACCGACACGTAAACTCACCTTGGGGTTCCACAAGCATGGAAATCACTTCGGGCCCCCAAAATGGTGAGGAATAGTCCACGACACGGGTCAAAATTGACAAAAACCGCGATTGTTGATGACCGACACGTAAATGCACCCCAGGGTTCGTTAATCGTGGAAGTCACTTCGGCACCCAAAACAGTGAGTAATAGTCCAAGAAACGGGCCAGAATCGGCCAAAACTGTCAGTGTTGATGACCGACATGTTAGCGCACCCGGGGTTCAACAAGCATGGAAATCACTTCGGGACCCCAAAACAGTGAGTAATAGTCCACGAAATGGGTCAGAATCGACAAAAACCGCGAGTCTTGATGACCGGCACGTAAACGCACCCCAGGGTTCGTTAATCGTGGAAATCACTTCGGGACCCCAAAACAGTGAGTAATAGTCCATGAAACGGGCCAGAATCAGACAAAATTGCGAGTGTTGATGACCGACACGTAAGCGCACCCTAGGGTTCAACAACTATGGAAATCGCTTCGGGGCCCCAAAATGGTGAGTAATAGTCCATGAAACGGGTCAGAAACGGCCAAAACTGCGAGTGTTGATGATCGACATGTAAACGCACCCCAGGGTTCGTTAATTGTGGACGTCACTCCAGGACCCCGAAACAAGTAGTAATAGTCCATGAAACGGTCAGAATTGGCCAAAACTGTCAGTGTTGATGACCAACACGTGAGCGCAGCTTGGGCTTCAACAAGCATGGAAATCACTTCGCGACCCCAAAACGGTGAGTAATAGTCCACGAAACGGGTTAGAATCGACAAAAACCGCGATTGTTGATGACTGACACGTAAATGCACCCCAGGGTTCGTTAATCGTGGAAGTCACTCCGGGACCCCAAAACAGTGAGTAATAGTCCATGAAACGGGCCAGAATCGGTCAAAACTATCAGTGTTGATGACCGACACGTAAGCGCACCTTGGGGTTCAACAAGCATGGAAATCACTTCGGGACCCCAAAACGGTGAGTAATTGTCCACAAAACGGGTCAGAATCGACAAAAACCGCAAGTGTTGATGACCGACACGTAAACGCACCCCAGGGTTCGTTAATCATGGAAATCACTCCGGGACCCCAAAACAATGAGGAATAGTCCATGAAACGGGTCAGAATCGGCCAAAACTGTGAGTGTTGATGATCGACACGTAAATGCACCCCAGGGTTCGTTAATCGTGGAAGTCACTCCGGGACCCCCAAACAGTGAGTAATAGTCGACGAAACGGGCAAGAATAGGCCAAAACTATCAGTGTTGATGACCGACACGCAAGCGCACCTTGGGGTTCAACAAGCATGGAAATCACTTCGGGACCCCAAAACAGTGAGTAATAGTCCATGAAACGGGCCAGAATCTATAAAAACCGCAAGTGTTGATGACCGACATGTAAGCGCACCTTGGGGTTCAACAAACATGGAAATCACTTCGGGACCCCAAAACGGTGAGTAATAGTCCAGAAAATGGGTCAGAATAGACAAAAACCGCGAGTGTTGATGACCGACACATAAACGCACCCCAGGGTTTGTTAATCGTGGAAGTCACTCCGGGACACCAAAACACTGAGTACTAGTCCACGAAATGGGCCAGAATCAGCCAAAACTATCAGTGTTGATGACCAACAGGTAAGCACCTTGGGGTTCAACAAGCATGGAAATCACTTCGGGACCCCAAAACAGTGAGTAATAGTCCATGAAACGGGTCAGAATCGACAAAACCGGCATGTAAACGCACCCCAGGGTTCGTTAATCGTGGAAATCACCCCAGGACCCCAAAACAGTGAGTAATAGTCCATGAAACGGTCCAGAATCTATAAAAACCGCAAGTGTTGATGACCGACACGTAAGCGCACCTTGGGGTTCAACAAGCATGGAAATCACTTCGGGACCCCAAAACGGTGAGTAATAGTCCATGAAACGGGTCAGAATAGACAAAAACCGCGAGTGTTGATGACCGACACGTAAACGCACCCCAGGGTTTGTTAATCGTGGAAGTCACTTTGGGACACCAAAACAGTGAGTACTAGTCCACGAAATGGGCCACAATCAGCCAAAACTATTAGTGTTGATGACCAACAGGTAAGCGCACCTTGGGGTTCAACAAGCATGGAAATCACTTCGGGAACCCAAAACAGTGAGTAATAGTCCACGAAACGGGTCAGAATCGACAAAAACCGCGAGTGTTGATGACCGGCACGTAAACGCACCCCTGGGTTCGTTAATCGTGGAAATCACCCCAGGACGCCAAAACAGTGAGTAATAGTCCATGAAACGGGCCTTAATCAGCCAAAACAGTGAGTGTTGATGACCGACATGTAAGCACACCCTGGGCTTCAACAACTATGGAAATCGCTTCGGGGCCACAAAATGGTGAGTAATAGTCCATGAAACGGGTCAGAATCGGCCAAAACTGCGAGTGTTGATGACCGACATGTAAACGCACCCTAGGGTACGTTAATCATGGACGTCACACCGGGACCCCAAAACAGGTAGTAATAGTCCACGAAATGGTCCAGAATTGGCGAAAACTGTCAGTGTTGATGACCGACACGTAAACTCACCTTGGGGTTCCACAAGCATGGAAATCACTTCGGGCCCCCAAAAGGTGAGGAATAGTCCACGACACGGGTCAAAATTGACAAAAACCGCGATTGTTGATGACCGACACGTAAATGCACCCCAGGGTTCGTTAATCGTGGAAGTCACTTCGGCACCTAAAACAGTGAGTAATAGTCCAAGAAACGGGCCAGAATCGGCCAAAACTGTCAGTGTTGATGACCGACATGTTAGCGCACCTGGGGTTCAACAAGCATGGAAATCACTTCGGGACCCCAAAACAGTGAGTAATAGTCCACGAAATGGGTCAGAATCGACAAAAACCGCGAGTCTTGATGACCGGCACGTAAACGCACCCCAGGGTTCGTGAATCGTGGAAATCACTTCGGGACCCCAAAACAGTGAGTAATAGTCCATGAAACGGGCCAGAATCAGACAAAATTGCGAGTGTTGATGACCGACACGTAAGCGCACCCTAGGGTTCAACAACTATGGAAATCGCTTCGGGGCCACAAAATGGTGAGTAATAGTCCATGAAACGGGTCAGAAACGGCCAAAACTGCGAGTGTTGATGATCGACATGTAAACGCACCCCAGGGTTTGTTAATCGTGGAAGTCACTCCGGGACACCAAAACACTGAGTACTAGTCCACGAAATGGGCCAGAATCAGCCAAAACTATCAGTGTTGATGACCAACAGGTAAGCACCTTGGGGTTCAACAAGCATGGAAATCACTTCGGGACCCCAAAACAGTGAGTAATAGTCCATGAAACGGGTCAGAATCGACAAAAACCGGCATGTAAACGCACCCCAGGGTTCGTTAATCGTGGAAATCACCCCAGGACCCCAAAACAGTGAGTAATAGTCCATGAAACGGTCCAGAATCTATAAAAACCGCAAGTGTTGATGACCGACACGTAAGTGCACCTTGGGGTTCAACAAGCATGGAAATCACTTCGGGACCCCAAAACGGTGAGTAATAGTCCATGAAACGGGTCAGAATAGACAAAAACCGCGAGTGTTGATGACCGACACGTAAACGCACCCCAGGGTTTGTTAATCGTGGAAGTCACTTTGGGACACCAAAACAGTGAGTACTAGTCCACGAAATGGGCCACAATCAGCCAAAACTATTAGTGTTGATGACCAACAGGTAAGCGCACCTTGGGGTTCAACAAGCATGGAAATCACTTCGGGAACCCAAAACAGTGAGTAATAGTCCACGAAACGGGTCAGAATCGACAAAAACCGCGAGTGTTGATGACCGGCACGTAAACGCACCCCTGGGTTCGTTAATCGTGGAAATCACCCCAGGACGCCAAAACAGTGAGTAATAGTCCATGAAACGGGCCTTAATCAGCCAAAACAGTGAGTGTTGATGACCGACATGTAAGCACACCCTGGGCTTCAACAACTATGGAAATCGCTTCGGGGCCACAAAATGGTGAGTAATAGTCCATGAAACGGGTCAGAATCGGCCAAAACTGCGAGTGTTGATGACCGACATGTAAACGCACCCTAGGGTACGTTAATCATGGACGTCACACCGGGACCCCAAAACAGGTAGTAATAGTCCACGAAATGGTCCAGAATTGGCGAAAACTGTCAGTGTTGATGACCGACACGTAAACTCACCTTGGGGTTCCACAAGCATGGAAATCACTTCGGGCCCCCAAAAGGTGAGGAATAGTCCACGACACGGGTCAAAATTGACAAAAACCGCGATTGTTGATGACCGACACGTAAATGCACCCCAGGGTTCGTTAATCGTGGAAGTCACTTCGGCACCCAAAACTGTGAGTAATAGTCCAAGAAACGGGCCAGAATCGGCCAAAACTGTCAGTGTTGATGACCGACATGTTAGCGCACCTGGGGTTCAACAAGCATGGAAATCACTTCGGGACCCCAAAACAGTGAGTAATAGTCCACGAAATGGGTCAGAATCGACAAAAACCGCGAGTCTTGATGACCGGCACGTAAACGCACCCCAGGGTTCGTGAATCGTGGAAATCACTTCGGGACCCCAAAACAGTGAGTAATAGTCCATGAAACGGGCCAGAATCAGACAAAATTGCGAGTGTTGATGACCGACACGTAAGCGCACCCTAGGGTTCAACAACTATGGAAATCGCTTCGGGGCCACAAAATGGTGAGTAATAGTCCATGAAACGGGTCAGAAACGGCCAAAACTGCGAGTGTTGATGATCGACATGTAAACGCACCCCAGGGTTTGTTAATCGTGGAAGTCACTCCGGGACACCAAAACACTGAGTACTAGTCCACGAAATGGGCCAGAATCAGCCAAAACTATCAGTGTTGATGACCAACAGGTAAGCACCTTGGGGTTCAACAAGCATGGAAATCACTTCGGGACCCCAAAACAGTGAGTAATAGTCCATGAAACGGGTCAGAATCGACAAAAACCGGCATGTAAACGCACCCCAGGGTTCGTTAATCGTGGAAATCACCCCAGGACCCCAAAACAGTGAGTAATAGTCCATGAAACGGTCCAGAATCTATAAAAACCGCAAGTGTTGATGACCGACACGTAAGTGCACCTTGGGGTTCAACAAGCATGGAAATCACTTCGGGACCCCAAAACGGTGAGTAATAGTCCATGAAACGGGTCAGAATAGACAAAAACCGCGAGTGTTGATGACCGACACGTAAACGCACCCCAGGGTTTGTTAATCGTGGAAGTCACTTTGGGACACCAAAACAGTGAGTACTAGTCCACGAAATGGGCCACAATCAGCCAAAACTATTAGTGTTGATGACCAACAGGTAAGCGCACCTTGGGGTTCAACAAGCATGGAAATCACTTCGGGAACCCAAAACAGTGAGTAATAGTCCACGAAACGGGTCAGAATCGACAAAAACCGCGAGTGTTGATGACCGGCACGTAAACGCACCCCTGGGTTCGTTAATCGTGGAAATCACCCCAGGACGCCAAAACAGTGAGTAATAGTCCATGAAACGGGCCTTAATCAGCCAAAACAGTGAGTGTTGATGACCGACATGTAAGCACACCCTGGGCTTCAACAACTATGGAAATCGCTTCGGGGCCACAAAATGGTGAGTAATAGTCCATGAAACGGGTCAGAATCGGCCAAAACTGCGAGTGTTGATGACCGACATGTAAACGCACCCTAGGGTACGTTAATCATGGACGTCACACCGGGACCCCAAAACAGGTAGTAATAGTCCACGAAATGGTCCAGAATTGGCGAAAACTGTCAGTGTTGATGACCGACACGTAAACTCACCTTGGGGTTCCACAAGCATGGAAATCACTTCGGGCCCCCAAAAGGTGAGGAATAGTCCACGACACGGGTCAAAATTGACAAAAACCGCGATTGTTGATGACCGACACGTAAATGCACCCCAGGGTTCGTTAATCGTGGAAGTCACTTCGGCACCCAAAACTGTGAGTAATAGTCCAAGAAACGGGCCAGAATCGGCCAAAACTGTCAGTGTTGATGACCGACATGTTAGCGCACCTGGGGTTCAACAAGCATGGAAATCACTTCGGGACCCCAAAACAGTGAGTAATAGTCCACGAAATGGGTCAGAATCGACAAAAACCGCGAGTCTTGATGACCGGCACGTAAACGCACCCCAGGGTTCGTTAATCGTGGAAATCACTTCGGGACCCCAAAACAGTGAGTAATAGTCCATGAAACGGGCCAGAATCAGACAAAATTGCGAGTGTTGATGACCGACACGTAAGCGCACCCTAGGGTTCAACAACTATGGAAATCGCTTCGGGGCCACAAAATGGTGAGTAATAGTCCATGAAACGGGTCAGAAACGGCCAAAACTGCGAGTGTTGATGATCGACATGTAAACGCACCCCAGGGTTTGTTAATCGTGGAAGTCACTCCGGGACACCAAAACACTGAGTACTAGTCCACGAAATGGGCCAGAATCAGCCAAAACTATCAGTGTTGATGACCAACAGGTAAGCACCTTGGGGTTCAACAAGCATGGAAATCACTTCGGGACCCCAAAACAGTGAGTAATAGTCCATGAAACGGGTCAGAATCGACAAAAACCGGCATGTAAACGCACCCCAGGGTTCGTTAATCGTGGAAATCACCCCAGGACCCCAAAAAAGTGAGTAATAGTCCATGAAATGGTCCAGAATCTATAAAAACCGCAAGTGTTGATGACCGACACGTAAGCGCACCTTGGGGTTCAACAAGCATGGAAATCACTTCGGGACCCCAAAACGGTGAGTAATAGTCCATGAAACGGGTCAGAATAGACAAAAACCGCGAGTGTTGATGACCGACACGTAAACGCACCCCAGGGTTTGTTAATCGTGGAAGTCACTTTGGGACACCAAAACAGTGAGTACTAGTCCACGAAATGGGCCACAATCAGCCAAAACTATTAGTGTTGATGACCAACATGTTAGCGCACCCGGGGTTCAACAAGCATGGAAATCACTTCGGGAACCCAAAACAGTGAGTAATAGTCCACGAAACGGGTCAGAATCGACAAAAACCGCGAGTGTTGATAACCGGCACGTAAACGCACCCTAGGGTTCCTTAATCGTGGAAATCACTTCGGGACCCCAAAACAGTGAGTAATAGTCCATGAAACGGGCCAGAATCAGACAAAATTGCGAGTGTTGATGACCGACACGTAAGCGCACCCTAGGGTTCAACAACTATGGAAATCGCTTCGGGGCCACAAAATGGTGAGTAATAGTCCATGAAACGGGTCAGACACGGCCAAAACTGCGAGTGTTGATGATCAACATGTAAACGCACCCCAGGGTTCGTTAATTGTGGACGTCACTCCAGGACCCCGAAACAAGTAGTAATAGTCCATGAAACGGTCAGAATTGGCCAAAACTGTCAGTGTTGATGACCAACACGTGAGCGCAGCTTGGGCTTCAACAAGCATGGAAATCACTTCGCGACCCCAAAACGGTGAGTAATAGTCCACGAAACGGGTTAGAATCGACAAAAACCGCGATTGTTGATGACTGACACGTAAATGCACCCCAGGGTTCGTTAATCGTGGAAGTCACTCCGGGACCCCAAAACAGTGAGTAATAGTCCATGAAACGGGCCAGAATCGGTCAAAACTATCAGTGTTGATGACCGACACGTAAGCGCACCTTGGGGTTCAACAAGCATGGAAATCACTTCGGGACCCCAAAACGGTGAGTAATTGTCCACAAAACGGGTCAGAATCGACAAAAACCGCGAGTGTTGATGACCGACACGTAAACGCACCCCAGGGTTTGTTAATCGTGGAAGTCACTTTGGGACACCAAAACAGTGAGTACTAGTCCACGAAATGGGCCACAATCAGCCAAAACTATTAGTGTTGATGACCAACATGTTAGCGCACCCGGGGTTCAACAAGCATGGAAATCACTTCGGGAACCCAAAACAGTGAGTAATAGTCCACGAAACGGGTCAGAATCGACAAAAACCGCGAGTGTTGATAACCGGCACGTAAACGCACCCCAGGGTTCCTTAATCGTGGAAATCACTTCGGGACCCCAAAACAGTGAGTAATAGTCCATGAAACGGGCCAGAATCAGACAAAATTGCGAGTGTTGATGACCGACACGTAAGCGCACCCTAGGGTTCAACAACTATGGAAATCGCTTCGGGGCCACAAAATGGTGAGTAATAGTCCATGAAACGGGTCAGACACGGCCAAAACTGCGAGTGTTGATGATCAACATGTAAACGCACCCCAGGGTTCGTTAATTGTGGACGTCACTCCAGGACCCCGAAACAAGTAGTAATAGTCCATGAAACGGTCAGAATTGGCCAAAACTGTCAGTGTTGATGACCAACACGTGAGCGCAGCTTGGGCTTCAACAAGCATGGAAATCACTTCGCGACCCCAAAACGGTGAGTAATAGTCCACGAAACGGGTTAGAATCGACAAAAACCGCGATTGTTGATGACTGACACGTAAATGCACCCCAGGGTTCGTTAATCGTGGAAGTCACTCCGGGACCCCAAAACAGTGAGTAATAGTCCATGAAACGGGCCAGAATCGGTCAAAACTATCAGTGTTGATGACCGACACGTAAGCGCACCTTGGGGTTCAACAAGCATGGAAATCACTTCGGGACCCCAAAACGGTGAGTAATTGTCCACAAAACGGGTCAGAATCGACAAAAACCGCAAGTGTTGATGACCGACACGTAAACGCACCCCAGGGTTCGTTAATCATGGAAATCACTCCGGGACCCCAAAACAATGAGGAATAGTCCATGAAACGGGTCAGAATCGGCAAAAACTGTGAGTGTTGATGATCGACACGTAAATGCACCCCAGGGTTCGTTAATCGTGGAAGTCACTCCGGGACCCCAAAACAGTGAGTAATAGTCGACGAAACGGGCAAGAATAGGCCAAAACTATCAGTGTTGATGACCGACACGCAAGCGCACCTTGGGGTTCAACAAGCATGGAAATCACTTCGGGACCCCAAAACAGTGAGTAATAGTCCATGAAACGGGCCAGAATCTATAAAAACCGCAAGTGTTGATGACCGACATGTAAGCGCACCTTGGGGTTCAACAAACATGGAAATCACTTCGGGACCCCAAAACGGTGAGTAATAGTCCAGAAAATGGGTCAGAATAGACAAAAACCGCGAGTGCTGATGACCGACACATAAACGCACCCCAGGGTTTGTTAATCGTGGAAGTCACTCCGGGACACCAAAACACTGAGTACTAGTCCACGAAATGGGCCAGAATCAGCCAAAACTATCAGTGTTGATGACCAACAGGTAAGCACCTTGGGGTTCAACAAGCATGGAAATCACTTCGGGACCCCAAAACAGTGAGTAATAGTCCATGAAACGGGTCAGAATCGACAAAACCGGCATGTAAACGCACCCCAGGGTTCGTTAATCGTGGAAATCACCCCAGGACCCCAAAACAGTGAGTAATAGTCCATGAAACGGTCTAGAATCTATAAAAACCGCAAGTGTTGATGACCGACACGTAAGCGCACCTTGGGGTTCAACAAGCATGGAAATCACTTCGGGACCCCAAAACGGTGAGTAATAGTCCATGAAACGGGTCAGAATAGACAAAAACCGCGAGTGTTGATGACCGACACGTAAACACACCCCAGGGTTTGTTAATCGTGGAAGTCACTTTGGGACACCAAAACAGTGAGTACTAGTCCACGAAATGGGCCACAATCAGCCAAAACTATTAGTGTTGATGACCAACAGGTAAGCGCACCTTGGGGTTCAACAAGCATGGAAATCACTTCGGGAACCCAAAACAGTGAGTAATAGTCCATGAAACGGGTCAGAATCGACAAAACTGTGAGTGTTGATGACCGACACGTAAATGCACCCAGGGTTCGTTAATCATGGTAGTCTCTCCAGGACCCCAAAACAGTGAGTAATAGTCCACGAAACGGTCCAGAATCGACAAAAACCGCAAGTGTTGATGACCGACACGTAAACGCACCCCAGGGTTCGTTAATCATGGAAATCACTCCGGGACCCCAAAACAATGAGGAATAGTCCATGAAACGGGTCAGAATCGGCAAAAACTGTGAGTGTTGATGATCGACACGTAAATGCACCCCAGGGTTCGTTAATCGTGGAAGTCACTCCGGGACCCCAAAACAGTGAGTAATAGTCGACGAAACGGGCAAGAATAGGCCAAAACTATCAGTGTTGATGACCGACACGCAAGCGCACCTTGGGGTTCAACAAGCATGGAAATCACTTCGGGACCCCAAAACAGTGAGTAATAGTCCATGAAACGGGCCAGAATCTATAAAAACCGCAAGTGTTGATGACCGACATGTAAACGCACCCCAGGGTTCGTTAATTGTGGACGTCACTCCAGGACCCCGAAACAAGTAGTAATAGTCCATGAAACGGTCAGAATTGGCCAAAACTGTCAGTGTTGATGACCAACACGTGAGCGTAGCTTGGGCTTCAACAAGCATGGAAATCACTTCGCGACCCCAAAACGGTGAGTAATAGTCCACGAAACGGGTTAGAATCGACAAAAACCGCGATTGTTGATGACTGACACGTAAATGCACCCCAGGGTTCATTAATCGTGGAAGTCACTCCGGGACCCCAAAACAGTGAGTAATAGTCCATGAAACGGGCCAGAATCGGTCAAAACTGTCAGTGTTGATGACCAACACGTAAGCGCACCTTGGGGTTCAACAAGCATGGAAATCACTTCGGGACCCCAAAACGGTGAGTAATTGTCCACAAAACGGGTTAGAATCGACAAAAACCGCGATTGTTGATGACTGACACGTAAATGCACCCCAGGGTTCGTTAATCGTGGAAGTCACTCCGGGACCCCAAAACAGTGAGTAATAGTCCATGAAACGGGCCAGAATCGGTCAAAACTATCAGTGTTGATGACCGACACGTAAGCGCACCTTGGGGTTCAACAAGCATGGAAATCACTTCGGGACCCCAAAACGGTGAGTAATTGTCCACAAAACGGGTCAGAATCGACAAAAACCGCAAGTGTTGATGACCGACACGTAAACGCACCCCAGGGTTCGTTAATCATGGAAATCACTCCGGGACCCCAAAACAATGAGGAATAGTCCATGAAACGGGTCAGAATCGGCAAAAACTGTGAGTGTTGATGATCGACACGTAAATGCACCCCAGGGTTCGTTAATCGTGGAAGTCACTCCGGGACCCCAAAACAGTGAGTAATAGTCGACGAAACGGGCAAGAATAGGCCAAAACTATCAGTGTTGATGACCGACACGCAAGCGCACCTTGGGGTTCAACAAGCATGGAAATCACTTCGGGACCCCAAAACAGTGAGTAATAGTCCATGAAACGGGCCAGAATCTATAAAAACCGCAAGTGTTGATGACCGACATGTAAGCGCACCTTGGGGTTCAACAAACATGGAAATCACTTCGGGACCCCAAAACGGTGAGTAATAGTCCAGAAAATGGGTCAGAATAGACAAAAACCGCGAGTGCTGATGACCGACAGATAAACGCACCCCAGGGTTTGTTAATCGTGGAAGTCACTCCGGGACACCAAAACACTGAGTACTAGTCCACGAAATGGGCCAGAATCAGCCAAAACTATCAGTGTTGATGACCAACAGGTAAGCACCTTGGGGTTCAACAAGCATGGAAATCACTTCGGGACCCCAAAACAGTGAGTAATAGTCCATGAAACGGGTCAGAATCGACAAAACCGGCATGTAAACGCACCCCAGGGTTCGTTAATCGTGGAAATCACCCCAGGACCCCAAAACAGTGAGTAATAGTCCATGAAACGGTCTAGAATCTATAAAAACCGCAAGTGTTGATGACCGACACGTAAGCGCACCTTGGGGTTCAACAAGCATGGAAATCACTTCGGGACCCCAAAACGGTGAGTAATAGTCCATGAAACGGGTCAGAATAGACAAAAACCGCGAGTGTTGATGACCGACACGTAAACACACCCCAGGGTTTGTTAATCGTGGAAGTCACTTTGGGACACCAAAACAGTGAGTACTAGTCCACGAAATGGGCCACAATCAGCCAAAACTATTAGTGTTGATGACCAACAGGTAAGCGCACCTTGGGGTTCAACAAGCATGGAAATCACTTCGGGAACCCAAAACAGTGAGTAATAGTCCATGAAACGGGTCAGAATCGACAAAACTGTGAGTGTTGATGACCGACACGTAAATGCACCCAGGGTTCGTTAATCATGGTAGTCTCTCCAGGACCCCAAAACAGTGAGTAATAGTCCACGAAACGGTCCAGAATCGACAAAAACCGCAAGTGTTGATGACCGACACGTAAACGCACCCCAGGGTTCGTTAATCATGGAAATCACTCCGGGACCCCAAAACAATGAGGAATAGTCCATGAAACGGGTCAGAATCGGCAAAAACTGTGAGTGTTGATGATCGACACGTAAATGCACCCCAGGGTTCGTTAATCGTGGAAGTCACTCCGGGACCCCAAAACAGTGAGTAATAGTCGACGAAACGGGCAAGAATAGGCCAAAACTATCAGTGTTGATGACCGACACGCAAGCGCACCTTGGGGTTCAACAAGCATGGAAATCACTTCGGGACCCCAAAACAGTGAGTAATAGTCCATGAAACGGGCCAGAATCTATAAAAACCGCAAGTGTTGATGACCGACATGTAAACGCACCCCAGGGTTCGTTAATTGTGGACGTCACTCCAGGACCCCGAAACAAGTAGTAATAGTCCATGAAACGGTCAGAATTGGCCAAAACTGTCAGTGTTGATGACCAACACGTGAGCGTAGCTTGGGCTTCAACAAGCATGGAAATCACTTCGCGACCCCAAAACGGTGAGTAATAGTCCACGAAACGGGTTAGAATCGACAAAAACCGCGATTGTTGATGACTGACACGTAAATGCACCCCAGGGTTCATTAATCGTGGAAGTCACTCCGGGACCCCAAAACAGTGAGTAATAGTCCATGAAACGGGCCAGAATCGGTCAAAACTGTCAGTGTTGATGACCAACACGTAAGCGCACCTTGGGGTTCAACAAGCATGGAAATCACTTCGGGACCCCAAAACGGTGAGTAATTGTCCACAAAACGGGTTAGAATCGACAAAAACCGCGATTGTTGATGACTGACACGTAAATGCACCCCAGGGTTCGTTAATCATGGAAGTCACTCCGGGACCCCAAAACAGTGAGTAATAGTCCATGAAACGGGCCAGAATCGGTCAAAACTATCAGTGTTGATGACCGACACGTAAGCGCACCTTGGGGTTCAACAAGCATGGAAATCACTTCGGGACCCCAAAACGGTGAGTAATTGTCCACAAAACGGGTCAGAATCGACAAAAACCGCAAGTGTTGATGACCGACACGTAAACGCACCCCAGGGTTCGTTAATCATGGAAATCACTCCGGGACCCCAAAACAATGAGGAATAGTCCATGAAACGGGTCAGAATCGGCAAAAACTGTGAGTGTTGATGATCGACACGTAAATGCACCCCAGGGTTCGTTAATCGTGGAAGTCACTCCGGGACCCCAAAACAGTGAGTAATAGTCGACGAAACGGGCAAGAATAGGCCAAAACTATCAGTGTTGATGACCGACACGCAAGCGCACCTTGGGGTTCAACAAGCATGGAAATCACTTCGGGACCCCAAAACAGTGAGTAATAGTCCATGAAACGGGCCAGAATCTATAAAAACCGCAAGTGTTGATGACCGACATGTAAGCGCACCTTGGGGTTCAACAAACATGGAAATCACTTCGGGACCCCAAAACGGTGAGTAATAGTCCAGAAAATGGGTCAGAATAGACAAAAACCGCGAGTGCTGATGACCGACAGATAAACGCACCCCAGGGTTTGTTAATCGTGGAAGTCACTCCGGGACACCAAAACACTGAGTACTAGTCCACGAAATGGGCCAGAATCAGCCAAAACTATCAGTGTTGATGACCAACAGGTAAGCACCTTGGGGTTCAACAAGCATGGAAATCACTTCGGGACCCCAAAACAGTGAGTAATAGTCCATGAAACGGGTCAGAATCGACAAAACCGGCATGTAAACGCACCCCAGGGTTCGTTAATCGTGGAAATCACCCCAGGACCCCAAAACAGTGAGTAATAGTCCATGAAACGGTCTAGAATCTATAAAAACCGCAAGTGTTGATGACCGACACGTAAGCGCACCTTGGGGTTCAACAAGCATGGAAATCACTTCGGGACCCCAAAACGGTGAGTAATAGTCCATGAAACGGGTCAGAATAGACAAAAACCGCGAGTGTTGATGACCGACACGTAAACACACCCCAGGGTTTGTTAATCGTGGAAGTCACTTTGGGACACCAAAACAGTGAGTACTAGTCCACGAAATGGGCCACAATCAGCCAAAACTATTAGTGTTGATGACCAACAGGTAAGCGCACCTTGGGGTTCAACAAGCATGGAAATCACTTCGGGAACCCAAAACAGTGAGTAATAGTCCATGAAACGGGTCAGAATCGACAAAACTGTGAGTGTTGATGACCGACACGTAAATGCACCCAGGGTTCGTTAATCATGGTAGTCTCTCCAGGACCCCAAAACAGTGAGTAATAGTCCACGAAACGGTCCAGAATCGACAAAAACCGCAAGTGTTGATGACCGACACGTAAACGCACCCCAGGGTTCGTTAATCATGGAAATCACTCCGGGACCCCAAAACAATGAGGAATAGTCCATGAAACGGGTCAGAATCGGCAAAAACTGTGAGTGTTGATGATCGACACGTAAATGCACCCCAGGGTTCGTTAATCGTGGAAGTCACTCCGGGACCCCAAAACAGTGAGTAATAGTCGACGAAACGGGCAAGAATAGGCCAAAACTATCAGTGTTGATGACCGACACGCAAGCGCACCTTGGGGTTCAACAAGCATGGAAATCACTTCGGGACCCCAAAACAGTGAGTAATAGTCCATGAAACGGGCCAGAATCTATAAAAACCGCAAGTGTTGATGACCGACATGTAAACGCACCCCAGGGTTCGTTAATTGTGGACGTCACTCCAGGACCCCGAAACAAGTAGTAATAGTCCATGAAACGGTCAGAATTGGCCAAAACTGTCAGTGTTGATGACCAACACGTGAGCGTAGCTTGGGCTTCAACAAGCATGGAAATCACTTCGCGACCCCAAAACGGTGAGTAATAGTCCACGAAACGGGTTAGAATCGACAAAAACCGCGATTGTTGATGACTGACACGTAAATGCACCCCAGGGTTCATTAATCGTGGAAGTCACTCCGGGACCCCAAAACAGTGAGTAATAGTCCATGAAACGGGCCAGAATCGGTCAAAACTGTCAGTGTTGATGACCAACACGTAAGCGCACCTTGGGGTTCAACAAGCATGGAAATCACTTCGGGACCCCAAAACGGTGAGTAATTGTCCACAAAACGGGTCAGAATCGACAAAAACCGCAAGTGTTGATGACCGACACGTAAACGCACCCCAGGGTTCGTTAATCATGGAAATCACTCCGGGACCCCAAAACAATGAGGAATAGTCCATGAAACGGGTCAGAATCGGCCAAAACTGTGAGTGTTGATGATCGACACGTAAATGCACCCCAGGGTTCGTTAATCGTGGAAGTCACTCCGGGACCCCAAAACAGTGAGTAATAGTCGACGAAACGGGCAAGAATAGGCCAAAACTATCAGTGTTGATGACCGACACACAAGCGCACCTTGGGGTTCAACAAGCATGGAAATCACTTCGGGACCCCAAAACAGTGAGTAATAGTCCATGAAACGGGCCAGAATCTATAAAAACCGCAAGTGTTGATGACCGACATGTAAGCGCACCTTGGGGTTCAACAAACATGGAAATCACTTCGGGACCCCAAAACGGTGAGTAATAGTCCACGAAATGGGTCAGAATAGACAAAAACCGCGAGTGTTGATGACCGACACATAAACGCACCCCAGGGTTTGTTAATCGTGGAAGTCACTCTGGGACACCAAAACACTGAGTACTAGTCCACGAAATGGGCCAGAATCAGCCAAAACTATCAGTGTTGATGACCAACAGGTAAGCACCTTGGGGTTCAACAAGCATGGAAATCACTTCGGGACCCCAATACAGTGAGTAATAGTCCATGAAACGGGCCAGAATCTATAAAAACCGCAAGTGTTGATGACCGACATGTAAGCGCACCTTGGGGTTCAACAAACATGGAAATCACTTCAGGACCCCAAAACGGTGAGTAATAGTCCACGAAATGGGTCAGAATAGACAAAAACCACGAGTGCTGATGACCGACACATAAACGCACCCCAGGGTTTGTTAATCGTGGAAGTCACTCCGGGACACCAAAACACTGAGTACTAGTCCACGAAATGGGCCAGAATCAGCCAAAACTATCAGTGTTGATGACCAACAGGTAAGCACCTTGGGGTTCAACAAGCATGGAAATCACTTCGGGACCCCAAAACAGTGAGTAATAGTCCATGAAACGGGTCAGAATCGACAAAAACCGGCATGTAAACGCACCCCAGGGTTCGTTAATCGTGGAAATCACCCCAGGACCCCAAAACAGTGAGTAATAGTCCATGAAACGGTCCAGAATCTATAAAAACCGCAAGTGTTGATGACCGACACGTAAGCGCACCTTGGGGTTCAACAAGCATGGAAATCACATCGGCACCCCAAAACAGTGAGTAATAGTCCACGAAACGGGTCAGAATAGACAAAAACCGCGAGTGTTGATGACCGACACGTAAATGCACCCCAGGGTTTGTTAATCGTGGAAGTCACTTTGGGACACCAAAACAGTGAGTACTAGTCCACGAAATGGGCCACAATCAGCCAAAACTATTAGTGTTGATGACCAACAGGTAAGCGCACCTTGGGGTTCAACAAGCATGGAAATCACTTCGGGAACCCAAAACAGTGAGTAATAGTCCACGAAACGGGTCAGAATCGACAAAAACCGCGAGTGTTGATGACCGGCACGTAAACGCACCCCTGGGTTCGTTAATCGTGGAAATCACCCCAGGACGCCAAAACAGTGAGTAATAGTCCATGAAACGGGCCTTAATCAGCCAAAACAGTGAGTGTTGATGACCGACATGTAAGCACACCCTGGGCTTCAACAACTATGGAAATCGCTTCCGGGCCACAAAATGGTGAGTAATAGTCCATGAAACGGGTCAGAATCGGCCAAAACTGCGAGTGTTGATGACCGACATGTAAACGCACCCTAGGGTACGTTAATCATGGACGTCACACCGGGACCCCAAAACAGGTAGTAATAGTCCACGAAATGGTCCAGAATTGGCGAAAACTGTCAGTGTTGATGACCGACACGTAAACTCACCTTGGGGTTCCACAAGCATGGAAATCACTTCGGGCCCCCAAAACGGTGAGGAATAGTCCACGACACGGGTCAAAATTGACAAAAACCGCGATTGTTGATGACCGACACGTAAATGCACCCCAGGGTTCGTTAATCGTGGAAGTCACTTCGGCACCCAAAACAGTGAGTAATAGTCCAAGAAACGGGCCAGAATCGGCCAAAACTGTCAGTGTTGATGACCGACATGTTAGCGCACCTGGGGTTCAACAAGCATGGAAATCACTTCGGGACCCCAAAACAGTGAGTAATAGTCCACGGAATGGGTCAGAATCGACAAAAACCGCGAGTCTTGATGACCGGCACGTAAACGCACCCCAGGGTTCGTTAATCGTGGAAATCACTTCGGGACCCCAAAACAGTGAGTAATAGTCCATGAAACGGGCCAGAATCAGACAAAATTGCGAGTGTTGATGACCGACACGTAAGCGCACCCTAGGGTTCAACAACTATGGAAATCGCTTCGGGGCCACAAAATGGTGAGTAATAGTCCATGAAACGGGTCAGAAACGGCCAAAACTGCGAGTGTTGATGATCGACATGTAAACGCACCCCAGGGTTCGTTAATTGTGGACGTCACTCCAGGACCCCGAAACAAGTAGTAATAGTCCGTGAAACGGTCAGAATTGGCCAAAACTGTCAGTGTTGATGACCAACACGTGAGCGCAACTTGGGCTTCAACAAGCATGGAAATCACTTCGCGACCCCAAAACGGTGAGTAATAGTCCACGAAACGGGTTAGAATCGACAAAAACCGCGATTGTTGATGACTGACACGTAAATGCACCCCAGGGTTCATTAATCGTGGAAGTCACTCCGGGACCCCAAAACAGTGAGTAATAGTCCATGAAACGGGCCAGAATCGGTCAAAACTGTCAGTGTTGATGACCAACACGTAAGCGCACCTTGGGGTTCAACAAGCATGGAAATCACTTCGGGACCCCAAAACGGTGAGTAATTGTCCACAAAACGGGTCAGAATCGACAAAAACCGCAAGTGTTGATGACCGACACGTAAACGCACCCCAGGGTTCGTTAATCATGGAAATCACTCCGGGACCCCAAAACAATGAGGAATAGTCCATGAAACGGGTCAGAATCGGCCAAAACTGTGAGTGTTGATGATCGACACGTAAATGCACCCCAGGGTTCGTTAATCGTGGAAGTCACTCCGGGACCCCAAAACAGTGAGTAATAGTCGACGAAACGGGCAAGAATAGGCCAAAACTATCAGTGTTGATGACCGACACACAAGCGCACCTTGGGGTTCAACAAGCATGGAAATCACTTCGGGACCCCAAAACAGTGAGTAATAGTCCATGAAACGGGCCAGAATCTATAGAAACCGCAAGTGTTGATGACCGACATGTAAGCGCACCTTGGGGTTCAACAAACATGGAAATCACTTAGGGACCCCAAAACGGTGAGTAATAGTCCACGAAATGGGTCAGAATAGACAAAAACCGCGAGTGTTGATGACCGACACATAAACGCACCCCAGGGTTTGTTAATCGTGGAAGTCACTCCGGGACACCAAAACACTGAGTACTAGTCCACGAAATGGGCCAGAATCAGCCAAAACTATCAGTGTTGATGACCAACAGGTAAGCACGTTGGGGTTCAACAAGCATGGAAATCACTTCGGGACCCCAATACAGTGAGTAATAGTCCATGAAACGGGCCAGAATCTATAAAAACCGCAAGTGTTGATGACCGACATGTAAGCGCACCTTGGGGTTCAACAAACATGGAAATCACTTCAGGACCCCAAAACGGTGAGTAATAGTCCACGAAATGGGTCAGAATAGACAAAAACCACGAGTGCTGATGACCGACACATAAACGCACCCCAGGGTTTGTTAATCGTGGAAGTCACTCCGGGACACCAAAACACTGAGTACTAGTCCACGAAATGGGCCAGAATCAGCCAAAACTATCAGTGTTGATGACCAACAGGTAAGCACCTTGGGGTTCAACAAGCATGGAAATCACTTCGGGACCCCAAAACAGTGAGTAATAGTCCATGAAACGGGTCAGAATCGACAAAAACCGGCATGTAAACGCACCCCAGGGTTCGTTAATCGTGGAAATCACCCCAGGACCCCAAAACAGTGAGTAATAGTCCATGAAACGGTCCAGAATCTATAAAAACCGCAAGTGTTGATGACCGACACGTAAGCGCACCTTGGGGTTCAACAAGCATGGAAATCACTTCGGGACCCCAAAACGGTGAGTAATAGTCCATGAAACGGGTCAGAATAGACAAAAACCGCGAGTGTTGATGACCGACACGTAAATGCACCCCAGGGTTTGTTAATCGTGGAAGTCACTTTGGGACACCAAAACAGTGAGTACTAGTCCACGAAATGGGCCACAATCAGCCAAAACTATTAGTGTTGATGACCAACAGGTAAGCGCACCTTGGGGTTCAACAAGCATGGAAATCACTTCGGGAACCCAAAACAGTGAGTAATAGTCCACGAAACGGGTCAGAATCGACAAAAACCGCGAGTGTTGATGACCGGCACGTAAACGCACCCCTGGGTTCGTTAATCGTGGAAATCACCCCAGGACGCCAAAACAGTGAGTAATAGTCCATGAAACGGGCCTTAATCAGCCAAAACAGTGAGTGTTGATGACCGACATGTAAGCACACCCTGGGCTTCAACAACTATGGAAATCGCTTCGGGGCCACAAAATGGTGAGTAATAGTCCATGAAACGGGTCAGAATCGGCCAAAACTGTGAGTGTTGATGACCGACACGTAAATGCACCCCAGGGTTCGTTAATCGTGGAAGTCACTCCGGGACCCCAAAACAGGTAGTAATAGTCCACGAAATGGTCCAGAATTGGCGAAAACTGTCAGTGTTGATGACCGACACGTAAACTCACCTTGGGGTTCCACAAGCATGGAAATCACTTCGGGCCCCCAAAACGGTGAGGAATAGTCCACGACACGGGTCAAAATTGACAAAAACCGCGATTGTTGATGACCGACACGTAAATGCACCCCAGGGTTCGTTAATCGTGGAAGTCACTTCGGCACCCAAAACAGTGAGTAATAGTCCAAGAAACGGGCCAGAATCGGCCAAAACTGTCAGTGTTGATGACCGACATGTTAGCGCACCTGGGGTTCAACAAGCATGGAAATCACTTCGGGACCCCAAAACAGTGAGTAATAGTCCACGGAATGGGTCAGAATCGACAAAAACCGCGAGTCTTGATGACCGGCACGTAAACGCACCCCAGGGTTCGTTAATCGTGGAAATCACTTCGGGACCCCAAAACAGTGAGTAATAGTCCATGAAACGGGCCAGAATCAGACAAAATTGCGAGTGTTGATGACCGACACGTAAGCGCACCCTAGGGTTCAACAACTATGGAAATCGCTTCGGGGCCACAAAATGGTGAGTAATAGTCCATGAAACGGGTCAGAAACGGCCAAAACTGCGAGTGTTGATGATCGACATGTAAACGCACCCCAGGGTTCGTTAATTGTGGACGTCACTCCAGGACCCCGAAACAAGTAGTAATAGTCCGTGAAACGGTCAGAATTGGCCAAAACTGTCAGTGTTGATGACCAACACGTGAGCGCAACTTGGGCTTCAACAAGCATGGAAATCACTTCGCGACCCCAAAACGGTGAGTAATAGTCCACGAAACGGGTTAGAATCGACAAAAACCGCGATTGTTGATGACTGACACGTAAATGCACCCCAGGGTTCATTAATCGTGGAAGTCACTCCGGGACCCCAAAACAGTGAGTAATAGTCCATGAAACGGGCCAGAATCGGTCAAAACTGTCAGTGTTGATGACCGACACGTAAGCGCACCTTGGGGTTCAACAAGCATGGAAATCACTTCGGGACCCCAAAACGGTGAGTAATTGTCCACAAAACGGGTCAGAATCGACAAAAACCGCAAGTGTTGATGACCGACACGTAAAGGCACCCCAGGGTTCGTTAATCATGGAAATCACTCCGGGACCCCAAAACAATGAGGAATAGTCCATGAAACGGGTCAGAATCGGCCAAAACTGTGAGTGTTGATGATCGACACGTAAATGCACCCCAGGGTTCGTTAATCATGGAAGTCACTCCGGGACCCCAAAACAGTGAGTAATAGTCGACGAAACGGGCAAGAATAGGCCAAAACTATCAGTGTTGATGACCGACACACAAGCGCACCTTGGGGTTCAACAAGCATGGAAATCACTTCGGGACCCCAAAACAGTGAGTAATAGTCCATGAAACGGGCCAGAATCTATAGAAACCGCAAGTGTTGATGACCGACATGTAAGCGCACCTTGGGGTTCAACAAACATGGAAATCACTTAGGGACCCCAAAACGGTGAGTAATAGTCCACGAAATGGGTCAGAATAGACAAAAACCGCGAGTGTTGATGACCGACACATAAACGCACCCCAGGGTTTGTTAATCGTGGAAGTCACTCCGGGACACCAAAACACTGAGTACTAGTCCACGAAATGGGCCAGAATCAGCCAAAACTATCAGTGTTGATGACCAACAGGTAAGCACGTTGGGGTTCAACAAGCATGGAAATCACTTCGGGACCCCAATACAGTGAGTAATAGTCCATGAAACGGGCCAGAATCTATAAAAACCGCAAGTGTTGATGACCGACATGTAAGCGCACCTTGGGGTTCAACAAACATGGAAATCACTTCAGGACCCCAAAACGGTGAGTAATAGTCCACGAAATGGGTCAGAATAGACAAAAACCACGAGTGCTGATGACCGACACATAAACGCACCCCAGGGTTTGTTAATCGTGGAAGTCACTCCGGGACACCAAAACACTGAGTACTAGTCCACGAAATGGGCCAGAATCAGCCAAAACTGTCAGTGTTGATGACCAACAGGTAAGCACCTTGGGGTTCAACAAGCATGGAAATCACTTCGGGACCCCAAAACAGTGAGTAATAGTCCATGAAACGGGTCAGAATCGACAAAAACCGGCATGTAAACGCACCCCAGGGTTCGTTAATCGTGGAAATCACCCCAGGACCCCAAAACAGTGAGTAATAGTCCATGAAACGGTCCAGAATCTATAAAAACCGCAAGTGTTGATGACCGACACGTAAGCGCACCTTGGGGTTCAACAAGCATGGAAATCACTTCGGGACCCCAAAACGGTGAGTAATAGTCCATGAAACGGGTCAGAATAGACAAAAACCGCGAGTGTTGATGACCGACATGTAAACGCACCCCAGGGTTTGTTAATCGTGGAAGTCACTTTGGGACACCAAAACAGTGAGTACTAGTCCACGAAATGGGCCACAATCAGCCAAAACTATTAGTGTTGATGACCAACAGGTAAGCGCACCTTGGGGTTCAACAAGCATGGAAATCACTTCGGGAACCCAAAACAGTGAGTAATAGTCCACGAAACGGGTCAGAATCGACAAAAACCGCGAGTGTTGATGACCGGCACGTAAACGCACCCCTGGGTTCGTTAATCGTGGAAATCACCCCAGGACGCCAAAACAGTGAGTAATAGTCCATGAAACGGGCCTTAATCAGCCAAAACAGTGAGTGTTGATGACCGACATGTAAGCACACCCTGGGCTTCAACAACTATGGAAATCGCTTCGGGGCCACAAAATGGTGAGTAATAGTCCATGAAACGGGTCAGAATCGGCCAAAACTGCGAGTGTTGATGACCGACATGTAAACGCACCCTAGGGTACGTTAATCATGGACGTCACATCGGGACCCCAAAACAGGTAGTAATAGTCCACGAAATGGTCCAGAATTGGCGAAAACTGTCAGTGCTGATGACCGACACGTAAACTCACCTTGGGGTTCCACAAGCATGGAAATCACTTCGGGCCCCCAAAACGGTGAGGAATAGTCCACGACACGGGTCAAAATTGACAAAAACCGCGATTGTTGATGACCGACACGTAAATGCACCCCAGGGTTCGTTAATCGTGGAAGTCACTTCGGCACCCAAAACAGTGAGTAATAGTCCAAGAAACGGGCCAGAATCGGCCAAAACTGTCAGTGTTGATGACCGACATGTTAGCGCACCTGGGGTTCAACAAGCATGGAAATCACTTCGGGACCCCAAAACAGTGAGTAATAGTCCACGGAATGGGTCAGAATCGACAAAAACCGCGAGTCTTGATGACAGGCATGTAAACGCACCCCAGGGCTCGTTAATCGTGGAAATCACTTCGGGACCCCAAAACAGTGAGTAATAGTCCATGAAACGGGCCAGAATCAGACAAAATTGCGAGTGTTGATGACCGACACGTAAGCGCACCCTAGGGTTCAACAACTATGGAAATCGCTTCGGGGCCACAAAATGGTGAGTAATAGTCCATGAAACGGGTCAGAAACGGCCAAAACTACGAGTGTTGATGATCGACATGTAAACGCACCCCAGGGTTCGTTAATTGTGGACGTCACTCCAGGACCCCGAAACAAGTAGTAATAGTCCGTGAAACGGTCAGAATTGGCCAAAACTGTCAGTGTTGATGACCAACACGTGAGCGCAGCTTGGGCTTCAACAAGCATGGAAATCACTTCGCGACCCCAAAACGGTGAGTAATAGTCCACGAAACGGGTTAGAATCGACAAAAACCGCGATTGTTGATGACTTACACGTAAATGCACCCCAGGGTTCGTTAATCGTGGAAGTCACTCCGGGACCCCAAAACAGTGAGTAATAGTCCATGAAACGGGCCAGAATCGGTCAAAACTGTCAGTGTTGATGACCGACACGTAAGCGGACCTTGGGGTTCAACAAGCATGGAAATCACTTCGGGACCCCAAAACGGTGAGTAATTGTCCACAAAACGGGTCAGAATCGACAAAAACCGCAAGTGTTGATGACCGACACGTAAACACACCCCAGGGTTCGTTAATCATGGAAATCACTCCGGGACCCCAAAACAATGAGGAATAGTCCATGAAACGGGTCAGAATCGGCCAAAACTGTGAGTGTTGATGATCGACACGTAAATGCACCCCAGGGTTCGTTAATCGTGGAATTCACTCCGGGAACCCAAAACAGTGAGTAATAGTCGACGAAACGGGCAAGAATAGGCCAAAACTATCAGTGTTGATGACCGACACGCAAGCGCACCTTGGGGTTCAACAAGCATGGAAATCACTTCGGGACCCCAAAACAGTGAGTAATAGTCCATGAAACGGGCCAGAATCTATAAAAATCGCAAGTGTTGATGAACGACATGTAAGCGCACCTTGGGGTTCAACAAACATGGAAATCACTTCGGGACCCCAAAACGGTGAGTAATAGTCCACGAAATGGGTCAGAATAGACAAAAACCGCGAGTGTTGATGACTGACACATAAACGCACCCCAGGGTTCGTTAATTGTGGACGTCACTCCAGGACCCCGAAACAAGTAGTAATAGTCCGTGAAACGGTCAGAATTGGCCAAAACTGTCAGTGTTGATGACCAACACGTGAGCGCAACTTGGGCTTCAACAAGCATGGAAATCACTTCGGGACCCCAAAACGGTGAGTAATAGTCCACGAAACGGGTTAGAATCGACAAAAACCGCGATTGTTGATGACTGACACGTAAATGCACCCCAGGGTTCATTAATCGTGGAAGTCACTCCGGGACCCCAAAACAGTGAGTAATAGTCCATGAAACGGGCCAGAATCGGTCAAAACTGTCAGTGTTGATGACCGACACGTAAGCGCACCTTGGGGTTCAACAAGCATGGAAATCACTTCGGGACCCCAAAACGGTGAGTAATTGTCCACAAAACGGGTCAGAATCGACAAAAACCGCAAGTGTTGATGACCGACACGTAAACGCACCCCAGGGTTCGTTAATCATGGAAATCACTCCGGGACCCCAAAACAATGAGGAATAGTCCATGAAACGGGTCAGAATCGGCCAAAACTGTGAGTGTTGATGATCGACACGTAAATGCACCCCAGGGTTCGTTAATCATGGAAGTCACTCCGGGACCCCAAAACAGTGAGTAATAGTCGACGAAACGGGCAAGAATAGGCCAAAACTATCAGTGTTGATGACCGACACACAAGCGCACCTTGGGGTTCAACAAGCATGGAAATCACTTCGGGACCCCAAAACAGTGAGTAATAGTCCATGAAACGGGCCAGAATCTATAGAAACCGCAAGTGTTGATGACCGACATGTAAGCGCACCTTGGGGTTCAACAAACATGGAAATCACTTAGGGACCCCAAAACGGTGAGTAATAGTCCACGAAATGGGTCAGAATAGACAAAAACCGCGAGTGTTGATGACCGACACATAAACGCACCCCAGGGTTTGTTAATCGTGGAAGTCACTCCGGGACACCAAAACACTGAGTACTAGTCCACGAAATGGGCCAGAATCAGCCAAAACTATCAGTGTTGATGACCAACAGGTAAGCACCTTGGGGTTCAACAAGCATGGAAATCACTTCGGGACCCCAATACAGTGAGTAATAGTCCATGAAACGGGCCAGAATCTATAAAAACCGCAAGTGTTGATGACCGACATGTAAGCGCACCTTGGGGTTCAACAAACATGGAAATCACTTCAGGACCCCAAAACGGTGAGTAATAGTCCACGATATGGGTCAGAATAGACAAAAACCGCGTGTGCTGATGACCGACACATAAACGCACCCCAGGGTTTGTTAATCATGGAAGTCACTCCGGGACACCAAAACACTGAGTACTAGTCCACGAAATGGGCCAGAATCAGCCAAAACTATCAGTGTTGATGACCAACAGGTAAGCACCTTGGGGTTCAACAAGCATGGAAATCACTTCGGGACCCCAAAACAGTGAGTAATAGTCCATGAAACGGGTCAGAATCGACAAAAACCGGCATGTAAACGCACCCCAGGGTTCGTTAATCGTGGAAATCACCCCAGGACCCCAAAACAGTGAGTAATAGTCCATGAAACGGTCCAGAATCTATAAAAACCGCAAGTGTTGATGACCGACACGTAAGCGCACCTTGGGGTTCAACAAGCATGGAAATCACTTCGGGACCCCAAAACGGTGAGTAATAGTCCATGAAACGGGTCAGAATAGACAAAAACCGCGAGTGTTGATGACCGACACGTAAACGCACCCCAGGGTTTGTTAATCGTGGAAGTCACTTTGGGACACCAAAACAGTGAGTACTAGTCCACGAAATGGGCCACAATCAGCCAAAACTATTAGTGTTGATGACCAACAGGTAAGCGCACCTTGGGGTTCAACAAGCATGGAAATCACTTCGGGAACCCAAAACAGTGAGTAATAGTCCACGAAACGGGTCAGAATCGACAAAAACCGCGAGTGTTGATGACCGGCACGTAAACGCACCCCTGGGTTCGTTAATCGTGGAAATCACCCCAGGACGCCAAAACAGTGAGTAATAGTCCATGAAACGGGCCTTAATCAGCCAAAACAGTGAGTGTTGATGACCGACATGTAAGCACACCCTGGGCTTCAACAACTATGGAAATCGCTTCGGGGCCACAAAATGGTGAGTAATAGTCCATGAAACGGGTCAGAATCGGCCAAAACTGCGAGTGTTGATGACCGACATGTAAACGCACCCTAGGGTACGTTAATCATGGACGTCACATCGGGACCCCAAAACAGGTAGTAATAGTCCACGAAATGGTCCAGAATTGGCGAAAACTGTCAGTGCTGATGACCGACACGTAAACTCACCTTGGGGTTCCACAAGCATGGAAATCACTTCGGGCCCCCAAAACGGTGAGGAATAGTCCACGACACGGGTCAAAATTGACAAAAACCGCGATTGTTGATGACCGACACGTAAATGCACCCCAGGGTTCGTTAATCGTGGAAGTCACTTCGGCACCCAAAACAGTGAGTAATAGTCCAAGAAACGGGCCAGAATCGGCCAAAACTGTCAGTGTTGATGACCGACATGTTAGCGCACCTGGGGTTCAACAAGCATGGAAATCACTTCGGGACCCCAAAACAGTGAGTAATAGTCCACGGAATGGGTCAGAATCGACAAAAACCGCGAGTCTTGATGACAGGCATGTAAACGCACCCCAGGGCTCGTTAATCGTGGAAATCACTTCGGGACCCCAAAACAGTGAGTAATAGTCCATGAAACGGGCCAGAATCAGACAAAATTGCGAGTGTTGATGACCGACACGTAAGCGCACGCTAGGGTTCAACAACTATGGAAATCGCTTCGGGGCCACAAAATGGTGAGTAATAGTCCATGAAACGGGTCAGAAACGGCCAAAACTACGAGTGTTGATGATCGACATGTAAACGCACCCCAGGGTTCGTTAATTGTGGACGTCACTCCAGGACCCCGAAACAAGTAGTAATAGTCCGTGAAACGGTCCGAATTGGCCAAAACTGTCAGTGTTGATGACCAACACGTGAGCGCAGCTTGGGCTTCAACAAGCATGGAAATCACTTCGCGACCCCAAAACGGTGAGTAATAGTCCACGAAACGGGTTAGAATCGACAAAAACCGCGATTGTTGATGACTTACACGTAAATGCACCCCAGGGTTCGTTAATCGTGGAAGTCACTCCGGGACCCCAAAACAGTGAGTAATAGTCCATGAAACGGGCCAGAATCGGTCAAAACTGTCAGTGTTGATGACCGACACGTAAGCGCACCTTGGGGTTCAACAAGCATGGAAATCACTTCGGGACCCCAAAACGGTGAGTAATTGTCCACAAAACGGGTCAGAATCGACAAAAACCGCAAGTGTTGATGACCGACACGTAAACGCACCCCAGGGTTCGTTAATCATGGAAATCACTCCGGGACCCCAAAACAATGAGGAATAGTCCATGAAACGGGTCAGAATCGGCCAAAACTGTGAGTGTTGATGATCGACACATAAATGCACCCCAGGGTTCGTTAATCGTGGAAGTCACTCCGGGACCCCAAAACAGTGAGTAATAGTCGACGAAACGGGCAAGAATAGGCCAAAACTATCAGTGTTGATGACCGACACGCAAGCGCACCTTGGGGTTCAACAAGCATGGAAATCACTTCGGGACCCCAAAACAGTGAGTAATAGTCCATGAAACGGGCCAGAATCTATAAAAACCGCAAGTGTTGATGAACGACATGTAAACGCACCTTGGGGTTCAACAAACATGGAAATCACTTCGGGACCCCAAAACGGTGAGTAATAGTCCACGAAATGGGTCAGAATAGACAAAAACCGCGAGTGTTGATGACCGACACATAAACGCACCCCAGGGTTTGTTAATCGTGGAAGTCACTCCGGGACACCAAAACACTGAGTACTAGTCCACGAAATGGGCCAGAATCAGCCAAAACTATCAGTGTTGATGACCAACAGGTAAGCACCTTGGGGTTCAACAAGCATGGAAATCACTTCGGGACCCCAATACAGTGAGTAATAGTCCATGAAACGGGCCAGAATCTATAAAAACCGCAAGTGTTGATGACCGACATGTAAGCGCACCTTGGGGTTCAACAAACATGGAAATCACTTCAGGACCCCAAAACGGTGAGTAATAGTCCACGAAATGGGTCAGAATAGACAAAAACCGCGAGTGCTGATGACCGACACATAAACGCACCCCAGGGTTTGTTAATCGTGGAAGTCACTCCGGGACACCAAAACACTGAGTACTAGTCCACGAAATGGGCCAGAATCAGCCAAAACTATCAGTGTTGATGACCAACAGGTAAGCACCTTGGGGTTCAACAAGCATGGAAATCACTTCGGGACCCCAATACAGTGAGTAATAGTCCATGAAACGGGTCAGAATCGACAAAAACCGGCATGTAAACGCACCCCAGGGTTCGTTAATCGTGGAAATCACCCCAAGACCCCAAAACAGTGAGTAATAGTCCTTGAAACGGTCCAGAATCTATAAAAACCGCAAGTGTTGATGACCGACACGTAAGCGCACCTTGGGGTTCAACAAGCATGGAAATCACTTCGGGACCCCAAAACGGTGAGTAATAGTCCATGAAACGGGTCAGAATAGACAAAAACCGCGAGTGTTGATGACCGACACGTAAACGCACCCCAGGGTTTGTTAATCGTGGAAGTCACTTTGGGACACCAAAACAGTGAGTACTAGTGCACGAAATGGGCCACAATCAGCCAAAACTATTAGTGTTGATGACCAACTGGTAAGCGCACCTTGGGGTTCAACAAGCATGGAAATCACTTCGGGAACCCAAAACAGTGAGTAATAGTCCACGAAACGGGTCAGAATCGACAAAAACCGCGAGTGTTGATGACCGGCACGTAAACGCACCCCTGGGTTCGTTAATCGTGGAAATCACCCCAGGACGCCAAAACAGTGAGTAATAGTCAATGAAACGGGCCTTAATCAGCCAAAACAGTGAGTGTTGATGACCGACATGTAAGCACACCCTGGGCTTCAACAACTATGGAAATCGCTTCGGGGCCACAAAATGGTGAGTAATAGTCCATGAAACGGGTCAGAATCGGCCAAAACTGCGAGTGTTGATGACCGACATGTAAACGCACCCTAGGGTACGTTAATCATGGACGTCACACCGGGACCCCAAAACAGGTAGTAATAGTCCACGAAATGGTCCAGAATTGGCGAAAACTGTCAGTGTTGATGACCGACACGTAAACTCACCTTGGGGTTCCACAAGCATGGAAATCACTTCGGGCCCCCAAAACGGTGAGGAATAGTCCACGACACGGGTCAAAATTGACAAAAACCGCGATTGTTGATGACCGACACGTAAATGCACCCCAGGGTTCGTTAATCGTGGAAGTCACTTCGGCACCCAAAACAGTGAGTAATAGTCCAAGAAACGGGCCAGAATCGGCCAAAACTGTCAGTGTTGATGACCGACATGTTAGCGCACCTGGGGTTCAACAAGCATGGAAATCACTTCGGGACCCCAAAACAGTGAGTAATAGTCCACGGAATGGGTCAGAATCGACAAAAACCGCGAGTCTTGATGACCGGCACTTAAACGCACCCCAGGGTTCGTTAATCGTGGAAATCACTTCGGGACCCCAAACAGTGAGTAATAGTCCATGAAACGGGCCAGAATCAGACAAAATTGCGAGTGTTGATGACCGACACGTAAGCGCACCCTAGGGTTCAACAACTATGGAAATCGCTTCGGGGCCACAAAATGGTGAGTAATAGTCCATGAAACGGGTCAGAAACGGCCAAAACTGCGAGTGTTGATGATCGACATGTAAACGCACCCCAGGGTTCGTTAATTGTGGACGTCACTCCAGGACCGCGAAACAAGTAGTAATAGTCCGTGAAATGGTCAGAATTGGCCAAAACTGTCAGTGTTGATGACCAACACGTGAGCGCAGCTTGGGCTTCAACAAGCATGGAAATCACTTCGCGACCCCAAAACGGTGAGTAATAGTCCACGAAACGGGTTAGAATCGACAAAAACCGCGATTGTTGATGACTGACACGTAAATGCACCCCAAGGTTAATTAATCGTGGAAGTCACTCCGGGACCCCAAAACAGTGAGTAATAGTCCATGAAACGGGCCAGAATCGGTCAAAACTGTCAGTGTTGATGACCGACACGTAAGCGCACCTTGGGGTTCAACAAGCATGGAAATCACTTCGGGACCCCAAAACGGTGAGTAATTGTCCACAAAACGGGTCAGAATCGACAAAAACCGCAAGTGTTGATGACCGACACGTAAACACACCCCAGGGTTCGTTAATCATGGAAATCACTCCGGGACCCCAAAACAATGAGGAATAGTCCATGAAACGGGTCAGAATCGGCCAAAACTGTGAGTGTTGATGATCGACACGTAAATGCACCCCAGGGTTCGTTAATCGTGGAATTCACTCCGGGACCCCAAAACAGTGAGTAATAGTCGACGAAACGGGCAAGAATAGGCCAAAACTATCAGTGTTGATGACCGACACGCAAGCGCACCTTGGGGTTCAACAAGCATGGAAATCACTTCGGGACCCCAAAACAGTGAGTAATAGTCCATGAAACGGGCCAGAATCTATAAAAACCGCAAGTGTTGATGACCGACATGTAAGCGCACCTTGGGGTTCAACAAACATGGAAATCACTTCGGGACCCCAAAACGGTGAGTAATAGTCCATGAAATGGGTCAGAATAGACAAAAACCGCGAGTGTTGATGACTGACACATAAACGCACCCCAGGGTTTGTTAATCGTGGATGTCACTCCGGGACACCAAAACACTGAGTACTAGTCCACGAAATGGGCCAGAATCAGCCAAAACTATCAGTGTTGATGACCAACAGGTAAGCACCTTGGGGTTCAACAAGCATGGAAATCACTTCGGGACCCCAAAACAGTGAGTAATAGTCCACGAAATGGGTCAGAATTGACAAAAACCGGCATGTAAACGCACCCCAGGGTTCGTTAATCATGGAAATCACCCCAGGACCCCAAAACAGTGAGTAATAGTCCATGAAACGGGCCAGAATCAGCCAAAATAGGGAGTGTTGATGACCGACATGTAATCGCACCTTGGGGTTCAACAACTATGGAAATCGCTTCGGGGCCACAAAACGGTGAGTAATAGTCCATGAAACGGGTCAGAATCGGCTAGAACTGCAAGTGTTGATGACCGACACGTATACGCACCCCAGGGTTCGTTAATCGTGGAAGTCACTCCGGGACCCCAAAACACTGAGTTGTCCACGAAACCGGCCAGAACTGTCAGTGTTAATGACAGACACGTAAGCGCACCTTGGGGTTCAACAAGCATGGAAATCACTTCGGGACCCCAAAACGGTGAGTAATAGTCCACGAAACGGGTCAGAATTGACAAATACCACGATTGTTGATGACCGAGACGTAAATGCACGCCAGGGTTCGTTAATCGTTGAAGTCACTCCGGGACCCCAAAACAGTGAGTAATAGTCCATGAAACGGGTCAGAATCGACAAAAACCACAAGTGTTGATGATCGACACGTAAACGCAGCCCAGGGTTCGTTAATCATGGAAATCACTCCGGGACCGCAAAACAGTGAGTAATAGTCCATGAAACGGGTCAGAATCGGCCAAAACTGTGAGTGTTAATGACAAACACGTAAGCACACCTTGGGTCCAACAAGCATGGAAATCACTTCGGCACCCCAAAACGGTGAGTAATAGTCCACGAAACGGGTCAGAATCGACAAAAACTGCGATTGTTGATGACCGATACGTAAATGCACCCCAGGGTTCGTTAATCGTGGAAGTCACTCCGGGACCCCAAAACAGTGAGTAATAGTCCATGAAACGGGCCAGAATCGGTCAAAACTGTCAGTGTTGATGACCGACACGTAAGCGCACCTTGGGGTTCAACAAGCATGGAAATCACTTTGGGACCCCGAAACGGTGAGTAATTGTCCACAAAACGGGTCAGAATCGACAAAAACCACAAGTGTTGATGACCGACACGTAAACGCACCCCAGGATTCGTTAATCATGGAAATCACTCCGGGACCCCAAAACAGTAAGTAATAGTCCATGAAACGGGTCAGAATCGGCCAAAACTGTGAGTGTTGATGATCGACATGTAAATGCACCCCAGGGTTCGTTAATCGTGGAATTCACTCCGGGACCCCAAAACAGTGAGTAATAGTCGACGAAACGGGCAAGAATAGGCCAAAACTATCAGTGTTGATGACCGACACGCAAGCGCACCTTGGGGTTCAACAAGCAAGGAAATCACTTCGAGACCCCAAAACAGTGAGTAATAGTCCATGAAAGGGGCCAGAATCTATAAAAACCGCAAGTGTTGATGACCGACATGTAAGCGCACCTTGGGGTTCAACAAACATGGAAATCACTTCGGGACCCCAAAACGGTGAGTAATAGTCCACGAAATGGGTCAGAATAGACAAAAACCGCGAGTGTTGATGACTGACACATAAACGCACCCCATGGTTTGTTAATCGTGGATGTCACTCCGGGACACCAAAACACTGAGTACTAGTCCACGAAATGGGCCAGAATCAGCCAAAACTATCAGTGTTGATGACCAACAGGTAAGCACCTTGGGGTTCAACAAGCATGGAAATCACTTCGGGACCCCAAAACAGTGAGTAATAGTCCACGAAATGGGTCAGAATCGACAAAAACCGGCATGTAAACGCACCCCAGGGTTCGTTAATCGTGGAAATCACCCCAGGACCCCAAAACAGTGAGTAATAGTCCATGAAACGGGCCAGAATCAGCCAAAATAGGGAGTGTTGATGACCGACATGTAATCGCACCTTGGGGTTCAACAACTATGGAAATCGCTTCGGGGCCACAAAACGGTGAGTAATAGTGCATGAAACGGGTCAGAATCGGCTAGAACTGCAAGTGTTGATGACCGACACGTATACGCACCCCAGGGTTCGTTAATCGTGGAAGTCACTCCGGGACCCCAAAACAGTGAGTTGTCCACGAAACCGGCCAGAACTGTCAGTGTTAATGACAGACACGTAAGCGCACCTTGGGGTTCAACAAGCATGGAAATCACTTCGGGACCCCAAAACGGTGAGTAATAGTCCACGAAACGGGTCAGAATTGACAAATACCACGATTGTTGATGACCGAGACGTAAATGCACGCCAGGGTTCGTTAATCATTGAAGTCACTCCGGGACCCCAAAACAGTGAGTAATAGTCCATGAAACGGGTCAGAATCGACAAAAACCACAAGTGTTGATGACCGACACGTAAACGCAGCCCAGGGTTCGTTAATCATGGAAATCACTCCGGGACCCCAAAACAGTGAGTAATAGTCCATGAAACGGGTCAGAATCGGCCAAAACTGTGAGTGTTGATGACCGACACGTAAATGCACCCCAGGGTTCGTTCATCGTGGAAGTCACTCCGGGACCCCAAAACAGTGAGTAATAGTCCATGAAACGGGCCAGAATCAGCCAAAACTGCGAGTGTTAATGACAAACACGTAAGCACACCTTGGGTCCAACAAGCATGGAAATCACTTCGGCACCCCAAAACGGTGAGTAATAGTCCACGAAACGGGTCAGAATCGACAAAAACTGCGATTGTTGATGACCGATACGTAAATGCACCCCAGGGTTCGTTAATCGTGGAAGTCACTCTGGGACCCCAAAACAGTGAGTAATAGTCCATGAAACGGGCCCGAATCGGCCAAATCTGTCAGTGTTGATGACCGACACGTAAGCACCTTGGGGTTCAACAAGCATGGAAATCACTTCGGGACCCCAAAACAGTGAGTAATAGTCCATGCAACGGGTCAGAATCGGCCAAAACTGTGAGTGTTGATGACCGACACGTAAATGCACCCCAAGGTTCGTTAATCTTGGAAGTCACTCCGGGACCCCAAAACAGTAAGTAATAGTCCACGAAACGGTCCAGAATCGGCCAATACTGTCAGTATTGATGACCGACACGTAAGCGCACCTTGGGGTTCAACAAGCATGGAAATCACTTCGGCAGCCCAAAACGGTGAGTAATAGTCCACGAAACGGGTCAGAATCGACAAAAACCGTGATTGTTGATGACCGACACGTAAATGCACCCCAGGGTTCATTAATCGCGAAATCACTCCGAGACCCAAAACAGTGAGTAATAGTCCACGAAAGGGGCCAGAATCGGCCAGAACTGTCAGTGTTAATGACAGACACGTAAGCACACCTTGGGGTTCAACAAGCATGGAAATCACTTCGGGACCCCAAAACGGTGAGTAATAGTCCACGAAACGGGTCAGAATCGACAAATACCGCGATTGTTGATGACCGACACGTAAATGCAGCACAGGGATCGTTAATCGTGGAAGTCACTCCGGGACCCCAAAACTGTGAGTAATAGTCCATGAAACGGGCCAGAATCAGCCAAAATATCGAGTGTTGATGACCGACATCTAAGCGCACCTTGGGGTTCAACCACTATGGAAATCACTTCGGGGCCACAAAACAGTGAGTAATAGTCCATGAAACGGGTCAGAATCGGCTAAAACTGTGAGTGTTGATGACCGACACGTATACGCACACCAGGGTTCGTTAATCGGGGAAGTCACTCCGGGACCCCAAAACAGTGAGTAATAGTCCACGAAACCGGCCAGAATCGGCCAGAACTGTCAGTGTTAATGACAGACACGTACGCGCACCTTGGGGTTCAACAAGCATGGAAATCACTCCGGGACCCCAAAAAGGTGAGTAATAGTCCACGAAATGGGTCAGAATTGACAAATACCGCGATAGTTGATGACCGAGAAGTAAATGCACCCCAGGGTTCGTTAATTGTGGAAATCACTACAGGACCCCAAAACAGTGAGTAATAGTCCATGAAACGGGTCAGAATCGGCCAAAACTGTGAGTGTTGATAACCGACACGTAAATGCACCCCAGGGTTCGTTAATCGTGGAAGTCACTCCGGGACCCCAAAACAGTGAGTAATAGTCCATGAAACGGGCCAGAATCAGCCAAAACTGCGAGTGTTAATGACAGACACGTAAGCGCACCTTGGGGTTCAACGAGCATGGAAATCACTTCGGCACCCCAAAACGGTGAGTAATTGTCCACGAAACGGGTCAGAATCGACAAAAACCGCGATTGCTGATGACCGATACGTAAATGCACCCCAGGGTTCGTTAATTGTGGAAGTCACTCCGGGACCCCAAAACAGTGAGTAATAGTCCATGAAACGGGCCCGAATCGGCCAAATCTATCAGTGTTGATGACCGACACATAAGCGCACCTTGGGGTTCGACAAGCATGGAAATCACTTCGGGACCCCAAAACGGAGAGTATTTGTCCACAAAACGGGTCAGAATCGACAAAAACCACAAGTGTTGATGACCGACACGTAAACACACCCTAGGGTTTGTTAATCATGGAAATCACTTCGGGACCCCAAAACAGTGAGTGATAGTCCATGAAACGGGTCAGAATCGGCAAAAACTGTGAGTGTTGATGACCGACACGTAAATGCACCCCAGGGTTCGTTAATCATGGAAGTCTCTCCGGGACCCCAAAACAGTGAGTAATAGTCCACGAAACGGTTCAGAATCGGCAAATACTGTCAGTGTTGATGACCGACACGTAAACGCACCTTGGGGTTCAACAAGCATGGAAATCACTTCGGCACCCCAAAACGGTGAGTAATAGTCCATGAAACGTGTCAGAATCGACAAAAACCGCAATTGTTGATGACCGACACGTAAATGCACCCCAGGGTTCGCTAATCGCGGAAGTCACTCCGGGACCCCAAAACAGTGAGTAATAGTGCACGAAACGGGTCAGAACTGACAAAAACCGCAAGTGTTGATGACCGGCACGTAAACGCACCCAGGGTTCATTAATCATGGAAATCACTCCGGGACCCCAAAACAGTGAGTAATAGTCCACGAAACCGGCCAGAATTGTCCAGAACTGTCAGTGTTAATGACAGACACGTAAGCGCACCTTGGGGTTCAACAAGCATGGAAATCACTTCGGGACCCCAAAATGGTGAGTAATAGTCCATGAAACGGGTCAGAATCGACAAATACCGCGATTGTTGATGACCGACAAGTAAATGCACCCCAGGGTTCGTTAATCGTGGAAGTCACTCCGGGACCCCAAAGCAGTTAGTAATAGTCCATGAAACAAGCCAGAATCAGCCAAAACAGCGAGTGTTGATGACCGACATGTAAGCGCTCCTTGGGGTTCAACAACTACGGAAATCGCTTCGGGGCCACAAAACGGTGAGTAATAGTCCATGAAACGGGTCAGAATCGGCTAGAACTGCGAGTGTTGATGACCGACACGTATACGCACCCGAGGGTTCGTTAATCGTGGAAGTCACTCCGGGACCCCAAAACAGTGAGTAATAGTCCACGAAACCGGCCAGAATCGGCCAGAACTGTCAGTGTTAGTGACAGACATGTAAGCGCACCTTGGGGTTCAACAAGCATGGAAATCACTTCGGGACCCCAAAACGGTGAGTAATAGTCCATGAAACGGGTTAGAATTGACAAATACCGCGACTGTTGATGACCGACACGTAAATGCACCACAGGGTTCGTTAATCGTGCAAGTCACCCCGGGACCCCAAAACAGTGAGTAATAGTCCATGAAACGGGTCAGAATCGACAAAAACCACAAGTGTTGATGACCCACACGTAAACGCACCCCAGGGTTCGTTAATCATGGAAATCACTACAGGACCCCAAAACAGTGAGTAATAGTCCATGAAACGGGTCAGAATCGGCCAAAACTGTGAGTGTTGATGACCGACACGTAAATGCACCCCAGGGTTCGTTAATCATGGAAGTCACTCCGGGACCCCAAAAAAGTGAGTAATAGTCCATGAAACGGGCCAGAATCAGCCAAAACTGCGAGTGTTAATGACAGACACGTAAGCGCACCTTGGGGTTCAACAAGCACGGAAATCACTTCGGCACCCCAAAACGGTGAGTAATTGTCCACGAAACGGGTCAGAATCGACAAAAACCGCGATTGTTGATGACCGATACGTAAATGCACACCAGGGTTCGTTAATCGTGGAAGTCACTCCGGGACCCCAAAACAGTGAGTAATAGTCCATGAAACGGGCCCGAATCGGCCAAATCTGTAAGTGTTGATGACCAACACGTAAGCGCACCTTGGGGTTCGACAAGCATGGAAATCACTTCGGGACCCCAAAACGGAGAGTATTTGTCCACAAAACGGGTTAGAATCGACAAAAACCACAAGTGTTGATGACCGACACGTAAACGCACCCTAGGGTTCGTTAATCATGGGAATCACTCCGGGACCCCAAAATAGTGAGTAATAGTCCATGAAACGGGTCAGAATCGGCCAAAACTGTGAGTGTTGATGACCGACACGTAAATGCACCCCAGGGTTCGTTAATCATGGAAGTCTCTCCGGGACCCCAAAACAGTGAGTAATAGTCGACGAAACGGTTCAGAATCGGCAAATACTGTCAGTGTTGATGACCGACACGTAAACGCACCTTGGGGTTCAACAAGCATGGAAATCACTTCGGCACCCCAAAACGGTGAGTAATAGTCCACGAAACGTGTCAGAATCGACAAAAACCGCGATTGTTGATGACCGACACGTAAATGCACCCCAGGGTTCGCTAATCGCGGAAGTCACTCCGGGACCCCAAAACAGTGAGTAATAGTGCACGAAACGGGTCAGAATTGACAAAAACCGCAAGTGTTGATGACCGGCACGTAAACGCACCCCAGGGTTCATTAATCATGGAAATCACTCCGGGACCCCAAAACAGTGAGTAATAGTCCACGAAACCGGCCAGAATTGGCCAGAACTGTCAGTGTTAATGACAGACACGTAAGCGCACCTTGGGGTTCAACAAGCATGGAAATCACTTCGGGACCCCAAAACGGTGAGTAATAGTCCACGAAACGGGTCAGAATCGACAAATACCGCGATTGTTGATGACCGACCCGTAAATGCAGCCCAGGGTTTGTTAATCGCGGAAGTCACTCCGGGACCCCAAAACTGTGAGTAATAGTCCATGAAACGGGCCAGAATCAGCCAAAATAGCGAGTGTTGATGACCGACATCTAAGCGCACCTTGGGGTTCAACAACTATGGAAATCACTTCGGGGCCACAAAACGGTGAGTAATAGTCCATGAAACGGGTCAGAATCGGCTAAAACTGTGAGTGTTGATGACCGACACGTATACGCACACCAGGGTTCGTTAATCGGGGAAGTCACTCCGGGACCCCAAAACAGTGAGTAATAGTCCACGAAACCGGCCAGAATCGGCCAGAACTGTCAGTATTAATGACAGACACGTAAGCGCACCTTGGGGTTCAACAAGCATGGAAATCACTTTGGGACCCCAAAAAGGTGAGTAATAGTCCACGAAATGGGTCAGAATTGACAAATACCGCGATAGCTGATGACCGAGATGTAAATGCACCCCAGGGTTCGTTAATCGTGGAAGTCACTCCAGGACCCCAAAACAGTGAGTAATAGTCCATGAAACGGGTCAGAATCGGCCAAAACTGTGAGTGTTGATGACCGACACGTAAATGCACCCCAGGGTTCGTTAATCATGGAAGTCACTGCGGGACCCCAAAAAAGTGAGTAATAGTCCATGAAACGGGCCAGAATCAGCCAAAACTGCGAGTGTTAATGACAGACACGTAAGCGCACCTTGGGGTTCAACAAGCACGGAAATCACTTCGGCACCCCAAAACGGTGAGTAATTGTCCACGAAACGGGTCAGAATCGACAAAAACCGCGATTGTTGATGACCGATACGTAAATGCACACCAGGGTTCGTTAATCGTGGAAGTCACTCCGGGACCCCAAAACAGTGAGTAATAGTCCATGAAACGGGCCCGAATCGGCCAAATCTGTAAGTGTTGATGACCGACACGTAAGCGCACCTTGGGGTTCGACAAGCATGGAAATCACTTCGGGACCCCAAAACGGAGAGTATTTGTCCACAAAACGGGTCAGAATCGACAAAAACCACAAGTGTTGATGACCGACACGTAAACACACCCTAGGGTTTGTTAATCATGGAAGTCACACCGGGACCCCAAAACAGTGAGTGATAGTCCATGAAACGGGTCAGAATCGGCCAAAACTGTGAGTGTTGATGACCGACACGTAAATGCACCCCAGGGTTCGTTAATCATGGAAGTCTCTCCGGGACCCCAAAACAGTGAGTAATAGTCCACGAAACGGTTCAGAATCGGCAAATACTGTCAGTGTTGATGACCGACACGTAAACGCACCTTGGGGTTCAACAAGCATGGAAATCACTTCGGCACCCCAAAACGGTGAGTAATAGTCCACGAAACGTGTCAGAATCGACAAAAACCGCGATTGTTGATGACCGACACGTAAATGCACCCCAGGGTTCGCTAATCGCGGAAGTCACTCCGGGACCCCAAAACAGTGAGTAATAGTGCACGAAACGGGTCAGAATTGACAAAAACCGCAAGTGTTGATGACCGGCACGTAAACGCACCCCAGGGTTCATTAATCATGGAAATCACTCCGGGACCCCAAAACAGTGAGTAATACTCCACGAAACCGGCCAGAATTGGCCAGAACTGTCAGTGTTAATGACAGACACGTAAGCGCACCTTGGGGTTCAACAAGCATGGAAATCACTTCGGGACCCCAAAACGGTGAGTAATAGTCCACGAAACGGGTCAGAATCGACAAATACCGCGATTGTTGATGACCGACACGTAAATGCAGCCCAGGGTTTGTTAATCGTGGAAGTCACTCCGGGACCCCAAAACTGTGAGTAATAGTCCATGAAATGGGCCAGAATCAGCCAAAATAGCGAGTTTTGATGACCGACATCTAAGCGCACCTTGGGGTTCAACAACTATGGAAATCACTTCGAGGCCACAAAACGGTGAGTAATAGTCCATGAAACGGGTCAGAATCGGCTAAAACTGTGAGTGTTGATGACCGACACGTATACGCACACCAGGGTTCGTTAATCGGGGAAGTCACTCCGGGACCCCAAAACAGTGAGTAATAGTCCACGAAACCGGCCAGAATCGGCCAGAACTGTCAGTGTTAATGACAGACACGTAAGCGCACCTTGGGGTTCAACAAGCATGGAAATCACTTCGGGACCCCAAAAAGGTGAGTAATAGTCCACGAAATGGGTCAGAATTGACAAATACCGCGATAGCTGATGACCGAGATGTAAATGCACCCCAGGGTTCGTTAATCGTGGAAATCACTACAGGACCCCAAAACAGTGAGTAATAGTCCATGAAACGGGTCAGAATCGGCCAAAACTGTGAGTGTTGATGACCGACACGTAAATGCACCCCAGGGTTCGTTAATCGTGGAAGTCACTCCAGGACCCCAAAACAGTGAGTAATTGTCCACGAAACCGGCCAGAATCGGCCAGAACTGTCAGTGTTAGTGACAGACATGTAAGCGCACCTTGGGGTTCAACAAGCATGGAAATCACTTCGGGACCCCAAAACGGTGAGTAATAGTCCATGAAACGGGTCAGAATTGACAAATACCGCGATTGTTGATGACCGACACGTAAATGCACCGCAGGGTTCGTTAATCATGGAAGTCACCCCGGGACCCCAAAACAGTGAGTAATAGTCCATGAAACGGGTCAGAATCGACAAAAACCACAAGTGTTGATGACCCACACGTAAACGCACCCCAGGGTTCGTTAATCATGGAAATCACTACAGGACCCCAAAACAGTGAGTAATAGTCCATGAAACGGGTCAGAATCGGCCAAAACTGTGAGTGTTGATGACCGACACGTAAATGCACCCCAGGGTTCGTTAATCGTGGAAGTCACTCCGGGACCCCAAAAAAGTGAGTAATAGTCCATGAAACGGGCCAGAATCAGCCAAAACTGCGAGTGTTAATGACAGACACGTAAGCGCACCTTGGGGTTCAACAAGCACGGAAATCACTTCGGCACCCCGAAACGGTGAGTAATTGTCCACGAAACGGGTCAGAATCGACAAAAACCGCGATTGTTGATGACCGATACGTAAATGCACACCAGGGTTCGTTAATCGTGGAAGTCACTCCGGGACCCCAAAACAGTGAGTAATAGTCCATGAAACGGGCCCGAATCGGCCAAATCTGTAAGTGTTGATGACCAACACGTAAGCGCACCCCAGGGTTCGTTAATCATGGAAGTCTCTCCGGGACCCCAAAACAGTGAGTAATAGTCCACGAAACGGTTCAGAATCGGCAAATACTGTCAGTGTTGATGACCGACACGTAAACGCACCTTGGGGTTCAACAAGCATGGAAATCACTTCGGCACCCCAAAACGGTGAGTAATAGTCCACGAAACGTGTCAGAATCGACAAAAACCGCGATTGTTGATGACCGACACGTAAATGCACCCCAGGGTTCGCTAATCGCGGAAGTCACTCCGGGACCCCAAAACAGTGAGTAATAGTGCACGAAACGGGTCAGAATTGACAAAAACCGCAAGTGTTGATGACTGGCACGTAAACGCACCCCAGGGTTCATTAATCATGGAAATCACTCCGGGACCCCAAAACAGTGAGTAATAGTCCACGAAACCGGCCAGAATTGGCCAGAACTGTCAGTGTTAATGACAGACACGTAAGCGCACCTTGGGGTTCAACAAGCATGGAAATCACTTCGGGACCCCAAAACGGTGAGTAATATTCCACGAAACGGGTCAGAATCGACAAATACCGCGATTGTTGATGACCGACACGTAAATGCAGCCCAGGGTTTGTTAATCGTGGAAGTCACTCCGGGACCCCAAAACTGTGAGTAATAGTCCATGAAACGGGCCAGAATCAGCCAAAATAGCGAGTGTTGATGACCGACATCTAAGCGCACCTTGGGGTTCAACAACTATGGAAATCACTTCGGGGCCACAAAACGGTGAGTAATAGTCCATGAAACGGGTCAGAATCGGCTAAAACTGTGAGTGTTGATGACCGACACGTATACGCACACCAGGGTTCGTTAATCGGGGAAGTCACTCCGGGACCCCAAAACAGTGAGTAATAGTCCACGAAACCGGCCAGAATCGGCCAGAACTGTCAGTGTTAATGACAGACACGTAAGTGCACCTTGGGGTTCAACAAGCATGGAAATCACTTCGGGACCCCAAAAAGGTGAGTAATAGTCCACGAAATGGGTCAGAATTGACAAATACCGCGATAGCTGATGACCGAGACGTAAATGCACCCCAGGGTTTGTTAATCGTGGAAATCACTACAGGACCCCAAAACAGTGAATAATAGTCCATGAAACGGGTCAGAATCGGCCAAAACTGTGAGTGTTGATGACCGACACGTAAATGCACCCCAGGGTTCGTTAATCGTGGAAGTCACTCCGGGACCCCAAAACAGTGAGTAATAGTCCATGAAACGGGCCAGAATCAGCCAAATCTATCAGTGTTGATGACCGACACGTAAGCGCACCTTGGGGTTCGACAAGCATGGAAATCACTTCGGGACCCCAAAACAGAGAGTATTTGTCCACAAAACGGGTCAGAATCGACAAAAACCACAAGTGTTGATGACCGACACGTAAACACACCCTAGGGTTTGTTAATCATGGAAATCACTCCGGGACCCCAAAACAGTGAGTGATAGTCCATGAAACGGGTCAGAATCGGCCAAAACTGTGAGTGTTGATGACCGACACGTAAACGCACCTTGGGGTTCAACAAGCATGGAAATCACTTCGGCACCCCAAAACGGTGAGTAATAGTCCACGAAACGTGTCAGAATCGACAAAAACCGCGATTGTTGATGACCGACACGTAAATGCACCCCAGGGTTCGCTAATCGCGGAAGTCACTCCGGGACCCCAAAACAGTGAGTAATAGTGCACGAAACGGGTCAGAATTGACAAAAACCGCAAGTGTTGATGACCGGCACGTAAACGCACCCCAGGGTTCATTAATCATGGAAATCACTCCGGGACCCCAAAACAGTGAGTAATAGTCCACGAAACCGGCCAGAATTGTCCAGAACTATCAGTGTTAATGACAGACACGTAAGCGCACCTTGGGGTTCAACAAGCATGGAAATCACTTCGGGACCCCGAAATGGTGAGTAATAGTCCATGAAACGGGCCAGAATCGACAAATACCGCGATTGTTGATGACCGACATGTAAATGCACCCCAGGGTTCGTTAATCGTGGAAGTCACTCCGGGACCCCAAAGCAGTTAGTAATAGTCCATGAAACGAGCCAGAATCAGCCAAAACAGCGAGTGTTGATGACCGACATGTAAGCGCACCTTGGGGTTCAACAACTACGGAAATCGCTTCGGGGCCACAAAACGGTGAGTAATAGTCCATGAAACGGGTCAGAATTGACAAATACCGCGATTGTTGATGACCGACACGTAAATGCACCACAGGGTTCGTTAATCGTGGAAGTCACCCCGGGACCCCAAAACAGTGAGTAATAGTCCATGAAACGGGTCAGAATCGACAAAAACCACAAGTGTTGATGACCCACACGTAAACGCACCCCAGGGTTCGTTAATCATGGAAATCACTACAGGACCCCAAAACAGTGAGTAATAGTCCATGAAACGAGTCAGAATCGGCCAAAACTGTGAGTGTTGATGACCGACACGTAAATGCACCCCAGGGTTCGTTAATCGTGGAAGTCACTCCGGGACCCCAAAACAGTGAGTAATAGTCCATGAAACGGGCCAGAATCAGCCAAAACTGCGAGTGTTAATGACAGACACGTAAGCACACCTTGGGGTTCAACAAGCACGGAAATCACTTCGGCACCCCAAAACGGTGAGTAATTGTCCACGAAACGGGTCAGAATCGACAAAAACCGCGATTGTTGATGACCGATACGTAAATGCACACCAGGGTTCGTTAATCGTGGAAGTCACTCCAGGACCCCAAAACAGTGAGTAATAGTCCATGAAACGGGCCCGAATCGGCCAAATCTGTAAGTGTTGATGACCAACACGTAAGCGCACCTTGGGGTTCGACAAGCATGGAAATCACTTCGGGACCCCAAAACGGAGAGTATTTGTCCACAAAACGGGTCAGAATCGACAAAAACCACAAGTGTTGATGACCGACACGTAAACGCACCCTAGGGTTCGTTAATCATGGAAATCACTCCGGGACCCCAATATAGTGAGTAATAGTCCATGAAACGGGTCAGAATCGGCCAAAACTGTGAGTGTTGATGACCGACACGTAAATGCACCCCAGTGTTCGTTAATCATGGAAGTCTCTCCGGGACCCCAAAACAGTGAGTAATAGTCCACGAAACGGTTCAGAATCGGCAAATACTGTCAGTGTTGATGACCGACACGTAAACGCACCTTGGGGTTCAACAAGCATGGAAATCACTTCGGCACCCCAAAACGGTGAGTAATAGTCCACGAAACGTGTCAGAATCGACAAAAACCGCGATTGTTGATGACCGACACGTAAATGCACCCCAGGGTTCGCTAATCGCGGAAGTCACTCCGGGACCCCAAAACAGTGAGTAATAGTGCACGAAACAGGTCAGAATTGACAAAAACCGCAAGTGTTGATGACTGGCACGTAAACGCACCCCAGGGTTCATTAATCATGGAAATCACTCCGGGACCCCAAAACAGTGAGTAATAGTCCACGAAACCGGCCAGAATTGGCCAGAACTGTCAGTGTTAATGACAGACACGTAAGCGCACCTTAGGGTTCAACAAGCATGGAAATCACTTCGGGACCCCAAAATGGTGAGTAATAGTCCACGAAACGGGTCAGAATCGACAAATACCGGGATTGTTGATGACCGTCACGTAAATGCACCCCAGGGTTCGTTAATCGTGGAAGTCACTCCGGGACCCCAAAGCAGTTAGTAATAGTCCATGAAACGGGCCAGAATCAGCCAAAACAGCGAGTGTTGATGACCGACATGTAAGCGCACCTTGGGGTTCAACAACTCGGGAAATCGCTTCGGGGCCACAAAACAGTGAGTAATAGTCCATGAAACGGGTCAGAATCGGCTAAAACTGCGAGTGTTGATGACCAACACGTATACGCACCCCAGGGTTCGTTAATTGTGGAAGTCACTCCGGGACCCCAAAGATGTGAGTAATAGTCCACGAAACCGGCCTGAATCGGCTAGAACTGTCAGTGTTAATGACAGACATGTAAGCGCACTTTGGGGTTCGACAAGCATGGAAATCACTTCGGGACCCCAAAACGGTGAGTAATAGTCCACGAAACGGGTCAGAATTGACAAATACCGCGATTGTTGATGACCGACACGTAAATGCACCCCAGGGTTCGTTAATCGTGGAAGTCACTCCGGGACCCCAAAGCAGTTAGTAATAGTCCATGAAACGGGCCAGAAGCAGCCAAAACTGTGAGTGTTAATGACAGACACGTAAGCGCACCTTGGGGTTCAACAAGCATGGAAATCACTTCGGCACCCCAAAACGGTGAGTAATTGTCCACGAAATGGGTCAGAATCGACAAAAACCGCGATTGTTGATGACCGATACGTAAATGCACCCCAGGGTTCGCTAATCGTGGAAGTCACTCCGGGACCCCAAAATAGTGAGTAATAGTCCATGAAACGGGCCCGAATCGGCCAAATCTGTCAGTGTTGATGACCGACACGTATGCGCACCTTGGGTTCGACAAGCATGGAAATCACTTCGGGACCCCAAAACGGAGAGTATTTTGTCCACAAAATGGGTCAGAATTGACAAAAACCACAAGTGTTGATGACCGACACGTAAACGCACCCTAGGGTTCGTTAATCATGGAAATCACTCCGGGACCCCAAAACAGTGAGTAATAGTCCATGAAACGGGTCAGAATCGGCCAAAACTGTGAGTGTTGATGACCGACACGTAAATGCACCCCAGGGTTCGTTAATCATGGAAGTCTCTCCGGGACCCCAAAACAGTGAGTAATAGTCCACGAAACGTTTCAGAATCGGCAAATACTGTCAGTGTTGATGACCGACACGTAAACGCGCCTTGGGGTTCAACAAGCATGGAAATCACTTCGAAACCCTAAAACGGTGAGTAATAGTCCACGAAAGTTGTCAGAATCGACAAAAACCGCGATTGTTGATGACCGACACGTAAATGCACCCCAGGGTTCGCTAATCGTGGAAGTCACTCCGGGACCCCAGAACAGTGAGTAATAGTGCACGAAACGGGTCAGCATTGACAAAAACCGCAAGTGTTGATGACTGGCACGTAAACGCACCCCAGGATTCATTAATCATGGAAATCACTCCGGGACCCCAAAACAGTGAGTAATAGTCCACGAAACCGACCAGAATTGGCCAGAACTGTCAGTGCAATGACAGAAACGTAAGCGCACCTTGGGGTTCAACAAGCATGGAAATCACTTCGGGACCCCAAAATGGTGAGTAATAGTCCACGAAACGGGTCAGAATCGACAAATACCGCGATTGTTGATGACCGACACGTAAATGCACCCCAGGGTTCGTTAATCGTGGAAGTCACTCCGGGACACCAAAACAGTGAGTAATAGTCCATGAAACGGGCCAGAAGTAGCCAAAATAGCGAGTGTTGATGACAGACATCTAAGCGCACCTTGGGGTTCAACAACTATGGAAATCACTTCGGGGCCACAAAACCGTGTGTAATAGTCCATGAAACGGGTCAGAATCGGCTAAAACTGTGAGTGTTGATGACCGACATGTATACGCACACCAGGGTTCATTAATCGGGGAAGTCTCTCCGGGACCCCAAAACAGTGAGTAATAGTCCACGAAACCGGCCAGAATCGGCCAGAACTGTCAGTGTTAATGACAGACACGTAAGCGCACCTTGGGGTTCAACAAGCATGGAAATTACTTCGGGACCCCAAAAAGGTGAGTAATAGTCCACGAAACGGGTCAGAATTGACAAATACCGCGATAGTTGATGACCGAGACGTAAATGCACCCCAGGGTTCGTTAATCGTGGAAATCACTCCGGGACCCCAAAACAGTGAGTAATAGTCCATGAAACGGGTCAGAATCGGCCAAAACTGTGAGTGTCGATGACCGACACGTAAATGCACCCCAGGGTTCGTTAATCGTGGAAGTCACTCCGGGACCCCAAAACAGTGAGTAATAGTCCATGAAACGGGCCAGAATCAGCCAAAAATGCGAGTGTTAATGACAGACACGTAAGCGCACCTTGGGGTTCAACAAGCATGGAAATCACTTCGGCACCCCAAAACGGTGAGTAATTGTCCATGAAACGGGTCAGAATCGACAAAAACTGCGATTGTTGATGACTGATACATAAATGCACCCTAGGGTTCGTTAATCGTGGAAGTCACTCCGGGACCCCAAAACAGTGAGTAATAGTCCATGAAACGGGCCCAAATCGGCCAAATCTGTGAGTGTTGATGACCGACACGTAAGCGCACCTTGGGGTTCAACAAGCATGGAAATCACTTCGGGACCCCAAAACGGTGAGTATTTGTCCACAAAACGGGTCAGAATCGACAAAAACCACAAGTGTTGATGACCGACACGTAAACGCACCCCAGGGTTCGTTAATGATGGAAATCACTCCGGGACCCCAAGACAGTGAGTAATAGTCCATGAAACGGGTCAGAATCTGCCAAAACTGTGAGTGTTGATGACCGACACGTAAATGCACCCAGGGTTCGTTAATCATGGAAGTCTCTCCGGGACCCCAAAACGGTGAGTAATAGTCCACGAAACGGTCCAGAATCGGCAAATACTGTCAGTGTTGATGACCGACACGTAAGCGCACCTTGGGGTTCAACAAGCATGGAAATCACATCGGCACCCCAAAACGGTCAGTAATAGTCCACGAAACGGGTCAGAATCGACAAAAACCACGATTGTTGATGACCGACACGTAAATGCACCCCAGGGTTCGCTAATCGCGGAAGTCACTCCGGGACCCCAAAACAGTGAGTAATAGTCCACGAAACGGGTCAGAATTGACCAAAACCGCAAGTGTTGATGACCGGCACGTAAACGCGCCCAGGGTTCATTAATCATGGAAATCACTCCAGGACCCCAAAACAGTGAGTAATAGTCCACGAAACCGGCCAGAATTGGCCAGAACTGTTAGTGTTAGTGACAAACACGTAAGCGCACCTTGGGGATCAACAAGCATGGAAATCACTTCGGGACCCCAAAACGGTGAGTAATAGTCCACGAATCAGAATCGACAAATACCGCGATTGTTGATGACCGACACGTAAATGCACCGCAGGGTTTGTTAATCGTGGAAGTCACTCCGAGACCCCAAAGATGTGAGTAATAGTCCACGAAACCGGCCAGAATCGGCCAGAACTGTCAGTGTTAATGACAGACATGTAAGCGCACTTTTGGGTTCAACAAGCATGGAAATCACTTCGGGACCCCAAAACGGTGAGTAATAGTCCACGAAACGGGTCAGAATTGACAAATACAGCGATTGTTAATGACCGACACGTAAATGCACCCCAGGGTTCGTTAATCGTGGAAGTCACTCCGGGACCCCAAAGCAGTTAGTAATAATCCATGAAACGGGCCAGAATCAGCCAAAACAGCGAGTGTTGATGACCGACATGTAAGCGCACCTTGGGGTTCAAAAACTATGGAAATCGCTTCGGGGCCACAAAACGGTGAGTAATAGTCCATGAAACGGGTCAGAATCGGCTAAAACTGCGAGTGTTGATGACCAACATGTATACGCACCCCAGGGTTCGTTAATCGTGGAAGTCACTCCGGGACCCCAAAACAGTGAGTAATAGTCCACGAAACCGGCCAGAATCGGCCAGAACTGTCAGTGTTAATGACAGACATGTAAGCGCACCTTGGGGTTCAACAAGCATGGAAATCACTTCGGGACCCCAAAACGGTGAGTAATAGTCCATGAAACGGGTCAGAATTGACAAATACCGCGATTGTTGATGACCGACACGTAAATGCACCACGGGGTTCGTTAATCGTGGAAGTCACCCCGGGACCCCAAAACAGTGAGTAATAGTCCATGAAACGGGTCAGAATCGACAAAAACCACAAGTGTTGATGACCGACACGTAAACGCACCCCAGGGTTCGTTAATCATGGAAATCACTACAGGACCCCAAAATAGTGAGTAATAGTCCATGAAACGGGTCAGAATCGGCCAAAACTGTGAGTGTTGATGACCGACACGTAAATGCACCCCAGGGTTCGTTAATCGTGGAAGTCACTCCGGGACCCTAAAACAGTGAGTAATAGTCCATGAAACGGGCCAGAATCAGCCGAAACTGCGAGTGTTAATGACAGACACGTAAGCGCACCTTGGGGTTCAATAAGCATGGAAATCACTTCGGCACCCCAAAACGGTGAGTAATTGTCCACAAAACGGGTCAGAATCGACAAAAACCGCGATTGTTGATGACCGATACGTAAATGCACCCCAGGGTTCGTTAATCGTGGAAGTCACTCCGGGACCCCAAAACAGTGAGTAATAGTCCATGACACGGGCCCGAATCGGCCAAATCTATAAGTGTTGATGACCGACACGTAAGCGCACATTGGTGTTCGACAAGCATGGAAATCACTTCGGGACCCCAAAACGGAGAGTATTTGTCCACAAAACGGGTCAGAATCGACAAAAACCACAAGTGTTGATGACCGACACGTAAACGCACCCCAGGGTTCGTTAATGATGGAAATCACTCCGGGACCCCAAAACAGTGAGTAATAGTCCATGAAACGGGTCAGAATCTGCCAAAACTGTGAGTGTTGATGACCGACACGTAAATGCACCCAGGGTTCGTTAATCATGGAAGTCTCTCCGGGACCCCAAAACAGTGAGTAATAGTCCACGAAACGGTCCAGAATCGGCAAATACTGTCAGTGTTGATGACCGACACGTAAGCGCACCTTGGGGTTCAACAAGCATGGAAATCACATCGGCACCCCAAAACAGTGAGTAATAGTCCACGAAACGGGTCAGAATCGACAAAAACCGCGATTGTTGATGACCGACACGTAAATGCACCCCAGGGTTCGCTAATCGCGGAAGTCACTCCGGGACCCCAAAACAGTGAGTAATAGTCCACGAAACGGGTCAGAATTGACCAAAACTACAAGTGTTGATGACCGGCACGTAAACGCACCCAGGGTTCAACAAGCATGGAAATCACTCCGGGACCCCAAAACAGTGAGTAATAGTCCACGAAACCGGCCAGAATTGGCCAGAACTGTTAGTGTTAGTGACAGACACGTAAGCGCACCTTGGGGTTCAACAAGCATGGAAATCACTTCGGGACCCCAAAACAGTGAGTAATAGTCCATGAAACTGGTCAGAATCGACAAATACCGCGATTGTTGATGACCGACACGTAAATGCACCCCAGGGTTCGTTAATCGTGGAAGTCACTCCGGGACACCAAAACAGTGAGTAATAGTCCATGAAACGGGCCAGAATCAGCCAAAATAGCGAGTGTTGATGACCGACATCTAAGCGCAGCTTGGGGTTCAACAACTATGGAAATCACTTCGGGGCCACAAAACGGTGAGTAATAGTCCATGAAACGGGTCAGAATCGGCTAAAACTGTGAGTGTTGATGACCGACATGTATACGCACACCAGGGTTCGTTAATCGGGGAAGTCACTCCGGGACCCCAAAACAGTGAGTAATAGTCCACGAAACCGGCCAGAATCGGCCAGAACTGTCAGTGTTAATGACAGACACGTAAGCGCACCTTGGGGTTCAACAAGCATGGAAATCACTTCGGGACCCCAAAAAGGTGAGTAATAGTCCATGAAACGGGTCAGAATTGACAAATACCGCGATTGTTGATGACCGACACGTAAATGCACCGCAGGGTTCGTTAATCGTGGAAGTCACTCCGAGACCCCAAAGATGTGAGTAATAGTCCACGAAACCGGCCAGAATCGGCCAGAACTGTCAGTGTTAATGACAGACATGTAAGCGCACTTTTGGGTTCAACAAGCATGGAAATCACTTCGGGACCCCAAAACGGTGAGTAATAGTCCACGAAACGGGTCAGAATTGACAAATACCGCGATTGTTAATGACCGACACGTAAATGCACCCCAGGGTTCGTTAATCGTGGAAGTCACTCTGGGACCCCAAAGCAGTTAGTAATAATCCATGAAACGGGCCAGAATCAGCCAAAACAGCGAGTGTTGATGACCGACATGTAAGCGCACCTTGGGGTTCAAAAACTATGGAAATCGCTTCGGGGCCACAAAACGGTGAGTAATAGTCCATGAAACGGGTCAGAATCGGCTAAAACTGCGAGTGTTGATGACCAACATGTATACGCACCCCAGGGTTCGTTAATCGTGGAAGTCACTCCGGGACCCCAAAACAGTGAGTAATAGTCCACGAAACCGGCCAGAATCGGCCAGAACTGTCAGTGTTAATGACAGACATGTAAGCGCACCTTGGGGTTCAACAAGCATGGAAATCACTTCGGGACCCCAAAACGGTGAGTAATAGTCCATGAAACGGGTCAGAATTGACAAATACCGCGATTGTTGATGACCGACACGTAAATGCACCACAGGGTTCGTTAATCGTGGAAGTCACCCCGGGACCCCAAAACAGTGAGTAATAGTCCATGAAACGGGTCAGAATCGACAAAAACCACAAGTGTTGATGACCGACACGTAAACGCACCCCAGGGTTCGTTAATCATGGAAATCACTACAGGACCCCAAAACAGTGAGTAATAGTCCATGAAACGGGTCAGAATCGGCCAAAACTGTGAGTGTTGATGACCGACACGTAAATGCACCCCAGGGTTCGTTAATCGTGGAAGTCACTCCGGGACCCTAAAACAGTGAGTAATAGTCCATGAAACGGGCCAGAATCAGCCGAAACTGCGAGTGTTAATGACAGACACGTAAGCACACCTTGGGGTTCAATAAGCATGGAAATCACTTCGGCACCCCAAAACGGTGAGTAATTGTCCACAAAACGGGTCAGAATCGACAAAAACCGCGATTGTTGATGACCGATACGTAAATGCACCCCAGGGTTCGTTAATCGTGGAAGTCACTCCGGGACCCCAAAACAGTGAGTAATAGTCCATGACACGGGCCCGAATCGGCCAAATCTATAAGTGTTGATGACCGACACGTAAGCGCACATTGGTGTTCGACAAGCATGGAAATCACTTCGGGACCCCAAAACGGAGAGTATTTGTCCACAAAACGGGTCAGAATCGACAAAAACCACAAGTGTTGATGACCGACACGTAAACGCACCCCAGGGTTCGTTAATGATGGAAATCACTCTGGGACCCCAAAACAGTGAGTAATATTCCATGAAACGGGTCAGAATCTGCCAAAACTGTGAGTGTTGATGACCGACACGTAAATGCACCAAGGGTTCGTTAATCATGGAAGTCTCTCCGGGACCCCAAAACAGTGAGTAATAGTCCACGAAACGGTCCAGAATCGGCAAATACTGTCAGTGTTGATGACCGACACGTAAGCGCACCTTGGGGTTCAACAAGCATGGAAATCACATCGGCACCCCAAAACAGTGAGTAATAGTCCACGAAACGGGTCAGAATCGACAAAAACCGCGATTGTTGATGACCGACACGTAAATGCACCCCAGGGTTCGCTAATCGCGGAAGTCACTCCGGGACCCCAAAACAGTGAGTAATAGTCCACGAAACGGGTCAGAATTGACCAAAACTGCAAGTGTTGATGACCGGCACGTAAACGCACCCAGGGTTCAACAAGCATGGAAATCACTCCGGGACCCCAAAACAGTGAGTAATAGTCCACGAAACCGGCCAGAATTGGCCAGAACTGTTAGTGTTAGTGACAGACACGTAAGCGCACCTTGGGGTTCAACAAGCATGGAAATCACTTCGGGACCCCAAAACAGTGAGTAATAGTCCATGAAACAGGTCAGAATCGACAAATACCGCGATTGTTGATGACCGACACGTAAATGCACCCCAGGGTTCGTTAATCGTGGAAGTCACTCCGGGACACCAAAACAGTGAGTAATAGTCCATGAAACGGGCCAGAATCAGCCAAAATAGCGAGTGTTGATGACCGACATCTAAGCGCAGCTTGGGGTTCAACAACTATGGAAATCACTTCGGGGCCACAAAACGGTGAGTAATAGTCCATGAAACGGGTCAGAATCGGCTAAAACTGTGAGTGTTGATGACCGACATGTATACGCACACCAGGGTTCGTTAATCGGGGAAGTCACTCCGGGACCCCAAAACAGTGAGTAATAGTCCACGAAACCGGCCAGAATCGGCCAGAACTGTCAGTGTTAATGACAGACACGTAAGCGCACCTTGGGGTTCAACAAGCATGGAAATCACTTCGGGACCCCAAAAAGGTGAGTAATAGTCCATGAAACGGGTCAGAATTGACAAATACCGCGATTGTTGATGACCGACACGTAAATGCACCGCAGGGTTCGTTAATCGTGGAAGTCACTCCGAGACCCCAAAGATGTGAGTAATAGTCCACGAAACCGGCCAGAATCGGCCAGAACTGTCAGTGTTAATGACAGACATGTAAGCGCACTTTTGGGTTCAACAAGCATGGAAATCACTTCGGGACCCCAAAACGGTGAGTAATAGTCCACGAAACGGGTCAGAATTGACAAATACCGCGATTGTTAATGACCGACACGTAAATGCACCCCAGGGTTCGTTAATCGTGGAAGTCACTCTGGGACCCCAAAGCAGTTAGTAATAATCCATGAAACGGGCCAGAATCAGCCAAAACAGCGAGTGTTGATGACCGACATGTAAGCGCACCTTGGGGTTCAAAAACTATGGAAATCGCTTCGGGGCCACAAAACGGTGAGTAATAGTCCATGAAACGGGTCAGAATCGGCTAAAACTGCGAGTGTTGATGACCAACATGTATACGCACCCCAGGGTTCGTTAATCGTGGAAGTCACTCCGGGACCCCAAAACAGTGAGTAATAGTCCACGAAACCGGCCAGAATCGGCCAGAACTGTCAGTGTTAATGACAGACATGTAAGCGCACCTTGGGGTTCAACAAGCATGGAAATCACTTCGGGACCCCAAAACGGTGAGTAATAGTCCATGAAACGGGTCAGAATTGACAAATACCGCGATTGTTGATGACCGACACGTAAATGCACCACAGGGTTCGTTAATCGTGGAAGTCACCCCGGGACCCCAAAACAGTGAGTAATAGTCCATGAAACGGGTCAGAATCGACAAAAACCACAAGTGTTGATGACCGACACGTAAACGCACCCCAGGGTTCGTTAATCATGGAAATCACTACAGGACCCCAAAACAGTGAGTAATAGTCCATGAAACGGGTCAGAATCGGCCAAAACTGTGAGTGTTGATGACCGACACGTAAATGCACCCCAGGGTTCGTTAATCGTGGAAGTCACTCCGGGACCCTAAAACAGTGAGTAATAGTCCATGAAACGGGCCAGAATCAGCCGAAACTGCGAGTGTTAATGACAGACACGTAAGCACACCTTGGGGTTCAATAAGCATGGAAATCACTTCGGCACCCCAAAACGGTGAGTAATTGTCCACAAAACGGGTCAGAATCGACAAAAACCGCGATTGTTGATGACCGATACGTAAATGCACCCCAGGGTTCGTTAATCGTGGAAGTCACTCCGGGACCCCAAAACAGTGAGTAATAGTCCATGACACGGGCCCGAATCGGCCAAATCTATAAGTGTTGATGACCGACACGTAAGCGCACATTGGTGTTCGACAAGCATGGAAATCACTTCGGGACCCCAAAACGGAGAGTATTTGTCCACAAAACGGGTCAGAATCGACAAAAACCACAAGTGTTGATGACCGACACGTAAACGCACCCCAGGGTTCGTTAATGATGGAAATCACTCCGGGACCCCAAAACAGTGAGTAATATTCCATGAAACGGGTCAGAATCTGCCAAAACTGTGAGTGTTGATGACCGACACGTAAATGCACCCAGGGTTCGTTAATCATGGAAGTCTCTCCGGGACCCCAAAACAGTGAGTAATAGTCCACGAAACGGTCCAGAATCGGCAAATACTGTCAGTGTTGATGACCGACACGTAAGCGCACCTTGGGGTTCAACAAGCATGGAAATCACATCGGCACCCCAAAACAGTGAGTAATAGTCCACGAAACGGGTCAGAATCGACAAAAACCGCGATTGTTGATGACCGACACGTAAATGCACCCCAGGGTTCGCTAATCGCGGAAGTCACTCCGGGACCCCAAAACAGTGAGTAATAGTCCACGAAACGGGTCAGAATTGACCAAAACTGCAAGTGTTGATGACCGGCACGTAAACGCACCCAGGGTTCAACAAGCATGGAAATCACTCCGGGACCCCAAAACAGTGAGTAATAGTCCACGAAACCGGCCAGAATTGGCCAGAACTGTTAGTGTTAGTGACAGACACGTAAGCGCACCTTGGGGTTCAACAAGCATGGAAATCACTTCGGGACCCCAAAACAGTGAGTAATAGTCCATGAAACAGGTCAGAATCGACAAATACCGCGATTGTTGATGACCGACACGTAAATGCACCCCAGGGTTCGTTAATCGTGGAAGTCACTCCGGGACACCAAAACAGTGAGTAATAGTCCATGAAACGGGCCAGAATCAGCCAAAATAGCGAGTGTTGATGACCGACATCTAAGCGCAGCTTGGGGTTCAACAACTATGGAAATCACTTCGGGGCCACAAAACGGTGAGTAATAGTCCATGAAACGGGTCAGAATCGGCTAAAACTGTGAGTGTTGATGACCGACATGTATACGCACACCAGGGTTCGTTAATCGGGGAAGTCACTCCGGGACCCCAAAACAGTGAGTAATAGTCCACGAAACCGGCCAGAATCGGCCAGAACTGTCAGTGTTAATGACAGACACGTAAGCGCACCTTGGGGTTCAACAAGCATGGAAATCACTTCGGGACCCCAAAAAGGTGAGTAATAGTCCATGAAACGGGTCAGAATTGACAAATACCGCGATTGTTGATGACCGACACGTAAATGCACCGCAGGGTTCGTTAATCGTGGAAGTCACTCCGAGACCCCAAAGATGTGAGTAATAGTCCACGAAACCGGCCAGAATCGGCCAGAACTGTCAGTGTTAATGACAGACATGTAAGCGCACTTTTGGGTTCAACAAGCATGGAAATCACTTCGGGACCCCAAAACGGTGAGTAATAGTCCACGAAACGGGTCAGAATTGACAAATACCGCGATTGTTAATGACCGACACGTAAATGCACCCCAGGGTTCGTTAATCGTGGAAGTCACTCTGGGACCCCAAAGCAGTTAGTAATAATCCATGAAACGGGCCAGAATCAGCCAAAACAGCGAGTGTTGATGACCGACATGTAAGCGCACCTTGGGGTTCAAAAACTATGGAAATCGCTTCGGGGCCACAAAACGGTGAGTAATAGTCCATGAAACGGGTCAGAATCGGCTAAAACTGCGAGTGTTGATGACCAACATGTATACGCACCCCAGGGTTCGTTAATCGTGGAAGTCACTCCGGGACCCCAAAACAGTGAGTAATAGTCCACGAAACCGGCCAGAATCGGCCAGAACTGTCAGTGTTAATGACAGACATGTAAGCGCACCTTGGGGTTCAACAAGCATGGAAATCACTTCGGGACCCCAAAACGGTGAGTAATAGTCCATGAAACGGGTCAGAATTGACAAATACCGCGATTGTTGATGACCGACACGTAAATGCACCACAGGGTTCGTTAATCGTGGAAGTCACCCCGGGACCCCAAAACAGTGAGTAATAGTCCATGAAACGGGTCAGAATCGACAAAAACCACAAGTGTTGATGACCGACACATAAACGCACCCCAGGGTTCGTTAATCATGGAAATCACTACAGGACCCCAAAACAGTGAGTAATAGTCCATGAAACGGGTCAGAATCGGCCAAAACTGTGAGTGTTGATGACCGACACGTAAATGCACCCCAGGGTTCGTTAATCGTGGAAGTCACTCCGGGACCCTAAAACAGTGAGTAATAGTCCATGAAACGGGCCAGAATCAGCCGAAACTGCGAGTGTTAATGACAGACACGTAAGCGCACCTTGGGGTTCAATAAGCATGGAAATCACTTCGGCACCCCAAAACGGTGAGTAATTGTCCACAAAACGGGTCAGAATCGACAAAAACCGCGATTGTTGATGACCGATACGTAAATGCACCCCAGGGTTCGTTAATCGTGGAAGTCACTCCGGGACCCCAAAACAGTGAGTAATAGTCCATGACACGGGCCCGAATCGGCCAAATCTATAAGTGTTGATGACCGACACGTAAGCGCACATTGGTGTTCGACAAGCATGGAAATCACTTCGGGACCCCAAAACGGAGAGTATTTGTCCACAAAATGGGTCAGAATCGACAAAAACCACAAGTGTTGATGACCGACACGTAAACGCACCCCAGGGTTCGTTAATGATGGAAATCACTCCGGGACCCCAAAACAGTGAGTAATAGTCCATGAAACGGGTCAGAATCTGCCAAAACTGTGAGTGTTGATGACCGACACGTAAATGCACCCAGGGTTCGTTAATCATGGAAGTCTCTCCGGGACCCCAAAACAGTGAGTAATAGTCCACGAAACGGTCCAGAATCGGCAAATACTGTCAGTGTTGATGACCGACACGTAAGCGCACCTTGGGGTTCAACAAGCATGGAAATCACATCGGCACCCCAAAACAGTGAGTAATAGTCCACGAAACGGGTCAGAATCGACAAAAACCGCGATTGTTGATGACCGACACGTAAATGCACCCCAGGGTACGCTAATCGCGGAAGTCACTCCGGGACCCCAAAACAGTGAGTAATAGTCCACGAAACGGGTCAGAATTGACCAAAACTGCAAGTGTTGATGACCGGCACGTAAACGCACCCAGGGTTCAACAAGCATGGAAATCACTCCGGGACCCCAAAACAGTGAGTAATAGTCCACGAAACCGGCCAGAATTGGCCAGAACTGTTAGTGTTAGTGACAGGCACGTAAGCGCACCTTGGGGTTCAACAAGCATGGAAATCACTTCGGGACCCCAAAAAGGTGAGTAATAGTCCATGAAACAGGTCAGAATCGACAAATACCGCGATTGTTGATGACCGACACGTAAATGCACCCCAGGGTTCGTTAATCGTGGAAGTCACTCCGGGACACCAAAACAGTGAGTAATAGTCCATGAAACGGGCCAGAATCAGCCAAAATAGCGAGTGTTGATGACCGACATCTAAGCGCAGCTTGGGGTTCAACAACTATGGAAATCACTTCGGGGCCACAAAACGGTGAGTAATAGTCCATGAAACGGGTCAGAATCGGCTAAAACTGTGAGTGTTGATGACCGACATGTATACGCACACCAGGGTTCGTTAATCGGGGAAGTCACTCCGGGACCCCAAAACAGTGAGTAATAGTCCATGAAACCGGCCAGAATCGGCCAGAACTGTCAGTGTTAATGACAGACACGTAAGCGCACCTTGGGGTTCAACAAGCATGGAAATCACTTCGGGACCCCAAAAAGGTGAGTAATAGTCCATGAAACGGGTCAGAATTGACAAATACCGCGATTGTTGATGACCGACACGTAAATGCACCGCAGGGTTCATTAATCGTGGAAGTCACTCCGAGACCCCAAAGATGTGAGTAATAGTCCACGAAACCAGCCAGAATCGGCCAGAACTGTCAGTGTTAATGACAGACATGTAAGCGCACTTTTGGGTTCAACAAGCATGGAAATCACTTCGGGACCCCAAAACGGTGAGTAATAGTCCACGAAACGGGTCAGAATTGACAAATACCGCGATTGTTAATGACCGACAGGTAAATGCACCCCAGGGTTCGTTAATCGTGGAAGTCACTCTGGGACCCCAAAGCAGTTAGTAATAATCCATGAAACGGGCCAGAATCAGCCAAAACGGCGAGTGTTGATGACCGACATGTAAGCGCACCTTGGGGTTCAAAAACTATGGAAATCGATTCGGGGCCACAAAACGGTGAGTAATAGTCCATGAAACGGGTCAGAATCAGCTAAAACTGCGAGTGTTGATGACCAACATGTATACGCACCCCAGGGTTCGTTAATCGTGGAAGTCACTCCGGGGACCCCAAAACAGTGAGTAATAGTCCACGAAACCGGCCAGAATCGGCCAGAACTGTCAGTGTTAATGACAGACATGTAAGCGCACCTTGGGGTTCAACAAGCATGGAAATCACTTCGGGACCCCAAAACGGTGAGTAATAGTCCATGAAACGGGTCAGAATTGACAAATACCGCGATTGTTGATGACCGACACGTAAATGCACCACAGGGTTCGTTAATCGTGGAAGTCACCCCGGGACCCCAAAACAGTGAGTAATAGTCCATGAAACGGGTCAGAAAAGACAAAAACCACAAGTGTTGATGACCGACACGTAAACGCACCCCAGGGTTCGTTAATCATGGAAATCACTACAGGACCCCAAAACAGTGAGTAATAGTCCATGAAACGGGTCAGAATCGGCCAAAACTGTGAGTGTTGATGACCGACACGTAAATGCACCCCAGGGTTCGTTAATCGTGGAAGTCACTCCGGGACCCTAAAACAGTGAGTAATAGTCCATGAAACGGGCCAGAATCAGCCGAAACTGCGAGTGTTAATGACAGACACGTAAGCGCACCTTGGGGTTCAATAAGCATGGAAATCACTTCGGCACCCCAAAACGGTGAGTAATTGTCCACAAAACGGGTCAGAATCGACAAAAACCGCGATTGTTGATGACCGATACGTAAATGCACCCCAGGGTTCGTTAATCGTGGAAGTCACTCCGGGACCCCAAAACAGTGAGTAATAGTCCATGACACGGGCCCGAATCGGCCAAATCTATAAGTGTAGATGACCGACACGTAAGCGCACATTGGGGTTCGACAAGCATGGAAATCACTTCGGGACCCCAAAACGGTGAGTAATAGTCCACGAAACGGGTCAGAATTGACAAATACCGCGATTGTTAATGACCGACAGGTAAATGCACCCCAGGGTTCGTTAATCGTGGAAGTCACTCTGGGACCCCAAAGCAGTTAGTAATAATCCATGAAACGGGCCAGAATCAGCCAAAACGGCGAGTGTTGATGACCGACATGTAAGCGCACCTTGGGGTTCAAAAACTATGGAAATCGATTCGGGGCCACAAAACGGTGAGTAATAGTCCATGAAACGGGTCAGAATCAGCTAAAACTGCGAGTGTTGATGACCAACATGTATACGCACCCCAGGGTTCGTTAATCGTGGAAGTCACTCCGGGGACCCCAAAACAGTGAGTAATAGTCCACGAAACCGGCCAGAATCGGCCAGAACTGTCAGTGTTAATGACAGACATGTAAGCGCACCTTGGGGTTCAACAAGCATGGAAATCACTTCGGGACCCCAAAACGGTGAGTAATAGTCCATGAAACGGGTCAGAATTGACAAATACCGCGATTGTTGATGACCGACACGTAAATGCACCACAGGGTTCGTTAATCGTGGAAGTCACCCCGGGACCCCAAAACAGTGAGTAATAGTCCATGAAACGGGTCAGAAAAGACAAAAACCACAAGTGTTGATGACCGACACGTAAACGCACCCCAGGGTTCGTTAATCATGGAAATCACTACAGGACCCCAAAACAGTGAGTAATAGTCCATGAAACGGGTCAGAATCGGCCAAAACTGTGAGTGTTGATGACCGACACGTAAATGCACCCCAGGGTTCGTTAATCGTGGAAGTCACTCCGGGACCCTAAAACAGTGAGTAATAGTCCATGAAACGGGCCAGAATCAGCCGAAACTGCGAGTGTTAATGACAGACACGTAAGCGCACCTTGGGGTTCAATAAGCATGGAAATCACTTCGGCACCCCAAAACGGTGAGTAATTGTCCACAAAACGGGTCAGAATCGACAAAAACCGCGATTGTTGATGACCGATACGTAAATGCACCCCAGGGTTCGTTAATCGTGGAAGTCACTCCGGGACCCCAAAACAGTGAGTAATAGTCCATGACACGGGCCCGAATCGGCCAAATCTATAAGTGTAGATGACCGACACGTAAGCGCACATTGGGGTTCGACAAGCATGGAAATCACTTCGGGACCCCAAAACGGAGAGTATTTATCCACAAAACGGGTCAGAATCGACAAAAACCACAAGTGTTGATGACCGACACGTAAACGCACCCCAGGGTTCGTTAATGATGGAAATCACTCCGGGACCCCAAAACAGTGAGTAATAGTCCATGAAACGGGTCAGAATCTGCCAAAACTGTGAGTGTTGATGACCGACACGTAAATGCACCCAGGGTTCGTTAATCATGGAAGTCTCTCCGGGACCCCAAAACAGTGAGTAATAGTCCACGAAACGGTCCAGAATCGGCAAATACTGTCAGTGTTGATGACCGACACGTAAGCGCACCTTGGGGTTCAACAAGCATGGAAATCACATCGGCACCCCAAAACAGTGAGTAATAGTCCACGAAACGGGTCAGAATCGACAAAAACCGCGATTGTTGATGACCGACACGTAAATGCACCCCAGGGTTCGCTAATCGCGGAAGTCACTCCGGGACCCCAAAACAGTGAGTAATAGTCCACGAAACGGGTCAGAATTGACCAAAACCGCAAGTGTTGATGACCGGCACGTAAACGCACCCAGGGTTCAACAAGCATGGAAATCACTCCGGGACCCCAAAACAGTGAGTAATAGTCCACGAAACCGGCCAGAATTGGCCAGAACTGTTAGTGTTAGTGACAGACACGTAAGCGCACCTTGGGGTTCAACAAGCATGGAAATCACTTCGGGACCCCAAAACGGTGAGTAATAGTCCACGAAACAGGTCAGAATCGACAAATACCACGATTGTTGATGACCGACACGTAAATGCACCCCAGGGTTCGTTAATCGTGGAAGTCACTCCGGGACACCAAAACAGTGAGTAATAGTCCATGAAACGGGCCAGAATCAGCCAAAATAGCGAGTGTTGATGACCGACATCTAAGTGCAGCTTGGGGTTCAACAACTATGGAAATCACTTCGGGGCCACAAAACGGTGAGTAATAGTCCATGAAACGGGTCAGAATCGGCTAAAACTGTGAGTGTTGATGACCGACATGTATACGCACACCAGGGTTCGTTAATCGGGGAAGTCACTCCAGGACCCCAAAACAGTGAGTAATAGTCCACGAAACCGGCCAGAATCGGCCAGAACTGTCAGTGTTAATGACAGACACGTAAGCGCACCTTGGGGTTCAACAAGCATGGAAATCACTTCGGGACCCCAAAAAGGTGAGTAATAGTCCACGAAACGGGTCAGAATTGACAAATACTGCGATAGTTGATGACCGAGACGTAAATGCACCCCAGGGTTCGTTAATCGTGGAAATCACTCCGGGACCCCAAAACAGTGAGTAATAGTCCATGAAACGGGTCAGAATCGGCCAAAACTGTGAGTGCTGATGACCTACACGTAAATGCACCCCAGGTTTCGTTAATCGTGGAAGTCACTCCGGGACCCCAAAACAGGGAGTAATAGTCCATGAAACGGGCCAGAATCAGCCAAAAATGCGAGTGTTAATGACAGACACGTAAGCGCACCTTGGGGTTCAACAAGCATGGAAATCACTTCGGCACCCCAAAACGGTGAGTAATTGTCCACGAAACGGGTCAGAATCGACAAAAACCGCGATTGTTGATGACTGATACGTAAATGCACCCCAGGGTTCGTTAATCGTGGAAGTCACTCCGGGACCCCAAAACAGTGAGTAATAGTCCATGAAACGGGCCCAAATCGGCCAAATCTGTGAGTGTTGATGACCGACACATAAGCGCACCTTGGGGTTCAACAAGCATGGAAATCACTTCGGGACCCCAAAACGGTGAGTATTTGTCCACAAAACGGGTCAGAATCGACAAAAACCACAAGTGTTGATGACCGACACGTAAACGCACCCCAGGGTTCGTTAATGATGGAAATCACTCCGGGACCCCAAAACAGTGAGTAATAGTCCATGAAACGGCTCAGAATCTGCCAAAACTGTGAGTGTTGATGACCGACACGTAAATGCACCCAGGGTTCGTTAATCATGGAAGTCTCTCCGGGACCCCAAAACAGTGAGTAATAGTCCACGAAACGGTCCAGAATCGGCAAATACTGTCAGTGTTGATGACCGACACGAAAGTGCACCTTGGGGTTCAACAAGCATGGAAGTCACATCGGCACCCCAAAACGGTGAGTAATAGTCCACGAAACGGGTCAGAATCGACAGAAACCGCGATTGTTGATGACCAACACGTAAATGCACCCCAGGGTTCGCTAATCGCGGAAGTCACTCCGGGACCCCAAAACAGTGAGTAATAGTCCACGAAACGGGTCAGAATTGACCAAAACCGCAAGTGTTGATGACCGGCACGTAAACTCACCCAGGGTTCATTAATCATGGAAATCACTCCGGGACCCCAAAACAGTGAGTAATAGTCCACGAAACCGGCCAGAATTGGCCAGAACTGTCAGTGTTAGTGACAAACACGTAAGCGCACCTTGGGGTTCAACAAGCATGGAAATCACTTCGGGACCCCAAAACGGTGAGTAATAGTCCACGAAATGGGTCAGAATCGACAAATACCGCGATTGTTGATGACCGACACGTAAATGCACCCCAGGGTTCGTTAATCGTGGAAGTCACTCCGAGACCCCAAAGATGTGAGTAATAGTCCACGAAACTGGCCAGAATCGGCCAGAACTGTCAGTGTTAATGACAGACATGTAAGTGCACTTTTGGGTTCAACAAGCATGGAAATCACTTCGGGACCCCAAAACGGTGAGTAATAGTCCACGAAACGGGTCAGAATTGACAAATACCGCGATTGTTAATGACCGACACGTAAATGCACCCCAGGGTTCGTTAATCGTGGAAGTAACTCCGGGACCCCAAAGCAGTTAGTAATAATCCATGAAACGGGCCAGAATCAGCCAAAACAGCGAGTGTTGATGACCGACATGTAAGCACACCTTGGGGTTCAACAACTATGGAAATCGCTTCGGGGCCACAAAACGGTGAGTAATAGTCCATGAAACAGGTCAGAATCGGCTAAAACTACGAGTGTTGATGACCAACATGTATACGCACCCAGGGTTCGTTAATCGTGGAAGTCACTCCGGTACCCCAAAACAGTGAGTAATAGTCCACGAAACCGGCCAGAATCGGCCAGAACTGTCAGTGTTAATGACAGACATGTAAGCGCACCTTGGGGTTCAACAAGCATGGAAATCACTTCGGGACCCCAAAACCGTGAGTAATAGTCCACGAAACGGGTCAGAATTGACAAATACCGCGATTGTTGATGACCGACACGTAAATGCACCACAGGGTTCGTTAATCGTGGAAGTCACTCCGGGACCCCAAAACAGTGAGTAATAGTCCATGAAACGGGCCAGAATCAGCCAAAATAGCGAGTGTTGATGACCGACATCTAAGCGCACCTTGGGGTTCAACAACTATGGAAATCACTTCGCGGCCACAAAACGGTGAGTAATAGTCCATGAAACGGGTCAGAATCGGCTAAAACTGTGAGTGTTGATGACCGACACGTATACGCACACCAGGGTTCGTTAATCGGGGAAGTCACTCCGGGACCCCAAAACAGTGAGTAATAGTCCACGAAACCGGCCAGAATCGGCCAGAACTGTCAGTGTTAATGACAGACACGTAAGCGCACCTTGGGGTTCAACAAGCATGGAAATCACTTCGGGACCCCAAAAAGGGGAGTAATAGTCCACGAAACGGGTCAGAAATGACAAATACCGCGATAGTTGATGACCGAGACGTAAATGCACCCCAGGGTTCGTTAATCTTGGAAATCACTCCGGGACCCCAAAACAGTGAGTAATAGTCCATGAAACGGGTCAGAATCGGCCAAAACTGTGAGTCTCGATGACCGACACGTAAATGCACCCCAGGGTTCGTTAATCGTGGAAGTCACTCCGGGACCCCAAAACAGTGAGTAATAGTCCATGAAACGGGCCAGAATCAGCCAAAAATGCGAGTGTTAATGACAGACACATAAGCGCACCTTGGGGTTCAACAAGCATGGAAATCACTTCGGCACCCCAAAACGGTGAGTAATTGTCCACGAAACGGGTCAGAATCGACAAAAACCGCGATTGTTGATGACTGATACGTAAATGCACCCCAGGGTTCGTTAATCGTGGAAGTCACTCCGGGACCCCAAAACAGTGAGTAATAGTCCATGAAACGGGCCCAAATCGGCCAAATCTGTGAGTGTTGATGACCGACACGTAAGCGCACCTTGGGGTTCAACAAGCATGGAAATCACTTCGGGACCCCAAAACGGTGAGTATTTGTCCACAAAACGGGTCAGAATCGACAAAAACCACAAGTGTTGATGACCGACACGTAAACGCACCCCAGGGTTCGTTAATGATGGAAATCACTCCGGGACCCCAAAACAGTGAGTAATAGTCCATGAAACGGGTCAGAATCTGCCAAAACTGTGAGTGTTGATGACCGACACGTAAATGCACCCAGGGTTCGTTAATCATGGAAGTCTCTCCGGGACCCCAAAACGGTGAGTAATAGTCCACGAAACGGTCCAGAATCGGCAAATACTGTCAGTGTTGATGACCGACACGTAAGCGCACCTTGGGGTTCAACAAGCATGGAAATCACATCGGCACCCCAAAACGGTGAGTAATAGTCCACGAAACGGGTCAGAATCGACAAAAACCGCGATTGTTGATGACCGACACGTAAATGCACCCCAGGGTTCGCTAATCGCGGAAGTCACTCCGGGACCCCAAAACAGTGAGTAATAGTCCACGAAACGGGTCAGAATTGACCAAAACCGCAAGTGTTGATGACCGGCACGTAAACGCGCCCAGGGTTCATTAATCATGGAAATCACTCCAGGACCCCAAAACAGTGAGTAATAGTCCACGAAACCGGCCAGAATTGGCCAGAACTGTTAGTGTTAGTGACAAACACGTAAGCGCACCTTGGGGATCAACAAGCATGGAAATCACTTCGGGACCCCAAAACGGTGAGTAATAGTCCACGAAACGGGTGAGAATTGACAAATACCGCGATTGTTGATGACCGACACGTAAATGCACCGCAGGGTTCGTTAATCGTGGAAGTCACTCCGAGACCCCAAAGATGTGAGTAATAGTCCACGAAACCGGCCAGAATCGGTCAGAACTGTCAGTGTTAATGACAGACATGTAAGCGCAGTTTTGGGTTCAACAAGCATGGAAATCACTTCGGGACCCCAAAACGGTGAGTAATAGTCCACGAAACGGGTCAGAATTGACAAATACCGCGATTGTTAATGACCGACACGTAAATGCACCCTAGGGTTCGTTAATCGTCGAAGTCACACCGGGACCCCAAAGCAGTTAGTAATAATCCATGAAACGGGCCAGAATCAGCCAAAACAGCGAGTGTTGATGACCGACATGTAAGCGCACCTTGGGGTTCAAAAACTATGGAAATCGCTTCGGGGCCACAAAACGGTGAGTAATAGTCCATGAAACGGGTCAGAATCGGCTCAAACTGCGAGTTTTGATGACCAACATGTATACGCACCCCAGGGTTCGTTAATCGTGGAAGTCACTCCGGGACCCCAAAACAGTGAGTAATAGTCCACGAAACCGGCCAGAATCGGCCAGAACTGTCAGTGTTAATGACGGACATGTAAGCGCACCTTGGGGTTCAACAAGCATGGAAATCACTTCGGGACCCCAAAACGGTGAGTAATAGTCCATGAAACGGGTCAGAATTGACAAATACCGCGATTGTTGATGACCGACACGTAAATGCACCACAGGGTTCGTTAATCGTGGAAGTCACCCCGGGACCCCAAAAAGTGAGTAATAGTCCATGAAACGGGTCAGAATCGACAAAAACCACAAGTGTTGATGACCGACACGTAAACGCACCCCAGGGTTCGTTAATCATGGAAATCACTACAGGACCCCAAAACAGTGAGTAATAGTCCATGAAACGGGTCAGAATCGGCCAAAACTGTGAGTGTTTATGACCGACACGTAAATGCACCCTAGGGTTCGTTAATCGTGGAAGTCACTCCGGGACCCCAAAACAGTGAGTAATAGTCCATGAAACGGGCCAGAATCAGCCAAAACTGCGAGTGTTAATGACAGACACGTAAGCGCACCTTGGGGTTCAACAAGCATGGAAATCACTTCGGCACCCCAAAACGGTGAGTAATTGTCCACGAAACGGGTCAGAATCGACAAAAACCGCGATTGTTGATGACCGATACGTAAATGCACCCCAGGGTTCGTTAATCGTGGAAGTCACTCCGAGACCCTAAAACAGTGAGTAATAGTCCATGAAACGGGCCCGAATCGGCCAAATCTATAAGTGTTGATGACCGACACGTAAGCGCACCTTGGGGTTCGACAAGCATGGAAATCACTTCGGGACCCCAAAACGGAGAGTATTTGTCCACAAAACGGGTCAGAATCGACAAAAACCACAAGTGTTGATGACCGACACGTAAACGCACCCCAGGGTTCGTTAATGATGGAAATCACTCCGGGACCCCAAAACAGTGAGTAATAGTCCATGAAACGGGTCAGACTCTGCCAAAACTGTGAGTGTTGATGACCGACATGTAAATGCACCCAGGGTTCGTTAATCATGGAAGTCTCTCCGGGACCCCAAAACAGTGAGTAATAGTCCACGAAACGGTCCAGAATCGGCAAATACTGTCAGTGTTGATGACCGACACGTAAGCGCACCTTGGGGTTCAACAAGCATGGAAATCACATCGGCACCCCAAAACAGTGAGTAATAGTCCACGAAACGGGTCAGAATCGACAAAAACCGCAATTGTTGATGACCGACAAGTAAATGCACCCCAGGGTTCGCTAATCGCGGAAGTCACTCCGGGACCCCAAAACAGTGAGTAATAGTCCACGAAACGGGTCAGAATTGACCAAAATCGCAAGTGTTGATGACCGGCACGTAAATGCACCCAGGGTTCACTAATCATGGAAATCACTCCGGGACCCCAAAACAGTGAGTAATAGTCCACGAAACCGGCCAGAATTGGCCAGAACTGTTAGTGTTAGTGACAGACACGTAAGCGCACCTTGGGGTTCAACAAGCATGGAAATCACTTCGGGACCCCAAAACGGTGAGTAATAGTCCACGAAACAGGTCAGAATCGACAAATACCGCGATTGTTGATGACCGACATGTATACGCACCCCAGGGTTCATTAATCGTGGAAGTCACTCCGGGACCACAAAGCAGTTAGTAATAGTCCATGAAACGGGCCAGAATCAGCCAAAACAGCGAGTGTTGATGACCGACATGTAAGCGCACCTTGGGGTTCAACAAGCATGGAAATCACTTCGGGACCCCAAAACGGTGAGTAATAGTCCACGAAACGGGTCAGAATCGACAAATACCGCGATTGTTGATGACCGACACGTAAATGCACCCCAGGGTTCGTTAATCGTGGAAGTCACTCCGAGACCCCAAAGATGTGAGTAATAGTCCACGAAACTGGCCAGAATCGGCCAGAACTGTCAGTGTTAATGACAGACATGTAAGCGCACTTTTGGGTTCAACAAGCATGGAAATCACTTCGAGACCCCAAAACGGTGAGTAATAGTCCACGAAACGGGTCAGAATTGACAAATACCGCGATTGTTAATGACCGACACGTAAATGCACCCCAGGGTTCGTTAATCGTGGAAGTAACTCCGGGACCCCAAAGCAGTTAGTAATAATCCATGAAACGGGCCAGAATCAGCCAAAACAGCGAGTGTTGATGACCGACATGTAAGCACACCTTGGGGTTCAACAACTATGGAAATCGCTTCGGGGCCACAAAACGGTGAGTAATAGTCCATGAAACAGGTCAGAATCGGCTAAAACTGCGAGTGTTGATGACCAACATGTATACGCACCACAGGGTTCGTTAATCGTGGAAGTCACTCCGGTACCCCAAAACAGTGAGTAATAGTCCACGAAACCGGCCAGAATCGGCCAGAACTGTCAGTGTTAATGACAGACATGTAAGCGCACCTTGGGGTTCAACAAGCATGGAAATCACTTCGGGACCCCAAAACGGTGAGTAATAGTCCACGAAACGGGTCAGAATTGACAAATACCGCGATTGTTGATGACCGACACGTAAATGCACCACAGGGTTCGTTAATCGTGGAAGTCACTCCGGGACCCCAAAACAGTGAGTAATAGTCCATGAAACGGGCCAGAATCAGCCAAAATAGCGAGTGTTGATGACCGACATCTAAGCGCACCTTGGGGTTCAACAACTATGGAAATCACTTCGCGGCCACAAAACGGTGAGTAATAGTCCATGAAACGGGTCAGAATCGGCTAAAACTGTGAGTGTTGATGACCGACACGTATACGCACACCAGGGTTCGTTAATCGGGGAAGTCACTCCGGGACCCCAAAACAGTGAGTAATAGTCCACGAAACCGGCCAGAATCAGCCAGAACTGTCAGTGTTAATGACAGACACGTAAGCGCACCTTGGGGTTCAACAAGCATGGAAATCACTTCGGGACCCCAAAAAGGGGAGTAATAGTCCACGAAACGGGTCAGAATTGACAAATACCGCGATAGTTGATGACCGAGACGTAAATGCACCCCAGGGTTCGTTAATCTTGGAAATCACTCCGGGACCCCAAAACAGTGAGTAATAGTCCATGAAACGGGTCAGAATCGGCCAAAACTGTGAGTGTCGATGACCGACACGTAAATGCACCCCAGGGTTCGTTAATCGTGGAAGTCACTCCGGGACCCCAAAACAGTGAGTAATAGTCCATGAAACGGGCCAGAATCAGCCAAAAATGCGAGTGTTAATGACAGACACGTAAGCGCACCTTGGGGTTCAACAAGCATGGAAATCACTTCGGCACCCCAAAACGGTGAGTAATTGTCCACGAAACGGGTCAGAATCGACAAGAACCGCAATTGTTGATGACTGATACGTAAATGCACCCCAGGGTTCGTTAATCGTGGAAGTCACTCCGGGACCCCAAAACAGTGAGTAATAGTCCATGAAACGGGCCCAAATCGGCCAAATCTGTGAGTGTTGATGACCGACACGTAAGCGCACCTTGGGGTTCAACAAGCATGGAAATCACTTCGGGACCCCAAAACGGTGAGTATTTGTCCACAAAACGGGTCAGAATCGACAAAAACCACAAGTGTTGATGACCGACACGTAAACGCACCCCAGGGTTCGTTAATGATGGAAATCACTCCGGGACCCCAAAACAGTGAGTAATAGTCCATGAAACGGGTCAGAATCTGCCAAAACTGTGAGTGTTGATGACCGACACGTAAATGCACCCAGGGTTCGTTAATCATGGAAGTCTCTCCGGGACCCCAAAACGGTGAGTAATAGTCCACGAAACGGTCCAGAATCGGCAAATACTGTCAGTGTTGATGACCGACACGTAAGCGCACCTTGGGGTTCAACAAGCATGGAAATCACATCGGCACCCCAAAACGGTGAGTAATAGTCCACGAAACGGGTCAGAATCGACAAAAACCACGATTGTTGATGACCGACACGTAAATGCACCCCAGGGTTCGCTAATCGCGGAAGTCACTCCGGGACCCCAAAACAGTGAGTAATAGTCCACGAAACGGGTCAGAATTGACCAAAACCGCAAGTGTTGATGACCGGCACGTAAACGCACCCAGGGTTCACTAATCATGGAAATCACTACGGGACCCCAAAACAGTGAGTAATAGTCCACGAAACCGGCCAGAATTGGCCAGAACTGTTAGTGTTAGTGACAGACACGTAAGCGCACCTTGGGGTTCAACAAGCATGGAAATCACTTCGGGACCCCAAAACGGTGAGTAATAGTCCACGAAACAGGTCAGAATCGACAAATACCGCGATTGTTGATGACCGACATGTATACGCACCCCAGGGTTCATTAATCGTGGAAGTCACTCCGGGACCACAAAGCAGTTAGTAACAGTCCATGAAACGGGCCAGAATCAGCCAAAACAGCGAGTGTTGATGACCGACATGTAAGCGCACCTTGGGGTTCAACAAGCATGGAAATCACTTCGGGACCCCAAAACGGTGAGTAATAGTCCACGAAACGGGTCAGAATCGACAAATACCGCGATTGTTAATGACCGACACGTAAATGCACCCCAGGGTTCGTTAATCGTGGAAGTCACTCCGAGACCCCAAAGATGTGAGTAATAGTCCACGAAACTGGCCAGAATCGGCCAGAACTGTCAGTGTTAATGACAGACATGTAAGCGCACCTTGGGGTTCAAAAACTATGGAAATCACTTCGGGACCCCAAAACGGTGAGTAATAGTCCACGAAACGGGTCAGAATCGGCTAAAACTGCGATTGTTAATGACCGACAAGTAAACGCACCCCAGGGTTCGTTAATCGTGGAAGTCACTCCGGGACCCCAAAACAGTGAGTAATAGTCCACGAAACCGGCCAGAATCGGCCAAAACAGCGAGTGTTGATGACAGACATGTAAGCGCACCTTGGGGTTCAACAAGCATGGAAATCACTTCGGGACCCCAAAACGGTGAGTAATAGTCCATGAAACGGGTCAGAATTGACAAATACCGCGATTGCTGATGACCGACACGTAAATGCACCACAGGGTTCGTTAATCGTGGAAGTCACCCCGGGACCCCAAAACAGTGAGTAATAGTCCATGAAACGGGTCAGAATCGACAAAAACAACAAGTGTTGATGACCGACACGTAAACGCACCCCAGGGTTCGTTAATCATGGAAATCACTACAGGACCCCAAAACAGTGAGTAATAGTCCATGAAACGGGTCAGAATCGGCCAAAACTGTGAGTGTTGATGACCGACACGTAAATGCACCCCAGGGTTCGTTAATCGTGGAAGTCACTCCGGGACCCCAAAACAGTGAGTAATAGTCCATGAAACGGGCCCGAATCGGCCAAATCTATAAGTGTTGATGACCGACACGTAAGCGCACCTTGGGGTTCGACAAGCATGGAAATCACTTTGGGACCCCAAAACGGAGAGTATTTGTCCACAAAACGGGTCAGAATCGAAAAAAACCACAAGTGTTGATGACCGACACGTAAACACACCCCAGGGTTCGTTAATGATGGAAATCACTCCGGGACCCCAAAACAGTGAGTAATAGTCCATGAAACGGGTCAGAATCTGCCAAAACTGTGAGTGTTGATGACCGACATGTAAATGCACCCAGGGTTCGTTAATCATGGAAGTCTCTCCGGGACCCCAAAACAGTGAGTAATAGTCCACGAAACGGTCCAGAATCGGCAAATACTGTCAGTGTTGATGACCGACACGTAAGCGCACCTTGGGGTTCAACAAGCATGGAAATCACATCGGCACCCCAAAACAGTGAGTAATAGTCCACGAAACGGGTCAGAATCGACAAAAACCGCAATTGTTGATGACCGACACGTAAATGCACCCCAGGGTTCGCTAATCGCGGAAGTCACTCCGGGACCCCAAAACAGTGAGTAATAGTCCACGAAACGGGTCAGAATTGACCAAAACCGCAAGTGTTGATGACCGGCACGTAAACGCACCCAGGGTTCACTAATCATGGAAATCACTCCGGGACCCCAAAACAGTGAGTAATAGTCCACGAAACCGGCCAGAATTGGCCAGAACTGTTAGTGTTAGTGACAGACACGTAAGCGCACCTTGGGGTTCAACAAGCATGGAAATCACTTCGGGACCCCAAAACGGTGAGTAATAGTCCACGAAACAGGTCAGAATCGACAAATACCGCGATTGTTGATGACCGACACGTAAATGCACCCCAGGGTTCATTAATCGTGGAAGTCACTCCGGGACCACAAAGCAGTTAGTAATAGTCCATGAAACGGGCCAGAATCAGCCAAAACAGCGAGTGTTGATGACCGACATGTAAGCGCACCTTGGGGTTCAACAACTACGGAAATCGCTTTAGGGCCCCAAAACGGTGAGTAATAGTCCACGAAACGGGTCAGAATTGACAAATACCGCGATTGTTAATGACCGACACGTAAATGCACCCCAGGGTTCGTTAATCGTGGAAGTCACTCCGGGACCCCAAAGCAGTTAGTAATAATCCATGAAACGGGCCAGAATCAGCCAAAACAGCGAGTGTTGATGACCGACATGTAAGCGCACCTTGGGGTTCAAAAACTATGGAAATCGCTTCGGGGCCACAAAACGGTGAGTAATAGTCCATGAAACGGGTCAGAATCGGCTAAAACTGCGAGTGCTGATGACCAACATGTATACGCACCCCAGGGTTCGTTAATCGTGGAAGTCACTCCGGGACCCCAAAACAGTGAGTAATAGTCCACGAAACCGGCCAGAATCGGCCAGAACTGTCAGTGTTAATGACAGACATGTAAGCGCACCTTGGGGTTCAACAAGCATGGAAATCACTTCGGGACCCCAAAACGGTGAGTAATAGTCCATGAAACGGGTCAGAATTGACAAATACCGCGATTGTTGATGACCGACACGTAAATGCACCACAGGGTTCGTTAATCGTGGAAGTCACCCCGGGACCCCAAAACAGTGAGTAATAGTCCATGAAACGGGTCAGAATCGACAAAACCACAAGTGTTGATGAAAGACACGTAAACGCACCCCAGGGTTCGTTAATCATGGAAATCACTACAGGACCCCAAAACAGTGAGTAATAGTCCATGAAACGGGTCAGAATCGGCCAAAACTGTGAGTGTTGATGACCGACACGTAAATGCACCCCAGGGTTCGTTAATCGTGGAAGTCACTCCGGGACCCCAAAACAGTGAGTAATAGTCCATGAAACGGGCCAGAATCAGCCGAAACTGCGAGTGTTAATGACAGACACGTAAGCGCACCTTGGGGTTCAACAAGCATGGAAATCACTTCGGCACCCCAAAACGGTGAGTAATTGTCCACGAAACGGGTCAGAATCGACAAAAACCGCGATTGTTGATGACCGATACGTAAATGCACCCCAGGGTTCGTTAATCGTGGAAGTCACTCCGGGACCCCAAAACAGTGAGTAATAGTCCATGAAACGGGCCCGAATCGGCCAAATCTATAAGTGTTGATGACCGACACGTAAGCGCACCTTGGGGTTCGACAAGCATGGAAATCACTTTGGGACCCCAAAACGGAGAGTATTTGTCCAGAAAACGGGTCAGAATCGACAAAAACCACAAGTGTTGATGACCGACACGTAAACGCACCCCAGGGTTCGTTAATGATGGAAATCACTCCGGGACCCCAAAACAGTGAGTAATAGTCCATGAAACGGGTCAGAATCTGCCAAAACTGTGAGTGTTGATGACCGACACGTAAATGCACCCAGGGTTCGTTAATCATGGAAGTCTCTCCGGGACCCCAAAACAGTGAGTAATAGTCCACGAAACGGTCCAGAATCGGCAAATACTGTCAGTGTTGATGACCGACACGTAAGCGCACCTTGGGGTTCAACAAGCATGGAAATCACATCGGCACCCCAAAACGGTGAGTAATAGTCCACGAAACGGGTCAGAATCGACAAAAACCGCAATTGTTGATGACCGACACGTAAATGCACCCCAGGGTTCGCTAATCGCGGAAGTCACTCCGGGACCCCAAAACAGTGAGTAATAGTCCACGAAACGGGTCAGAATTGACCAAAACCGCAAGTGTTGATGACCGGCACGTAAACGCACCCAGGGTTCACTAATCATGGAAATCACTCCGGGACCCCAAAACAGTGAGTAATAGTCCACGAAAGCGGCCAGAATTGGCCAGAACTGTTAGTGTTAGTGACAGACACGTAAGCGCACCTTGGGGTTCAACAAGCATGGAAATCACTTCGGGACCCCAAAACGGTGAGTAATAGTCCACGAAACAGGTCAGAATCGACAAATACCGCGATTGTTGATGACCGACACGTAAATGCACCCCAGGGTTCATTAATCGTGGAAGTCACTCCGGGACCACAAAGCAGTTAGTAATAGTCCATGAAACGGGCCAGAATCAGCCAAAACAGCGAGTGTTGATGACCGACATGTAAGCGCACCTTGGGGTTCAACAACTACGGAAATCGCTTTAGGGCCCCAAAACGGTGAGTAATAGTCCACGAAACGGGTCAGAATTGACAAATACCGCGATTGTTAATGACCGGCACGTAAATGCACCCCAGGGTTCGTTAATCGTGGAAGTCACTCCGGGACCCCAAAGCAGTTAGTAATAATCCATGAAACGGGCCAGAATCAGCCAAAACAGCGAGTGTTGATGACCGACATGTAAGCGCACCTTGGGGTTCAAAAACTATGGAAATCGCTTCGGGGCCACAAAACGGTGAGTAATAGTCCATGAAACGGGTCAGAATCGGCTAAAACTGCGAGTGTTGATGACCAACATGTATACGCACCCCAGGGTTCGTTAATCGTGGAAGTCACTCCGGGACCCCAAAACAGTGAGTAATAGTCCACGAAACCGGCCAGAATCAGCCAGAACTGTCAGTGTTAATGACAGACATGTAAGCGCACCTTGGGGTTCAACAAGCATGGAAATCACTTCGGGACCCCAAAACGGTGAGTAATAGTCCATGAAACGGGTCAGAATTGACAAATACCGCGATTGCTGATGACCGACACGTAAATGCACCACAGGGTTCGTTAATCGTGGAAGTCACTCTGGGACCCCAAAACAGTGAGTGATAGTCCACGAAACGGGTCAGAATTGACCAAAACCGCAAGTGTTGATGACCGGCACGTAAACGCACCCAGGGTTCACTAATCATGGAAATCACTCCGGGACCCCAAAACAGTGAGTAATAGTCCACGAAAGCGGCCAGAATTGGCCAGAACTGTTAGTGTTAGTGACAGACACGTAAGCGCACCTTGGGGTTCAACAAGCATGGAAATCACTTCGGGACCCCAAAACGGTGAGTAATAGTCCACGAAACAGGTCAGAATCGACAAATACCGCGATTGTTGATGACCGACACGTAAATGCACCCCAGGGTTCATTAATCGTGGAAGTCACTCCGGGACCACAAAGCAGTTAGTAATAGTCCATGAAACGGGCCAGAATCAGCCAAAACAGCGAGTGTTGATGACCGACATGTAAGCGCACCTTGGGGTTCAACAACTACGGAAATCGCTTTAGGGCCCCAAAACGGTGAGTAATAGTCCACGAAACGGGTCAGAATTGACAAATACCGCGATTGTTAATGACCGGCACGTAAATGCACCCCAGGGTTCGTTAATCGTGGAAGTCACTCCGGGACCCCAAAGCAGTTAGTAATAATCCATGAAACGGGCCAGAATCAGCCAAAACAGCGAGTGTTGATGACCGACATGTAAGCGCACCTTGGGGTTCAAAAACTATGGAAATCGCTTCGGGGCCACAAAACGGTGAGTAATAGTCCATGAAACGGGTCAGAATCGGCTAAAACTGCGAGTGTTGATGACCAACATGTATACGCACCCCAGGATTCGTTAATCGTGGAAGTCACTCCGGGACCCCGAAACAGTGAGTAATAGTCCACGAAACCGGCCAGAATCGGCCAGAACTGTCAGTGTTAATGACAGACATGTAAGCGCACCTTGGGGTTCAACAAGCATGGAAATCACTTCGGGACCCCAAAACGGTGAGTAATAGTCCATGAAACGGGTCAGAATTGACAAATACCGCGATTGTTGATGACCGACACGTAAATGCACCACAGGGTTCGTTAATCGTGGAAGTCACCCCGGGACCCCAAAACAGTGAGTAATAGTCCATGAAACGGGTCAGAATCGACAAAAACCACAAGTGTTGATGACCGACACGTAAACGCACCCTAGGGTTCGTTAATCATGGAAATCACTACAGGACCCCAAAACAGTGAGTAATAGTCCATGAAACGGGTCAGAATCGGCCAAAACTGTGAGTGTTGATGACCGACACGTAAATACACCCCAGGGTTCGTTAATCGTGGAAGTCACTCCGGGACCCCAAAACAGTGAGTAATAGTCCATGAAACGGGCCAGAATCAGCCGAAACTGCGAGTGTTAATGACAGACACGTAAGCGCACCTTGGGGTTCAACAAGCATGGAAATCACTTCGGCACCCCAAAACGGTGAGTAATTGTCCACGAAACGGGTCAGAATCGACAAAAACCGCGATTGTTGATGACCGATACGTAAATGCACCCCAGGGTTCGTTAATCGTGGAAGTCACTCCGGGACCCCAAAACAGTGAGTAATAGTCCATGAAACGGGCCCGAATCGGCCAAATCTATAAGTGTTGATGACCGACACGTAAGCGCACCTTGGGGTTCGACAAGCATGGAAATCACTTTGGGACCCCAAAACGGAGAGTATTTGTCCACAAAACGGGTCAGAATCGACAAAAACCACAAGTGTTGATGACCGACACGTAAACGCACCCCAGGGTTCGTTAATGATGGAAATCACTCCGGGACCCCAAAACAGTGAGTAATAGTCCATGAAACGGGTCAGAATCTGCCAAAACTGTGAGTGTTGATGACCGACATGTAAATGCACCCAGGGTTCGTTAATCATGGAAGTCTCTCCGGGACCCCAAAACAGTGAGTAATAGTCCACGAAACGGTCCAGAATCGGCAAATACTGTCAGTGTTGATGACCGACACGTAAGCGCACCTTGGGGTTCAACAAGCATGGAAATCACATCGGCACCCCAAAACAGTGAGTAATAGTCCACGAAACGGGTCAGAATCGACAAAAACCGCAATTGTTGATGACCGACACGTAAATGCACCCCAGGGTTCGCTAATCGCGGAAGTCACTCCGGGACCCCAAAACAGTGAGTAATAGTCCACGAAACGGGTCAGAATTGACCAAAACCGCAAGTGTTGATGACCGGCACGTAAACGCACCCAGGGTTCACTAATCATGGAAATCACTCCGGGACCCCAAAACAGTGAGTAATAGTCCACGAAACCGGCCAGAATTGGCCAGAACTGTTAGTGTTAGTGACAGACACGTAAGCGCACCTTGGGGTTCAACAAGCATGGAAATCACTTCGGGACCCCAAAACGGTGAGTAATAGTCCACGAAACAGGTCAGAATCGACAAATACCGCGATTGTTGATGACCGACACGTAAATGCACCCCAGGGTTCATTATTCGTGGAAGTCACTCCGGGACCACAAAGCAGTTAGTAATAGTCCATGAAACGGGCCAGAATCAGCCAAAACAGCGAGTGTTGATGACCGACATGTAAGCGCACCTTGGGGTTCAACAACTACGGAAATCACTTTAGGGCCCCAAAACGGTGAGTAATAGTCCACGAAACGGGTCAGAATTGACAAATACCGCGATTGTTAATGACCGACACGTAAATGCACCCCAGGGTTCGTTAATCGTGGAAGTCACTCCGGGACCCCAAAGCAGTTAGTAATAATCCATGAAACGGGCCAGAATCAGCCAAAACAGCGAGTGTTGATGACCGACATGTAAGCGCACCTTGGGGTTCAAAAACTATGGAAATCGCTTCGGGGCCACAAAACGGTGAGTAATAGTCCATGAAACGGGTCAGAATCGGCTAAAACTGCGAGTGTTGATGACCAACATGTATACGCACCCCAGGATTCGTTAATCGTGGAAGTCACTCCGGGACCCCGAAACAGTGAGTAATAGTCCACGAAACCGGCCAGAATCGGCCAGAACTGTCAGTGTTAATGACAGACATGTAAGCGCACCTTGGGGTTCAACAAGCATGGAAATCACTTCGGGACCCCAAAACGGTGAGTAATAGTCCATGAAACGGGTCAGAATTGACAAATACCGCGATTGTTGATGACCGACACGTAAATGCACCACAGGGTTCGTTAATCGTGGAAGTCACCCCGGGACCCCAAAACAGTGAGTAATAGTCCATGAAACGGGTCAGAATCGACAAAAACCACAAGTGTTGATGACCGACACGTAAACGCACCCTAGGGTTCGTTAATCATGGAAATCACTACAGGACCCCAAAACAGTGAGTAATAGTCCATGAAACGGGTCAGAATCGGCCAAAACTGTGAGTGTTGATGACCGACACGTAAATACACCCCAGGGTTCGTTAATCGTGGAAGTCACTCCGGGACCCCAAAACAGTGAGTAATAGTCCATGAAACGGGCCAGAATCAGCCGAAACTGCGAGTGTTAATGACAGACACGTAAGCGCACCTTGGGGTTCAACAAGCATGGAAATCACTTCGGCACCCCAAAACGGTGAGTAATTGTCCACGAAACGGGTCAGAATCGACAAAAACCGCGATTGTTGATGACCGATACGTAAATGCACCCCAGGGTTCGTTAATCGTGGAAGTCACTCCGGGACCCCAAAACAGTGAGTAATAGTCCATGAAACGGGCCCGAATCGGCCAAATCTATAAGTGTTGATGACCGACACGTAAGCGCACCTTGGGGTTCGACAAGCATGGAAATCACTTTGGGACCCCAAAACGGAGAGTATTTGTCCACAAAACGGGTCAGAATCGACAAAAACCACAAGTGTTGATGACCGACACGTAAACGCACCCCAGGGTTCGTTAATGATGGAAATCACTCCGGGACCCCAAAACAGTGAGTAATAGTCCATGAAACGGGTCAGAATCTGCCAAAACTGTGAGTGTTGATGACCGACATGTAAATGCACCCAGGGTTCGTTAATCATGGAAGTCTCTCCGGGACCCCAAAACAGTGAGTAATAGTCCACGAAACGGTCCAGAATCGGCAAATACTGTCAGTGTTGATGACCGACACGTAAGCGCACCTTGGGGTTCAACAAGCATGGAAATCACATCGGCACCCCAAAACAGTGAGTAATAGTCCACGAAACGGGTCAGAATCGACAAAAACCGCAATTGTTGATGACCGACACGTAAATGCACCCCAGGGTTCGCTAATCGCGGAAGTCACTCCGGGACCCCAAAACAGTGAGTAATAGTCCACGAAACGGGTCAGAATTGACCAAAACCGCAAGTGTTGATGACCGGCACGTAAACGCACCCAGGGTTCACTAATCATGGAAATCACTCCGGGACCCCAAAACAGTGAGTAATAGTCCACGAAACCAGCCAGAATTGGCCAGAACTGTTAGTGTTAGTGACAGACACGTAAGCGCACCTTGGGGTTCAACAAGCATGGAAATCACTTCGGGACCCCAAAACGGTGAGTAATAGTCCACGAAACAGGTCAGAATCGACAAATACCGCGATTGTTGATGACCGACACGTAAATGCACCCCAGGGTTCATTAATCGTGGAAGTCACTCCGGGACCACAAAGCAGTTAGTAATAGTCCATGAAACGGGCCAGAATCAGCCAAAACAGCGAGTGTTGATGACCGACATGTAAGCACACCTTGGGGTTCAACAACTACGGAAATCGCTTTAGGGCCCCAAAACGGTGAGTAATAGTCCACGAAACGGGTCAGAATTGACAAATACCGCGATTGTTAATGACCGACACGTAAATGCACCCCAGGGTTCGTTAATCGTGGAAGTCACTCCGGGACCCCAAAGCAGTTAGTAATAATCCATGAAACGGGCCAGAATCAGCCAAAACAGCGAGTGTTGATGACCGACATGTAAGCACACCTTGGGGTTCAAAAACTATGGAAATCGCTTCGGGGCCACAAAACGGTGAGTAATAGTCCATGAAACGGGTCAGAATCGGCTAAAACTGCGAGTGTTGATGACCAACATGTATACGCACCCCAGGGTTCGTTAATCGTGGAAGTCACTCCGGGACCCCGAAACAGTGAGTAATAGTCCACGAAACCGGCCAGAATCGGCCAGAACTGTCAGTGTTAATGACAGACATGTAAGCGCACCTTGGGGTTCAACAAGCATGGAAATCACTTCGGGACCCCAAAACGGTGAGTAATAGTCCATGAAACGGGTCAGAATTGACAAATACCGCGATTGTTGATGACCGACACGTAAATGCACCACAGGGTTCGTTAATCGTGGAAGTCACCCCGGGACCCCAAAACAGTGAGTAATAGTCCATGAAACGGGTCAGAATCGACAAAAACCACAAGTCTTGATGACCGACACGTAAACGCACCCTAGGGTTCGTTAATCATGGAAATCACTACAGGACCCCAAAACAGTGAGTAATAGTCCATGAAACGGGTCAGAATCGGCCAAAACTGTGAGTGTTGATGACCGACACGTAAATACACCCCAGGGTTCGTTAATCGTGGAAGTCACTCCGGGACCCCAAAACAGTGAGTAATAGTCCATGAAACGGGCCAGAATCAGCCGAAACTGCGAGTGTTAATGACAGACACGTAAGCGCACCTTGGGGTTCAACAAGCATGGAAATCACTTCGGCACCCCAAAACGGTGAGTAATTGTCCACGAAACGGGTCAGAATCGACAAAAACCGCGATTGTTGATGACCGATACGTAAATGCACCCCAGGGTTCGTTAATCGTGGAAGTCACTCCGGGACCCCAAAACAGTGAGTAATAGTCCATGAAACGGGCCCGAATCGGCCAAATCTATAAGTGTTGATGACCGACACGTAAGCGCACCTTGGGGTTCGACAAGCATGGAAATCACTTTGGGACCCCAAAACGGAGAGTATTTGTCCACAAAACGGGTCAGAATCGACAAAAACCACAAGTGTTGATGACCGACACGTAAACGCACCCCAGGGTTCGTTAATGATGGAAATCACTTCGGGACCCCAAAACAGTGAGTAATAGTCCATGAAACGGGTCAGAATCTGCCAAAACTGTGAGTGTTGATGACCGACATGTAAATGCACCCAGGGTTCGTTAATCATGGAAGTCTCTCCGGGACCCCAAAACAGTGAGTAATAGTCCACGAAACGGTCCAGAATCGGCAAATACTGTCAGTGTTGATGACCGACATGTAAGCGCACCTTGGGGTTCAACAAGCATGGAAATCACATCGGCACCCCAAAACAGTGAGTAATAGTCCACGAAACGGGTCAGAATCGACAAAAACCGCAATTGTTGATGACCGACACGTAAATGCACCCCAGGGTTCGCTAATCGCGGAAGTCACTCCGGGACCCCAAAACAGTGAGTAATAGTCCACGAAACGGGTCAGAATTGACCAAAACCGCAAGTGTTGATGACCGGCACGTAAACGCACCCAGGGTTCACTAATCATGGAAATCACTCCGGGACCCCAAAACAGTGAGTAATAGTCCACGAAACCAGCCAGAATTGGCCAGAACTGTTAGTGTTAGTGACAGACACGTAAGCGCACCTTGGGGTTCAACAAGCATGGAAATCACTTCGGGACCCCAAAACGGTGAGTAATAGTCCACGAAACAGGTCAGAATCGACAAATACCGCGATTGTTGATGACCGACACGTAAATGCACCCCAGGGTTCATTAATCGTGGAAGTCACTCCGGGACCACAAAGCAGTTAGTAATAGTCCATGAAACGGGCCAGAATCAGCCAAAACAGCGAGTGTTGATGACCGACATGTAAGCACACCTTGGGGTTCAACAACTACGGAAATCGCTTTAGGGCCCCAAAACGGTGAGTAATAGTCCACGAAACGGGTCAGAATTGACAAATACCGCGATTGTTAATTACCGACACGTAAATGCACCCCAGGGTTCGTTAATCGTGGAAGTCACTCCGGGACCCCAAAGCAGTTAGTAATAATCCATGAAACGGGCCAGAATCAGCCAAAACAGCGAGTGTTGATGACCGACATGTAAGCGCACCTTGGGGTTCAAAAACTATGGAAATCGCTTCGGGGCCACAAAACGGTGAGTAATAGTCCATGAAACGGGTCAGAATCGGCTAAAACTGCGAGTGTTGATGACCAACATGTATACGCACCCCAGGGTTCGTTAATCGTGGAAGTCACTCCGAGACCTCAAAACAGTGAGTAATAGTCCACGAAACCGGCCAGAATCGGCCAGAACTGTCAGTGTTAATGACAGACATGTAAGCGCACCTTGGGGTTCAACAAGCATGGAAATCACTTCGGGATCCCAAAACAGTGAGTAATAGTCCACGAAACGGGTCAGAATTGACAAATACCGCGATTGTTGATGACCGACACGTAAATGCACCACAGGGTTCGTTAATCATGGAAGTCACCCCGGGACCCCAAAACAGTGAGTAATAGTCCATGAAACGGGTCAGAATCGACAAAAACCACAAGTGTTGATGACCGACACGTAAACGCACCCCAGGGTTCGTTAATCATGGAAATCACTACAGGACCCCAAAACAGTGAGTAATAGTCCATGAAACGGGTCAGAATCGGCCAAAACTGTGAGTGTTGATGACCGACACGTAAATGCACCCCAGGGTTCGTTAATCGTGGAAGTCACTCCGGGACCCCAAAACAGTGAGTAATAGTCCATGAAACGGGCCAGAATCAGCCGAAACTGCGAGTGTTAATGACAGACACGTAAGCGCACCTTGGGGTTCAACAAGCATGGAAATCACTTCGGCACCCCAAAACGGTGAGTAATTGTCCACGAAACGGGTCAGAATCGACAAAAACCGCGATTGTTGATGACCGATACGTAAATGCACCCCAGGGTTCGTTAATCGTGGAAGTCACTCCGGGACCCCAAAACAGTGAGTAATAGTCCATGAAACGGGCCCGAATCGGCCAAATCTATAAGTGTTGATGACCGACACGTAAGCGCACCTTGGGGTTCGACAAGCATGGAAATCACTTTGGGACCCCAAAACGGAGAGTATTTGTCCACAAAACGGGTCAGAATCGACAAAAACCACAAGTGTTGATGACCGACACGTAAACGCACCCCAGGGTTCGTTAATGATGGAAATCACTCCGGGACCCCAAAACAGTGAGTAATAGTCCATGAAACGGGTCAGAATCTGCCAAAACTGTGAGTGTTGATGACCGACACGTAAATGCACCCAGGGTTCGTTAATCATGGAAGTCTCTCCGGGACCCCAAAACAGTGAGTAATAGTCCACGAAACGGTCCAGAATCGGCAAATACTGTCAGTGTTGATGACCGACACGTAAGCGCACCTTGGGGTTCAACAAGCATGGAAATCACATCGGCACCCCAAAACGGTGAGTAATAGTCCACGAAACGGGTCAGAATCGACAAAAACCGCAATTGTTGATGACCGACACGTAAATGCACCCCAGGGTTCGCTAATCGCGGAAGTCACTCCGGGACCCCAAAACAGTGAGTAATAGTCCACGAAACGGGTCAGAATTGACCAAAACCGCAAGTGTTGATGACCGGCACGTAAACGCATCCAGGGTTCACTAATCATGGAAATCACTCCGGGACCCCAAAACAGTGAGTAATAGTCCACGAAACCGGCCAGAATTGGCCAAAACTGTTAGTGTTAGTGACAGACACGTAAGCGCACCTTGGGGTTCAACAAGCATGGAAATCACTTCGGGACCCCAAAACGGTGAGTAATAGTCCACGAAACAGGTCAGAATCGACAAATACCGCGATTGTTAATGACCGACACGTAAATGCACCCCAGGGTTCATTAATCGTGGAAGTCACTCCGGGACCACAAAGCAGTTAGTAATAGTCCATGAAACGGGCCAGAATCAGCCAAAACAGCGAGTGTTGATGACCGACATGTAAGCGCACCTTGGGGTTCAAAAACTATGGAAATCGCTTCGGGGCCACAAAACGGTGAGTAATAGTCCATGAAACGGGTCAGAATCGGCTAAAACTGCGAGTGTTGATGACCAACATGTATACGCACCCCAGGGTTCGTTAATCGTGGAAGTCACTCCGGGACCCCAAAACAGTGAGTAATAGTCCACGAAACCGGCCAGAATCGGCCAGAACTGTCAGTGTTAATGACAGACATGTAAGCGCACCTTGGGGTTCAACAAGCATGGAAATCACTTCGGGACCCCAAAACGGTGAGTAATAGTCCATGAAACGGGTCAGAATTGACAAATACCGCGATTGTTGATGACCGACACGTAAATGCACCACAGGGTACGTTAATCGTGGAAGTCACCCCGGGACCCCAAAACAGTGAGTAATAGTCCATGAAACGGGTCAGAATCGACAAAAACCACAAGTGTTGATGACTGACACGTAAACGCACCCCAGGGTTCGTTAATCATGGAAATCACTACAGGACCCCAAAACAGTGAGTAATAGTCCATGAAACGGGTCAGAATCGGCCAAAACTGTGAGTGTTGATGACCGACACGTAAATGCACCCCAGGGTTCGTTAATCGTGGAAGTCACTCCGGGACCCCAAAACAGTGAGTAATAGTCCATGAAACGGGCCAGAATCAGCCGAAACTGCGAGTGTTAATGACAGACACGTAAGCGCACCTTGGGGTTCAACAAGCATGGAAATCACTTCGGCACCCCAAAACGGTGAGTAATTGTCCACGAAACGGGTCAGAATCGACAAAAACCGCGATTGTTGATGACCGATACGTAAATGCACCCCAGGGTTCGTTAATCGTGGAAGTCACTCCGGGACCCCAAAACAGTGAGTAATAGTCCATGAAACGGGCCCGAATCGGCCAAATCTATAAGTGTTGATGACCGACACGTAAGCGCACCTTGGGGTTCGACAAGCATGGAAATCACTTTGGGACCCCAAAACGGAGAGTATTTGTCCACAAAACGGGTCAGAATCGACAAAAACCACAAGTGTTGATGACCGACACGTAAACGCACCCCAGGGTTCGTTAATGATGGAAATCACTTCGGGACCCCAAAACAGTGAGTAATAGTCCATGAAACGGGTCAGAATCTGCCAAAACTGTGAGTGTTGATGACCGACATGTAAATGCACCCAGGGTTCGTTAATCATGGAAGTCTCTCCGGGACCCCAAAACAGTGAGTAATAGTCCACGAAACGGTCCAGAATCGGCAAATACTGTCAGTGTTGATGACCGACATGTAAGCGCACCTTGGGGTTCAACAAGCATGGAAATCACATCGGCACCCCAAAACAGTGAGTAATAGTCCACGAAACGGGTCAGAATCGACAAAAACCGCAATTGTTGATGACCGACACGTAAATGCACCCCAGGGTTCGCTAATCGCGGAAGTCACTCCGGGACCCCAAAACAGTGAGTAATAGTCCACGAAACGGGTCAGAATTGACCAAAACCGCAAGTGTTGATGACCGGCACGTAAACGCACCCAGGGTTCACTAATCATGGAAATCACTCCGGGACCCCAAAACAGTGAGTAATAGTCCACGAAACCAGCCAGAATTGGCCAGAACTGTTAGTGTTAGTGACAGACACGTAAGCGCACCTTGGGGTTCAACAAGCATGGAAATCACTTCGGGACCCCAAAACGGTGAGTAATAGTCCACGAAACAGGTCAGAATCGACAAATACCGCGATTGTTGATGACCGACACGTAAATGCACCCCAGGGTTCATTAATCGTGGAAGTCACTCCGGGACCACAAAGCAGTTAGTAATAGTCCATGAAACGGGCCAGAATCAGCCAAAACAGCGAGTGTTGATGACCGACATGTAAGCACACCTTGGGGTTCAACAACTACGGAAATCGCTTTAGGGCCCCAAAACGGTGAGTAATAGTCCACGAAACGGGTCAGAATTGACAAATACCGCGATTGTTAATTACCGACACGTAAATGCACCCCAGGGTTCGTTAATCGTGGAAGTCACTCCGGGACCCCAAAGCAGTTAGTAATAATCCATGAAACGGGCCAGAATCAGCCAAAACAGCGAGTGTTGATGACCGACATGTAAGCGCACCTTGGGGTTCAAAAACTATGGAAATCGCTTCGGGGCCACAAAACGGTGAGTAATAGTCCATGAAACGGGTCAGAATCGGCTAAAACTGCGAGTGTTGATGACCAACATGTATACGCACCCCAGGGTTCGTTAATCGTGGAAGTCACTCCGAGACCCCAAAACAGTGAGTAATAGTCCACGAAACCGGCCAGAATCGGCCAGAACTGTCAGTGTTAATGACAGACATGTAAGCGCACCTTGGGGTTCAACAAGCATGGAAATCACTTCGGGATCCCAAAACAGTGAGTAATAGTCCACGAAACGGGTCAGAATTGACAAATACCGCGATTGTTGATGACCGACACGTAAATGCACCACAGGGTTCGTTAATCATGGAAGTCACCCCGGGACCCCAAAACAGTGAGTAATAGTCCATGAAACGGGTCAGAATCGACAAAAACCACAAGTGTTGATGACCGACACGTAAACGCACCCCAGGGTTCGTTAATCATGGAAATCACTACAGGACCCCAAAACAGTGAGTAATAGTCCATGAAACGGGTCAGAATCGGCCAAAACTGTGAGTGTTGATGACCGACACGTAAATGCACCCCAGGGTTCGTTAATCGTGGAAGTCACTCCGGGACCCCAAAACAGTGAGTAATAGTCCATGAAACGGGCCAGAATCAGCCGAAACTGCGAGTGTTAATGACAGACACGTAAGCGCACCTTGGGGTTCAACAAGCATGGAAATCACTTCGGCACCCCAAAACGGTGAGTAATTGTCCACGAAACGGGTCAGAATCGACAAAAACCGCGATTGTTGATGACCGATACGTAAATGCACCCCAGGGTTCGTTAATCGTGGAAGTCACTCCGGGACCCCAAAACAGTGAGTAATAGTCCATGAAACGGGCCCGAATCGGCCAAATCTATAAGTGTTGATGACCGACACGTAAGCGCACCTTGGGGTTCGACAAGCATGGAAATCACTTTGGGACCCCAAAACGGAGAGTATTTGTCCACAAAACGGGTCAGAATCGACAAAAACCACAAGTGTTGATGACCGACACGTAAACGCACCCCAGGGTTCGTTAATGATGGAAATCACTCCGGGACCCCAAAACAGTGAGTAATAGTCCATGAAACGGGTCAGAATCTGCCAAAACTGTGAGTGTTGATGACCGACACGTAAATGCACCCAGGGTTCGTTAATCATGGAAGTCTCTCCGGGACCCCAAAACAGTGAGTAATAGTCCACGAAACGGTCCAGAATCGGCAAATACTGTCAGTGTTGATGACCGACACGTAAGCGCACCTTGGGGTTCAACAAGCATGGAAATCACATCGGCACCCCAAAACGGTGAGTAATAGTCCACGAAACGGGTCAGAATCGACAAAAACCGCAATTGTTGATGACCGACACGTAAATGCACCCCAGGGTTCGCTAATCGCGGAAGTCACTCCGGGACCCCAAAACAGTGAGTAATAGTCCACGAAACGGGTCAGAATTGACCAAAACCGCAAGTGTTGATGACCGGCACGTAAACGCATCCAGGGTTCACTAATCATGGAAATCACTCCGGGACCCCAAAACAGTGAGTAATAGTCCACGAAACCGGCCAGAATTGGCCAAAACTGTTAGTGTTAGTGACAGACACGTAAGCGCACCTTGGGGTTCAACAAGCATGGAAATCACTTCGGGACCCCAAAACGGTGAGTAATAGTCCACGAAACAGGTCAGAATCGACAAATACCGCGATTGTTAATGACCGACACGTAAATGCACCCCAGGGTTCATTAATCGTGGAAGTCACTCCGGGACCACAAAGCAGTTAGTAATAGTCCATGAAACGGGCCAGAATCAGCCAAAACAGCGAGTGTTGATGACCGACATGTAAGCGCACCTTGGGGTTCAAAAACTATGGAAATCGCTTCGGGGCCACAAAACGGTGAGTAATAGTCCATGAAACGGGTCAGAATCGGCTAAAACTGCGAGTGTTGATGACCAACATGTATACGCACCCCAGGGTTCGTTAATCGTGGAAGTCACTCCGGGACCCCAAAACAGTGAGTAATAGTCCAGGAAACCGGCCAGAATCGGCCAGAACTGTCAGTGTTAATGACAGACATGTAAGCGCACCTTGGGGTTCAACAAGCATGGAAATCACTTCGGGACCCCAAAACGGTGAGTAATAGTCCATGAAACGGGTCAGAATTGACAAATACCGCGATTGTTGATGACCGACACGTAAATGCACCACAGGGTACGTTAATCGTGGAAGTCACCCCGGGACCCCAAAACAGTGAGTAATAGTCCATGAAACGGGTCAGAATCGACAAAAACCACAAGTGTTGATGACTGACACGTAAACGCACCCCAGGGTTCGTTAATCATGGAAATCACTACAGGACCCCAAAACAGTGAGTAATAGTCCATGAAACGGGTCAGAATCGGCCAAAACTGTGAGTGTTGATGACCGACACGTAAATGCACCCCAGGGTTCGTTAATCGTGGAAGTCACTCCGGGACCCCAAAACAGTGAGTAATAGTCCATGAAACGGGCCAGAATCAGCCGAAACTGCGAGTGTTAATGACAGACACGTAAGCGCACCTTGGGGTTCAACAAGCATGGAAATCACTTCGGCACCCCAAAACGGTGAGTAATTGTCCACGAAACGGGTCAGAATCGACAAAAACCGCGATTGTTGATGACCGATACGTAAATGCACCCCAGGGTTCGTTAATCATGGAAGTCACTCCGGGACCCCAAAACAGTGAGTAATAGTCCATGAAACGGGCCCGAATCGGCCAAATCTATAAGTGTTGATGACCGGCACGTAAGCGCACCTTGGGGTTCGACAAGCATGGAAATCACTTCGGGACCCCAAAACGGAGAGTATTTGTCCACCAAACGGGTCAGAATCGACAAAAACCACAAGTGTTGATGACCGACACGTAAATGCACCCCAGGGTTCGTTAATGATGGAAATCACTCCGGGACCCCAAAACAGTGAGTAATAGTCCATGAAACGGGTCAGAATCTGCCAAAACTGTGAGTGTTGATGACCGACACGTAAATCCACCCAGGGTTCGTTAATCATGGAAGTCTCTCCGGGACCCCAAAACAGTGAGTAATAGTCCACGAAACGGTCCAGAATCGGCAAATATTGTCAGTGTTGATGACCGACACGTAAGCGCACCTTGGGGTTCAACAAGCATGGAAATCACATCGGCACCCCAAAACAGTGAGTAATAGTCCACGAAACGGGTCAGAATCGACAAAAACCGCAATTGTTGATGACCGACACGTAAATGCACCCCAGGGTTCGCTAATCGCGGAAGTCACTCCGGGACCCCAAAACAGTGAGTAATAGTCCACGAAACGGGTCAGAATTGACCAAAACCGCAAGTGTTGATGACCGGCACGTAAACGCACCCAGGGTTCACTAATCATGGAAATCACTCCGGGACCCCAAAACAGTGAGTAATAGTCCACGAAACCGGCCAGAATTGGCCAGAACTGTTAGTGTTAGTGACAGACACGTAAGCGCACCTTGGGGTTCAACAAGCATGGAAATCACTTCGAGACCCCAAAACGGTGAGTAATAGTCCACGAAACAGGTCAGAATCGACAAATACCGCGATTGTTGATGACCGACACGTAAATGCACCCCAGGGTTCATTAATCGTGGAAGTCACTCCGGGACCACAAAGCAGTTAGTAATAGTCCATGAAACGGGCCAGAATCAGCCAAAACAGCGAGTGTTGATGACCGACATGTAAGCACACCTTGGGGTTCAACAACTACGGAAATCGCTTTAGGGCCCCAAAACGGTGAGTAATAGTCCACGAAACGGGTCAGAATTGACAAATACCGCGATTGTTAGTGACCGACACGTAAATGCACCCCAGGGTTCGTTAATCGTGGAAGTCACTCCGGGACCCCAAAGCAGTTAGTAATAATCCATGAAACGGGCCAGAATCAGCCAAAACAGCGAGTGTTGATGACCGACATGTAAGCGCACCTTGGGGTTCAAAAACTATGGAAATCGCTTCGGGGCCACAAAACGGTGAGTAATAGTCCATGAAACGGGTCAGAATCGGCTAAAACTGCGAGTGTTGATGACCAACATGTATACGCACCCCAGGGTTCGTTAATCGTGGAAGTCACTCCGGGACCCCAAAACAGTGAGTAATAGTCCACGAAACCGGCCAGAATCGGCCAGAACTGTCAGTGTTAATGACAGACATGTAAGCGCACCTTGGGGTTCAACAAGCATGGAAATCACTTCGGGACCCCAAAACGGTGAGTAATAGTCCATGAAACGGGTCAGAATTGACAAATACCGCGATTGTTGATGACCGACACGTAAATGCACCACAGGGTACGTTAATCGTGGAAGTCACCCCGGGACCCCAAAACAGTGAGTAATAGTCCATGAAACGGGTCAGAATCGACAAAAACCACAAGTGTTGATGACCGACACGTAAACGCACCCCAGGGTTCGTTAATCATGGAAATCACTACAGGACCCCAAAACAGTGAGTAATAGTCCATGAAACGGGTCAGAATCGGCCAAAACTGTGAGTGTTGATGACCGACACGTAAATGCACCCCAGGGTTCGTTAATCGTGGAAGTCACTCCGGGACCCCAAAACAGTGAGTAATAGTCCATGAAACGGGCCAGAATCAGCCGAAACTGCGAGTGTTAATGACAGACACGTAAGCGCACCTTGGGGTTCAACAAGCATGGAAATCACTTCGGCACCCCAAAACGGTGAGTAATTGTCCACGAAACGGGTCAGAATCGACAAAAACCGCGATTGTTGATGACCGATACGTAAATGCACCCCAGGGTTCGTTAATCATGGAAGTCACTCCGGGACCCCAAAACAGTGAGTAATAGTCCATGAAACGGGCCCGAATCGGCCAAATCTATAAGTGTTGATGACCGGCACGTAAGCGCACCTTGGGGTTCGACAAGCATGGAAATCACTTCGGGACCCCAAAACGGAGAGTATTTGTCCACAAAACGGGTCAGAATCGACAAAAACCACAAGTGTTGATGACCGACACGTAAATGCACCCCAGGGTTCGTTAATGATGGAAATCACTCCGGGACCCCAAAACAGTGAGTAATAGTCCATGAAATGGGTCAGAATCTGCCAAAACTGTGAGTGTTGATGACCGACACGTAAATGCACCCAGGGTTCGTTAATCATGGAAGTCTCTCCGGGACCCCAAAACAGTGAGTAATAGTCCACGAAACGGTCCAGAATCGGCAAATACTGTCAGTGTTGATGACCGACACGTAAGCGCACCTTGGGGTTCAACAAGCATGGAAATCACATCGGCACCCCAAAACAGTGAGTAATAGTCCACGAAACGGGTCAGAATCGACAAAAACCGCAATTGTTGATGACCGACACGTAAATGCACCCCAGGGTTCGCTAATCGCGGAAGTCACTCCGGGACCCCAAAACAGTGAGTAATAGTCCACGAAACGGGTCAGAATTGACCAAAACCGCAAGTGTTGATGACCGGCACGTAAACGCACCCAGGGTTCACTAATCATGGAAATCACTCCGGGACCCCAAAACAGTGAGTAATAGTCCACGAAACCGGCCAGAATTGGCCAGAACTGTTAGTGTTAGTGACAGACACGTAAGCGCACCTTGGGGTTCAACAAGCATGGAAATCACTTCGGGACCCCAAAACGGTGAGTAATAGTCCACGAAACAGGTCAGAATCGACAAATACCGCGATTGTTGATGACCGACACGTAAATGCACCCCAGGGTTCATTAATCGTGGAAGTCACTCCGGGACCACAAAGCAGTTAGTAATAGTCCATGAAACGGGCCAAAATCAGCCAAAACAGCGAGTGTTGATGACCGACATGTAAGCACACCTTGGGGTTCAACAACTACGGAAATCGCTTTAGGGCCCCAAAACGGTGAGTAATAGTCCACGAAACGGGTCAGAATTGACAAATACCGCGATTGTTAATGACCGACACGTAAATGCACCCCAGGGTTCGTTAATCGTGGAAGTCACTCCGGGACCCCAAAGCAGTTAGCAATAATCCATGAAACGGGCCAGAATCAGCCAAAACAGCGAGTGTTGATGACCGACATGTAAGCGCACCTTGGGGTTCAAAAACTATGGAAATCGCTTCGGGGCCACAAAACGGTGAGTAATAGTCCATGAAACGGGTCAGAATCGGCTAAAACTGCGAGTGTTGATGACCAACATGTATACGCACCCCAGGGTTCGTTAATCGTGGAAGTCACTCCGGGACCCCAAAACAGTGAGTAATAGTCCACGAAACCGGCCAGAATCGGCCAGAACTGTCAGTGTTAATGACAGACATGTAAGCGCACCTTGGGGTTCAACAAGCATGGAAATCACTTCGGGACCCCAAAACGGTGAGTAATAGTCCATGAAACGGGTCAGAATTGACAAATACCGCGATTGTTGATGACCGACACGTAAATGCACCACAGGGTACGTTAATCGTGGAAGTCACCCCGGGACCCCAAAACAGTGAGTAATAGTCCATGAAACGGGTCAGAATCGACAAAAACCACAAGTGTTGATGACCGACACGTAAACGCACCCCAGGGTTCGTTAATCATGGAAATCACTACAGGACCCCAAAACAGTGAGTAATAGTCCATGAAACGGGTCAGAATCGGCCAAAACTGTGAGTGTTGATGACCGACACGTAAATGCACCCCAGGGTTCGTTAATCGTGGAAGTCACTCCGGGACCCCAAAACAGTGAGTAATAGTCCATGAAACGGGCCAGAATCAGCCGAAACTGCGAGTGTTAATGACAGACACGTAAGCGCACCTTGGGGTTCAACAAGCATGGAAATCACTTCGGCACCCCAAAACGGTGAGTAATTGTCCACGAAACGGGTCAGAATCGACAAAAACCGCGATTGTTGATGACCGATACGTAAATGCACCCCAGGGTTCGTTAATCATGGAAGTCACTCCGGGACCCCAAAACAGTGAGTAATAGTCCATGAAACGGGCCCGAATCGGCCAAATCTATAAGTGTTGATGACCGGCACGTAAGCGCACCTTGGGGTTCGACAAGCATGGAAATCACTTCGGGACCCCAAAACGGAGAGTATTTGTCCACAAAACGGGTCAGAATCGACAAAAACCACAAGTGTTGATGACCGACACGTAAATGCACCCCAGGGTTCGTTAATGATGGAAATCACTCCGGGACCCCAAAACAGTGAGTAATAGTCCATGAAACGGGTCAGAATCTGCCAAAACTGTGAGTGTTGATGACCGACACGTAAATGCACCCAGGGTTCGTTAATCATGGAAGTCTCTCCGGGACCCCAAAACAGTGAGTAATAGTCCACGAAACGGTCCAGAATCGGCAAATACTGTCAGTGTTGATGACCGACACGTAAGCGCACCTTGGGGTTCAACAAGCATGGAAATCACATCGGCACCCCAAAACAGTGAGTAATAGTCCACGAAACGGGTCAGAATCGACAAAAACCGCAATTGTTGATGACCGACACGTAAATGCACCCCAGGGTTCGCTAATCGCGGAAGTCACTCCGGGACCCCAAAACAGTGAGTAATAGTCCACGAAACGGGTCAGAATTGACCAAAACCGCAAGTGTTGATGACCGGCACGTAAACGCACCCAGGGTTCACTAATCATGGAAATCATTCCGGGACCCCAAAACAGTGAGTAATAGTCCACGAAACCGGCCAGAATTGGCCAGAACTGTTAGTGTTAGTGACAGACACGTAAGCGCACCTTGGGGTTCAACAAGCATGGAAATCACTTCGGGACCCCAAAACGGTGAGTAATAGTCCACGAAACAGGTCAGAATCGACAAATACCGCGATTGTTGATGACCGACACGTAAATGCACCCCAGGGTTCATTAATCGTGGAAGTCACTCCGGGACCACAAAGCAGTTAGTAATAGTCCATGAAACGGGCCAGAATCAGCCAAAACAGCGAGTGTTGATGACCGACATGTAAGCACACCTTGGGGTTCAACAACTACGGAAATCGCTTTAGGGCCCCAAAACGGTGAGTAATAGTCCACGAAACGGGTCAGAATTGACAAATATCGCGATTGTTAATGACCGACACGTAAATGCACCCCAGGGTTCGTTAATCGTGGAAGTCACTCCGGGACCCCAAAGCAGTTAGTAATAATCCATGAAACGGGCCAGAATCAGCCAAAACAGCGAGTGTTGATGACCGACATGTAAGCGCACCTTGGGGTTCAAAAACTATGGAAATCGCTTCGGGGCCACAAAACGGTGAGTAATAGTCCATGAAACGGGTCAGAATCGGCTAAAACTGCGAGTGTTGATGACCAACATGTATACGCACCCCAGGGTTCGTTAATCGTGGAAGTCACTCCGAGACCCCAAAACAGTGAGTAATAGTCCACGAAACCGGCCAGAATCGGCCAGAACTGTCAGTGTTAATGACAGACATGTAAGCGCACCTTGGGGTTCAACAAGCATGGAAATCACTTCGGGATCCCAAAACGGTGAGTAATAGTCCACGAAACGGGTCAGAATTGACAAATACCGCGATTGTTGATGACCGACACGTAAATGCACCACAGGGTTCGTTAATCGTGGAAGTCACCCAGGGACCCCAAAACAGTGAGTAATAGTCCATGAAACGGGTCAGAATCGACAAAACCACAAGTGTTGATGACCGACACGTAAACGCACCCCAGGGTTCGTTAATCATGGAAATCACTACAGGACCCCAAAACAGTGAGTAAAAGTCCATGAAACGGGTCAGAATCGGCCAAAACTGTGAGTGTTGATGACCAACACGTAAATGCACCCCAGGGTTCGTTAATCGTGGAACTCACTCCGGGACCCCAAAACAGTGAGTAATAGTCCATGAAACGGGCCAGAATCAGCCGAAACTGCGAGTGTTAATGACAGACACGTAAGCGCACCTTGGGGTTCAACAAGCATGGAAATCACTTCGGCACCCCAAAACGGTGAGTAATTGTCCACGAAACGGGTCAGAATCGACAAAAACCGTGATTGTTGATGACCGATACGTAAATGCACCCCAGGGTTCGTTAATCGTGGAAGTCACTCCGGGACCCCAAAACAGTGAGTAATAGTCCATGAAACGGGCCCGAATCGGCCAAATCTATAAGTGTTGATGACCGACACGTAAGCGCACCTTGGGGTTTGACAAGCATGGAAATCACTTCAGGACCCCAAAACGGAGAGTATTTGTCCACAAGACGGGTCAGAATCGACAAAAACCACAAATGTTGATGACCGACACGTAAACGCACCCTAGGGTTTGTTAATCATGGAAATCACTCCGGGACCCCAAAACAGTGAGTAATAGTCCATGAAATGGGTCAGAATCGGCCGAAACTGTGCGTGTTGATGACCGACACGTAAATGCACCCCAGGGTTCGTTAATCATGGAAGTCTCTCCGGGACCCCAAAACAATGAGTAATAGTCCACGAAACGGTCCAGAATCGGCAAATACCGCGATTGTTGATGACCGACACGTAAATGCACCCCAGGGTTCGCTAATCGCGGAAGTCACTCCGGGACCCCAAAACAGTGAGTAATAGTGCACGAAACGGGTCAGAATTGACCAAAACCGCAAGTGTTGATGACCGGCACGTAAACGCACCCCAGGGTTCATTAATCATGGAAATCACTCCGGGACCCCAAAACAGTGAGTAATAGTCCACGAAACCGGCCAGAATTGGCCAGAACTGTCAGTGTTAATGACAGACACGTAAGCGCACCTTGGGGTTCAACAAGCATGGAAATCACTTCGGGACCCCAAAATGGTGAGTAATAGTCCACGAAACGGGTCAGAATCGACAAATACCGCGATTGTTGATGACCGACACGTAAATGCACCCCAGGGTTCGCTAATCGCGGAAGTCACCCAGGGACCCCAAAACAGTGAGTAATAGTCCATGAAACGGGTCAGAATCGACAAAACCACAAGTGTTGATGACCGACACGTAAACGCACCCCAGGGTTCGTTAATCATGGAAATCACTACAGGACCCCAAAACAGTGAGTAATAGTCCATGAAACGGGTCAGAATCGGCCAAAACTGTGAGTGTTGATGACTGACGCGTAAATGCACCCCAGGGTTCGTTAATCGTGGAAGTCACTCCGGGACCCCAAAACAGTGAGTAAAAGTCCACGAAACCGGCCAGAATGGGCCAGAACTGTCAGTGTTAATGACAGACACGTAAGCGCACCTTGGGGTTCAACAAGCATGGAAATCACTTCGGGACCCCAAAATGGTGAGTAATAGTCCACGAAACGGGTCAGAATCGACAAATACCGCGATTGTTGATGACCGACACGTAAATGCAGCCCAGGGTTCGTTAATCGTGGAAGTCACTCCGGGACCCCAAAGCAGTTAGTAATAGTCCATGAAACGGGTCAGAATTGACAAAAACCGCAAGTGTTGATGACCGTCACGTAAACACACCCCAGGGTTCATTAATCATGGAAATCACTCCGGGACTACAAAACAGTGAGTAATAGTGCACGAAACCGGCCAGAATTGGCCAGAACTGTCAGTGTTAATGACAGAGACGTAAGCGCACCTTGGGGTTCAACAAGAATGGAAATCACGTCGGGACCCCAAAATGGTGAGTAATAGTCCACGAAATGGGTCAGAATCGACAAATACCGCGATTGATTATGACCGACACGTAAATGCACCCCAGGGTTCGTTAATCGTGGAAGTCACTCCGGGACCCCAAAGCAGTTAGTAATAGTCCATGAAACTGGTCAGAATCAGCCAAAACAGCGAGTGTTGATGACCGACATGTAAGCGCACCTTGGGGTTCAACAACTACGGAAATCGCTTCGGGGCCACAAAACGGTGAGTAATAGTCCATGAAACGGGTCAGAATCGGCTAAAACTGCGAGTGTTGATTACCAACACGTATACGCACCCCAGGGTTCGTTAATCATGGAAGTCACTCCGGGACCCCAAAGATGTGAGTAATAGTCCACGAAACCGGCCAGAATCGGCCAGAACTGTCAGTGTTAATGACAGACATGTAAGCGCACTTTGGGGTTCAACAAGCATGGAAATCACTTCGGGACCCCAAAACGGTGAGTAATAGTCCACGAAACGGGTCAGAATTGACAAATACCACGATTGTTGATGACCGACACGTAAATGCACCCCAGGGTTCGTGAATCGTGGAAGTCACTCCGGGACCCCAAAGCAGTTAGTAATAGTCCATGAAACGGGCCAGAATCAGCCAAAACAGCGAGTGTTGATGACCGACATGTAAGCGCACCTTGGGGTTCAACAACTATGGAAATCGCTTTGGGGCCACAAAACGGTGAGTAATAGTCCATGAAACGGGTCAGAATCGGCTAAAACTGCGAGTGTTGATGACCGACACGTATACGCACCCCAGGGTTCGTTAATCGTGGAAGTCACTCCGGGACCCCAAAACAGTGAGTAATAGTCCATGAAACGGGTCAGAATCGACAAAAACCACAAGTGTTGATGACCGACACGTAAACGCACCCCAGGGTTCGTTAATCATGGAAATCACTACAGGACCCCAAAACAGTGAGTAATAGTCCATGAAACGGGTCAGAATCGGCCAAAACTGTGACTGTTGATGACTGACGCGTAAATGCACCCCAGGGTTCGTTAATCGTGGAAGTCACTCCGGGACCCCAAAACAGTGAGTAATAGTCCATGAAACGGGCCAGAATCAGCCAAAACTGCGAGTGTTAATGACAGACACGTAAGCGCACCTTGGGGTTCAACAAGCATGGAAATCACTTCGGCACCCCAAAACGGTGAGTAATTGTCCACGAAACAGGTCAGAATCGACAAAAACCGCGATTGTTGATGACCGATACGTAAATGCACCCCAGGGTTCGTTAATCGTGGAAGTCACTCCGGGACCCCAAAACAGTGAGTAATAGTCCATGAAACGGGCCTGAATCGGCCAAATCTGTCAGTATTGATGACCGACACGTAAGCGCACCTTGGGGTTCGACAAGCATGGAAATCACTTCGAGACCCCAAAACGGAGAGTATTTGTCCACAAAACGGGTCAGAATCGACAAGAACCACAAGTGTTGATGCCCGACACGTAAACGCACCCTAGGGTTCGTTAATCATGGAAATCACTCCGGGACCCCAAAACAGTGAGTAATAGTCCATGAAACGGGTCAGAATCGGCCAAAACTGTGAGTGTTGATGACCGACACGTAAATGCACCCCAGGGTTCGTTAATCATGGAAGTGTCTTCGGGACCCCAAAACAGTGAGTAATAGTCCATGAAACGGTTCAGAATCGGCAAAAACTGTCAGTGTTGATGACCGACACATAAACGCACCTTGGGGTTCAACAAGCATGGAAATCACTTCGGCACCCAAAAACGGTGAGTAATAGTCCACGAAACGTGTCAGAATCGACAAAAACCGTGATTGTTAATGACCGACACGTAAATGCACCCCAGGGTTCGCTAATCGCGGAAGTCACTCCGGGACCCCAAAACAGTGAGTAATAGTGCACGAAACGGGTCAGAATTGACAAAAACCACAAGTGTTGATGACCGACACGTAAACGCACCTCAGGGTTCGTTAATCATGGAAATCACTACAGGACCCCAAAACAGTGAGTAATAGTCCATGAAACGGGTCAGAATCGGCCAAAACTGTGAGTGTTGATGACTGACGCGTAAATGCACCCCAGGGTTCGTTAATCGTGGAAGTCACTCCGGGACCCCAAAACAGTGAGTAAAAGTCCACGAAACCGGCCAGAATGGGCCAGAACTGTCAGTGTTAATGACAGACACGTAAGCGCACCTTGGGGTTCAACAAGCATGGAAATCACTTCGGGACCCCAAAATGGTGAGTAATAGTCCACGAAACGGGTCAGAATCGACAAATACCGCGATTGTTGATGACCGACACGTAAATCCAGCCCAGGGTTCGTTAATCGTGGAAGTCACTCCGGGACCCCAAAGCAGTTAGTAATAGTCCATGAAACGGGTCAGAATTGACAAAAACCGCAAGTGTTGATGACCGTCACGTAAACACACCCCAGGGTTCATTAATCATGGAAATCACTCCGGGACCACAAAACAGTGAGTAATAGTCCACGAAACCGGCCAGAATTGGCCAGAACTGTCAGTGTTAATGACAGAGACGTAAGCGCACCTTGGGGTTCAACAAGAATGGAAATCACGTCGGGACCCCAAAATGGTGAGTAATAGTCCACGAAACGGGTCAGAATCGACAAATACCGCGATTGATTATGACCGACACGTAAATGCACCCCAGGGTTCGTTAATCGTGGAAGTCACTCCGGGACCCCAAAGCAGTTAGTAATAGTCCATGAAACTGGTCAGAATCAGCCAAAACAGCGAGTGTTGATGACCGACATGTAAGCGCACCTTGGGGTTCAACAACTACGGAAATCGCTTCGGGGCCACAAAACGGCGAGTAATAGTCCATGAAACGGGTCAGAATCGGCTAAAACTGCGAGTGTTGATTACCAACACGTATACGCACCCCAGGGTTCGTTAATCATGGAAGTCACTCCGGGACCCCAAAGATGTGAGTAATAGTCCACGAAACCGGCCAGAATCGGCCAGAACTGTCAGTGTTAATGACAGACATGTAAGCGCACTTTGGGGTTCAACAAGCATGGAAATCACTTCGGGACCCCAAAACGGTGAGTAATAGTCCACGAAACGGGTCAGAATTGACAAATACCACGATTGTTGATGACCGACACGTAAATGCACCCCAGGGTTCGTGAATCGTGGAAGTCACTCCGGGACCCCAAAGCAGTTAGTAATAGTCCATGAAACGGGCCAGAATCAGCCAAAACAGCGAGTGTTGATGACCGACATGTAAGCGCACCTTGGGGTTCAACAACTATGGAAATCGCTTTGGGGCCACAAAACGGTGAGTAATAGTCCATGAAACGGGTCAGAATCGGCCAAAACTGTGAGTGTTAATGACCGACACATATACGCACCCCAGGGTTCGTTAATCGTGGAAGTCACTCCGGGACCCCAAAACAGTGAGTAATAGTGCACGAAACGGGTCAGAATTGACAAAAACCACAAGTGTTGATGACCGACACGTAAACGCACCCCAGGGTTCGTTAATCATGGAAATCACTACAGGACCCCAAAACAGTGAGTAATAGTCCATGAAACGGGTCAGAATCGGCCAAAACTGTGAGTGTTGATGACTGACGCGTAAATGCACCCCAGGGTTCGTTAATCGTGGAAGTCACTCCGGGACCCCAAAACAGTGAGTAATAGTCCATGAAACGGGCCAGAATCAGCCAAAACTGCGAGTGTTAATGACCGACACGTAAGCGCACCTTGGGGTTCAACAAGCATGGAAATCACTTCAGGACCCCAAAATGGTGAGTAATAGTCCACGAAACGGGTCAGAATCGACAAATACCGCGATTGATTATGACCGACACGTAAATGCACCCCAGGGTTCGTTAATCGTGGAAGTCACTCCGGGACCCCAAAGCAGTTAGTAATAGTCCATGAAACTGGTCAGAATCAGCCAAAACAGCGAGTGTTGATGACCGACATGTAAGCGCACCTTGGGGTTCAACAACTACGGAAATCGCTTCGGGGCCACAAAACGGCGAGTAATAGTCCATGAAACGGGTCAGAATCGGCTAAAACTGCGAGTGTTGATTACCAACACGTATACGCACCCCAGGGTTCGTTAATCATGGAAGTCACTCCGGGACCCCAAAGATGTGAGTAATAGTCCACGAAACCGGCCAGAATCGGCCAGAACTGTCAGTGTTAATGACAGACATGTAAGCGCACTTTGGGGTTCAACAAGCATGGAAATCACTTCGGGACCCCAAAACGGTGAGTAATAGTCCACGAAACGGGTCAGAATTGACAAATACCACGATTGTTGATGACCGACACGTAAATGCACCCCAGGGTTCGTGAATCGTGGAAGTCACTCCGGGACCCCAAAGCAGTTAGTAATAGTCCATGAAACGGGCCAGAATCAGCCAAAACAGCGAGTGTTGATGACCGACATGTAAGCGCACCTTGGGGTTCAACAACTATGGAAATCGCTTTGGGGCCACAAAACGGTGAGTAATAGTCCATGAAACGGGTCAGAATCGGCCAAAACTGTGAGTGTTAATGACCGACACATATACGCACCCCAGGGTTCGTTAATCGTGGAAGTCACTCCGGGACCCCAAAACAGTGAGTAATAGTGCACGAAACGGGTCAGAATTGACAAAAACCACAAGTGTTGATGACCGACACGTAAACGCACCCCAGGGTTCGTTAATCATGGAAATCACTACAGGACCCCAAAACAGTGAGTAATAGTCCATGAAACGGGTCAGAATCGGCCAAAACTGTGAGTGTTGATGACTGACGCGTAAATGCACCCCAGGGTTCGTTAATCGTGGAAGTCACTCCGGGACCCCAAAACAGTGAGTAATAGTCCATGAAACGGGCCAGAATCAGCCAAAACTGCGAGTGTTAATGACCGACACGTAAGCGCACCTTGGGGTTCAACAAGCATGGAAATCACTTCAGGACCCCAAAATGGTGAGTAATAGTCCACGAAACGGGTCAGAATCGACAAATACCGCGATTGTTGATGACCGACACGTAAATGCAGCCCAGGGTTCGTTAATCGTGGAAGTCACTCCGGGACCCCAAAGCAGTTAGTAATAGTCCATGAAACGGGCCAGAATCAGCCAAAACAGCGAGTGTTGATGACCGACATGTAAGCGCACCTTGGGGTTCAACAACTACGGAAATCGCTTCGGGGCCACAAAACGGTGAGTAATAGTCCATGAAACGGGTCAGAATCGGCTAAAACTGCGAGTGTTGATTACCAACACGTATACGCACCCCAGGGTTCGTTAATCATGGAAGTCACTCCGGGACCCCAAAGATGTGAGTAATAGTCCACGAAACCGGCCAGAATCGGCCAGAACTGTCAGTGTTAATGACAGACATGTAAGCGCACTTTGGGGTTCAACAAGCATGGAAATCACTTCCGGACCCCAAAACGGTGAGTAATAGTCCACGAAACGGGTCAGAATTGACAAATACCACGATTGTTGATGACCGACACCTAAATGCACCCCAGGGTTCGTGAATCGTGGAAGTCACTCCGGGACCCCAAAGCAGTTAGTAATAGTCCATGAAACGGGCCAGAATCAGCCAAAACAGCGAGTGTTGATGACCGACATGTAAGCGCACCTTGGGGTTCAACAACTATGGAAATCGCTTTGGGGCCACAAAACGGTGAGTAATAGTCCATGAAACGGGTCAGAATCGGCTAAAACTGCGAGTGTTGATGACCGACACGTAAACGCACCCCAGGGTTCGTTAATCATGGAAATCACTACAGGACCCCAAAACAGTGAGTAATAGTCCATGAAACGGGTCAGAATCGGCCAAAACTGTGAGTGTTGATGACTGACGCGTAAATGCACCCCAGGGTTCGGTAATCGTGGAAGTCACTCCGGGACCCCAAAACAGTGAGTAATAGTCCATGAAACGGGCCAGAATCAGCCAAAACTGCGAGTGTTAATGACAGACACGTAAGCGCACCTTGGGGTTCGATAAGCATGGAAATCACTTCGAGACCCCAAAACGGAGAGTATTTGTCCACAAAACGGGTCAGAATTGACAAGAACCACAAGTGTTGATGCCCGACACGTAAACGCACCCTAGGGTTCGTTAATCATGGAAATCACTCCGGGACCCCAAAACAGTGAGTAATAGTCCATGAAACGGGTCAGAATCGGCCAAAACTGTGAGTGTTGATGACTGACACGTAAATGCACCCCAGGGTTCGTTAATCATGGAAGTCTCTCCGGGACCCCAAAACAGTGAGTAATAGTCCATGAAACGGTTCAGAATCGGCAAAAACTGTCAGTGTTGATGACCGACACATAAACGCACCTTGGGGTTCAACAACTATGGAAATCGCTTTGGGGCCACAAAACGGTGAGTAATAGTCCATGAAACGGGTCAGAATCGGCTAAAACTGCGAGTGTTGATGACCGACACGTATACGCACCCCAGGGTTCGTTAATCGTGGAAGTCACTCCGGGACCCCAAAATAGTGAGTAATAGTCCATGAAACGGGTCAGAATCGAAAAAAAACCACAAGTGTTGATGACCGACACGTAAACGCACCCCAGGGTTCGTTAATCATGGAAATCACTACAGGACCCCAAAACAGTGAGTAATAGTCCATGAAACGGGTCAGAATCGGCCAAAACTGTGAGTGTTGATGACTGACGCGTAAATGCACCCCAGGGTTCGTTAATCATGGAAATCACTACAGGACCCCAAAACAGTGAGTAATAGTCCATGAAACGGGTCAGAATCGGCCAAAACTGTGAGTGTTGATGACTGACGCGTAAATGCACCCCAGGGTTCGTTAATCATGGAAGTCACTCCGGGACCCCAAAACAGTGAGTAATAGTCCATGAAACGGGCCAGAATCGGCCAAATCTGTCAGTGTTGATGACCGACACGTAAGCGCACCTTGGGGTTCGACAAGCATGGAAATCACTTCGAGACCCCAAAACGGAGAGTATTTGTCCACAAAACGGGTCAGAATCGACAAGAACCACAAGTGTTGATGCCCGACACGTAAACGCACCCTAGGGTTCGTTAATCATGGAAATCACTCCGGGACCCCAAAACAGTGAGTAATAGTCCATGAAACGGGTCAGAATCGGCCAAAACTGCGAGTGTTAATGACAGACACGTAAGCGCACCTTGGGGTTCAACAAGCATGGAAATCACTTCGGCACCCCAAAACGGTGAGTAATTGTCCACGAAACTGGTCAGAATCGACAAAAACCGCGATTGTTGATGACCGATACGTAAATGCACCCCAGGGTTCGTTAATCGTGGAAGTCACTCCGGGACCCCAAAACAGTGAGTAATAGTCCATGAAACGGGCCTGAATCGGCCAAATCTGTCAGTGTTGATGACCGACACGTAAGCGCACCTTGGGGTTCGACAAGCATGGAAATCACTTCGAGACCCCAAAACGGAGAGTATTTGTCCACAAAACGGGTCAGAATCGACAAGAACCACAAGTGTTGATGCCCGACACGTAAACGCACCCTAGGGTTCGTTAATCATGGAAATCACTCCGGGACCCCAAAACAGTGAGTAATAGTCCATGAAACGGGTCAGAATCGGCCAAAACTGCGAGTGTTAATGACAGACACGTAAGCGCACCTTGGGGTTCAACAAGCATGGAAATCACTTCGGCACCCCAAAACGGTGAGTAATTGTCCACGAAACTGGTCAGAATCGACAAAAACCGCGATTGTTGATGACCGATACGTAAATGCACCCCAGGGTTCGTTAATCGTGGAAGTCACTCCGGGACCCCAAAACAGTGAGTAATAGTCCATGAAACGGGCCTGAATCGGCCAAATCTGTCAGTGTTGATGACCGACACGTAAGCGCACCTTGGGGTTCGACAAGCATGGAAATCACTTCGAGACCCCAAAACGGAGAGTATTTGTCCACAAAACGGGTCAGAATCGACAAGAACCACAAGTGTTGATGCCCGACACGTAAACGCACCCTAGGGTTCGTTAATCATGGAAATCACTCCGGGACCCCAAAACAGTGAGTAATAGTCCATGAAACGGGTCAGAATCGGCCAAAACTGTGAGTGTTGATGACTGACACGTAAATGCACCCCAGGGTTCGTTAATCATGGAAGTCTCTCCCGGACCCCAAAACAGTGAGTAATAGTCCATGAAACGGTTCAGAATCGGCAAAAACTATCAGTGTTGATGACCGACACATAAACGCACCTTGGGGTTCAACAAGCATGGAAATCACTTCGGCACCCCAAAACGGTGAGTAATAGTCCACGAAACGTGTCAGAATCGACAAAAACCGCGATTGTTAATGACCGACACGTAAATGCACCCCAGGGTTCGCTAATCGCGGAAGTCACTCCGGGACCCCAAAACAGTGAGTAATAGTGCACGAAACGGGTCAGAATTGACAAAAACCACAAGTGTTGATGACCGACACGTAAACGCGCCCCAGGGTTCGTTAATCATGGAAATCACTACAGGACCCCAAAACAGTGAGTAATAGTCCATGAAACGGGTCAGAATCGGCCAAAACTGTGAGTGTTGATGACTGACGCGTAAATGCACCCCAGGGTTCGTTAATCGTGGAAGTCACTCCGGGACCCCAAAACAGTGAGTAATAGTCCATGAAACGGGCCAGAATCAGCCAAAACTGCGAGTGTTAATGACAGACACGTAAGCGCACCTTGGGGTTCAACAAGCATGGAAATCACTTCGGCACCCCAAAACGGTGAGTAATTGTCCACGAAACAACTGGTCAGAATCGACAAAAACCGCGATTGTTGATGACCGATACGTAAATGCACCCCAGGGTTCGTTAATCGTGGAAGTCACTCCGGGACCCCAAAACAGTGAGTAATAGTCCATGAAACGGGCCTGAATCGGCCAAATCTGTCAGTGTTGATGACCGACACGTAAGCGCACCTTGGGGTTCGACAAGCATGGAAATCACTTCGAGACCCCAAAACGGAGAGTATTTGTCCACAAAACGGGTCAGAATCGACAAGAACCACAAGTGTTGATGCCCGACACGTAAACGCACCCTAGGGTTCGTTAATCATGGAAATCACTCCGGGACCCCAAAACAGTGAGTAATAGTCCATGAAACGGGTCAGAATCGGCCAAAACTGTGAGTGTTGATGACTGACACGTAAATGCACCCCAGGGTTCGTTAATCATGGAAGTCTCTCCCGGACCCCAAAACAGTGAGTAATAGTCCATGAAACGGGCCTGAATCGGCCAAATCTGTCAGTGTTGATGACCGACACGTAAGCGCACCTTGGGGTTCGACAAGCATGGAAATCACTTCGAGACCCCAAAACGGAGAGTATTTGTCCACAAAACGGGTCAGAATCGACAAGAACCACAAGTGTTGATGCCCGACACGAAAACGCACCCTAGGGTTCGTTAATCATGGAAATCACTCCGGGACCCCAAAACAGTGAGTAATAGTCCATGAAACGGGTCAGAATCGGCCAAAACTGTGAGTGTTGATGACCGACACGTAAATGCACCCCAGGGTTCGTTAATCATGGAAGTCTCTCCGGGACCCCAAAACAGTGAGTAATAGTCCATGAAACGGTTCAGAATCGGCAAAAACTGTCAGTGTTGATGACCGACACATAAACGCACCTTGGGGTTCAACAAGCATGGAAATCACTTCGGCACCCCAAAACGGTGAGTAATAGTCCACGAAACGTGTCAGAATCGACAAAAACCGCGATTGTTAATGACCGACACGTAAATGCACCCCAGGGTTCGCTAATCGCGGAAGTCACTCCGGGACCCCAAAACAGTGAGTAATAGTGCACGAAACGGGTCAGAATTGACAAAAACCACAAGTGTTGATGACCGACACGTAAACGCACCCCAGGGTTCGTTAATCATGGAAATCACTACAGGACCCCAAAACAGTGAGTAATAGTCCATGAAACGGGTCAGAATCGGCCAAAACTGTGAGTGTTGATGACTGACGCGTAAATGCACCCCAGGGTTCGTTAATCGTGGAAGTCACTCCGGGACCCCAAAACAGTGAGTAATAGTCCATGAAACGGGCCAGAATCAGCCAAAACTGCGAGTGTTAATGACAGACACGTAAGCGCACCTTGGGGTTCAACAAGCATGGAAATCACTTCGGCACCCCAAAACGGTGAGTAATTGTCCACGAAACAACTGGTCAGAATCGACAAAAACCGCGATTGTTGATGACCGATACGTAAATGCACCCCAGGGTTCGTTAATCGTGGAAGTCACTCCGGGACCCCAAAACAGTGAGTAATAGTCCATGAAACGGGCCTGAATCGGCCAAATCTGTCAGTGTTGATGACCGACACGTAAGCGCACCTTGGGGTTCGACAAGCATGGAAATCACTTCGAGACCCCAAAACGGAGAGTATTTGTCCACAAAACGGGTCAGAATCGACAAGAACCACAAGTGTTGATGCCCGACACGAAAACGCACCCTAGGGTTCGTTAATCATGGAAATCACTCCGGGACCCCAAAACAGTGAGTAATAGTCCATGAAACGGGTCAGAATCGGCCAAAACTGTGAGTGTTGATGACCGACACGTAAATGCACCCCAGGGTTCGTTAATCATGGAAGTCTCTCCGGGACCCCAAAACAGTGAGTAATAGTCCATGAAACGGTTCAGAATCGGCAAAAACTGTCAGTGTTGATGACCGACACATAAACGCACCTTGGGGTTCAACAAGCATGGAAATCACTTCGGCACCCCAAAACGGTGAGTAATAGTCCACGAAACGTGTCAGAATCGACAAAAACCGCGATTGTTAATGACCGACACGTAAATGCACCCCAGGGTTCGCTAATCGCGGAAGTCACTCCGGGACCCCAAAACAGTGAGTAATAGTGCACGAAACGGGTCAGAATTGACAAAAACCACAAGTGTTGATGACCGACACGTAAACGCACCCCAGGGTTCGTTAATCATGGAAATCACTACAGGACCCCAAAACAGTGAGTAATAGTCCATGAAACGGGTCAGAATCGGCCAAAACTGTGAGTGTTGATGACTGACGCGTAAATGCACCCCAGGGTTCGTTAATCGTGGAAGTCACTCCGGGACCCCAAAACAGTGAGTAATAGTCCATGAAACGGGCCAGAATCAGCCAAAACTGCGAGTGTTAATGACAGACACGTAAGCGCACCTTGGGGTTCAACAAGCATGGAAATCACTTCGGCACCCCAAAACGGTGAGTAATTGTCCACGAAACAACTGGTCAGAATCGACAAAAACCGCGATTGTTGATGACCGATACGTAAATGCACCCCAGGGTTCGTTAATCGTGGAAGTCACTCCGGGACCCCAAAACAGTGAGTAATAGTCCATGAAACGGGCCTGAATCGGCCAAATCTGTCAGTGTTGATGACCGACACGTAAGCGCACCTTGGGGTTCGACAAGCATGGAAATCACTTCGAGACCCCAAAACGGAGAGTATTTGTCCACAAAACGGGTCAGAATCGACAAGAACCACAAGTGTTGATGCCCGACACGAAAACGCACCCTAGGGTTCGTTAATCATGGAAATCACTCCGGGACCCCAAAACAGTGAGTAATAGTCCATGAAACGGGTCAGAATCGGCCAAAACTGTGAGTGTTGATGACCGACACGTAAATGCACCCCAGGGTTCGTTAATCATGGAAGTCTCTCCGGGACCCCAAAACAGTGAGTAATAGTCCATGAAACGGTTCAGAATCGGCAAAAACTGTCAGTGTTGATGACCGACACATAAACGCACCTTGGGGTTCAACAAGCATGGAAATCACTTCGGCACCCCAAAACGGTGAGTAATAGTCCACGAAACGTGTCAGAATCGACAAAAACCGCGATTGTTAATGACCGACACGTAAATGCACCCCAGGGTTCGCTAATCGCGGAAGTCACTCCGGGACCCCAAAACAGTGAGTAATAGTGCACGAAACGGGTCAGAATTGACAAAAACCACAAGTGTTGATGACCGACACGTAAACGCACCCCAGGGTTCGTTAATCATGGAAATCACTACAGGACCCCAAAACAGTGAGTAATAGTCCATGAAACGGGTCAGAATCGGCCAAAACTGTGAGTGTTGATGACTGACGCGTAAATGCACCCCAGGGTTCGTTAATCGTGGAAGTCACTCCGGGACCCCAAAACAGTGAGTAATAGTCCATGAAACGGGCCAGAATCAGCCAAAACTGCGAGTGTTAATGACAGACACGTAAGCACACCTTGGGGTTCAACAAGCATGGAAATCACTTCGGCACCCCAAAACGGTGAGTAATTGTCCACGAAACTGGTCAGAATCGACAAAAACCGCGATTGTTGATGACCGATACGTAAATGCACCCCAGGGTTCGTTAATCGTGGAAGTCACTCCGGGACCCCAAAACAGTGAGTAATAGTCCATGAAACGGGCCTGAATCGGCCAAATCTGTTAGTGTTGATGACCGACACGTAAGCGCACCTTGGGGTTCGACAAGCATGGAAATCACTTCGAGACCCCAAAACGGAGAGTATTTGTCCACAAAACGGGTCAGAATCGACAAGAACCACAAGTGTTGATGCCCGACACGTAAACGCACCCTAGGGTTCGTTAATCATGGAAATCACTCCGGGACCCCAAAACAGTGAGTAATAGTCCATGAAACGGGTCAGAATCGGCCAAAACTGTGAGTGTTGATGACCGACACGTAAATGCACCCCAGGGTTCGTTAATCATGGAAGTCTCTCCGGGACCCCAAAACAGTGAGTAATAGTCCATGAAACGGTTCAGAATCGGCAAAAACTGTCAGTGTTGATGACCGACACATAAACGCACCTTGGGGTTCAACAAGCATGGAAATCACTTCGGCACCCCAAAACGGTGAGTAATAGTCCACGAAACGTGTCAGAATCGACAAAAACCGCGATTGTTAATGACCGACACGTAAATGCACCCCAGGGTTCGCTAATCGCGGAAGTCACTCCGGGACCCCAAAACAGTGAGTAATAGTGCACGAAACGGGTCAGAATTGACAAAAACCACAAGTGTTGATGACCGACACGTAAACGCACCCCAGGGTTCGTTAATCATGGAAATCACTACAGGACCCCAAAACAGTGAGTAATAGTCCATGAAACGGGTCAGAATCGGCCAAAACTGTGAGTGTTGATGACTGACGCGTAAATGCACCCCAGGGTTCGTTAATCGTGGAAGTCACTCCGGGACCCCAAAACAGTGAGTAATAGTCCATGAAACGGGCCAGAATCAGCCAAAACTGCGAGTGTTAATGACAGACACGTAAGCGCACCTTGGGGTTCAACAAGCATGGAAATCACTTCGGCACCCCAAAACGGTGAGTAATTGTCCACGAAACTGGTCAGAATCGACAAAAACCGCGATTGTTGATGACCGATACGTAAATGCACCCCAGGGTTCGTTAATCGTGGAAGTCACTCCGGGACCCCAAAACAGTGAGTAATAGTCCATGAAACGGGCCTGAATCGGCCAAATCTGTCAGTGTTGATGACCGACACGTAAGCGCACCTTGGGGTTCGACAAGCATGGAAATCACTTCGAGACCCCAAAACGGAGAGTATTTGTCCACAAAACGGGTCAGAATCGACAAGAACCACAAGTGTTGATGCCCGACACGTAAACGCACCCTAGGGTTCGTTAATCATGGAAATCACTCCGGGACCCCAAAACAGTGAGTAATAGTCCATGAAACGGGTCAGAATCGGCCAAAACTGTGAGTGTTGATGACTGACGCGTAAATGCACCCCAGGGTTCGTTAATCGTGGAAGTCACTCCGGGACCCCAAAACAGTGAGTAATAGTCCATGAAACGGGCCAGAATCAGCCAAAACTGCGAGTGTTAATGACAGACACGTAAGCGCACCTTGGGGTTCAACAAGCATGGAAATCACTTCGGCACCCCAAAACGGTGAGTAATTGTCCACGAAACTGGTCAGAATCGACAAAAACCGCGATTGTTGATGACCGATACGTAAATGCACCCCAGGGTTCGTTAATCGTGGAAGTCACTCCGGGACCCCAAAACAGTGAGTAATAGTCCATGAAACGGGCCTGAATCGGCCAAATCTGTCAGTGTTGATGACCGACACGTAAGCGCACCTTGGGGTTCGACAAGCATGGAAATCACTTCGAGACCCCAAAACGGAGAGTATTTGTCCACAAAACGGGTCAGAATCGACAAGAACCACAAGTGTTGATGCCCGACACGTAAACGCACCCTAGGGTTCGTTAATCATGGAAATCACTCCGGGACCCCAAAACAGTGAGTAATAGTCCATGAAACGGGTCAGAATCGGCCAAAACTGTGAGTGTTGATGACCGACACGTAAATGCACCCCAGGGTTCGTTAATCATGGAAGTCTCTCCGGGACCCCAAAACAGTGAGTAATAGTCCATGAAACGGTTCAGAATCGGCAAAAACTGTCAGTGTTGATGACCGACACATAAACGCACCTTGGGGTTCAACAAGCATGGAAATCACTTCGGCACCCCAAAACGGTGAGTAATAGTCCACGAAACGTGTCAGAATCGACAAAAACCGCGATTGTTAATGACCGACACGTAAATGCACCCCAGGGTTCGCTAATCGCGGAAGTCACTCCGGGACCCCAAAACAGTGAGTAATAGTGCACGAAACGGGTCAGAATTGACAAAAACCACAAGTGTTGATGACCGACACGTAAACGCACCCCAGGGTTCGTTAATCATGGAAATCACTACAGGACCCCAAAACAGTGAGTAATAGTCCATGAAACGGGTCAGAATCGGCCAAAACTGTGAGTGTTGATGACTGACGCGTAAATGCACCCCAGGGTTCGTTAATCGTGGAAGTCACTCCGGGACCCCAAAACAGTGAGTAATAGTCCATGAAACGGGCCAGAATCAGCCAAAACTGCGAGTGTTAATGACAGACACGTAAGCGCACCTTGGGGTTCAACAAGCATGGAAATCACTTCGGCACCCCAAAACGGTGAGTAATTGTCCACGAAACTGGTCAGAATCGACAAAAACCGCGATTGTTGATGACCGATACGTAAATGCACCCCAGGGTTCGTTAATCGTGGAAGTCACTCCGGGACCCCAAAACAGTGAGTAATAGTCCATGAAACGGGCCTGAATCGGCCAAATCTGTCAGTGTTGATGACCGACACGTAAGCGCACCTTGGGGTTCGACAAGCATGGAAATCACTTCGAGACCCCAAAACGGAGAGTATTTGTCCACAAAACGGGTCAGAATCGACAAGAACCACAAGTGTTGATGCCCGACACGTAAACGCACCCTAGGGTTCGTTAATCATGGAAATCACTCCGGGACCCCAAAACAGTGAGTAATAGTCCATGAAACGGGTCAGAATCGGCCAAAACTGTGAGTGTTGATGACTGACACGTAAATGCACCCCAGGGTTCGTTAATCATGGAGGTCTCTCCGGGACCCCAAAACAGTGAGTAATAGTCCATGAAACGGTTCAGAATCGGCAAAAACTGTCAGTGTTGATGACCGACACATAAACGCACCTTGGGGTTCAACAAGCATGGAAATCACTTCGGCACCCCAAAACGGTGAGTAATAGTCCACGAAACGTGTCAAAATCGACAAAAACTGCGATTGTTAATGACCGACACGTAAATGCACCCCAGGGTTCGCTAATCGCGGAAGTCACTCCGGGACCCCAAAACAGTGAGTAATAGTGCACGAAACGGGTCAGAATTGACAAAAACCACAAGTGTTGATGACCGACACGTAAACGCACCCCAGGGTTCGTTAATCATGGAAATCACTACAGGACCCCAAAACAGTGAGTAATAGTCCATGAAACGGGTCAGAATCGGCCAAAACTGTGAGTGTTGATGACTGACGCGTAAATGCACCCCAGGGTTCGTTAATCGTGGAAGTCACTCCGGGACCCCAAAACAGTGAGTAATAGTCCATGAAACGGGCCAGAATCAGCCAAAACTGCGAGTGTTAATGACAGACACGTAAGCGCACCTTGGGGTTCAACAAGCATGGAAATCACTTCGGCACCCCAAAACGGTGAGTAATTGTCCACGAAACTGGTCAGAATCGACAAAAACCGCGATTGTTGATGACCGATACGTAAATGCACCCCAGGGTTCGTTAATCGTGGAAGTCACTCCGGGACCCCAAAACAGTGAGTAATAGTCCATGAAACGGGCCTGAATCGGCCAAATCTGTCAGTGTTGATGACCGACACGTAAGCGCACCTTGGGGTTCGACAAGCATGGAAATCACTTCGAGACCCCAAAACGGAGAGTATTTGTCCACAAAACGGGTCAGAATCGACAAGAACCACAAGTGTTGATGCCCGACACGTAAACGCACCCTAGGGTTCGTTAATCATGGAAATCACTCCGGGACCCCAAAACAGTGAGTAATAGTCCATGAAACGGGTCAGAATCGGCCAAAACTGTGAGTGTTGATGACTGACACGTAAATGCACCCCAGGGTTCGTTAATCATGGAGGTCTCTCCGGGACCCCAAAACAGTGAGTAATAGTCCATGAAACGGTTCAGAATCGGCAAAAACTGTCAGTGTTGATGACCGACACATAAACGCACCTTGGGGTTCAACAAGCATGGAAATCACTTCGGCACCCCAAAACGGTGAGTAATAGTCCACGAAACGTGTCAGAATCGACAAAAACTGCGATTGTTAATGACCGACACGTAAATGCACCCCAGGGTTCGCTAATCGCGGAAGTCACTCCGGGACCCCAAAACAGTGAGTAATAGTGCACGAAACGGGTCAGAATTGACAAAAACCACAAGTGTTGATGACCGACACGTAAACGCACCCCAGGGTTCGTTAATCATGGAAATCACTACAGGACCCCAAAACAGTGAGTAATAGTCCATGAAACGGGTCAGAATCGGCCAAAACTGTGAGTGTTGATGACTGACGCGTAAATGCACCCCAGGGTTCGTTAATCGTGGAAGTCACTCCGGGACCCCAAAACAGTGAGTAATAGTCCATGAAACGGGCCAGAATCAGCCAAAACTGCGAGTGTTAATGACAGACACGTAAGCGCACCTTGGGGTTCAACAAGCATGGAAATCACTTCGGCACCCCAAAACGGTGAGTAATTGTCCACGAAACTGGTCAGAATCGACAAAAACCGCGATTGTTGATGACCGATACGTAAATGCACCCCAGGGTTCGTTAATCGTGGAAGTCACTCCGGGACCCCAAAACAGTGAGTAATAGTCCATGAAACGGGCCTGAATCGGCCAAATCTGTCAGTGTTGATGACCGACACGTAAGCGCACCTTGGGGTTCGACAAGCATGGAAATCACTTCGAGACCCCAAAACGGAGAGTATTTGTCCACAAAACGGGTCAGAATCGACAAGAACCACAAGTGTTGATGCCCGACACGTAAACGCACCCTAGGGTTCGTTAATCATGGAAATCACTCCGGGACCCCAAAACAGTGAGTAATAGTCCATGAAACGGGTCAGAATCGGCCAAAACTGTGAGTGTTGATGACCGACACGTAAATGCACCCCAGGATTCGTTAATCATGGAAGTCTCTCCGGGACCCCAAAACAGTGAGTAATAGTCCATGAAACGGTTCAGAATCGGCAAAAACTGTCAGTGTTGATGACCGACACATAAACGCACCTTGGGGTTCAACAAGCATGGAAATCACTTCGGCACCCCAAAACGGTGAGTAATAGTCCACGAAACGTGTCAGAATCGACAAAAACCGCGATTGTTAATGACCGACACGTAAATGCACCCCAGGGTTCGCTAATCGCGGAAGTCACTCCGGGACCCCAAAACAGTGAGTAATAGTGCACGAAACGGGTCAGAATTGACAAAAACCACAAGTGTTGATAACCGACACGTAAACGCACCCCAGGGTTCGTTAATCATGGAAATCACTACAGGACCCCAAAACAGTGAGTAATAGTCCATGAAACGGGTCAGAATCGGCCAAAACTGTGAGTGTTGATGACTGACGCGTAAATGCACCCCAGGGTTCGTTAATCGTGGAAGTCACTCCGGGACCCCAAAACAGTGAGTAATAGTCCATGAAACGGGCCAGAATCAGCCAAAACTGCGAGTGTTAATGACAGACACGTAAGCGCACCTTGGGGTTCAACAAGCATGGAAATCACTTCGGCACCCCAAAACGGTGAGTAATTGTCCACGAAACTGGTCAGAATCGACAAAAACCGCGATTGTTGATGACCGATACGTAAATGCACCCCAGGGTTCGTTAATCGTGGAAGTCACTCCGGGACCCCAAAACAGTGAGTAATAGTCCATGAAACGGGCCTGAATCGGCCAAATCTGTCAGTGTTGATGACCGACACGTAAGCGCACCTTGGGGTTCGACAAGCATGGAAATCACTTCGAGACCCCAAAACGGAGAGTATTTGTCCACAAAACGGGTCAGAATCGACAAGAACCACAAGTGTTGATGCCCGACACGTAAACGCACCCTAGGGTTCGTTAATCATGGAAATCACTCCGGGACCCCAAAACAGTGAGTAATAGTCCATGAAACGGGTCAGAATCGGCCAAAACTGTGAGTGTTGATGACTGACACGTAAATGCACCCCAGGGTTCGTTAATCATGGAGGTCTCTCCGGGACCCCAAAACAGTGAGTAATAGTCCATGAAACGGTTCAGAATCGGCAAAAACTGTCAGTGTTGATGACCGACACATAAACGCACCTTGGGGTTCAACAAGCATGGAAATCACTTCGGCACCCCAAAACGGTGAGTAATAGTCCACGAAACGTGTCAGAATCGACAAAAACTGCGATTGTTAATGACCGACACGTAAATGCACCCCAGGGTTCGCTAATCGCGGAAGTCACTCCGGGACCCCAAAACAGTGAGTAATAGTGCACGAAACGGGTCAGAATTGACAAAAACCACAAGTGTTGATGACCGACACGTAAACGCACCCCAGGGTTCGTTAATCATGGAAATCACTACAGGACCCCAAAACAGTGAGTAATAGTCCATGAAACGGGTCAGAATCGGCCAAAACTGTGAGTGTTGATGACTGACGCGTAAATGCACCCCAGGGTTCGTTAATCGTGGAAGTCACTCCGGGACCCCAAAACAGTGAGTAATAGTCCATGAAACGGGCCAGAATCAGCCAAAACTGCGAGTGTTAATGACAGACACGTAAGCGCACCTTGGGGTTCAACAAGCATGGAAATCACTTCGGCACCCCAAAACGGTGAGTAATTGTCCACGAAACTGGTCAGAATCGACAAAAACCGCGATTGTTGATGACCGATACGTAAATGCACCCCAGGGTTCGTTAATCGTGGAAGTCACTCCGGGACCCCAAAACAGTGAGTAATAGTCCATGAAACGGGCCTGAATCGGCCAAATCTGTCAGTGTTGATGACCGACACGTAAGCGCACCTTGGGGTTCGACAAGCATGGAAATCACTTCGAGACCCCAAAACGGAGAGTATTTGTCCACAAAACGGGTCAGAATCGACAAGAACCACAAGTGTTGATGCCCGACACGTAAACGCACCCTAGGGTTCGTTAATCATGGAAATCACTCCGGGACCCCAAAACAGTGAGTAATAGTCCATGAAACGGGTCAGAATCGGCCAAAACTGTGAGTGTTGATGACCGACACGTAAATGCACCCCAGGGTTCGTTAATCATGGAAGTCTCTCCGGGACCCCAAAACAGTGAGTAATAGTCCATGAAACGGTTCAGAATCGGCAAAAACTGTCAGTGTTGATGACCGACACATAAACGCACCTTGGGGTTCAACAAGCATGGAAATCACTTCGGCACCCCAAAACGGTGAGTAATAGTCCACGAAACGTGTCAGAATCGACAAAAACCGCGATTGTTAATGACCGACACGTAAATGCACCCCAGGGTTCGCTAATCGCGGAAGTCACTCCGGGACCCCAAAACAGTGAGTAATAGTGCACGAAACGGGTCAGAATTGACAAAAACCACAAGTGTTGATGACCGACACGTAAACGCACCCCAGGGTTCGTTAATCATGGAAATCACTACAGGACCCCAAAACAGTGAGTAATAGTCCATGAAACGGGTCAGAATCGGCCAAAACTGTGAGTGTTGATGACTCACGCGTAAATGCACCCCAGGGTTCGTTAATCGTGGAAGTCACTCCGGGACCCCAAAACAGTGAGTAATAGTCCATGAAACGGGCCTGAATCGGCCAAATCTGTCAGTGTTGATGACCGACACGTAAGCGCACCTTGGGGTTCGACAAGCATGGAAATCACTTCGAGACCCCAAAACGGAGAGTATTTGTCCACAAAACGGGTCAGAATCGACAAGAACCACAAGTGTTGATGCCCGACACGTAAACGCACCCTAGGGTTCGTTAATCATGGAAATCACTCCGGGACCCCAAAACAGTGAGTAATAGTCCATGAAACGGGTCAGAATCGGCCAAAACTGTGAGTGTTGATGACTGACACGTAAATGCACCCCAGGGTTCGTTAATCATGGAAGTCTCTCCGGGATCCCAAAACAGTGAGTAATAGTCCATGAAACGGTTCAGAATCGGCAAAAACTGTCAGTGTTGATGACCGACACATAAACGCACCTTGGGGTTCAACAAGCATGGAAATCACTTCGGCACCCCAAAACGGTGAGTAATAGTCCACGAAACGTGTCAGAATCGACAAAAACCGCGATTGTTAATGACCGACACGTAAATGCACCCCAGGGTTCGCTAATCGCGGAAGTCACTCGGGACCCCAAAACAGTGAGTAATAGTGCACGAAACGGGTCAGAATTGACAAAAACCACAAGTGTTGATGACCGACACGTAAACGCACCCCAGGGTTCGTTAATCATGGAAATCACTACAGCACCCCAAAACAGTGAGTAATAGTCCATGAAACGGGTCAGAATCGGCCAAAACTGTGAGTGTTGATGACTGACGTGTAAATGCACCCCAGGGTTCGTTAATCGTGGAAGTCACTCCGGGACCCCAAAACAGTGAGTAATAGTCCATGAAACGGGCCAGAATCAGCCAAAACTGCGAGTGTTAATGACAGACACGTAAGCGCACCTTGGGGTTCAACAAGCATGGAAATCACTTCGGCACCCCAAAACGGTGAGTAATTGTCCACGAAACTGGTCAGAATCGACAAAAACGGCGATTGTTGATGACCGATACGTAAATGCACCCCAGGGTTCGTTAATCGTGGAAGTCACTCCGGGACCCCAAAACAGTGAGTAATAGTCCATGAAACGGGCCTGAATCGGCCAAATCTGTCAGTGTTGATGACCGACACGTAAGCGCACCTTGGGGTTCGACAAGCATGGAAATCACTTCGAGACCCCAAAACGGAGAGTATTTGTCCACAAAACGGGTCAGAATCGACAAGAACCACAAGTGTTGATGCCCAACACGTAAACGCACCCTAGGGTTCGTTAATCATGGAAATCACTCCGGGACCCCAAAACAGTGAGTAATAGTCCATGAAACGGGTCAGAATCGGCCAAAACTGTGAGTGTTGATGACCGACACGTAAATGCACCCCAGGGTTCGTTAATCATGGAAGTCTCTCCGGGACCCCAAAACAGTGAGTAATAGTCCATGAAACGGTTCAGAATCGGCAAAAACTGTCAGTGTTGATGACCGACACATAAACGCACCTTGGGGTTCAACAAGCATGGAAATCACTTCGGCACCCCAAAACGGTGAGTAATAGTCCACGAAACGTGTCAGAATCGACAAAAACCGCGATTGTTAATGACCGACACGTAAATGCACCCCAGGGTTCGCTAATCGCGGAAGTCACTCCGGGACCCCAAAACAGTGAGTAATAGTGCACGAAACGGGTCAGAATTGACAAAAACCACAAGTGTTGATGACCGACACGTAAACGCACCCCAGGGTTCGTTAATCATGGAAATCACTACAGGACCCCAAAACAGTGAGTAATAGTCCATGAAACGGGTCAGAATCGGCCAAAACTGTGAGTGTTGATGACTGACGCGTAAATGCACCCCAGGGTTCGTTAATCGTGGAAGTCACTCCGGGACCCCAAAACAGTGAGTAATAGTCCATGAAACGGGCCAGAATCAGCCAAAACTGCGAGTGTTAATGACAGACACGTAAGCGCACCTTGGGGTTCAACAAGCATGGAAATCACTTCGGCACCCCAAAACGGTGAGTAATTGTCCACGAAACTGGTCAGAATCGACAAAAACCGCGATTGTTGATGACCGATACGTAAATGCACCCCAGGGTTCGTTAATCGTGGAAGTCACTCCGGGACCCCAAAACAGTGAGTAATAGTCCATGAAACGGGCCTGATTCGGCCAAATCTGTCAGTGTTGATGACCGACACGTAAGCGCACCTTGGGGTTCGACAAGCATGGAAATCACTTCGAGACCCCAAAACGGAGAGTATTTGTCCACAAAACGGGTCAGAATCGACAAGAACCACAAGTGTTGATGCCCGACACGTAAACGCACCCTAGGGTTCGTTAATCATGGAAATCACTCCGGGACCCCAAAACAGTGAGTAATAGTCCATGAAACGGGTCAGAATCGGCCAAAACTGTGAGTGTTGATGACTGACACGTAAATGCACCCCAGGGTTCGTTAATCATGGAAGTCTCTCCGGGATCCCAAAACAGTGAGTAATAGTCCATGAAACGGTTCAGAATTGGCAAAAACTGTCAGTGTGGATGACCGACACATAAACGCACCTTGGGGTTCAAAAAGCATGGAAATCACTTCGGCACCCCAAAACGGTGAGTAATAGTCCACGAAACGTGTCAGAATCGACAAAAACCGCGATTGTTAATGACCGACACGTAAATGCACCCCAGGGTTCGCTAATCGCGGAAGTCACTCCGGGACCCCAAAACAGTGAGTAATAGTGCACGAAACGGGTCAGAATTGACAAAAACCACAAGTGTTGATGACCGACACGTAAACGCACCCCAGGGTTCGTTAATCATGGAAATCACTACAGGACCCCAAAACAGTGAGTAATAGTCCATGAAACGGGTCAGAATCGGCCAAAACTGTGAGTGTTGATGACTGACGTGTAAATGCACCCCAGGGTTCGTTAATCGTGGAAGTCACTCCGGGACCCCAAAACAGTGAGTAATAGTCCATGAAACGGGCCAGAATCAGCCAAAACTGCGAGTGTTAATGACAGACACGTAAGCGCACCTTGGGGTTCAACAAGCATGGAAATCACTTCGGCACCCCAAAACGGTGAGTAATTGTCCACGAAACTGGTCAGAATCGACAAAAACCGCGATTGTTGATGACCGATACGTAAATGCACCCCAGGGTTCGTTAATCGTGGAAGTCACTCCGGGACCCCAAAACAGTGAGTAATAGTCCATGAAATGGGCCTGAATCGGCCAAATCTGTCAGTGTTGATGACCGACACGTAAGCGCACCTTGGGGTTCGACAAGCATGGAAATCACTTCGAGACCCCAAAACGGAGAGTATTTGTCCACAAAACGGGTCAGAATCGACAAGAACCACAAGTGTTGATGCCCAACACGTAAACGCACCCTAGGGTTCGTTAATCATGGAAATCACTCCGGGACCCCAAAACAGTGAGTAATAGTCCATGAAACGGGTCAGAATCGGCCAAAACTGTGAGTGTTGATGACCGACACGTAAATGCACCCCAGGGTTCGTTAATCATGGAAGTCTCTCCGGGACCCCAAAACAGTGAGTAATAGTCCATGAAACGGTTCAGAATCGGCAAAAACTGTCAGTGTTGATGACCGACACATAAACGCACCTTGGGGTTCAACAAGCATGGAAATCACTTCGGCACCCCAAAACGGTGAGTAATAGTCCACGAAACGTGTCAGAATCGACAAAAACCGCGATTGTTAATGACCGACACGTAAATGCACCCCAGGGTTCGCTAATCGCGGAAGTCACTCCGGGACCCCAAAACAGTGAGTAATAGTGCACGAAACGGGTCAGAATTGACAAAAACCACAAGTGTTGATGACCGACACGTAAACGCACCCCAGGGTTCGTTAATCATGGAAATCACTACAGGACCCCAAAACAGTGAGTAATAGTCCATGAAACGGGTCAGAATCGGCCAAAACTGTGAGTGTTGATGACTGACGCGTAAATGCACCCCAGGGTTCGTTAATCGTGGAAGTCACTCCGGGACCCCAAAACAGTGAGTAATAGTCCATGAAACGGGCCAGAATCAGCCAAAACTGCGAGTGTTAATGACAGACACGTAAGCGCACCTTGGGGTTCAACAAGCATGGAAATCACTTCGGCACCCCAAAACGGTGAGTAATTGTCCACGAAACTGGTCAGAATCGACAAAAACCGCGATTGTTGATGACCGATACGTAAATGCACCCCAGGGTTCGTTAATCGTGGAAGTCACTCCGGGACACCAAAACAGTGAGTAATAGTCCATGAAACGGGCCTGATTCGGCCAAATCTGTCAGTGTTGATGACCGACACGTAAGCGCACCTTGGGGTTCGACAAGCATGGAAATCACTTCGAGACCCCAAAACGGAGAGTATTTGTCCACAAAACGGGTCAGAATCGACAAGAACCACAAGTGTTGATGCCAGACACGTAAACGCACCCTAGGGTTCGTTAATCATGGAAATCACTCCGGGACCCCAAAACAGTGAGTAATAGTCCATGAAACGGGTCAGAATCGGCCAAAACTGTGAGTGTTGATGACTGACACGTAAATGCACCCCAGGGTTCGTTAATCATGGAAGTCTCTCCGGGATCCCAAAACAGTGAGTAATAGTCCATGAAACGGTTCAGAATTGGCAAAAACTGTCAGTGTGGATGACCGACACATAAACGCACCTTGGGGTTCAACAAGCATGGAAATCACTTCGGCACCCCAAAACGGTGAGTAATAGTCCACGAAACGTGTCAGAATCGACAAAAACCGCGATTGTTAATGACCGACACGTAAATGCACCCCAGGGTTCGCTAATCGCGGAAGTCACTCCGGGACCCCAAAACAGTGAGTAATAGTGCACGAAACGGGTCAGAATTGACAAAAACCACAAGTGTTGATGACCGACACGTAAACGCACCCCAGGGTTCGTTAATCATGGAAATCACTACAGGACCCCAAAACAGTGAGTAATAGTCCATGAAACGGGTCAGAATCGGCCAAAACTGTGAGTGTTGATGACTGACGTGTAAATGCACCCCAGGGTTCGTTAATCGTGGAAGTCACTCCGGGACCCCAAAACAGTGAGTAATAGTCCATGAAACGGGCCAGAATCAGCCAAAACTGCGAGTGTTAATGACAGACACGTAAGCGCACCTTGGGGTTCAACAAGCATGGAAATCACTTCGGCACCCCAAAACGGTGAGTAATTGTCCACGAAACTGGTCAGAATCGACAAAAACCGCGATTGTTGATGACCGATACGTAAATGCACCCCAGGGTTCGTTAATCGTGGAAGTCACTCCGGGACCCCAAAACAGTGAGTAATAGTCCATGAAACGGGCCTGAATCGGCCAAATCTGTCAGTGTTGATGACCGACACGTAAGCGCACCTTGGGGTTCGACAAGCTTGGAAATCACTTCGAGACCCCAAAACGGAGAGTATTTGTCCACAAAACGGGTCAGAATCGACAAGAACCACAAGTGTTGATGCCCGACACGTAAACGCACCCTAGGGTTCGTTAATCATGGAAATCACTCCGGGACCCCAAAACAGTGAGTAATAGTCCATGAAACGGGTCAGAATCGGCCAAAACTGTGAGTGTTGATGACCGACACGTAAATGCACCCCAGGGTTCGTTAATCATGGAAGTCTCTCCGGGACCCCAAAACAGTGAGTAATAGTCCATGAAACGGTTCAGAATCGGCAAAAACTGTCAGTGTTGATGACCGACACATAAACGCACCTTGGGGTTCAACAAGCATGGAAATCACTTCGGCACCCCAAAACGGTGAGTAATAGTCCACGAAACGTGTCAGAATCGACAAAAACCGCGATTGTTAATGACCGACACGTAAATGCACCCCAGGGTTCGCTAATCGCGGAAGTCACTCCGGGACCCCAAAACAGTGAGTAATAGTGCACGAAACGGGTCAGAATTGACAAAAACCACAAGTGTTGATGACCGACACGTAAACGCACCCCAGGGTTCGTTAATCATGGAAATCACTACAGGACCCCAAAACAGTGAGTAATAGTCCATGAAACGGGTCAGAATCGGCCAAAACTGTGAGTGTTGATGACTGACGCGTAAATGCACCCCAGGGTTCGTTAATCGTGGAAGTCACTCCGGGACCCCAAAACAGTGAGTAATAGTCCATGAAACGGGCCAGAATCAGCCAAAACTGCGAGTGTTAATGACCGACACGTAAGCGCACCTTGGGGTTTAACAAGCATGGAAATCACTTCAGGACCCCAAAATGGTGAGTAATAGTCCACGAAACGGGTCAGAATCGACAAATACCGCGATTGTTGATGACCGACACGTAAATGCAGCCCAGGGTTCATTAATCGTGGAAGTCACTCCGGGACCCCAAAGCAGTTAGTAATAGTCCATGAAACAGGCCAGAATCAGCCAAAACAGCGAGTGTTGATGACCGACATGTAAGCGCACCTTGGGGTTCAACAACTACGGAAATCGCTTCGGGGCCACAAAACGGTGAGTAATAGTCCATGAAACGGGTCAGAATCGGCTAAAACTGCGAGTGTTGATTACCAACACGTATACGCACCCCAGGGTTCGTTAATCATGGAAGTCACTCCGGGACCCCAAAGATGTGAGTAATAGTCCACGAAACCGGCCAGAATCGGCCAGAACTGTCAGTGTTAATGACAGACATGTAAGCGCACTTTGGGGTTCAACAAGCATGGAAATCACTTCGGGACCCCAAAACGGTGAGTAATAGTCCACGAAACGGGTCAGAATTGACAAATACCACGATTGTTGATGACCGACACGTAAATGCACCCCAGGGTTCGTGAATCGTGGAAGTCACTCCGGGACCCCAAAGCAGTTAGTAATAGTCCATGAAACGGGCCAGAATCAGCCAAAACAGCGAGTGTTGATGACCGACATGTAAGCGCACCTTGGGGTTCAACAACTATGGAAATCGCTTTGGGGCCACAAAACGGTGAGTAATAGTCCATGAAACGGGTCAGAATCGGCTAAAACTGCGAGTGTTGATGACCGACACGTATACGCACCCCAGGGTTCGTTAATCGTGGAAGTCACTCCGGGACCTCAAAATAGTGAGTAATAGTCCATGAAACGGGTCAGAATCGAAAAAAAACCACAAGTGTTGATGACTGACGCGTAAATGCACCCCAGGGTTCGTTAATCGTGGAAGTCACTCCGAGACCCCCAAACAGTGAGTAATAGTCCATGAAAACGGGCCAGAATCAGCCAAAACTGCGAGTGTTAATGACAGACACGTAAGCGCACCTTGGGGTTCAACAAGCATGGAAATCACTTCGGCACCCCAAAACGGTGAGTAATTGTCCACGAAACTGGTCAGAATCGACAAAAACCGCGATTGTTGATGACCGATACGTAAATGCACCCCAGGGTTCGTTAATCGTGGAAGTCACTCCGGGACCCCAAAACAGTGAGTAATAGTCCATGAAACGGGCCTGAATCGGCCAAATCTGTCAGTGTTGATGACCGACACGTAAGCGCACCTTGGGGTTCGACAAGCATGGAAATCACTTCGAGACCCCAAAACGGAGAGTATTTGTCCACAAAACGGGTCAGAATCGACAAGAACCACAAGTGTTGATGCCCGACACGTAAATGCACCCTAGGGTTCGTTAATCATGGAAATCACTCCGGGACCCCAAAACAGTGAGTAATAGTCCATGAAACGGGTCAGAATCGGCCAAAACTGTGAGTGTGGATGACCGACACGTAAATGCACCCCAGGGTTCGTTAATCATGGAAGTCTCTCCGGGACCCCAAAACAGTGAGTAATAGTCCATGAAACGGTTCAGAATCGGCAAAAACTGTCAGTGTTGATGACCGACATATAAACGCACCTTGGGGTTCAACAAACATGGAAATCACTTCGGCACCCCAAAACGGTGAGTAATAGACCACGAAACGTGTCAGAATCGACAAAAACCGCGATTGTTAATGACCGACACGTAAATGCACCCCAGGGTTCGCTAATCGCGGAAGTCACTCCGGGACCCCAAAACAGTGAGTAATAGTGCACAAAACGGGTCAGAATTGACAAAAACCGCAAGTGTTGATGACCGGCACATAAACGCACCCCAGGGTTCATTAATCATGGAAATCACTCCGGGACCCCAAAACAGTGAGTAATAGTCCACGAAACCGGCCAGAATGGGCCAGAACATTCAGTGTTAATGACAGACACGTAAGCGCACCTTGGGGTTCAACAAGCATGGAAATCACTTCGGGACCCCAAAATGGTGAGTAATAGTCCACGAAACGGGTCAGAATCAATAAATACCGCGATTGTTGATGACCGACACGTAAATGCACCCCAGGGTTCGTTAATCGTGGAAGTCACTCCGGGACCCCAAAGCAATTAGTAATAGTCCATGAAACGGGCCAGAATCAGCCAAAACAGCGAGTGTTGATGACCGACATGTAAGCGCACCTTGGGGTTCAACAACTACGGAAATCACTTCGGGGCCACAAAACGGTGAGTAATAGTCCATGAAACGGGTCAGAATCGGCTAAAACTGCGAGTGTTGATGACCAACACGTATACGCACCCCAGGGTTCGTTAATCATGGAAGTCACTCCGGGACCCCAAAGATGTGAGTAATAGTCCACGAAACCGGCCAGAATCGGCCAGAACTGTCAGTGTTAATGACAGACATGTAAGCGCACCTTGGGGTTCAACAAGCATGGAAATCACTTCGGGCCCCAAAACGGTGAGTAATAGTCCACGAAACGGGTCAGAATTGACAAATACTGTGATTGTTGATGACCGATAGGTAAATGCACCCCAGGGTTCGTTAATCGTGGAAGTCACTCCGGGACCCCAAAACAGTGAGTAATAGTCCATGAAACGGGTCAGAATCGACAAAAACCACAAGTGTTGATGACCGACACGTAAACGCACCTGAGGGTTCGTTAATCATGGAAATCACTCCGGGACCCCAAAACAGTGAGTAATAGTCCATGAAACGGGTCAGAATCGGCCAAAACTATGAGTGTTGATGACCGACACGTAAATGCACCCCAGGGTTCGTTAATCGTGGAAGTCACTCCGGGACCCCAAAACAGTGAGTAATAGTCCATGAAACGGGCCAGAATCGGCCAGAACTGCGAGTGTTAATGACAGACACGTAAGCGCACCTTGGGGTTCAACAAGCATGGAAATCACTTCGGCACCCCAAAACGGTGAGTAATTGTCCACGAAACGGGTCAGAATCGACAAAAACCGCGATTGTTGATGACCGATACGTAAATGCACCCCAGGGTTCGTTAATCGTGGAAGTCACTCCGGGACCCCAAAACAGTGAGTAATAGTCCATGAAACGGGCCCGAATCGGCCAAATCTGTCAGTGTTGATGACCGACACGTAAGCGCACCTTGGGGTTCGACAAGCATGGAAATCACTTCGGTACCCCAAAACGGAGAGTATTTGTCCACAAAATGGGTCAGAATCGACAAAAACCACAAGTGTTGATGACCGACACGTAAACGCACCCTAGGGTTCGTTAATCATGGAAATCACTCCGAGACCCCAAAATAGTGAGTAATAGTCCATGAAACGGGTCAGAATCGGCCAAAACTGCGAGTGTTGATGACCGACACGTAAATGCACCCCAGGGTTCGTTAATCATGGAAGTCTCTCCGGGACCCCAAAACAGTGAGTAATAGTCCATGAAACGGTTCAGAATCGGCAAATACTGTCAGTGTTGATGACCGACACATAAACGCACCTTGGGGTTCAACAAGCATGGAAATCACTTCGGCACCCCAAAACGGTGAGTAATAGTCCACGAAACGTGTCAGAATCGACAAAAACCGCGATTGTTGATGACCGACACGTAAATGCACCCCAGGGTTCGCTAATCGCGGAAGTCACTCCGGGACCCCAAAACAGTGAGTAATAGTGCACGAAACGGGTCAGAATTGACAAAAACCGCAAGTGTTGATGACCGGCATGTAAACGCACCCCAGGGTTCATTAATCACGGAAATCACTCCGGGGCCCCAAAATAGTGAGTAATAGTCCATGAAACGGGCCAGAATCAGCCAAAACAGCGAGTGTTAATGACAGACACGTAAGCGCACCTTGGGGTTCAACAAGCATGGAAATCACTTCGGCACCCCAAAACGGTGAGTAATTGTCCACGAAACGGGTCAGAATCGACAAAAACCGCGATTGTTGATGACCGATACGTAAATGCACCCCAGGGTTCGTTAATCGTGGAAGTCACTCCGGGACCCCAAAACAGTGAGTAATAGTCCATGAAACGGGCCCGAATCGGCCAAATCTGTCAGTGTTGATGACCGACACGTAAGCGCACCTTGGGGTTCGACAAGCATGGAAATCACTTCGGTACCCCAAAACGGAGAGTATTTGTCCACAAAATGGGTCAGAATCGACAAAAACCACAAGTGTTGATGACCGCACGTAAACGCACCCTATGGTTCGTTAATCATGGAAATCACTCCGGGGCCCCAAAATAGTGAGTAATAGTCCATGAAACGGGCCAGAATCAGCCAAAACAGCGAGTGTTGATGACCGACATGTAAGCGCACCTTGGGGTTCAACAACTATGGAAATCGCTTCGGGGCCACAAAACGGTGAGTAATAGTCCATGAAACGGGTCAGAATCGGCTAAAACTACGAGTGTTGATGACTGACACGTATACGCACCCCAGGGTTCGTTAATCGTGGAAGTCACTCCGGGACCCCAAAACAGTGAGTAATAGTCCATGAAACGGGCCAGAATCGGCCAGAACTGCGAGTGTTAATGACAGACACGTAAGCGCACCTTGGGGTTCAACAAGCATGGAAATCACTTCGGCACCCCAAAACGGTGAGTAATTGTCCACGAAACGGGTCAGAATCGACAAAAACCGCGATTGTTGATGACCGATACGTAAATGCACCCCAGGGTTCGTTAATCGTGGAAGTCACTCCGGGACCCCAAAACAGTGAGTAATAGTCCATGAAACGGGCCCGAATCGGCCAAATCTGTCAGTGTTGATGACCGACACGTAAGCGCACCTTGGGGTTCGACAAGCATGGAAATCACTTCGGTACCCCAAAACGGAGAGTATTTGTCCACAAAATGGGTCAGAATCGACAAAAACCACAAGTGTTGATGACCGACACGTAAACGCACCCTAGGGTTCGTTAATCATGGAAATCACTCCGAGACCCCAAAATAGTGAGTAATAGTCCATGAAACGGGTCAGAATCGGCCAAAACTGCGAGTGTTGATGACCGACACGTAAATGCACCCCAGGGTTCGTTAATCATGGAAGTCTCTCCGGGACCCCAAAACAGTGAGTAATAGTCCATGAAACGGTTCAGAATCGGCAAATACTGTCAGTGTTGATGACCGACACATAAACGCACCTTGGGGTTCAACAAGCATGGAAATCACTTCGGCACCCCAAAACGGTGAGTAATAGTCCACGAAACGTGTCAGAATCGACAAAAACCGCGATTGTTGATGACCGACACGTAAATGCACCCCAGGGTTCGCTAATCGCGGAAGTCACTCCGGGACCCCAAAACAGTGAGTAATAGTGCACGAAACGGGTCAGAATTGACAAAAACCGCAAGTGTTGATGACCGGCATGTAAACGCACCCCAGGGTTCATTAATCACGGAAATCACTCCGGGGCCCCAAAATAGTGAGTAATAGTCCATGAAACGGGCCAGAATCAGCCAAAACAGCGAGTGTTAATGACAGACACGTAAGCGCACCTTGGGGTTCAACAAGCATGGAAATCACTTCGGCACCCCAAAACGGTGAGTAATTGTCCACGAAACGGGTCAGAATCGACAAAAACCGCGATTGTTGATGACCGATACGTAAATGCACCCCAGGGTTCGTTAATCGTGGAAGTCACTCCGGGACCCCAAAACAGTGAGTAATAGTCCATGAAACGGGCCCGAATCGGCCAAATCTGTCAGTGTTGATGACCGACACGTAAGCGCACCTTGGGGTTCGACAAGCATGGAAATCACTTCGGTACCCCAAAACGGAGAGTATTTGTCCACAAAATGGGTCAGAATCGACAAAAACCACAAGTGTTGATGACCGCACGTAAACGCACCCTATGGTTCGTTAATCATGGAAATCACTCCGGGGCCCCAAAATAGTGAGTAATAGTCCATGAAACGGGCCAGAATCAGCCAAAACAGCGAGTGTTGATGACCGACATGTAAGCGCACCTTGGGGTTCAACAACTATGGAAATCGCTTCGGGGCCACAAAACGGTGAGTAATAGTCCATGAAACGGGTCAGAATCGGCTAAAACTACGAGTGTTGATGACTGACACGTATACGCACCCCAGGGTTCGTTAATCGTGGAAGTCACTCCGGGACCCCAAAACAGTGAGTAATGGTCCACGAAACCGGCCAGAATCGGCCAGAACTGTCAGTGTTAATGACAGACATGTAAGCGCACCTTGGGGTTCAACAAGCATGGAAATCACTTCGGGACCCCAAAACGGTGAGTAATAGTCCACGAAACGGGTCAGAATTGACAAATACCGCGATTGTTGATGACCGACAGGTAAATGCACCCCAGGGTTCGTTAATCGTGGAAGTCACTCCGGGACCCCAAAACAGTGAGTAATAGTCCATGAAACGGGTCAGAATCGACAAAAACCACAAGTGTTGATGACCGACACGTAAATGCACCTGAGGGTTCGTTAATCATGGAAATCACTCCGGGACCCCAAAACAGTGAGTAATAGTCCATGAAACGGGTCCGAATTGGCCAAAACTATGAGTGTTGATGACCGACACGTAAATGCACCCCAGGGTTCCTTAATCGTGGAAGTCACTCCGGGACCCCAAAACAGTGAGTAATAGTCCATGAAACGGGCCAGAATCGGCCAGAACTGCGAGTGTTAATGACAGACACGTAAGCGCACCTTGGGGTTCAACAAGCATGGAAATCACTTCGGCACCCCAAAACGGTGAGTAATTGTCCACGAAACGGGTCAGAATCGACAAAAACCGCGATTGTTGATGACCGATACGTAAATGCACCCCAGGGTTCGTTAATCGTGGAAGTCACTCCGGGACCCCAAAACAGTGAGTAATAGTCCATGAAACGGGCCCGAATCGGCCAAATCTGTCAGTGTTGATGACCGACACGTAAGCGCACCTTGGGGTTCGACAAGCATGGAAATCACTTCGGTACCCCAAAAAGGAGAGTATTTGTCCACAAAACAGGTCAGAATCGACAAATACCGCGATTGTTGATGACCGACACGTAAATGCACCCCAGGGTTCGTTAATCGTGGAAGTAACTCCGGGACCCCAAAGCAGTTAGTAATAGTCCATGAAACGGGCCAGAATCAGCCAAAATAGCGAGTGTTGATGACCGACATGTAAGCGCACCTTGGGTCTCAACAACTACGGAAATCACTTTGGGGCCACAAAACGGTGAGTAATAGTCCATGAAACGGGTCAGAATCGGCTAAAACTGCGATTGTTGATGACCAACACGTATACGCACCCCAGGGTTCGTTAATCGTGGAAGTCACTCCGGGACCCCAAAGATGTGAGTAATAATCCACGAAACCAGCCAGAATCGGCCAGAACTGTCAGTGTTAATGACAAACATGTAAGCGCACTTTGGGGTTCAACAAGCATGGAAATCACTTCAGGACCCCAAAACGGTGAGTAATAGTCCACGAAACGGGTCAGAATTGACAAATACCACGATTGTTGATGACCGACACGTAAATGCACCCCAGGGTTCGTTAATCGTGGAAGTCACTCCGGGACCCCAAAGCAGTTAGTAATAGTCCATGAAACGGGCCCGAATCGGCCAAATCTGTCAGTGTTGATGACCGACACGTAAGCGCACCTTGGCGTTCGACAAGCATGGAAATCACTTCGGGACCCCAAAACGGAGAGTATTTGTCCACAAAACGGGTCAGAATCGACAAAAACCACAAGTGTTGATGACCGACATGTAAGCGCACCATGGGGTTCAACAACTATGGAAATCGCTTCGGGTCCACAAAACGGTGAGTAATAGTCCATGAAACGGGTCAGAATCGGCTAAAACTTCGAGTGTTGATGACCGACACGTATACGCACCCCAGGTTTCGTTAATCGTGGAAGTCACTCCGGGACCCCAAAACAGTGAGTAATAGTCCATGAAATGGGTCAGAATCGACAAAAACCACAAGTGTTGATGACCGACACGTAAACGCACCCCAGGGTTCGTTAATCATGGAAATCACTACAGGACCCCAAAACAGTGAGTAATAGTCCATGAAACGGGTCAGAATGGGCCAAAACTGTGAGTGTTGATGACTAACATGTAAATGCACCCCAGGGTTCGTTAATCGTGGAAGTCACTCCGGGACCCCAAAAAGTGAGTAATAGTCCATGAAACGGGCCAGAATCAGCCAAAACTGCGAGTGTTAATGACAGACACGTAAGCGCACCATGGGGTTCAACAAGCATGGAAATCACTTCGGCACCCCAAAACGGTGAGTAATTGTCCACGAAACGGGTCAGAATCGACAAAAACCGCGATTGTTGATGACCGATACGTAAATGCACCCCAGGGTTCGTTAATCGTGGAAGTCACTCCGGGACCCCAAAACAGTGAGTAATAGTCCATGAAACGGGCCCGAATCGGCCAAATCTGTCAGTGTTGATGACCGACACGTAAGCGCACCTTGGCGTTCGACAAGCATGGAAATCACTTCGGGACCCCAAAACGGAGAGTATTTGTCCACAAAACGGGTCAGAATCGACAAAAACCACAAGTGTTGATGACCGACACGTAAACGCACCCTAGGGTTCGTTAATCATGGAAATCACTCCGGGACCCCAAAACAGTGAGTAATAGTCCATGAAACGGGTCAGAATCGGCCAAAACTGTGAGTGTTGATGACCGACACGTAAATGCACCCCAGGGTTCGTTAATCATGGAAGTCTCTCCGGGACCCCAAAACAGTGAGTAATAGTCCACGAAACGGTTCAGAATCGGCAAATACTGTCAGTGTTGATGACCGACACATAAACGCACCTTGGGGTTCAACAAGCATGGAAATCACTTCAGCACCCCAAAACGGTGAGTAATAGTCCACGAAACGTGTCAGAATCGACAAAAACCGCGATTGTTGATGACCGACACGTAAATGCACCCCAGGGTTCACTAATCGCGGAAGTCACTCCGGGACCCCAAAGCAGTGAGTAATAGTGCACGAAACGGGTCAGAATTGACAAAAACCGCAAGTGTTGATGACCGGCACGTAAACGCACCCCAGGGTTCATTAATCATGGAAATCACTCCGGGGCCCCAAAACAGTGAGTAATAGTCCATGAAATGGGCCAGAATCAGCCAAAACAGCGAGGGTTGATGACCGACATGTAAGCGCACCTAGGGGTTCAACAACTATGGAAATCGCTTCGGGGCCACAAAACGGCGAGTAATAGTCCATGAAATGGGTCAGAATCGACAAATACCGCGATTGTTGATGACCGACACGTAAATGCACACCAGGGTTCGTTAATCATGGAAGTCACTCCGGGACCCCAAAGCAGTTAGTAATAGTCCATGAAACGGGCCAGAATCAGCCAAAACAGCGAGTGTTGATGACCGACATGTAAGGGCACCTTGGGGTTCAACAACTATGGAAATTGCTTCGGGGCCACAAAACGGTGAGTAATGGTCCATGAAACGGGTCAGAATCGGCTAAAACTACGAGTGTTGATGACTGACACATATACGCACCCCAGTGTTCGTTAATCGTGGAAGTCACTCCGGGACCCCAAAACAGTGAGTAATGGTCCACGAAACCGGCCAGAATCGGCCAGAACTGTCAGTGTTAATGACAGACATGTAAGCGCACCTTGGGGTTCAACAAGCATGGAAATCACTTCGGGACCCCAAAACGGTGAGTAATAGTCCACGAAACGGGTCAGAATTGACAAATACCACGATTGTTGATGACCGACAGGTAAATGCACCCCAGGGTTCGTTAATCGTGGAAGTCATTCCGGGACCCCAAAACAGTGAGTAATAGTCCATGAAACGGGTCAGAATCGACAAAAACCACAAGTGTTGATGACCGACACGTAAACGCACCTGAGGGTTCGTTAATCATGGAAATCACTCCGGGACCCCAAAACAGTGAGTAATAGTCCATGAAACGGGTCAGAATCGGCCAAAACTGTGAGTGTTGATGACCGACACGTAAATGCACCCCAGGGTTCGTTAATCGTGGAAGTCACTCCGGGACCCCAAAACAGTGAGTAATAGTCCATGAAACGGGCCAGAATCGGCCAGAACTGTGAGTGTTAATGACAGACACCTAAGCGCACCTTGGGGTTCAACAAGCATGGAAATCACTTCGGCACCCCAAAACGGTGAGTAATTGTCCACGAAACGGGTCAGAATCGACAAAAACCGCGATTGTTAATGACCGATATGTAAATGCACCCCACGGTTCGTTAATCGTGGAAGTCACTCCGGGACCCCAAAACAGTGAGTAATAGTCCATGAAACGGGCCCGAATCGGCCAAATATGTCAGTGTTGATGACCGACACGTAAGCGCACCTTGGGGTTCAACAAGCATGGCAATCACTTCGGGACCCAAAACGGTGAGTATTTGTCCACAAAACGGGTCAGAATCGACAAAAACCACAAGTGTTGATGACCGGCACGTAAATGCATCCCAGGGTTCGTTAATCATGGAAGTCACTCCGGGACCCCAAAGCAGTTAATAATAGTCCATGAAACGGGCCAAAATCAGTCAAAACAGCGAGTGTTGATGACCGACATGTAAGCGCACCTTGGGGTTCAACAACTATGTAAATCGCTTCGGGGCCACAAAATGGTCAGTAATAGTCCATGAAACGGGTCAGAATCGGCTAAAACTACGAGTGTTGATGACCGACACGTATACGCACCCCAGGGTTCGTTAATCTTGGAAGTCACTCCGGGACGCCAAAACAGTGAGTAATGGTCCACGAAATCGGCCAGAATCGGCCAGAACTGTCAGTGTTAATGACAGACATGTAAGCGCACCTTGGGGTTCAACAAGCATGGAAATCACTTCGGGACCCCAAAACGGTGAGTAATAGTCCACGAAACGGGTCAGAATTGACAAATACCGCGATTGTTGATGACCGACATGTAAATGCACCCCAGGGTTCGTTAATCGTGGAAGTCACTCCGGGACCCCAAAACAATGAGTAATAGTCCATGAAACGGGTCAGAATCGACAAAAACCACAAGTGTTGATGACCGACACGTAAATGCACCCGAGGGTTCGTTAATCATGGAAATCACCCCGGGACCCCAAAACAGTGAGTAATAGTCCATGAAACGGGTCAGAATCGGCCAAAACTATGAGTGTTGATGACCGACACGTAAATGCACCCCAGGGTCCGTTAATCGTGGAAGTCACTCCTGGACCCCAAAACAGTGAGTAATAGTCCATGAAACGGGCCAGAATCGGCCAGAACTGCGAGTGTTAATGACAGACACGTAAGCGCACCTTGGGGTTCAACAAGCAAGGAAATCACTTCGGCACCCCAAAACGGTGAGTAATTTTCCACGAAATGGGTCAGAATTGACAAAAACCGCGATTGTTGATGACCGATACGTAAATGCACCCCACGGTTCGTTAATCGTGGAAGTCACTCCGGGACCCCAAAACAGTGAGTAATAGTCCATGAAACGGGCCCGAATCGGCCAAATCTGTCAGTGTTGATGACCGACACGTAAGCGCACCTTAGGGTTCAACAAGCATGGAAATCACTTCGGGACCCAAAACGGTGAGTATTTGTCCACAAAACAGGTCAGAATCGACAAAAACCACAAGTGTTGATGTCCGGCACGTAAACGCACCCCAAGGTTCGTTAATCATGGAAATCACTCCGGGACCCCAAAACAGTGAGTAATAGTGCATGAAACGGGTCAGAATCGGCCAAATCTGTCAGTGTTGATGACCGACACGTAAATGCACCCCAGGGTTCGTTAATCGTGGAAGTCACTCCGGGACTCCAAAACAGTGAGTAATAGTCCATGAAACGGGCCAGAACTACGAGTGTTAATGACAGACACCTAAGCGCACCTTGGGGTTCAACAAGCATGGAAATCACTTCGGCACCCCAAAACGGTGAGTAATTGTCCACGAAACGGGTCAGAATCGACAAAAACCGCGATTGTTAATGACCGATATGTAAATGCACCCCACGGTTCGTTAATCGTGGAAGTCACTCCGGGACCCCAAAACAGTGAGTAATAGTCCATGAAACGGGCCCGAATCGGCCAAATATGTCAGTGTTGATGACCGACACGTAAGCGCACCTTGGGGTTCAACAAGCATGGCAATCACTTCGGGACCCAAAACGGTGAGTATTTGTCCACAAAACGGATCAGAATCGACAAAAGCCACAAGTGTTGATGACCGGCACGTAAATGCATCCCAGGGTTCGTTAATCATGGAAGTCACTCCGGGACCCCAAAGCAGTTAGTAATAGTCCATGAAACGGGCCAAAATCAGTCAAAACAGCGAGTGTTGATGACCGACATGTAAGCGCACCTTGGGGTTCAACAACTATGTAAATCGCTTCGGTGCCACAAAATGGTCAGTAATAGTCCATGAAACGGGTCAGAATCGGCCAAATCTGTCAGTGTTGATGACCGACACGTAAATGCACCCCAGGGTTCGTTAATCGTGGAAGTCACTCCGGGACCCCAAAACAGTGAGTAATAGTCCATGAAACGGGCCCGAATCGGCCAAATATGTCAGTGTTGATGACCGACACGTAAGCGCACCTTGGGGTTCAACAAGCATGGCAATCACTTCGGGAGCCAAAATGGTGAGTATTTGTTCACAAAACGGGTCAGAATCGACAAAAACCACAAGTGTTGATGACCGGCACATAAACGCATCCCAGGGTTCGTTAATCGTGGAAGTCACTCCGGGACCCCAAAACAGTGAGTAATGGTCCACGAAACCGGCCAGAATCGGCCAGAACTGTCAGTGTTAATGACAGACATGTAAGCGCACCTTAGGGTTCAACAAGCATGGAAATCACTTCGGGACCCCAAAACGGTGAGTAATAGTCCATGAAACGGGTCTGATTTGACAAATATCGCGATTGTTGATGACCGACAGGTAAATGCACCCCAGGGTTCGTTAATCGTGGAAGTCACTCCGGGACCCGAAAACAGTGAGTAATAGTCCATGAAACGGGTCAGAATCGACAAAAACCACAAGTGTTGATGACCGACATGTAAACGCACCCGAGGGTTCGTTAATCATGGAAATCACTCCGGGACCCCAAAACACTGAGTAATAGTCCATGAAACGGGTCAGAATCGGCCAAAACTGTGAGTGTTGATGATCGACACGTAAATGCACCCCAGGGTTCGTTAATCGTGGAAGTCACTCCGGGACCCCAAAACAGTGAGTAATAGTCCATGAAACAGGCCAGAACGGCCAGAACTGTGAGTGTTAATAATAGACACGTAAGCGCACCTTGGGGTTCATCAAGCATGGAAATCACTTCGGCACCCCAAAACGGTGAGTAATTGTCCACGAAACGGGTCAGACTCGACAAAAACCGCGATTGTTGATGACCGATATGTAAATGCACCCCACGGTTCGTTAATCGTGGAAGTCACTGCGGGACCCCAAAACAGTGAGTAATAGTCCATGAAACGGGCCCGAATCGGCCAAATATGTCAGTGTTGATGACCGACACGTAAGCGCACCTTGGGGTTCAACAAGCATGGAAATCACTTCGGGACCCAAAACGGTGAGTATTTGTCCACAAAACTGGTCAGAATCGACAAAAACCAACAAGTGTTGATGACCGACATGTAAACGCACCCGAGGGTTCGTTAATCATGGAAATCACTCCGGGACCCCAAAACAGTGAGTAATAGTCCATGAAACGGGTCAGAATCGGCCAAAACTGTGAGTGTTGATGACCGACACGTAAATGCACCCCAGGGTTCGTTAATCGTGGAAGTCACTCCGGGACCCCAAAACAGTGAGTAATAGTCCATGAAACGGGCCAGAATCGGCCAGAACTGTGAGTGTTAATGACAGACACCTAAGCGCACCTTGGGGTTCAACAAGCATGGAAATCACTTCGGCACCCCAAAACGGTGAGTAATTGTCCACGAAACGGGTCAGAATCGACAAAAACCGCGATTGTTAATGACCGATATGTAAATGCACCCCACGGTTCGTTAATCGTGGAAGTCACTCCGGGACCCCAAAACAGTGAGTAATAGTCCATGAAACGGGCCCGAATCGGCCAAATATGTCAGTGTTGATGACCGACACGTAAGCGCACCTTGGGGTTCAACAAGCATGGCAATCACTTCGGGACCCAAAACGGTGAGTATTTGTCCACAAAACGGGTCAGAATCGACAAAAACCACAAGTGTTGATGACCGGCACGTAAATGCATCCCAGGGTTCGTTAATCATGGAAGTCACTCCGGGACCCCAAAGCAGTTAGTAATAGTCCATGAAACGGGTCAGAATCGACAAAAACCACAAGTGTTGATGACCGACACGTAAATGCACCCGAGGGTTCGTTAATCATGGAAATCACCCCGGGACCCCAAAACAGTGAGTAATAGTCCATGAAACGGGTCAGAATCGGCCAAAACTATGAGTGTTGATGACCGACACGTAAATGCACCCCAGGGTTCGTTAATCGTGGAAGTCACTCCTGGACCCCAAAACAGTGAGTAATAGTCCATGAAACGGGCCAGAATCGGCCAGAACTGCGAGTGTTAATGACAGACACGTAAGCGCACCTTGGGGTTCAACAAGCAAGGAAATCACTTCGGCACCCCAAAACGATGAGTAATTTTCCACGAAATGGGTCAGAATTGACAAAAACCGCGATTGTTGATGACCGATACGTAAATGCACCCCACGGTTCGTTAATCGTGGAAGTCACTCCGGGACCCCAAAACAGTGAGTAATAGTCCATGAAACGGGCCCGAATCGGCCAAATCTGTCAGTGTTGATGACCGACACGTAAGCGCACCTTAGGGTTCAACAAGCATGGAAATCACTTCGGGACCCAAAACGGTGAGTATTTGTCCACAAAACAGGTCAGAATCGACAAAAACCACAAGTGTTGATGTCCGGCACGTAAACGCACCCCAAGGTTCGTTAATCATGGAAATCACTCCGGGACCCCAAAACAGTGAGTAATAGTGCATGAAACGGGTCAGAATCGGCCAAATCTGTCAGTGTTGATGACCGACACGTAAATGCACCCCAGGGTTCGTTAATCGTGGAAGTCACTCCGGGACTCCAAAACAGTGAGTAATAGTCCATGAAACGGGCCAGAATCGGCCAGAACTGCGAGTGTTAATAACAGACACCTAAGCGCACCTTGGGGTTCAACAAGCATGGAAATCACTTCGGCACCCCAAAACGGTGAGTAATTGTCCACGAAACGGGTCAGAATCGACAAAAACCGCGATTGTTAATGACCGATATGTAAATGCACCCCACGGTTCGTTAATCGTGGAAGTCACTCCGGGACCCCAAAACAGTGAGTAATAGTCCATGAAACGTGCCCGAATCGGCCAAATATGTCAGTGTTGATGACCGACACGTAAGCGCACCTTGGGGTTCAACAAGCATGGCAATCACTTCGGGACCCAAAACGGTGAGTATTTGTCCACAAAACGGGTCAGAATCGACAAAAGCCACAAGTGTTGATGACCGGCACGTAAATGCATCCCAGGGTTCGTTAATCATGGAAGTCACTCCGGGACCCCAAAGCAGTTAGTAATAGTCCATGAAACGGGCCAAAATCAGTCAAAACAGCGAGTGTTGATGACCGACATGTAAGCGCACCTTGGGGTTCAACAACTATGTAAATCGCTTCGGTTCCACAAAATGGTCAGTAATAGTCCATGAAACGGGTCAGAATCGGCCAAATCTGTCAGTGTTGATGACCGACACGTAAATGCACCCCAGGGTTCGTTAATCGTGGAAGTCACTCCGGGACCCCAAAACAGTGAGTAATAGTCCATGAAACGGGCCCGAATCGGCCAAATATGTCAGTGTTGATGACCGACACGTAAGCGCACCTTGGGGTTCAACAAGCATGGCAATCACTTCGGGAGCCAAAATGGTGAGTATTTGTTCACAAAACGGGTCAGAATCGACAAAAACCACAAGTGTTGATGACCGGCACATAAACGCATCCCAGGGTTCGTTAATCGTGGAAGTCACTCCGGGACCCCAAAACAGTGAGTAATGGTCCACGAAACCGGCCAGAATCGGCCAGAACTGTCAGTGTTAATGACAGACATGTAAGCGCACCTTAGGGTTCAACAAGCATGGAAATCACTTCGGGACCCCAAAACGGTGAGTAATAGTCCATGAAACGGGTCTGATTTGACAAATATCGCGATTGTTGATGACCGACAGGTAAATGCACCCCAGGGTTCGTTAATCGTGGAAGTCACTCCGGGACCCGAAAACAGTGAGTAATAGTCCATGAAACGGGTCAGAATCGACAAAAACCACAAGTGTTGATGACCGACATGTAAACGCACCCGAGGGTTCGTTAATCATGGAAATCACTCCGGGACCCCAAAACACTGAGTAATAGTCCATGAAACGGGTCAGAATCGGCCAAAACTGTGAGTGTTGATGATCGACACGTAAATGCACCCCAGGGTTCGTTAATCGTGGAAGTCACTCCGGGACCCCAAAACAGTGAGTAATAGTCCATGAAACGGGCCAGAATCAGCCAAAACTGCGAGTGTTAATGACAGACACCTAAGCGCACCTTGGGGTTCAACAAGCATGGAAATCACTTCGGCACCCCAAAACGGTGAGTAATTGTCCACGAAACGGGTCAGAATCGACAAAAACCGCGATTGTTAATGACCGATATGTAAATGCACCCCACGGTTCGTTAATCGTGGAAGTCACTCCGGGACCCCAAAACAGTGAGTAATAGTCCATGAAACGGGCCCGAATCGGCCAAATATGTCAGTGTTGATGACCGACACGTAAGCGCACCTTGGGGTTCAACAAGCATGGCAATCACTTCGGGACCCAAAACGGTGAGTATTTGTCCACAAAACGGGTCAGAATCGACAAAAACCACAAGTGTTGATGACCGGCACGTAAATGCATCCCAGGGTTCGTTAATCATGGAAGTCACTCCGGGACCCCAAAGCAGTTAGTAATAGTCCATGAAACGGGTCAGAATCGACAAAAACCACAAGTGTTGATGACCGACACGTAAATGCACCCGAGGGTTCGTTAATCATGGAAATCACCCCGGGACCCCAAAACAGTGAGTAATAGTCCATGAAACGGGTCAGAATCGGCCAAAACTATGAGTGTTGATGACCGACACGTAAATGCACCCCAGGGTTCGTTAATCCTGGAAGTCACTCCTGGACCCCAAAACAGTGAGTAATAGTCCATGAAACGGGCCAGAATCGGCCAGAACTGCGAGTGTTAATGACAGACACGTAAGCGCACCTTGGGGTTCAACAAGCAAGGAAATCACTTCGGCACCCCAAAACGATGAGTAATTTTCCACGAAATGGGTCAGAATTGACAAAAACCGCGATTGTTGATGACCGATACGTAAATGCACCCCACGGTTCGTTAATCGTGGAAGTCACTCCGGGACCCCAAAACAGTGAGTAATAGTCCATGAAACGGGCCCGAATCGGCCAAATCTGTCAGTGTTGATGACCGACACGTAAGCGCACCTTAGGGTTCAACAAGCATGGAAATCACTTCGGGACCCAAAACGGTGAGTATTTGTCCACAAAACAGGTCAGAATCGACAAAAACCACAAGTGTTGATGTCCGGCACGTAAACGCACCCCAAGGTTCGTTAATCATGGAAATCACTCCGGGACCCCAAAACAGTGAGTAATAGTGCATGAAACGGGTCAGAATCGGCCAAATCTGTCAGTGTTGATGACCGACACGTAAATGCACCCCAGGGTTCGTTAATCGTGGAAGTCACTCCGGGACTCCAAAACAGTGAGTAATAGTCCATGAAACGGGCCAGAATCGGCCAGAACTGCGAGTGTTAATGACAGACACCTAAGCGCACCTTGGGGTTCAACAAGCATGGAAATCACTTCGGCACCCCAAAACGGTGAGTAATTGTCCACGAAACGGGTCAGAATCGACAAAAACCGCGATTGTTAATGACCGATATGTAAATGCACCCCACGGTTCGTTAATCGTGGAAGTCACTCCGGGACCCCAAAACAGTGAGTAATAGTCCATGAAACGGGCCCGAATCGGCCAAATATGTCAGTGTTGATGACCGACACGTAAGCGCACCTTGGGGTTCAACAAGCATGGCAATCACTTCGGGACCCAAAACGGTGAGTATTTGTCCACAAAACGGGTCAGAATCGACAAAAGCCACAAGTGTTGATGACCGGCACGTAAATGCATCCCAGGGTTCGTTAATCATGGAAGTCACTCCGGGACCCCAAAGCAGTTAGTAATAGTCCATGAAACGGGCCAAAATCAGTCAAAACAGCGAGTGTTGATGACCGACATGTAAGCGCACCTTGGGGTTCAACAACTATGTAAATCGCTTCGGTTCCACAAAATGGTCAGTAATAGTCCATGAAACGGGTCAGAATCGGCCAAATCTGTCAGTGTTGATGACCGACACGTAAATGCACCCCAGGGTTCGTTAATCGTGGAAGTCACTCCGGGACCCCAAAACAGTGAGTAATAGTCCATGAAACGGGCCCGAATCGGCCAAATATGTCAGTGTTGATGACCGACACGTAAGCGCACCTTGGGGTTCAACAAGCATGGCAATCACTTCGGGAGCCAAAATGGTGAGTATTTGTTCACAAAACGGGTCAGAATCGACAAAAACCACAAGTGTTGATGACCGGCACATAAACGCATCCCAGGGTTCGTTAATCGTGGAAGTCACTCCGGGACCCCAAAACAGTGAGTAATGGTCCACGAAACCGGCCAGAATCGGCCAGAACTGTCAGTGTTAATGACAGACATGTAAGCGCACCTTAGGGTTCAACAAGCATGGAAATCACTTCGGGACCCCAAAACGGTGAGTAATAGTCCATGAAACGGGTCTGATTTGACAAATATCGCGATTGTTGATGACCGACAGGTAAATGCACCCCAGGGTTCGTTAATCGTGGAAGTCACTCCGGGACCCGAAAACAGTGAGTAATAGTCCATGAAACGGGTCAGAATCGACAAAAACCACAAGTGTTGATGACCGACATGTAAACGCACCCGAGGGTTCGTTAATCATGGAAATCACTCCGGGACCCCAAAACACTGAGTAATAGTCCATGAAACGGGTCAGAATCGGCCAAAACTGTGAGTGTTGATGATCGACACGTAAATGCACCCCAGGGTTCGTTAATCGTGGAAGTCACTCCGGGACCCCAAAACAGTGAGTAATAGTCCATGAAACGGGCCAGAACGGCCAGAACTGTGAGTGTTAATAATAGACACGTAAGCGCACCTTGGGGTTCATCAAGCATGGAAATCACTTCGGCACCCCAAAACGGTGAGTAATTGTCCACGAAACGGGTCAGACTCGACAAAAACCGCGATTGTTGATGACCGATATGTAAATGCACCCCACGGTTCGTTAATCGTGGAAGTCACTGCGGGACCCCAAAACAGTGAGTAATAGTCCATGAAACGGGCCCGAATCGGCCAAATATGTCAGTGTTGATGACCGACACGTAAGCGCACCTTGGGGTTCAACAAGCATGGAAATCACTTCGGGACCCAAAACGGTGAGTATTTGTCCACAAAACTGGTCAGAATCGACAAAAACCAACAAGTGTTGATGACCGACATGTAAACGCACCCGAGGGTTCGTTAATCATGGAAATCACTCCGGGACCCCAAAACAGTGAGTAATAGTCCATGAAACGGGTCAGAATCGGCCAAAACTGTGAGTGTTGATGACCGACACGTAAATGCACCCCAGGGTTCGTTAATCGTGGAAGTCACTCCGGGACCCCAAAACAGTGAGTAATAGTCCATGAAACGGGCCAGAATCGGCCAGAACTGTGAGTGTTAATGACAGACACCTAAGCGCACCTTGGGGTTCAACAAGCATGGAAATCACTTCGGCACCCCAAAACGGTGAGTAATTGTCCACGAAACGGGTCAGAATCGACAAAAACCGCGATTGTTAATGACCGATATGTAAATGCACCCCACGGTTCGTTAATCGTGGAAGTCACTCCGGGACCCCAAAACAGTGAGTAATAGTCCATGAAACTGGCCCGAATCGGCCAAATATGTCAGTGTTGATGACCAACACGTAAGCGCACCTTGGGGTTCAACAAGCATGGCAATCACTTCGGGACCCAAAACGGTGAGTATTTGTCCACAAAACGGGTCAGAATCGACAAAAACCACAAGTGTTGATGACCGGCACGTAAATGCATCCCAGGGTTCGTTAATCATGGAAGTCACTCCGGGACCCCAAAGCAGTTGGTAATAGTCCATGAAACGGGCCAAAATCAGTCAAAACAGCGAGTGTTGATGACCGACATGTAAGCGCACCTTGGGGTTCAACAACTATGTAAATCGCTTCGGGGCCACAAAATGGTCAGTAATAGTCCATGAAACGGGTCAGAATCGGCTAAAACTACGAGTGTTGATGACCGACACGTATACGCACCCCAGGGTTCGTTAATCGTGGAAGTCACTCCGGGACGCCAAAACAGTGAGTAATGGTCCACGAAATCGGCCAGAATCGGCCAGAACTGTCAGTGTTAATGACAGACATGTAAGCGCACCTTGGGGTTCAACAAGCATGGAAATCACTTCGGGACCCCAAAACGGTGAGTAATAGTCCACGAAACGGGTCAGAATTGACAAATACCGCGATTGTTGATGACCGACATGTAAATGCACCCCAGGGTTCGTTAATCGTGGAAGTCACTCCGGGACCCCAAAACAGTGAGTAATAGTCCATGAAACGGGTCAGAATCGACAAAAACCACAAGTGTTGATGACCGACACGTAAATGCACCCGAGGGTTCGTTAATCATGGAAATCACCCCGGGACCCCAAAACAGTGAGTAATAGTCCATGAAACGGGTCAGAATCGGCCAAAACTATGAGTGTTGATGACCGACACGTAAATGCACCCCAGGGTTCGTTAATCGTGGAAGTCACTCCTGGACCCCAAAACAGTGAGTAATAGTCCATGAAACGGGCCAGAATCGGCCAGAACTGCGAGTGTTAATGACAGACACGTAAGCGCACCTTGGGGTTCAACAAGCAAGGAAATCACTTCGGCACCCCAAAACGGTGAGTAATTTTCCACGAAATGGGTCAGAATTGACAAAATCCGCGATTGTTGATGACCGATACGTAAATGCACCCCACGGTTCGTTAATCGTGGAAGTCACTCCGGGACCCCAAAACAGTGAGTAATAGTCCATGAAACGGGCCCGAATCGGCCAAATCTGTCAGTGTTGATGACCGACACGTAAGCGCACCTTAGGGTTCAACAAGCATGGAAATCACTTCGGGACCCAAAACGGTGAGTATTTGTCCACAAAACAGGTCAGAATCGACAAAAACCACAAGTGTTGATGTCCGGCACGTAAACGCACCCCAAGGTTCGTTAATCATGGAAATCACTCCGGGACCCCAAAACAGTGAGTAATAGTGCATGAAACGGGTCAGAATCGGCCAAATCTGTCAGTGTTGATGACCGACACGTAAATGCACCCCAGGGTTCGTTAATCGTGGAAGTCACTCCGGGACTCCAAAACAGTGAGTAATAGTCCATGAAACGGGCCAGAATCGGCCAGAACTGCGAGTGTTAATGACAGACACCTAAGCGCACCTTGGGGTTCAACAAGCATGGAAATCACTTCGGCACCCCAAAACGGTGAGTAATTGTCCACGAAACGGGTCAGAATCGACAAAAACCGCGATTGTTAATGACCGATATGTAAATGCACCCCACGGTTCGTTAATCGTGGAAGTCACTCCGGGACCCCAAAACAGTGAGTAATAGTCCATGAAACGGGCCCGAATCGGCCAAATATGTCAGTGTTGATGACCGACACGTAAGCGCACCTTGGGGTTCAACAAGCATGGCAATCACTTCGGGACCCAAAACGGTGAGTATTTGTCCACAAAACGGGTCAGAATCGACAAAAGCCACAAGTGTTGATGACCGGCACGTAAATGCATCCCAGGGTTCGTTAATCATGGAAGTCACTCCGGGACCCCAAAGCAGTTAGTAATAGTCCATGAAACGGGCCAAAATCAGTCAAAACAGCGAGTGTTGATGACCGACATGTAAGCGCACCTTGGGGTTCAACAACTATGTAAATCGCTTCGGTGCCACAAAATGGTCAGTAATAGTCCATGAAACGGGTCAGAATCGGCCAAATATGTCAGTGTTGATGACCGACACGTAAATGCACCCCAGGGTTCGTTAATCGTGGAAGTCACTCCGGGACCCCAAAACAGTGAGTAATAGTCCATGAAACGGGCCCGAATCGGCCAAATATGTCAGTGTTGATGACCGACACGTAAGCGCACCTTGGGGTTCAACAAGCATGGCAATCACTTCGGGAGCCAAAATGGTGAGTATTTGTTCACAAAACGGGTCAGAATCGACAAAAACCACAAGTGTTGATGACCGGCACATAAACGCATCCCAGGGTTCGTTAATCGTGGAAGTCACTCCGGGACCCCAAAACAGTGAGTAATGGTCCACGAAACCGGCCAGAATCGGCCAGAACTGTCAGTGTTAATGACAGACATGTAAGCGCACCTTAGGGTTCAACAAGCATGGAAATCACTTCGGGACCCCAAAACGGTGAGTAATAGTCCATGAAACGGGTCTGATTTGACAAATATCGCGATTGTTGATGACCGACAGGTAAATGCACCCCAGGGTTCGTTAATCGTGGAAGTCACTCCGGGACCCCAAAACAGTGAGTAATAGTCCATGAAACGGGTCAGAATCGACAAAAACCACAAGTGTTGATGACCGACATGTAAACGCACCCGAGGGTTCGTTAATCATGGAAATCACTCCGGGACCCCAAAACACTGAGTAATAGTCCATGAAACGGGTCAGAATCGGCCAAAACTGTGAGTGTTGATGATCGACACGTAAATGCACCCCAGGGTTCGTTAATCGTGGAAGTCACTCCGGGACCCCAAAACAGTGAGTAATAGTCCATGAAACGGGCCAGAACGGCCAGAACTGTGAGTGTTAATAATAGACACGTAAGCGCACCTTGGGGTTCATCAAGCATGGAAATCACTTCAGCACCCCAAAACGGTGAGTAATTGTCCACGAAACGGGTCAGACTCGACAAAAACCGCGATTGTTGATGACCGATATGTAAATGCACCCCACGGTTCGTTAATCGTGGAAGTCACTGCGGGACCCCAAAACAGTGAGTAATAGTCCATGAAACGGGCCCGAATCGGCCAAATATGTCAGTGTTGATGACCGACACGTAAGCGCACCTTGGGGTTCAACAAGCATGGAAATCACTTCGGGACCCAAAACGGTGAGTATTTGTCCACAAAACGGGTCAGAATCGACAAAAACCACAAGTGTTGATGACCGGCACGTAAATGCATCCCAGGGTTCGTTAATCGCGGAAGTCACTCCGGGACCCCAAAGCAGTTAGTAATAGTCCACGAAACGGGTCAGAATTGACAAAAACCGTAAGTGTTGATGACCGACACATAAACGCACCCCAGGGTTCGTTAATCATGGAAGTCTCTCCGGGACCCCAAAACAGTGAGTAATAGTCCACGAAACCGGCCAGAATTGGCCAGAACTGTCAGTGTTAATGACAGACACGTAAGCGCACCTTGGGGTTCAACAAGCATGGAAATCACTTCGGCACCCCAAAACGGTGAGTAATAGTCCACGAAACGGGTCAGAATCGACAAAAACCGCGATTGTTGATGACCGATACGTAAATGCACCCCAGGGTTCGTTAATCGTGGAAGTCACTCCGGGACCCCAAAATAGTGAGTAATAGTCCATGAAACGGGCCCGAATCGGCCAAATCTGTCAGTGTTGATGACCGACACGTAAGCGCACCTTGGGGTTCAACAAGCATGGAAATCACTTCGGGACCCCAAAATGGTGAGTAATAGTCCACGAAACGGGTCAGAATCGACAAATACCGCGATTGTTGATGACCGACACGTAAATGCACCCCAGGGTTCGTTAATCGTGGAAGTCACTCCGGGACCCCAAAGCAGTTAGTAATAGTCCATGAAACGGGCCAGAATCAGCCAAAACAGCGAGTGTTGATGATCGACATGTAAGCGCACCTTGGGGTTCAACAACTATGGAAATCACTTCGGGGCCACAAAACGGTGAGTAATAGTCAATGAAACGGGTCAGAATCGGCTAAAACTGCGAGTGTTGATGACCGACACGTATACGCACCCCAGGGTTCGTTAATCGTGGAAGTCACTCCGGGACCCCAAAACAGTGAGTAATGGTCCACGAAATCGGCCAGAATCGGCTAGAACTGTCAGTGTTAATGACAGACATGTAAGCGCACCTTGGGGTTCAACAAGCATGGAAATCACTTCAGGACCCGAAAACGGTGAGTAATAGTCCACGAAACGGGTCAGAATTGACAAATACTGCGATTGTTGATGACCGACACGTAAATGCACCCCAGGGTTCGTTAATCGTGGAAGTCACTCCTTGACCCCAAAACAGTGAGTAATAGTCCATGAAACGGGCCTGAATCGGCCAAATCTGTCAGTGTTGATGACCGACACATAAGCGCACCTTGGGGTTCGACAAGCATGGAAATCACTTCGGGACCCCAAAACGGAGAGTATTTGTCCACAAAACGGGTCAGAATCGACAAAAACCACAAGTGTTGATGACCGACACGCAAACGCACCCTAGGGTTCGTTAATCATGGAAATCACTCCGGGACCCCAAAACAGTGAGTAATAGTCCATGAAACGGGTCAGAATTGGCCAAAACTGTGAGTGTTGATGACCGACACATAAATGCACCCCAGGGTTCGTTAATCATGGAAGTCTCTCCAGGACCCCAAAACAGTGAGTAATAGTCCACGAAACGGTTCAGAATCGGCAAATACTGTCAGTGTTGATGACCGACACATAAACGCACCTTGGGGTTCAACAAGCATGGAAATCACTTCGGGACCCCAAAACGGTGAGTAATAGTCGACGAAACGGGTCAGAATTGACAAATACCGCGATTGTTGATGACCGACAGGTAAATGCACCCCAGGGTTCGTTAATCGTGGAAGTCACTCCGGGACCCCAAAACAGTGAGTAATAGTCCACGAAACGGGTCAGAATCGACAAAAACCACAAGTGTTGATGACCGACACGTAAACGCACCCGAGGGTTCGTTAATCATGGAAATCAGTCCGGGACCCCAAAACAGTGAGTAATAGTCCACGAAACGGGTCAGAATTGACAAAAACCGTAAGTGTTGATGACCGACACGTAAATGCACCCCAGGGTTCGTTAATCGTGGAAGTCACTCCGGGACCCCAAAACAATGAGTAATAGTCCATGAAACGGGCCAGAATTGGCCAGAACTGTCAGTGTTAATGACAGACACCTAAGCGCACCTTGGGGTTCAACAAGCATGGAAATCACTTCGGCACCCCAAAACGGTGAGTAGTAGTCCACGAAACGGGTCAGAATCGACAAAAACCGCGATTGTTGATGACCGATATGTAAATGCACCCCACGGTTCGTTAATCGTGGAACTCACTCCGGGACCCCAAAACAGTGAGTAATAGTCCATGAAACGGGCCCGAATCGGCCAAATATGTCAGTGTTGATGACCGACACGTAAGCGCACCTTGGGGTTCAACAAGCATGGAAATCACTTCGGGACCCAAAACGGTGAGTATTTGTCCACAAAACGGGTCAGAATCGACAAAAACCACAAGTGTTGATGACCGGCACGTAAATGCATCCCAGGGTTCGTTAATCATGGAAGTCACTCCGGGACCCCAAAGCAGTTAGTAATAGTCCATGAAACGGGCCAAAATCAGTCAAAACTGCGAGTGTTGATGACCGACACATAAATGCACCCCAGGGTTCGTTAATCATGGAAGTCTCTCCGGGACCCCAAAACAGTGAGTAATAGTCCACGAAACGGTCCAGAATCGCCAAATACTGTCAGTGTTGATGACCGACACGTAAGCGCACCTTGGGGTTCAACAAGCATGGAAATCACTTCGGCACCCCAAAACGGTGAGTAATAGTCCACGAAACGGGTCAGAATCGACAAAAACCGCGATTGTTGATGACCGACACATAAATGCACCCCAGGGTTCGCTAATCGCGGAAGTCACTCCGGGACCCCAAAACAGTGAGTAATAGTCCACGAAACGGGTCAGAATTGACAAAAACCGTAAGTGTTGATGACCGGCACGTAAACGCACCCCAGGGTACATTAATCATGGAAATCACTCCGGGACCCCAAAACAGTGAGTAATAGTCCACGAAACTGGCCAGAATTGGCCAGAACTCTCAGTGTTAATGACAGACACGTAAGCGCACCTTGGGGTTCAACAAGCATGGAAATCACTTCGGGACCCCAAAACGGTGAGTAGTAGTCCACGAAATGGGTCAGAATCGACAAATACCGCGATTGTTGATGACCGACACGTAAATGCACCCCAGGGTTCGTTAATCGTGGAAGTCACTCCGGGACCCCAAAGCAGTTAGTAATAGTCCATGAAACGGGCCAGAATCAGCCAAAACAGCGAGTGTTAGTCATTCCGGGAAACTGGTGAGTAGTAGTCCACGAAACGGGTCAGAATCGACAAATACCGCGATTGTTGATGACCGACACGTAAATGCACCCCAGGGTTCGTTAATCGTGGAAGTCACTCCGGGACCCCAAAGCAGTTAGTAATAGTCCATGAAACGGGCCAGAATCAGCCAAAACAGCGAGTGTTAGTCATTCCGGGAAACAGCGAGTGTTAGTCATTCCCAGGGTACACTAATCATGGAAATCACTCCGGGACCCCAAAACAGTGAGTAATAGTCCACGAAACTGGCCAGAATTGGCCAGAACTACGAGTGTTAATGACAGACACGTAAGCGCACCTTGGGGTTCAACAAGCAAGGAAATCACTTCGGCACCCCAAAACGGTGAGTAATTGTCCACGAAATGGGTCAGAATTGACAAAAACCGCGATTGTTGATGACCGATACGTAAATGCACCCCACGGTTCGTTAATCGTGGAAGTCACTCCGGGACCCCAAAACAGTGAGTAATAGTCCATGAAACGGGCCCGAATCGGCCAAATCTGTTAGTGTTGATGAACGACACGTAAGCGCACCTTAGGGTTCAACAAGCATGGAAATCACTTCGGGACCCAAAACGGTGAGTATTTTTCCACAAAACGGGTCAGAATCGACAAAAACCACAAGTGTTGATGACCGGCACGTAAACGCACCCCAAGGTTGGTTAATCATGGAAATCACTCCGGGACCCCAAAACAGTGAGTAATAGTCAATGAAACGGGTCAGAATCGGCCAAATCTGTCAGTGTTGATGACCGACACGTAAATGCACCCCAGGGTTCGTTAATCGTGGAAGTCACTCCAGGACCCCAAAACAGTGAGTAATAGTCCACGAAACTGGCCAGAATTGGCCAGAACTACGAGTGTTAATGACAGACACCTAAGCGCACCTTGGGGTTCAACAAGCATGGAAATCACTTCGGCACCCCAAAACGGTGAGTAATTGTCCACGAAACGGGTCAGAATCGACAAAAACCGCGATTGTTAATGACCGATATGTAAATGCACCCCACGGTTCGTTAATCGTGGAAGTCACTCCGGGACCCCAAAACAGTGAGTAATAGTCCATGAAACGGGCCCGAATCGGCCAAATATGTCAGTGTTGATGACCGACACGTAAGCGCACCTTGGGGTTCAACAAGCATGCAATCACTTCGGGACCCAAAACGGTGAGTATTTGTCCACAAAATGGGTCAGAATCGACAAAAACCACAAGTGTTGATGACCGGCACGTAAATGCATCCCAGGGTTCGTTAATCATGGAAGTCACTCCGGGACCCCAAAGCAGTTAGTAATAGTCCATGAAACGGGCCAAAATCAGTCAAAACTGCGAGTGTTGATGACCGACACATAAATGCACCCCAGGGTTCGTTAATCATGGAAGTCTCTCCGGGACCCCAAAACAGTGAGTAATAGTCCACGAAACGGTCCAGAATCGCCAAATACTGTCAGTGTTGATGACCGACACGTAAGCGCACCTTGGGGTTCAACAAGCATGGAAATCACTTCGGCACCCCAAAACGGTGAGTAATAGTCCACGAAACGGGTCAGAATCGACAAAAACCGCGATTGTTGATGACCGACACATAAATGCACCCCAGGGTTCGCTAATCGCGGAAGTCACTCCGGGACCCCAAAACAGTGAGTAATAGTCCACGAAACGGGTCAGAATTGACAAAAACCGTAAGTGTTGATGACCGGCACGTAAACGCACCCCAGGGTACATTAATCATGGAAATCACTCCGGGACCCCAAAACAGTGAGTAATAGTCCACGAAACTGGCCAGAATTGGCCAGAACTCTCAGTGTTAATGACAGACACGTAAGCGCACCTTGGGGTTCAACAAGCATGGAAATCACTTCGGGACCCCAAAACGGTGAGTAGTAGTCCACGAAATGGGTCAGAATCGACAAATACCGCGATTGTTGATGACCGACACGTAAATGCACCCCAGGGTTCGTTAATCGTGGAAGTCACTCCGGGACCCCAAAGCAGTTAGTAATAGTCCATGAAACGGGCCAGAATCAGCCAAAACAGCGAGTGTTAGTCATTCCGGGAAACTGGTGAGTAGTAGTCCACGAAACGGGTCAGAATCGACAAATACCGCGATTGTTGATGACCGACACGTAAATGCACCCCAGGGTTCGTTAATCGTGGAAGTCACTCCGGGACCCCAAAGCAGTTAGTAATAGTCCATGAAACGGGCCAGAATCAGCCAAAACAGCGAGTGTTAGTCATTCCGGGAAACAGCGAGTGTTAGTCATTCCCAGGGTACATTAATCATGGAAATCACTCCGGGACCCCAAAACAGTGAGTAATAGTCCACGAAACTGGCCAGAACTGGCCAGAACTACGAGTGTTAATGACAGACACGTAAGCGCACCTTGGGGTTCAACAAGCAAGGAAATCACTTCGGCACCCCAAAACGGTGAGTAATTGTCCACGAAATGGGTCAGAATTGACAAAAACCGCGATTGTTGATGACCGATACGTAAATGCACCCCACGGTTCGTTAATCGTGGAAGTCACTCCGGGACCCCAAAACAGTGAGTAATAGTCCATGAAACGGGCCCGAATCGGCCAAATCTGTTAGTGTTGATGACCGACACGTAAGCGCACCTTAGGGTTCAACAAGCATGGAAATCACTTCGGGACCCAAAACGGTGAGTATTTTTCCACAAAACGGGTCAGAATCGACAAAAACCACAAGTGTTGATGACCGGCACATAAACGCACCCCAAGGTTGGTTAATCATGGAAATCACTCCGGGACCCCAAAACAGTGAGTAATAGTCAATGAAACGGGTCAGAATCGGCCAAATCTGTCAGTGTTGATGACCGACACGTAAATGCACCCCAGGGTTCGTTAATCGTGGAAGTCACTCCAGGACCCCAAAACAGTGAGTAATAGTCCACGAAACTGGCCAGAATTGGCCAGAACTACGAGTGTTAATGACAGACACCTAAGCGCACCTTGGGGTTCAACAAGCATGGAAATCACTTCGGCACCCCAAAACGGTGAGTAATTGTCCACGAAACGGGTCAGAATCGACAAAAACCGCGATTGTTAATGACCGATATGTAAATGCACCCCACGGTTCGTTAATCGTGGAAGTCACTCCGGGACCCCAAAACAGTGAGTAATAGTCCATGAAACGGGCCCGAATCGGCCAAATATATCAGTGTTGATGACCGACACGTAAGCGCACCTTGGGGTTCAACAAGCATGGCAATCACTTCGGGACCCAAAACGGTGAGTATTTGTCCACAAAATGGGTCAGAATCGACAAAAACCACAAGTGTTGATGACCGGCACGTAAATGCATCCCAGGGTTCGTTAATCATGGAAGTCACTCCGGGACCCCAAAGCAGTTAGTAATAGTCCATGAAACGGGCCAAAATCAGTCAAAACTGCGAGTGTTGATGACCGACACATAAATGCACCCCAGGGTTCGTTAATCATGGAAGTCTCTCCGGGACCCCAAAACAGTGAGTAATAGTCCACGAAACGGTCCAGAATCGCCAAATACTGTCAGTGTTGATGACCGACACGTAAGCGCACCTTGGGGTTCAACAAGCATGGGAATCACTTCGGCACCCCAAAACGGTGAGTAATAGTCCACGAAACGGGTCAGAATCGACAAAAACCGCGATTGTTGATGACCGACACATAAATGCACCCCAGGGTTCGCTAATCGCGGAAGTCACTCCGGGACCCCAAAACAGTGAGTAATAGTCCACGAAACGGGTCAGAATTGACAAAAACCGTAAGTGTTGATGACCGGCACGTAAACGCACCCCAGGGTACATTAATCATGGAAATCACTCCGGGACCCCAAAACAGTGAGTAATAGTCCACGAAACTGGCCAGAATTGGCCAGAACTCTCAGTGTTAATGACAGACACGTAAGCGCACCTTGGGGTTCAACAAGCATGGAAATCACTTCGGGACCCCAAAACGGTGAGTAGTAGTCCACGAAATGGGTCAGAATCGACAAATACCGCGATTGTTGATGACCGACACGTAAATGCACCCCAGGGTTCGTTAATCGTGGAAGTCACTCCGGGACCCCAAAGCAGTTAGTAATAGTCCATGAAACGGGCCAGAATCAGCCAAAACAGCGAGTGTTAGTCATTCCGGGAAACTGGTGAGTAGTAGTCCACGAAACGGGTCAGAATCGACAAATACCGCGATTGCTGATGACCGACACGTAAATGCACCCCAGGGTTCGTTAATCGTGGAAGTCACTCCGGGACCCCAAAGCAGTTAGTAATAGTCCATGAAACGGGCCAGAATCAGCCAAAACAGCGAGTGTTAGTCATTCCGGGAAACAACGAGTGTTAGTCATTCCCAGGGTACATTAATCATGGAAATCACTCCGGGACCCCAAAACAGTGAGTAATAGTCCACGAAACTGGCCAGAATTGGCCAGAACTACGAGTGTTAATGACAGACACGTAAGCGCACCTTGGGGTTCAACAAGCAAGGAAATCACTTCGGCACCCCAAAACGGTGAGTAATTGTCCACGAAATGGGTCAGAATTGACAAAAACCGCGATTGTTGATGACCGATACGTAAATGCACCCCACGGTTCGTTAATCGTGGAAGTCACTCCGGGACCCCAAAACAGTGAGTAATAGTCCATGAAACGGGCCCGAATCGGCCAAATCTGTTAGTGTTGATGACCGACACGTAAGCGCACCTTAGGGTTCAACAAGCATGGAAATCACTTCGGGACCCAAAACGGTGAGTATTTTTCCACAAAACGGGTCAGAATCGACAAAAACCACAAGTGTTGATGACCGGCACATAAACGCACCCCAAGGTTGGTTAATCATGGAAATCACTCCGGGACCCCAAAACAGTGAGTAATAGTCAATGAAACGGGTCAGAATCGGCCAAATCTGTCAGTGTTGATGACCGACACGTAAATGCACCCCAGGGTTCGTTAATCGTGGAAGTCACTCCAGGACCCCAAAACAGTGAGTAATAGTCCACGAAACTGGCCAGAATTGGCCAGAACTACGAGTGTTAATGACAGACACCTAAGCGCACCTTGGGGTTCAACAAGCATGGAAATCACTTCGGCACCCCAAAACGGTGAGTAATTGTCCACGAAACGGGTCAGAATCGACAAAAACCGCGATTGTTAATGACCGATATGTAAATGCACCCCACGGTTCGTTAATCGTGGAAGTCACTCCGGGACCCCAAAACAGTGAGTAATAGTCCATGAAACGGGCCCGAATCGGCCAAATATGTCAGTGTTGATGACCGACACGTAAGCGCACCTTGGGGTTCAACAAGCATGGCAATCACTTCGGGACCCAAAACGGTGAGTATTTGTCCACAAAATGGGTCAGAATCGACAAAAACCACAAGTGTTGATGACCGGCACGTAAATGCATCCCAGGGTTCGTTAATCATGGAAGTCACTCCGGGACCCCAAAGCAGTTAGTAATAGTCCATGAAACGGGCCAAAATCAGTCAAAACTGCGAGTGTTGATGACCGACACATAAATGCACCCCAGGGTTCGTTAATCATGGAAGTCTCTCCGGGACCCCAAAACAGTGAGTAATAGTCCACGAAACGGTCCAGAATCGCCAAATACTGTCAGTGTTGATGACCGACACGTAAGCGCACCTTGGGGTTCAACAAGCATGGAAATCACTTCGGCACCCCAAAACGGTGAGTAATAGTCCACGAAACGGGTCAGAATCGACAAAAACCGCGATTGTTGATGACCGACACATAAATGCACCCCAGGGTTCGCTAATCGCGGAAGTCACTCCGGGACCCCAAAACAGTGAGTAATAGTCCACGAAACGGGTCAGAATTGACAAAAACCGTAAGTGTTGATGACCGGCACGTAAACGCACCCCAGGGTACATTAATCATGGAAATCACTCCGGGACCCCAAAACAGTGAGTAATAGTCCACGAAACTGGCCAGAATTGGCCAGAACTCTCAGTGTTAATGACAGACACGTAAGCGCACCTTGGGGTTCAACAAGCATGGAAATCACTTCGGGACCCCAAAACGGTGAGTAGTAGTCCACGAAATGGGTCAGAATCGACAAATACCGCGATTGTTGATGACCGACACGTAAATGCACCCCAGGGTTCGTTAATCGTGGAAGTCACTCCGGGACCCCAAAGCAGTTAGTAATAGTCCATGAAACGGGCCAGAATCAGCCAAAACAGCGAGTGTTAGTCATTCCGGGAAACTGGTGAGTAGTAGTCCACGAAACGGGTCAGAATCGACAAATACCGCGATTGTTGATGACCGACACGTAAATGCACCCCAGGGTTCGTTAATCGTGGAAGTCACTCCGGGACCCCAAAGCAGTTAGTAATAGTCCATGAAACGGGCCAGAATCAGCCAAAACAGCGAGTGTTAGTCATTCCGGGAAACAGCGAGTGTTAGTCATTCCCAGGGTACATTAATCATGGAAATCACTCCGGGACCCCAAAACAGTGAGTAATAGTCCACGAAACTGGCCAGAATTGGCCAGAACTACGAGTGTTAATGACAGACACGTAAGCGCACCTTGGGGTTCAACAAGCAAGGAAATCACTTCGGCACCCCAAAACGGTGAGTAATTGTCCACGAAATGGGTCAGAATTGACAAAAACCGCGATTGTTGATGACCGATACGTAAATGCACCCCACGGTTCGTTAATCGTGGAAGTCACTCCGGGACCCCAAAACAGTGAGTAATAGTCCATGAAACGGGCCCGAATCGGCCAAATCTGTTAGTGTTGATGACCGACACGTAAGCGCACCTTAGGGTTCAACAAGCATGGAAATCACTTCGGGACCCAAAACGGTGAGTATTTTTCCACAAAACGGGTCAGAATCGACAAAAACCACAAGTGTTGATGACCGGCACGTAAACGCACCCCAAGGTTGGTTAATCATGGAAATCACTCCGGGACCCCAAAACAGTGAGTAATAGTCAATGAAACGGGTCAGAATCGGCCAAATCTGTCAGTGTTGATGACCGACACGTAAATGCACCCCAGGGTTCGTTAATCGTGGAAGTCACTCCAGGACCCCAAAACAGTGAGTAATAGTCCACGAAACTGGCCAGAATTGGCCAGAACTACGAGTGTTAATGACAGACACCTAAGCGCACCTTGGGGTTCAACAAGCATGGAAATCACTTCGGCACCCCAAAACGGTGAGTAATTGTCCACGAAACGGGTCAGAATCGACAAAAACCGCGATTGTTAATGACCGATATGTAAATGCACCCCACGGTTCGTTAATCGTGGAAGTCACTCCGGGACCCCAAAACAGTGAGTAATAGTCCATGAAACGGGCCCGAATCGGCCAAATATGTCAGTGTTGATGACCGACACGTAAGCGCACCTTGGGGTTCAACAAGCATGGCAATCACTTCGGGACCCAAAACGGTGAGTATTTGTCCACAAAATGGGTCAGAATCGACAAAAACCACAAGTGTTGATGACCGGCACGTAAATGCATCCCAGGGTTCGTTAATCATGGAAGTCACTCCGGGACCCCAAAGCAGTTAGTAATAGTCCATGAAACGGGCCAAAATCAGTCAAAACTGCGAGTGTTGATGACCGACATGTAAGCGCACCTTGGGGTTCAACAACTATGTAAATCGCTTCGGGGCCACAAAGTGGTCAGTAATAGTCCATGAAACGGGTCAGAATCGGCTAAAACTACGAGTGTTGATGACCGACACGTATACGCACCCCAGGGTTCGTTAATCGTGGAAGTCACTCTGGGACGCCAAAACAGTGAGTAATGGTCCACGAAATCGGCCAGAATCGGCCAGAACTGTCAGTGTTAATGACAGACATGTAAGCGCACCTTGGGGTTCAACAAGCATGGAAATCACTTCGGCACCCCAAAACGGTGAGTAATTGTCCACGAAACGGGTCAGAATCGACAAAAACCGCGATTGTTAATGACCGATATGTAAATGCACCCCACGGTTCGTTAATCGTGGAAGTCACTCCGGGACCCCAAAACAGTGAGTAATAGTCCATGAAACGGGCCCGAATCGGCCAAATCTGTCAGTGTTGATGACCGACACGTAAGCGCACCTTGGGGTTCAACAAGCATGGCAATCACTTCGGGACCCAAAACGGTGAGTATTTGTCCACAAAACGGGTCAGAATCGACAAAAACCACAAGTGTTGATGACCGGCACGTAAATGCATCCCAGGGTTCGTTAATCATGGAAGTCACTCCGGGACCCCAAAGCAGTTAGTAATAGTCCATGAAACGGGCCAAAATCAGTCAAAACAGCGAGTGTTGATGACCGACATGTAAGCGCACCTTGGGGTTCAACAACTATGTAAATCGCTTCGGGGCCACAAAATGGTCAGTAATAGTCCATGAAACGGGTCAGAATCGGCTAAAACTACGAGTGTTGATGACCGACACGTATACGCACCCCAGGGTTCGTTTATCGTGGAAGTCACTCCGGGACGCCAAAACAGTGAGTAATGGTCCACGAAATCGGCCAGAATCGGCCAGAACTGTCAGTGTTAATGACAGACATGTAAGCGCACCTTGGGGTTCAACAAGCATGGAAATCACTTCGGGACCCCAAAACGGTGAGTAATAGTCCACGAAACGGGTCAGAATTGACAAATACCGCGATTGTTGATGACCGACACGTAAATGCACCCCAGGGTTCATTAATCGTGGAAGTCACTCCGGGACCCCAAAACAGTGAGTAATAGTCCATGAAACGGGTTAGAATAGACAAAAACCACAAGTGTTGATGACCGACACGTAAACGCACCGGAGGGTTCGTTAATCATGGAAATCACCCCGGGACCCCAAAACAGTGAGTAATAGTCCATGAAATGGGTCAGAATCGGCCAAAACTATGAGTGTTGATGACCGACACGTAAATGCACCCCAGGGTTCGTTAATCGTGGAAGTCACTCCGGGACCCCAAAACAGTGAGTAATAGTCCATGAAACGGGCCAGAATCGGCCAAATCTGTCAGTGTTGATGACCGACACGTAAGCGCACCTTAGGGTTCAACAAGCATGGAAATCACTTCAGGACCGAAAACAGTGAGTATTTGTCCACAAAACGGGTCAGAATCGACAAAAACCACAAGTGTTGATGACCGGCACGTAAACGCACCCCAAGGTTGGTTAATCATGGAAATCACTCCGGGACCCCCAAACAGTGAGTAATAGTCCATGAAACGGGTCAGAATCGGCCAAATCTGTCAGTGTTGATGACCGACACGTAAATGCACCCCAGGGTTCGCTAATCGTGGAAGTGACTCCGGGACCCCAAAACAGTGAGTAATAGTCCATGAAACGGGCCAGAATCGGCCAGAACTGCGAGTGTTAATGACAGACACCTAAGCGCACCTTGGGGTTCAACAAGCATGGAAATCACTTCGGCACCCCAAAACGGTGAGTAATTGTCCACGAAACGGGTCAGAATCGACAAAAACCGCGATTGTTAATGACCGATATGTAAATGCACCCCACGGTTCGTTAATCGTGGAAGTCACTCCGGGACCCCAAAACAGTGAGTAATAGTCCATGAAACGGGCCCAAATCGGCCAAATATGTCAGTGTTGATGACCGACACGTAAGCGCACCTTGGGGTTCAGCAAGCATGGCAATCACTTCGCGACCCAAAACGGTGAGTATTTGTCCACAAAACGGGTCAGAATCGACAAAAACCACAAGTGTTGATGACCGGCACGTAAATGCATCCCAAGGTTCGTTAATCATGGAAGTCACTCCGGGACCCCAAAGCAGTTAGTAATAGTCCATGAAACGGGCCAAAATAAGTCAAAACAGCGAGTGTTGATGACCGACATGTAAGCGCACCTTGGCGTTCAACAACTATGTAAATCGGCTCGGGGCCACAAAATGGTCAGTAATAGTCCATGAAACGGGTCAGAATCGGCTAAAACTACGAGTGTTGATGACCGACACGTATACGCACCCCAGGGTTCGTTAATCGTGGAAGTCACTCCGGGACGCCAAAACAGTGAGTAATGGTCCACGAAATCGGCCAGAATCGGCCAGAACTGTCAGTCTTAATGACAGACATGTAAGCGCACCTTGGGGTTCAACAAGCATGGAAATCACTTCGGGACCCCAAAACGGTGAGTAATAGTCCACGAAACGGGTCAGAATTGACAAATACCGCGATTGTTGATGACCGACACGTAAATGCACCCCAGGGTTCGTTAATCGTGGAAGTCACTCCGGGACCCCAAAACAGTGAGTAATAGTCCATGAAACGGGCCAGAATCGGCCAAATCTGTCAGTGTTGATGACCGACACGTAAGCGCACCTTAGGGTTCAACAAGCATGGAAATCACTTCAGGACCCAAAACAGTGAGTATTTGTCCACAAAACGGGTCAGAATCGACAAAAACCACAAGTGTTGATGACCGGCACGTAAACGCACCCCAAGGTTGGTTAATCATGGAAATCACTCCGGGACCCCCAAACAGTGAGTAATAGTCCATGAAACGGGTCAGAATCGGCCAAATCTGTCAGTGTTGATGACCGACACGTAAATGCACCCCAGGGTTCGTTAATCGTGGAAGTGACTCCGGGACCCCAAAACAGTGAGTAATAGTCCATGAAACGGGCCAGAATCGGCCAGAACTGCGAGTGTTAATGACAGACACCTAAGCGCACCTTGGGGTTCAACAAGCATGGAAATCACTTCGGCACCCCAAAACGGTGAGTAATTGTCCACGAAACGGGTCAGAATCGACAAAAACCGCGATTGTTAATGACCGATATGTAAATGCACCCCACGGTTCGTTAATCGTGGAAGTCACTCCGGGACCCCAAAACAGTGAGTAATAGTCCATGAAACGGGCCCGAATCGGCCAAATATGTCAGTGTTGATGACCGACACGTAAGCGCACCTTGGGGTTCAGCAAGCATGGCAATCACTTCGCGACCCAAAACGGTGAGTATTTGTCCACAAAACGGGTCAGAATCGACAAAAACCACAAGTGTTGATGACCGGCACGTAAATGCATCCCAAGGTTCGTTAATCATGGAAGTCACTCCGGGACCCCAAAGCAGTTAGTAATAGTCCATGAAACGGGCCAAAATCAGTCAAAACAGCGAGTGTTGATGACCGACATGTAAGCGCACCTTGGGGTTCAACAACTATGTAAATCGCTTCGGGGCCACAAAATGGTCAGTAATAGTCCATGAAACGGGTCATAATCGGCTAAAACTACGAGTGTTGATGACCGACACGTATACGCACCCCAGGGTTCGTTAATCGTGGAAGTCACTCCGGGACGCCAAAACAGTGAGTAATGGTCCACGAAATCGGCCAGAATCGGCCAGAACTGTCAGTCTTAATGACAGACATGTAAGCGCACCTTGGGGTTCAACAAGCATGGAAATCACTTCGGGACCCCAAAACGGTGAGTAATAGTCCACGAAACGGGTCAGAATTGACAAATACCGCGATTGTTGATGACCGACACGTAAATGCACCCCAGGGTTCGTTAATCGTGGAAGTGACTCCGGGACCCCAAAACAGTGAGTAATAGTCCATGAAACGGGCCAGAATCGGCCAGAACTGCGAGTGTTAATGACAGACACCTAAGCGCACCTTGGGGTTCAACAAGCATGGAAATCACTTCGGCACCCCAAAACGGTGAGTAATTGTCCACGAAACGGGTCAGAATCGACAAAAACCGCGATTGTTAATGACCGATATGTAAATGCACCCCACGGTTCGTTAATCGTGGAAGTCACTCCGGGACCCCAAAACAGTGAGTAATAGTCCATGAAACGGGCCCGAATCGGCCAAATATGTCAGTGTTGATGACCGACACGTAAGCACACCTTGGGGTTCAACAAGCATGGCAATCACTTCGCGACCCAAAACGGTGAGTATTTGTCCACAAAACGGGTCAGAATCGACAAAAACCACAAGTGTTGATGACCGGCACGTAAATGCATCCCAGGGTTCGTTAATCATGGAAGTCACTCCGGGACCCCAAAGCAGTTAGTAATAGTCCATGAAACGGGCCAAAATCAGTCAAAACAGCGAGTGTTGATGACCGACATGTAAGCGCACCTTGGGGTTCAACAACTATGTAAATCGCTTCGGGGCCACAAAATGGTCAGTAATAGTCCATGAAACGGGTCAGAATCGGCTAAAACTACGAGTGTTGATGACCGACACGTATACGCACCCCAGAGTTCGTTAATCGTGGAAGTCACTCCGGGACGCCAAAACAGTGAGTAATGGTCCACGAAATCGGCCAGAATCGGCCAGAACTGTCAGTGTTAATGACAGACATGTAAGCGCACCTTGGGGTTCAACAAGCATGGAAATCACTTCGGGACCCCAAAACGGTGAGTAATAGTCCACGAAACGGGTCAGAATTGACAAATACCGCGATTGTTGATGACCGACACGTAAATGCACCCCAGGGTTCGTTAATCGTGGAAGTCACTCCAGGACCCCAAAACAGTGAGTAATAGTCCATGAAACGGGTCAGAATCGACAAAAACCACAAGTGTTGATGACCGACACGTAAACGCACCCGAGGGTTCGTTAATCATGGAAATCACCCCGGGACCCCAAAACAGTGAGTAATAGTCCATGAAACGGGTCAGAATCGGCCAAAACTATGAGTGTTGATGACCGACACGTAAATGCACCCCAGGGTTCGTTAATCGTGGAAGTCACTCCGGGACCCCAAAACAGTGAGTAATAGTCCATGAAACGGGCCAGAATCGGCCAGAACTACGAGTGTTAATGACAGACACGTAAGCGCACCTTGGGGTTCAACAAGCAAGGAAATCACTTCGGCACCCCAAAACGGTGAGTAATTGTCCACGAAAAGGGTCAGAATTGACAAAAACCGCGATTGTTGATGACCGATACGTAAATGCACCCCACGGTTCGTTAATCGTGGAAGTCACTCCGGGACCCCAAAACAGTGAGTAATAGTCCATGAAACGGGTCAGAATAGACAAAAACCACAAGTGTTGATGACCGACACGTAAATGCACCCGAGGGTTCGTTAATCATGGAAATCACCCCGGGACCCCAAAACAGTGAGTAATAGTACATGAAACGGGTCAGAATCGGCCAAAACTATGAGTGTTGATGACCGACACGTAAATGCACCCCAGGGTTCGTTAATCGTGGAAGTCATTCCGGGACCCCAAAACAGTGAGTAATAGTCCATGAAACGGGCCAGAATCGGCCAAATCTGTCAGTGTTGATGACCGACACGTAAGCGCACCTTAGGGTTCAACAAGCATGGAAATCACTTCGGGACCCAAAACAGTGAGTATTTGTCCACAAAACGGGTCAGAATCGACAAAAACCACAAGTGTTGATGACCGGCACGTAAACGTACCCCAAGGTTGGTTAATCATGGAAATCACTCCGGGACCCCAAAACAGTGAGTAATAGTCCATGAAACGGGTCAGAATCGGCCAAATCTGTCAGTGTTGATGACCGACACGTAAATGCACCCCAGGGTTCGTTAATCGTGGAAGTCACTCCGGGACCCCAAAACAGTGAGTAATAGTCCATGAAACGGGTCAGAATAGACAAAAACCACAAGTGTTGATGACCGACACGTAAACGCACCCGAGGGTTCGTTAATCATGGAAATCACCCCGGGACCCCAAAACAGTGAGTAATAGTCCATGAAACGGGTCAGAATCGGCCAAAACTATGAGTGTTGATGACCGACACGTAAATGCACCCCAGGGTTCGTTAATCGTGGAAGTGACTCCGGGACCCCAAAACAGTGAGTAATAGTCCATGAAACGGGCCAGAATCGGCCAGAACTGCGAGTGTTAATGACAGACACCTAAGCGCACCTTGGGGTTCAACAAGCATGGAAATCACTTCGGCACCCCAAAACGGTGAGTAATTGTCCACGAAACGGGTCAGAATCGACAAAAACCGCGATTGTTAATGACCGATATGTAAATGCACCCCACGGTTCGTTAATCGTGGAAGTCACTCCGGGACCCCAAAACAGTGAGTAATAGTCCATGAAACGGGGCCGAATCGGCCAAATATGTCAGTGTTGATGACCGACACGTAAGCGCACCTTGGGGTTCAACAAGCATGGCAATCACTTCGCGACCCAAAACGGTGAGTATTTGTCCACAAAACGGGTCAGAATCGACAAAAACCACAAGTGTTGATGACCGGCACGTAAATGCATCCCAGGGTTCGTTAATCATGGAAGTCACTCCGGGACCCCAAAGCAGTTAGTAATAGTCCATGAAACGGGCCAAAATCAGTCAAAACAGCGAGTGTTGATGACCGACATGTAAGCGCACCTTGGGGTTCAACAACTATGTAAATCGCTTCGGGGCCACAAAATGGTCAGTAATAGTCCATGAAACGGGTCAGAATCGGCTAAAACTACGAGTGTTGATGACCGACACGTATACGCACCCCAGGGTTCGTTAATCGTGGAAGTCACTCCGGGACGCCAAAACAGTGAGTAATGGTCCACGAAATCGGCCAGAATCGGCCAGAACTGTCAGTGTTAATGACAGACATGTAAGCGCACCTTGGGGTTCAACAAGCATGGAAATCACTTCGGGACCCCAAAACGGTGAGTAATAGTCCACGAAACGGGTCAGAATTGACAAATACCGCGATTGTTGATGACCGACACGTAAATGCACCCCAGGGTTCGTTAATCGTGGAAGTCACTCCGGGACCCCAAAACAGTGAGTAATAGTCCATGAAACGGGTCAGAATCGACAAAAACCACAAGTGTTGATGACCGACACGTAAACGCACCCGAGGGTTCGTTAATCATGGAAATCACCCCGGGACCCCAAAACAGTGAGTAATAGTCCATGAAACGGGTCAGAATCGGCCAAAACTATGAGTGTTGATGACCGACACGTAAATGCACCCCAGGGTTCGTTAATCGTGGAAGTCACTCCGGGACCCCAAAACAGTGAGTAATAGTCCATGAAACGGGCCAGAATCGGCCAGAACTACGAGTGTTAATGACAGACACGTAAGCGCACCTTGGGGTTCAACAAGCAAGGAAATCACTTCGGCACCCCAAAACGGTGAGTAATTGTCCACGAAATGGGTCAGAATTGACAAAAACCGCGATTGTTGATGACCGATACGTAAATGCACCCCACGGTTCGTTAATCGTGGAAGTCACTCCGGGACCCCAAAACAGTGAGTAATAGTCCATGAAACGGGGCCGAATCGGCCAAATATGTCAGTGTTGATGACCGACACGTAAGCGCACCTTGGGGTTCAACAAGCATGGCAATCACTTCGCGACCCAAAACGGTGAGTATTTGTCCACAAAACGGGTCAGAATCGACAAAAACCACAAGTGTTGATGACCGGCACGTAAATGCATCCCAGGGTTCGTTAATCATGGAAGTCACTCCGGGACCCCAAAGCAGTTAGTAATAGTCCATGAAACGGGCCAAAATCAGTCAAAACAGCGAGTGTTGATGACCGACATGTAAGCGCACCTTGGGGTTCAACAACTATGTAAATCGCTTCGGGGCCACAAAATGGTCAGTAATAGTCCATGAAACGGGTCAGAATCGGCTAAAACTACGAGTGTTGATGACCGACACGTATACGCACCCCAGGGTTCGTTAATCGTGGAAGTCACTCCGGGACGCCAAAACAGTGAGTAATGGTCCACGAAATCGGCCAGAATCGGCCAGAACTGTCAGTGTTAATGACAGACATGTAAGCGCACCTTGGGGTTCAACAAGCATGGAAATCACTTCGGGACCCCAAAACGGTGAGTAATAGTCCACGAAACGGGTCAGAATTGACAAATACCGCGATTGTTGATGACCGACACGTAAATGCACCCCAGGGTTCGTTAATCGTGGAAGTCACTCCGGGACCCCAAAACAGTGAGTAATAGTCCATGAAACGGGTCAGAATCGACAAAAACCACAAGTGTTGATGACCGACACGTAAACGCACCCGAGGGTTCGTTAATCATGGAAATCACCCCGGGACCCCAAAACAGTGAGTAATAGTCCATGAAACGGGTCAGAATCGGCCAAAACTATGAGTGTTGATGACCGACACGTAAATGCACCCCAGGGTTCGTTAATCGTGGAAGTCACTCCGGGACCCCAAAACAGTGAGTAATAGTCCATGAAACGGGCCAGAATCGGCCAGAACTACGAGTGTTAATGACAGACACGTAAGCGCACCTTGGGGTTCAACAAGCAAGGAAATCACTTCGGCACCCCAAAACGGTGAGTAATTGTCCACGAAATGGGTCAGAATTGACAAAAACCGCGATTGTTGATGACCGATACGTAAATGCACCCCACGGTTCGTTAATCGTGGAAGTCACTCCGGGACCCCAAAACAGTGAGTAATAGTCCATGAAACGGGTCAGAATAGACAAAAACCACAAGTGTTGATGACCGACGCGTAAATGCACCCGAGGGTTCGTTAATCATGGAAATCACCCCGGGACCCCAAAACAGTGAGTAATAGTCCATGAAACGGGTCAGAATCGGCCAAAACTATGAGTGTTGATGACCGACACGTAAATGCACCCCAGGGTTCGTTAATCGTGGAAGTCACTCCGGGACCCCAAAACAGTGAGTAATAGTCCATGAAACGGGCCAGAATCGGCCAAATCTGTCAGTGTTGATGACCGACACGTAAGCGCACCTTAGGGTTCAACAAGCATGGAAATCACTTCGGGACCCAAAACAGTGAGTATTTGTCCACAAAACGGGTCAGAATCGACAAAAACCACAAGTGTTGATGACTGGCACGTAAACGCACCCCAAGGTTGGTTAATCATGGAAATCACTCCGGGACCCCAAAACAGTGAGTAATAGTCCATGAAACGGGTCAGAATCGGCCAAATCTGTCAGTGTTGATGACCGACACGTAAATGCACCCCAGGGTTCGTTAATCGTGGAAGTCACTCCGGGACCCCAAAACAGTGAGTAATAGTCCATGAAACGGGTCAGAATAGACAAAAACCACAAGTGTTGATGACCGACACGTAAACGCACCCGAGGGTTCGTTAATCATGGAAATCACCCCGGGACCCCAAAACAGTGAGTAATAGTCCATGAAACGGGTCAGAATCGGCCAAAACTATGAGTGTTGATGACCGACACGTAAATGCACCCCAGGGTTCGTTAATCGTGGAAGTCACTCCGGGACCCCAAAACAGTGAGTAATAGTCCATGAAACGGGCCAGAATCGGCCAGAACTGCGAGTGTTAATGACAGACACCTAAGCGCACCTTGGGGTTCAACAAGCATGGAAATCACTTCGGCACCCCAAAACGGTGAGTAATTGTCCACGAAACGGGTCAGAATCGACAAAAACCACGATTGTTAATGACCGATATGTAAATGCACCCCACGGTTCGTTAATCGTGGAAGTCACTCCGGGACCGCAAAACAGTGAGTAATAGTCCATGAAACGGGCCCGAATCGGCCAAATATGTCAGTGTTGATGACCGACACGTAAGCGCACCTTGGGATTCAACAAGCATGGCAATCACTTCGGGACCCAAAACGGTGAGTATTTGTCCACAAAACGGGTCAGAATTGACAAAAACCACAAGTGTTGATGACCGGCACGTAAATGTATCCCAGGGTTCGTTAATCATGGAAGTCACTCCGGGACCCCAAAGCAGTTAGTAATAGTCCACGAAACGGGCCAAAATCAGTCAAAACAGCGAGTGTTGATGACCGACATGTAAGCGCACCTTGGGGTTCAACAACTATGTAAATCGCTTCGGGGCCACAAAATGGTCAGTAATAGTCCATGAAACGGGTCAGAATCGGCTAAAACTACGAGTGTTGATGACCGACACGTATACGCACCCCAGGGTTCGTTAATCGTGGAAGTCACTCCGGGACGCCAAAACAGTGAGTAATGGTCCACAAAATCGGCCAGAATCGGCCAGAACTGTCAGTGTTAATGACAGACATGTAAGCGCACCTTGGGGTTCAACAAGCATGGAAATCACTTCGGGACCCCAAAACGGTGAGTAATAGTCCACGAAACGGGTCAGAATTGACAAATACCGCGATTGTTGATGACCGACACGTAAATGCACCCCAGGGTTCGTTAATCGTGGAAGTCACTCCGGGACCCCAAAACAGTGAGTAATAGTCCATGAAACGGGTCAGAATAGACAAAAACCACAAGTGTTGATGACCGACACGTAAACGCACCCGAGGGTTCGTTAATCATGGAAATCACCCCGGGACCCCAAAACAGTGAGTAATAGTCCATGAAACGGGTCAGAATCGGCCAAAACTATGAGTGTTGATGACCGACACGTAAATGCACCCCAGGGTTCGTTAATCGTGGAAGTCACTCCGGGACCCCAAAACAGTGAGTAATAGTCCATGAAACGGGCCAGAATCGGCCAGAACTGCGAGTGTTAATGACAGACACCTAAGCGCACCTTGGGGTTCAACAAGCATGGAAATCACTTCGGCACCCCAAAACGGTGAGTAATTGTCCACGAAACGGGTCAGAATCGACAAAAACCACGATTGTTAATGACCGATATGTAAATGCACCCCACGGTTCGTTAATCGTGGAAGTCACTCCGGGACCGCAAAACAGTGAGTAATAGTCCATGAAACGGGCCCGAATCGGCCAAATATGTCAGTGTTGATGACCGACACGTAAGCGCACCTTGGGATTCAACAAGCATGGCAATCACTTCGGGACCCAAAACGGTGAGTATTTGTCCACAAAACGGGTCAGAATTGACAAAAACCACAAGTGTTGATGACCGGCACGTAAATGTATCCCAGGGTTCGTTAATCATGGAAGTCACTCCGGGACCCCAAAGCAGTTAGTAATAGTCCACGAAACGGGCCAAAATCAGTCAAAACAGCGAGTGTTGATGACCGACATGTAAGCGCACCTTGGGGTTCAACAACTATGTAAATCGCTTCGGGGCCACAAAATGGTCAGTAATAGTCCATGAAACGGGTCAGAATCGGCTAAAACTACGAGTGTTGATGACCGACACGTATACGCACCCCAGGGTTCGTTAATCGTGGAAGTCACTCCGGGACGCCAAAACAGTGAGTAATGGTCCACAAAATCGGCCAGAATCGGCCAGAACTGTCAGTGTTAATGACAGACATGTAAGCGCACCTTGGGGTTCAACAAGCATGGAAATCACTTCGGGACCCCAAAACGGTGAGTAATAGTCCACGAAACGGGTCAGAATTGACAAATACCGCGATTGTTGATGACCGACACGTAAATGCACCCCAGGGTTCGTTAATCGTGGAAGTCACTCCGGGACCCCAAAACAGTGAGTAATAGTCCATGAAACGGGTCAGAATAGACAAAAACCACAAGTGTTGATGACCGACACGTAAACGCACCCGAGGGTTCGTTAATCATGGAAATCACCCCGGGACCCCAAAACAGTGAGTAATAGTCCATGAAACGGGTCAGAATCGGCCAAAACTATGAGTGTTGATGACCGACACGTAAATGCACCCCAGGGTTCGTTAATCGTGGAAGTCACTCCGGGACCCCAAAACAGTGAGTAATAGTCCATGAAACGGGCCAGAATCGGCCAGAACTGCGAGTGTTAATGACAGACACCTAAGCGCACCTTGGGGTTCAACAAGCATGGAAATCACTTCGGCACCCCAAAACGGTGAGTAATTGTCCACGAAACGGGTCAGAATCGACAAAAACCACGATTGTTAATGACCGATATGTAAATGCACCCCACGGTTCGTTAATCGTGGAAGTCACTCCGGGACCGCAAAACAGTGAGTAATAGTCCATGAAACGGGCCCGAATCGGCCAAATATGTCAGTGTTGATGACCGACACGTAAGCGCACCTTGGGATTCAACAAGCATGGCAATCACTTCGGGACCCAAAACGGTGAGTATTTGTCCACAAAACGGGTCAGAATTGACAAAAACCACAAGTGTTGATGACCGGCACGTAAATGCATCCCAGGGTTCGTTAATCATGGAAGTCACTCCGGGACCCCAAAGCAGTTAGTAATAGTCCACGAAACGGGCCAAAATCAGTCAAAACAGCGAGTGTTGATGACCGACATGTAAGCGCACCTTGGGGTTCAACAACTATGTAAATCGCTTCGGGGCCACAAAATGGTCAGTAATAGTCCATGAAACGGGTCAGAATCGGCTAAAACTACGAGTGTTGATGACCGACACGTATACGCACCCCAGGGTTCGTTAATCGTGGAAGTCACTCCGGGACGCCAAAACAGTGAGTAATGGTCCACAAAATCGGCCAGAATCGGCCAGAACTGTCAGTGTTAATGACAGACATGTAAGCGCACCTTGGGGTTCAACAAGCATGGAAATCACTTCGGGACCCCAAAACGGTGAGTAATAGTCCACGAAACGGGTCAGAATTGACAAATACCGCGATTGTTGATGACCGACACGTAAATGCACCCCAGGGTTCGTTAATCGTGGAAGTCACTCCGGGACCCCAAAACAGTGAGTAATAGTCCAGAAACGGGTCAGAATCGACAAAAACCACAAGTGTTGATGACCGACACGTAAATGCACCCGAGGGTTCGTTAATCATGGAAATCACCCCGGGACCCCAAAACAGTGAGTAATAGTCCATGAAACGGGTCAGAATCGGCCAAAACTATGAGTGTTGATGACCGACACGTAAATGCACCCCAGGGTTCGTTAATCGTGGAAGTCACTCCGGGACCCCAAAACAGTGAGTAATAGTCCATGAAACGGGCCAGAATCGGCCAGAACTGCGAGTGTTAATGACAGACACCTAAGCGCACCTTGGGGTTCAACAAGCATGGAAATCACTTCGGCACCCCAAAACGGTGAGTAATTATCCACGAAACGGGTCAGAATCGACAAAAACCGCGATTGTTAATGACCGATATGTAAATGCACCCCACGGTTCGTTAATCGTGGAAGTCACTCCGGGACCCCAAAACAGTGAGTAATAGTCCATGAAACGGGCCCGAATCGGCCAAATATGTCAGTGTTGATGACCGACACGTAAGTGCACCTTGGGGTTCAACAAGCATGGCAATCACTTCGGGACCCAAAACGGTGAGTATTTGTCCACAAAACGGGTCAGAATCGACAAAAACCACAAGTGTTGATGACCGGCACGTAAATGCATCCCAGGATTCGTTAATCATGGAAGTCACTCCGGGACCCCAAAGCAGTTAGTAATAGTCCATGAAACGGGCCAAAATCAGTCAAAACAGCGAGTGTTGATGACCGACATGTAAGCGCACCTTGGGGTTCAACAACTATGTAAATCGCTTCGGGGCCACAAAATGGTCAGTAATAGTCCATGAAACGGGTCAGAATCGGCTAAAACTACGAGTGTTGATGACCGACACGTATACGCACCCCAGGGTTCGTTAATCGTGGAAGTCACTCCGGGACGCCAAAACAGTGAGTAATGGTCCACGAAATCGGCCAGAATCGGCCAGAACTGTCAGTGTTAATGACAGACATGTAAGCGCACCTTGGGGTTCAACAAGCATGGAAATCACTTCGGGACCCCAAAACGGTGAGTAATAGTCCACGAAACGGGTCAGAATTGACAAATACCGCGATTGTTGATGACCGACACGTAAATGCACCCCAGGGATCGTTAATCGTGGAAGTCACTCCGGGACCCCAAAACAGTGAGTAATAGTCCATGAAACGGGCCAGAATCGGCCAAATCTGTCAGTGTTGATGACCGACACGTAAGCGCACCTTAGGGTTCAACAAGCATGGAAATCACTTCGGGACCCAAAACAGTGAGTATTTGTCCACAAAACGGGTCAGAATCGACAAAAACCACAAGTGTTGATGACCGGCACGTAAACGCACCCCAAGGTTGGTTAATCATGGAAATCACTCCGGGACCCCAAAACAGTGAGTAATAGTCCATGAAACGGGTCAGAATCGGCCAAATCTGTCAGTGTTGATGACCGACACGTAAATGCACCCCAGGGTTCGTTAATCGTGGAAGTGACTCCGGGACCCCAAAACAGTGAGTAATAGTCCATGAAACGGGTCAGAATAGACAAAAACCACAAGTGTTGATGACCGACACGTAAACGCACCCGAGGGTTCGTTAATCATGGAAATCACCCCGGGACCCCAAAACAGTGAGTAATAGTCCATGAAACGGGTCAGAATCGGCCAAAACTATGAGTGTTGATGACCGACACGTAAATGCACCCCAGGGTTCGTTAATCGTGGAAGTCACTCCGGGACCCCAAAACAGTGAGTAATAGTCCATGAAACGGGCCAGAATCGGCCAGAACTGCGAGTGTTAATGACAGACACCTAAGCGCACCTTGGGGTTCAACAAGCATGGAAATCACTTCGGCACCCCAAAACGGTGAGTAATTGTCCACGAAACGGGTCAGAATCGACAAAAACCACGATTGTTAATGACCGATATGTAAATGCACCCCACGGTTCGTTAATCGTGGAAGTCACTCCGGGACCGCAAAACAGTGAGTAATAGTCCATGAAACGGGCCCGAATCGGCCAAATATGTCAGTGTTGATGACCGACACGTAAGCGCACCTTGGGATTCAACAAGCATGGCAATCACTTCGGGACCCAAAACGGTGAGTATTTGTCCACAAAACGGGTCAGAATTGACAAAAACCACAAGTGTTGATGACCGGCACGTAAATGCATCCCAGGGTTCGTTAATCATGGAAGTCACTCCGGGACCCCAAAGCAGTTAGTAATAGTCCACGAAACGGGCCAAAATCAGTCAAAACAGCGAGTGTTGATGACCGACATGTAAGCGCACCTTGGGGTTCAACAACTATGTAAATCGCTTCGGGGCCACAAAATGGTCAGTAATAGTCCATGAAACGGGTCAGAATCGGCTAAAACTACGAGTGTTGATGACCGACACGTATACGCACCCCAGGGTTCGTTAATCGTGGAAGTCACTCCGGGACGCCAAAACAGTGAGTAATGGTCCACAAAATCGGCCAGAATCGGCCAGAACTGTCAGTGTTAATGACAGACATGTAAGCGCACCTTGGGGTTCAACAAGCATGGAAATCACTTCGGGACCCCAAAACGGTGAGTAATAGTCCACGAAACGGGTCAGAATTGACAAATACCGCGATTGTTGATGACCGACACGTAAATGCACCCCAGGGTTCGTTAATCGTGGAAGTCACTCCGGGACCCCAAAACAGTGAGTAATAGTCCAGAAACGGGTCAGAATCGACAAAAACCACAAGTGTTGATGACCGACACGTAAATGCACCCGAGGGTTCGTTAATCATGGAAATCACCCCGGGACCCCAAAACAGTGAGTAATAGTCCATGAAACGGGTCAGAATCGGCCAAAACTATGAGTGTTGATGACCGACACGTAAATGCACCCCAGGGTTCGTTAATCGTGGAAGTCACTCCGGGACCCCAAAACAGTGAGTAATAGTCCATGAAACGGGCCAGAATCGGCCAGAACTGCGAGTGTTAATGACAGACACCTAAGCGCACCTTGGGGTTCAACAAGCATGGAAATCACTTCGGCACCCCAAAACGGTGAGTAATTATCCACGAAACGGGTCAGAATCGACAAAAACCGCGATTGTTAATGACCGATATGTAAATGCACCCCACGGTTCGTTAATCGTGGAAGTCACTCCGGGACCCCAAAACAGTGAGTAATAGTCCATGAAACGGGCCCGAATCGGCCAAATATGTCAGTGTTGATGACCGACACGTAAGTGCACCTTGGGGTTCAACAAGCATGGCAATCACTTCGGGACCCAAAACGGTGAGTATTTGTCCACAAAACGGGTCAGAATCGACAAAAACCACAAGTGTTGATGACCGGCACGTAAATGCATCCCAGGATTCGTTAATCATGGAAGTCACTCCGGGACCCCAAAGCAGTTAGTAATAGTCCATGAAACGGGCCAAAATCAGTCAAAACAGCGAGTGTTGATGACCGACATGTAAGCGCACCTTGGGGTTCAACAACTATGTAAATCGCTTCGGGGCCACAAAATGGTCAGTAATAGTCCATGAAACGGGTCAGAATCGGCTAAAACTACGAGTGTTGATGACCGACACGTATACGCACCCCAGGGTTCGTTAATCGTGGAAGTCACTCCGGGACGCCAAAACAGTGAGTAATGGTCCACGAAATCGGCCAGAATCGGCCAGAACTGTCAGTGTTAATGACAGACATGTAAGCGCACCTTGGGGTTCAACAAGCATGGAAATCACTTCGGGACCCCAAAACGGTGAGTAATAGTCCACGAAACGGGTCAGAATTGACAAATACCGCGATTGTTGATGACCGACACGTAAATGCACCCCAGGGATCGTTAATCGTGGAAGTCACTCCGGGACCCCAAAACAGTGAGTAATAGTCCATGAAACGGGCCAGAATCGGCCAAATCTGTCAGTGTTGATGACCGACACGTAAGCGCACCTTAGGGTTCAACAAGCATGGAAATCACTTCGGGACCCAAAACAGTGAGTATTTGTCCACAAAACGGGTCAGAATCGACAAAAACCACAAGTGTTGATGACCGGCACGTAAACGCACCCCAAGGTTGGTTAATCATGGAAATCACTCCGGGACCCCAAAACAGTGAGTAATAGTCCATGAAACGGGTCAGAATCGGCCAAATCTGTCAGTGTTGATGACCGACACGTAAATGCACCCCAGGGTTCGTTAATCGTGGAAGTGACTCCGGGACCCCAAAACAGTGAGTAATAGTCCATGAAACGGGCCAGAATCGGCCAGAACTGCGAGTGTTAATGACAGACACCTAAGCGCACCTTGGGGTTCAACAAGCATGGAAATCACTTCGGCACCCCAAAACGGTGAGTAATTGTCCATGAAACGGGTCAGAATCGACAAAAACCGCGATTGTTAATGACCGATATGTAAATGCACCCCACGGTTCGTTAATCGTGGAAGTCACTCCGGGACCCCAAAACAGTGAGTAATAGTCCATGAAACGGGCCAGAATCGGCCAGAACTGCGAGTGTTAATGACAGACACCTAAGCGCACCTTGGGGTTCAACAAGCATGGAAATCACTTCGGCACCCCAAAACGGTGAGTAATTATCCACGAAACGGGTCAGAATCGACAAAAACCGCGATTGTTAATGACCGATATGTAAATGCACCCCACGGTTCGTTAATCGTGGAAGTCACTCCGGGACCCCAAAACAGTGAGTAATAGTCCATGAAACGGGCCCGAATCGGCCAAATATGTCAGTGTTGATGACCGACACGTAAGTGCACCTTGGGGTTCAACAAGCATGGCAATCACTTCGGGACCCAAAACGGTGAGTATTTGTCCACAAAACGGGTCAGAATCGACAAAAACCACAAGTGTTGATGACCGGCACGTAAATGCATCCCAGGGTTCGTTAATCATGGAAGTCACTCCGGGACCCCAAAGCAGTTAGTAATAGTCCATGAAACGGGCCAAAATCAGTCAAAACAGCGAGTGTTGATGACCGACATGTAAGCGCACCTTGGGGTTCAACAACTATGTAAATCGCTTCGGGGCCACAAAATGGTCAGTAATAGTCCATGAAACGGGTCAGAATCGGCTAAAACTACGAGTGTTGATGACCGACACGTATACGCACCCCAGGGTTCGTTAATCGTGGAAGTCACTCCGGGACGCCAAAACAGTGAGTAATGGTCCACGAAATCGGCCAGAATCGGCCAGAACTGTCAGTGTTAATGACAGACATGTAAGCGCACCTTGGGGTTCAACAAGCATGGAAATCACTTCGGGACCCCAAAACGGTGAGTAATAGTCCACGAAACGGGTCAGAATTGACAAATACCGCGATTGTTGATGACCGACACGTAAATGCACCCCAGGGATCGTTAATCGTGGAAGTCACTCCGGGACCCCAAAACAGTGAGTAATAGTCCATGAAACGGGCCAGAATCGGCCAAATCTGTCAGTGTTGATGACCGACACGTAAGCGCACCTTAGGGTTCAACAAGCATGGAAATCACTTCGGGACCCAAAACAGTGAGTATTTGTCCACAAAACGGGTCAGAATCGACAAAAACCACAAGTGTTGATGACCGGCACGTAAACGCACCCCAAGGTTGGTTAATCATGGAAATCACTCCGGGACCCCAAAACAGTGAGTAATAGTCCATGAAACGGGTCAGAATCGGCCAAATCTGTCAGTGTTGATGACCGACACGTAAATGCACCCCAGGGTTCGTTAATCGTGGAAGTGACTCCGGGACCCCAAAACAGTGAGTAATAGTCCATGAAACGGGCCAGAATCGGCCAGAACTGCGAGTGTTAATGACAGACACCTAAGCGCACCTTGGGGTTCAACAAGCATGGAAATCACTTCGGCACCCCAAAACGGTGAGTAATTGTCCATGAAACGGGTCAGAATCGACAAAAACCGCGATTGTTAATGACCGATATGTAAATGCACCCCACGGTTCGTTAATCGTGGAAGTCACTCCGGGACCCCAAAACAGTGAGTAATAGTCCATGAAACGGGCCAGAATCGGCCAGAACTGCGAGTGTTAATGACAGACACCTAAGCGCACCTTGGGGTTCAACAAGCATGGAAATCACTTCGGTACCCCAAAACGGTGAGTAATTATCCACGAAACGGGTCAGAATCGACAAAAACCGCGATTGTTAATGACAGATATGTAAATGCACCCCACGGTTCGTTAATCGTGGAAGTCACTCCGGGACCCCAAAACAGTGAGTAATAGTCCATGAAACGGGCCCGAATCGGCCAAATATGTCAGTGTTGATGACCGACACGTAAGTGCACCTTGGGGTTCAACAAGCATGGCAATCACTTCGGGACCCAAAACGGTGAGTATTTGTCCACAAAACGGGTCAGAATCGACAAAAACCACAAGTGTTGATGACCGGCACGTAAATGCATCCCAGGGTTCGTTAATCATGGAAGTCACTCCGGGACCCCAAAGCAGTTAGTAATAGTCCATGAAACGGGCCAAAATCAGTCAAAACAGCGAGTGTTGATGACCGACATGTAAGCGCACCTTGGGGTTCAACAACTATGTAAATCGCTTCGGGGCCACAAAATGGTCAGTAATAGTCCATGAAACGGGTCAGAATCGGCTAAAACTACGAGTGTTGATGACCGACACGTATACGCACCCCAGGGTTCGTTAATCGTGGAAGTCACTCCGGGACGCCAAAACAGTGAGTAATGGTCCACGAAATCGGCCAGAATCGGCCAGAACTGTCAGTGTTAATGACAGACATGTAAGCGCACCTTGGGGTTCAACAAGCATGGAAATCACTTCGGGACCCCAAAACGGTGAGTAATAGTCCACGAAACGGGTCAGAATTGACAAATACCGCGATTGTTGATGACCGACACGTAAATGCACCCCAGGGATCGTTAATCGTGGAAGTCACTCCGGGACCCCAAAACAGTGAGTAATAGTCCATGAAACGGGCCAGAATCGGCCAAATCTGTCAGTGTTGATGACCGACACGTAAGCGCACCTTAGGGTTCAACAAGCATGGAAATCACTTCGGGACCCAAAACAGTGAGTATTTGTCCACAAAACGGGTCAGAATCGACAAAAACCACAAGTGTTGATGACCGGCACGTAAACGCACCCCAAGGTTGGTTAATCATGGAAATCACTCCGGGACCCCAAAACAGTGAGTAATAGTCCATGAAACGGGTCAGAATCGGCCAAATCTGTCAGTGTTGATGACCGACACGTAAATGCACCCCAGGGTTCGTTAATCGTGGAAGTGACTCCGGGACCCCAAAACAGTGAGTAATAGTCCATGAAACGGGCCAGAATCGGCCAGAACTGAGAGTGTTAATGACAGACACCTAAGCGCACCTTGGGGTTCAACAAGCATGGAAATCACTTCGGCACCCCAAAACGGTGAGTAATTGTCCATGAAACGGGTCAGAATCGACAAAAACCGCGATTGTTAATGACCGATATGTAAATGCACCCCACGGTTCGTTAATCGTGGAAGTCACTCCGGGACCCCAAAACAGTGAGTAATAGTCCATGAAACGGGCCAGAATCGGCCAGAACTGCGAGTGTTAATGACAGACACCTAAGCGCACCTTGGGGTTCAACAAGCATGGAAATCACTTCGGCACCCCAAAACGGTGAGTAATTATCCACGAAACGGGTCAGAATCGACAAAAACCGCGATTGTTAATGACCGATATGTAAATGCACCCCACGGTTCGTTAATCGTGGAAGTCACTCCGGGACCCCAAAACAGTGAGTAATAGTCCATGAAACGGGCCCGAATCGGCCAAATATGTCAGTGTTGATGACCGACACGTAAGTGCACCTTGGGGTTCAACAAGCATGGCAATCACTTTGGGACCCAAAACGGTGAGTATTTGTCCACAAAACGGGTCAGAATCGACAAAAACCACAAGTGTTGATGACCGGCACGTAAATGCATCCCAGGGTTCGTTAATCATGGAAGTCACTCCGGGACCCCAAAGCAGTTAGTAATAGTCCATGAAACGGGCCAAAATCAGTCAAAACAGCGAGTGTTGATGACCGACATGTAAGCGCACCTTGGGGTTCAACAACTATGTAAATCGCTTCGGGGCCACAAAATGGTCAGTAATAGTCCATGAAACGGGTCAGAATCGGCTAAAACTACGAGTGTTGATGACCGACACGTATACGCACCCCAGGGTTCGTTAATCGTGGAAGTCACTCCGGGACGCCAAAACAGTGAGTAATGGTCCACGAAATCGGCCAGAATCGGCCAGAACTGTCAGTGTTAATGACAGACATGTAAGCGCACCTTGGGGTTCAACAAGCATGGAAATCACTTCGGGACCCCAAAACGGTGAGTAATAGTCCACGAAACGGGTCAGAATTGACAAATACCGCGATTGTTGATGACCGACACGTAAATGCACCCCAGGGATCGTTAATCGTGGAAGTCACTCCGGGACCCCAAAACAGTGAGTAATAGTCCATGAAACGGGCCAGAATCGGCCAAATCTGTCAGTGTTGATGACCGACACGTAAGCGCACCTTAGGGTTCAACAAGCATGGAAATCACTTCGGGACCCAAAACAGTGAGTATTTGTCCACAAAACGGGTCAGAATCGACAAAAACCACAAGTGTTGATGACCGGCACGTAAACGCACCCCAAGGTTGGTTAATCATGGAAATCACTCCGGGACCCCAAAACAGTGAGTAATAGTCCATGAAACGGGTCAGAATCGGCCAAATCTGTCAGTGTTGATGACCGACACGTAAATGCACCCCAGGGTTCGTTAATCGTGGAAGTGACTCCGGGACCCCAAAACAGTGAGTAATAGTCCATGAAACGGGCCAGAATCGGCCAGAACTGAGAGTGTTAATGACAGACACCTAAGCGCACCTTGGGGTTCAACAAGCATGGAAATCACTTCGGCACCCCAAAACGGTGAGTAATTGTCCATGAAACGGGTCAGAATCGACAAAAACCGCGATTGTTAATGACCGATATGTAAATGCACCCCACGGTTCGTTAATCGTGGAAGTCACTCCGGGACCCCAAAACAGTGAGTAATAGTCCATGAAACGGGCCAGAATCGGCCAGAACTGCGAGTGTTAATGACAGACACCTAAGCGCACCTTGGGGTTCAACAAGCATGGAAATCACTTCGGCACCCCAAAACGGTGAGTAATTATCCACGAAACGGGTCAGAATCGACAAAAACCGCGATTGTTAATGACCGATATGTAAATGCACCCCACGGTTCGTTAATCGTGGAAGTCACTCCGGGACCCCAAAACAGTGAGTAATAGTCCATGAAACGGGCCCGAATCGGCCAAATATGTCAGTGTTGATGACCGACACGTAAGTGCACCTTGGGGTTCAACAAGCATGGCAATCACTTCGGGACCCAAAACGGTGAGTATTTGTCCACAAAACGGGTCAGAATCGACAAAAACCACAAGTGTTGATGACCGGCACGTAAATGCATCCCAGGGTTCGTTAATCATGGAAGTCACTCCGGGACCCCAAAGCAGTTAGTAATAGTCCATGAAACGGGCCAAAATCAGTCAAAACAGCGAGTGTTGATGACCGACATGTAAGCGCACCTTGGGGTTCAACAACTATGTAAATCGCTTCGGGGCCACAAAATGGTCAGTAATAGTCCATGAAACGGGTCAGAATCGGCTAAAACTACGAGTGTTGATGACCGACACGTATACGCACCCCAGGGTTCGTTAATCGTGGAAGTCACTCCGGGACGCCAAAACAGTGAGTAATGGTCCACGAAATCGGCCAGAATCGGCCAGAACTGTCAGTGTTAATGACAGACATGTAAGCGCACCTTGGGGTTCAACAAGCATGGAAATCACTTCGGGACCCCAAAACGGTGAGTAATAGTCCACGAAACGGGTCAGAATTGACAAATACCGCGATTGTTGATGACCGACACGTAAATGCACCCCAGGGATCGTTAATCATGGAAGTCACTCCGGGACCCCAAAATAGTGAGTAATAGTCCATGAAACGGGCCAGAATCGGCCAAATCTGTCAGTGTTGATGACCGACACGTAAGCGCACCTTAGGGTTCAACAAGCATGGAAATCACTTCGGGACCCAAAACAGTGAGTATTTGTCCACAAAACGGGTCAGAATCGACAAAAACCACAAGTGTTGATGACCGGCACGTAAACGCACCCCAAGGTTGGTTAATCATGGAAATCACTCCGGGACCCCAAAACAGTGAGTAATAGTCCATGAAACGGGTCAGAATCGGCCAAATCTGTCAGTGTTGATGACCGACACGTAAATGCACCCCAGGGTTCGTTAATCGTGGAAGTGACTCCGGGACCCCAAAACAGTGAGTAATAGTCCATGAAACGGGCCAGAATCGGCCAGAACTGCGAGTGTTAATGACAGACACCTAAGCGCACCTTGGGGTTCAACAAGCATGGAAATCACTTCGGCACCCCAAAACGGTGAGTAATTGTCCATGAAACGGGTCAGAATCGACAAAAACCGCGATTGTTAATGACCGATATGTAAATGCACCCCACGGTTCGTTAATCGTGGAAGTCACTCCGGGACCCCAAAACAGTGAGTAATAGTCCATGAAACGGGCCAGAATCGGCCAGAACTGCGAGTGTTAATGACAGACACCTAAGCGCACCTTGGGGTTCAACAAGCATGGAAATCACTTCGGCACCCCAAAACGGTGAGTAATTATCCACGAAACGGGTCAGAATCGACAAAAACCGCGATTGTTAATGACCGATATGTAAATGCACCCCACGGTTCGTTAATCGTGGAAGTCACTCCGGGACCCCAAAACAGTGAGTAATAGTCCATGAAACGGGCCCGAATCGGCCAAATATGTCAGTGTTGATGACCGACACGTAAGTGCACCTTGGGGTTCAACAAGCATGGCAATCACTTCGGGACCCAAAACGGTGAGTATTTGTCCACAAAACGGGTCAGAATCGACAAAAACCACAAGTGTTGATGACCGGCACGTAAATGCATCCCAGGGTTCGTTAATCATGGAAGTCACTCCGGGACCCCAAAGCAGTTAGTAATAGTCCATGAAACGGGCCAAAATCAGTCAAAACAGCGAGTGTTGATGACCGACATGTAAGCGCACCTTGGGGTTCAACAACTATGTAAATCGCTTCGGGGCCACAAAATGGTCAGTAATAGTCCATGAAACGGGTCAGAATCGGCTAAAACTACGAGTGTTGATGACCGACACGTATACGCACCCAGGGTTCGTTAATCGTGGAAGTCACTCCGGGACGCCAAAACAGTGAGTAATGGTCCACGAAATCGGCCAGAATCGGCCAGAACTGTCAGTGTTAATGACAGACATGTAAGCGCACCTTGGGGTTCAACAAGCATGGAAATCACTTCGGGACCCCAAAACGGTGAGTAATAGTCCACGAAACGGGTCAGAATTGACAAATACCGCGATTGTTGATGACCGACACGTAAATGCACCCCAGGGATCGTTAATCGTGGAAGTCACTCCGGGACCCCAAAACAGTGAGTAATAGTCCATGAAACGGGCCAGAATCGGCCAAATCTGTCAGTGTTGATGACCGACACGTAAGCGCACCTTAGGGTTCAACAAGCATGGAAATCACTTCGGGACCCAAAACAGTGAGTATTTGTCCACAAAACGGGTCAGAATCGACAAAAACCACAAGTGTTGATGACCGGCACGTAAACGCACCCCAAGGTTGGTTAATCATGGAAATCACTCCGGGACCCCAAAACAGTGAGTAATAGTCCATGAAACGGGTCAGAATCGGCCAAATCTGTCAGTGTTGATGACCGACACGTAAATGCACCCCAGGGTTCGTTAATCGTGGAAGTGACTCCGGGACCCCAAAACAGTGAGTAATAGTCCATGAAACGGGCCAGAATCGGCCAGAACTGCGAGTGTTAATGACAGACACCTAAGCGCACCTTGGGGTTCAACAAGCATGGAAATCACTTCGGCACCCCAAAACGGTGAGTAATTGTCCATGAAACGGGTCAGAATCGACAAAAACCGCGATTGTTAATGACCGATATGTAAATGCACCCCACGGTTCGTTAATCATGGAAGTCACTCCGGGACCCCAAAACAGTGAGTAATAGTCCATGAAACGGGCCAGAATCGGCCAGAACTGCGAGTGTTAATGACAGACACCTAAGCGCACCTTGGGGTTCAACAAGCATGGAAATCACTTCGGCACCCCAAAACGGTGAGTAATTATCCACGAAACGGGTCAGAATCGACAAAAACCGCGATTGTTAATGACCGATATGTAAATGCACCCCACGGTTCGTTAATCGTGGAAGTCACTCCGGGACCCCAAAACAGTGAGTAATAGTCCATGAAACGGGCCAGAATCGGCCAGAACTGCGAGTGTTAATGACAGACACCTAAGCGCACCTTGGGGTTCAACAAGCATGGAAATCACTTCGGCACCCCAAAACGGTGAGTAATTATCCACGAAACGGGTCAGAATCGACAAAAACCGCGATTGTTAATGACCGATATGTAAATGCACCCCACGGTTCGTTAATCGTGGAAGTCACTCCGGGACCCCAAAACAGTGAGTAATAGTCCATGAAACGGGCCCGAATCGGCCAAATATGTCAGTGTTGATGACCGACACGTAAGTGCACCTTGGGGTTCAACAAGCATGGCAATCACTTCGGGACCCAAAACGGTGAGTATTTGTCCACAAAACGGGTCAGAATCGACAAAAACCACAAGTGTTGATGACCGGCACGTAAATGCATCCCAGGGTTCGTTAATCATGGAAGTCACTCCGGGACCCCAAAGCAGTTAGTAATAGTCCATGAAACGGGCCAAAATCAGTCAAAACAGCGAGTGTTGATGACCGACATGTAAGCGCACCTTGGGGTTCAACAACTATGTAAATCGCTTCGGGGCCACAAAATGGTCAGTAATAGTCCATGAAACGGGTCAGAATCGGCTAAAACTACGAGTGTTGATGACCGACACGTATACGCACCCAGGGTTCGTTAATCGTGGAAGTCACTCCGGGACGCCAAAACAGTGAGTAATGGTCCACGAAATCGGCCAGAATCGGCCAGAACTGTCAGTGTTAATGACAGACATGTAAGCGCACCTTGGGGTTCAACAAGCATGGAAATCACTTCGGGACCCCAAAACGGTGAGTAATAGTCCACGAAACGGGTCAGAATTGACAAATACCGCGATTGTTGATGACCGACACGTAAATGCACCCCAGGGATCGTTAATCGTGGAAGTCACTCCGGGACCCCAAAACAGTGAGTAATAGTCCATGAAACGGGCCAGAATCGGCCAAATCTGTCAGTGTTGATGACCGACACGTAAGCGCACCTTAGGGTTCAACAAGCATGGAAATCACTTCGGGACCCAAAACAGTGAGTATTTGTCCACAAAACGGGTCAGAATCGACAAAAACCACAAGTGTTGATGACCGGCACGTAAACGCACCCCAAGGTTGGTTAATCATGGAAATCACTCCGGGACCCCAAAACAGTGAGTAATAGTCCATGAAACGGGTCAGAATCGGCCAAATCTGTCAGTGTTGATGACCGACACGTAAATGCACCCCAGGGTTCGTTAATCGTGGAAGTGACTCCGGGACCCCAAAACAGTGAGTAATAGTCCATGAAACGGGCCAGAATCGGCCAGAACTGCGAGTGTTAATGACAGACACCTAAGCGCACCTTGGGGTTCAACAAGCATGGAAATCACTTCGGCACCCCAAAACGGTGAGTAATTGTCCATGAAACGGGTCAGAATCGACAAAAACCGCGATTGTTAATGACCGATATGTAAATGCACCCCACGGTTCGTTAATCATGGAAGTCACTCCGGGACCCCAAAACAGTGAGTAATAGTCCATGAAACGGGCCAGAATCGGCCAGAACTGCGAGTGTTAATGACAGACACCTAAGCGCACCTTGGGGTTCAACAAGCATGGAAATCACTTCGGCACCCCAAAACGGTGAGTAATTATCCACGAAACGGGTCAGAATCGACAAAAACCGCGATTGTTAATGACCGATATGTAAATGCACCCCACGGTTCGTTAATCGTGGAAGTCACTCCGGGACCCCAAAACAGTGAGTAATAGTCCATGAAACGGGCCAGAATCGGCCAGAACTGCGAGTGTTAATGACAGACACCTAAGCGCACCTTGGGGTTCAACAAGCATGGAAATCACTTCGGCACCCCAAAACGGTGAGTAATTGTCCACGAAACGGGTCAGAATCGACAAAAACCGCGATTGTTAATGACCGATATGTAAATGCACCCCACGGTTCGTTAATCGTGGAAGTCACTCCGGGACCCCAAAACAGTGAGTAATAGTCCATGAAACGGGCCCGAATCGTCCAAATATGTCAGTGTTGATGACCGACATGTAAGCGCACCTTGGGGTTCAACAAGCATGGCAATCACTTCGGGACCCAAAACGGTGAGTATTTGTCCACAAAACGGGTCAGAATCAACAAAAACCACAAGTGTTGATGACCGGCACGTAAATGCATCCCAGGGTTTGTTAATCATGGAAGTCACTTCGGGACCCCAAAGCAGTTAGTAATAGTCCATGAAACGGGCCAAAATCAGTCAAAACAGTGAGTGTTGATGACCGACATGTAAGCGCACCTTGGGGTTCAACAACTATGTAAATCGCTTCGGGGCCACAAAATGGTCAGTAATAGACCATGAAACGGGTCAGAATCGGCTAAAACTACGAGTGTTGATAACCGACACGTATACGCACCCCAGGGTTCGTTAATCGTGGAAGTCACTCCGGGACGCCAAAACAGTGAGTAATGGTCCACGAAATCGGCCAGAATCGGCCAGAACTGTCAGTGTTAATGACAGACATGTAAGCGCACCTTGGGGTTCAACAAGCATGGAAATCACTTCGGGACCCCAAAACGGTGAGTAATAGTCCACGAAACGGGTCAGAATTGACAAATACCGTGATTGTTGATGACCGACACGTAAATGCACCCCAGGGTTCGTTAATCGTGGAAGTCACTACGGGACCCCAAAACAGTGAGTAATAGTCCATGAAACGGGTCAGAATCGACAAAAACCACAAGTGTTGATGACCGACACGTAAACGCACCCGAGGGTTCGTTAATAATGGAAATCACCCCGGGACCCCAAAACAGTGAGTAATAGTCCATGAAACGGGTCAGAATCGGCCAAAACTATGAGTGTTGATGACCGACACGTAAATGCACCCCAGGGTTCGTTAATCGTGGAAGTCACTCCGGGACCCCAAAACAGTGAGTAATAGTCCATGAAACGGGCCAGAATCGTCCAGAACTGCGTGTTAATGACAGACACGTAAGCGCACCTTGGGGTTCAACAAGCAGGGAAATCACTTCGGCACCCCAAAACGGTGAGTAATTGTCCACGAAATGGGTCAGAATTGACAAAAACCGCGATTGTTGATCACCGATACGTAAATGCACCCCACGGTTCGTTAATCGTGGAAGTCACTCCGGGACCCCAAAACAGTGAGTAATAGTCCATGAAACGGGCCCGAATCGGCCAAATCTGTCAGTGTTGATGACCGACACGTAAGCGCACCTTAGGGTTCAACAAGCATGGAAATCACTTCGGGACCCAAAACGGTGAGTATTTGTCCACAAAACGGGTCAGAATCGACAAAAACCACAAGTGTTGATGACCGGCACGTAAACGCACTCCAAGGTTTGTTAATCATGGAAATCACTCCTGGACCCCAAAACAGTGAGAAATAGTCCATGAAACGGGTCAGAATCGGCCAAAACTGCGAGTGTTGATGACCGACACGTAAATGCACCCCAGGGTTCGTTAATCATGGAAGTCTCTCCGGGACCCCAAAACAGTGAGTAATAGTCCATGAAACGGGCCCGAATCGGCCAAATCTGTCAGTGTTGATCACCGACACGTAAGCGCACCTTAGGTTTCAACAAGCATGGAAATCACTTTGGGACCCAAAACGGTGAGTATTTGTCCACAAAACGGGTCAGAATCGACAAAAACCACAAGTGTTGATGACCGGCACGTAAACGCACCCCAAGGTTCGTTAATCATGGAAATCACTCCGGGACCCCAAAACAGTGAGTAATAGTCCATGAAACGGGTCAGAATCGGCCAAAACTGCGAGTGTTGATGACCGACACGTAAATGCACCCCAGGGTTCGTTAATCATGGAAGTCTCTCCAGGACCCCAAAACAGTGAGTAATAGTCCACGAAACGGTTCAGAATCGACAAATACTGTCAGTGTTGATGACCGACACGTAAACGCACCTTGGGGTTCAACAAGCATGGAAATCACTTCGGCACCCCAAAACGGTGAGTAATAGTCTACGAAACGTGTCAGAATCGACAAAAACCGCGATTGTTGATGACCGACACGTAAATGCACCCCAGGGTTCGCTAATCGCGGAAGTCACTCCGGGACCCCAAAACAGTGAGTAATAGTGCACGAAACGGGTCAGAATTGACAAAAACCGCAAGTGTTGATGACCGGCACGTAAACGCACCCCAGGGTTCATTAATCATGGAAATCACTCCGGGGCCCCAAAACAGTGAATAATAGTCCATGAAACGGGCCAGAATCAGCCAAAACAGCGAGTGTTGATGACCGACATGTAAGCGCACCTAGGGGTTCAACAACTATGGAAATTGCTTCGGGGCCACAAAACGGCGAGTAATAGTCCATGAATTGGGTCAGAATCGACAAATACCGCGATTGTTGATGACCGACACGTAAATGCACCCCAGGGTTCGTTAATCATGGAAGTCACTCCGGGACCCCAAAGCAGTTAGTAATAGTCCATGAAACGGGCCAGAATCAGCCAAAACAGCGAGTGTTGATGACCGACATGTAAGCGCACCTTGGGGTTCAAGAACTATGGAAATCGCTTCGGGTCCACAAAACGGTGAGTAATGGTCCATGAAACGGGTCAGAATCGGCTAAAACTACGAGTGTTGATGACTGACACTTATACGCACCCCAGGGTTCGTTAATCGTGGAAGTCACTCCGGGACCCCAAAACAGTGAGTAATGGTCCATGAAACCGGCCAGAATCGGCCAGAACTGTCAGTGTTAATGACAGACATGTAAGCGCACCTTGGGGTTCAACAAGCATGGAAATCACTTCGGGACCCCAAAACGGTGAGTAATAGTCCACGAAACGGGTCAGAATTGACAAATACCGCGATTGTTGATGACCGACAGGTAAATGCACCCCAGGGTTCGTTAATCGTGGAAGTCACTCCGGGACCCCAAAACAGTGAGTAATAGTCCATGAAACGGGTCAGAATCGACAAAAACCACAAGTGTTGATGACCGACACGTAAACGCACCCGAGGGTTCGTTAATCATGGAAATCACTCCGGGACCCCAAAACAGTGAGTAATAGTCCATGAAACGGGTCAGAATCGGCCAAAACTGTGAGTGTTGATGACCGACACGTAAATGCACCCCAGGGTTCGTTAATCGTGGAAGTCACTCCAGGACCCCAAAACAGTGAGTAATAGTCCATGAAACGGGCCAGAACGGCCAGAACTGTGAGTGTTAATGACAGACACGTAAGCGCACCTTGGGGTTCAACAAGCATGGAAATCACTTCGGCACCCCAAAACGGTGAGTAATTGTCCACGAAACGTGTCAGAATCGACAAAAACCGCGATTGTTGATGACCGATATGTAAATGCACCCCACGGTTCGTTAATCGTGGAAGTCACTCCGGGACCCCAAAACAGTGAGTAATAGTCCATGAAACGGGCCCGAATCAGCCAAATATGTCAGTGTTGATGACCGACACGTAAGCGCACCTTGGGGTTCAACAAGCATGGAAATCACATCGGGACCCAAAACGGTGAGTATTTGTCCACAAAACGGGTCAGAATCGACAAAAACCACAAGTGTTGATGACCGGCACGTAAATGCATCCCAGGGTTCGTTAATCATGGAAGTCACTCCGGGACCCCAAAGCAGTTAGTAATAGTCCATGAAAAGGGCCAGAATCAGCCAAAACAGCGAGTGTTGATGACCGACATGTAAGCGCACCTTGGGGTTCAACAACTATGGAAATCGCTTCGGGGCCACAAAACGGTGAGTAATGGTCCATGAAACGGGTCAGAATCGGCTAAAACTACGAGTGTTGATGACTGATACGTATACGCACCCCAGGGTTCGTTAATCGTGGAAGTCACTCCGGGACCCCAAAACAGTGAGTAATGGTCCACGAAATCGGCTAGAATCGGCCAGAACTGTCAGTGTTAATGACAGACATGTAAGCGCAACTTGGGATTCAACAAGCATGGAAATCACTTCAGGACCCGAAAACGGTGAGTAATAGTCCACGAAACGGGTCAGAATGGACAAATACTGCGATTGTTGATGACCGACACGTAAATGCACCCCATGGTTCGTTAATCGTGGAAGTCACCCCGGGACCCCAAAACAGTGAGTAATAGTCCATGAAACGGGCCAGAACGGCCAGAACTGTGAGTGTTGATGACAGACACGTAAGCGCACCTTGGGGTTCGACAAGCATGGAAATCACTTCGGGACCCCAAAACGGAGAGTATTTGTCCACAAAACGGGTCAGAATCGGCCAAAACTGTGAGTGTTGATGACCAACACGTAAATGCACCCCAGGGTTCGTTAATCGTGGAAGTCACTCCGGGACCCCAAAACAGTGAGTAATAGTCCATGAAACAGGCCAGAACGGCCAGAACTGTGAGTGTTAATGACAGACACGTAAGCGCACCTTGGGGTTCAACAAGCATGGAAATCACTTCAGGACCCCAAAACGGTGAGTAATAGTCCACGAAACGGGTCAGAATCAACAAATACCGCGATTGTTGTTGACCGACACGTAAATGCACCCCAGGGTTCGTTAATCGTGGAAGTCACTCCGGGACCCCAAAGCAGTTAGTAATAGTCCATGAAACGGGCCAGAATCAGCCAAAACAGCGAGTGTTGACGACCGACATGTAAGCGCACCTTGGGGTTCAACAACTATGGAAATCGCTTCGGGGCCACAAAACGGTGAGTAATAGTCCATGAAACGGGTCAGAATCGGCTAAAACTGCGAGTGTTGCTGACCGACACGTATACGCACCCCAGGGTTCGTTAATCGTGGAAGTCACTCCGGGACCCCAAAACAGTGAGTAATGGTCCACGAAATCGGCCAGAATCGGCCAGAACTGTCAGTGTTAATGACAGACATGTAAGCGCAACTTGGGGTTCAACAAGCATGGAAATCACTTCAGGACCCGAAAACGGTGAGTAATAGTCCACGAAACGGGTCAGAATCGGCTAAAACTACGAGTGTTGATGACCGACACGTAAATGCACCCCAGGGTTCGTTAATCATGGAAGTCTCTCCAGGACCCCAAAACAGTGAGTAATAGTCCACGAAACGGTTCAGAATCGACAAATACTGTCAGTGTTGATGACCGACACGTAAACACACCTTGGGGTTCAACAAGCATGGAAATCACTTCGGCACCCCAAAACGGTGAGTAATAGTCTACGAAACGTGTCAGAATCGACAAAAACCGCGATTGTTGATGACCGACACGTAAATGCACCCCAGGGTTCGCTAATCGCGGAAGTCACTCCGGGACCCCAAAACAGTGAGTAATAGTGCACGAAACGGGTCAGAATTGACAAAAACCGCAAGTGTTGATGACCGGCACGTAAACGCACCCCAGGGTTCATTAATCATGGAAATCACTCCGGGGCCCCAAAACAGTGAGTAATAGTCCATGAAACGGGCCAGAATCAGCCAAAACAGCGAGTGTTGATGACCGACATGTAAGCGCACCTTGGGGTTCAAGAACTATGGAAATCGCTTCGGGTCCACAAAACGGTGAGTAATGGTCCATGAAACGGGTCAGAATCGGCTAAAACTACGAGTGTTGATGACTGACACTTATACGCACCCCAGGGTTCGTTAATCGTGGAAGTCACTCCGGGACCCCAAAACAGTGAGTAATGGTCCATGAAACCGGCCAGAATCGGCCAGAACTGTCAGTGTTAATGACAGACATGTAAGCGCACCTTGGGGTTCAACAAGCATGGAAATCACTTCGGGACCCCAAAACGGTGAGTAATAGTCCACGAAACGGGTCAGAATTGACAAATACCGCGATTGTTGATCACCGACAGGTAAATGCACCCCAGGGTTCGTTAATCGTGGAAGTCACTCTGGGACCCCAAAACAGTGAGTAATAGTCCATGAAACGGGTCAGAATCGACAAAAACCACAAGTGTTGATGACCGACACGTAAACGCACCCGAGGGTTCGTTAATCATGGAAATCACTCCGGGACCCCAAAACAGTGAGTAATAGTCCATGAAACGGGTCAGAATCGGCCAAAACTGTGAGTGTTGATGACCGACACGTAAATGCACCCCAGGGTTCGTTAATCGTGGAAGTCACTCCAGGACCCCAAAACAGTGAGTAATAGTCCATGAAACGGGCCAGAACGGCCAGAACTGTGAGTGTTAATGACAGACACGTAAGCGCACCTTGGGGTTCAACAAGCATGGAAATCACTTCGGCACCCCAAAACGGTGAGTAATTGTCCACGAAACGTGTCAGAATCGACAAAAACCGCGATTGTTGATGACCGATATGTAAATGCACCCCACGGTTCGTTAATCGTGGAAGTCACTCCGGGACCCCAAAACAGTGAGTAATAGTCCATGAAACGGGCCCGAATCAGCCAAATATGTCAGTGTTGATGACCGACACGTAAGCGCACCTTGGGGTTCAACAAGCATGGAAATCACATCGGGACCCAAAACGGTGAGTATTTGTCCACAAAACGGGTCAGAATCGACAAAAACCACAAGTGTTGATGACCGGCACGTAAATGCATCCCAGGGTTCGTTAATCATGGAAGTCACTCCGGGACCCCAAAGCAGTTAGTAATAGTCCATGAAAAGGGCCAGAATCAGCCAAAACAGCGAGTGTTGATGACCGACATGTAAGCGCACCTTGGGGTTCAACAACTATGGAAATCGCTTCGGGGCCACAAAACGGTGAGTAATGGTCCATGAAACGGGTCAGAATCGGCTAAAACTACGAGTGTTGATGACTGATTCGTATACGCACCCCAGGGTTCGTTAATCGTGGAAGTCACTCCGGGACCCCAAAACAGTGAGTAATGGTCCACGAAACCAGCCAGAATCGGCCAGAACTGTCAGTGTTAATGACAGACATGTAAGCGCACCTTGGGGTTCAACAAGCATGGAAATCACTTCGGGACCCCAAAACGGTGAGTAATAGTCCACGAAACGGGTCAGAATTGACAAATACCACGATTGTTGATGACCGACAGGTAAATGCACCCCAGGGTTCGTTAATCGTGGAAGTCACTCCGGGACCCCAAAACAGTGAGTAATAGTCCATGAAATGGGTCAGAATCGACAAAAACCACAAGTGGTGATGACCGACACGTAAACGCACCCGAGGGTTCGTTAATCATGGAAATCACTCCGGGACCCCAAAACAGTGAGTAATAGTCCATGAAACGGGTCAGAATCGGCCAAAACTGTGAGTGTTGATGACCGACACGTAAATGCACCCCAGGGTTCGTTAATCGTGGAAGTCACTCCGGGACCCCAAAACAGTGAGTAATAGTCCATGAAACAGGCCAGAACGGCCAGAACTGTGAGTGTTAATGACAGACACGTAAGCGCACCTTGGGGTTCGACAAGCATGGAAATCACTTCGGCACCCCAAAACGGTGAGTAATTGTCCACGAAACGGGTCGGAATCGACAAAAACCGCGATTGTTGATGACCGACACGTAAATGCACCCCAGGGTTCGTTAATCGTGGAAGTCACTCCGGGACCCCAAAACAGTGAGTAATAGTCCATGAAACGGGCCAGAATCGGCCAGAACTGCGAGTGTTAATGACAGACACCTAAGCGCACCTTGGGGTTCAACAAGCATGGAAATCACTTCGGCACCCCAAAACGGTGAGTAATTGTCCACGAAACGTGTCAGAATCGACAAAAACCGCGATTGTTAATGACCGATATGTAAATGCACCCCACGGTTCGTTAATCGTGGAAGTCACTCCGGGACCCCAAAATAGTGAGTAATAGTCCATGAAATGGGCCCGAATCGGCCAAATATGTCAGTGTTGATGACCGACACGTAAGCGCACCTTGGGGTTCAACAAGCATGGAAATCACATCGGGACCCAAAACGGTGAGTATTTGTCCACAAAACGGGTCAGAATCGACAAAAACCACAAGTGTTGATGACCGGCACGTAAATGCATCCCAGGGTTCGTTAATCATGGAAGTCACTCCGGGACCCCAAAGCAGTTAGTAATAGTCCATGAAAAGGGCCAAAATCAGCCAAAACAGCAAGTGTTGATGACCGACATGTAAGCGCACCTTGGGGTTCAACAACTATGGAAATCGCTTCGGGGCCACAAAACGGTGAGTAATGGTCCATGAAACGGGTCAGAATCGGCTAAAACTACGAGTGTTGATGACTGATACGTATACGCACCCCAGGGTTCGTTAATCGTGGAAGTCAGTCCGGGACCCCAAAACAGTGAGTAATGGTCCACGAAATCGGCCAGAATCGGCCAGAACTGTCAGTGTTAATGACAGACATGTAAGCGCAACTTGGGGTTCAACAAGCATGGAAATCACTTCAGGACCCGAAAACGGTGAGTAATAGTCCACGAAACGGGTCAGAATGGACAAATACTGCGATTGTTGATGACCGACACGTAAATGCACCCCATGGTTCGTTAATCGTGGAAGTCACTCCGGGACCCCAAAACAGTGAGTAATAGTCCATGAAACGGGCCAGAACGGCCAGAACTGTGAGTGTTGATGACAGACACGTAAGCGCACCTTGGGGTTCGACTAGCATGGAAATCACTTCGGGACCCCAAAACGGAGAGTATTTGTCCACAAAACGGGTCAGAATCGGCCAAAACTGTGAGTGTTGATGACCGACACGTAAATGCACCCCAGGGTTCGTTAATCGTGGAAGTCACTCCGGGACCCCAAAACAGTGAGTAATAGTCCATGAAACGGGCCAGAACGGCCAGAACTGTGAGTGTTAATGACAGACACGTAAGCGCACCTTGGGGTTCAACAAGCATGGAAATCACTTCAGGACCCCAAAACGGTGAGTAATAGTCCACGAAACGGGTCAGAATCAACAAATACCGCGATTGTTGTTGACCGACACGTAAATGCACCCCAGGGTTCGTTAATCGTGGAAGTCACTCCGGGACCCCAAAGCAGTTAGTAATAGTCCATGAAACGGGCCAGAATCAGCCAAAACAGCGAGTGTTGACGACCGACATGTAAGCGCACCTTGGGGTTCAACAACTATGGAAATCGCTTCGGGGCCACAAAACGGTGAGTAATAGTCCATGAAACGGGTCAGAATCGGCTAAAACTGCGAGTGTTGCTGACCGACACGTATACGCACCCCAGGGTTCGTTAATCATGGAAGTCACTCCGGGACCCCAAAACAGTGAGTAATGGTCCACGAAATCGGCCAGAATCGGCCAGAACTGTCAGTGTTAATGACAGACATGTAAGCGCAACTTGGGGTTCAACAAGCATGGAAATCACTTCAGGACCCGAAAACGGTGAGTAATAGTCCACGAAACGGGTCAGAATGGACAAATACTGCGATTGTTGATGACCGACACGTAAATGCACCCCAGGGTTCGTTAATCGTGGAAGTCACTCCGGGACCCCAAAACAGTGAGTAATAGTCCATGAAACGGGCCTGAATCGGCCAAATCTATCAGTGTTGATGACCGACACATAAGCGCACCTTGGGGTTCGACAAGCATGGAAATCACTTCGGGACCCCAAAACGGAGAGTATTTGTCCACAAAACGGGTCAGAATCGGCCAAAACTGTGAGTGTTGATGACCGACACGTAAATGCACCCCAGGGTTCGTTAATCGTGGAAGTCACTCCGGGACCCCAAAACAGTGAGTAATAGTCCATGAAACGGGCCAGAACGGCCAGAACTGTGAGTGTTAATGACAGACACGTAAGCGCACCTTGGGGTTCAACAAGCATGGAAATCACTTCGGCACCCCAAAACGGTGAGTAATTGTCCACGAAACGGGTCGGAATCGACAAAAACCGCGATTGTTGATGACCGATATGTAAATGCACCCCACGGTTCGTTAATCGTGGAAGTCACTCCGGGACCCCAAAATAGTGAGTAATAGTCCATGAAACGGGCCCGAATCGGCCAAATATGTCAGTGTTGATGACCGACACGTAAGCGCACCTTGGGGTTCAACAAGCATGGAAATCACTTCGGGACCCAAAACGGTGAGTATTTGTCCACAAAACGGGTCAGAATCGACAAAAACCACAAGTGTTGATGACCGGCACGTAAATGCATCCCGGGGTTCGTTAATCACGGAAGTCACTCCGGGACCCCAAAGCAGTTAGTAATAGTCCATGAAACGGGCCAAAATCAGTCAAAACTGCGAGTGTTGATGACCGACACGTAAATGCACCCCAGGGTTCGTTAATCATGGAAGTCTCTCCGGGACCCCAAAACAGTGAGTAATAGTCCACGAAATGGTCCAGAATCGGCAAATACTGTCAGTGTTGATGACCGACACGTAAGCGCACCTTGGGGTTCAACAAGCATGGAAATCACTTCGGCACCCCAAAACGGTGAGTAATAGTCCACGAAACGGGTCAGAATCGACAAAAACCGCGATTTTTGATGACCGACACGTAAATGCACCCCAGGGTTCGCTAATCGCGGAAGTCACTCCGGGACCCCAAAACAGTGAGTAATAGTCCACGAAACGGGTCAGAATTGACAAAAACCGTAAGTGTTGATGACCGGCACGTAAACGCACCCCAGGGTTCATTAATCATGGAAATCACTCCGGGACCCCAAAACAGTGAGTAATAGTCCACGAAACCGGCCAGAATTGGCCAGAACTGTCAGTGTTAATGACAGACACGTAAGCGCACCTTGGGGTTCAACAAGCATGGAAATCACTTCAGGACCCCAAAACGGTGAGTAATAGTCCACGAAACGGGTCAGAATCAACAAATACCGCGATTGTTGTTGACCGACACGTAAATGCACCCCAGGGTTCGTTAATCGTGGAAGTCACTCCGGGACCCCAAAGCAGTTAGTAATAGTCCATGAAACGGGCCAGAATCAGCCAAAACAGCGAGTGTTGACGACCGACATGTAAGCGCACCTTGGGGTTCAACAACTATGGAAATCGCTTCGGGGCCACAAAACGGTGAGTAATAGTCCACGAAACGGGTCAGAATCGGCTAAAACTGCGAGTGTTGCTGACCGACACGTATACGCACCCCAGGGTTCGTTAATCGTGGAAGTCACTCCGGGACCCCAAAACAGTGAGTAATGGTCCACGAAATCGGCCAGAATCGGCCAGAACTGTCAGTGTTAATGACAGACATGTAAGCGCAACTTGGGGTTCAACAAGCATGGAAATCACTTCAGGACCCGAAAACGGTGAGTAATAGTCCACGAAACGGGTCAGAATGGACAAATACTGCGATTGTTGATGACCGACACGTAAATGCACCCCAGGGTTCGTTAATCGTGGAAGTCACTCCGGGACCCCAAAACAGTGAGTAATAGTCCATGAAACGGGCCTGAATCGGCCAAATCTATCAGTGTTGATGACCGACACATAAGCGCACCTTGGGGTTCGACAAGCATGGAAATCACTTCGGGACCCCAAAACGGAGAGTATTTGTCCACAAAACGGGTCAGAATCGACAAAAACCACAAGTGTTGATGACCGACACGCAAACGCACCCTAGGGTTCGTTAATCATGGAAATCACTCCGGGACCCCAAAACAGTGAGTAATAGTCCATGAAACGGGTCAGAATCGGCCAAAACTGTGAGTGTTGATGACCGACACATAAATGCACCCCAGGGTTCGTTAATCATGGAAGTCTCTCCAGGACCCCAAAACAGTGAGTAATAGTCCATGAAACGGTTCAGAATCGACAAATACTATCAGTGTTGATGACCGACACATAAACGCACCTTGGGGTTCAACAAGCATGGAAATCACTTCGGCACCCCAAAACGGTGAGTAATAGTCCACGAAACGTGTCAGAATCGACAAAAACCGCGATTGTTGATGACCGACACGTAAATGCACCCCAGGGTTCGCTAATCGCGGAAGTCACTCCGGGACCCCAAAACAGTGAGTAATAGTGCACGAAACGGGTCAGAATTGATAAAAACCGCAAGTGTTGATGACCGGCATGTAAACGCACCCCAGGGTTCATTAATCATGGAAATCACTCCGGGGCCCCAAAACAGTGAGTAATAGTCCATGAAACGGGCCAGAATCAGCCAAAACAGCGAGTGTTGATGACCGACATGTAAGCGCAGGTAGGGGTTCAACAACTATGGAAATTGCTTCGGGGCCACAAAACAGCGAGTAATAGTCCATGAAATGGGTCAAAATCGACAAATACCGCGATTGTTGATGACCGACACGTAAATGCACCCCAGGGTTCGTTAATCGTGGAAGTCACTCCGGGACCCCAAAGCAGTTAGTAATAGTCCATGAAACGGGCCAGAATCAGCCAGAACAGCGAGTGTTGATGACCGACAAGTAAGCGCACCTTGGGGTTCAACAACTATGGAAATCGCTTCGGGGCCACAAAACGGTGAGTAATGGTCCATGAAACGGGTCAGAATCGGCTAAAACTACGAGTGTTGATGACTGACACGTATACGCACCCCAGGGTTCGTTAATCGTGGAAGTCACTCCGGGACCCCAAAACAGTGAGTAATAGTCCATGAAACGGGTCAGAATCGACAAAAACCACAAGTGTTGATGACCGACACGTAAACGCACCCGAGGGTTCGTTAATCATGGAAATCACTCCGGGACCCCAAAATAGTGAGTAATAGTCCATGAAACGGGTCAGAATCGGCCAAAACTGTGAGTGTTGATGACCGACACGTAAATGCACCCCAGGGTTCGTTAATCTTGGAAGTCACTCCGGGACCCCAAAACAGTGAGTAATAGTCCATGAAACGGGCTAGAACGGCCAGAACTGTGAGTGTTAATGACAGACACGTAAGCGCACCTTGGGGTTCAACAAGCATGGAAATCACTTCGGCACCCCAAAACGGTGAGTAATTGTCCACGAAACGGGTCAGAATCGACAAAAACCGCGACTGTTGATGACCGATATGTAAATGCACCCCACGGTTCGTTAATCGTGGAAGTCACTCCGGGACCCCAAAACAGTGAGTAATAGTCCATGAAACGGGCCCGAATCGGCCAAATATGTCAGTGTTGATGACTGACACGTAAGCGCACCTTGGGGTTCAACAAGCATGGAAATCACTTCGGGACCCAAAACGGTGAGTATTTGTCCACAAAATGGGTCAGAATCGTCAAAAACCACAAGTGTTGATGACCGGCACGTAAATGCATCCCAGGGTTCGTTAATCATGGAAGTCACTCCGGGACCCCAAAGCAGTTAGTAATAGTCCATGAAACGGGCCAAAATCAGTCAAAACAGCGAGTGTTGATGACCGACATGTAAGCGCACCTTGGGGTTCAACAACTATGTAAATCGCTTCGGGGCCACAAAATGGTCAGTAATAGTCCATGAAACGGGTCAAAATCGGCTAAAACTACGAGTGTTGATGACCGACACGTATACGCACCCCAGGGTTCGTTAATCGTGGAAGTCACTCCGGGATGCCAAAACAGTGAGTAATGGTCCACGAAATCGGCCAGAATCAGCCAGAACTGTCAGTGTTAATGACAGACATGTAAGCGCACCTTGTGGTTCAACAAGCATGGAAATCACTTCGGGACCCCAAAACGGTGAGTAATAGTCCACGAAACGGGTCAGAATTGACAAATACCGCGATTGTTGATGACCGACACGTAAATGCACCCCAGGGTTCGTTAATCGTGGAAGTCACTCCGGGACCCCAAAACAGTGAGCAATAGTCCATGAAACGGGTCAGAATCGACAAAAACCACAAGTGTTGATGACCGACACGTAAACGCACCCGAGGGTTCGTTAATCATGGAAATCACTCCGGGACCCCAAAACAGTGAGTAATAGTCCATGAAACGGGTCAGAATCGGCCAAAACTATGAGTGTTGATGACCGACACGTAAATGCACCCCAGGGTTCATTAATCGTGGAAGTCACTCCGGGACCCCAAAACAGTGAGTAATAGTCCATGAAACGGGCCAGAATCAGCCAGAACTGCGAGTGTTAATTACAGACATGTAAGCGCACCTTGGGGTTCAACAAGCAAGGAAATCACTTCGGCACCCCAAAACGGTGAGTAATTGTCCACGAAACGGGTCAGAATCGACAAAAACCGCGATTGTTGATGACCGATACGTAAATGCACCCCACGGTTCGTTAATCGTGGAAGTCACTCCGGGACCCCAAAACAGTGAGTAATAGTCCATGAAACGAGCCCGAATCGGCCAAATCTGTCAGTGTTGATGACCGACACGTAAGCGCACCTTAGGGTTCAACAAGCATGGAAATCACTTCGGGACCCAAAACGGTGAGTATTTGTCCACAAAACGGGTCAGAATCGACAAAAACCACAAGTGTTGATGACCGGCACGTAAACGCACCCCAAGGTTCGTTAATCATGGAAATCACTCCGGGACCCCAAAACAGTGAGTAATAGTCCATGAAACGGGTCAGAATCGGCAAATACTGTCAGTGTTGATGACCGACACGTAAATGCACCCCAGGGTTCGTTAATCATGGAAGTCTCTCCGGGACCCCAAAACAGTGAGTAATAGTCCACGAAACGGTCCAGAATCGGCAAATACTGTCAGTGTTGATGACCGACACGTAAGCGCACCTTGGGGTTCAACAAGCATGGAAATCACTTCGGCACCCCAAAACGGTGAGTAATAGTCCATGAAACGGGTCAGAATCGACAAAAATCGCGATTGTTGATGACCGACACGTAAATGCACCCCAGGGTTCGTTAATCGTGGAAGTCACTCCGGGACCCCAAAACAGTGAGTAATAGTCCATGAAACGGGCTAGAACGGCCAGAACTGTGAGTGTTAATGACAGACACGTAAGCGCACCTTGGGGTTCAACAAGCATGGAAATCACTTCGGCACCCCAAAACGGTGAGTAATTGTCCACGAAACGGGTCAGAATCGACAAAAACCGCGATTGTTGATGACCGATATGTAAATGCACCCCACGGTTCGTTAATCGTGGAAGTCACTCCGGGACCCCAAAACAGTGAGTAATAGTCCATGAAACGGGCCCGAATCGGCCAAATATGTCAGTGTTGATGACCGACACGTAAGCGCACCTTGGGGTTCAACAAGCATGGAAATTTCTTCGGGACCCAAAACGGTGAGTATTTGTCCACAAAATGGGTCAGAATCGACAAAAACCACAAGTGTTGATGACCGGCACGTAAATGCATCCCAGGGTTCGTTAATCATGGAAGTCACTCCGGGACCCCAAAGCAGTTAGTAATAGTCCATGAAACGGGCCAATATCAGTCAAAACAGCGAGTGTTGATGACCGACATGTAAGCGCACCTTGGGGTTCAACAACTATGTAAATCGCTTCGGGGCCACAAAATGGTCAGTAATAGTCCATGAAACGGGTCAAAATCGGCTAAAACTACGAGTGTTGATGACCGACACGTATACGCACCCCAGGGTTCGTTAATCGTGGAAGTCACTCCGGAACGCCAAAACAGTGAGTAATGGTCCACGAAATCGGCCAGAATCGGCCAGAACTGTTAGTGTTAATGACAGACATGTAAGCGCACCTTGGGGTTCAACAAGCATGGAAATCACTTCGGGACCACAAAACGGTGAGTAATAGTCCACGAAACGGGTCAGAATTGACAAATACCGCGATTGTTGATGACCGACACGTAAATGCACCCCAGGGTTCGTTAATCGTGGAAGTCACTCCGGGACCCCAAAACAGTGAGCAATAGTCCATGAAACGGGTCAGAATCGACAAAAACCACAAGTGTTGATGACCGACACGTAAACGCACCCGAGGGTTCGTTAATCATGGAAATCACTCCGGGACCCCAAAACAGTGAGTAATAGTCCATGAAACGGGTCAGAATCGGCCAAAACTATGAGTGTTGATGACCGACACGTAAATGCACCCCAGGGTTCATTAATCGTGGAAGTCACTCCGGGACCCCAAAACAGTGAGTAATAGTCCATGAACCGGGCCAGAATCAGCAGAACTGCGAGTGTTAATGACAGACACGTAAGCGCACCTTGGGGTTCAACAAGCAAGGAAATCACTTCGGCACCCCAAAACGGCGAGTAATTGTCCACGAAACGGGTCAGAATCGACAAAAACCGCGATTATTGATGACCGATACGTAAATGCACCCCACGGTTCGTTAATCGTGGAAGTCACTCCGGGACCCCAAAACAGTGAGTAATAGTCCATGAAACGAGCCCGAATCGGCCAAATCTGTCAGTGTTGATGACCGACACGTAAGCGCACCTTAGGGTTCAACAAGCATGGAAATCACTTGGTGACCCAAAACGGTGAGTATTTGTCCACAAAACGGGTCAGAATCGACAAAAACCACAAGTGTTGATGACCGGCACGTAAACGCACCCCAAGGTTCGTTAATCATGGGAATCACTCCGGGACCCCAAAACAGTGAGTAATAGTCCATGAAACGGGTCAGAATCGGCCAAAACTGCGAGTGTTGATGACCGACACGTAAATGCACCCCAGGGTTCGTTAATCATGGAAGTCTCTCCAGGACCCCAAAACAGTGAGTAATAGTCCACGAAACGGTCTAGAATCGGCAAATACTGTCAGTGTTGATGACCGACACGTAAGCGCACCTTGGGGTTCAACAAGCATGAAAATCACTTCGGCACCCCAAAACGGTGAGTAATAGTCCACGAAACGGGTCAGAATCGACAAAAATCGCGATTCTTGATGACCGACACGTAAATGCACCCCAGGGTTCGTTAATCGTGGAAGTCACTCCGGGACCCCAAAACAGTGAGTAATAGTCCATGAAACGGGCTAGAACGGCCAGAACTGTGAGTGTTAATGACAGACACGTAAGCGCACCTTGGGGTTCAACAAGCATGGAAATCACTTCGGCACCCCAAAACGGTGAGTAATTGTCCACGAAACGGGTCAGAATCGACAAAAACCGCGATTGTTGATGACCGATATGTAAATGCACCCCACGGTTCGTTTATCGTGGAAGTCACTCCGGGACCCCAAAACAGTGAGTAATAGTCCATGAAACGGGCCCGAATCGGCCAAATATGTCAGTGTTGATGACCGACACGTAAGCGCACCTTGGGGTTCAACAAGCATGGAAATCTCTTCGGGACCCAAAACGGTGAGTATTTGTCCACAAAATGGGTCAGAATCGACAAAAACCACAAGTGTTGATGACCGGCACGTAAATGCATCCCAGGGTTCGTTAATCATGGAAGTCACCCCGGGACCCCAAAGCAGTTAGTAATAGTCCATGAAACGGGCCAATATCAGTCAAAACAGCGAGTGTTGATGACCGACATGTAAGCGCACCTTGGGGTTCAACAACTATGTAAATCGCTTCGGGGCCACAAAATGGTCAGTAATAGTCCATGAAACGGGTCAAAATCGGCTAAAACTACGAGTGTTGATGACCGACACGTATACGCACCCCAGGGTTCGTTAATCGTGGAAGTCACTCCGGAACGCCAAAACAGTGAGTAATGGTCCACGAAATCGGCCAGAATCGGCCAGAACTGTCAGTGTTAATGACAGACATGTAAGCGAACCTTGGGGTTCAACAAGCATGGAAATCACTTCGGGACCCCAAAACGGTGAGTAATAGTCCACGAAACGGGTCAGAATTGACAAATACCGCGATTGTTGATGACCGACACGTAAATGCACCCCAGGGTTCGTTAATCGTGGAAGTCACTCCGGGACCCCAAAACAGTGAGCAATAGTCCATGAAACGGGTCAGAATCGACAAAAACCACAAGTGTTGATGACCGACACGTAAACGCACCCGAGGGTTCGTTAATCATGGAAATCACTCCGGGACCCCAAAACAGTGAGTAATAGTCCATGAAACGGGTCAGAATCGGCCAAAACTATGAGTGTTGATGACCGACACGTAAATGCACCCCAGGGTTCATTAATCGTGGAAGTCACTCCGGGACCTCAAAACAGTGAGTAATAGTCCATGAAACGGGCCAGAATCAGCAGAACTGCGAGTGTTAATGACAGACACGTAAGCGCACCTTGGGGTTCAACAAGCAAGGAAATCACTTCGGCACCCCAAAACGGTGAGTAATTGTCCACGAAACGGGTCAGAATCGACAAAAATCGCGATTGTTGATGACCGACACGTAAATGCACCCCAGGGTTCGTTAATCGTGGAAGTCACTCCGGGACCCCAAAACAGTGAGTAATAGTCCATGAAACGGGCTAGAACGGCCAGAACTGTGAGTGTTAATGACAGACACGTAAGCGCACCTTGGGGTTCAACAAGCATGGAAATCACTTCGGCACCCCAAAACGGTGAGTAATTGTCCACGAAACGGGTCAGAATCGACAAAAACCGCGATTGTTGATGACCGATATGTAAATGCACCCCACGGTTCATTAATCGTGGAAGTCACTCCGGGACCCCAAAACAGTGAGTAATAGTCCATGAAACGGGCCCGAATCGGCCAAATATGTCAGTGTTGATGACCGACACGTAAGCGCACCTTGGGGTTCAACAAGCATGGAAATCTCTTCGGGACCCAAAACGGTGAGTATTTGTCCACAAAATGGGTCAGAATCGACAAAAACCACAAGTGTTGATGACCGGCACGTAAATGCATCCCAGGGTTCGTTAATCATGGAAGTCACTCCGGGACCCCAAAGCAGTTAGTAATAATCCATGAAACGGGCCAATATCAGTCAAAACAGCGAGTGTTGATGACCGACATGTAAGCGCACCTTGGGGTTCAACAACTATGTAAATCGCTTCGGGGCCACAAAATGGTCAGTAATAGTCCATGAAACGGGTCAAAATCGGCTAAAACTACGAGTGTTGATGACCGACACGTATACGCACCCCAGGGTTCGTTAATCGTGGAAGTCACTCCGGAACGCCAAAACAGTGAGTAATGGTCCACGAAATCGGCCAGAATCGGCCAGAATTGTCAGTGTTAATGACAGACATGTAAGCGCACCTTGGGGTTCAACAAGCATGGAAATCACTTCGGGACCCCAAAACGGTGAGTAATAGTCCACGAAACGGGTCAGAATTGACAAATACCGCGATTGTTGATGACCGACACGTAAATGCACCCCAGGGTTCGTTAATCGTGGAAGTCACTCCGGGACCCCAAAACAGTGAGCAATAGTCCATGAAACGGGTCAGAATCGACAAAAACCACAAGTGTTGATGACCGACACGTAAACGCACCCGAGGGTTCGTTAATCATGGAAATCACTCCGGGACCCCAAAACAGTGAGTAATAGTCCATGAAACGGGTCAGAATCGGCCAAAACTATGAGTGTTGATGACCGACACGTAAATGCACCCCAGGGTTCATTAATCGTGGAAGTCACTCCGGGACCCCAAAACAGTGAGTAATAGTCCATGAAACGGGCCAGAATCAGCAGAACTGCGAGTGTTAATGACAGACACGTAAGCGCACCTTGGGGTTCAACAAGCAAGGAAATCACTTCGGCACCCCAAAACGGTGAGTAATTGTCCACGAAACGGGTCAGAATCGACAAAAATCGCGATTGTTGATGACCGACACGTAAATGCACCCCACGGTTCGTTAATCGTGGAAGTCACTCCGGGACCCCAAAACAGTGAGTAATAGTCCATGAAACGGGCTAGAACGGCCAGAACTGTGAGTGTTAATGACAGACACGTAAGCGCACCTTGGGGTTCAACAAGCATGGAAATCACTTCGGCACCCCAAAACGGTGAGTAATTGTCCACGAAACGGGTCAGAATCGACAAAAACCGCGATTGTTGATGACCGATATGTAAATGCACCCCACGGTTCGTTAATCGTGGAAGTCACTCCGGGACCCCAAAACAGTGAGTAATAGTCCATGAAACGGGCCCGAATCGGCCAAATATGTCAGTGTTGATGACCGACACGTAAGCGCACCTTGGGGTTCAACAAGCATGGAAATCTCTTCGGGACCCAAAACGGTGAGTATTTGTCCACAAAATGGGTCAGAATCGACAAAAACCACAAGTGTTGATGACCGGCACGTAAATGCATCCCAGGGTTCGTTAATCATGGAAGTCACTCCGGGACCCCAAAGCAGTTAGTAATAATCCATGAAACGGGCCAATATCAGTCAAAACAGCGAGTGTTGATGACCGACATGTAAGCGCACCTTGGGGTTCAACAACTATGTAAATCGCTTCGGGGCCACAAAATGGTCAGTAATAGTCCATGAAACGGGTCAAAATCGGCTAAAACTACGAGTGTTGATGACCGACACGTATACGCACCCCAGGGTTCGTTAATCGTGGAAGTCACTCCGGAACGCCAAAACAGTGAGTAATGGTCCACGAAATCGGCCAGAATCGGCCAGAATTGTCAGTGTTAATGACAGACATGTAAGCGCACCTTGGGGTTCAACAAGCATGGAAATCACTTCGGGACCCCAAAACGGTGAGTAATAGTCCACGAAACGGGTCAGAATTGACAAATACCGCGATTGTTGATGACCGACACGTAAATGCACCCCAGGGTTCGTTAATCGTGGAAGTCACTCCGGGACCCCAAAACAGTGAGCAATAGTCCATGAAACGGGTCAGAATCGACAAAAACCACAAGTGTTGATGACCGACACGTAAACGCACCCGAGGGTTCGTTAATCATGGAAATCACTCCGGGACCCCAAAACAGTGAGTAATAGTCCATGAAACGGGTCAGAATCGGCCAAAACTATGAGTGTTGATGACCGACACGTAAATGCACCCCAGGGTTCATTAATCGTGGAAGTCACTCCGGGACCCCAAAACAGTGAGTAATAGTCCATGAAACGGGCCAGAATCAGCAGAACTGCGAGTGTTAATGACAGACACGTAAGCGCACCTTGGGGTTCAACAAGCAAGGAAATCACTTCGGCACCCCAAAACGGTGAGTAATTGTCCACGAAACGGGTCAGAATCGACAAAAACCGCGATTGTTGATGACCGATACGTAAATGCACCCCACGGTTCGTTAATCGTGGAAGTCACTCCGGGACCCCAAAACAGTGAGTAATAGTCCATGAAACGAGCCCGAATCGGCCAAATCTGTCAGTGTTGATGACCGACACGTAAGCGCACCTTAGGGTTCAACAAGCATGGAAATCACTTCGGGACCCAAAACGGTGAGTATTTGTCCACAAAACGGGTCAGAATCGACAAAAACCACAAGTGTTGATGACCGGCACGTAAACGCACCCCAAGGTTCGTTAATCATGGGAATCACTCCGGGACCCCAAAACAGTGAGTAATAGTCCATGAAACGGGTCAGAATCGGCCAAAACTGCGAGTGTTGATGACCGACACGTAAATGCACCCCAGGGTTCGTTAATCATGGAAGTCTCTCCGGGACCCCAAAACAGTGAGTAATAGTCCACGAAACGGTCCAGAATCGGCAAATACTATCAGTGTTGATGACCGACACGTAAGCGCACCTTGGGGTTCAACAAGCATGGAAATCACTTCGGCACCCCAAAACGGTGAGTAATAGTCCACGAAACGGGTCAGAATCGACAAAAATCGCGATTGTTGATGACCGACACGTAAATGCACCCCAGGGTTCGTTAATCGTGGAAGTCACTCCGGGACCCCAAAACAGTGAGTAATAGTCCAAGAAACGGGCTAGAACGGCCAGAACTGTGAGTGTTAATGACAGACACGTAAGCGCACCTTGGGGTTCAACAAGCATGGAAATCACTTCGGGACCCCAAAACGGTGAGTAATAGTCCACGAAACGGGTCAGAATTGACAAATACCGCGATTGTTGATGACCGACACGTAAATGCACCCCAGGGTTCGTTAATCGTGGAAGTCACTCCGGGACCCCAAAACAGTGAGCAATAGTCCATGAAACGGGTCAGAATCGACAAAAACCACAAGTGTTGATGACCGACACGTAAACGCACCCGAGGGTTCGTTAATCATGGAAATCACTCCGGGACCCCAAAACAGTGAGTAATAGTCCATGAAACGGGTCAGAATCGGCCAAAACTATGAGTGTTGATGACCGACACGTAAATGCACCCCAGGGTTCATTAATCGTGGAAGTCACTCCGGGACCCCAAAACAGTGAGTAATAGTCCATGAAACGGGCCAGAATCAGCAGAACTGCGAGTGTTAATGACAGACACGTAAGCGCACCTTGGGGTTCAACAAGCAAGGAAATCACTTCGGCACCCCAAAACGGTGAGTAATTGTCCACGAAACGGGTCAGAATCGACAAAAATCGCGATTGTTGATGACCGACACGTAAATGCACCCCAGGGTTCGTTAATCGTGGAAGTCACTCCGGGACCCCAAAACAGTGAGTAATAGTCCATGAAACGGGCTAGAACGGCCAGAACTGTGAGTGTTAATGACAGACACGTAAGCGCACCTTGGGGTTCAACAAGCATGGAAATCACTTCGGCACCCCAAAACGGTGAGTAATTGTCCACGAAACGGGTCAGAATCGACAAAAACCGCGATTGTTGATGACCGATATGTAAATGCACCCCACGGTTCGTTAATCGTGGAAGTCACTCCGGGACCCCAAAACAGTGAGTAATAGTCCATGAAACGGGCCCGAATCGGCCAAATATGTCAGTGTTGATGACCGACACGTAAGCGCACCTTGGGGTTCAACAAGCATGGAAATCTCTTCGGGACCCAAAACGGTGAGTATTTGTCCACAAAATGGGTCAGAATCGACAAAAACCACAAGTGTTGATGACCGGCACGTAAATGCATCCCAGGGTTCGTTAATCATGGAAGTCACTCCGGGACCCCAAAGCAGTTAGTAATAATCCATGAAACGGGCCAATATCAGTCAAAACAGCGAGTGTTGATGACCGACATGTAAGCGCACCTTGGGGTTCAACAACTATGTAAATCGCTTCGGGGCCACAAAATGGTCAGTAATAGTCCATGAAACGGGTCAAAATCGGCTAAAACTACGAGTGTTGATGACCGACACGTATACGCACCCCAGGGTTCGTTAATCGTGGAAGTCACTCCGGAACGCCAAAACAGTGAGTAATGGTCCACGAAATCGGCCAGAATCGGCCAGAATTGTCAGTGTTAATGACAGACATGTAAGCGCACCTTGGGGTTCAACAAGCATGGAAATCACTTCGGGACCCCAAAACGGTGAGTAATAGTCCACGAAACGGGTCAGAATTGACAAATACCGCGATTGTTGATGACCGACACGTAAATGCACCCCAGGGTTCGTTAATCGTGGAAGTCACTCCGGGACCCCAAAACAGTGAGCAATAGTCCATGAAACGGGTCAGAATCGACAAAAACCACAAGTGTTGATGACCGACACGTAAACGCACCCGAGGGTTCGTTAATCATGGAAATCACTCCGGGACCCCAAAACAGTGAGTAATAGTCCATGAAACGGGTCAGAATCGGCCAAAACTATGAGTGTTGATGACCGACACGTAAATGCACCCCAGGGTTCATTAATCGTGGAAGTCACTCCGGGACCCCAAAACAGTGAGTAATAGTCCATGAAACGGGCCAGAATCAGCAGAACTGCGAGTGTTAATGACAGACACGTAAGCGCACCTTGGGGTTCAACAAGCAAGGAAATCACTTCGGCACCCCAAAACGGTGAGTAATTGTCCACGAAACGGGTCAGAATCGACAAAAACCGCGATTGTTGATGACCGATACGTAAATGCACCCCACGGTTCGTTAATCGTGGAAGTCACTCCGGGACCCCAAAACAGTGAGTAATAGTCCATGAAACGAGCCCGAATCGGCCAAATCTGTCAGTGTTGATGACCGACACGTAAGCGCACCTTAGGGTTCAACAAGCATGGAAATCACTTCGGGACCCAAAACGGTGAGTATTTGTCCACAAAACGGGTCAGAATCGACAAAAACCACAAGTGTTGATGACCGGCACGTAAACGCACCCCAAGGTTCGTTAATCATGGGAATCACTCCGGGACCCCAAAACAGTGAGTAATAGTCCATGAAACGGGTCAGAATCGGCCAAAACTGCGAGTGTTGATGACCGACACGTAAATGCACCCCAGGGTTCGTTAATCATGGAAGTCTCTCCGGGACCCCAAAACAGTGAGTAATAGTCCACGAAACGGTCCAGAATCGGCAAATACTGTCAGTGTTGATGACCGACACGTAAGAGCACCTTGGGGTTCAACAAGCATGGAAATCACTTCGGCACCCCAAAACGGTGAGTAATAGTCCACGAAACGGGTCAGAATCGACAAAAATCGCGATTGTTGATGACCGACACGTAAATGCACCCCAGGGTTCGTTAATCGTGGAAGTCACTCCGGGACCCCAAAACAGTGAGTAATAGTCCAAGAAACGGGCTAGAACGGCCAGAACTGTGAGTGTTAATGACAGACACGTAAGCGCACCTTGGGGTTCAACAAGCATGGAAATCACTTCGGGACCCCAAAACGGTGAGTAATTGTCCACGAAACGGGTCAGAATCGACAAAAACCGCGATTGTTGATGACCGATATGTAAATGCACCCCACGGTTCGTTAATCGTGGAAGTCACTCCGGGACCCCAAAACAGCGAGTAATAGTCCATGAAACGGGCCCGAATCGGCCAAATATGTCAGTGTTGATGACCGACACGTAAGCGCACCTTGGGGTTCAACAAGCATGGAAATCTCTTCGGGACCCAAAACGGTGAGTATTTGTCCACAAAATGGGTCAGAATCGACAAAAACCACAAGTGTTCATGACCGGCACGTAAATGCATCCCAGGGTTCGTTAATCATGGAAGTCACTCCGGGACCCCAAAGCAGTTAGTAGTAGTCCATGAAACGGGCCAATATCAGTCAAAACTGCGAGTGTTGATGACCGACATGTAAGCGCACCTTGGGGTTCAACAACTATGTAAATCGCTTCGGGGCCACAAAATGGTCAGTAATAGTCCATGAAACGGGTCAAAATCGGCTAAAACTACGAGTGTTGATGACCGACACGTATACGCACCCCAGGGTTCGTTAATCGTGGAAGTCACTCCGGAACGCCAAAACAGTGAGTAATGGTCCACGAAATCGGCCAGAATCGGCCAGAACTGTCAGTGTTAATGACAGACATGTAAGCGCACCTTGGGGTTCAACAAGCATGGAAATCACTTCGGGACCCCAAAACGGTGAGTAATAGTCCACGAAACGGGTCAGAATTGACAAATACCGCGATTGTTGATGACCGACACGTAAATGCACCCCAGGGTTCGTTAATCGTGGAAGTCACTCCGGGACCCCAAAACAGTGAGCAATAGTCCATGAAACGGGTCAGAATCGACAAAAACCACAAGTGTTGATGACCGACACGTAAACGCACCCGAGGGTTCGTTAATCATGGAAATCACTCCGGGACCCCAAAACAGTGAGTAATAGTCCATGAAACGGGTCAGAATCGGCCAAAACTATGAGTGTTGATGACCGACACGTAAATGCACCCCAGGGTTCATTAATCGTGGAAGTCACTCCGGGACCCCAAAACAGTGAGTAATAGTCCATGAAACGGGCCAGAATCAGCAGAACTGCGAGTGTTAATGACAGACACGTAAGCGCACCTTGGGGTTCAACAAGCAAGGAAATCACTTCGGCACCCCAAAACGGTGAGTAATTGTCCACGAAACGGGTCAGAATCGACAAAATCCGCGATTGTTGATGACCGATACGTAAATGCACCCCACGGTTCGTTAATCGTGGAAGTCACTCCGGGACCCCAAAACAGTGAGTAATAGTCCATGAAACGAGCCCGAATCGGCCAAATCTGTCAGTGTTGATGACCGACACGTAAGCGCACCTTAGGGTTCAACAAGCATGGAAATCACTTCGGGACCCAAAACGGTGAGTATTTGTCCACAAAACGGGTCAGAATCGACAAAAACCACAAGTGTTGATGACCGGCACGTAAACGCACCCCAAGGTTCGTTAATCATGGGAATCACTCCGGGACCCCAAAACAGTGAGTAATAGTCCATGAAACGGGTCAGAATCGGCCAAAACTGCGAGTGTTGATGACCGACACGTAAATGCACCCCAGGGTTCGTTAATCATGGAAGTCTCTCCGGGACCCCAAAACAGTGAGTAATAGTCCATGAAACGGTCCAGAATCGGCAAATACTGTCAGTGTTGATGACCGACACGTAAGCGCACCTTGGGGTTCAACAAGCATGGAAATCACTTCGGCACCCCAAAACGGTGAGAATAGTCCACGAAACGGGTCAGAATCGACAAAAATCGCGATTGTTGATGACCGACACGTAAATGCACCCCAGGGTTCGTTAATCGTGGAAGTCACTCCGGGACCCCAAAACAGTGAGTAATAGTCCATGAAACGGGCTAGAACGGCCAGAACTGTGAGTGTTAATGACAGACACGTAAGCGCACCTTGGGGTTCAACAAGCATGGAAATCACTTCGGCACCCCAAAACGGTGAGTAATTGTCCACGAAACGGGTCAGAATCGACAAAAACCGCGATTGTTGATGACCGATATGTAAATGCACCCCACGGTTCGTTAATCGTGGAAGTCACTCCGGGACCCCAAAACAGTGAGTAATAGTCCATGAAACGGGCCCGAATCGGCCAAATATGTCAGTGTTGATGACCGACACGTAAGCGCACCTTGGGGTTCAACAAGCATGGAAATCTCTTCGGGACCCAAAACGGTGAGTATTTGTCCACAAAATGGGTCAGAATCGACAAAAACCACAAGTGTTGATGACCGGCACGTAAATGCATCCCAGGGTTCGTTAATCATGGAAGTCACTCCGGGACCCCAAAGCAGTTAGTAGTAGTCCATGAAACGGGCCAATATCAGTCAAAACAGCGTGTGTTGATGACCGACATGTAAGCGCACCTTGGGGTTCAACAACTATGTAAATCGCTTCGGGGCCACAAAATGGTCAGTAATAGTCCATGAAACGGGTCAAAATCGGCTAAAACTACGAGTGTTGATGACCGACACGTATACGCACCCCAGGGTTCGTTAATCGTGGAAGTCACTCCGGAACGCCAAAACAGTGAGTAATGGTCCACGAAATCGGCCAGAATCGGCCAGAACTGTCAGTGTTAATGACAGACATGTAAGCGCACCTTGGGGTTCAACAAGCATGGAAATCACTTCGGGACCCCAAAACGGTGAGTAATAGTCCACGAAACGGGTCAGAATTGACAAATACCGCGATTGTTGATGACCGACACGTAAATGCACCCCAGGGTTCGTTAATCGTGGAAGTCACTCCGGGACCCCAAAACAGTGAGCAATAGTCCATGAAACGGGTCAGAATCGACAAAAACCACAAGTGTTGATGACCGACACGTAAACGCACCCGAGGGTTCGTTAATCATGGAAATCACTCCGGGACCCCAAAACAGTGAGTAATAGTCCATGAAACGGGTCAGAATCGGCCAAAACTATGAGTGTTGATGACCGACACGTAAATGCACCCCAGGGTTCATTAATCGTGGAAGTCACTCCGGGACCCCAAAACAGTGAGTAATAGTCCATGAAACGGGCCAGAATCAGCAGAACTGCGAGTGTTAATGACAGACACGTAAGCGCACCTTGGGGTTCAACAAGCAAGGAAATCACTTCGGCACCCCAAAACGGTGAGTAATTGTCCACGAAACGGGTCAGAATCGACAAAAACCGCGATTGTTGATGACCGATACGTAAATGCACCCCACGGTTCGTTAATCGTGGAAGTCACTCCGGGACCCCAAAACAGTGAGTAATAGTCCATGAAACGAGCCCGAATCGGCCAAATCTGTCAGTGTTGATGACCGACCGTAAGCGCACCTTAGGGTTCAACAAGCATGGAAATCACTTCGGGACCCAAAACGGTGAGTATTTGTCCACAAAACGGGTCAGAATCGACAAAAACCACAAGTGTTGATGACCGGCACGTAAACGCACCCCAAGGTTCGTTAATCATGGAAATCACTCCGGGACCCCAAAACAGTGAGTAATAGTCCATGAAACGGGTCAGAATCGGCCAAAACTGCGAGTGTTGATGACCGACACGTAAATGCACCCCAGGGTTCGTTAATCATGGAAGTCTCTCCGGGACCCCAAAACAGTGAGTAATAGTCCACGAAACGGTCCAGAATCGGCAAATACTGTCAGTGTTGATGACCGACACGTAAGCGCACCTTGGGGTTCAACAAGCATGGAAATCACTTCGGCACCCCAAAACGGTGAGTAATAGTCCACGAAACAGGTCAGAATCGACAAAAATCACGATTGTTGATGACCGACACGTAAATGCACCCCAGGGTTCGCTAATCGCGGAAGTCACTCCGGGACCCCAAAACAGTGAGTAATAGTCCACGAAACGGGTCAGAATTGACAAAAACCGTAAGTGTTGATGACCGGCACGTAAACGCACCCCAGGGTTCATTAATCATGGAAATCACTCCGGGACCCCAAAACAGTGAGTAATAGTCCACGAAACCGGCCAGAATTGGCCAGAACTGTCAGTGTTAATAACAGACACGTAAGCGCACCTTGGGGTTCAACAAGCATGGAAATCACTTCGGGACCCCAAAACGGTGAGTAATAGTCCACGAAACGGGTCAGAATCGACAAATACCGCGATTGTTGATGACCGACACGTAAATGCACCCCAGGGTTCGTTAATCGTGGAAGTCACCCCGGGGCCCCAAAACAGTGAGTAATAGTCCATGAAACGGGCCAGAATCAGCCAAAATAGCGAGTGTTGATGACCGACATGTAAGCGCACCTTGGGGTTCAACAACTATGGAAATGGCTTCAGGGCCACAAAACGGCGAGTAATAGTCCATGAAATGGGTCAGAATCGACAAATACCGCGATTGTTGATGACCGACACGTAAGTGCACCCCAGGGTTCGTTAATCGTGGAAGTCACTCCGGGACCCCAAAGCAGTTAGTAATAGTCCATGAAACGGGCCAGAATCAGCCAAAACAACGAGTGTTGATGACCGACATGTAAGCGCACCTTGGGGTTCAACAACTATGGAAATCGCTTCGGGGCCACAAAACGGCGAGTAATAGTCCATGAAATGGGTCAGAATCGACAAATACCGCGATTGTTGATGACCGACACGTAAATGCACCCCAGGGTTCGTTAATCGTGGAAGTCACTCCGGGACCCCAAAGCAGTTAGTAATAGTCCATGAAACGGGCCAGAATCAGCCAAAACAACGAGTGTTGATGACCGACATGTAAGCGCACCTTGGGGTTCAACAACTATGGAAATCGCTTCGGGGCCACAAAACGGTGAGTAATGGTCCATGAAACGGGTCAGAATCGGCTAAAACTGCGAGTGTTGATGACTGACACGTATACGCACCCCAGGGTTCGTTAATCGTGGAAGTCACTCCGGGACCCCAAAACAGTGAGTAATAGTCCATGAAACGGGTCAGAATCGACAAAAACCACAAGTGTTGATGACCGACACGTAAACGCACCCGAGGGTTCGTTAATCATGGAAATCACTCCGGGACCCCAAAACAGTGAGTAATAGTCCATGAAACGGGTCAGAATCGGCCAAAACTTTGAGTGTTGATGACCGACACGTAAATGCACCCCAGGGTTCGTTAATCGTGGAAGTCACTCCGGGACCCCAAAACAGTGAGTAATAGTCCATGAAACGGGCTAGAACGGCCAGAACTGTGAGTGTTAATGACAGACATGTAAGCGCACCTTGGGGTTCAACAAGCATGGAAATCACTTCGGCACCCCAAAACGGTGAGTAATTATCCACGAAACGGGTTAGAATCGAAAAAAACCGCGATTGTTGATGACCGATATGTAAATGCACCCCACGGTTCGTTAATCATGGAAGTCACTCCGGGACCCCAAAACAGTGAGTAATAGTCCATGAAACGGGCCCGAATCGGCCAAATATGTCAGTGTTGATGACCGACACGTAAGCGCACCTTGGGGTTCAACAAGCATGGAAATCACTTCGGGACCCAAAACGGTGAGTATTTGTCCACAAAATGGGTCAGAATCGACAAAAACCACAAGTGTTGATGACCGGCACGTAAATGCATCCCAGGGTTCGTTAATCATGGAAGTCACTCCGGGACCCCAAAGCAGTTAGTAATAGTCCATGAAACGGGCCAATATCAGTCAAAACAGCGAGTGTTGATGACCGACATGTAAGCGCACCTTGGGGTTCAACAACTATGTAAATCGCTTCGGGGCCACAAAATGGTCAGTAATAGTCCATGAAACGGGTCAAAATCGGCTAAAACTACGAGTGTTGATGACCGACACGTATACGCACCCCAGGGTTCGTTAATCGTGGAAGTCACTCCGGAACGCCAAAACAGTGAGTAATGGTCCACGAAATCGGCCAGAATCGGCCAGAACTGTTAGTGTTAATGACAGACATGTAAGCGCACCTTGGGGTTCAACAAGCATGGAAATCACTTCGGGACCCCAAAACGGTGAGTAATAGTCCACGAAACGGGTCAGAATTGACAAATACCGCGATTGTTGATGACCGACACGTAAATGCACCCTAGGGTTCGTTAATCGTGGAAGTCACTCCGGGACCCCAAAACAGTGAGTAATAGTCCATGAAACGGGTCAGAATCGACAAAAACCACAAGTGTTGATGACCGACACGTAAACGCACCCGAGGGTTCGTTAATCATGGAAATCACTCCGGGACCCCAAAACAGTGAGTAATAGTCCATGAAACGGGTCAGAATCGGCCAAAACTATGAGTGTTGATGACCGACACGTAAATGCACCCCAGGGTTCATTAATCGTGGAAGTCACTCCGGGACCCCAAAACAGTGAGTAATAGTCCATGAAACGGGCCAGAATCAGCAGAACTGCGAGTGTTAATGACAGACACGTAAGCGCACCTTGGGGTTCAACAAGCAAGGAAATCACTTCGGCACCCCAAAACGGTGAGTAATTGTCCACGAAACGGGTCAGAATCGACAAAAACCGCGATTGTTGATGACCGATACGTAAATGCACCCCACGGTTCGTTAATCGTGGAAGTCACTCCGGGACCCCAAAACAGTGAGTAATAGTCCATGAAACGAGCCCGAATCGGCCAAATCTGTCAGTGTTGATGACCGACACGTAAGCGCACCTTAGGGTTCAACAAGCATGGAAATCACTTCGGGACCCAAAACGGTGAGTATTTGTCCACAAAACGGGTCAGAATCGACAAAAACCACAAGTGTTGATGACCGGCACGTAAACGCACCCCAAGGTTCGTTAATCATGGAAATCACTCCGGGACCCCAAAACAGTGAGTAATAGTCCATGAAACGGGTCAGAATCGGCCAAAACTGCGAGTGTTGATGACCGACACGTAAATGCACCCCAGGGTTCGTTAATCATGGAAGTCTCTCCGGGACCCCAAAACAGTGAGTAATAGTCCACGAAACGGTCCAGAATCGGCAAATACTGTCAGTGTTGATGACCGACACGTAAGCGCACCTTGGGGTTCAACAAGCATGGAAATCACTTCGGCACCCCAAAACGGTGAGTAATAGTCCACGAAACAGGTCAGAATCGACAAAAATCACGATTGTTGATGACCGACACGTAAATGCACCCCAGGGTTCGCTAATCGCGGAAGTCACTCCGGGACCCCAAAACAGTGAGTAATAGTCCACGAAACGGGTCAGAATTGACAAAAACCGTAAGTGTTGATGACCGGCACGTAAACGCACCCCAGGGTTCATTAATCATGGAAATCACTCCGGGACCCCAAAACAGTGAGTAATAGTCCACGAAACCGGCCAGAATTGGCCAGAACTGTCAGTGTTAATGACAGACATGTAAGCGCACCTTGGGGTTCAACAAGCATGGAAATCACTTCGGGACCCCAAAACGGTGAGTAATAGTCCACGAAACGGGTCAGAATCGACAAATACCGCGATTGTTGATGACCGACACGTAAATGCACCCCAGGGTTCGTTAATCGTGGAAGTCACTCCGGGGCCCCAAAACAGTGAGTAATAGTCCATGAAACGGGCCAGAATCAGCCAAAATAGCGAGTGTTGATGACCGACATGTAAGCGCACCTTGGGGTTCAACAACTATGGAAATGGCTTCAGGGCCACAAAACGGCGAGTAATAGTCCATGAAATGGGTCAGAATCGACAAATACCGCGATTGTTGATGACCGACACGTAAGTGCACCCCAGGGTTCGTTAATCGTGGAAGTCACTCCGGGACCCCAAAGCAGTTAGTAATAGTCCATGAAACGGGCCAGAATCAGCCAAAACAACGAGTGTTGATGACCGACATGTAAGCGCACCTTGGGGTTCAACAACTATGGAAATCGCTTCGGGGCCACAAAACGGCGAGTAATAGTCCATGAAATGGGTCAGAATCGACAAATACCGCGATTGTTGATGACCGACACGTAAATGCACCCCAGGGTTCGTTAATCGTGGAAGTCACTCCGGGACCCCAAAGCAGTTAGTAATAGTCCATGAAACGGGCCAGAATCAGCCAAAACAACGAGTGTTGATGACCGACATGTAAGCGCACCTTGGGGTTCAACAACTATGGAAATCGCTTCGGGGCCACAAAACGGTGAGTAATGGTCCATGAAACGGGTCAGAATCGGCTAAAACTACGAGTGTTGATGACTGACACGTATACGCACCCCAGGGTTCGTTAATCGTGGAAGTCACTCCGGGACCCCAAAACAGTGAGTAATAGTCCATGAAACGGGTCAGAATCGACAAAAACCACAAGTGTTGATGACCGACACGTAAACGCACCCGAGGGTTCGTTAATCATGGAAATCACTCCGGGACCCCAAAACAGTGAGTAATAGTCCATGAAACGGGTCAGAATCGGCCAAAACTGTGAGTGTTGATGACCGACACGTAAATGCACCCCAGGGTTCGTTAATCGTGGAAGTCACTCCGGGACCCCAAAACAGTGAGTAATAGTCCATGAAATGGGCTAGAACGGCCAGAACTGTGAGTGTTAATGACAGACATGTAAGCGCACCTTGGGGTTCAACAAGCATGGAAATCACTTCGGCACCCCAAAACGGTGAGTAATTATCCACGAAACGGGTCAGAATCGAAAAAAACCGCGATTGTTGATGACCGATATGTAAATGCACCCCACGGTTCGTTAATCATGGAAGTCACTCCGGGACCCCAAAACAGTGAGTAATAGTCCATGAAACGGGCCCGAATCGGCCAAATATGTCAGTGTTGATGACCGACACGTAAGCGCACCTTGGGGTTCAACAAGCATGGAAATCACTTCGGGACCCAAAACGGTGAGTATTTGTCCACAAAATGGGTCAGAATCGACAAAAACCACAAGTGTTGATGACCGGCACGTAAATGCATCCCAGGGTTCGTTAATCATGGAAGTCACTCCGGGACCCCAAAGCAGTTAGTAATAGTCCATGAAACGGGCCAATATCAGTCAAAACAGCGAGTGTTGATGACCGACATGTAAGCGCACCTTGGGGTTCAACAACTATGTAAATCGCTTCGGGGCCACAAAATGGTCAGTAATAGTCCATGAAACGGGTCAAAATCGGCTAAAACTATGAGTGTTGATGACCGACACGTATACGCACCCCAGGGTTCGTTAATCGTGGAAGTCACTCCGGGACGCCAAAACAGTGAGTAATGGTCCACGAAATCGGCCAGAATCGGCCAGAACTGTCAGTGTTAATGACAGACATGTAAGCGCACCTTGGGGTTCAACAAGCATGGAAATCACTTCGGGACCCCAAAACGGTGAGTAATAGTCCACGAAACGGGTCAGAATTGACAAATACCGCGATTGTTGATGACCGACACGTAAATGCACCCTAGGGTTCATTAATCGTGGAAGTCACTCTGGGACCCCAAAACAGTGAGTAATAGTCCATGAAACGGGCCAGAATCAGCCAGAACTGCGAGTGTTAATGACAGACACGTAAGCGCACCTTGGGGTTCAACAAGCAAGGAAATCACTTCGGCACCCCAAAACGGTGAGTAATTGTCCACGAAACGGGTCAGAATCGACAAAAACCGCGATTGTTGATGACCGACACGTAAATGCACCCCAGGGTTCGTTAATCATGGAAGTCACTCCGGGACCCCAAAACAGTGAGTAATAGTCCACGAAACCGGCCAGAATTGGCCAGAACTGTCAGTGTTAATGACAGACACGTAAGCGCACCTTGGGGTTCAACAAGCATGGAAATCACTTCGGGACCCCAAAACGGTGAGTAATAGTCCACGAAACGGGTCAGAATCGACAAATACCACGATTGTTGATGACCGACACGTAAATGCACCCCAGGGTTCGTTAATCGTGGAAGTCACTCCGGGGCCCCAAAACAGTGAGTAATAGTCCATGAAACGGGCCAGAATCAGCCAAAATAGTGAGTGTTGATGACCGACATGTAAGCGCACCTTGGGGTTCAACAACTATGGAAATGGCTTCAGGGCCACGAAACGGCGAGTAATAGTCCATGAAATGGGTCAGAATCGACAAATACCGCGATTGTTGATGACCGACACGTAAATGCATCCCAGGGTTCGTTAATCATGGAAATAACTCGAGGACCCCAAAGCAGTTAGTAATAGTCCATGAAACGGGCCAAAATCAGTCAAAACAGCGAGTGTTGATGACCGACATGTAAGCGCACCTTGGGGTTCAACAACTATGTAAATCGCTTCGGGGCCACAAAATGGTCAGTAATAGTCCATGAAACGGGTCAAAATCGGCTAAAACTACGAGTGTTGATGACCGACACGTATACGCACCCCAGGGTTCGTTAATCGTGGAAGTCACTCCGGGACGCCAAAACAGTGAGTAATGGTCCACGAAATCGGCCAGAATCGGCCAGAACTGTCAGTGTTAATGACAGACATGTAAGCGCACCTTGGGGTTCAACAAGCATGGAAATCACTTCGGGACCCCAAAACGGTGAGTAATAGTCCACGAAACGGGTCAGAATTGACAAATACCGCGATTGTTGATGACCGACACGTAAATGCACCCCAGGGTTCGTTAATCGTGGAAGTCACTCCGGGACCCCAAAACAGTGAGTAATAGTCCATGAAACGGGTCAGAATCGACAAAAACCACAAGTGTTGATGACCGACACGTAAACGCACCCGAGGGTTCGTTAATAATGGAAATCACTCCGGGACCCCAAAACAGTGAGTAATAGTCCATGAAACGGGTCAGAATCGGCCAAAACTATGAGTGTTGATGACCGACACGTAAATGCACCCCAGGGTTCATTAATCGTGGAAGTCACTCCGGGACCCCAAAACAGTGAGTAATAGTCCATGAAACGGGCCAGAATCAATCAGAACTGCGAGTGTTAATGACAGACACGTAAGCGCACCTTGGGGTTCAACAAGCAAGGAAATCACTTCGGCACCCCAAAACGGTGAGTAATTGTCCACGAAACGGGTCAGAATCGACAAAAACCGCGATTGTTGATGACCGATACGTAAATGCACCCCACAGTTCGTTAATCGTGGAAGTCACTCCGGGACCCCAAAACAGTGAGTAATAGTCCATGAAACGAGCCCGAATAGGCCAAATCTGTCAGTGTTGATGACCGACACGTAAGCGCACCTTAGGGTTCAACAAGCATGGAAATCACTTCGGGACCCAAAACGGTGAGTATTTTCCACAAAACGGGTCAGAATCGACAAAAACCACAAGTGTTGATGACCGGCACGTAAACGCACCCCAAGGTTCGTTAATCATGGAAATCACTCCGGGACCCCAAAACAGTGAGTAATAGTCCATGAAACGGGTCAGAATCGGCAAATACTGTCAGTGTTGATGACCGACACGTAAGCGCACCTTGGGGTTCAACAAGCATGGAAATCACTTCGGCACCCCAAAACGGTGAGTAATAGTCCACGAAACGGGTCAGAATCGACAAAAATCGCGATTGTTGATGACCGACACGTAAATGCACCCCAGGGTTCGCTAATCGCGGAAGTCACTCCGGGACCCCAAAACAGTGAGTAATAGTCCACGAAACGGGTCAGAATTGACAAAAACCGTAAGTGTTGATGACCGGCACGTAAACGCACCCCAGGGTTCATTAATCATGGAAATCACTCCAGGACCCCAAAACAGTGAGTAATGGTCCACAAAACCGGCCAGAATTGGCCAGAACTGTCAGTGTTAATGACAGACACGTAAGCGCACCTTGGGGTTCAACAAGCATGGAAATCACTTCGGGACCCCAAAACGGTGAGTAATAGTCCACGAAATGGGTCAGAATCGACAAATACCGCGATTGTTGATGACCGACACGTAAATGCACCCCAGGGTTCGTTAATCGTGGAAGTCACTCCGGGGCCCCAAAACAGTGAGTAATAGTCCATGAAACGGGCCAGAATCAGCCAAAATAGTGAGTGTTGATGACCGACATGTAAGCGCACCTTGGGGTTCAACAACTATGCAAATGGCTTCAGGGCCACAAAACGGCGAGTAATAGTCCACGAAACGGGTCAGAATGGACAAATACCGCGATTGTTGATGACCGACACGTAAATGCACCCCAGGGTTCGTTAATCGCGGAAGTCACTCCGGGACCCCAAAACAGTGAGTAATAGTCCACGAAACGGGTCAGAATTGACAAAAACCGTAAGTGTTGATGACCGGCACGTAAACGCACCCCAGGGTTCATTAATCATGGAAATCACTCCGGGACCCCAAAACAGTGAGTAATAGTCCACGAAACCGGCCAGAATTGGCCAGAACTGTCAGTGTTAATGACAGACACGTAAGCGCACCTTGGGGTTCAACAAGCATGGAAATCACTTCGGGACCCCAAAACGGTGAGTAATAGTCCACGAAACGGGTCAGAATCGACAAATACCGCGATTGTTGATGACCGACACGTAAATGCACCCCAGGGTTCGTTAATCGTGGAAGTCACTCCTGGGCCCCAAAACAGTGAGTAATAGTCCATGAAACGGGCCAGAATCAGCCAAAATAGCGAGTGTTGATGACCGACATGTAAGCGCACCTTGGGGTTCAACAACTATGGAAATGGCTTCAGGGCTACAAAACGGCGAGTAATAGTCCATGAAATGGGTCAGAATCGACAAATACCGCGATTGTTGATGACCGACACGTAAATGCACCCCAGGGTTCGTTAATCGTGGAAGTCACTCCGGGACCCCAAAGCAGTTAGTAATAGTCCATGAAACGGGCCAGAATCAGCCAAAACAGCGATTGTTGATGACCGACATGTAAGCGCACCTTGGGGTTCAACAACTATGGAAATCGCTTCGGGGCCACAAAACGGTGAGTAATAGTCCATGAAACGGGTCAGAATCGGCTAAAACTGCGAGTGTTGATAACCGACACGTATACGCACCCCAGGGTTCGTTAATCGTGGAAGTCACTCCGGGACCCCAAAATAGTGAGTAATGGTCCACGAAATCGGCCAGAATCGGCCAGAACTGTCAATGTTAATGACAGACATGTAAGCGCACCATGGGGTTCAACAAGCATGGAAATCACTTCGGGACCCCAAAACGGTGAGTAATAGTCCACGAAACGGGTCAGAATTGACAAATACTGCGATTGTTGATGACAGACACGTAAATGCACCCCAGGGTTCGTTAATCGTGGAAGTCACTCCGGGACCCCAAAAGAGTGAGTAATAGTCCATGAAATGGGTCAGAATCGACAAAAACCACAAGTGTTGATGACCGACACGTAAACGCACCAGAGGGTTCGTTAATCATGGAAATCATTCCGGGACCCCAAAACAGTGAGTAATAGTCCATGAAACGGGCCAGAACGGCCAGAACTGTGAGTGTTAATGACAGACACGTAAGCGCACCTTGGGGTTCAACAAGCATGGAAATCACTTCGGTACCCCAAAACGGTGAGTAATTGTCCACGACACGGGTCAGAATCGACAAAAACCACGATTGTTGATGACCGATATGTAAATGCACCCCACGGTTCGTTAATCGTGGAAGTCACTCCGGGACCCCAAAACAGTGAGTAATAGTCCATGAAACGGGCCCGAATCGGCCAAATATGTCAGTGTTGATGACCGACACGTAAGCGCACCTTGGGGTTCAACAAGCATGGAAATCACTTCGGGACCCAAAATGGTGAGTATTTGTCCACAAAACGGGTCAGAATCGACAAAAACCACAAGTGTTGATGACCGGCACGTAAATGCATCCCAGGGTTCGTTAATCATGGAAATCACTCCGGGACCCCAAAGCAGTTAGTAATAGTCCATGAAACGGGCCAAAATCAGTCAAAACAGCGAGTGTTGATGACCGACATGTAAGCGCACCTTGGGGTTCAACAACTATGTAAATCGCTTCGGGGCCACAAAATGGTCAGTAATAGTCCATGAAACGGGTCAAAATCGGCTAACACTACGAGTGTTGATGACCGACACGTATACGCACCCCAGGGTTCGTTAATCGTGGAAGTCACTCCGGGACGCCAAAACAGTGAGTAATGGTCCACGAAATCGGCCAGAATCGGCCAGAACTGTCAGTGTTAATGACAGACATGTAAGCGCACCTTGGGGTTCAACAAGCATGGAAATCACTTCGGGACACCAAAACGGTGAGTAATGGTCCACGAAACGGGTCAGAATTGACAAATACCGCGATTGTTGATGACCGACACGTAAATGCACCCCAGGGTTCGTTAATCGTGGAAGTCACTCCGGGACCCCAAAACAGTGAGTAATAGTCCATGAAACGGGTCAGAATCGACAAAAACCACAAGTGTTGATGACCGACACGTAAACGCACCCGAGGGTTCGTTAATAATGGAAGTCACTCCGGGACCCCAAAACAGTGAGTAATAGTCCATGAAACGGGTCAGAATCGGCCAAAACTATGAGTGTTGATGACCGACACGTAAATGCACCCCAGGGTTCATTAATCGTGGAAGTCACTCCGGGACCCCAAAACGGTGAGTAATAGTCCACGAAACGGGTCAGAATCGACAAATACCGCGATTGTTGATGACCGACACGTAAATGCACCCCAGGGTTCGTTAATCGTGGAAGTCACTCCTGGGCCCCAAAACAGTGAGTAATAGTCCATGAAACGGGCCAGAATCAGCCAAAATAGCGAGTGTTGATGACCGACATGTAAGCGCACCTTGGGGTTCAACAACTATGGAAATGGCTTCAGGGCCACAAAACGGCGAGTAATAGTCCATGAAATGGGTCAGAATCGACAAATACCGCGATTGTTGATGACCGACACGTAAATGCACCCCAAGGTTCGTTAATCGTGGAAGTCACTCCGGGACCCCAAAGCAGTTAGTAATAGTCCATGAAACGGGCCAGAATCAGCCAAAACAGCGAGTGTTGATGACCGACATGTAAGCGCACCTTGGGGTTCAACAACTATGGAAATCGCTTCGGGGCCACAAAACGTTGAGTAATAGTCCATGAAACGGGTCAGAATCGGCTAAAACTGCGAGTGTTGATAACCAACACATATACGCACCCCAGGGTTCGTTAATCGTGGAAGTCACTCCGGGACCCCAAAACAGTGAGTAATGGTCCACGAAATCGGCCAGAATCGGCCAGAACTGTCAGTGTTAATGACAGACATGTAAGCGCACCATGGGGTTCAACAAGCATGGAAATCACTTCGGGACCCCAAAACGGTGAGTAATAGTCCACGAAACGGGTCAGAATTGACAAATACTGCGATTGTTGATGACAGACACGTAAATGCACCCCAGGGTTCGTTAATCGTGGAAGTCACTCCGGGACCCCAAAAGAGTGAGTAATAGTCCATGAAATGGGTCAGAATCGACAAAAACCACAAGTGTTGATGACCGACACGTAAACGCACCAGAGGGTTCGTTAATCATGGAAATCATTCCGGGACCCCAAAACAGTGAGTAATAGTCCATGAAACGGGCCAGAACGGCCAGAACTGTGAGTGTTAATGACAGACACGTAAGCGCACCTTGGGGTTCAACAAGCATGGAAATCACTTCGGTACCCCAAAACGGTGAGTAATTGTCCACGACACGGGTCAGAATCGACAAAAACCGCGATTGTTGATGACCGATATGTAAATGCACCCCACGGTTCGTTAATCGTGGAAGTCACTCCGGGACCCCAAAACAGTGAGTAATAGTCCATGAAACGGGCCCGAATCGGCCAAATATGTCAGTGTTGATGACCGACACGTAAGCGCACCTTGGGGTTCAACAAGCATGGAAATCACTTCGGGACCCAAAACGGTGAGTATTTGTCCACAAAACGGGTCAGAATCGACAAAAACCACAAGTGTTGATGACCGGCACGTAAATGCATCCCAGGGTTCGTTAATCATGGAAATCACTCCGGGACCCCAAAGCAGTTAGTAATAGTCCATGAAACGGGCCAAAATCAGTCAAAACAGCGAGTGTTGATGACCGACATGTAAGCGCACCTTGGGGTTCAACAACTATGTAAATCGCTTCGGGGCCACAAAATGGTCAGTAATAGTCCATGAAACGGGTCAAAATCGGCTAAAACTACGAGTGTTGATGACCGACACGTATACGCACCCCAGGGTTCGTTAATCGTGGAAGTCACTCCGGGACGCCAAAACAGTGAGTAATGGTCCACGAAATCGGCCAGAATCGGCCAGAACTGTCAGTGTTAATGACAGACATGTAAGCGCACCTTGGGGTTCAACAAGCATGGAAATCACTTCGGGACACCAAAACGGTGAGTAATAGTCCACGAAACGGGTCAGAATTGACAAATACCGCGATTGTTGATGACCGACACGTAAATGCACCCCAGGGTTCGTTAATCGTGGAAGTCACTCCGGGACCCCAAAACAGTGAGTAATAGTCCATGAAACGGGTCAGAATCGACAAAAACCACAAGTGTTGATGACCGACACGTAAACGCACCCGAGGGTTCGTTAATAATGGAAGTCACTCCGGGACCCCAAAACAGTGAGTAATAGTCCATGAAACGGGTCAGAATCGGCCAAAACTATGAGTGTTGATGACCGACACGTAAATGCACCCCAGGGTTCATTAATCGTGGAAGTCACTCCGGGACCCCAAAACAGTGAGTAATAGTCCATGAAACGGGCCAGAATCAGCCAGAACTGCGAGTGTTAATGACAGACACGTAAGCGCACCTTGGGGTTCAACAAGCAAGGAAATCACTTCGGCACCTCAAAACGGTGAGTAATTGTCCACGAAACGGGTCAGAATCGACAAAAACCGCGATTGTTGATGACCGATACGTAAATGCACCCCACGGTTCGTTAATCGTGGAAGTCACTCCGGGACCCCAAAACAGTGAGTAATAGTCCATGAAACGAGCCCGAATAGGCCAAATCTGTCAGTGTTGATGACCGACACGTAAGCGCACCTTAGGGTTCAACATGCATGGAAATCACTTCGGGACCCAAAACGGTGAGTATTTGTCCACAAAACGGGTCAGAATCGACAAAAACCACAAGTGTTGATGACCGGCACGTAAACGCACACAAAGGTTCGTTAATCATGGAAATCACTCCGGGACCCCAAAACAGTGAGTAATAGTCCATGAAACGGGTCAGAATCGGCCAAAACTGCGAGTGTTGATGACCGACACGTAAATGCACCCCAGGGTTCATTAATCGTGGAAGTCACTCCGGGACCCCAAAACAGTGAGTAATAGTCCATGAAACGGGCCAGAATCAGCCAGAACTGCGAGTGTTAATGACAGACACGTAAGCGCACCTTGGGGTTCAACAAGCAAGGAAATCACTTCGGCACCTCAAAACGGTGAGTAATTGTCCACGAAACGGGTCAGAATCGACAAAAACCGCGATTGTTGATGACCGATACGTAAATGCACCCCACGGTTCGTTAATCGTGGAAGTCACTCTGGGACCCCAAAACAGTGAGTAATAGTCCATGAAACGAGCCCGAATAGGCCAAATCTGTCAGTGTTGATGACCGACACGTAAGCGCACCTTAGGGTTCAACATGCATGGAAATCACTTCGGGACCCAAAACGGTGAGTATTTGTCCACAAAACGGGTCAGAATCGACAAAAACCACAAGTGTTGATGACCGGCACGTAAACGCACACAAAGGTTCGTTAATCATGGAAATCACTCCGGGACCCCAAAACAGTGAGTAATAGTCCATGAAACGGGTCAGAATCGGCCAAAACTGCGAGTGTTGATGACCGACACGTAAATGCACCCCAGGGTTCGTTAATCATGGAAGTCTCTCCGGGACCCCAAAACAGTGAGTAATAGTCCACGAAACGGTCCAGAATCGGCAAATACTGTCAGTGTTGATGACCGACACGTAAGCGCACCTTGGGGTTCAACAAGCATGGAAATCACTTCGGCACCCCAAAACGGTGAGTAATAGTCCACGAAACGGGTCAGAATCGACAAAAATCGCGATTGTTGATGACCGACACGTAAATGCACCCCAGGGTTCGCTAATCGCGGAAGTCACTCCGGGACCCCAAAACAGTGAGTAATAGTCCACGAAACGGGTCAGAATTGACAAAAACCGTAAGTGTTGATGACCGGCACGTAAACGCACCCCAGGGTTCATTAATCATGGAAATCACTCCGGGACCCCAAAACAGTGAGTAATGGTCCACGAAACCGGCCAGAATTGGCCAGAACTGTTAGTGTTAATGACAGACACGTAAGCGCACCTTGGGGTTCAACAAGCATGGAAATCACTTCGGCACCCCAAAACGGTGAGTAATAGTCCACGAAACGGGTCAGAATCGACAAATACCGCGATTGTTGATGACCGACACGTAAATGCACCCCAGGGTTCGTTAATCGTGGAAGTCACTCCGGGGCCCCAAAACAGTGAGTAATAGTCCATAAAACGGGCCAGAATCAGCCAAAATAGTGAGTGTTGATGACCGACATGTAAGCGCACCTTGGGGTTCAACAACTATGGAAATGGCTTCAGGGCCACAAAACGGCGAGTAATAGTCCATGAAATGGGTCAGAATCGACAAATACCGCGATTGTTGATGACCGACACGTAAATGCACCCCAGGGTTCGTTAATCGTGGAAGTCACTCCGGGACCCCAAAGCAGTTAGTAATAGTCCATGAAACGGGCCAGAATCAGCCAAAACAGCGAGTGTTGATGACCAACATGTAAGCGCACCTTGGGGTTCAACAACTATGGAAATCGCTTCGGGGCCACAAAACGGTGAGTAATAGTCCATGAAACGGGTCAGAATCGGCTAAAACTACGAGTGTTGATAACCGACACGTATACGCACCCCAGGGTTCGTTAATCGTGGAAGTCACTCCGGGACCCCAAAACAGTGAGTAATGGTCCACGAAATCGGCCAGAATCGGCCAGAACTGTCAGTGTTAATGACAGACATGTAAGCGCACCATGGGGTTCAACAAGCATGGAAATCACTTCGGGACCCCAAAACGGTGAGTAATAGTCCACGAAACGGGTCAGAATTGACAAAAATCGCGATTGTTGATGACCGACACGTAAATGCACCCCAGGGTTCGTTAATCATGGAAGTCTCTCCGGGACCCCAAAACAGTGAATAATAGTCCACGAAACGGTCCAGAATCGGCAAATACTGTCAGTGTTGATGACCGACACGTAAGCGCACCTTGGGGTTCAACAAGCATGGAAATCACTTCGGCACCCCAAAACGGTGAGTAATAGTCCACGAAACGGGTCAGAATCGACAAAAATCGCGATTGTTGATGACCGACACGTAAATGCACCCCAGGGTTCGCTAATCGCGGAAGTCACTCCGGGACCCCAAAACAGTGAGTAATAGTCCACGAAACGGGTCAGAATTGACAAAAACCGTAAGTGTTGATGACCGGCACGTAAACGCACCCCAGGGTTCATTAATCATGGAAATCACTCCAGGACCCCAAAACAGTGAGTAATGGTCCACAAAACCGGCCAGAATTGGCCAGAACTGTCAGTGTTAATGACAGACACGTAAGCGCACCTTGGGGTTCAACAAGCATGGAAATCACTTCGGGACCCCAAAACGGTGAGTAATAGTCCACGAAATGGGTCAGAATCGACAAATACCGCGATTGTTGATGACCGACACGTAAATGCACCCCAGGGTTCGTTAATCGTGGAAGTCACTCCGGGGCCCCAAAACAGTGAGTAATAGTCCATGAAACGGGCCAGAATCAGCCAAAATAGTGAGTGTTGATGACCGACATGTAAGCGCACCTTGGGGTTCAACAACTATGGAAATGGCTTCAGGGCCACAAAACGGCGAGTAATAGTCCACGAAACGGGTCAGAATCGACAAATACCGCGATTGTTGATGACCGACACGTAAATGCACCCCAGGGTTCGTTAATCGCGGAAGTCACTCCGGGACCCCAAAACAGTGAGTAATAGTCCACGAAACGGGTCAGAATTGACAAAAACCGTAAGTGTTGATGACCGGCACGTAAACGCACCCCAGGGTTCATTAATCATGGAAATCACTCCGGGACCCCAAAACAGTGAGTAATAGTCCATGAAACCGGCCAGAATTGGCCAGAACTGTCAGTGTTAATGACAGACACGTAAGCGCACCTTGGGGTTCAACAAGCATGGAAATCACTTCGGGACCCCAAAACGGTGAGTAATAGTCCACGAAACGGGTCAGAATCGACAAATACCGCGATTGTTGATGACCGACACGTAAATGCACCCCAGGGTTCGTTAATCGTGGAAGTCACTCCTGGGCCCCAAAACAGTGAGTAATAGTCCATGAAACGGGCCAGAATCAGCCAAAATAGCGAGTGTTGATGACCGACATGTAAGCGCACCTTGGGGTTCAACAACTATGGAAATGGCTTCAGGGCTACAAAACGGCGAGTAATAGTCCATGAAATGGGTCAGAATCGACAAATACCGCGATTGTTGATGACCGACACGTAAATGCACCCCAGGGTTCGTTAATCGTGGAAGTCACTCCGGGACCCCAAAGCAGTTAGTAATAGTCCATGAAACGGGCCAGAATCAGCCAAAACAGCGATTGTTGATGACCGACATGTAAGCGCACCTTGGGGTTCAACAACTATGGAAATCGCTTCGGGGCCACAAAACGGTGAGTAATAGTCCATGAAACGGGTCAGAATCGGCTAAAACTGCGAGTGTTGATAACCGACACGTATACGCACCCCAGGGTTCGTTAATCGTGGAAGTCACTCCGGGACCCCAAAATAGTGAGTAATGGTCCACGAAATCGGCCAGAATCGGCCAGAACTGTCAGTGTTAATGACAGACATGTAAGCGCACCATGGGGTTCAACAAGCATGGAAATCACTTCGGGACCCCAAAACGGTGAGTAATAGTCCACGAAACGGGTCAGAATTGACAAATACTGCGATTGTTGATGACATACACGTAAATGCACCCCAGGGTTCGTTAATCGTGGAAGTCACTCCGGGACCCCAAAAGAGTGAGTAATAGTCCATGAAATGGGTCAGAATCGACAAAAACCACAAGTGTTGATGACCGACACGTAAACGCACCAGAGTGTTCGTTAATCATGGAAATCATTCCGGGACCCCAAAACAGTGAGTAATAGTCCATGAAACGGGCCAGAACGGCCAGAACTGTGAGTGTTAATGACAGACACGTAAGCGCACCTTGGGGTTCAACAAGCATGGAAATCACTTCGGTACCCCAAAACGGTGAGTAATTGTCCACGACACGGGTCAGAATCGACAAAAACCACGATTGTTGATGACCGATATGTAAATGCACCCCACGGTTCGTTAATCGTGGAAGTCACTCCGGGACCCCAAAACAGTGAGTAATAGTCCATGAAACGGGCCCGAATCGGCCAAATATGTCAGTGTTGATGACCGACACGTAAGCGCACCTTGGGGTTCAACAAGCATGGAAATCACTTCGGGACCCAAAATGGTGAGTATTTGTCCACAAAACGGGTCAGAATCGACAAAAACCACAAGTGTTGATGACCGGCACGTAAATGCATCCCAGGGTTCGTTAATCATGGAAATCACTCCGGGACCCCAAAGCAGTTAGTAATAGTCCATGAAACGGGCCAAAATCAGTCAAAACAGCGAGTGTTGATGACCGACATGTAAGCGCACCTTGGGGTTCAACAACTATGTAAATCGCTTCGGGGCCACAAAATGGTCAGTAATAGTCCATGAAACGGGTCAAAATCGGCTAACACTACGAGTGTTGATGACCGACACGTATACGCACCCCAGGGTTCGTTAATCGTGGAAGTCACTCCGGGACGCCAAAACAGTGAGTAATGGTCCACGAAATCGGCCAGAATCGGCCAGAACTGTCAGTGTTAATGACAGACATGTAAGCGCACCTTGGGGTTCAACAAGCATGGAAATCACTTCGGGACACCAAAACGGTGAGTAATGGTCCACGAAACGGGTCAGAATTGACAAATACCGCGATTGTTGATGACCGACACGTAAATGCACCCCAGGGTTCGTTAATCGTGGAAGTCACTCCGGGACCCCAAAACAGTGAGTAATAGTCCATGAAACGGGTCAGAATCGACAAAAACCACAAGTGTTGATGACCGACACGTAAACGCACCCGAGGGTTCGTTAATAATGGAAGTCACTCCGGGACCCCAAAACAGTGAGTAATAGTCCATGAAACGGGTCAGAATCGGCCAAAACTATGAGTGTTGATGACCGACACGTAAATGCACCCCAGGGTTCATTAATCGTGGAAGTCACTCCGGGACCCCAAAACGGTGAGTAATAGTCCACGAAACGGGTCAGAATCGACAAATACCGCGATTGTTGATGACCGACACGTAAATGCACCCCAGGGTTCGTTAATCGTGGAAGTCACTCCTGGGCCCCAAAACAGTGAGTAATAGTCCATGAAACGGGCCAGAATCAGCCAAAATAGCGAGTGTTGATGACCGACATGTAAGCGCACCTTGGGGTTCAACAACTATGGAAATGGCTTCAGGGCCACAAAACGGCGAGTAATAGTCCATGAAATGGGTCAGAATCGACAAATACCGCGATTGTTGATGACCGACACGTAAATGCACCCCAAGGTTCGTTAATCGTGGAAGTCACTCCGGGACCCCAAAGCAGTTAGTAATAGTCCATGAAACGGGCCAGAATCAGCCAAAACAGCGAGTGTTGATGACCGACATGTAAGCGCACCTTGGGGTTCAACAACTATGGAAATCGCTTCGGGGCCACAAAACGTTGAGTAATAGTCCATGAAACGGGTCAGAATCGGCTAAAACTGCGAGTGTTGATAACCAACACGTATACGCACCCCAGGGTTCGTTAATCGTGGAAGTCACTCCGGGACCCCAAAACAGTGAGTAATGGTCCACGAAATCGGCCAGAATCGGCCAGAACTGTCAGTGTTAATGACAGACATGTAAGCGCACCATGGGGTTCAACAAGCATGGAAATCACTTCGGGACCCCAAAACGGTGAGTAATAGTCCACGAAACGGGTCAGAATTGACAAATACTGCGATTGTTGATGACAGACACGTAAATGCACCCCAGGGTTCGTTAATCGTGGAAGTCACTCCGGGACCCCAAAAGAGTGAGTAATAGTCCATGAAATGGGTCAGAATCGACAAAAACCACAAGTGTTGATGACCGACACGTAAACGCACCAGAGGGTTCGTTAATCATGGAAATCATTCCGGGACCCCAAAACAGTGAGTAATAGTCCATGAAACGGGCCAGAACGGCCAGAACTGTGAGTGTTAATGACAGACACGTAAGCGCACCTTGGGGTTCAACAAGCATGGAAATCACTTCGGTACCCCAAAACGGTGAGTAATTGTCCACGACACGGGTCAGAATCGACAAAAACCGCGATTGTTGATGACCGATATGTAAATGCACCCCACGGTTCGTTAATCGTGGAAGTCACTCCGGGACCCCAAAACAGTGAGTAATAGTCCATGAAACGGGCCCGAATCGGCCAAATATGTCAGTGTTGATGACCGACACGTAAGCGCACCTTGGGGTTCAACAAGCATGGAAATCACTTCGGGACCCAAAACGGTGAGTATTTGTCCACAAAACGGGTCAGAATCGACAAAAACCACAAGTGTTGATGACCGGCACGTAAATGCATCCCAGGGTTCGTTAATCATGGAAATCACTCCGGGACCCCAAAGCAGTTAGTAATAGTCCATGAAACGGGCCAAAATCAGTCAAAACAGCGAGTGTTGATGACCGACATGTAAGCGCACCTTGGGGTTCAACAACTATGTAAATCGCTTCGGGGCCACAAAATGGTCAGTAATAGTCCATGAAACGGGTCAAAATCGGCTAAAACTACGAGTGTTGATGACCGACACGTATACGCACCCCAGGGTTCGTTAATCGTGGAAGTCACTCCGGGACGCCAAAACAGTGAGTAATGGTCCACGAAATCGGCCAGAATCGGCCAGAACTGTCAGTGTTAATGACAGACATGTAAGCGCACCTTGGGGTTCAACAAGCATGGAAATCACTTCGGGACACCAAAACGGTGAGTAATAGTCCACGAAACGGGTCAGAATTGACAAATACCGCGATTGTTGATGACCGACACGTAAATGCACCCCAGGGTTCGTTAATCGTGGAAGTCACTCCGGGACCCCAAAACAGTGAGTAATAGTCCATGAAACGGGTCAGAATCGACAAAAACCACAAGTGTTGATGACCGACACGTAAACGCACCCGAGGGTTCGTTAATAATGGAAGTCACTCCGGGACCCCAAAACAGTGAGTAATAGTCCATGAAACGGGTCAGAATCGGCCAAAACTATGAGTGTTGATGACCGACACGTAAATGCACCCCAGGGTTCATTAATCGTGGAAGTCACTCCGGGACCCCAAAACAGTGAGTAATAGTCCATGAAACGGGCCAGAATCAGCCAGAACTGCGAGTGTTAATGACAGACACGTAAGCGCACCTTGGGGTTCAACAAGCAAGGAAATCACTTCGGCACCTCAAAACGGTGAGTAATTGTCCACGAAACGGGTCAGAATCGACAAAAACCGCGATTGTTGATGACCGATACGTAAATGCACCCCACGGTTCGTTAATCGTGGAAGTCACTCCGGGACCCCAAAACAGTGAGTAATAGTCCATGAAACGAGCCCGAATAGGCCAAATCTGTCAGTGTTGATGACCGACACGTAAGCGCACCTTAGGGTTCAACATGCATGGAAATCACTTCGGGACCCAAAACGGTGAGTATTTGTCCACAAAACGGGTCAGAATCGACAAAAACCACAAGTGTTGATGACCGGCACGTAAACGCACACAAAGGTTCGTTAATCATGGAAATCACTCCGGGACCCCAAAACAGTGAGTAATAGTCCATGAAACGGGTCAGAATCGGCCAAAACTGCGAGTGTTGATGACCGACACGTAAATGCACCCCAGGGTTCATTAATCGTGGAAGTCACTCCGGGACCCCAAAACAGTGAGTAATAGTCCATGAAACGGGCCAGAATCAGCCATAACTGCGAGTGTTAATGACAGACACGTAAGCGCACCTTGGGGTTCAACAAGCAAGGAAATCACTTCGGCACCTCAAAACGGTGAGTAATTGTCCACGAAACGGGTCAGAATCGACAAAAACCGCGATTGTTGATGACCGATACGTAAATGCACCCCACGGTTCGTTAATCGTGGAAGTCACTCCGGGACCCCAAAACAGTGAGTAATAGTCCATGAAACGAGCCCGAATAGGCCAAATCTGTCAGTGTTGATGACCGACACGTAAGCGCACCTTAGGGTTCAACATGCATGGAAATCACTTCGGGACCCAAAACGGTGAGTATTTGTCCACAAAACGGGTCAGAATCGACAAAAACCACAAGTGTTGATGACCGGCACGTAAACGCACACAAAGGTTCGTTAATCATGGAAATCACTCCGGGACCCCAAAACAGTGAGTAATAGTCCATGAAACGGGTCAGAATCGGCCAAAACTGCGAGTGTTGATGACCGACACGTAAATGCACCCCAGGGTTCGTTAATCATGGAAGTCTCTCCGGGACCCCAAAACAGTGAGTAATAGTCCACGAAACGGTCCAGAATCGGCAAATACTGTCAGTGTTGATGACCGACACGTAAGCGCACCTTGGGGTTCAACAAGCATGGAAATCACTTCGGCACCCCAAAACGGTGAGTAATAGTCCACGAAACGGGTCAGAATCGACAAAAATCGCGATTGTTGATGACCGACACGTAAATGCACCCCAGGGTTCGCTAATCGCGGAAGTCACTCCGGGACCCCAAAACAGTGAGTAATAGTCCACGAAACGGGTCAGAATTGACAAAAACCGTAAGTGTTGATGACCGGCACGTAAACGCACCCCAGGGTTCATTAATCATGGAAATCACTCCGGGACCCCAAAACAGTGAGTAATGGTCCACGAAACTGGCCAGAATTGGCCAGAACTGTTAGTGTTAATGACAGACACGTAAGCGCACCTTGGGGTTCAACAAGCATGGAAATCACTTCGGCACCCCAAAACGGTGAGTAATAGTCCACGAAACGGGTCAGAATCGACAAATACCGCGATTGTTGATGACCGACACGTAAATGCACCCCAGGGTTCGTTAATCGTGGAAGTCACTCCGGGGCCCCAAAACAGTGAGTAATAGTCCATAAAACGGGCCAGAATCAGCCAAAATAGTGAGTGTTGATGACCGACATGTAAGCGCACCTTGGGGTTCAACAACTATGGAAATGGCTTCAGGGCCACAAAACGGCGAGTAATAGTCCATGAAATGGGTCAGAATCGACAAATACCGCGATTGTTGATGACCGACACGTAAATGCACCCCAGGGTTCGTTAATCGTGGAAGTCACTCCGGGACCCCAAAGCAGTTAGTAATAGTCCATGAAACGGGCCAGAATCAGCCAAAACAGCGAGTGTTGATGCCCAACATGTAAGCGCACCTTGGGGTTCAACAACTATGGAAATCGCTTCGGGGCCACAAAACGGTGAGTAATAGTCCATGAAACGGGTCAGAATCGGCTAAAACTACGAGTGTTGATAACCGACACGTATACGCACCCCAGGGTTCGTTAATCGTGGAAGTCACTCCGGGACCCCAAAACAGTGAGTAATGGTCCACGAAATCGGCCAGAATCGGCCAGAACTGTCAGTGTTAATGACAGACATGTAAGCGCACCATGGGGTTCAACAAGCATGGAAATCACTTCGGGACCCCAAAACGGTGAGTAATAGTCCACGAAACGGGTCAGAATTGACAAATACTGCGATTGTTGATGACCGACACGTAAAGGCACCCCAGGGTTCGTTAATCGTGGAAGTCACTCCGGGACCCCAAAACAGTGAGTAATAGTCCACGAAACCGGCCAGAATCGGCCAGAACTGTCAGTGTTAATGACAGACATGTAAGCGCACCTTGGGGTTCAACAAGCATGGAAATCACTTCGGGACCCCAAAACGGTGAGTAATAGTCCACGAAACGGGTCAGAATTGACAAATACCGCGATTGTTGATGACCGACAGGTAAATGCACCGCAGGGTTCGTTAATCGTGGAAGTCACTCCGGGACCCCAAAACAGTGAGTAATAGTCCATGAAACGGGTCAGAATCGACAAAAACCACAAGTGTTGATGACCGACACGTAAACGCACCCGAGGGTTCGTTAATAATGGAAGTCACTCCGGGACCCCAAAACAGTGAGTAATAGTCCATGAAACGGGTCAGAATCGGCCAAAACTATGAGTGTTGATGACCGACACGTAAATGCACCCCAGGGTTCATTAATCGTGGAAGTCACTCCGGGACCCCAAAACAGTGAGTAATAGTCCATGAAACGGGCTAGAACGGCCAGAACTGTGAGTGTTAATGACAGACACGTAAGCGCACCTTGGGGTTCAACAAGCATGGAAATCACTTCGGCACCCCAAAACGGTGAGTAATTGTCAACGAAACGGGTCAGAATCGACAAAAACCGCGATTGTTGATGACCGATATGTAAATGCACCCCACGGTTCGTTAATCGTGGAAGTCACTCCGGGACCCCAAAACAGTGAGTAATAGTCCATGAAACGGGCCCGAATCGGCCAAATATGTCAGTGTTGATGACCGACACGTAAGCGCACCTTGGGGTTCAACAAGCATGGAAAACACTTCGGGACCCAAAACGGTGAGTATTTGTCCACAAATTGGGTGAGAATCGACAAAAACCACAAGTGTTGATGACCGGCACGTAAATGCATCCCGGGGTTCGTTAATCATGGAAGTCACTCCGGGACCCCAAAGCAGTTAGTAATAGTCCATGAAACGGGCCAAAATCAGTCAAAACAGCGAGTGTTGATGACCGACATGTAAGCGCACCTTGGGGTTCAACAACTATGTAAATCGCTTCGGGGCCACAAAATGGTCAGTAATAGTCCATGAAACGGGTCAAAATCGGCTAAAACTATGAGTGTTGATGACCGACACGTATACGCACCCCAGGTTTCGGTAATCGTGGAAGTCACTCCGGGACGCCAAAACAGTGAGTAATGGTCCACGAAATCGGCCAGAATCGGCCAGAACTGTCAGTGTTAATGACAGACATGTAAGCGCACCTTGGGGTTCAACAAGCATGGAAATCACTTCGGGAGCCCAAAACGGTGAGTAATAGTCCACGAAACGGGTCAGAATTGACAAAAACCGTAAGTGTTGATGACCGGCACGTAAACGCACCCCAGGGTTCATTAATCATGGAAATCACTCCGGGACCCCAAAACAGTGAGTAATAGTCCACGAAACCGGCCAGAATTGGCCAGAACTGTCAGTGTTAATGACAGACACGTAAGCGCACCTTGGGGTTCAACAAGCATGGAAATCACTTCGGGACCCCAAAACGGTGAGTAATAGTCCACGAAACGGGTCAGAATCGACAAATACCGCGATTGTTGATGACCGACACGTAAATGCACCCCAGGGTTCGTTAATCGTGGAAGTCACTCCGGGGCCCCAAAACAGTGAGTAATAGTCCATGAAACGGGCCAGAATCAGCCAAAATAGCGAGTGTTGATGACCGACATGTAAGCGCACCTTGGGGTTCAACAACTATGGAAATGGCTTCAGGGCCACAAAACGGCGAGTAATAGTCCATGAAATGGGTCAGAATCGACAAATACCGCGATTGTTGATGACCGACACGTAAATGCACCCCAGGGTTCGTTAATCGTGGAAGTCACTCCGGGACCCCAAAGCAGTTAGTAATAGTCCATGAAACGGGCCAGAATCAGCCAAAACAGCGAGTGTTGATGACCGACATGTAAGCGCACCTTGGGGTTCAACAACTATGGAAATCGCTTCGGGGCCACAAAACGGTGAGTAATAGTCCATGAAACGGGTCAGAATCGGCTAAAACTACGAGTGTTGATGACTGACACGTATACGCACCCCAGGGTTCGTTAATCGTGGAAGTCACTCCGGGACCACAAAACAGTGAGTAATGGTCCACGAAACCGGCCAGAATCGGCCAGAACTGTCAGTGTTAATGACAGACATGTAAGCGCACCTTGGGGTTCAACAAGCATGGAAATCACTTCGGGACCCCAAAACGGTGAGTAATAGTCCATGAAACGGGTTAGAATCGGCTAAAACTACGAGTGTTGATGACTGACACGTATACGCACCCCAGGGTTCGTTAATCGTGGAAGTCACTCCGGGACCCCAAAACAGTGAGTAATGGTCCACGAAACCGGCCAGAATCGGCCAGAACTGTCAGTGTTAATGACAGACATGTAAGCGCACCTTGGGGTTCAACAAGCATGGAAATCACTTCGGGACCCCAAAACGGTGAGTAATAGTCCACGAAACGGGTCAGAATTGACAAATACCGCGATTGTTGATGACCGACAGGTAAATGCACCCCAGGGTTCGTTAATCGTGGAAGTCACTCCGGGACCCCAAAACAGTGAGTAATAGTCCATGAAACGGGTCAGAATCGACAAAAACCACAAGTGTTGATGACCGACACGTAAACGCACCCGAGGGTTCGTTAATCATGGAAATCACTCCGGGACCCCAAAACAGTGAGTAATAGTCCATGAAACGGGTCAGAATCGGCCAAAACTGTGAGTGTTGATGACCGACACGTAAATGCACCCCAGCGTTCGTTAATCGTGGAAGTCACTCCGGGACCCCAAAACAATGAGTAATAGTCCATGAAACGGGCTAGAACGGCCAGAACTGTGAGTGTTAATGACAGACACGTAAGCGCACCTTGGGGTTCAACAAGCAAGGAAATCACTTCGGCACCCCAAAACGGTGAGTAATTGTCCACGAAACGGGTCAGAATCGACAAAAACCGCGATTGTTGATGACCGATATGTAAATGCACCCCACGGTTCGTTAATCGTGGAAGTCACTCCGGGACCCCAAAACAGTGAGTAATAGTCCATGAAACGGGCCCGAATCGGCCAAATATGTCAGTGTTGATGACCGACACGTAAGCGCACCTTGGGGTTCAACAAGCATGGAAAACACTTCGGGACCCAAAACGGTGAGTATTTGTCCACAAATTGGGTCAGAATCGACAAAAACCACAAGTGTTGATGACCGGCACGTAAATGCATCCCGGGGTTCGTTAATCATGGAAGTCACTCCGGGACCCCAAAGCAGTTAGTAATAGTCCATGAAACGGGCCAAAATCAGTCAAAACAGCGAGTGTTGATGACCGACATGTAAGCGCACCTTGGGGTTCAACAACTATGTAAATCGCTTCGGGGCCACAAAATGGTCAGTAATAGTCCATGAAACGGGTCAAAATCGGCTAAAACTACGAGTGTTGATGACCGACACGTATACGCACCCCAGCTTTCGTTAATCGTGGAAGTCACTCCGGGACGCCAAAACAGTGAGTAATGGTCCACGAAATCGGCCAGAATCGGCCAGAACTGTCAGTGTTAATGACAGACATGTAAGCGCACCTTGGGGTTCAACAAGCATGGAAATCACTTCGGGACCCCAAAACGGTGAGTAATAGTCCACGAAACGGGTCAGAATTGACAAAGACCGTAAGTGTTGATGACCGGCACGTAAACGCACCCCAGGGTTCATTAATCATGGAAATCACTCCGGGACCCCAAAACAGTGAGTAATAGTCCACGAAACCGGCCAGAATTGGCCAGAACTGTCAGTGTTAATGACAGACACGTAAGCGCACCTTGGGGTTCAACAAGCATGGAAATCACTTCGGGACCCCAAAACGGTGAGTAATAGTCCACGAAACGGGTCAGAATCGACAAATACCGCGATTGTTGATGACCGACACGTAAATGCACCCCAGGGTTCGTTAATCGTGGAAGTCACTCCGGGGCCCCAAAACAGTGAGTAATAGTCCATGAAACGGGCCAGAATCAGCCAAAATAGCGAGTGTTGATGACCGACATGTAAGCGCACCTTGGGGTTCAACAACTATGGAAATGGCTTCAGGGCCACAAAACGGCGAGTAATAGTCCATGAAATGGGTCAGAATCGACAAATACCGCGATTGTTGATGACCGACACGTAAATGCACCCCAGGGTTCGTTAATCGTGGAAGTCACTCCGGGACCCCAAAGCAGTTAGTAATAGTCCATGAAACGGGCCAGAATCAGCCAAAACAGCGAGTGTTGATGACCGACATGTAAGCGCACCTTGGGGTTCAACAACTATGGAAATCACTTCGGGGCCACAAAACGGTGAGTAATAGTCCATGAAACGGGTCAGAATCGGCTAAAACTACGAGTGTTGATGACTGACACGTATACGCACCCCAGGGTTCGTTAATCGTGGAAGTCACTCCGGGACCCCAAAACAGTGAGTAATGGTCCACGAAACCGGCCAGAATCGGCCAGAACTGTCAGTGTTAATGACAGACATGTAAGCGCACCTTGGGGTTCAACAAGCATGGAAATCACTTCGGGACCCCAAAACGGTGAGTAATAGTCCATGAAACGGGTCAGAATCGGCTAAAACTACGAGTGTTGATGACTGACACGTATACGCACCCCAGGGTTCGTTAATCGTGGAAGTCACTCCGGGACCCCAAAACAGTGAGTAATGGTCCACGAAACCGGCCAGAATCGGCCAGAACTGTCAGTGTTAATGACAGACATGTAAGCGCACCTTGGGGTTCAACAAGCATGGAAATCACTTCGGGACCCCAAAACGGTGAGTAATAGTCCACGAAACGGGTCAGAATTGACAAATACCGCGATTGTTGATGACCGACAGGTAAATGCACCCCAGGGTTCGTTAATCGTGGAAGTCACTCCGGGACCCCAAAACAGTGAGTAATAGTCCATGAAACGGGTCAGAATCGACAAAAACCACAAGTGTTGATGACCGACACGTAAACGCACCCGAGGGTTCGTTAATCATGGAAATCACTCCGGGACCCCAAAACAGTGAGTAATAGTCCATGAAACGGGTCAGAATCGGCCAAAACTGTGAGTGTTGATGACCGACACGTAAATGCACCCCAGCGTTCGTTAATCGTGGAAGTCACTCCGGGACCCCAAAACAGTGAGTAATAGTCCATGAAACGGGCTAGAACGGCCAGAACTGTGAGTGTTAATGACAGACACGTAAGCGCACCTTGGGGTTCAACAAGCAAGGAAATCACTTCGGCACCCCAAAACGGTGAGTAATTGTCCACGAAACGGGTCAGAATCGACAAAAACCGCGATTGTTGATGACCGATATGTAAATGCACCCCACGGTTCGTTAATCGTGGAAGTCACTCCGGGACCCCAAAACAGTGAGTAATAGTCCATGAAACGGGCCCGAATCGGCCAAATATGTCAGTGTTGATGACCGACACGTAAGCGCACCTTGGGGTTCAACAAGCATGGAAAACACTTCGGGACCCAAAACGGTGAGTATTTGTCCACAAAATGGGTCAGAATCGACAAAAACCACAAGTGTTGATGACCGGCACGTAAATGCATCCCGGGGTTCGTTAATCATGGAAGTCACTCCGGGACCCCAAAGCAGTTAGTAATAGTCCATGAAACGGGCCAAAATCAGTCAAAACAGCGAGTGTTGATGACCGACATGTAAGCGCACCTTGGGGTTCAACAACTATGTAAATCGCTTCGGGGCCACAAAATGGTCAGTAATAGTCCATGAAACGGGTCAAAATCGGCTAAAACTACGAGTGTTGATGACCGACACGTATACGCACCCCAGCTTTCGTTAATCGTGGAAGTCACTCCGGGACGCCAAAACAGTGAGTAATGGTCCACGAAATCGGCCAGAATCGGCCAGAACTGTCAGTGTTAATGACAGACATGTAAGCGCACCTTGGGGTTCAACAAGCATGGAAATCACTTCGGGACCCCAAAACGGTGAGTAATAGTCCACGAAACGGGTCAGAATTGACAAAGACCGTAAGTGTTGATGACCGGCACGTAAACGCACCCCAGGGTTCATTAATCATGGAAATCACTCCGGGACCCCAAAACAGTGAGTAATAGTCCACGAAACCGGCCAGAATTGGCCAGAACTGTCAGTGTTAATGACAGACACGTAAGCGCACCTTGGGGTTCAACAAGCATGGAAATCACTTCGGGACCCCAAAACGGTGAGTAATAGTCCACGAAACGGGTCAGAATCGACAAATACCGCGATTGTTGATGACCGACACGTAAATGCACCCCAGGGTTCGTTAATCGTGGAAGTCACTCCGGGGCCCCAAAACAGTGAGTAATAGTCCATGAAACGGGCCAGAATCAGCCAAAATAGCGAGTGTTGATGACCGACATGTAAGCGCACCTTGGGGTTCAACAACTATGGAAATGGCTTCAGGGCCACAAAACGGCGAGTAATAGTCCAAGAAATGGGTCAGAATCGACAAATACCGCGATTGTTGATGACCGACACGTAAATGCACCCCAGGGTTCGTTAATCGTGGAAGTCACTCCGGGACCCCAAAGCAGTTAGTAATAGTCCATGAAACGGGCCAGAATCAGCCAAAACAGCGAGTGTTGATGACCGACATGTAAGCGCACCTTGGGGTTCAACAACTATGGAAATCACTTCGGGGCCACAAAACGGTGAGTAATAGTCCATGAAACGGGTCAGAATCGGCTAAAACTACGAGTGTTGATGACTGACACGTATACGCACCCCAGGGTTCGTTAATCGTGGAAGTCACTCCGGGACCCCAAAACAGTGAGTAATGGTCCACGAAACCGGCCAGAATCGGCCAGAACTGTCAGTGTTAATGACAGACATGTAAGCGCACCTTGGGGTTCAACAAGCATGGAAATCACTTCGGGACCCCAAAACGGTGAGTAATAGTCCATGAAACGGGTCAGAATCGGCTAAAACTACGAGTGTTGATGACTGACACGTATACGCACCCCAGGGTTCGTTAATCGTGGAAGTCACTCCGGGACCCCAAAACAGTGAGTAATGGTCCACGAAACCGGCCAGAATCGGCCAGAACTGTCAGTGTTAATGACAGACATGTAAGCGCACCTTGGGGTTCAACAAGCATGGAAATCACTTCGGGACCCCAAAACGGTGAGTAATAGTCCATGAAACGGGTCAGAATCGGCTAAAACTACGAGTGTTGATGACTGACACGTATACGCACCCCAGGGTTCGTTAATCGTGGAAGTCACTCCGGGACCCCAAAACAGTGACTAATGGTCCACGAAACCGGCCAGAATCGGCCAGAACTGTCAGTGTTAATGACAGACATGTAAGCGCACCTTGGGGTTCAACAAGCATGGAAATCACTTCGGGACCCCAAAACGGTGAGTAATAGTCCACGAAACGGGTCAGAATTGACAAATACCGCGATTGTTGATGACCGACAGGTAAATGCACCCCAGGGTTCGTTAATCGTGGAAGTCACTCCGGGACCCCAAAACAGTGAGTAATAGTCCATGAAATGGGTCAGAATTGACAAAAACCACAAGTGTTGATGACCGACACGTAAACGCACCCGAGGGTTCGTTAATCATGGAAATCACTCCGGGACCCCAAAACAGTGAGTAATAGTCCATGAAACGGGTCAGAATCGGCCAAAACTGTGAGTGTTGAGGACCGACACGTAAATGCACCCCAGGGTTCATTAATCGTGGAAGTCACTCCGGGACCCCAAAACAGTGAGTAATAGTCCATGAAACGGGCTAGAACGGCCAGAACTGTGAGTGTTAATGACAGACACGTAAGCGCACCTTGGGGTTCAACAAGCATGGAAATCACTTCGGCACCCCAAAACGGTGAGTAATTGTCCACGAAACGGGTCAGAATCGACAAAAACCGCGATTGTTGATGACCGATATGTAAATGCACCCCACGGTTCGTTAATCGTGGAAGTCACTCCGGGACCCCAAAACAGTGAGTAATAGTCCATGAAACGGGCCCGAATTGGCCAAATATGTCAGTGTTGATGACCGACACGTAAGCGCACCTTGGGGTTCAACAAGCATGGAAATCACTTCGGGACCCAAAACGGTGAGTATTTGTCCACAAAATGGGTCAGAATCGAGAAAAACCACAAGTGTTGATGACCGGCACGTAAATGCATCCCGGGGTTCGTTAATCATGGAAGTCACTCCGGGACCCCAAAGCAGTTGGTAATAGTCCATGAAACGGGCCAAAATCAGTCAAAACAGCGAGTGTTGATGACCGACATGTAAGCGCACCTTGGGGTTCAACAACTATGTAAATCGCTTCGGGGCCACAAAATGGTCAGTAATAGTCCATGAAACGGGTCAAAATCGGCTAAAACTACGAGTGTTGATGACCGACACGTATACGCACCCCAGGGTTCGTTAATCGTGGAAGTCACTCCGGGACGCCAAAACAGTGAGTAATGGTCCACGAAATCGGCCAGAATCGGCCAGAACTGTCAGTGTTAATGACAGACATGTAAGCGCACCTTGGGGTTCAACAAGCATGGAAATCACTTCGGGACCCCAAAACGGTGAGTAATAGTCCACGAAACGGGTCAGAATTGACAAAAACCGTAAGTGTTGATAACCGGCACGTAAACGCACCCCAGGGTTCATTAATCATGGAAATCACTCCGGGACCCCAAAACAGTGAGTAATAGTCCACGAAACCGGCCAGAATTGGCCAGAACTGTCAGTGTTAATGACAGACACGTAAGCGCACCTTGGGGTTCAACAAGCATGGAAATCACTTCGGGACCCCAAAACGGTGAGTAATAGTCCACGAAACGGGTCAGAATCGACAAATACCGCGATTGTTGATGACCGACACGTAAATGCACCCCAGGGTTCGTTAATCGTGGAAGTCACTCCGGGGCCCCAAAACAGTGAGTAATAGTCCATGAAACGGGCCAGAATCAGCCAAAATAGCGAGTGTTGATGACCGACATGTAAGCGCACCTTGGGGTTCAACAACTATGGAAATGGCTTCAGGGCCACAAAACGGCGAGTAATAGTCCATGAAATGGGTCAGAATCGACAAATACCGCGATTGTTGATGACCGACACGTAAATGCACCCCAGGGTTCATTAATCGTGGAAGTCACTCCGGGACCCCAAAGCAGTTAGTAATAGTCCATGAAATGGGCCAGAATCAGCCAAAACAGCGAGTGTTGATGACCGACATGTAAGCGCACCTTGGGGTTCAACAACTATGGAAATCGCTTCGGGGCCACAAAACGGTGAGTAATAGTCCATGAATGGGTCAGAATCGGCTAAAACTACGAGTGTTGATGACTGACACGTATACGCACCCCAGGGTTCGTTAATCGTGGAAGTCACTCCGGGACCCCAAAACAGTGAGTAATGGTCCACGAAACCGGCCAGAATTGGCCAAATATGTCAGTGTTGATGACCGACACGTAAGCGCACCTTCGGGTTCAACAAGCATGGATATCACTTCGGGACCCAAAACGGTGAGTATTTGTCCACAAAATGGGTCAGAATCGACAAAAACCACAAGTGTTGATGACCGGCACGTAAATGCATCCCGGGGTTCGTTAATCATGGAAGTCACTCCGGGACCCCAAAGCAGTTTGTAATAGTCCATGAAACGGGCCAAAATCAGTCAAAACAGCGAGTGTTGATGACCGACATGTAAGCGCACCTTGGGGTTCAACAACTATGTAAATCGCTTCGGGGCCACAAAATGGTCAGTAATAGTCCATGAAACGGGTCAAAATCGGCTAAAACTACGAGTGTTGATGACCGACACGTATACGCACCCCAGGGTTCGTTAATCGTGGAAGTCACTCCGGGACGCCAAAACAGTGAGTAATGGTCCACGAAATCGGCCAGAATCGGCCAGAACTGTCAGTGTTAATGACAGACATGTAAGCGCACCTTGGGGTTCAACAAGCATGGAAATCACTTTGGGACCCCAAAACGGTGAGTAATAGTCCACGAAACGGGTCAGAATTGACAAATACCACGATTGTTGATGACCGACACGTAAATGCACCCCAGGGTTCGTTAATCATGGAAGTCACTCCGGGACCCCAAAACAGTGAGTAATAGTCCATGAAACGGGTCAGAATCGACAAAAACCACAAGTGTTGATGACCGACACGTAAACGCACCCGAGGGTTTGTTAATCATGGAAATCACTCCGGGACCCCAAAACAGTGAGTAATAGTCCATGAAACGGGTCAGAATCGGCCAAAACTATGAGTGTTGATGACCGACACGTAAATGCACCCCAGGGTTCATTAATCGTGGAAGTCACTCCGGGACCCCAAAACAGTGAGTAATAGTCCATGAAACGGGCCAAAATCAGCCAGAACTGTGAGTGTTAATGACAGACACGTAAGCGCACCTTGGGGTTCAACAAGCAAGGAAATCACTTCAGCACCCCAAAACGGTGAGTAATTGTCCACGAAACGGGTCAGAATCGACAAAAACCGCGATTGTTGATGACCGATACGTAAATGCTCCCCACGGTTCGTTAATCGTGGAAGTCACTCCGGGACCCCAAAACAGTGAGTAATAGTCCATGAAACGAGCCCGAATCGGCCAAATCTGTCAGTGTTGATGACCGACACGTAAGCGCACCTTAGGGTTCATCAACCATGGAAATCACTTCGGGACCCAAAACGGTGAGTATTTGTCCACAAAACGGGTCAGAATCGACAAAAACCACAAGTGTTGATGACCGGCACGTAAACGCACCCCAAGGTTCGTTAATCATGGAAATCACTCCGAGACCCCAAAACAGTGAGTAATAGTCCATGAAACGGGTCAGAATCGGCCAAAACTGCGAATGTTGATGACCGACACGTAAATGCACCCCAGGGTTCGTTAATCATGGAAGTCTCTCCGGGACCCCAAAACAGTGAGTAATAGTCCACGAAAGGGTCCAGAATCGGCAAATACTGTCAGTGTTGATGACCGACACGTAAGCGCACCTTGGGGTTCAACAAGCATGGAAATCACTTCGGCACCCCAAAACGGTGAGTAATAGTCCACGAAACGGGTCAGAATCGACAAAAATCGCGATTGTTGATGACCGACACGTAAATGCACCCCAGGGTTCGCTAATCGCGGAAGTCACTGCGGGACTCCAAAACAGTTTGTAATAGTCCACGAAACGGGTCAGAATTGACAAAAACCGTAAGTGTTGATGACCGGCACGTAAACGCACCCCAGGGTTCATTAATCATGGAAATCACTCCGGGACCCCAAAACAGTGAGTAATAGTCCACGAAACCGGCCAGAATTGGCCAGAACTGTCATTGTTAATGACAGACACGTAAGCGCACCTTGGGGTTCAACAAGCATGGAAATCACTTCGGGACCCCAAAACGGTGAGTAATAGTCCACGAAACGGGTCAGAATCGACAAATACCGCGATTGTTGATGACCGACACGTAAATGCACCCCAGGGTTCGTTAATCGTGGAAGTCACTCCGGGGCCCCAAAACAGTGAGTAATAGTCCATGAAACGGGCCAGAATCAGCCAAAATAGCGAGTGTTGATGACCGACATGTAAGCGCACCTTGGGGTTCAACAACTATGGAAATGGCTTCAGGGCCACAAAACGGCGAGTAATAGTCCATGAAATGGGTCAGAATCGACAAATACCGCGATTGTTGATGACCGACACGTAAATGCACCCCAGGGTTCGTTAATCGTGGAAGTCACTCCGGGACCCCAAAGCAGTTAGTAATAGTCCATGAAACGGGCCAGAATCAGCCAAAACAGCGAGTGTTGATGACCGACATGTAAGCGCACCTTGGGGTTCAACAACTATGGAAATCGCTTCGGGGCCACAAAACGGTGAGTAATAGTCCATGAACGGGTCAGAATCGGCTAAAACTACGAGTGTTGATGACTGACACGTATACGCACCCCAGGGTTCGTTAATCGTGGAAGTCACTCCGGGACCCCAAAACAGTGAGTAATGGTCCACGAAACCGGCCAGAATCGGCCAGAACTGTCAGTGTTAATGACAGACATGTAAGCGCACCTTGGGGTTCAACAAGCATGGAAATCACTTCGGGACCCCAAAACGGTGAGTAATAGTCCATGAAACGGGTCAGAATCGGCTAAAACTACGAGTGTTGATGACTGACACGTATACGCACCCAGGGTTCGTTAATCGTGGAAGTCACTCCGGGACCCCAAAACAGTGAGTAATGGTCCACGAAACCGGCCAGAATCGGCCAGAACTGTCAGTGTTAATGACAGACATGTAAGCGCACCTTGGGGTTCAACAAGCATGGAAATCACTTCGGGACCCCAAAACGGTGAGTAATAGTCCACGAAACGGGTCAGAATTGACAAAGACCGCGATTGTTGATGACCGACAGGTAAATGCACCCCAGGGTTCGTTAATCGTGGAAGTCACTCCGGGACCCCAAAACAGTGAGTAATAGTCCATGAAACGGGTCAGAATCGACAAAAACCACAAGTGTTGATGACCGACACGTAAACGCACCCGAGGGTTCGTTAATCATGGAAATCACTCCGGGACCCCAAAACAGTGAGTAATAGTCCATGAAACGGGTCGGAATCGGCCAAAACTGTGAGTGTTGATGACCGACACGTAAATGCACCCCAGCGTTCGTTAATCGTGGAAGTCACTCCGGGACCCCAAAACAGTGAGTAATAGTCCATGAAACGGGCTAGAACGGCCAGAACTGTGAGTGTTAATGACAGACACGTAAGCGCACCTTGGGGTTCAACAAGCATGGAAATCACTTCGGCACCCCAAAACGGTGAGTAATTGTCCACGAAACGGGTCAGAATCGACAAAAACCGCGATTGTTGATGACCGATATGTAAATGCACCCCACGGTTCGTTAATCGTGGAAGTCACTCCGGGACCCCAAAACAGTGAGTAATAGTCCATGAAACGGGCCCGAATCGGCCAAATATGTCAGTGTTGATGACCGACACGTAAGCGCACCTTGGGGTTCAACAAGCATGGAAATCACTTCGGGACCCAAAACGGTGAGTATTTGTCCACAAAATGGGTCAGAATCGACAAAAACCACAAGTGTTGATGACCGGCACGTAAATGCATCCCGGGGTTCGTTAATCATGGAAGTCACTCCGGGACCCCAAAGCAGTTAGTAATAGTCCATGAAACGGGCCAAAATCAGTCAAAACAGCGAGTGTTGATGACCGACATGTAAGCGCACCTTGAGGTTCAACAACTATGTAAATCGCTTCGGGGCCACAAAATGGTCAGTAATAGTCCATGAAACGGGTCAAAATCGGCTAAAACTACGAGTGTTGATGACCGACACGTATACGCACCCCAGGTTTCGTTAATCGTGGAAGTCACTCCGGGACGCCAAAACAGTGAGTAATGGTCCACGAAATCGGCCAGAATCGGCCAGAACTGTCAGTGTTAATGACAGACATGTAAGCGCACCTTGGGGTTCAACAAGCATGGAAATCACTTCGGGACCCCAAAACGGTGAGTAATAGTCCACGAAACAGGTCAGAATTGACAAAAACCGTAAGTGTTGATGACCGGCACGTAAACGCACCCCAGGGTTCATTAATCATGGAAATCACTCCGGGACCCCAAAACAGTGAGTAATAGTCCACGAAACCGGCCAGAATTGGCCAGAACTGTCAGTGTTAATGACAGACACGTAAGCGCACCTTGGGGTTCAACAAGCATGGAAATCACTTCGGGACCCCAAAACGGTGAGTAATAGTCCACGAAACGGGTCAGAATCGACAAATACCGCGATTGTTGATGACCGACACGTAAATGCACCCCAGGGTTCGTTAATCGTGGAAGTCACTCCGGGGCCCCAAAACAGTGAGTAATAGTCCATGAAACGGGCCAGAATCAGGCAAAATAGCGAGTGTTGATGACCGACATGTAAGCGCACCTTGGGGTTCAACAACTATGGAAATGGCTTCAGGGCCACAAAACGGCGAGTAATAGTCCATGAAATGGGTCAGAATCGACAAATACCGCGATTGTTGATGACCGACACGTAAATGCACCCCAGGGTTCGTTAATCGTGGAAGTCACTCCGGGACCCCAAAGCAGTTAGTAATAGTCCATGAAACGGGCCAGAATCAGCCAAAACAGCGAGTGTTGATGACCGACATGTAAGCGCACCTTGGGGTTCAACAACTATGGAAATCGCTTCGGGGCCACAAAACGGTGAGTAATAGTCCATGAACGGGTCAGAATCGGCTAAAACTACGAGTGTTGATGACTGACACGTATACGCACCCCAGGGTTCGTTAATCGTGGAAGTCACTCCGGGACCCCAAAACAGTGAGTAATGGTCCACGAAACCGGCCAGAATCGGCCAGAACTGTCAGTGTTAATGACAGACATGTAAGCGCACCTTGGGGTTCAACAAGCATGGAAATCACTTCGGGACCCCAAAACGGTGAGTAATAGTCCATGAAACGGGTCAGAATCGGCTAAAACTACGAGTGTTGATGACTGACACGTATACGCACCCAGGGTTCGTTAATCGTGGAAGTCACTCCGGGACCCCAAAACAGTGAGTAATGGTCCACGAAACCGGCCAGAATCGGCCAGAACTGTCAGTGTTAATGACAGACATGTAAGCGCACCTTGGGGTTCAACAAGCATGGAAATCACTTCGGGACCCCAAAACGGTGAGTAATAGTCCACGAAACGGGTCAGAATTGACAAAGACCGCGATTGTTGATGACCGACAGGTAAATGCACCCCAGGGTTCGTTAATCGTGGAAGTCACTCCGGGACCCCAAAACAGTGAGTAATAGTCCATGAAACGGGTCAGAATCGACAAAAACCACAAGTGTTGATGACCGACACGTAAACGCACCCGAGGGTTCGTTAATCATGGAAATCACTCCGGGACCCCAAAACAGTGAGTAATAGTCCATGAAACGGGTCGGAATCGGCCAAAACTGTGAGTGTTGATGACCGACACGTAAATGCACCCCAGCGTTCGTTAATCGTGGAAGTCACTCCGGGACCCCAAAACAGTGAGTAATAGTCCATGAAACGGGCTAGAACGGCCAGAACTGTGAGTGTTAATGACAGACACGTAAGCGCACCTTGGGGTTCAACAAGCATGGAAATCACTTCGGCACCCCAAAACGGTGAGTAATTGTCCACGAAACGGGTCAGAATCGACAAAAACCGCGATTGTTGATGACCGATATGTAAATGCACCCCACGGTTCGTTAATCGTGGAAGTCACTCCGGGACCCCAAAACAGTGAGTAATAGTCCATGAAACGGGCCCGAATCGGCCAAATATGTCAGTGTTGATGACCGACACGTAAGCGCACCTTGGGGTTCAACAAGCATGGAAATCACTTCGGGACCCAAAACGGTGAGTATTTGTCCACAAAATGGGTCAGAATCGACAAAAACCACAAGTGTTGATGACCGGCACGTAAATGCATCCCGGGGTTCGTTAATCATGGAAGTCACTCCGGGACCCCAAAGCAGTTAGTAATAGTCCATGAAACGGGCCAAAATCAGTCAAAACAGCGAGTGTTGATGACCGACATGTAAGCGCACCTTGAGGTTCAACAACTATGTAAATCGCTTCGGGGCCACAAAATGGTCAGTAATAGTCCATGAAACGGGTCAAAATCGGCTAAAACTACGAGTGTTGATGACCGACACGTATACGCACCCCAGGTTTCGTTAATCGTGGAAGTCACTCCGGGACGCCAAAACAGTGAGTAATGGTCCACGAAATCGGCCAGAATCGGCCAGAACTGTCAGTGTTAATGACAGACATGTAAGCGCACCTTGGGGTTCAACAAGCATGGAAATCACTTCGGGACCCCAAAACGGTGAGTAATAGTCCACGAAACAGGTCAGAATTGACAAAAACCGTAAGTGTTGATGACCGGCACGTAAACGCACCCCAGGGTTCATTAATCATGGAAATCACTCCGGGACCCCAAAACAGTGAGTAATAGTCCACGAAACCGGCCAGAATTGGCCAGAACTGTCAGTGTTAATGACAGACACGTAAGCGCACCTTGGGGTTCAACAAGCATGGAAATCACTTCGGGACCCCAAAACGGTGAGTAATAGTCCACGAAACGGGTCAGAATCGACAAATACCGCGATTGTTGATGACCGACACGTAAATGCACCCCAGGGTTCGTTAATCGTGGAAGTCACTCCGGGGCCCCAAAACAGTGAGTAATAGTCCATGAAACGGGCCAGAATCAGGCAAAATAGCGAGTGTTGATGACCGACATGTAAGCGCACCTTGGGGTTCAACAACTATGGAAATGGCTTCAGGGCCACAAAACGGCGAGTAATAGTCCATGAAATGGGTCAGAATCGACAAATACCGCGATTGTTGATGACCGACACGTAAATGCACCCCAGGGTTCGTTAATCGTGGAAGTCACTCCGGGACCCCAAAGCAGTTAGTAATAGTCCATGAAACGGGCCAGAATCAGCCAAAACAGCGAGTGTTGATGACCGACATGTAAGCGCACCTTGGGGTTCAACAACTATGGAAATCGCTTTGGGGCCACAAAACGGTGAGTAATAGTCCATGAACGGGTCAGAATCGGCTAAAACTACGAGTGTTGATGACTGACACGTATACGCACCCCAGGGTTCGTTAATCGTGGAAGTCACTCCGGGACCCCAAAACAGTGAGTAATGGTCCACGAAACCGGCCAGAATCGGCCAGAACTGTCAGTGTTAATGACAGACATGTAAGCGCACCTTGGGGTTCAACAAGCATGGAAATCACTTCGGGACCCCAAAACGGTGAGTAATAGTCCATGAAACGGGTCAGAATCGGCTAAAACTACGAGTGTTGATGACTGACACGTATACGCACCCCAGGGTTCGTTAATCGTGGAAGTCACTCCGGGACCCCAAAACAGTGAGTAATGGTCCACGAAACCGGCCAGAATCGGCCAGAACTGTCATTGTTAATGACAGACATGTAAGCGCACCTTGGGGTTCAACAAGCATGGAAATCACTTCGGGACCCCAAAACGGTGAGTAATAGTCCACGAAACGGGTCAGAATTGACAAATACCGCGATTGTTGATGACCGACAGGTAAATGCACCCCAGGGTTCGTTAATCGTGGAAGTCACTCCGGGACCCCAAAACAGTGAGTAATAGTCCATGAAACGGGTCAGAATCGACAAAAACCACAAGTGTTGATGACCGACACGTAAACGCACCCGAGGGTTCGTTAATCATGGAAATCACTCCGGGACCCCAAAACAGTGAGTAATAGTCCATGAAACGGGTCAGAATCGGCCAAAACTGTGAGTGTTGATGACCGACACGTAAATGCACCCCAGCGTTCGTTAATCGTGGAAGTCACTCCGGGACCCCAAAACAGTGAGTAATAGTCCATGAAACGGGCTAGAACGGCCAGAACTGTGATTGTTAATGACAGACACGTAAGCGCACCTTGGGGTTCAACAAGCACGGAAATCACTTCGGCACCCCAAAACGGTGAGTAATTGTCCACAAAACGGGTCAGAATCGACAAAAACCGCGATTGTTGATGACCGATATGTAAATGCACCCCACGGTTCATTAATCGTGGAAGTCACTCCGGGACCCCAAAACAGTGAGTAATAGTCCATGAAACGGGCCCGAATCGGCCAAATATGTCAGTGTTGATGACCGACACGTAAGCGCACCTTGGGGTTCAACAAGCATGGAAATCACTTCGGGACCCAAAACCGTGAGTATTTGTCCACAAAATGGGTCAGAATCGACAAAAACCACAAGTGTTGATGACCGGCACGTAAATACATCCCGGGGTTCGTTAATCATGGAAGTCACTCCGGGACCCCAAAGCAGTTAGTAATAGTCCATGAAACGGGCCGAAATCAGTCAAAACAGCGAGTGTTGATGACCGACATGTAAGCGCACCTTGGGGTTCAACAACTATGTAAATCGCTTCGGGGCCACAAAATGGTCAGTAATAGTCCATGAAACGGGTCAAAATCGGCTAAAACTACGAGTGTTGATGACCGACACGTATACGCACCCCAGGTTTCGTTAATCGTGGAAGTCACTCCGGGACGCCAAAACAGTGAGTAATGGTCCACGAAATCGGCCAGAATCGGCCAGAACTGTCAGTGTTAATGACAGACATTTAAGCGCACCTTGGGGTTCAACAAGCATGGAAATCACTTCGGGACCCCAAAACGGTGAGTAAAGTCCACGAAACGGGTCAGAATTGACAAAAACCGTAAGTGTTGATGACCGGCACGTAAACGCACCCCAGGGTTCATTAATCATGGAAATCACTCCGGGACCCCAAAACAGTGAGTAATAGTCCACGAAACCGGCCAGAATTGGCCAGAACTGTCAGTGTTAATGACAGACACGTAAGCGCACCTTGGGGTTCAACAAGCATGGAAATCACTTCGGGACCCCAAAACGGTGAGTAATAGTCCACGAAACGGGTCAGAATCGACAAATACCGCGATTGTTGATGACCGACACGTAAATGCACCCCAGGGTTCGTTAATCGTGGAAGTCACTCCGGGGCCCCAAAACAGTGAGTAATAGTCCATGAAACGGGCCAGAATCAGCCAAAATAGCGAGTGTTGATGACCGACATGTAAGCACACCTTGGGGTTCAACAACTATGGAAATGGCTTCAGGGCCACAAAACGGCGAGTAATAGTCCATGAAATGGGTCAGAATCGACAAATACCGCGATTGTTGATGACCGACACGTAAATGCACCCCAGGGTTCGTTAATCGTGGAAGTCACTCCGGGACCCCAAAGCAGTTAGTAATAGTCCATGAAACGGGCCAGAATCAGCCAAAACAGCGAGTGTTGATGACCGACATGTAAGCGCACCTTGGGGTTCAACAACTATGGAAATCGCTTCGGGGCCACAAAACGGTGAGTAATAGTCCATGAAACGGGTCAGAATCGGCTAAAACTACGAGTGTTGATGACTGACACGTATACGCACCCCAGGGTTCGTTAATCGTGGAAGTCACTCCGGGACCCCAAAACAGTGAGTAATGGTCCACGAAACCGGCCAGAATCGGCCAGAACTGTCAGTGTTAATGACAGACATGTAAGCGCACCTTGGGGTTCAACAAGCATGGAAATCACTTCGGGACCCCAAAACGGTGAGTAATAGTCCATGAAACGGGTCAGAATCGGCTAAAACTACGAGTGTTGATGACTGACACGTATACGCACCCCAGGGTTCGTTAATCGTGGAAGTCACTCCGGGACCCCAAAACAGTGAGTAATGGTCCACGAAACCGGCCAGAATCGGCCAGAACTGTCAGTGTTAATGACAGACATGTAAGCGCACCTTGGGGTTCAACAAGCATGGAAATCACTTCGGGACCCCAAAACGGTGAGTAATAGTCCACGAAACGGGTCAGAATTGACAAATACCGCGATTGTTGATGACCGACAGGTAAATGCACCCCAGGGTTCGTTAATCGTGGAAGTCACTCCGGGACCCCAAAACAGTGAGTAATAGTCCATGAAACGGGTCAGAATCGACAAAAACCACAAGTGTTGATGACCGACACGTAAACGCACCCGAGGGTTCGTTAATCATGGAAATCACTCCGGGACCCCAAAACAGTGAGTAATAGTCCATGAAACGGGTCAGAATCGGCCAAAACTGTGAGTGTTGATGACCGACACGTAAATGCACCCCAGCGTTCGTTAATCGTGGAAGTCACTCCGGGACCCCAAAACAGTGAGTAATAGTCCATGAAACGGGCTAGAACGGCCAGAACTGTGAGTGTTAATGACAGACACGTAAGCGCACCTTGGGGTTCAACAAGCACGGAAATCACTTCGGCACCCCAAAACGGTGAGTAATTGTCCACAAAACGGGTCAGAATCGACAAAAACCGCGATTGTTGATGACCGATATGTAAATGCACCCCACGGTTCATTAATCGTGGAAGTCACTCCGGGACCCCAAAACAGTGAGTAATAGTCCATGAAACGGGCCCGAATCGGCCAAATATGTCAGTGTTGATGACCGACACGTAAGCGCACCTTGGGGTTCAACAAGCATGGAAATCACTTCGGGACCCAAAACCGTGAGTATTTGTCCACAAAATGGGTCAGAATCGACAAAAACCACAAGTGTTGATGACCGGCACGTAAATACATCCCGGGGTTCGTTAATCATGGAAGTCACTCCGGGACCCCAAAGCAGTTAGTAATAGTCCATGAAACGGGCCGAAATCAGTCAAAACAGCGAGTGTTGATGACCGACATGTAAGCGCACCTTGGGGTTCAACAACTATGTAAATCGCTTCGGGGCCACAAAATGGTCAGTAATAGTCCATGAAACGGGTCAAAATCGGCTAAAACTACGAGTGTTGATGACCGACACGTATACGCACCCCAGGTTTCGTTAATCGTGGAAGTCACTCCGGGACGCCAAAACAGTGAGTAATGGTCCACGAAATCGGCCAGAATCGGCCAGAACTGTCAGTGTTAATGACAGACATTTAAGCGCACCTTGGGGTTCAACAAGCATGGAAATCACTTCGGGACCCCAAAACGGTGAGTAAAGTCCACGAAACGGGTCAGAATTGACAAAAACCGTAAGTGTTGATGACCGGCACGTAAACGCACCCCAGGGTTCATTAATCATGGAAATCACTCCGGGACCCCAAAACAGTGAGTAATAGTCCACGAAACCGGCCAGAATTGGCCAGAACTGTCAGTGTTAATGACAGACACGTAAGCGCACCTTGGGGTTCAACAAGCATGGAAATCACTTCGGGACCCCAAAACGGTGAGTAATAGTCCACGAAACGGGTCAGAATCGACAAATACCGCGATTGTTGATGACCGACACGTAAATGCACCCCAGGGTTCGTTAATCGTGGAAGTCACTCCGGGGCCCCAAAACAGTGAGTAATAGTCCATGAAACGGGCCAGAATCAGCCAAAATAGCGAGTGTTGATGACCGACATGTAAGCACACCTTGGGGTTCAACAACTATGGAAATGGCTTCAGGGCCACAAAACGGCGAGTAATAGTCCATGAAATGGGTCAGAATCGACAAATACCGCGATTGTTGATGACCGACACGTAAATGCACCCCAGGGTTCGTTAATCGTGGAAGTCACTCCGGGACCCCAAAGCAGTTAGTAATAGTCCATGAAACGGGCCAGAATCAGCCAAAACAGCGAGTGTTGATGACCGACATGTAAGCGCACCTTGGGGTTCAACAACTATGGAAATCGCTTCGGGGCCACAAAACGGTGAGTAATAGTCCATGAAACGGGTCAGAATCGGCTAAAACTACGAGTGTTGATGACTGACACGTATACGCACCCCAGGGTTCGTTAATCGTGGAAGTCACTCCGGGACCCCAAAACAGTGAGTAATGGTCCACGAAACCGGCCAGAATCGGCCAGAACTGTCAGTGTTAATGACAGACATGTAAGCGCACCTTGGGGTTCAACAAGCATGGAAATCACTTCGGGACCCCAAAACGGTGAGTAATAGTCCATGAAACGGGTCAGAATCGGCTAAAACTACGAGTGTTGATGACTGACACGTATACGCACCCCAGGGTTCGTTAATCGTGGAAGTCACTCCGGGACCCCAAAACAGTGAGTAATGGTCCACGAAACCGGCCAGAATCGGCCAGAACTGTCAGTGTTAATGACAGACATGTAAGCGCACCTTGGGGTTCAACAAGCATGGAAATCACTTCGGGACCCCAAAACGGTGAGTAATAGTCCACGAAACGGGTCAGAATTGACAAATACCGCGATTGTTGATGACCGACAGGTAAATGCACCCCAGGGTTCGTTAATCGTGGAAGTCACTCCGGGACCCCAAAACAGTGAGTAATAGTCCATGAAACGGGTCAGAATCGACAAAAACCACAAGTGTTGATGACCGACACGTAAACGCACCCGAGGGTTCGTTAATCATGGAAATCACTCCGGGACCCCAAAACAGTGAGTAATAGTCCATGAAACGGGTCAGAATCGGCCAAAACTGTGAGTGTTGATGACCGACACGTAAATGCACCCCAGCGTTCGTTAATCGTGGAAGTCACTCCGGGACCCCAAAACAGTGAGTAATAGTCCATGAAACGGGCTAGAACGGCCAGAACTGTGAGTGTTAATGACAGACACGTAAGCGCACCTTGGGGTTCAACAAGCATGGAAATCACTTCGGCACCCCAAAACGGTGAGTAATTGTCCACAAAACGGGTCAGAATCGACAAAAACCGCGATTGTTGATGACCGATATGTAAATGCACCCCACGGTTCATTAATCGTGGAAGTCACTCCGGGACCCCAAAACAGTGAGTAATAGTCCATGAAACGGGCCCGAATCGGCCAAATATGTGAGTGTTAATGACAGACACGTAAGCGCACCTTGGGGTTCAACAAGCATGGAAATCACTTCGGGACCCAAAACCGTGAGTATTTGTCCACAAAATGGGTCAGAATCGACAAAAACCACAAGTGTTGATGACCGGCACGTAAATACATCCCGGGGTTCGTTAATCATGGAAGTCACTCCGGGACCCCAAAGCAGTTAGTAATAGTCCATGAAACGGGCCGAAATCAGTCAAAACAGCGAGTGTTGATGACCGACATGTAAGCGCACCTTGGGGTTCAACAACTATGTAAATCGCTTCGGGGCCACAAAATGGTCAGTAATAGTCCATGAAACGGGTCAAAATCGGCTAAAACTACGAGTGTTGATGACCGACACGTATACGCACCCCAGGTTTCGTTAATCGTGGAAGTCACTCCGGGACGCCAAAACAGTGAGTAATGGTCCACGAAATCGGCCAGAATCGGCCAGAACTGTCAGTGTTAATGACAGACATTTAAGCGCACCTTGGGGTTCAACAAGCATGGAAATCACTTCGGGACCCCAAAACGGTGAGTAAAGTCCACGAAACGGGTCAGAATTGACAAAAACCGTAAGTGTTGATGACCGGCACGTAAACGCACCCCAGGGTTCATTAATCATGGAAATCACTCCGGGACCCCAAAACAGTGAGTAATAGTCCACGAAACCGGCCAGAATTGGCCAGAACTGTCAGTGTTAATGACAGACACGTAAGCGCACCTTGGGGTTCAACAAGCATGGAAATCACTTCGGGACCCCAAAACGGTGAGTAATAGTCCACGAAACGGGTCAGAATCGACAAATACCGCGATTGTTGATGACCGACACGTAAATGCACCCCAGGGTTCGTTAATCGTGGAAGTCACTCCGGGGCCCCAAAACAGTGAGTAATAGTCCATGAAACGGGCCAGAATCAGCCAAAATAGCGACTGTTGATGACCGACATGTAAGCGCACCTTGGGGTTCAACAACTATGGAAATGGCTTCAGGGCCACAAAACGGCGAGTAATAGTCCATGAAATGGGTCAGAATCGACAAATACCGCGATTGTTGATGACCGACACGTAAATGCACCCCAGGGTTCGTTAATCGTGGAAGTCACTCCGGGACCCCAAAGCAGTTAGTAATAGTCCATGAAACGGGCCAGAATCAGCCAAAACAGCGAGTGTTGATGACCGACATGTAAGCGCACCTTGGGGTTCAACAACTATGGAAATCGCTTCGGGGCCACAAAACGGTGAGTAATAGTCCATGAAACGGGTCAGAATCGGCTAAAACTACGAGTGTTGATGACTGACACGTATACGCACCCCAGGGTTCGTTAATCGTGGAAGTCACTCCGGGACCCCAAAACAGTGAGTAATGGTCCACGAAACCGGCCAGAATCGGCCAGAACTGTCAGTGTTAATGACAGACATGTAAGCGCACCTTGGGGTTCAACAAGCATGGAAATCACTTCGGGACCCCAAAACGGTGAGTAATAGTCCATGAAACGGGTCAGAATCGGCTAAAACTACGAGTGTTGATGACTGACACGTATACGCACCCCAGGGTTCGTTAATCGTGGAAGTCACTCCGGGACCCCAAAACAGTGAGTAATGGTCCACGAAACCGGCCAGAATCGGCCAGAACTGTCAGTGTTAATGACAGACATGTAAGCGCACCTTGGGGTTCAACAAGCATGGAAATCACTTCAGGACCCCAAAACGGTGAGTAATAGTCCACGAAACGGGTCAGAATTGACAAATACCGCGATTGTTGATGACCGACACGTAAATGCACCCCAGGGTTCGTTAATCGTGGAAGTCACTCCGGGACCCCAAAGCAGTTAGTAATAGTCCATGAAACGGGCCAGAATCAGCCAAAACAGCGAGTGTTGATGACCGACATGTAAGCGCACCTTGGGGTTCAACAACTATGGAAATCGCTTCGGGGCCACAAAACGGTGAGTAATAGTCCATGAAACGGGTCAGAATCGGCTAAAACTACGAGTGTTGATGACTGACACGTATACGCACCCCAGGGTTCGTTAATCGTGGAAGTCACTCCGGGACCCCAAAACAGTGAGTAATGGTCCACGAAACCGGCCAGAATCGGCCAGAACTGTCAGTGTTAATGACAGACATGTAAGCGCACCTTGGGGTTCAACAAGCATGGAAATCACTTCGGGACCCCAAAACGGTGAGTAATAGTCCATGAAACGGGTCAGAATCGGCTAAAACTACGAGTGTTGATGACTGACACGTATACGCACCCCAGGGTTCGTTAATCGTGGAAGTCACTCCGGGACCCCAAAACAGTGAGTAATGGTCCACGAAACCGGCCAGAATCGGCCAGAACTGTCAGTGTTAATGACAGACATGTAAGCGCACCTTGGGGTTCAACAAGCATGGAAATCACTTCAGGACCCCAAAACGGTGAGTAATAGTCCACGAAACGGGTCAGAATTGACAAATACCGCGATTGTTGATGACCGACAGGTAAATGCACCCCAGGGTTCATTAATCGTGGAAGTCACTCCGGGACCCCAAAGCAGTTAGTAATAGTCCATGAAACGGGCCAGAATCAGCCAAAACAGCGAGTGTTGATGACCGACATGTAAGCGCACCTTGGGGTTCAACAACTATGGAAATCGCTTCGGGGCCACAAAACGGTGAGTAATAGTCCATGAAACGGGTCAGAATCGGCTAAAACTACGAGTGTTGATGACTGACACGTATACGCACCCCAGGGTTCGTTAATCGTGGAAGTCACTCCGGGACCCCAAAACAGTGAGTAATGGTCCACGAAACCGGCCAGAATCGGCCAGAACTGTCAGTGTTAATGACAGACATGTAAGCGCACCTTGGGGTTCAACAAGCATGGAAATCACTTCAGGACCCCAAAACGGTGAGTAATAGTCCACGAAACGGGTCAGAATTGACAAATACCGCGATTGTTGATGACCGACAGGTAAATGCACCCCAGGGTTCATTAATCGTGGAAGTCACTCCGGGACCCCAAAGCAGTTAGTAATAGTCCATGAAACGGGCCAGAATCAGCCAAAACAGCGAGTGTTGATGACCGACATGTAAGCGCACCTTGGGGTTCAACAACTATGGAAATCGCTTCGGGGCCACAAAACGGTGAGTAATAGTCCATGAAACGGGTCAGAATCGGCTAAAACTACGAGTGTTGATGACTGACACGTATACGCACCCCAGGGTTCGTTAATCGTGGAAGTCACTCCGGGACCGCAAAACAGTGAGTAATGGTCCACGAAACCGGCCAGAATCGGCCAGAACTGTCAGTGTTAATGACAGACATGTAAGCGCACCTTGGGGTTCAACAAGCATGGAAATCACTTCAGGACCCCAAAACGGTGAGTAATAGTCCACGAAACGGGTCAGAATTGACAAATACCGCGATTGTTGATGACCGACAGGTAAATGCACCCAGGGTTCGTTAATCGTGGAAGTCACTCTGGGACCCCAAAGCAGTTAGTAATAGTCCATGAAACGGGCCAGAATCAGCCAAAACAGCGAGTGTTGATGACCGACATGTAAGCGCACCTTGGGGTTCAACAACTATGGAAATCGCTTCGGGGCCACAAAACGGTGAGTAATAGTCCATGAACGGGTCAGAATCGGCTAAAACTACGAGTGTTGATGACTGACACGTATACGCACCCCAGGGTTCGTTAATCGTGGAAGTCACTCCGGGACCCCAAAACAGTGAGTAATGGTCCACGAAACCGGCCAGAATCGGCCAGAACTGTCAGTGTTAATGACAGACATGTAAGCGCACCTTGGGGTTCAACAAGCATGGAAATCACTTCGGGACCCCAAAACGGTGAGTAATAGTCCATGAAACGGGTCAGAATCGGCTAAAACTACGAGTGTTGATGACTGACACGTATACGCACCCCAGGGTTCGTTAATCGTGGAAGTCACTCCGGGACCCCAAAACAGTGAGTAATAGTCCACGAAACCGGCCAGAATCGGCCAGAACTGTCAGTGTTAATGACAGACATGTAAGCGCACCTTGGGGTTCAACAAGCATGGAAATCACTTCAGGACCCCAAAACGGTGAGTAATAGTCCACGAAACGGGTCAGAATTGACAAATACCGCGATTGTTGATGACCGACAGGTAAATGCACCCCAGGGTTCGTTAATCGTGGAAGTCACTCCGGGACCCCAAAGCAGTTAGTAATAGTCCATGAAACGGGCCAGAATCAGCCAAAACAGCGAGTGTTGATGACCGACATGTAAGCGCACCTTGGGGTTCAACAACTATGGAAATCGCTTCGGGGCCACAAAACGGTGAGTAATAGTCCATGAAACGGGTCAGAATCGGCTAAAACTACGAGTGTTGATGACTGACACGTATACGCACCCCAGGGTTCGTTAATCGTGGAAGTCACTCCGGGACCCCAAAACAGTGAGTAATGGTCCACGAAACCGGCCAGAATCGGCCAGAACTGTCAGTGTTAATGACAGACATGTAAGCGCACCTTGGGGTTCAACAAGCATGGAAATCACTTCGGGACCCCAAAACGGTGAGTAATAGTCCATGAAACGGGTCAGAATCGGCTAAAACTACGAGTGTTGATGACTGACACGTATACGCACCCCAGGGTTCGTTAATCGTGGAAGTCACTCCGGGACCCCAAAACAGTGAGTAATGGTCCACGAAACCGGCCAGAATCGGCCAGAACTGTCAGTGTTAATGACAGACATGTAAGCGCACCTTGGGGTTCAACAAGCATGGAAATCACTTCGGGACCCCAAAACGGTGAGTAATAGTCCACGAAACGGGTCAGAATTGACAAATACCACGATTGTTGATGACCGACAGGTAAATGCACCCCAGGGTTCGTTAATCGTGGAAGTCACTCCGGGACCCCAAAACAGTGAGTAATAGTCCATGAAACGGGTCAGAATCGACAAATACCACAAGTGTTGATGACCGACACGTAAACGCACCCGAGGGTTCGTTAATCATGGAAATCACTCCGGGACCCCAAAACAGTGAGTAATAGTCCATGAAACGGGTCAGAATCGGCCAAAACTGTGAGTGTTGATGACCGACACGTAAATGCACCCCAGCGTTCGTTAATCTTGGAAGTCACTCCGGGACCCCAAAACAGTGAGTAATAGTCCATGAAACGGGCTAGAACGGCCAGAACTGTGAGTGTTAATGACAGACACGTAAGCGCACCTTGGGGTTCAACAAGCATGGAAATCACTTCGGCACCCCAAAACGGTGAGTAATTGTCCACGAAACGGGTCAGAATCGACAAAAACCGCGATTGTTGATGACCGATATGTAAATGCACCCCACGGTTCATTAATCGTGGAAGTCACTCCGGGACCCCAAAACAGTGAGTAATAGTCCATGAAACGGGCCCGAATCGGCCAAATATGTCAGTGTTGATGACCGACACGTAAGCGCACCTTGGGGTTCAACAAGCATGGAAATCACTTCGGGACCCAAAACGGTGAGTATTTGTCCACAAAATGGGTCAGAATCGACAAAAACCACAAGTGTTGATGACCGGCACGTAAATGTATCCCGGGGTTCGTTAATCATGGAAGTCACTCCGGGACCCCAAAGCAGTTAGTAATAGTCCATGAAACGGGCCAAAATCAGTCAAAACAGCGAGTGTTGATGACCGACATGTAAGCGCACCTTGGGGTTCAACAACTATGTAAATCGCTTCGGGGCCACAAAATGGTCAGTAATAGTCCATGAAACGGGTCAAAATCGGCTAAAACTACGAGTGTTGATGACCGACACGTATACGCACCCCAGGTTTCGTTAATCGTGGAAGTCACTCCGGGACGCCAAAACAGTGAGTAATGGTCCACGAAATCGGCCAGAATCGGCCAGAACTGTCAGTGTTAATGACAGACATTTAAGCGCACATTGGGGTTCAACAAGCATGGAAATCACTTCGGGACCCCAAAACGGTGAGTAATAGTCCACGAAACGGGTCAGAATTGACAAAAACCGTAAGTGTTGATGACCGGCACGTAAACGCACCCCAGGGTTCATTAATCATGGAAATCACTCCGGGACCCCAAAACAGTGAGTAATAGTCCACGAAACGGGCCAGAATTGGCCAGAACTGTCAGTGTTAATGACAGACACGTAAGCGCACCTTGGGGTTCAACAAGCATGGAAATCACTTCGGGACCCCAAAACGGTGAGTAATAGTCCACGAAACGGGTCAGAATCGACAAATACCGCGATTGTTGATGACCGACACGTAAATGCACCCCAGGGTTCGTTAATCGTGGAAGTCACTCCGGGGCCCCAAAACAGTGAGTAATAGTCCATGAAACGGGCCAGAATCAGCCAAAATAGCGAGTGTTGATGACCGACATGTAAGCGCACCTTGGGGTTCAACAACTATGGAAATGGCTTCAGGGCCACAAAACGGCGAGTAATAGTCCATGAAATGGGTCAGAATCGACAAATACCGCGATTGTTGATGACCGACACGTAAATGCACCCCAGGGTTCGTTAATCGTGGAAGTCACTCCGGGACCCCAAAGCAGTTAGTAATAGTCCATGAAACGGGCCAGAATCAGCCAAAACAGCGAGTGTTGATGACCGACATGTAAGCGCACCTTGGGGTTCAACAACTATGGAAATCGCTTCGGGGCCACAAAACGGTGAGTAATAGTCCATGAAACGGGTCAGAATCGGCTAAAACTACGAGTGTTGATGACTGACACGTATACGCACCCCAGGGTTCGTTAATCGTGGAAGTCACTCCGGGACCCCAAAACAGTGAGTAATGGTCCACGAAACCGGCCAGAATCGGCCAGAACTGTCAGTGTTAATGACAGACATGTAAGCGCACCTTGGGGTTCAACAAGCATGGAAATCACTTCGGGACCCCAAAACGGTGAGTAATAGTCCATGAAACGGGTCAGAATCGGCTAAAACTACGAGTGTTGATGACTGACACGTATACGCACCCCAGGGTTCGTTAATCGTGGAAGTCACTCCGGGACCCCAAAACAGTGAGTAATGGTCCACGAAACCGGCCAGAATCGGCCAGAACTGTCAGTGTTAATGACAGACATGTAAGCGCACCTTGGGGTTCAACAAGCATGGAAATCACTTCAGGACCCCAAAACGGTGAGTAATAGTCCACGAAACGGGTCAGAATTGACAAATACCGCGATTGTTGATGACCGACAGGTAAATGCACCCCAGGGTTCGTTAATCGTGGAAGTCACTCCGGGACCCCAAAGCAGTTAGTAATAGTCCATGAAACGGGCCAGAATCAGCCAAAACAGCGAGTGTTGATGACCGACATGTAAGCGCACCTTGGGGTTCAACAACTATGGAAATCGCTTCGGGGCCACAAAACGGTGAGTAATAGTCCATGAAACGGGTCAGAATCGGCTAAAACTACGAGTGTTGATGACTGACACGTATACGCACCCCAGGGTTCGTTAATCGTGGAAGTCACTCCGGGACCCCAAAACAGTGAGTAATGGTCCACGAAACCGGCCAGAATCGGCCAGAACTGTCAGTGTTAATGACAGACATGTAAGCGCACCTTGGGGTTCAACAAGCATGGAAATCACTTCGGGACCCCAAAACGGTGAGTAATAGTCCATGAAACGGGTCAGAATCGGCTAAAACTACGAGTGTTGATGACTGACACGTATACGCACCCCAGGGTTCGTTAATCGTGGAAGTCACTCCGGGACCCCAAAACAGTGAGTAATGGTCCACGAAACCGGCCAGAATCGGCCAGAACTGTCAGTGTTAATGACAGACATGTAAGCGCACCTTGGGGTTCAACAAGCATGGAAATCACTTCGGGACCCCAAAACGGTGAGTAATAGTCCACGAAACGGGTCAGAATTGACAAATACCACGATTGTTGATGACCGACAGGTAAATGCACCCCAGGGTTCGTTAATCGTGGAAGTCACTCCGGGACCCCAAAACAGTGAGTAATAGTCCATGAAACGGGTCAGAATCGACAAAAACCACAAGTGTTGATGACCGACACGTAAACGCACCCGAGGGTTCGTTAATCATGGAAATCACTCCGGGACCCCAAAACAGTGAGTAATAGTCCATGAAACGGGTCAGAATCGGCCAAAACTGTGAGTGTTGATGACCGACACGTAAATGCACCCCAGCGTTCGTTAATCGTGGAAGTCACTCCGGGACCCCAAAACAGTGAGTAATAGTCCATGAAACGGGCTAGAACGGCCAGAACTGTGAGTGTTAATGACAGACACGTAAGCGCACCTTGGGGTTCAACAAGCATGGAAATCACTTCGGCACCCCAAAACGGTGAGTAATTGTCCACGAAACGGGTCAGAATCGACAAAAACCGCGATTGTTGATGACCGATATGTAAATGCACCCCACGGTTCATTAATCGTGGAAGTCACTCCGGGACCCCAAAACAGTGAGTAATAGTCCATGAAACGGGCCCGAATCGGCCAAATATGTCAGTGTTGATGACCGACACGTAAGCGCACCTTGGGGTTCAACAAGCATGGAAATCACTTCGGGACCCAAAACGGTGAGTATTTGTCCACAAAATGGGTCAGAATCGACAAAAACCACAAGTGTTGATGACCGGCACGTAAATGTATCCCGGGGTTCGTTAATCATGGAAGTCACTCCGGGACCCCAAAGCAGTTAGTAATAGTCCATGAAACGGGCCAAAATCAGTCAAAACAGCGAGTGTTGATGACCGACATGTAAGCGCACCTTGGGGTTCAACAACTATGTAAATCGCTTCGGGGCCACAAAATGGTCAGTAATAGTCCATGAAACGGGTCAAAATCGGCTAAAACTACGAGTGTTGATGACCGACACGTATACGCACCCCAGGTTTCGTTAATCGTGGAAGTCACTCCGGGACGCCAAAACAGTGAGTAATGGTCCACGAAATCGGCCAGAATCGGCCAGAACTGTCAGTGTTAATGACAGACATTTAAGCGCACATTGGGGTTCAACAAGCATGGAAATCACTTCGGGACCCCAAAACGGTGAGTAATAGTCCACGAAACGGGTCAGAATTGACAAAAACCGTAAGTGTTGATGACCGGCACGTAAACGCACCCCAGGGTTCATTAATCATGGAAATCACTCCGGGACCCCAAAACAGTGAGTAATAGTCCACGAAACGGGCCAGAATTGGCCAGAACTGTCAGTGTTAATGACAGACACGTAAGCGCACCTTGGGGTTCAACAAGCATGGAAATCACTTCGGGACCCCAAAACGGTGAGTAATAGTCCACGAAACGGGTCAGAATCGACAAATACCGCGATTGTTGATGACCGACACGTAAATGCACCCCAGGGTTCGTTAATCGTGGAAGTCACTCCGGGGCCCCAAAACAGTGAGTAATAGTCCATGAAACGGGCCAGAATCAGCCAAAATAGCGAGTGTTGATGACCGACATGTAAGCGCACCTTGGGGTTCAACAACTATGGAAATGGCTTCAGGGCCACAAAACGGCGAGTAATAGTCCATGAAATGGGTCAGAATCGACAAATACCGCGATTGTTGATGTCCGACACGTAAATGCACCCCAGGGTTCGTTAATCGTGGAAGTCACTCCGGGACCCCAAAGCAGTTAGTAATAGTCCATGAAACGGGCCAGAATCAGCTAAAACAGCGAGTGTTGATGACCGACATGTAAGCGCACCTTGGGGTTCAACAACTATGGAAATCGCTTCGGGGCCACAAAACGGTGAGTAATAGTCCATGAAACGGGTCAGAATCGGCTAAAACTACGAGTGTTGATGACTGACACGTATACGCACCCCAGGGTTCGTTAATCGTGGAAGTCACTCCGGGACCCCAAAACAGTGAGTAATGGTCCACGAAACCGGCCAGAATCGGCCAGAACTGTCAGTGTTAATGACAGACATGTAAGCGCACCTTGGGGTTCAACAAGCATGGAAATCACTTCGGGACCCCAAAACGGTGAGTAATAGTCCATGAAACGGGTCAGAATCGGCTAAAACTACGAGTGTTGATGACTGACACGTATACGCACCCCAGGGTTCGTTAATCGTGGAAGTCACTCCGGGACCCCAAAACAGTGAGTAATGGTCCACGAAACCGGCCAGAATCGGCCAAAACTGTCAGTGTTAATGACAGACATGTAAGCGCACCTTGGGGTTCAACAAGCATGGAAATCACTTCGGGACCCCAAAACGGTGAGTAATAGTCCACGAAACGGGTCAGAATTGACAAATACCGCGATTGTTGATGACCGACAGGTAAATGCACCCCAGGGTTCGTTAATCGTGGAAGTCACTCCGGGACCCCAAAACAGTGAGTAATAGTCCATGAAACAGGTCAGAATCGACAAAAACCACAAGTGTTGATGACCGACACGTAAACGCACCCGAGGGTTCGTTAATCATGGAAATCACTCCGGGACCCCAAAACAGTGAGTAATAGTCCATGAAACGGGTCAGAATCGGCCAAAACTGTGAGTGTTGATGACCGACACGTAAATGCACCCCAGGGTTCGTTAATCGTGGAAGTCACTCCGGGACCCCAAAACAGTGAGTAATAGTCCATGAAACGGGCTAGAACGGCCAGAACTGTGAGTGTTAATGACAGACACGTAAGCGCACCTTGGGGTTCAACAAGCATGGAAATCACTTCGGCACCCCAAAACGGTGAGTAATTGTCCACGAAACGGGTCAGAATCGACAAAAACCGCGATTGTTGATGGCCGATATGTAAATGCACCCCACGGTTCGTTAATCGTGGAAGTCACTCCGGGACCCCAAAACAGTGAGTAATAGTCCATGAAACGGGCCCGAATCGGCCAAATATGTCAGTGTTGATGACCGACACGTAAGCGCACCTTGGGGTTCAACAAGCATGGAAATCACTTCGGGACCCAAAACGGTGAGTATTTGTCCACAAAAGGGGTCAGAATCGACAAAAACCACAAGTGTTGATGACCGGCACGTAAATGCATCCCGGGGTTCGTTAATCATGGAAGTCACTCCGGGACCCCAAAGCAGTTAGTAATAGTCCATGAAACGGGCCAAAATCAGTCAAAACAGCGAGTGTTGATGACCGACATGTAAGCGCACCTTGGGGTTCAACAACTATGTAAATCGCTTCGGGGCCACAAAATGGTCAGTAATAGTCCATGAAACGGGTCAAAATCGGCTAAAACTACGAGTGTTGATGACCGACACGTATACGCACCCCAGGTTTCGTTAATCGTGGAAGTCACTCCGGGACGCCAAAACAGTGAGTAATGGTCCACGAAATCGGCCAGAATCGGCCAGAACTGTCAGTGTTAATGACAGACATGTAAGCGCACCTTGGGGTTCAACAAGCATGGAAATCACTTCGGGACCCCAAAACGGTGAGTAATAGTCCACGAAACGGGTCAGAATTGACAAAAACCGTAAGTGTTGATGACCGGCACGTAAACGCACCCCAGGGTTCATTAATCATGGAAATCACTCCGGGACCCCAAAACAGTGAGTAATAGTCCACGAAACCGGCCAGAATTGGCCAGAACTGTCAGTGTTAATGACAGACACGTAAGCGCACCTTGGGGTTCAACAAGCATGGAAATCACTTCGGGACCCCAAAACGGTGAGTAATAGTCCACGAAACGGGTCAGAATCGACAAATACCGCGATTGTTGATGACCGACACGTAAATGCACCCCAGGGTTCGTTAATCGTGGAAGTCACTCCGGGGCCCCAAAACAGCGAGTAATAGTCCATGAAACGGGCCAGAATCAGCCAAAATAGCGAGTGTTGATGACCGACATGTAAGCGCACCTTGGGGTTCAACAACTATGGAAATCGCTTCGGGGCCACAAAACGGTGAGTAATAGTCCATGAAACGGGTCAGAATCGGCTAAAACTACGAGTGTTGATGACTGACACGTATACGCACCCCAGGGTTCGTTAATCGTGGAAGTCACTCCGGGACCCCAAAACAGTGAGTAATGGTCCACGAAACCGGCCAGAATCGGCCAGAACTGTCAGTGTTAATGACAGACATGTAAGCGCACCTTGGGGTTCAACAAGCATGGAAATCACTTCGGGACCCCAAAACGGTGAGTAATAGTCCATGAAACGGGTCAGAATCGGCTAAAACTACGAGTGTTGATGACTGACACGTATACGCACCCCAGGGTTCGTTAATCGTGGAAGTCACTCCGGGACCCCAAAACAGTGAGTAATGGTCCACGAAACCGGCCAGAATCGGCCAGAACTGTCAGTGTTAATGACAGACATGTAAGCGCACCTTGGGGTTCAACAAGCATGGAAATCACTTCGGGACCCCAAAACGGTGAGTAATAGTCCACGAAACGGGTCAGAATTGACAAATACCGCGATTGTTGATGACCGACAGGTAAATGCACCCCAGGGTTCGTTAATCGTGGAAGTCACTCCGGGACCCCAAAACAGTGAGTAATAGTCCATGAAACGGGTCAGAATCGACAAAAACCACAAGTGTTGATGACCGACACGTAAACGCACCCGAGGGTTCGTTAATCATGGAAATCACTCCGGGACCCCAAAACAGTGAGTAATAGTCCATGAAACGGGTCAGAATCGGCCAAAACTGTGAGTGTTGATGACCGACACGTAAATGCACCCCAGGGTTCGTTAATCGTGGAAGTCACTCCGGGACCCCAAAACAGTGAGTAATAGTCCATGAAACGGGCTAGAACGGCCAGAACTGTGAGTGTTAATGACAGACACGTAAGCGCACCTTGGGGTTCAACAAGCATGGAAATCACTTCGGCACCCCAAAACGGCGAGTAATTGTCCACGAAACGGGTCAGAATCGACAAAAACCGCGATTGTTGATGACCGATATGTAAATGCACCCCACGGTTCGTTAATCGTGGAAGTCACTCCGGGACCCCAAAACAGTGAGTAATAGTCCATGAAACGGGCCCGAATCGTCCAAATATGTCAGTGTTGATGACCGACACGTAAGCGCACCTTGGGGTTCAACAAGCATGGAAATCACTTCGAGACCCAAAACGGTGAGTATTTGTCCACAAAATGGGTCAGAATCGACAAAAACCACAAGTGTTGATGACCGGCACGTAAATGCATCCCGGGGTTCGTTAATCATGGAAGTCACTCCGGGACCCCAAAGCAGTTAGTAATAGTCCATGAAACGGGCCAAAATCAGTCAAAACAGCGAGTGTTGATGACCGACATGTAAGCGCACCTTGGGGTTCAACAACTATGTAAATCGCTTCGGGGCCACAAAATGGTCAGTAATAGTCCATGAAACGGGTCAAAATCGGCTAAAACTACGAGTGTTGATGACCGACACGTATACGCACCCCAGGGTTCGTTAATCATGGAAGTCACTCCGGGACGCCAAAACAGTGAGTAATGGTCCACGAAATCGGCCAGAATCGGCCAGAACTGTCAGTGTTAATGACAGACATGTAAGCGCACCTTGGGGTTCAACAAGCATGGAAATCACTTCGGGACCCCAAAACGGTGAGTAATAGTCCACGAAATGGGTCAGAATTGACAAAAACCGTAAGTGTTGATGACCGGCACGTAAACGCACCCCAGGGTTCATTAATCATGGAAATCACTCCGGGACCCCAAAACAGTGAGTAGTAGTCCACGAAACCGGCCAGAATTGGCCAGAACTGTCAGTGTTAATGACAGACACGTAAGCGCACCTTGGGGTTCAACAAGCATGGAAATCACTTCGGGACCCCAAAACGGTCAGAATCGACAAATACCGCGATTGTTGATGACCGACACATAAATGCACCCCAGGGTTCGTTAATCGTGGAAGTCACTCTGGGGCCCCAAAACAGTGAGTAATAGTCCATGAAACGGGCCAGAATCAGCCAAAATAGCGAGTGTTGATGACCGACATGTAAGCGCACCTTGGGGTTCAACAACTATGGAAATGGCTTCAGGGCCACAAAACGGCGAGTAATAGTCCATGAAATGGGTCAGAATCGACAAATACCGCGATTGTTGATGACCGACACGTAAATGCACCCCAGGGTTCGTTAATCGTGGAAGTCACTCCGGGACCCCAAAGCAGTTAGTAATAGTCCATGAAACGGGCCAGAATCAGCCAAAACAGCGAGTGTTGATGACCGACATGTAAGCGCACCTTGGGGTTCAACAACTATGGAAATCGCTTCGGGGCCACAAAACGGTGAGTAATAGTCCATGAAACGGGTCAGGATCGGCTAAAACTACGAGTGTTGATGACTGACACGTATACGCACCCAGGGTTCGTTAATCGTGGAAGTCACTCCGGGACCCCAAAACAGTGAGTAATGGTCCACGAAACCGGCCAGAATCGGCCAGAACTGTCAGTGTTAATGACAGACATGTAAGCGCACCTTGGGGTTCAACAAGCATGGAAATCACTTCGGGACCCCAAAACGGTGAGTAATAGTCCATGAAACGGGTCAGAATCGGCTAAAACTACGAGTGTTGATGACTGACACGTATACGCACCCCAGGGTTCGTTAATCGTGGAAGTCACTCCGGGACCCGAAAACAGTGAGTAATGGTCCACGAAACCGGCCAGAATCGGCCAGAACTGTCAGTGTTAATGACAGACATGTAAGCGCACCTTGGGGTTCAACAAGCATGGAAATCACTTCGGGACCCCAAAACGGTGAGTAATAGTCCACGAAACGGGTCAGAATTGACAAATACCGCGATTGTTGATGACCGACAGGTAAATGCACCCCAGGGTTCGTTAATCGTGGAAGTCACTCCGGGACCCCAAAACAGTGAGTAATAGTCCATGAAACGGGTCAGAATCGACAAAAACCACAAGTGTTGATGACCGACACGTAAACGCACCCGAGGGTTCGTTAATCATGGAAATCACTCCGGGACCCCAAAACAGTGAGTAATAGTCCTTGAAACGGGTCAGAATCGGCCAAAACTGTGAGTGTTGATGACCGACACGTAAATGCACCCCAGGGTTCATTAATCGTGGAAGTCACTCCGGGACCCCAAAACAGTGAGTAATAGTCCATGAAACGGGCTAGAACGGCCAGAACTGTGAGTGTTAATGACAGACACGTAAGCACACCTTGGGGTTCAACAAGCATGGAAATCACTTCGGCACCCCAAAACGGTGAGTAATTGTCCACGAAACGGGTCAGAATCGACAAAAACCGCGATTGTTGATGACTGATATGTAAATGCACCCCACGGTTCGTTAATCGTGGAAGTCACTCCGGGACCCCAAAACAGTGAGTAATAGTCCATGAAACGGGCCCGAATCGGCCAAATATGTCAGTGTTGATGACCGACACGTAAGCGCACCTTGGGGTTCAACAAGCATGGAAATCACTTCGGGACCCAAAACGGTGAGTATTTGTCCACAAAATGGGTCAGAATCGACAAAAACCACAAGTGTTGATGACCGGCACGTAAATGCATCCCGGGGTTCGTTAATCATGAAAGTCACTCCGGGACCGCAAAGCAGTTAGTAATAGTCCATGAAACGGGCCAAAATCAGTCAAAACAGCGAGTGTTGATGACCGAGATGTAAGCGCACCTTGGGGTTCAACAACTATGTAAATCGCTTCGGGGCCACAAAATGGTCAGTAATAGTCCATGAAACGGGTCAAAATCGGCTAAAACTACGAGTGTTGATGACCGACACGTATACGCACCCCAGGGTTCGTTAATCGTGGAAGTCACTCCGGGACGCCAAAACAGTGAGTAATGGTCCACGAAATCGGCCAGAACTGTCAGTGTTAATGACAGACACGTAAGCGCACCTTGGGGTTCAACAAGCATGGAAATCACTTCGGGACCCCAAAACGGTGAGTAATAGTCCACGAAACGGGTCAGAATTGACAAATACCGCGATTGTTGATGACCGACACGTAAATGCACCCCAGGGATCGTTAATCGTGGAAGTCACTCTGGGACCCCAAAACAGTGAGTAATAGTCCATGGAACGGGTCAGAATCGACAAAAACCACAAGTGTTGATGACCGACACGTAAACGCACCCGAGGGTTCGTTAATCATGGAAATCACTCCGGGACCCCAAAACAGTGAGTAATAGTCCATGAAACGGGTCAGAATCGGCCAAAACTATGAGTGTTGATGACCGACACGTAAATGCACCCCAGGGTTCATTAATCGTGGAAGTCACTCCGTGACCCCAAAACAGTGAGTAATAGTCCATGAAACGGGCCAGAATCAGCTAGAACTGCGAGTGTTAATGACAGACACGTAAGCGCACCTTGGGGTTCAACAAGCAAGGAAATCACTTCGGCACCCCAAAACGGTGAGTAATTGTCCACGAAACGGGTCAAAATCGACAAAAACCGCGATTGTTGATGACCGATACGTAAATGCACCCCACGGTTCGTTAATCGTGGAAGTCACTCCAGGACCCCAAAACAGTGAGTAATAGTCCATGAAACGAGCCCGAATCGGCCAAATCTGTCAGTGTTGATGACCGACACGTAAGCGCACCTTAGGGTTCAACAAGCATGGAAATCACTTCGGGACCCAAAACGGTGAGTATTTGTCCACAAAACGGGTCAGAATCGACAAAAACCACAAGTGTTGATGACCGGCACGTAAACGCACCCCAAGGTTCGTTAATCATGGAAATCACTCCGGGACCCCAAAACAGTGAGTAATAGTCCATGAAACGGGTCAGAATCGGCCAAAACTGCGAGTGTTGATGAGCGACACATAAATGCACCCCAGGGTTCGTTAATCATGGAAGTCTCTCCGGGACCCCAAAACAGTGAGTAATAGTCCACGAAACGGTCCAGAATCGGCAAATACTGTCAGTGTTGATGACCGACACGTAAGCGCACCTCGGGGTTCAACAAGCATGGAAATCACTTCGGCACCCCAAAACGGTGAGTAATAGTCCACGAAACGGGTCAGAATCGACAAAAATCGCGATTGTTGATGACCGACACGTAAATGCACCCCAGGGTTCGCAAATCGCGGAAGTCACTCCGGGACCCCAAAACAATGAGTAATAGTCCACGAAACGGGTCAGAATTGACAAAAACCGTAAGTGTTGATGACCGGCACGTAAACGCACCCCAGGGTTCATTAATCATGGAAATCACACCGGGACCCCAAAACAGTGAGTAATAGTCCACGAAACCGGCCAGAATTGGCCAGAACTGTCAGTGTTAATGACAGACACGTAAGCGCACCTTGGGGTTCAACAAGCATGGAAATCACTTCGGGACCCCAAAACGGTGAGTAATAGTCCATGAAACGGGCCCGAATCGGCCAAATATGTCAGTGTTGATGACCGACACGTAAGCGCACCTTGGGGTTCAACAAGCATGGAAATCACTTCGGGACCTAAAACGGTGAGTATTTGTCCACAAAATGGGTCAGAATCGACAAAAACCACAAGTGTTGATGACCGGCACGTAAATGCATCCCGGGGTTCGTTAATCATGGAAGTCACTCCGGGACCCCAAAGCAGTTAGTAATAGTCCATGAAACGGGCCAAAATCAGTCAAAACAGCGAGTGTTGATGACCGACATGTAAGCGCACCTTGGGGTTCAACAACTATGTAAATCGCTTCGGGGCCACAAAATGGTCAGTAATAGTCCATGAAACGGGTCAAAATCGGCTAAAACTACGAGTGTTGATGACCGACACGTATACGCACCCCAGGGTTCGTTAATCGTGGAAGTCACTCCGGGACGCCAAAACAGTGAGTAATGGTCCACGAAATCGGCCAGAATCGGCCAGAACTGTCAGTGTTAATGACAGACATGTAAGCGCACCTTGGGGTTCAACAAGCATGGAAATCACTTCGGGACCCCAAAACGGTGAGTAATAGTCCACGAAACGGGTCAGAATTGACAAAAACCGTAAGTGTTGATGACCGGCACGTAAACGCACCCCAGGGTTCATTAATCATGGAAATCACTCCGGGACCCCAAAACAGTGAGTAATAGTCCACGAAACCGGCCAGAATTGGCCAGAACTGTCAGTGTTAATGACAGACACGTAAGCGCACCTTGGGGTTCAACAAGCATGGAAATCACTTCGGGACCCCAAAACGGTGAGTAATAGTCCACGAAACGGGTCAGAATCGACAAATACCGCGATTGTTGATGACCGACACATAAATGCACCCCAGGGTTCGTTAATAGTGGAAGTCACTCCGGGGCCCCAAAACAGTGAGTAATAGTCCATGAAACGGGCCAGAATCAGCCAAAATAGCGAGTGTTGATGACCGACATGTAAGCGCACCTTGGGGTTCAACAACTATGGAAATGGCTTCAGGGCCACAAAACGGCGAGTAATAGTCCATGAAATGGGTCAGAATCGACAAATACCGCGATTGTTGATGACCGACACGTAAATGCACCCCAGGGTTCGTTAATCGTGGAAGTCACTCCGGGACCCCAAAGCAGTTAGTAATAGTCCATGAAACGGGCCAGAATCAGCCAAAACAGCGAGTGTTGATGACCGACATGTAAGCGCACCTTGGGGTTCAACAACTATGGAAATCGCTTCGGGGCCACAAAACGGTGAGTAATAGTCCATGAAACGGGTCAGAATCGGCTAAAACTACGAGTGTTGATGACTGACACGTATACGCACCCCAGGGTTCGTTAATCGTGGAAGTCACTCCGGGACCCCAAAACAGTGAGTAATGGTCCACGAAACCGGCCAGAATCGGCCAGAACTGTCAGTGTTAATGACAGACATGTAAGCGCACCTTGGGGTTCAACAAGCATGGAAATCACTTCGGGACCCCAAAACGGTGAGTAATAGTCCATGAAACGGGTCAGAATCGGCTAAAACTACGAGTGTTGATGACTGACACGTATACGCACCCCAGGGTTCGTTAATCGTGGAAGTCACTCCGGGACCCCAAAACAGTGAGTAATGGTCCACGAAACCGGCCAGAATCGGCCAGAACTGTCAGTGTTAATGACAGACATGTAAGCGCACCTTGGGGTTCAACAAGCATGGAAATCACTTCGGGACCCCAAAACGGTGAGTAATAGTCCACGAAACGGGTCAGAATTGACAAATACCGCGATTGTTGATGACCGACAGGTAAATGCGCCCCAGGGTTCGTTAATCGTGGAAGTCACTCCGGGACCCCAAAACAGTGAGTAATAGTCCATGAAACGGGTCAGAATCGACAAAAACCACAAGTGTTGATGACCGACACGTAAACGCACCCGAGGGTTCGTTAATCATGGAAATCACTCCGGGACCCCAAAACAGTGAGTAATAGTCCTTGAAACGGGTCAGAATCGGCCAAAACTGTGAGTGTTGATGACCGACACGTAAATGCACCCCAGGGTTCGTTAATCGTGGAAGTCACTCCGGGACCCCAAAACAGTGAGTAATAGTCCATGAAACGGGCTAGAACGGCCAGAACTGTGAGTGTTAATGACAGACACGTAAGCACACCTTGGGGTTCAACAAGCATGGAAATCACTTCGGCACCCCAAAACGGTGAGTAATTGTCCACGAAACGGGTCAGAATCGACAAAAACCGCGATTGTTGATGACTGATATGTAAATGCACCCCACGGTTCGTTAATCGTGGAAGTCACTCCGGGACCCCAAAACAGTGAGTAATAGTCCATGAAACGGGCCCGAATCGGCCAAATATGTCAGTGTTGATGACCGACACGTAAGCGCACCTTGGGGTTCAACAAGCATGGAAATCACTTCGGGACCCAAAACGGTGAGTATTTGTCCACAAAATGGGTCAGAATCGACAAAAACCACAAGTGTTGATGACCGGCACGTAAATGCATCCCGGGGTTCGTTAATCATGAAAGTCACTCCGGGACCGCAAAGCAGTTAGTAATAGTCCATGAAACGGGCCAAAACCAGTCAAAACAGCGAGTGTTGATGACCGAGATGTAAGCGCACCTTAGGGTTCAACAACTATGTAAATCGCTTCGGGGCCACAAAATGGTCAGTAATAGTCCATGAAACGGGTCAAAATCGGCTAAAACTACGAGTGTTGATGACCGACACGTATACGCACCCCAGGGTTCGTTAATCGTGGAAGTCACTCCAGGACGCCAAAACAGTGAGTAATGGTCCACGAAATCGGCCAGAACTGTCAGTGTTAATGACAGACACGTAAGCGCACCTTGGGGTTCAACAAGCATGGAAATCACTTCGGGACCCCAAAACGGTGAGTAATAGTCCACGAAACGGGTCAGAATTGACAAATACCGCGATTGTTGATGACCGACACGTAAATGCACCCCAGGGATCGTTAATCGTGGAAGTCACTCTGGGACCCCAAAACAGTGAGTAATAGTCCATGGAACGGGTCAGAATCGACAAAAACCACAAGTGTTGATGACCGACACGTAAACGCACCCGAGGGTTCGTTAATCATGGAAATCACTCCGGGACCACAAAACAGTGAGTAATAGTCCATGAAACGGGTCAGAATCGGCCAAAACTATGAGTGTTGATGACCGACACGTAAATGCACCCCAGGGTTCATTAATCGTGGAAATCACTCCGGGACCCCAAAACAGTGAGTAATAGTCCATGAAACGGGCCAGAATCAGCCAGAACTGCGAGTGTTAATGACAGACACGTAAGCGCACCTTGGGGTTCAACAAGCAAGGAAATCACTTCGGCACCCCAAAACGGTGAGTAATTGTCCACGAAACGGGTCAGAATCGACAAAAACCGCGATTGTTGATGACCGATACGTAAATGCACCCCACGGTTCGTTAATCGTGGAAGTCACTCCAGGACCCCAAAACAGTGAGTAATAGTCCATGAAACGAGCCCGAATCGGCCAAATCTGTCAGTGTTGATGACCGACACGTAAGCGCACCTTAGGGTTCAACAAGCATGGAAATCACTTCGGGACCCAAAACGGTGAGTATTTGTCCACAAAACGGGTCAGAATCGACAAAAACCACAAGTGTTGATGACCGGCACGTAAACGCACCCCAAGGTTCGTTAATCATGGAAATCACTCCGGGACCCCAAAACAGTGAGTAATAGTCCATGAAACGGGTCAGAATCGGCCAAAACTGCGAGTGGTGATGACCGACACGTAAATGCACCCCAGGGTTCGTTAATCATGGAAGTCTCTCCGGGACCCCAAAACAGTGAGTAATAGTCCACGAAACGGTCCATAATCGGCAAATACTGTCAGTGTTGATGACCGACACGTAAGCGCACCTTGGGGTTCAACAAGCATGGAAATCACTTCGGCACCCCAAAACGGTGAGTAATAGTCCACGAAACGGGTCAGAATCGACAAAAATCGCGATTGTTGATGACCGACACGTAAATGCACCCCAGGGTTCGCAAATCGCGGAAGTCACTCCGGGACCCCAAAACAATGAGTAATAGTCCACGAAACGGGTCAGAATTGACAAAAACCGTAAGTGTTGATGACCGGCACGTAAACGCACCCCAGGGTTCATTAATCATGGAAATCACACCGGGACCCCAAAACAGTGAGTAATAGTCCACGAAACCGGCCAGAATTGGCCAGAACTGTCAGTGTTAATGACAGACACGTAAGCGCACCTTGGGGTTCAACAAGCATGGAAATCACTTCGGGACCCCAAAACGGTGAGTAATAGTCCATGAAACGGGTCAGAATCGACAAATACCGCGATTGTTGATGACCGACACGTAAATGCACCCCAGGGTTCGTTAATCGTGGAAGTCACTCCGGGGCCCCAAAACAGTGAGTAATAGTCCATGAAACGGGCCAGAATCAGCCAAAATAGCGAGTGTTGATGACCGACATGTAAGCGCACCTTGGGGTTCAACAACTATGGAAATGGCTTCAGGGCCACAAAACGGCGAGTAATAGTCCATGAAATGGGTCAGAATCGACAAATACCGCGATTGTTGATGACCGACACGTAAATGCACCCCAGGGTTCGTTAATCGTGGAAGTCACTCCGGGACCCCAAAGCAGTTAGTAATAGTCCATGAAACAGGCCAGAATCAGCCAAAACAGCGAGTGTTGATGACCGACATGTAAACGCACCTTGGGGTTCAACAACTATGGAAATCGCTTCGGGGCCACAAAACGGTGAGTAATAGTCCATGAAACGGGTCAGAATCGGCTAAAACTGCGAGTGTTGATAACCGACACGTATACGCACCCCAGGGTTCGTTAATCGTGGAAGTCACTCCGGGACCCCAAAACAGTGAGTAATGGTCCACGAAATCGGCCAGAATCGGCCAGAACTGTCAGTGTTAATGACAGACATGTAAGCGCACCATGGGGTTCAACAAGCATGGAAATCACTTCGGGACCCCAAAACGGTGAGTAATAGTCCACGAAACGGGTCAGAATTGACAAATACTGCGATTGTTGATGACCGACACGTAAATGCACCCCAGGGTTCGTTAATCGTGGAAGCCACTCCGGGACCCCAAAACAGCGAGTAATAGTCCATGAAACGGGTCAGAATCGACAAAAACCACAAGTGTTGATGACCGACACGTAAACGCACCCGAGGGTTCGTTAATCATGGAAATCATTCCGGGACCCCAAAACAGTGAGTAATAGTCCATGAAACGGGCCAGAACGGCCAGAACTGTGAGTGTTAATGACAGACACGTAAGCGCACCTTGGGGTTCAACAAGCATGGAAATCACTTCGGTACCCCAAAACGGTGAGTAATTGTCCACGAAACGGATCAGAATCGACAAAAACCGCGATTGTTGATGACCGATATGTAAATGCACCCCACGGTTCGTTAATCGTGGAAGTCACTTCGGGACCCCAAAATAGTGAGTAATAGTCCATGAAACGGGCCCGAATCGGCCAAATATGTCAGTGTTGATGACCGACACGTAAGCGCACCTTGGGGTTCAACAAGCATGGAAATCACTTCGGGACCCAAAACGGTGAGTATTTGTCCACAAAACGGGTCAGAATCGACAAAAACCACAAGTGTTGATGACAGGCACGTAAATGCCTCCCAGGGTTCGTTAATCATGGAAGTTACTCCGGGACCCCAAAGCAGTTAGTAATAGTCCATGAAACGGGCCAAAATCAGTCAAAACAGCGAGTGTTGATGACCGACATGTAAGCGCACCTTGGGGTTCAACAACTATGTAAATCGCTTCGGGGCCACAAAATGGTCAGTAATAGTCCATGAAACGGGTCAAAATCGGCTATAACTACGAGTGTTGATGACCGACACGTATACGCACCCCAGGGTTCGTTAATCGTGGAAGTCACTCCGGGACGCCAAAACAGTGAGTAATGGTCCACGAAATCGGCCAGAATCGGCCAGAACTGTCAGTGTTAATGACAGACATGTAAGCGCACCTTGGGGTTCAACAAGCATGGAAATCACTTCGGGACCCCAAAACGGTGAGTAATAGTCCACGAAACGGGTCAGAATTGACAAATACCGCGATTGTTGATGACCGACACGTAAATGCACCCCAGGGTTCGTTAATCGTGGAAGTCACTCCGGGACCCCAAAACAGCGAGTAATAGTCCATGAAACGGGTCAGAATCGACAAAAACCACAAGTGTTGATGACCGACACGTAAACGCACCCGAGGGTTCGTTAATCATGGAAATCACTCCGGGATCCCAAAACAGTGAGTAATAGTCCATGTAACGGGTCAGAATCGGCCAAAACTGCGATTGTTGATGACCGACACGTAAATGCACCCCAGGGTTCGTTAATCGTGGGAGTCACTCCGGGACGCCAAAACAGTGAGTAATGGTCCACGAAATCGGCCAGAATCGGCCAGAACTGTTAGCGTTAATGACAGACATGTAAGCACACCTTGGGGTTCAACAAGCATGGAAATCACTTCGGGACCCCAAAACGGTGAGTAATAGTCCACGAAACGGGTCAGAATTGACAAATACCGCGATTGTTGATGACCGACACGTAAATGCACCCCAGGGTTCGTTAATCGTGGAAGTCACTCCGGGACCCCAAAACAGTGAGTAATAGTCCATGAAACGGGTCAGAATCGACAAAAACCACAAGTGTTGATGACCGACACGTAAACGCACCCGAGGGTTCGTTAATCATGGAAATCACTCCGGGACCCCAAAACGGTGAGTAATAGTCCACGAAACGGGACAGAATTGACAAATACTGCGATTGTTGATGACCGACACGTAAATGCACCCCAGGGTTCACTAATCGCGGAAGTCACTCCGGGACCCCAAAACAGTGAGTAATAGTCCACGAAATGGGTCAGAATTGACAAAAACCGTAAGTGTTGATGACCGGCACGTAAACGCACCCCAGGGTTTATTAATCATGGAAATCACTCCGGGACCCCAAAACAGTGAGTAATAGTCCACGAAACCGGCCAGAATTGGCCAGAACTGTCAGTGTTAATGACAGACACGTAAGCGCACCTTGGGGTTCAACAAGCATGGAAATCACTTCGGGACCCCAAAACGGTGAGTAATAGTCCACGAAACGGGCCAGAATCGACAAATACCGCGATTGTTGATGACCGACACGTAAATGCACCCCAGGGTTCGTTAATCGTGGAAGTCACTCCGGGGCCCCAAAGCAGTGAGTAATAGTCCATGAAACGGGCCAGAATCAGCCGAAATAGCGAGTGTTGATGACCGACATGTAAGCGCACCTTCGGGTTCAACAACTATGGAAATCGCTTCAGGGCCACAAAAGGTGAGTAATAGTCCATGAAATGGGTCAGAATCGACAAATACCGCGATTGTTGATGACCGACACGTAAATGCACCCCAGGGTTCGTTAATCGTGGAAGTCACTCGGGGACCCCAAAGCAGTTAGTAATAGTACATGAAACGGGCCAGAATCAGCCAAAACAGCGAGTGTTGATGACTGACATGTAAGCGCACCTTGGGGTTCAACAACTATGGAAATCGCTTCGGGGCCACAAAACGGTGAGTAATAGTCCATGAAACGGGTCAGAATCGGCTAAAACTGCGAGTGTTGATGACCGACACGTATACGCACCCCAGGGTTCGTTAATCGTGGAAGTCACTCCGGGACCCCAAAACAGTGAGTAATGGTCCACGAAATCGGCCAAAATCGGCCAGAACTGTTAGTGTTAATGACAGATATGTAAGCGCACCTTGGGGATCAACAAGAATGGAAATCACTTCAGGACCCGAAAACGGTGAGTAATAGTCCACGAAACGGGTCAGAATTGACAAATACTGCGATTGTTGATGACCGACACGTAAATGCACCCCAGGGTTCGTTAATCGTGGAAGTCACTCTGGGACCCCAAAACAGTGAGTAATAGTCCATGAAACGGGTCAGAATCGACAAAACCACAAGTGTTGATGACCGGCACGTAAACGCACCCGAGGGTTCGTTAATCATGGAAATCACTCCGGGACCCCAAAATAGTGAGTAATAGTCCATGAAACGGGCCAGAATCGGCCAGAACTGCGAGTGTTAATGACAGACACGTAAGCGCACCTTGGGGTTCAACAAGCAAGGAAATCACTTCGGCACCCCAAAACTATGAGTAATTGTCCACGAAACGGGTCAGAATCGACAAAAACCGCGATTGTTGATGACCGATACGTAAATGCACCCCATAGTTCGTTAATCGTGGAAGTCACTCCAGGACCCCAAAACAGTGAGTAATAGTCCATGAAACGGGCCCGAATCGGCCAAATCTGTCAGTGTTGATGACCGACACGTAAGCGCACCTTGGGGTTCAACAAGCATGGAAATCACTTCGGGACCCAAAACGGTGAGTATTTGTCCACAAAACGGGTCAGAATCGACAAAAACCGTAAGTGTTGATGACCGGCACGTAAATGCACCCCAGGGTTCGTTAATCATGGAAGTCTCTCCGGGACCCCAAAACACTGAGTAATAGTCCACGAAACGGTCCAGAATCGGCAAATACTGTCAGTGTTGATGACCGACACGTAAGCGCACCTTGGGGTTCAACAAGCATGGAAATCACTTCGGCACCCCAAAACGGTGAGTAATAGTCCACGAAACGGGTCAGAATCGACAAAAATCGCGATTGTTGAGGACCGACACGTAAATGCACCCCAGGGTTCGCAAATCGCGGAAGTCACTCCGGGACCCCAAAACAATGAGTAATAGTCCACGAAACGGGTCAGAATTGACAAAAACCGTAAGTGTTGATGACCGGCACGTAAACGCACCCCAGGGTTCATTAATCATGGAAATCACACCGGGACCCCAAAACAGTGAGTAATAGTCCACGAAACCGGCCAGAATTGGCCAGAACTGTCAGTGTTAATGACAGACACGTAAGCGCTCCTTGGGGTTCAACAAGCATGGAAATCACTTCGGGACCCCAAAACGGTGAGTAATAGTCCATGAAACGGGTCAGAATCGACAAATACCGCGATTGTTGATGACCGACACGTAAATGCACCCCAGGGTTCGTTAATCGTGGAAGTCACTCCGGGGCCCCAAAACAGTGAGTAATAGTCCATGAAACGGGCCAGAATCAGCCAAAATAGCGAGTGTTGATGACCGACATGTAAGCGCACCTTGGGGTTCAACAACTATGGAAATGGCTTCAGGGCCACAAAACGGCGAGTAATAGTCCATGAAATGGGTCAGAATCGACAAATACCGCGATTGTTGATGACCGACACGTAAATGCACCCCAGGGTTCGTTAATCGTGGAAGTCACTCCGGGACCCCAAAGCAGTTAGTAATAGTCCATGAAACAGGCCAGAATCAGCCAAAACAGCGAGTGTTGATGACCGACATGTAAACGCACCTTGGGGTTCAACAACTATGGAAATCGCTTCGGGGCCACAAAACGGTGAGTAATAGTCCATGAAACGGGTCAGAATCGGCTAAAACTGTGAGTGTTGATAACGGACACGTATACGCACCCCAGGGTTCGTTAATCGTGGAAGTCACTCCGGGACCCCAAAACAGTGAGTAATGGTCCACGAAATCGGCCAGAATCGGCCAGAACTGTCAGTGTTAATGACAGACATGTAAGCGCACCATGGGGTTCAACAAGCATGGAAATCACTTTGGGACCCCAAAACGGTGAGTAATAGTCCACGAAACGGGTCAGAATTGACAAATACTGCGATTGTTGATGACCGACACGTAAATGCACCCCAGGGTTCGTTAATCGTGGAAGTCACTCCGGGACCCCAAAACAGCGAGTAATAGTCCATGAAACGGGTCAGAATCGACAAAAACCACAAGTGTTGATGACCGACACGTAAACGCACCCGAGGGTTCGTTAATCATGGAAATCATTCCGGGACCCCAAAACAATGAGTAATAGTCCATGAAACGGGCCAGAACGGCCAGAACTGTGAGTGTTAATGATAGACACGTAAGCGCACCTTGGGGTTCAACAAGCATGGAAATCACTTCGGTACCCCAAAACGGTGAGTAATTGTCCACGAAACGGATCAGAATCGACAAAAACCGCGATTGTTGATGACCGATATGTAAATGCACCCCACGGTTCGTTAATCGTGGAAGTCACTCCGGGACCGCAAAATAGTGAGTAATAGTCCATGAAACGGGCCCGAATCGGCCAAATATGTCAGTGTTGATGACCGACACGTAAGCGCACCTTGGGGTTCAACAAGCATGGAAATCACTTCGGGACCCAAAACGGTGAGTATTTGTCCACAAAACGGGTCAGAATCGACAAAAACCACAAGTGTTGATGACAGGCACGTAAATGCCTCCCAGGGTTCGTTAATCATGGAAGTTACTCCGGGACCCCAAAGCAGTTAGTAATAGTCCATGAAACGGGCCAAAATCAGTCAAAACAGCGAGTGTTGATGACCGACATGTAAGCGCACCTTGGGGTTCAACAACTATGTAAATCGCTTCGGGGCCACAAAATGGTCAGTAATAGTCCATGAAACGGGTCAAAATCGGCTATAACTACGAGTGTTGATGACCGACACGTATACGCACCCCAGGGTTCGTTAATCGTGGAAGTCACTCCGGGACACCAAAACAGTGAGTAATGGTCCACGAAATCGGCCAGAATCGGCCAGAACTGTCAGTGTTAATGACAGACATGTAAGCGCACCTTGGGGTTCAACAAGCATGGGAATCACTTCGGGACCCCAAAACGGTGAGTAATAGTCCACGAAACGGGTCAGAATTGACAAATACCGCGATTGTTGATGACTGACACGTAAATGCACCCCAGGGTTCGTTAATCGTGGAAGTCACTCCGGGACCCCAAAACAGCGAGTAATAGTCCATGAAACGGGTCAGAATCGACAAAAACCACAAGTGTTGATGACCGACACGTAAACGCACCCGAGGGTTCGTTAATCATGGAAATCATTCCGGGACCCCAAAACAGTGAGTAATAGTCCATGAAACGGGCCAGAACGGCCAGAACTGTGAGTGTTAATGACAGACACGTAAGCGCACCTTGGGGTTCAACAAGCATGGAAATCACTTCGGTACCCCAAAACGGTGAGTAATTGTCCACGAAACGGATCAGAATCGACAAAAACCGCGATTGTTGATGACCGATATGTAAATGCACCCCACGGTTCGTTAATCGTGGAAGTCACTCCGGGACCCCAAAATAGTGAGTAATAGTCCATGAAACGGGCCCGAATCGGCCAAATATGTCAGTGTTGATGACCGACACGTAAGCGCACCTTGGGGTTCAACAAGCATGGAAATCACTTCGGGACCCAAAACGGTGAGTATTTGTCCACAAAACGGGTCAGAATCGACAAAAACCACAAGTGTTGACGACAGGCACGTAAATGCCTCCCAGGGTTCGTTAATCATGGAAGTTACTCCGGGACCCCAAAGCAGTTAGTAATAGTCCATGAAACGGGCCAAAATCAGTCAAAACAGCGAGTGTTGATGACCGACATGTAAGCGCACCTTGGGGTTCAACAACTATGTAAATCGCTTCGGGGCCACAAAATGGTCAGTAATAGTCCATGAAACGGGTCAAAATCGGCTATAACTACGAGTGTTGATGACCGACACGTATACGCACCCCAGGGTTCATTAATCGTGGAAGTCACTCCGGGACACCAAAACAGTGAGTAATGGTCCACGAAATCGGCCAGAATCGGCCAGAACTGTCAGTGTTAATGACAGACATGTAAGCGCACCTTGGGGTTCAACAAGCATGGAAATCACTTCGGGACCCCAAAACGGTGAGTAATAGTCCACGAAACGGGTCAGAATTGACAAATACCGCGATTGTTGATGACTGACACGTAAATGCACCCCAGGGTTCGTTAATCGTGGAAGTCACTCCGGGACCCCAAAACAGTGAGTAATAGTCCATGAAACGGGTCAGAATCGACAAAAACCACAAGTGTTGATGACCGACACGTAAACGCACCCGAGGGTTCGTTAATCATGGAAATCATTCCGGGACCCCAAAACAATGAGTAATAGTCCATGAAACGGGCCAGAACGGCCAGAACTGTGAGTGTTAATGACAGACACGTAAGCGCACCTTGGGGTTCAACAAGCATGGAAATCACTTCGGTACCCCAAAACGGTGAGTAATTGTCCACGAAACGGATCAGAATCGACAAAAACCGCGATTGTTGATGACCGATATGTAAATGCACCCCACGGTTCGTTAATCGTGGAAGTCACTCCGGGACCCCAAAATAGTGAGTAATAGTCCATGAAACGGGCCCGAATCGGCCAAATATGTCAGTGTTGATGACCGACACGTAAGCGCACCTTGGGGTTCAACAAGCATGGAAATCACTTCGGGACCCAAAACGGTGAGTATTTGTCCACAAAACGGGTCAGAATCGACAAAAACCACAAGTGTTGATGACAGGCACGTAAATGCCTCCCAGGGTTCGTTAATCATGGAAGTTACTCCGGGACCCCAAAGCAGTTAGTAATAGTCCATGAAACGGGCCAAAATCAGTCAAAACAGCGAGTGTTGATGACCGACATGTAAGCGCACCTTGGGGTTCAACAACTATGTAAATCGCTTCGGGGCCACAAAATGGTCAGTAATAGTCCATGAAACGGGTCAAAATCGGCTATAACTACGAGTGTTGATGACCGACACGTATACGCACCCCAGGGTTCGTTAATCGTGGAAGTCACTCCGGGACACCAAAACAGTGAGTAATGGTCCACGAAATCGGCCAGAATCGGCCAGAACTGTCAGTGTTAATGACAGACATGTAAGCGCACCTTGGGGTTCAACAAGCAGGGAAATCACTTCGGGACCCCAAAACGGTGAGTAATAGTCCACGAAACGGGTCAGATTTGACAAATACCGCGATTGTTGATGACTGACACGTAAATGCACCCCAGGGTTCGTTAATCGTGGAAGTCACTCCGGGACCCCAAAACAGTGAGTAATAGTCCATGAAACGGGTCAGAATCGACAAAAACCACAAGTGTTGATGACCGACACGTAAACGCACCCGAGGGTTCGTTAATCATGGAAATCATTCCGGGACCCCAAAACAGTGAGTAATAGTCCATGAAACGGGCCAGAACGGCCAGAACTGTGAGTGTTAATGATAGACACGTAAGCGCACCTTGGGGTTCAACAAGCATGGAAATCACTTCGGTACCCCAAAACGGTGAGTAATTGTCCACGAAACGGATCAGAATCGACAAAAACCGCGATTGTTGATGACCGATATGTAAATGCACCCCACGGTTCGTTAATCGTGGAAGTCACTCCGGGACCCCAAAACAGTGAGTAATAGTCCATGAAACGGGCCCGAATCGGCCAAATATGTCAGTGTTGATGACCGACACGTAAGCGCACCTTGGGGTTCAACAAGCATGGAAATCACTTCGGGACCCAAAACGGTGAGTATTTGTCCACAAAACGGGTCAGAATCGACAAAAACCACAAGTGTTGATGACAGGCACGTAAATGCCTCCCAGGGTTCGTTAATCATGGAAGTTACTCCGGGACCCCAAAGCAGTTAGTAATAGTCCATGAAACGGGCCAAAATCAGTCAAAACAGCGAGTGTTGATGACCGACATGTAAGTGCACCTTGGGGTTCAACAACTATGTAAATCGCTTCGGGGCCACAAAATGGTCAGTAATAGTCCATGAAACGGGTCAAAATCGGCTAAAACTGCGAGTGTTGATCACCGACACGTATACGCACCCCAGGGTTCGTTAATCGTGGAAGTCACTCCGGGACGCCAAAACAGTGAGTAATGGTCCACGAAATCGGCCAGAATCGGCCAGAACTGTCAGTGTTAATGACAGACATGTAAGCACACCTTGGGGTTCAACAAGCATGGAAATCACTTCGGGACCCCAAAACGGTGAGTAATAGTCCACGAAACGGGTCAGAATTGACAAATACCGCGATTGTTGATGACCGACACGTAAATGCACCCCAGGGTTCGTTAATCGTGGAAGTCACTCCGGGACCCCAAAACAGTGAGTAATAGTCCATGAAACGGGTCAGAATCGACAAAAACCACAAGTGTTGATGACCGACACGTAAACGCACCCGAGGGTTCGTTAATCATGGAAATCACTCCGGGACCCCAAAACGGTGAGTAATAGTCCACGAAACGGGTCAGAATTGACAAATACTGCGATTGTTGATGACCGACACGTAAATGCACCCCAGGGTTCGCTAATCGCGGAAGTCACTCCGGGACCCCAAAACAGTGAGTAATAGTCCACGAAACGGGTCAGAATTGACAAAAATCGTAAGTGTTGATAACCGGCACGTAAACGAACCCCAGGGTTTATTAATCATGGAAATCACTCCGGGACCCCAAAACAGTGAGTAATAGTCCACGAAACCGGCCAGAATTGGCCAGAACTGTCAGTGTTAATGACAGACACGTAAGCGCACCTTGGGGTTCAACAAGCATGGAAATCACTTCGGGACCCCAAAACGGTGAGTAATAGTCCACGAAACGGGCCAGAATCGACAAATACCGCGATTGTTGATGACCGACACGTAAATGCACCCCAGGGTTCGTTAATCGTGGAAGTCACTCTGGGACCCCAAAACAGTGAGTAATAGTCCATGAAACGGGTCAGAATCGACAAAACCACAAGTGTTGATGACCGACACGTAAACGCACCCGAGGGTTCGTTAATCATGGAAATCATTCCGGGACCCCAAAACAGTGAGTAATAGTCCATGAAACGGGCCAGAACGGCCAGAACTGTGAGTGTTAATGATAGACACGTAAGCGCACCTTGGGGTTCAACAAGCATGGAAATCACTTCGGTACCCCAAAACGGTGAGTAATTGTCCACGAAACGGATCAGAATCGACAAAAACCGCGATTGTTGATGACCGATATGTAAATGCACCCCACGGTTCGTTAATCGTGGAAGTCACTCCGGGACCCCAAAACAGTGAGTAATAGTCCATGAAACGGGCCCGAATCGGCCAAATATGTCAGTGTTGATGACCGACACGTAAGCGCACCTTGGGGTTCAACAAGCATGGAAATCACTTCGGGACCCAAAACGGTGAGTATTTGTCCACAAAACGGGTCAGAATCGACAAAAACCACAAGTGTTGATGACAGGCACGTAAATGCCTCCCAGGGTTCGTTAATCATGGAAGTTACTCCGGGACCCCAAAGCAGTTAGTAATAGTCCATGAAACGGGCCAAAATCAGTCAAAACAGCGAGTGTTGATGACCGACATGTAAGTGCACCTTGGGGTTCAACAACTATGTAAATCGCTTCGGGGCCACAAAATGGTCAGTAATAGTCCATGAAACGGGTCAAAATCGGCTAAAACTACGAGTGTTGATGACCGACACGTATACGCACCCCAGGGTTCGTTAATCGTGGAAGTCACTCCGGGACGCCAAAACAGTGAGTAATGGTCCACGAAATCGGCCAGAATCGGCCAGAACTGTCAGTGTTAATGACAGACATGTAAGCACACCTTGGGGTTCAACAAGCATGGAAATCACTTCGGGACCCCAAAACGGTGAGTAATAGTCCACGAAACGGGTCAGAATTGACAAATACCGCGATTGTTGATGACCGACACGTAAATGCACCCCAGGGTTCGTTAATCGTGGAAGTCACTCCGGGACCCCAAAACAGTGAGTAATAGTCCATGAAACGGGTCAGAATCGACAAAAACCACAAGTGTTGATGACCGACACGTAAACGCACCCGAGGGTTCGTTAATCATGGAAATCACTCCGGGACCCCAAAACGGTGAGTAATAGTCCACGAAACGGGTCAGAATTGACAAATACTGCGATTGTTGATGACCGACACGTAAATGCACCCCAGGGTTCGCTAATCGCGGAAGTCACTCCGGGACCCCAAAACAGTGAGTAATAGTCCACGAAACGGGTCAGAATTGACAAAAATCGTAAGTGTTGATAACCGGCACGTAAACGAACCCCAGGGTTTATTAATCATGGAAATCACTCCGGGACCCCAAAACAGTGAGTAATAGTCCACGAAACCGGCCAGAATTGGCCAGAACTGTCAGTGTTAATGACAGACACGTAAGCGCACCTTGGGGTTCAACAAGCATGGAAATCACTTCGGGACCCCAAAACGGTGAGTAATAGTCCACGAAACGGGCCAGAATCGACAAATACCGCGATTGTTGATGACCGACACGTAAATGCACCCCAGGGTTCGTTAATCGTGGAAGTCACTCCGGGGCCCCAAAACAGTGAGTAATAGTCCATGAAACGGGCCAGAATCAGCCAAAATAGCGAGTGTTGATGACCGACATGTAAGCGCACCTTCGGGTTCAACAACTATGGAAATCGCTTCAGGGCCACAAAACGGCGAGTAATAGTCCATGAAATGGGTCAGAATCTACAAATACCGCGATTGTTGATGACCGACACGTAAATGCACCCCAGGGTTCGTTAATCGTGGAAGTCACTCGGGGACCCCAAAGCAGTTAGTAATAGTCCATGAAACGGGCCAGAATCAGCCAAAACAGCGAGTGTTGATGACTGACATGTAAGCGCACCTTGGGGTTCAACAACTATGGAAATCGCTTCGGGGCCACAAAACGGTGAGTAATAGTCCATGAAACGGGTCAGAATCGGCTAAAACTGCGAGTGTTGATGACCGACACGTATACGCACCCCAGGGTTCGTTAATCGTGGAAGTCACTCCGGGACCCCAAAACAGTGAGTAATGGTCCACGAAATCGGCCAGAATCGGCCAGAACTGTTAGTGTTAATGACAGATATGTAAGCGCACCTTGGGGATCAACAAGAATGGAAATCACTTCAGGACCCGAAAACGGTGAGTAATAGTCCACGAAACGGGTCAGAATTGACAAATACTGCGATTGTTGATGACCGAGACGTAAATGCACCCCAGGGTTCGTTAATCGTGGAAGTCACTCTGGGACCCCAAAACAGTGAGTAATAGTCCATGAAACGGGTCAGAATCGACAAAACCACAAGTGTTGATGACCGGCACGTAAACGCACCCGAGGGTTCGTTAATCATGGAAATCACTCCGGGACCCCAAAACAGTGAGTAATGGTCCATGAAACGGGCCAGAACGGCCAGAACTGTGAGTGTTAATGATAGACACGTAAGCGCACCTTGGGGTTCAACAAGCATGGAAATCACTTCGGTACCCCAAAACGGTGAGTAATTGTCCACGAAACGGATCAGAATCGACAAAAACCGCGATTGTTGATGACCGATATGTAAATGCACCCCACGGTTCGTTAATCGTGGAAGTCACTCCGGGACCCCAAAACAGTGAGTAATAGTCCATGAAACGGGCCCGAATCGGCCAAATATGTCAGTGTTGATGACCGACACGTAAGCGCACCTTGGGGTTCAACAAGCATGGAAATCACTTCGGGACCCAAAACGGTGAGTATTTGTCCACAAAACGGGTCAGAATCGACAAAAACCACAAGTGTTGATGACAGGCACGTAAATGCCTCCCAGGGTTCGTTAATCATGGAAGTTACTCCGGGACCCCAAAGCAGTTAGTAATAGTCCATGAAACGGGCCAAAATCAGTCAAAACAGCGAGTGTTGATGACCGACATGTAAGTGCACCTTGGGGTTCAACAACTATGTAAATCGCTTCGGGGCCACAAAATGGTCAGTAATAGTCCATGAAACGGGTCAAAATCGGCTAAAACTACGAGTGTTGATGACCGACACGTATACGCACCCCAGGGTTCGTTAATCGTGGAAGTCACTCCGGGACGCCAAAACAGTGAGTAATGGTCCACGAAATCGGCCAGAATCGGCCAGAACTGTCAGTGTTAATGACAGACATGTAAGCACACCTTGGGGTTCAACAAGCATGGAAATCACTTCGGGACCCCAAAACGGTGAGTAATAGTCCACGAAACGGGTCAGAATTGACAAATACCGCGATTGTTGATGACCGACACGTAAATGCACCCCAGGGTTCGTTAATCGTGGAAGTCACTCCGGGACCCCAAAACAGTGAGTAATAGTCCATGAAACGGGTCAGAATCGACAAAAACCACAAGTGTTGATGACCGACACGTAAACGCACCCGAGGGTTCGTTAATCATGGAAATCACTCCGGGACCCCAAAACGGTGAGTAATAGTCCACGAAACGGGTCAGAATTGACAAATACTGCGATTGTTGATGACCGACACATAAATGCACCCCAGGGTTCGCTAATCGCGGAAGTCACTCCGGGACCCCAAAACAGTGAGTAATAGTCCACGAAACGGGTCAGAATTGACAAAAATCGTAAGTGTTGATAACCGGCACGTAAACGAACCCCAGGGTTTATTAATCATGGAAATCACTCCGGGACCCCAAAACAGTGAGTAATAGTCCACGAAACCGGCCAGAATTGGCCAGAACTGTCAGTGTTAATGACAGACACGTAAGCGCACCTTGGGGTTCAACAAGCATGGAAATCACTTCGGGACCCCAAAACGGTGAGTAATAGTCCACGAAACGGGCCAGAATCGACAAATACCGCGATTGTTGATGACCGACACGTAAATGCACCCCAGGGTTCGTTAATCGTGGAAGTCACTCCGGGGCCCCAAAACAGTGAGTAATAGTCCATGAAACGGGCCAGAATCAGCCAAAATAGCGAGTGTTGATGACCGACATGTAAGCGCACCTTCGGGTTCAATAACTATGGAAATCGCTTCAGGGCCACAAAACGGCGAGTAATAGTCCATGAAATGGGTCAGAATCTACAAATACCGCGATTGTTGATGACCGACACGTAAATGCACCCCAGGGTTCGTTAATCGTGGAAGTCACTCGGGGACCCCAAAGCAGTTAGTAATAGTCCATGAAACGGGCCAGAATCAGCCAAAACAGCGAGTGTTGATGACTGACATGTAAGCGCACCTTGGGGTTCAACAACTATGGAAATCGCTTCGGGGCCACAAAACGGTGAGTAATAGTCCATGAAACGGGTCAGAATCGGCTAAAACTGCGAGTGTTGATGACCGACACGTATACGCACCCCAGGGTTCGTTAATCGTGGAAGTCACTCCGGGACCCCAAAACAGTGAGTAATGGTCCACGAAATCGGCCAGAATCGGCCAGAACTGTTAGTGTTAATGACAGATATGTAAGCGCACCTTGGGGATCAACAAGAATGGAAATCACTTCAGGACCCGAAAACGGTGAGTAATAGTCCACGAAACGGGTCAGAATTGACAAATACTGCGATTGTTGATGACCGAGACGTAAATGCACCCCAGGGTTCGTTAATCGTGGAAGTCACTCTGGGACCCCAAAACAGTGAGTAATAGTCCATGAAACGGGTCAGAATCGACAAAACCACAAGTGTTGATGACCGGCACGTAAACGCACCCGAGGGTTCGTTAATCATGGAAATCACTCCGGGACCCCAAAACAGTGAGTAATAGTCCATGAAACGGGCCAGAATCGGCCAGAACTGCGAGTGTTAATGACAGACACGTAAGCGCACCTTGGGGTTCAACAAGCAAGGAAATCACTTCGGCACCCCAAAACGGTGAGTAATTGTCCACGAAACGGGTCAGAATCGACAAAAACCGCGATTGTTGATGACCGATACGTAAATGCACCCCATAGTTCGTTAATCGTGGAAGTCACTCCAGGACCCCAAAACATTGAGTAATAGTCCATGAAACGGGCCCGAATCGGCCAAATCTGTCAGTGTTGATGACCGACACGGAAGCGCACCTTGGGGTACAACAAGCATGGAAATCACTTCGGGACCCAAAACGGTGAGTATTTGTCCACAAAACGGATCAGAATCGACAAAAACCACAAGTGTTGATGACCGGCACGTAAACGCACCCCAAGGTTCGTTAATCATGGAAATCATTCCGGGACCCCAAAACAGTGAGTAATAGTCCATGAAACGGGTCAGAATCGGCCAAAACTGCGAGTGTTGATGACCGACACGTAAATGCACCCCAGGGTTCGTTAATCATGGAAGTATCTCCGGGACCCCAAAACAATGAGTAATAGTCCACGAAACGGTCCAGAATCGGCAAATACTGTCAGTGTTGATGACCGACACGTAAGCGCACCTTGGGGTTCAACAAGCATGGAAATCACTTCGGCACCCCAAAACGGTGAGTAATAGTCCACGAAACGGGTCAGAATCGACAAAAACCCCGATTCTTGATGACCGACACGTAAATGCACCCCAGGGTTCGCTAATCGCGGAAGTCACTCCGGGACCCCAAAACAGTGAGTAATAGTCCACGAAACGGGTCAGAATTGACAAAAACCGTAAGTGTTGATGACCGGCACGTAAACGCACCCCAGGGTTCATTAAACATGGAAATCACTCCGGGACCCCAAAACAGTGAGTAGTAGTCCACGAAACCGGCCAGAATTGGCCAGAACTGTCAGTGTTAATGACAGACACGTAAGCGCACCTTGGGGTTCAACAAGCATGGAAATCACTTCGGGACCCCAAAACGGTGAGTAATAGTCCACGAAACGGGTCAGAATCGACAAATACCGCGATTGTTGATGACCGACACGTAAATGCACCCCAGGGTTCGTTAATCGTGGAAGTCACTCCGGGGCCCCAAAAGAGTGAGTAATAGTCCATGAAACGGGCGAGAATCAGCCAAAATAGCGAGTGTTGATGACCGACATGTAAGCGCACCTTGGGGTTCAACAACTATGGAAATCGCGTTGGGGCCACAAAACAGCGAGTAATAGTCCATGAAATGGGTCAGAATCGACAAATACCGCGATTGTTGATGACCGACACGTAAATGCACCCCAGGGTTCGTTAATCGTGGAAGTCACTCCGGGACCCCAAAGCAGTTAGTAATAGTCCATGAAACGGGCCAGAATCAGCCAAAACAGCGAGTGTTGATGACCGATATGTAAGCGCACCTTGGGGTTCAACAACTATGGAAATCGCTTCGGGGCCACAAAACGGTGAGTAATAGTCCATGAAACGGGTCAGAATCGGCTAAAACTGCGAGTGTTGATAACCGACACGTATATGCACCCCAGGGTTCGTTAATCGTGGAAGTCACTCCGGGACCCCAAAACAGTGAGTAATGGTCCACGAAATCGGCCAGAACTGTCAGTGTTAATGACAGACATGTAAGCGCACCATGGGGTTCAACAAGCATGGAAATCACTTCGGGACCCCAAAACGGTGAGTAATAGTCCACGAAACGGGTCAGAATTGACAAATACTGCGATTGTTGATGACCGACACGTAAATGCACCCCAGGGTTCGTTAATCGTGGAAGTCACTCCGGGACCCCAAAACAGTGAGTAATAGTCCATGAAACGGGTCAGAATCGACAAAAACCACAAGTGTTGATGACCGACACGTAAACGCACCCGAGGGTTCGTTAATCATGGAAATCATTCCGGGACCCCAAAACAGTGAGTAATAGTCCATGAAACGGGCCAGAATCGGCCAGAATTGCGAGTGTTAATGACAGACACGTAAGCGCACCTTGGGGTTCAACAAGCATGGAAATCACTTCGGTACCCCAAAACGGTGAGTAATTGTCCACGAAACGGGTCAGAATCGACAAAAACCGCGATTGTTGATGACCGATATGTAAATGCACCCCACGGTTCGTTAATCGTGGAAGTCACTCCGGGACCCCAAAACAGTGAGTAATAGTCCATGAAACGGGCCCGAATCGGCCAAATATGTCAGTGTTGATGACCGACACGTAAGCGCACCTTGGGGTTCAACAAGCATGGAAATCACTTCCGGACCCAAAACGGTGAGTATTTGTCCACAAAACGGGTCAGAATCGACAAAAACCACAAGTGTTGATGACAGGCACGTAAATGCATCCCAGGGTTCGTTAATCATGGAAGTCACTCCGGGACCCCAAAGCAGTTAGTAATAGTCCATGAAACGGGACAAAATCAGTCAAAACAGCGAGTGTTGATGACCGACATGTAAGCGCACCTTGGGGTTCAACAACTATGTAAATCGCTTCGGGGCCACAAAATGGTCAGTAATAGTCCATGAAACGGGTCAAAATCGGCTAAAACTACGAGTGTTGATGACCGACACGTATGCACCCCAGGGTTCGTTAATCGTGGAAGTCACTCCGGGACGCCAAAACAGTGAGTAATGGTCCACGAAATCGGCCAGAATCGGCCAGAACTGTCAGTGTTAATGACAGACATGTAAGCGCACCTTGGGGTTCAACAAGCATGGAAATCACTTCGGGACCCCAAAACGGTGAGTAATAGTCCACGAAACGGGTCAGAATTGACAAATACCGCGATTGTTGATGACCGACACGTAAATGCACCCCAGGGTTCGTTAATCGTGGAAGTCACTCCGGGACCGCAAAACAGTGAGTAATAGTCCATGAAACGGGTCAGAATCGACAAAACCACAAGTGTTGATGACCGACACGTAAACGCACCCGAGGGTTCGTTAATCATGGAAATCACTCCGGGACCCCAAAACAGTGAGTAATAGTCCATGAAACGGGTCAGAATCGGCCAAAACTATGAGTGTTGATGACCGACACGTAAATGCACCCCAGGGTTCATTAATCGTGGAAGTCACTCCGGGACCCCAAAACAGTGAGTAATAGTCCATGAAACGGGCCAGAATCAGCCAGAACTGCGAGTGTTAATGACAGACACGTAAGCGCACCTTGGGGTTCAACAAGCAAGGAAATCACTTCGGCACCCCAAAACGGTGGGTAATTGTCCACGAAACGGGTCAGAATCGACAAAAACCGCGATTGTTGATGACCGATACGTAAATGCACCCCACGGTTCGTTAATCGTGGAAGTCACTCCGGGACCCCAAAACAGTGAGTAATAGTCCATGAAACGAGCCCGAATCGGCCAAATCTGTCAGTGTTGATGACCGACACGTAAGCGCACCTTAGGGTTCAACAAGCATGGAAATCACTTCGGGACCCAAAACGGTGAGTATTTGTCCACAAAACGGGTCAGAATCGACAAAAACCACAAGTGTTGATGACCGGCACGTAAACGCACCCCAAGGTTCATTAATCATGGAAATCACTGCGGGACCCCAAAACAGTGAGTAATAGTCCATGAAACGGGTCAGAATCGGCCAAAACTGCGAGTGTTGATGACCGACACGTAAATGCACCCTAGGGTTCGTTAATCATGGAAGTCTCTCCGGGACCCCAAAACAGTGAGTAATAGTCCACGAAACGGTCCAGAATCGGCAAATACTGTCAGTGTTGATGACCGACACGTAAGCGCACCTTGGGGTTCAACAAGCATGGAAATCACTTCGGCACCCCAAAACGGTGAGTAATAGTCCACGAAACGGGTCAGAATCGACAAAAATCGCGATTGTTGATGACCGACACGTAAATGCACCCCAGGGTTCGCTAATCGCGGAAGTCACTCCGGGACCCCAAAACAGTGAGTAATAGTCCACGAAACGGGTCAGAATTGACAAAAACCGTAAGTGTTGATGACCGGCACGTAAACGCACCCCAGGGTTTATTAATCATGGAAATCACTCCGGGACCCCAAAACAGTGAGTAATAGTCCACGAAACCGGCCAGAATTGGCCAGAACTGTCAGTGTTAATGACAGACACGTAAGCGCACCTTGGGGTTCAACAAGCATGGAAATCACTTCGGGACCCCAAAACGGTGAGTAATAGTCCACGAAACGGGCCAGAATCGACAAATACCGCGATTGTTGATGACTGACACGTAAATGCACCCCAGGGTTCGTTAATCGTGGAAGTCACTCCGGGGCCCAAAATAGTGAGTAATAGTCCATGAAACGGGCCAGAATCAGCCAAAATAGCGAGTGTTGATGACCGACATGTAAGCGTACCTTGGGGTTCAACAACTATGGAAATCGCTTCAGGGCCACAAAACGGCGAGTAATAGTCCATGAAATGGGTCAGAATCGACAAATACCGCGATTGTTGATGACCGACACGTAAATGCACCCCAGGGTTCGTTAATCGTGGAAGTCACTCCGGGACCCCAAAGCAGTTAGTAATAGTCCATGAAACGGGCCAGAATCAGCCAAAACAGCGAGTGTTGATGACCGACATGTAAGCGCACCTTGGGGTTCAACAACTATGGAAATCGCTTCGGGGCCACAAAACGGTGACTAATAGTCCATGAAACGGGTCAGAATCGGCTAAAACTGCGAGTGTTGATGACCGACACGTATACGCACCCCAGGGTTCGTTAATCGTGGAAGTCACTCCGGGACCCCAAAACAGTGAGTAATGGTCCACGAAATCGGCCAGAATCGGCCAGAACTGTTAGTGTTAATGACAGACATGTAAGCGCACCTTGGGGTTCAACAAGCATGGAAATCACTTCAGGACCCGAAAACGGTGAGTAATAGTCCACGAAACGGGTCAGAATTGACAAATACTGCGATTGTTGATGACCGAAACGTAAATGCACCCCAGGGTTCGTTAATCGTGGAAGTCACTCCGGGACCCCAAAACAGTGAGTAATAGTCCATGAAACGGGTCAGAATCGACAAAAACCACAAGTGTTGATGACCGACACGTAAACGCACCCGAGGGTTCGTTAATAATGGAAATCATTCCGGGACCCCAAAATAGTGAGTAATAGTCCATGAAACGGGCCAGAATCGGCCAGAACTGCGAGTGTTAATGACAGACACGTAAGCGCACCTTGGGGTTCAACAAGCATGGAAATCACTTCGGTACCCCAAAACGGTGAGTAATTGTCCACGAAACGGGTCAGAATCGACAAAAACCGCGATTGTTGATGACCGATATGTAAATGCACCCCACGGTTCGTTAATCGTGGAAGTCACTCCGGGACCCCAAAACAGTGAGTAATAGTCCATGAAACGGGCCCGAATCGGCCAAATATGTCAGTGTTGATGACCAACACGTAAGCGCACCTTGGGGTTCAACAAGCATGGAAATCACTTCGGGACCCAAAACGGTGAGTATTTGTCCACAAAACGGGTCAGAATCGACAAAAACCACAAGTGTTGATGACAGGCACGTAAATGCATCCCAGGGTTCGTTAATCATGGAAGTCACTCCGGGACCCCAAAGCAGTTAGTAATAGTCCATGAAACGGGCCAAAATCAGTCAAAACAGCGAGTGTTGATGACCGACATGTAAGCGCACCTTGGGGTTCAACAACTATGTAAATCGCTTCGGGGCCACAAAATGGTCAGTAATAGTCCATGAAACGGGTCAAAATCGGCTAAAACTACGAGTGTTGATGACCAACACGTATACGCACCCCAGGGTTCGTTAATCGTGGAAGTCACTCCGGGACGCCAAAACAGTGAGTAATGGTCCACGAAATCGGCCAGAATCGGCCAGAACTGTCACTGTTAATGACAGACATGTAAGCGCACCTTGGGGTTCAACAAGCATGGAAATCACTTCGGGACCCCAAAACGGTGAGTAATAGTCCACGAAACGGGTCAGAATTGACAAATACCGCGATTGTTGATGACCGACACGTAAATGCACCCCAGGGTTCGTTAATCGTGGAAGTCACTCCGGGACCCCAAAACAGTGAGTAATACTCCATGAAACGGGTCAGAATCGACAAAACCACAAGTGTTGATGACCGACACGTAAACGCACCCGAGGGTTCGTTAATCATGGAAATCACTCCGGGACCCCAAAACAGTGAGTAATAGTCCATGAAACGGGTCAGAATCGGCCAAAACTATGAGTGTTGATGACCGACACGTAAATGCACCCCAGGGTTCATTAATCGTGGAAGTCACTCCGGGACCCCAAAACAGTGAGTAATAGTCCATGAAACGGGCCAAAATCAGCCAAAACAGCGAGTGTTGATGACCGACTTGTAAGCGCACCTTGGGGTTCCACATCTATGGAAATCGCTTCGGGGCCACAAAATGGTGAGTAATAGTCCATGAAACGGGTCAGAATCGGCTAAAACTGCGAGTGTTGATGACCGACACGTATACGCACCCAGGGTTCGTTAATCGTGGAAGTCACTCCGAGACCCGAAAACAATGAGTAATAGTCCACGAAACCAGCAAGAATCGGCCAGAACTGTCAGTGTTAATGACAGACACGTAAGCGCACCTTGGGGTTCAACAAGCATGGAAATCACTTCGGGACTCCAAAACGGTGAGTAATAGTCCACGAAACGGGTCAGAATTGACAAATACCGCGATTGTTCATGACCGACGCGTAAATGCACCCCAAGGTTCGTTAATTGTGGAAGTCACTCCGGGACCCCAAAACAGTGAGTAATAGTCCATGAAACGGGTCAGAATCGACAAAACCACAAGTGTTGATGACCGACACGTAAACGCACCCGAGGGTTCGTTAATCATGGAAATCACTCCGGGACCCCAAAACAGTGAGTAATAGTCCATGAAACGGGACAGAATCGGCCAAAACTATGAGTGTTGATGACCGACACGTAAATGCACCCCAGGGTTCATTAATCGTGGAAGTCACTCCGGGACCCCAAAACAGTGAGTAATAGTCCATGAAACGGGCCAGAATCAGCCAGAACTGCGAGTGTTAATGACAGACACGTAAGCGCACCTTGGGGTTCAACAAGCAAGGAAATCACTTCGGCACCCCAAAACGGTGAGTAATTGTCCACGAAACGGGTCAGAATCGACAAAAACCGCGATTGTTGATGACCGATACGTAAATGCACCCCACGGTTCATTAATCGTGGAAGTCACTCCGGGACCCCAAAACAGTGAGTAATAGTCCATGAAACGAGCCCGAATCGGCCAAATCTGTCAGTGTTGATGACCGACACGTAAGCGCACCTTAGGGTTCAACAAGCATGGAAATCACTTCGGGACCCAAAACGGTGAGTATTTGTCCACAAAACGGGTCAGAATCGACAAAAACCACAAGTGTTGATGACCGGCACGTAAACGCACCCCAAGGTTCGTTAATCATGGAAATCACTCCGGGACCCCAAAACAGTGAGTAATAGTCCATGAAACGGGTCAGAATCGGCCAAAACTGCGAGTGTTGATGACCGACACGTAAATGCACCCCAGGGTTCGTTAATCATGGAAGTCTCTTCGGGACCCCAAAACAGTGAGTAATAGTCCACGAAACGGTCCAGAATCGGCAAATACTGTCAGTGTTGATGACCGACACGTAAGCGCACCTTGGGGTTCAACAAGCATGGAAATCACTTCGGCAGCCCAAAACGGTGAGTAATAGTCCACGAAACGGGTCAGAATCGACAAAAATTGCGATTGTTGATGACCGACACGTAAATGCACCCCAGGGTTCGCTAATCGCGGAAGTCACTCCGGGACCCCAAAACAGTGAGTAATAGTCCACGAAACGGGTCAGAATTGACAAAAACCGTAAGTGTTGATGACCGGCACGTAAACGCACCCCAGGGTTTATTAATCATGGAAATCACTCCGGGACCCCAAAACAGTGAGTAATAGTCCACGAAACCGGCCAGAATTGGCCAGAACTGTCAGTGTTAATGACAGACACGTAAGCGCACCTTGGGGTTCAACAAGCATGGAAATCACTTCGGGACCCCAAAACGGTGAGTAATAGTCCACGAAACGGGCCAGAATCGACAAATACCGCGATTGTTGATGACCGACACGTAAATGCACCCCAGGGTTCGTTAATCGTGGAAGTCACTCCGGGGCCCCAAAACAGTGAGTAATAGTCCATGAAACGGGCCAGAATCAGCCAAAATAGCGAGTGTTGATGACCGACATGTAAGCGCACCTTGGGGTTCAACAACTATGGAAATCGCTTCAGGGCCACAAAACGGCGAGTAATAGTCCATGAAATGGGTCAGAATCGACAAATACCGCGATTGTTGATGACCGACACGTAAATGCACCCCAGGGTTCGTTAATCGTGGAAGTCACTCCGGGACCCCAAAGCAGTTAGTAATAGTCCATGAAACGGGCCAGAATCAGCCAAAACAGCGAGTGTTGATGACCCACATGTAAGCGCACCTTGGGGTTCAACAACTATGGAAATCGCTTCGGGGCCACAAAACGGTGAGTAATAGTCCATGAAACGGGTCAGAATCGGCTAAAACTGCGAGTGTTGATCACCGACACGTATACGCACCCCAGGGTTCGTTAATCGTGGAAGTCACTCCGGGACCCCAAAACAGTGAGTAATGGTCCACGAAATCGGCCAGAATCGGCCAGAACTGTTAGTGTTAATGACAGACATGTAAGCGCACCTTGGGGTTCAACAAGCATGGAAATCACTTCAGGACCCGAAAACGGTGAGTAATAGTCCACGAAACGAGTCAGAATTGACAAATACTGCGATTGTTGATGACCGACACGTAAATGCACCCCAGGGTTCGTTAATCGTGGAAGTCACTCCGGGACCCCAAAACAGTGAGTAATAGTCCATGAAACGGGTCAGAATCGACAAAAACCACAAGTGTTGATGACCGACACGTAAACGCACCCGAGGGTTCGTTAATCATGGAAATCACTCCGGGACCCCAAAACAGTGAGTAATAGTCCATGAAACGGGCCAGAATCGGCCAGAACTACGAGTGTTAATGACAGACACGTAAGCGCACCTTGGGGTTCAACAAGCAAGGAAATCACTTCGGCACCCCAAAACGGTGAGTAATTGTCCACGGAACGGGTCAGAATCGACAAAAACCGCGATTGTTGATGACCGATACGTAAATGCACCCCACAGTTTGTTAATCGTGGAAGTCACTCCAGGACCCCAAAACAGTGAGTAATAGTCCATGAAACGGGCCCGAATCGGCCAAATCTGTCAGTGTTGATGAAGGACACGTAAGCGCACCTTGGGGTTCAACAAGCATGGAAATCACTTCGGGACCCAAAACGGTGAGTATTTGTCCACAAAACGGGTCAGAATCGACAAAAACCACAAGTGTTGATGACCGGCACGTAAACGCACCCCAAGGTTCGTTAATCATGGAAATCACTCCGGGACCCCAAAACAGTGAGTAATAGTCCATGAAACGGGTCAGAATCGGCCAAAACTGCGAGTGTTAATGACCGACACGTAAATGCACCCCAGGGTTCGTTAATCATGGAAGTCTCTCTGGGACCCCAAAACAATGAGTAATAGTCCACGAAACGGTCCAGAATCGGCAAATACTGTCAGTGTTGATGACCGACACGTAAGCGCACCTTGGGGTTCAACAAGCATGGAAATCACTTCGGCACCCCAAAACGGTGAGTAATAGTCCACGAAACGGGTCAGAATCGACAAAAACCGCGATTGTTGATGACCGACACGTAAATGCACCCCAGGGTTCGCTAATCGCGGAAGTCACTCCGGGACCCCAAAACAGTGAGTAATAGTCCACGAAACGGGTCAGAATTGACAAAAACCGTAAGTGTTGATGACCGGCACGTAAACGCACCCCAGGGTTTATTAATCATGGAAATCACTCCGGGACCCCAAAACAGTGAGTAATAGTCCACGAAACCGGCCAGAATTGGCCAGAACTGTCAGTGTTAATGACAGACACGTAAGCGCACCTTGGGGTTCAACAAGCATGGAAATCACTTCGGGACCCCAAAACGGAGAGTAATAGTCCACGAAACGGGCCAGAATCGACAAATACCGCGATTGTTGATGACCGACACGTAAATGCACCCCAGGGTTCGTTAATCGTGGAAGTCACTCCGGGGCCCCAAAACAGTGAGTAATAGTCCATGAAACGGGCCAGAATCAGCCAAAATAGCGAGTGTTGATGACCGACATGTAAGCGCACCTTGGGGTTCAACAACTATGGAAATCGCTTCAGGGCCACAAAACGGCGAGTAATAGTCCATGAAATGGGTCAGAATCGACAAATACCGCGATTGTTGATGACCGACACGTAAATGCACCCCAGGGTTCGTTAATCGTGGAAGTCACTCCGGGACCCCAAAGCAGTTAGTAATAGTCCATGAAACGGGCCAGAATCAGCCAAAACAGCGAGTGTTGATGACCCACATGTAAGCGCACCTTGGGGTTCAACAACTATGGAAATCGCTTCGGGGCCACAAAACGGTGAGTAATAGTCCATGAAACGGGTCAGAATCGGCTAAAACTGCGAGTGTTGATGACCGACACGTATACGCACCCCAGGGTTCGTTAATCGTGGAAGTCACTCCGGGACCCCAAAACAGTGAGTAATGGTCCACGAAATCGGCCAGAATCGGCCAGAACTGTTAGTGTTAATGACAGACATGTAAGCGCACCTTGGGGTTCAACAAGCATGGAAATCACTTCAGGACCCGAAAACGGTGAGTAATAGTCCACGAAACGAGTCAGAATTGACAAATACTGCGATTGTTGATGACCGACACGTAAATGCACCCCAGGGTTCGTTAATCGTGGAAGTCACTCCGGGACCCCAAAACAGTGAGTAATAGTCCATGAAACGGGTCAGAATCGACAAAAACCACAAGTGTTGATGACCGACACGTAAACGCACCCGAGGGTTCGTTAATCGTGGAAATCACTCCGGGACCCCAAAACAGTGAGTAATAGTCCATGAAACGGGCCAGAATCGGCCAGAACTACGAGTGTTAATGACAGACACGTAAGCGCACCTTGGGGTTCAACAAGCAAGGAAATCACTTCGGCACCCCAAAACGGTGAGTAATTGTCCACGGAACGGGTCAGAATCGACAAAAACCGCGATTGTTGATGACCGATACGTAAATGCACCCCACAGTTTGTTAATCGTGGAAGTCACTCCAGGACCCCAAAACAGTGAGTAATAGTCCATGAAACGGGCCCGAATCGGCCAAATCTGTCAGTGTTGATGAAGGACACGTAAGCGCACCTTGGGGTTCAACAAGCATGGAAATCACTTCGGGACCCAAAACGGTGAGTATTTGTCCACAAAACGGGTCAGAATCGACAAAAACCACAAGTGTTGATGACCGGCACGTAAACGCACCCCAAGGTTCGTTAATCATGGAAATCACTCCGGGACCCCAAAACAGTGAGTAATAGTCCATGAAACGGGTCAGAATCGGCCAAAACTGCGAGTGTTAATGACCGACACGTAAATGCACCCCAGGGTTCGTTAATCATGGAAGTCTCTTTGGGACCCCAAAACAATGAGTAATAGTCCACGAAACGGTCCAGAATCGGCAAATACTGTCAGTGTTGATGACCGACACGTAAGCGCACCTTGGGGTTCAACAAGCATGGAAATCACTTCGGCACCCCAAAACGGTGAGTAATAGTCCACGAAACGGGTCAGAATCGACAAAAACCGCGATTGTTGATGACCGACACGTAAATGCACCCCAGGGTTCGCTAATCGCGGAAGTCACTCCGGGACCCCAAAACAGTGAGTAATAGTCCACGAAACGGGTCAGAATTGACAAAAACCGTAAGTGTTGATGACCGGCACGTAAACGCACCCCAGGGTTTATTAATCATGGAAATCACTCCGGGACCCCAAAACAGTGAGTAATAGTCCACGAAACCGGCCAGAATTGGCCAGAACTGTCAGTGTTAATGACAGACACGTAAGCGCACCTTGGGGTTCAACAAGCATGGAAATCACTTCGGGACCCCAAAACGGAGAGTAATAGTCCACGAAACGGGCCAGAATCGACAAATACCGCGATTGTTGATGACCGACACGTAAATGCACCCCAGGGTTCGTTAATCGTGGAAGTCACTCCGGGGCCCCAAAACAGTGAGTAATAGTCCATGAAACGGGCCAGAATCAGCCAAAATAGCGAGTGTTGATGACCGACATGTAAGCGCACCTTGGGGTTCAACAACTATGGAAATCGCTTCAGGGCCACAAAACGGCGAGTAATAGTCCATGAAATGGGTCAGAATCGACAAATACCGCGATTGTTGATGACCGACACGTAAATGCACCCCAGGGTTCGTTAATCGTGGAAGTCACTCCGGGACCCCAAAGCAGTTAGTAATAGTCCATGAAACGGGCCAGAATCAGCCAAAACAGCGAGTGTTGATGACCCACATGTAAGCGCACCTTGGGGTTCAACAACTATGGAAATCGCTTCGGGGCCACAAAACGGTGAGTAATAGTCCATGAAACGGGTCAGAATCGGCTAAAACTGCGAGTGTTGATGACCGACACGTATACGCACCCCAGGGTTCGTTAATCGTGGAAGTCACTCCGGGACCCCAAAACAGTGAGTAATGGTCCACGAAATCGGCCAGAATCGGCCAGAACTGTTAGTGTTAATGACAGACATGTAAGCGCACCTTGGGGTTCAACAAGCATGGAAATCACTTCAGGACCCGAAAACGGTGAGTAATAGTCCACGAAACGAGTCAGAATTGACAAATACTGCGATTGTTGATGACCGACACGTAAATGCACCCCAGGGTTCGTTAATCGTGGAAGTCACTCCGGGACCCCAAAACAGTGAGTAATAGTCCATGAAACGGGTCAGAATCGACAAAAACCACAAGTGTTGATGACCGACACGTAAACGCACCCGAGGGTTCGTTAATCGTGGAAATCACTCCGGGACCCCAAAACAGTGAGTAATAGTCCATGAAACGGGCCAGAATCGGCCAGAACTACGAGTGTTAATGACAGACACGTAAGCGCACCTTGGGGTTCAACAAGCAAGGAAATCACTTCGGCACCCCAAAACGGTGAGTAATTGTCCACGGAACGGGTCAGAATCGACAAAAACCGCGATTGTTGATGACCGATACGTAAATGCACCCCACAGTTTGTTAATCGTGGAAGTCACTCCAGGACCCCAAAACAGTGAGTAATAGTCCATGAAACGGGCCCGAATCGGCCAAATCTGTCAGTGTTGATGAAGGACACGTAAGCGCACCTTGGGGTTCAACAAGCATGGAAATCACTTCGGGACCCAAAACGGTGAGTATTTGTCCACAAAACGGGTCAGAATCGACAAAAACCACAAGTGTTGATGACCGGCACGTAAACGCACCCCAAGGTTCGTTAATCATGGAAATCACTCCGGGACCCCAAAACAGTGAGTAATAGTCCATGAAACGGGTCAGAATCGGCCAAAACTGCGAGTGTTAATGACCGACACGTAAATGCACCCCAGGGTTCGTTAATCATGGAAGTCTCTCTGGGACCCCAAAACAATGAGTAATAGTCCACGAAACGGTCCAGAATCGGCAAATACTGTCAGTGTTGATGACCGACACGTAAGCGCACCTTGGGGTTCAACAAGCATGGAAATCACTTCGGCACCCCAAAACGGTGAGTAATAGTCCACGAAACGGGTCAGAATCGACAAAAACCGCGATTGTTGATGACCGACACGTAAATGCACCCCAGGGTTCGCTAATCGCGGAAGTCACTCCGGGACCCCAAAACAGTGAGTAATAGTCCACGAAACGGGTCAGAATTGACAAAAACCGTAAGTGTTGATGACCGGCACGTAAACGCACCCCAGGGTTCATTAATCATGGAAATCACTCCGGGACCCCAAAACAGTGAGTAATAGTCCACGAAACCGGCCAGAATTGGCCAAAACTGTCAGTGTTAATGACAGACACGTAAGCGCACCTTGGGGTTCAACAAGCATGGAAATCACTTCGGGACCCCAAAACGGTGAGTAATAGTCCACGAAACGGGTCAGAATCGACAAATACCGCGATCGTTGATGACCGACACGTAAATGCACCCCAGGGTTCGTTAATCGTGGAAGTCACTCCGGGGCCCCAAAACAGTGAGTAATAGTCCATGAAACGGGCGAGAATCAGCCAAAATAGCGAGTGTTGATGACCGACATGTAAGCGCACCTTGGGGTTCAACAACTATGGAAATCGCTTCGGGGCCACAAAACAGCGAGTAATAGTCCATGAAATGGGTCAGAATCGACAAATACCGCGATTGTTGATGACCGACACGTAAATGCACCCCAGGGTTCGTTAATCGTGGAAGTCACTCCGGGACCCCAAAGCAGTTAGTAATAGTCCATGAAACGGGCCAGAATCAGCCAAAACAGCGAGTGTTGATGACCGACATGTAAGCGCACCTTGGGGTTCAACAACTATGGAAATCGCTTCGGGGCCACAAAACGGTGAGTAATAGTCCATGAAACGGGTCAGAATCGGCTAAAACTGCGAGTGTTGATAACCGACACGTATACGCACCCCAGGGTTCGTTAATCGTGGAAGTCACTCCGGGCCCCCAAAACAGTGAGTAATGGTCCACGAAATCGACAGAACTGTCAGTGTTAATGACAGACATGTAAGCGCACCATGGGGTTCAACAAGCATGGAAATCACTTCGGGACCCCAAAACGGTGAGTAATAGTCCACGAAACGGGTCAGAATTGACAAATACTGCGATTGTTGATGACCGACACGTAAATGCACCCCAGGGTTCGTTAATCGTGGAAGTCACTCCGGGACCCCAAAACAGTGAGTAATAGTCCATGAAACGGGCCAGAATCAGCCAAAACAGCGAGTGTTGATGACCGACTTGTAAGCGCACCTTGGGGTTCCACATCTATGGAAATCGCTTCGGGGCCACAAAATGGTGAGTAATAGTCCATGAAACGGGTCAGAATCGGCTAAAACAGCGAGTGTTGATGACCGACACGTATACGCACCCAGGGTTCGTTAATCGTGGAAGTCACTCCAAGACCCGAAAACAATGAGTAATAGTCCACAAAACCAGCCAGAATCGGCCAGAACTGTCAGTGTTAATGACAGACTCGTAAGCGCACCTTGGGGTTCAACAAGCATGGAAATCACTTCGGGACTCCAAAACGGTGAGTAATAGTCCACGAAACGGGTCAGAATTGACAAATACCGCGATTGTTCATGACCGACGCGTAAATGCACCCCAAGGTTCGTTAATTGTGGAAGTCACTCCGGGACCCCGAAACAGTGAGTAATAGTCCATGAAACGGGCCAGAATCAGCCAAAACAGCGAGTGTTGATGACCGACATGTAAGCGCACCTTGGGGTTCAACAACTATGAAATCGCTTCGGGGCCACAAAACGACGAGTAATAGTCCACGAAACGGGTCAGAATTGACAAAAACCGCGATTGTTGATGACCGAGACGTAAATGCACCCCAGGGTTCGTTAATCGCGGAAGTGACTCCGGGACCCCAAAACAGTGAGTAATAGTCCACGAAACGGTCCAGAATCGGCCAATACTGTCAGTGTTGATGACCGACACGAAAGCGCACCTTGGGGTTCAACAAGCACGGAAATCACTTCGGCACCCCAAAACGGTGAGTAATAGTCCACGAAACGGGTCAGAATCGACAAAAACCGCGATTGTTGATGACCGAAATGTAAATGCACCCCAGGGTTCGTTAATCGTGGAAGTCACTCCGGGACCCCAAAACAGTGAGTAATAGTCCATGAAACGGGCCAGAATCAGCCAAAACAGCGAGTGTTGATGACCGACATGTAAGCGCACCTTGGGGTTCAACAACTATGTAAATCGCTTCGGGGCCACAAAATGGTCAGTAATAGTCCATGAAACGGGTCAAAATCGGCTAAAACTACGAGTGTTGATGACCAACACGTATACGCACCCCAGGGTTCGTTAATCATGGAAGTCACTCCGGGACGCCAAAACAGTGAGTAATGGTCCACGAAATCGGCCAGAATCGGCCAGAACTGTCAGTGTTAATGACAGACATCTAAGCGCACCTTGGGGTTCAACAAGCATGGAAATCACTTCGGGACCCCAAAACGGTGAGTAATAGTCCACGAAACGGGTCAGAATTGACAAATACCGCGATTGTTGATGAGCGACACGTAAATGCACCCCAGGGTTCGTTAATCGTGGAAGTCACTCCTGGACCCCAAAACAGTGAGTAATAGTCCACGAAACGGGTCAGGATTGACAAATACTGCGATTGGTGATGACCGACACGTAAATGCACCCCAGGGTTCGTTAATCGTGGAAGTCACTCCGGGATCCCAAAACAGTGAGTAATAGTCCATGAAACGGGTCAGAATCGACAAAAACCACAAGTGTTGATGACCGACACGTAAACGCACCCGAGGGTTCGTTAATCATGGAAATCACTCCGGGACCCCAAAACAGTGAGTAATAGTCCATGAAACGGGCCAGAATCGGCCAGAACTACGAGTGTTAATGACAGACACGTAAGCGCACCTTGGGGTTCAACAAGCAAGGAAATCACTTCGGCACCCCAAAACGGTGAGTAATTGTCCATGGAACGGGTCAGAATCGACAAAAACCGCGATTGTTGATGACCGATACGTAAATGCACCCCACAGTTTGTTAATCGTGGAAGTCACTCCAGGACCCCCAAACAGTGAGTAATAGTCCATGAAACGGGCCCGAATCGGCCAAATCTGTCAGTGTTGATGACCGACACGTAAGCGCACCTTGGGGTTCAACAAGCATGGAAATCACTTCGGGACCCAAAACGGTGAGTATTTGTCCACAAAACGGGTCAGAATCGACAAAAAACGCGATTGTTGATGACCGAAATGTAAATGCACCCCAGGGTTCGTTAATCGTGGAAGTCACTCCGGGACCCCAAAACAGTGAGTAATAGTCCATGAAACGGGCCAGAATCAGCCAAAACAGCGAGTGTTGATGACCGACATGTAAGCGCACCTTGGGGTTCAACAACTATGTAAATCGCTTCGGGGCCACAAAATGGTCAGTAATAGTCCATGAAACGGGTCAAAATCGGCTAAAACTACGAGTGTTGATGACCAACACGTATACGCACCCCAGGGTTCGTTAATCATGGAAGTCACTCCGGGACGCCAAAACAGTGAGTAATGGTCCACGAAATCGGCCAGAATCGGCCAGAACTGTCAGTGTTAATGACAGACATCTAAGCGCACCTTGGGGTTCAACAAGCATGGAAATCACTTCGGGACCCCAAAACGGTGAGTAATAGTCCACGAAACGGGTCAGAATTGACAAATACCGCGATTGTTGATGAGCGACACGTAAATGCACCCCAGGGTTCGTTAATCGTGGAAGTCACTCCGGGACCCCAAAACAGTGAGTAATAGTCCACGAAACGGGTCAGAATTGACAAATACTGCGATTATTGATGACCGACACGTAAATGCACCCCAGGGTTCGTTAATCGTGGAAGTCACTCCGGGATCCCAAAACAGAGAGTAATAGTCCATGAAACGGGTCAGAATCGACAAAAACCACAAGTGTTGATGACCGACACGTAAACGCACCCGAGGGTTCGTTAATCATGGAAATCACTCCGGGACCCCAAAACAGTGAGTAATAGTCCATGAAACGGGCCAGAATCGGCCAGAACTACGAGTGTTAATGACAGACACGTAAGCGCACCTTGGGGTTCAACAAGCAAGGAAATCACTTCGGCACCCCAAAACGGTGAGTAATTGTCCACGGAACGGGTCAGAATCGACAAAAACCGCGATTGTTGATGACCGATACGTAAATGCACCCCACAGTTTGTTAATCGTGGAAGTCACTCCAGGACCCCAAAACAGTGAGTAATAGTCCATGAAACGGGCCCGAATCGGCCAAATCTGTCAGTGTTGATGACCGACACGTAAGCGCACCTTGGGGTTCAACAAGCATGGAAATCACTTCGGGACCCAAAACGGTGAGTATTTGTCCACAAAACGGGTCAGAATCGACAGAAACCAGAAGTGTTGATGACCGGCACGTAAACGCACCCCAAGGTTCGTTAATCATGGAAATCACTCTGGGACCCCAAAACAGTGAGTAATAGTCCATGAAACGGGTCAGAATCGGCCAAAACTGCGAGTGTTAATGACCGACACGTAAACGCACCCCAGGGTTCGTTAATCATGGAAGTCTCTCTGGGACCCCAAAACAATGAGTAATATTCCACGAAACGGTCCAGAATCGGCAAATACTGTCAGTGTTGATGACCGACTTGTAAGCGCACCTTGGGGTTCCACATCTATGGAAATCGCTTCGGGGCCACAAAATGGTGAGTAATAGTCCATGAAACGGGTCAGAATCGGCTAAAACTGCGAGTGTTGATGACCGACACGTATACGCACCCAGGGTTTGTTAATCGTGGAAGTCACTCCGAGACCCGAAAACAATGAGTAATAGTCCACGAAACCAGCCAGAATCGGCCAGAACTGTCAGTGTTAATGACAGACACGTAAGCGCACCTTGGGGTTCAACAAGCATGGAAATCACTTCGGGACTCCAAAACGGTGAGTAATAGTCCACGAAACGGGTCAGAATTGACAAATACCGCGATTGTTCATGACCGACGCGTAAATGCACCCCAAGGTTCGTTAATTGTGGAAGTCACTCCGGGACCCCAAAATAGTGAGTAATATTCCATGAAACGGGTCAGAAATGGCCAAAACTGGTGAGTGTTGATGACCGACATGTAAATGCACCCCAGGGTTCGTTAATCTTGGAAGTCACTCTGGGACCCCAAAACAGTGAGTAATAGTCCACGAAACGGTCCAGAATCGGCCAATACTGTCAGTGTTGAGGACCGACACGAAAGCGCACCTTGGGGTTCAACAAGCATGGAAATCACTTCGGCACCCCAAAACGGTGAGTAATAGTCCACGAAACGGGTCAGAATCGACAAAAACCGCGATTGTTGATGACCGACACGTAAATGCACCCCAGGGTTTGTTAATCGCGGAAGTCACTCCGGGACCCCAAAACAGTGAGTAATAGTCCACGAAACGGTCCAGAATCGGCCAATACTATCAGTGTTGATGACCGACACGAAAGCGCACCTTGGGGTTCAACAAGCATGGAAATCACTTCGGCACCCCAAAACGGTGAGAAATAGTCCACGAAACGGGTCAGAATTGACAAAAACCGCCATTGTTGATGACCGAGACGTAAATGGACCCCAGGGTTCATTAATCGCGGAAGTGACTCCGGGACCCCAAAATAGTGAGTAATAGTCCACGAAACGGTCCAGAATCGGCCAATACAGTCAGTGTTGATGACCGACACGAAAGCGCACCTTGGGGTTCAACAAGCACGGAAATCACTTCGGCACCCCAAAACGGTGAGTAATAGTCCACGAAACGGGTCAGAATCGACAAAAACCGCGATTGTTGATGACCGAAATGTAAATGCACCCCAGTGTTCGTTAATCGTGGAAGTCACTCCGGGACCCCAAAACAGTGAGTAATAGTCCATGAAACGGGCCAGAATCAGCCAAAACAGCGAGTGTTGATGACCGACATGTAAGCGCACCTTGGGGTTCAACAACTATGTAAATCGCTTCGGGGCCACAAAATGGTCAGTAATAGTCCATGAAACGGGTCAAAATCGGCTAAAACTACGAGTGTTGATGACCAACACGTATACGCACCCCAGGGTTCGTTAATCATGGAAGTCACTCCGGGACGCCAAAACAGTGAGTAATGGTCCACGAAATCGGCCAGAATTGGCCAGAACTGTCAGTGTTAATGACAGACATCTAAGCGCACCTTGGGGTTCAACAAGCATGGAAATCACTTCGGGACCCCAAAACGGTGAGTAATAGTCCACGAAACGGGTCAGAATTGACAAATACCGCGATTGTTGATGAGCGACACGTAAATGCACCCCAGGGTTCGTTAATCGTGGAAGTCACTCCGGGACCCCAAAACAGTGAGTAATAGTCCACGAAACGGGTCAGAATTGACAAATACTGCGATTATTGATGACCGACACGTAAATGCACCCCAGGGTTCGTTAATCGTGGAAGTCACTCCGGGATCCCAAAACAGAGAGTAATAGTCCATGAAACGGGTCAGAATCGACAAAAACCACAAGTGTTGATGACCGACACGTAAACGCACCCGAGGGTTCGTTAATCATGGAAATCACTCCGGGACCCCAAAACAGTGAGTAATAGTCCATGAAACGGGCCAGAATCGGCCAGAACTACGAGTGTTAATGCCAGACACGTGAGCGCACCTTGGGGTTCAACAAGCAAGGAAATCACTTCGGCACCCCAAAACGGTGAGTAATTGTCCACGGAACGGGTCAGAATCGACAAAAACCGCGATTGTTGATGACCGATACGTAAATGCACCCCACAGTTTGTTAATCGTGGAAGTCACTCCAGGACCCCAAAACAGTGAGTAATAGTCCATGAAACGGGCCCGAATCGGCCAAATCTGTCAGTGTTGATGACCGACACGTAAGCGCACCTTGGGGTTCAACAAGCATGGAAATCACTTCGGGACCCAAAACGGTGAGTATTTGTCCACAAAACGGGTCAGAATCGACAGAAACCAGAAGTGTTGATGACCGGCACGTAAACGCACCCCAAGGTTCGTTAATCATGGAAATCACTCTGGGACCCCAAAACAGTGAGTAATAGTCCATGAAACGGGTCAGAATCGGCCAAAACTGCGAGTGTTAATGACCGACACGTAAACGCACCCCAGGGTTCGTTAATCATGGAAGTCTCTCTGGGACCCCAAAACAATGAGTAATATTCCACGAAACGGTCCAGAATCGGCAAATACTGTCAGTGTTGATGACCGACTTGTAAGCGCACCTTGGGGTTCCACATCTATGGAAATCGCTTCGGGGCCACAAAATGGTGAGTAATAGTCCATGAAACGGGTCAGAATCGGCTAAAACTGCGAGTGTTGATGACCGACACGTATACGCACCCAGGGTTTGTTAATCGTGGAAGTCACTCCGAGACCCGAAAACAATGAGTAATAGTCCACGAAACCAGCCAGAATCGGCCAGAACTGTCAGTGTTAATGACAGACACGTAAGCGCACCTTGGGGTTCAACAAGCATGGAAATCACTTCGGGACTCCAAAACGGTGAGTAATAGTCCACGAAACGGGTCAGAATTGACAAATACCGCGATTGTTCATGACCGACGCGTAAATGCACCCCAAGGTTCGTTAATTGTGGAAGTCACTCCGGGACCCCAAAATAGTGAGTAATATTCCATGAAACGGGTCAGAAATGGCCAAAACTGGTGAGTGTTGATGACCGACATGTAAATGCACCCCAGGGTTCGTTAATCTTGGAAGTCACTCTGGGACCCCAAAACAGTGAGTAATAGTCCACGAAACGGTCCAGAATCGGCCAATACTGTCAGTGTTGAGGACCGACACGAAAGCGCACCTTGGGGTTCAACAAGCATGGAAATCACTTCGGCACCCCAAAACGGTGAGTAATAGTCCACGAAACGGGTCAGAATCGACAAAAACCGCGATTGTTGATGACCGACACGTAAATGCACCCCAGGGTTTGTTAATCGCGGAAGTCACTCCGGGACCCCAAAACAGTGAGTAATAGTCCACGAAACGGTCCAGAATCGGCCAATACTATCAGTGTTGATGACCGACACGAAAGCGCACCTTGGGGTTCAACAAGCATGGAAATCACTTCGGCACCCCAAAACGGTGAGAAATAGTCCACGAAACGGGTCAGAATTGACAAAAACCGCCATTGTTGATGACCGAGACGTAAATGGACCCCAGGGTTCATTAATCGCGGAAGTGACTCCGGGACCCCAAAATAGTGAGTAATAGTCCACGAAACGGTCCAGAATCGGCCAATACAGTCAGTGTTGATGACCGACACGAAAGCGCACCTTGGGGTTCAACAAGCACGGAAATCACTTCGGCACCCCAAAACGGTGAGTAATAGTCCACGAAACGGGTCAGAATCGACAAAAACCGCGATTGTTGATGACCGAAATGTAAATGCACCCCAGTGTTCGTTAATCGTGGAAGTCACTCCGGGACCCCAAAACAGTGAGTAATAGTCCATGAAACGGGCCAGAATCAGCCAAAACAGCGAGTGTTGATGACCGACATGTAAGCGCACCTTGGGGTTCAACAACTATGTAAATCGCTTCGGGGCCACAAAATGGTCAGTAATAGTCCATGAAACGGGTCAAAATCGGCTAAAACTACGAGTGTTGATGACCAACACGTATACGCACCCCAGGGTTCGTTAATCATGGAAGTCACTCCGGGACGCCAAAACAGTGAGTAATGGTCCACGAAATCGGCCAGAATTGGCCAGAACTGTCAGTGTTAATGACAGACATCTAAGCGCACCTTGGGGTTCAACAAGCATGGAAATCACTTCGGGACCCCAAAACGGTGAGTAATAGTCCACGAAACGGGTCAGAATTGACAAATACCGCGATTGTTGATGAGCGACACGTAAATGCACCCCAGGGTTCGTTAATCGTGGAAGTCACTCCGGGACCCCAAAACAGTGAGTAATAGTCCACGAAACGGGTCAGAATTGACAAATACTGCGATTATTGATGACCGACACGTAAATGCACCCCAGGGTTCGTTAATCGTGGAAGTCACTCCGGGATCCCAAAACAGAGAGTAATAGTCCATGAAACGGGTCAGAATCGACAAAAACCACAAGTGTTGATGACCGACACGTAAACGCACCCGAGGGTTCGTTAATCATGGAAATCACTCCGGGACCCCAAAACAGTGAGTAATAGTCCATGAAACGGGCCAGAATCGGCCAGAACTACGAGTGTTAATGCCAGACACGTGAGCGCACCTTGGGGTTCAACAAGCAAGGAAATCACTTCGGCACCCCAAAACGGTGAGTAATTGTCCACGGAACGGGTCAGAATCGACAAAAACCGCGATTGTTGATGACCGATACGTAAATGCACCCCACAGTTTGTTAATCGTGGAAGTCACTCCAGGACCCCAAAACAGTGAGTAATAGTCCATGAAACGGGCCCGAATCGGCCAAATCTGTCAGTGTTGATGACCGACACGTAAGCGCACCTTGGGGTTCAACAAGCATGGAAATCACTTCGGGACCCAAAACGGTGAGTATTTGTCCACAAAACGGGTCAGAATCGACAGAAACCAGAAGTGTTGATGACCGGCACGTAAACGCACCCCAAGGTTCGTTAATCATGGAAATCACTCTGGGACCCCAAAACAGTGAGTAATAGTCCATGAAACGGGTCAGAATCGGCCAAAACTGCGAGTGTTAATGACCGACACGTAAACGCACCCCAGGGTTCGTTAATCATGGAAGTCTCTCTGGGACCCCAAAACAATGAGTAATATTCCACGAAACGGTCCAGAATCGGCAAATACTGTCAGTGTTGATGACCGACTTGTAAGCGCACCTTGGGGTTCCACATCTATGGAAATCGCTTCGGGGCCACAAAATGGTGAGTAATAGTCCATGAAACGGGTCAGAATCGGCTAAAACTGCGAGTGTTGATGACCGACACGTATACGCACCCAGGGTTTGTTAATCGTGGAAGTCACTCCGAGACCCGAAAACAATGAGTAATAGTCCACGAAACCAGCCAGAATCGGCCAGAACTGTCAGTGTTAATGACAGACACGTAAGCGCACCTTGGGGTTCAACAAGCATGGAAATCACTTCGGGACTCCAAAACGGTGAGTAATAGTCCACGAAACGGGTCAGAATTGACAAATACCGCGATTGTTCATGACCGACGCGTAAATGCACCCCAAGGTTCGTTAATTGTGGAAGTCACTCCGGGACCCCAAAATAGTGAGTAATATTCCATGAAACGGGTCAGAAATGGCCAAAACTGGTGAGTGTTGATGACCGACATGTAAATGCACCCCAGGGTTCGTTAATCTTGGAAGTCACTCTGGGACCCCAAAACAGTGAGTAATAGTCCACGAAACGGTCCAGAATCGGCCAATACTGTCAGTGTTGAGGACCGACACGAAAGCGCACCTTGGGGTTCAACAAGCATGGAAATCACTTCGGCACCCCAAAACGGTGAGTAATAGTCCACGAAACGGGTCAGAATCGACAAAAACCGCGATTGTTGATGACCGACACGTAAATGCACCCCAGGGTTTGTTAATCGCGGAAGTCACTCCGGGACCCCAAAACAGTGAGTAATAGTCCACGAAACGGTCCAGAATCGGCCAATACTATCAGTGTTGATGACCGACACGAAAGCGCACCTTGGGGTTCAACAAGCATGGAAATCACTTCGGCACCCCAAAACGGTGAGAAATAGTCCACGAAACGGGTCAGAATTGACAAAAACCGCCATTGTTGATGACCGAGACGTAAATGGACCCCAGGGTTCATTAATCGCGGAAGTGACTCCGGGACCCCAAAATAGTGAGTAATAGTCCACGAAACAGTCCAGAATCGGCCAATACAGTCAGTGTTGATGACCGACACGAAAGCGCACCTTGGGGTTCAACAAGCACGGAAATCACTTCGGCACCCCAAAACGGTGAGTAATAGTCCACGAAACGGGTCAGAATCGACAAAAACCGCGATTGTTGATGACCGAAATGTAAATGCACCCCAGTGTTCGTTAATCGTGGAAGTCACTCCGGGACCCCAAAACAGTGAGTAATAGTCCATGAAACGGGCCAGAATCAGCCAAAACAGCGAGTGTTGATGACCGACATGTAAGCGCACCTTGGGGTTCAACAACTATGAAATCGCTTCGGGGCCACAAAACGACGAGTAATAGTCCACGAAATGGGTCAGAATTGACAAAAACCGCGATTGTTGATGACCGAGACGTAAATGCACCCCAGGGTTCGTTAATCGCGGAAGTGACTCCGGGACCCCAAAACAGTGAGTAATAGTCCACGAAACGGTCCAGAATCGGCCAATACTGTCAGTGTTGATGACCGACACGAAAGCGCACCTTGGGGTTCAACAAGCACGGAAATCACTTCGGCACCCCAAAACGGTGAGTAATAGTCCACGAAACGGGTCAGAATCGACAAAAACCGCGATTGTTGATGACCGAAATGTAAATGCACCCCAGGGTTCGTTAATCGTGGAAGTCACTCCGGGACCCCAAAACAGTGAGTAATACTCCATGAAACAGGCCAGAATCAGCCAAAACAGCGAGTGTTGATGACCGACATGTAAGCGCACCTTGGGGTTCAACAACTATGAAATCGCTTCGGGGCCACAAAACGACGAGTAATAGTCCATGAAACGGGTCAGAATCGGCTAAAACTGCGAGTGTTGATGACCGACACGTATACGCACCCCAGGGTTCGTTAATCGTGGAAGTCACTCCGGGACCCCAAAACAGTGAGTAATAGTCCATGATACCGGCCAGAATCGGCCAGAACTGTCAGTGTTAATGACAGACACGTAAGCGCACCTTGAGGTTCATCAAGCATGGAAATCACTTCGGGACCCCAAAACGGTGAGTAATAGTCCACGAAACGGGTCAGAATCGACAAATACCGCGATTGTTGATGACCGACACGTAAATGCACCCCAGGGTTCGTTAATCGTGGAAGTCACTCCGAGACCGCAAAACAGTGAGTAATAGTCCATGATACCGGCCAGAATCGGCCAGAATTGTCAGTGTTAATGACAGACACGTAAGCGCACCTTGAGGTTCAACAAGCATGGAAATCACTTCGGGACCCCAAAACGGTGTGTAATAGTCCACGAAACGGGTCAGAATCGACAAATACCGCGATTGTTGATGACCGACACGTAAATGCACCCCAGGGTTCGTTAATCGTGGAAGTCACTCCGAGACCCGAAAACAGTGAGTAATAGTCCACGAAACCGGCCAGAATCGGCCAGAACTGTCAGTGTTAATGACGGACACGTAAGCGCACCTTTGGGTTCAACAAGCATGGAAATCACATCGGGACCCAAAACGGTTAGTAATAGTCCACGAAACGGGTCAGAATTGACAAAGACCGCGATTTTTGATGACCAACACGTAAATGCACCCCAGGGTTCGTTAATCGTGGAAGTCACTCCGGGACCCCAAAACAGTGAGTAATAGTCCATGCAACGGGTCAGAATCGACAAAAACCACAAGTGTTGATGACCGACACGTAGACGCACGGTAAGGTTCGTTAATCATGGAAATCACTCCGGGACCCCAAAACAGTGAGTAATAGTCCATGTAACGGGTCAGAATTGGCCAAAACTGCGATTGTTGATGACCGACACGTAAATGCACCCCAGGGTTCGTTAATCGTGGAAGTCACTCCGGGACCCCAAAATAGTGAGTAATAGTCCATGAAACGGGCCAGAATCAGCCAAAACAGCGAGTGTTGATGACCGACATGTAAGCGCACCTTGGGGTTCAACAACTATGAAATCGCTTCGGGGCCACAAAACGGCGAGTAATAGTCGATGAAACGGGTCAGAATCGGCTAAAACTGCGAGTGTTGATGACCGACACGTATACGCACCCAGGGTTCGTTAATCGTGGAAGTCACTCCGAGACCCGAAAACAATGAGTAATAGTCCACGAAACCAGCCAGAATCGGCCAGAACTGTCAGTGTTAATGACAGACACGTAAGCGCACCTTGGGGTTCAACAAGCATGGAAATCACTTCGGGACTCCAAAACGGTGAGTAATAGTCCACGAAACGGGTCAGAATTGACAAATACCGCGATTGTTCATGACCGACGCGTAAATGCATCCCAAGGTTCGTTAATTGTGGAAGTCACTCCCGGACCCCAAAATAGTGAGTAATAGTCCATGAAACGGGTCAGAAATGGCCAAAACTGGTGAGTGTTGATGACCGACACGTAAATGCACCCCAGGGTTCGTTAATCTTGGAAGTCACTCTGGGACCCCAAAACAGTGAGTAATAGTCCACGAAACGGTCCAGAATCAGCCAATACTGTCAGTGTTGAGGACCGACACGAAAGCGCACCTTGGGGTTCAACAAGCATGGAAATCACTTCGGCACCCCAAAACGGTGAGTAATAGTCCACGAAACGGGTCAGAATCGACAAAAACCAAGATTGTTGATGACCGACACATAAATGCACCCCAGGGTTTGTTAATCGCAGAAGTCACTCCGGGACCCCAAAACAGTGAGTAATAGTCCACGAAACGGTCCAGAATCGGCCAATACTATCAGTGTTGATGACCGACACGAAAGCGCACCTTGGGGTTCAACAAGCATGGAAATCACTTCGGCACCCCAAAACGGTGAGAAATAGTCCACGAAACGGGTCAGAATTGACAAAAACCGCGATTGTTGATGACCGAGACGTAAATGCACCCCAGGGTTCGTTAATCGCGGAAGTGACTCCGGGACCCCAAAACAGTGAGTAATAGTCCACGAAACGGTCCAGAATCGGCCAATACTGTCAGTGTTGATGACCGACACGAAAGCGCACCTTGGGGTTCAACAAGCACGGAAATCACTTCGGCACCCCAAAACGGTGAGTAATAGTCCACGAAACGGGTCAGAATCGACAAAAACCGCGATTGTTGATGACCGAAATGTAAATGCACCCCAGGGTTCGTTAATCGTGGAAGTCACTCCGGGACCCCAAAACAGTGAGTAATAGTCCATGAAACGGGCCAGAATCAGCCAAAACAGCGAGTGTTGATGACCGACATGTAAGCGCACCTTGGGGTTCAACAACTATGAAATCGCTTCGGGGCCACAAAACGACGAGTAATAGTCCATGAAACGGGTCAGAATCGGCTAAAACTGCGAGTGTTGATGACCGACACGTATACGCACCCCAGGGTTCGTTAATCGTGGAAGTCACTCCGGGACCCCAAAACAGTGAGTAATAGTCCATGATACCGGCCACAATCGGCCAGAACTGTCAGTGTTAATGACAGACACGTAAGCGCACCTTGAGGTTCAACAAGCATGGAAATCACTTCGGGGCCCCAAAACGGTGAGTAATAGTCCACGAAACGGGTCAGAATCGACAAATACCGCGATTGTTGATGACCGACACATAAATGCACCCCAGGGTTCGTTAATCGTGGAAGTCACTCCGAGACCCCAAAACAGTGAGTAATAGTCCATGATACTGGCTAGAATCGGCCAGAACTGTCAGTGTTAATGACAGACACGTAAGCGCACCTTGAGGTTCAACAAGCATGGAAATCACTTCGGGACCCCAAAACGGTGAGTAATAGTCCACGAAACGGGTCAGAATCGACAAATACCGCGATTGTTGATGACCGACACGTATACGCACCCCAGGGTTCGTTAATTGTGGAAGTCACTCCGAGACCCGAAAACAATGAGTAATAGTCCACGAAACCGGCCAGAATCGGCCAGAACTGTCAGTGTTAATGACGGACACGTAAGCGCACCTTAGGGTTCAACAAGCATGGAAATCACTTCGGGACCCAAAACGGTTAATAATAGTCCACGAAACGGGTCAGAATTGACAAATACCGCGATTTTTGATGACCGACAGGTAAATGCACCCCAGGGTTCGTTAATCGTGGAAGTCACTCCGGGACCCCAAAACATTGAGTAATAGTCCATGCAACGGGTCAGAATCGACAAAAACCACAAGTGTTGATGACTGACACGTAGACGCACGGTAAGGTTCGTTAATCATGGAAATCACTCCGGGACCCCAAAACAGTGAGTAATAGTCCATGTAACGGGTCAGAATCGGCCAAAACTGCGATTGTTGATGACCGACACGTAAATGCACCCCAGGGTTCGTTAATCGTGGAAGTCAGTCCGGGACCCCAAAATAGTGAGTAATAGTCCATGAAACGGGCCAGAATCAGCCAAAACAGCGAGTGTTGATGACCGACATGTAAGCGCACCTTGGGGTTCAATAACTATGAAATCGCTTCGGGGCCACAAAACGGCGAGTAATAGTCCATGAAACGGGTCAGAATCGGCTAAAACTGCGAGTGTTGATGACCGACACGTATACGCACCCCAGGGTTCGTTAATCGTGGAAGTCACTCCGGGACCCCAAAACAGTGAGTAATAGTCCATGATACCGGCCAGAATCGGCCAGAACTGTCAGTGTTAATGACAGACACGTAAGCGCACCTTGAGGTTCAACAAGCATGGAAATCACTTCGGGGCCCCAAAACGGTGAGTAATAGTCCACGAAACGGGTCAGAATCGACAAATACCGCGATTGTTGATGACCGACACGTAAATGCACCCCAGGGTTCGTTAATCGTGGAAGTCACTCCGAGACACCAAAACAGTGAGTAATAGTCCATGATACCGGCCAGAATCGGCCAGAACTGTCAGTGTTAATGACAGACACGTAAGCGCACCTTGAGGTTCAACAAGCATGGAAATCACTTCGGGACCCCAAAACGGTGAGTAATAGTCCACGAAACGGGTCAGAATCGACAAATACCGCGATTGTTGATGACCGACACGTATACGCACCCCAGGGTTCGTTAATCGTGGAAGTCACTCCGAGACCCGAAAACAATGAGTAATAGTCCACGAAACCGGCCAGAATCGGCCAGAACTGTCAGAGTTAATGACGGACACGTAAGCGCACCTTGGGGTTCAACAAGCATGGAAATCACTTCGGGACCCAAAACGGTTAGTAATAGTCCACGAAACGGGTCAGAATTGACAAATACCGCGATTTTTGATGACCGACACGTAAATGCACCCCAGGGTTCGTTAATCGTGGAAGTCACTCCGGGACCCCAAAACAGTGAGTAATAGTCCATGCAACGGGTCAGAATCGACAAAAACCACAAGTGTTGATGACCGACACGTAGACGCACGGTAAGGTTCGTTAATCATGGAAATCACTCCGGGACCCCAAAACAGTGAGTAATAGTCCATGTAACGGGTCAGAATTGGCCAAAACTGCGATTGTTGATGACCGACACGTAAATGCACCCCAGGGTTCGTTAATCGTGGAAGTCACTCCGGGACCCCAAAACAGTGAGTAATAGTCCATGAAACGGGCCAGAATCAGCCAAAACAGCGAGTGTTGATGACCGACATGTAAGCGCACCTTGGGGTTCAACAACTATGAAATCGCTTCGGGGCCACAAAACGGCGAGTAATAGTCCATGAAACGGGTCAGAATCGGCTAAAACTGCGAGTGTTGATGACCGACACGTATACGCACCCCAGGGTTCGTTAATCGTGGAAGTCACTCCGGGACCCCAAAACTGTGAGTAATAGTCCACGAAACCGGCCAGAATCGGCCAGAACTGTCAGTGTTAATGACAGACACGTAAGCGCACCTTGAAGTTCAACAAGCATGGAAATCACTTCAGGACCCCGAAACGGTGAGTAATAGTCCACGAAACGGGTCAGAATCGACAAACACCGCGATTGTTGATGACCGACACGTAAATGCACCCCAGGGTTCGTTAATCGTGGAAGTCACTCCGGGACCCCAAAACAGTGAGTAATAGTCCATGAAACGGGCCAGAATCAGCCAAAACAGCGAGTGTTGATGACCGACATGTAAGCGCACCTTGGGGTTCAACAACTATGAAATCGCTTCGGGGCCACAAAACGGCGAGTAATAGTCCATGAAACGGGTCAGAATCGGCTAAAACTGCGAGTGTTGATGACCGACACGTATACGCACCCCAGGGTTCGTTAATCGTGGAAGTCACTCCGGGACCCCAAAACTGTGAGTAATAGTCCACGAAACCGGCCAGAATCGGCCAGAACTGTCAGTGTTAATGACAGACACGTAAGCGCACCTTGAAGTTCAACAAGCATGGAAATCACTTCAGGACCCCGAAACGGTGAGTAATAGTCCACGAAACGGGTCAGAATCGACAAACACCGCGATTGTTGATGACCGACACGTAAATGCACCCCAGGGTTCGTTAATCGTGGAAGTCACTCCGGGACCCCAAAACAGTGAGTAATAGTCCATGAAACGGGCCAGAATCAGCCAAAACAGCGAGTGTTGATGACCGACATGTAAGCGCACCTTGGGGTTCAATAACTATGAAATCGCTTCGGGGCCACAAAACGGCGAGTAATAGTCCATGAAACGGGTCAGAATCGGCTAAAACTGCGAGTGTTGATGACCGACACGTATACGCACCCCAGGGTTCGTTAATCGTGGAAGTCACTCCGGGACCCCAAAACAGTGAGTAATAGTCCATGATACCGGCCAGAATCGGCCAGAACTGTCAGTGTTAATGACAGACACGTAAGCGCACCTTGAGGTTCAACAAGCATGGAAATCACTTCGGGGCCCCAAAACGGTGAGTAATAGTCCACGAAACGGGTCAGAATCGACAAATACCGCGATTGTTGATGACCGACACGTAAATGCACCCCAGGGTTCGTTAATCGTGGAAGTCACTCCGAGACACCAAAACAGTGAGTAATAGTCCATGATACCGGCCAGAATCGGCCAGAACTGTCAGTGTTAATGACAGACACGTAAGCGCACCTTGAGGTTCAACAAGCATGGAAATCACTTCGGGACCCCAAAACGGTGAGTAATAGTCCACGAAACGGGTCAGAATCGACAAATACCGCGATTGTTGATGACCGACACGTATACGCACCCCAGGGTTCGTTAATCGTGGAAGTCACTCCGAGACCCGAAAACAATGAGTAATAGTCCACGAAACCGGCCAGAATCGGCCAGAACTGTCAGAGTTAATGACGGACACGTAAGCGCACCTTGGGGTTCAACAAGCATGGAAATCACTTCGGGACCCAAAACGGTTAGTAATAGTCCACGAAACGGGTCAGAATTGACAAATACCGCGATTTTTGATGACCGACACGTAAATGCACCCCAGGGTTCGTTAATCGTGGAAGTCACTCCGGGACCCCAAAACAGTGAGTAATAGTCCATGCAACGGGTCAGAATCGACAAAAACCACAAGTGTTGATGACCGACACGTAGACGCACGGTAAGGTTCGTTAATCATGGAAATCACTCCGGGACCCCAAAACAGTGAGTAATAGTCCATGTAACGGGTCAGAATTGGCCAAAACTGCGATTGTTGATGACCGACACGTAAATGCACCCCAGGGTTCGTTAATCGTGGAAGTCACTCCGGGACCCCAAAACAGTGAGTAATAGTCCATGAAACGGGCCAGAATCAGCCAAAACAGCGAGTGTTGATGACCGACATGTAAGCGCACCTTGGGGTTCAACAACTATGAAATCGCTTCGGGGCCACAAAACGGCGAGTAATAGTCCATGAAACGGGTCAGAATCGGCTAAAACTGCGAGTGTTGATGACCGACACGTATACGCACCCCAGGGTTCGTTAATCGTGGAAGTCACTCCGGGACCCCAAAACTGTGAGTAATAGTCCACGAAACCGGCCAGAATCGGCCAGAACTGTCAGTGTTAATGACAGACACGTAAGCGCACCTTGAAGTTCAACAAGCATGGAAATCACTTCAGGACCCCGAAACGGTGAGTAATAGTCCACGAAACGGGTCAGAATCGACAAACACCGCGATTGTTGATGACCGACACGTAAATGCACCCCAGGGTTCGTTAATCGTGGAAGTCACTCCGGGACCCCAAAACAGTGAGTAATAGTCCATGAAACGGGCCAGAATCAGCCAAAACAGCGAGTGTTGATGACCGACATGTAAGCGCACCTTGGGGTTCAACAACTATGAAATCGCTTCGGGGCCACAAAACGGCGAGTAATAGTCCATGAAACGGGTCAGAATCGGCTAAAACTGCGAGTGTTGATGACCGACACGTATACGCACCCCAGGGTTCGTTAATCGTGGAAGTCACTCCGGGACCCCAAAACTGTGAGTAATAGTCCACGAAACCGGCCAGAATCGGCCAGAACTGTCAGTGTTAATGACAGACACGTAAGCGCACCTTGAAGTTCAACAAGCATGGAAATCACTTCAGGACCCCGAAACGGTGAGTAATAGTCCACGAAACGGGTCAGAATCGACAAACACCGCGATTGTTGATGACCGACACGTAAATGCACCCCAGGGTTCGTTAATCGTGGAAGTCACTCCGGGACCCCAAAACAGTGAGTAATAGTCCATGAAACGGGCCAGAATCAGCCAAAACAGCGAGTGTTGATGACCGACTTGTAAGCGCACCTTGGGGTTCCACATCTATGGAAATCGCTTCGGGGCCACAAAATGGTGAGTAATAGTCCATGAAACGGGTCAGAATCGGTTAAAACTGCGAGTGTTGATGACCGACACGTATACGCACCCAGGGTTCGTTAATCGTGGAAGTCACTCCGAGACCCGAAAACAATGAGTAATAGTCCACGAAACCAGCCAGAATCGGCCAGAACTGTCAGTGTTAATGACAGACACGTAAGCGCACCTTGGGGTTCAACAAGCATGGAAATCACTTCGGGACTCCAAAACGGTGAGTAATAGTCCACGAAACGGGTCAGAATTGACAAATACCGCGATTGTTCATGACCGACGCGTAAATGCACCCCAAGGTTCGTTAATTGTGGAAGTCACTCCGGGACCCCAAAATAGTGAGTAATAGTCCATGAAACGGGTCAGAAATGGCCAAAACTGGTGAGTGTTGATGACCGACACGTAAATGCACCCCAGGGTTCGTTAATCTTGGAAGTCACTCTGGGACCCCAAAACAGTGAGTAATAGTCCACGAAACGGTCCAGAATCAGCCAATACTGTCAGTGTTGAGGACCGACACGAAAGCGCACCTTGGGGTTCAACAAGCATGGAAATCACTTCGGCACCCCAAAACGGTGAGTAATAGTCCACGAAACGGGTCAGAATCGACAAAAACCGCGATTGTTGATGACCGACACGTAAATGCACCCCAGGGTTTGTTAATCGCAGAAGTCACTCCGGGACCCCAAAACAGTGAGTAATAGTCCATGAAACGGTCCAGAATCGGCCAATACTATCAGTGTTGATGACCGACACGAAAGCGCACCTTGGGGTTCAACAAGCATGGAAATCACTTCGGCACCCCAAAACGGTGAGAAATAGTCCACGAAACGGGTCAGAATTGACAAAAACCGCGATTGTTGATGACCGAGACGTAAATGCACCCCAGGGTTCGTTAATCGCGGAAGTGACTCCGGGACCCCAAAACAGTGAGTAATAGTCCACGAAACGGTCCAGAATCGGCCAATACTGTCAGTGTTGATGACCGACACGAAAGCGCACCTTGGGGTTCAACAAGCACGGAAATCACTTCGGCACCCCAAAACGGTGAGTAATAGTCCACGAAATGGGTCAGAATCGACAAAAACCGCGATTGTTGATGACCGAAATGTAAATGCACCCCAGGGTTCGTTAATCGTGGAAGTCACTCCGGGACCCCAAAACAGTGAGTAATAGTCCATGAAACGGGCCAGAATCAGCCAAAACAGCGAGTGTTGATGACTGACATGTAAGCGCACCTTGGGGTTCAACAACTATGAAATCGCTTCGGGGCCACAAAACGACGAGTAATAGTCCATGAAACGGGTCAGAATCGGCTAAAACTGCGAGTGTTGATGACCGACACGTATACGCACCCCAGGGTTCGTTAATCGTGGAAGTCACTCCGGGACCCCAAAACAGTGAGTAATAGTCCATGATACCGGCCAGAATCGGCCAGAACTGTCAGTGTTAATGACAGACACGTAAGCGCACCTTGAGGTTCAACAAGCATGGAAATCACTTCGGGGCCCCAAAACGGTGAGTAATAGTCCACGAAACGGGTCAGAATCGACAAATACCGCGATTGTTGATGACCGACACGTAAATGCACCCCAGGGTTCGTTAATCGTGGAAGTCACTCCGAGACCCCAAAACAGTGAGTAATAGTCCATGATACCGGCCAGAATCGGCCAGAACTGTCAGTGTTAATGACAGACACGTAAGCGCACCTTGAGGTTCAACAAGCATGGAAATCACTTCGGGACCCCAAAACGGTGAGTAATAGTCCACGAAACGGGTCAGAATCGACAAATACCGCGATTGTTGATGACCGACACGTATACGCACCCCAGGGTTCGTTAATCGTGGAAGTCACTCCGAGACCCGAAAACAATGAGTAATAGTCCACGAAACCGGCCAGAATCGGCCAGAACTGTCAGAGTTAATGACGGACACATAAGCGCACCTTGGGGTTCAACAAGCATGGAAATCACTTCGGGACCCAAAACGGTTAGTAATAGTCCACGAAACGGGTCAGAATTGACAAATACCGCGATTTTTGATGACCGACACGTAAATGCACCCCAGGGTTCGTTAATCGTGGAAGTCACTCCGGGACCCCAAAACAGTGAGTAATAGTCCATGCAACGGGTCAGAATCGACAAAAACCACAAGTGTTGATGACCGACACGTAGACGCACGGTAAGGTTCGTTAATCATGGAAATCACTCCGGGACCCCAAAACAGTGAGTAATAGTCCATGTAACGGGTCAGAATTGGCCAAAACTGCGATTGTTGATGACCGACACGTAAATGCACCCCAGGGTTCGTTAATCGTGGAAGTCACTCCGGGACCCCAAAACAGTGAGTAATAGTCCATGAAACGGGCCAGAATCAGCCAAAACAGCGAGTGTTGATGACCGACATGTAAGCGCACCTTGGGGTTCAACAACTATGAAATCGCTTCGGGGCCACAAAACGGCGAGTAATAGTCCATGAAACGGGTCAGAATCGGCTAAAACTGCGAGTGTTGATGACCGACACGTATACGCACCCCAGGGTTCGTTAATCGTGGAAGTCACTCCGGGACCCCAAAACTGTGAGTAATAGTCCACGAAACCGGCCAGAATCGGCCAGAACTGTCAGTGTTAATGACAGACACGTAAGCGCACCTTGAAGTTCAACAAGCATGGAAATCACTTCAGGACCCCGAAACGGTGAGTAATAGTCCACGAAACGGGTCAGAATCGACAAACACCGCGATTGTTGATGACCGACACGTAAATGCACCCCAGGGTTCGTTAATCGTGGAAGTCACTCCGGGACCCCAAAACAGTGAGTAATAGTCCATGAAACGGGCCAGAATCAGCCAAAACAGCGAGTGTTGATGACCGACATGTAAGCGCACCTTGGGGTTCAACAACTATGAAATCGCTTCGGGGCCACAAAACGGCGAGTAATAGTCCATGAAACGGGTCAGAATCGGCTAAAACTGCGAGTGTTGATGACCGACACGTATACGCACCCCAGGGTTCGTTAATCGTGGAAGTCACTCCGGGACCCCAAAACTGTGAGTAATAGTCCACGAAACCGGCCAGAATCGGCCAGAACTGTCAGTGTTAATGACAGACACGTAAGCGCACCTTGAAGTTCAACAAGCATGGAAATCACTTCAGGACCCCGAAACGGTGAGTAATAGTCCACGAAACGGGTCAGAATCGACAAACACCGCGATTGTTGATGACCGACACGTAAATGCACCCCAGGGTTCGTTAATCGTGGAAGTCACTCCGGGACCCCAAAACAGTGAGTAATAGTCCATGAAACGGGCCAGAATCAGCCAAAACAGCGAGTGTTGATGACCGACTTGTAAGCGCACCTTGGGGTTCCACATCTATGGAAATCGCTTCGGGGCCACAAAATGGTGAGTAATAGTCCATGAGACGGGTCAGAATCGGTTAAAACTGCGAGTGTTGATGACCGACACGTATACGCACCCAGGGTTCGTTAATCGTGGAAGTCACTCCGAGACCCGAAAACAATGAGTAATAGTCCACGAAACCAGCCAGAATCGGCTAGAACTGTCAGTGTTAATGACAGACACGTAAGCGCACCTTGGGGTTCAACAAGCATGGAAATCACTTCGGGACTCCAAAACGGTGAGTAATAGTCCACGAAACGGGTCAGAATTGACAAATACCGCGATTGTTCATGACCGACGCGTAAATGCACCCCAAGGTTCGTTAATTGTGGAAGTCACTCCGGGACCCCAAAATAGTGAGTAATAGTCCATGAAACGGGTCAGAAATGGCCAAAACTGGTGAGTGTTGATGACCGACACGTAAATGCACCCCAGGGTTCGTTAATCTTGGAAGTCACTCTGGGACCCCAAAACAGTGAGTAATAGTCCACGAAACGGTCCAGAATCAGCCAATACTGTCAGTGTTGAGGACCGACACGAAAGCGCACCTTGGGGTTCAACAAGCATGGAAATCACTTCGGCACCCCAAAACGGTGAGTAATAGTCCACGAAACGGGTCAGAATCGACAAAAACCGCGATTGTTGATGACCGACACGTAAATGCACCCCAGGGTTTGTTAATCGCAGAAGTCACTCCGGGACCCCAAAACAGTGAGTAATAGTCCACGAAACGGTCCAGAATCGGCCAATACTATCAGTGTTGATGACCGACACGAAAGCGCACCTTGGGGTTCAACAAGCATGGAAATCACTTCGGCACCCCAAAACGGTGAGAAATAGTCCACGAAACGGGTCAGAATTGACAAAAACCGCGATTGTTGATGACCGAGACGTAAATGCACCCCAGGGTTCGTTAATCGCGGAAGTGACTCCGGGACCCCAAAACAGTGAGTAATAGTCCACGAAACGGTCCAGAATCGGCCAATACTGTCAGTGTTGATGACCGACACGAAAGCGCACCTTGGGGTTCAACAAGCACGGAAATCACTTCGGCACCCCAAAACGGTGAGTAATAGTCCACGAAATGGGTCAGAATCGACAAAAACCGCGATTGTTGATGACCGAAATGTAAATGCACCCCAGGGTTCGTTAATCGTGGAAGTCACTCCGGGACCCCAAAACAGTGAGTAATAGTCCATGAAACGGGCCAGAATCAGCCAAAACAGCGAGTGTTGATGACTGACATGTAAGCGCACCTTGGGGTTCAACAACTATGAAATCGCTTCGGGGCCACAAAACGACGAGTAATAGTCCATGAAACGGGTCAGAATCGGCTAAAACTGCGAGTGTTGATGACCGACACGTATACGCACCCCAGGGTTCGTTAATCGTGGAAGTCACTCTGGGACCCCAAAACAGTGAGTAATAGTCCATGATACCGGCCAGAATCGGCCAGAACTGTCAGTGTTAATGACAGACACGTAAGCGCACCTTGAGGTTCAACAAGCATGGAAATCACTTCGGGGCCCCAAAACGGTGAGTAATAGTCCACGAAACGGGTCAGAATCGACAAATACCGCGATTGTTGATGACCGACACGTAAATGCACCCCAGGGTTCGTTAATCGTGGAAGTCACTCCGAGACCCCAAAACAGTGAGTAATAGTCCATGATACCGGCCAAAATCGGCCAGAACTGTCAGTGTTAATGACAGACACGTAAGCGCACCTTGAGGTTCAACAAGCATGGAAATCACTTCGGGACCCCAAAACGGTGAGTAATAGTCCACGAAACGGGTCAGAATCGACAAATACCGCGATTGTTGATGACCGACACGTATACGCACCCCAGGGTTCGTTAATTGTGGAAGTCACTCCGAGACCCGAAAACAATGAGTAATAGTCCACGAAACCGGCCAGAATCGGCCAGAACTGTCAGTGTTAATGACGGACACGTAAGCGCACCTTAGGGTTCAACAAGCATGGAAATCACTTCGGGACCCAAAACGGTTAGTAATAGTCCACGAAACGGGTCAGAATTGACAAATACCGCGATTTTTGATGACCGACACGTAAATGCACCCCAGGGTTCATTAATCGTGGAAGTCACTCCGGGACCCCAAAACATTGAGTAATAGTCCATGCAACGGGTCAGAATCGACAAAAACCACAAGTGTTGATGACCGACACGTAGACGCACGGTAAGGTTCGTTAATCATGGAAATCACTCCGGGGCCCCAAAACAGTGAGTAATAGTCCATGTAACGGGTCAGAATCGGCCAAAACTGCGATTGTTGATGACCGACACGTAAATGCACCCCAGGGTTCGTTAATCGTGGAAGTCACTCCGGGACCCCAAAATAGTGAGTAATAGTCCATGAAACGGGCCAGAATCAGCCAAAACAGCGAGTGTTGATGACCGACATGTAAGCGCACCTTGCGGTTCAACAACTATGAAATCGCTTCGGGGCCACAAAACGGCGAGTAATAGTCCATGAAACGGGTCAGAATCGGCTAAAACTGCGAGTGTTGATGACCGACACGTATACGCACCCCAGGGTTCGTTAATCGTGGAAGTCACTCCTGGACCCCAAAACAGTGAGTAATAGTCCATGATACCGGCCAGAATCGGCCAGAACTGTCAGTGTTAATGACAGACACGTAAGCGCACCTTGAGGTTCAACAAGCATGGAAATCACTTCGGGGCCCCAAAACGGTGAGTAATAGTCCACGAAACGGGTCAGAATCGACAAATACCGCGATTGTTGATGACCGACACGTAAATGCACCCCAGGGTTCGTTAATCGTGGAAGTCACTCCGAGACCCCAAAACAGTGAGTAATAGTCCATGATACCGGCCAGAATCGGCCAGAACTGTCAGTGTTAATGACAGACACGTAAGCGCACCTTGAGGTTCAACAAGCATGGAAATCACTTCGGGACCCCAAAACGGTGAGTAATAGTCCACGAAACGGGTCAGAATCGACAAATACCGCGATTGTTGATGACCGACACGTATACGCACCCCAGGGTTCGTTAATCGTGGAAGTCACTCCGAGACCCGAAAACAATGAGTAATAGTCCACGAAACCGGCCAGAATCGGCCAGAACTGTCAGAGTTAATGACGGACACGTAAGCGCACCTTGGGGTTCAACAAGCATGGAAATCACTTCGGGACCCAAAACGGTTAGTAATAGTCCACGAAACGGGTCAGAATTGACAAATACCGCGATTTTTGATGACCGACACGTAAATGCACCCCGGGGTTCGTTAATCGTGGAAGTCACTCCGGGACCCCAAAACAGTGAGTAATAGTCCATGCAACGGGTCAGAATCGACAAAAACCACAAGTGTTGATGACCGACACGTAGACGCACGGTAAGGTTCGTTAATCATGGAAATCACTCCGGGACCCCAAAACAGTGAGTAATAGTCCATGTAACGGGTCAGAATCGGCCAAAACTGCGATTATTGATGACCGACACGTAAATGCACCCCAGGGTTCGTTAATCGTGGAAGTCACTCCGGGACCCCAAAACAGTGAGTAATAGTCCATGAAACGGGCCAGAATCAGCCAAAACAGCGAGTGTTGATGACCGACATGTAAGCGCACCTTGGGGTTCAACAACTATGAAATCGCTTCGGGGCCACAAAACGGCGAGTAATAGTCCATGAAACGGGTCAGAATCGGCTAAAACTGCGAGTGTTGATGACCGACACGTATACGCACCCCAGGGTTCGTTAATCGTGGAAGTCACTCCGGGACCCCAAAACTGTGAGTAATAGTCCACGAAACCGGCCAGAATCGGCCAGAACTGTCAGTGTTAATGACAGACACGTAAGCGCACCTTGAAGTTCAACAAGCATGGAAATCACTTCAGGACCCCGAAACGGTGAGTAATAGTCCACGAAACGGGTCAGAATCGACAAACACCGCGATTGTTGATGACCGACACGTAAATGCACCCCAGGGTTCGTTAATCGTGGAAGTCACTCCGGGACCCCAAAACAGTGAGTAATAGTCCATGAAACGGGCCAGAATCAGCCAAAACAGCGAGTGTTGATGACCGACTTGTAAGCGCACCTTGGGGTTCCACATCTATGGAAATCGCTTCGGGGCCACAAAATGGTGAGTAATAGTCCATGAAACGGGTCAGAATCGGTTAAAACTGCGAGTGTTGATGACCGACACGTATACGCACCCAGGGTTCGTTAATCGTGGAAGTCACTCCGAGACCCGAAAACAATGAGTAATAGTCCACGAAACCAGCCAGAATCGGCCAGAACTGTCAGTGTTAATGACAGACACGTAAGCGCACCTTGGGGTTCAACAAGCATGGAAATCACTTCGGGACTCCAAAACGGTGAGTAATAGTCCACGAAACGGGTCAGAATTGACAAATACCGCGATTGTTCATGACCGACGCGTAAATGCACCCCAAGGTTCGTTAATTGTGGAAGTCACTCCGGGACCCCAAAATAGTGAGTAATAGTCCATGAAACGGGTCAGAAATGGCCAAAACTGGTGAGTGTTGATGACCGACACGTAAATGCACCCCAGGGTTCGTTAATCTTGGAAGTCACTCTGGGACCCCAAAACAGTGAGTAATAGTCCACGAAACGGTCCAGAATCAGCCAATACTGTCAGTGTTGAGGACCGACACGAAAGCGCACCTTGGGGTTCAACAAGCATGGAAATCACTTCGGCACCCCAAAACGGTGAGTAATAGTCCACGAAACGGGTCAGAATCGACAAAAACCGCGATTGTTGATGACCGACACGTAAATGCACCCCAGGGTTTGTTAATCGCAGAAGTCACTCCGGGACCCCAAAACAGTGAGTAATAGTCCACGAAACGGTCCAGAATCGGCCAATACTATCAGTGTTGATGACCGACACGAAAGCGCACCTTGGGGTTCAACAAGCATGGAAATCACTTCGGCACCCCAAAACGGTGAGAAATAGTCCACGAAACGGGTCAGAATTGACAAAAACCGCGATTGTTGATGACCGAGACGTAAATGCACCCCAGGGTTCGTTAATCGCGGAAGTGACTCCGGGACCCCAAAACAGTGAGTAATAGTCCACGAAACGGTCCAGAATCGGCCAATACTGTCAGTGTTGATGACCGACACGAAAGCGCACCTTGGGGTTCAACAAGCACGGAAATCACTTCGGCACCCCAAAACGGTGAGTAATAGTCCACGAAATGGGTCAGAATCGACAAAAACCGCGATTGTTGATGACCGAAATGTAAATGCACCCCAGGGTTCGTTAATCGTGGAAGTCACTCCGGGACCCCAAAACAGTGAGTAATAGTCCATGAAACGGGCCAGAATCAGCCAAAACAGCGAGTGTTGATGACTGACATGTAAGCGCACCTTGGGGTTCAACAACTATGAAATCGCTTCGGGGCCACAAAACGACGAGTAATAGTCCATGAAACGGGTCAGAATCGGCTAAAACTGCGAGTGTTGATGACCGACACGTATACGCACCCCAGGGTTCGTTAATCGTGGAAGTCACTCTGGGACCCCAAAACAGTGAGTAATAGTCCATGATACCGGCCAGAATCGGCCAGAACTGTCAGTGTTAATGACAGACACGTAAGCGCACCTTGAGGTTCAACAAGCATGGAAATCACTTCGGGGCCCCAAAACGGTGAGTAATAGTCCACGAAACGGGTCAGAATCGACAAATACCGCGATTGTTGATGACCGACACGTAAATGCACCCCAGGGTTCGTTAATCGTGGAAGTCACTCCGAGACCCCAAAACAGTGAGTAATAGTCCATGATACCGGCCAGAATCGGCCAGAACTGTCAGTGTTAATGACAGACACGTAAGCGCACCTTGAGGTTCAACAAGCATGGAAATCACTTCGGGACCCCAAAACGGTGAGTAATAGTCCACGAAACGGGTCAGAATCGACAAATACCGCGATTGTTGATGACCGACACGTATACGCACCCCAGGGTTCGTTAATCGTGGAAGTCACTCCGAGACCCGAAAACAATGAGTAATAGTCCACGAAACCGGCCAGAATCGGCCAGAACTGTCAGAGTTAATGACGGACACGTAAGCGCACCTTGGGGTTCAACAAGCATGGAAATCACTTCGGGACCCAAAACGGTTAGTAATAGTCCACGAAACGGGTCAGAATTGACAAATACCGCGATTTTTGATGACCGACACGTAAATGCACCCCAGGGTTCGTTAATCGTGGAAGTCACTCCGGGACCCCAAAACAGTGAGTAATAGTCCATGCAACGGGTCAGAATCGACAAAAACCACAAGTGTTGATGACCGACACGTAGACGCACGGTAAGGTTCGTTAATCATGGAAATCACTCCGGGACCCCAAAACAGTGAGTAATAGTCCATGTAACGGGTCAGAATCGGCCAAAACTGCGATTATTGATGACCGACACGTAAATGCACCCCAGGGTTCGTTAATCGTGGAAGTCACTCCGGGACCCCAAAACAGTGAGTAATAGTCCATGAAACGGGCCAGAATCAGCCAAAACAGCGAGTGTTGATGACCGACATGTAAGCGCACCTTGGGGTTCAACAACTATGAAATCGCTTCGGGGCCACAAAACGGCGAGTAATAGTCCATGAAACGGGTCAGAATCGGCTAAAACTGCGAGTGTTGATGACCGACACGTATACGCACCCCAGGGTTCGTTAATCGTGGAAGTCACTCCGGGACCCCAAAACTGTGAGTAATAGTCCACGAAACCGGCCAGAATCGGCCAGAACTGTCAGTGTTAATGACAGACACGTAAGCGCACCTTGAAGTTCAACAAGCATGGAAATCACTTCAGGACCCCGAAACGGTGAGTAATAGTCCACGAAACGGGTCAGAATCGACAAACACCGCGATTGTTGATGACCGACACGTAAATGCACCCCAGGGTTCGTTAATCGTGGAAGTCACTCCGGGACCCCAAAACAGTGAGTAATAGTCCATGAAACGGGCCAGAATCAGCCAAAACAGCGAGTGTTGATGACCGACTTGTAAGCGCACCTTGGGGTTCCACATCTATGGAAATCGCTTCGGGGCCACAAAATGGTGAGTAATAGTCCATGAAACGGGTCAGAATCGGTTAAAACTGCGAGTGTTGATGACCGACACGTATACGCACCCAGGGTTCGTTAATCGTGGAAGTCACTCCGAGACCCGAAAACAATGAGTAATAGTCCACGAAACCAGCCAGAATCGGCCAGAACTGTCAGTGTTAATGACAGACACGTAAGCGCACCTTGGGGTTCAACAAGCATGGAAATCACTTCGGGACTCCAAAACGGTGAGTAATAGTCCACGAAACGGGTCAGAATTGACAAATACCGCGATTGTTCATGACCGACGCGTAAATGCACCCCAAGGTTCGTTAATTGTGGAAGTCACTCCGGGACCCCAAAATAGTGAGTAATAGTCCATGAAACGGGTCAGAAATGGCCAAAACTGGTGAGTGTTGATGACCGACACGTAAATGCACCCCAGGGTTCGTTAATCTTGGAAGTCACTCTGGGACCCCAAAACAGTGAGTAATAGTCCACGAAACGGTCCAGAATCAGCCAATACTGTCAGTGTTGAGGACCGACACGAAAGCGCACCTTGGGGTTCAACAAGCATGGAAATCACTTCGGCACCCCAAAACGGTGAGTAATAGTCCACGAAACGGGTCAGAATCGACAAAAACCGCGATTGTTGATGACCGACACGTAAATGCACCCCAGGGTTTGTTAATCGCAGAAGTCACTCCGGGACCCCAAAACAGTGAGTAATAGTCCACGAAACGGTCCAGAATCGGCCAATACTATCAGTGTTGATGACCGACACGAAAGCGCACCTTGGGGTTCAACAAGCATGGAAATCACTTCGGCACCCCAAAACGGTGAGAAATAGTCCACGAAACGGGTCAGAATTGACAAAAACCGCGATTGTTGATGACCGAGACGTAAATGCACCCCAGGGTTCGTTAATCGCGGAAGTGACTCCGGGACCCCAAAACAGTGAGTAATAGTCCACGAAACGGTCCAGAATCGGCCAATACTGTCAGTGTTGATGACCGACACGAAAGCGCACCTTGGGGTTCAACAAGCACGGAAATCACTTCGGCACCCCAAAACGGTGAGTAATAGTCCACGAAATGGGTCAGAATCGACAAAAACCGCGATTGTTGATGACCGAAATGTAAATGCACCCCAGGGTTCGTTAATCGTGGAAGTCACTCCGGGACCCCAAAACAGTGAGTAATAGTCCATGAAACGGGCCAGAATCAGCCAAAACAGCGAGTGTTGATGACTGACATGTAAGCGCACCTTGGGGTTCAACAACTATGAAATCGCTTCGGGGCCACAAAACGACGAGTAATAGTCCATGAAACGGGTCAGAATCGGCTAAAACTGCGAGTGTTGATGACCGACACGTATACGCACCCCAGGGTTCGTTAATCGTGGAAGTCACTCTGGGACCCCAAAACAGTGAGTAATAGTCCATGATACCGGCCAGAATCGGCCAGAACTGTCAGTGTTAATGACAGACACGTAAGCGCACCTTGAGGTTCAACAAGCATGGAAATCACTTCGGGGCCCCAAAACGGTGAGTAATAGTCCACGAAACGGGTCAGAATCGACAAATACCGCGATTGTTGATGACCGACACGTAAATGCACCCCAGGGTTCGTTAATCGTGGAAGTCACTCCGAGACCCCAAAACAGTGAGTAATAGTCCATGATACCGGCCAGAATCGGCCAGAACTGTCAGTGTTAATGACAGACACGTAAGCGCACCTTGAGGTTCAACAAGCATGGAAATCACTTCGGGACCCCAAAACGGTGAGTAATAGTCCACGAAACGGGTCAGAATCGACAAATACCGCGATTGTTGATGACCGACACGTATACGCACCCCAGGGTTCGTTAATCGTGGAAGTCACTCCGAGACCCGAAAACAATGAGTAATAGTCCACGAAACCGGCCAGAATCGGCCAGAACTGTCAGAGTTAATGACGGACACGTAAGCGCACCTTGGGGTTCAACAAGCATGGAAATCACTTCGGGACCCAAAACGGTTAGTAATAGTCCACGAAACGGGTCAGAATTGACAAATACCGCGATTTTTGATGACCGACACGTAAATGCACCCCAGGGTTCGTTAATCGTGGAAGTCACTCCGGGACCCCAAAACAGTGAGTAATAGTCCATGCAACGGGTCAGAATCGACAAAAACCACAAGTGTTGATGACCGACACGTAGACGCACGGTAAGGTTCGTTAATCATGGAAATCACTCCGGGACCCCAAAACAGTGAGTAATAGTCCATGTAACGGGTCAGAATCGGCCAAAACTGCGATTATTGATGACCGACACGTAAATGCACCCCAGGGTTCGTTAATCGTGGAAGTCACTCCGGGACCCCAAAACAGTGAGTAATAGTCCATGAAACGGGCCAGAATCAGCCAAAACAGCGAGTGTTGATGACCGACATGTAAGCGCACCTTGGGGTTCAACAACTATGAAATCGCTTCGGGGCCACAAAACGGCGAGTAATAGTCCATGAAACGGGTCAGAATCGGCTAAAACTGCGAGTGTTGATGACCGACACGTATACGCACCCCAGGGTTCGTTAATCGTGGAAGTCACTCCGGGACCCCAAAACTGTGAGTAATAGTCCACGAAACCGGCCAGAATCGGCCAGAACTGTCAGTGTTAATGACAGACACGTAAGCGCACCTTGAAGTTCAACAAGCATGGAAATCACTTCAGGACCCCGAAACGGTGAGTAATAGTCCACGAAACGGGTCAGAATCGACAAACACCGCGATTGTTGATGACCGACACGTAAATGCACCCCAGGGTTCGTTAATCGTGGAAGTCACTCCGGGACCCCAAAACAGTGAGTAATAGTCCATGAAACGGGCCAGAATCAGCCAAAACAGCGAGTGTTGATGACCGACTTGTAAGCGCACCTTGGGGTTCCACATCTATGGAAATCGCTTCGGGGCCACAAAATGGTGAGTAATAGTCCATGAAACGGGTCAGAATCGGTTAAAACTGCGAGTGTTGATGACCGACACGTATACGCACCCAGGGTTCGTTAATCGTGGAAGTCACTCCGAGACCCGAAAACAATGAGTAATAGTCCACGAAACCAGCCAGAATCGGCCAGAACTGTCAGTGTTAATGACAGACACGTAAGCGCACCTTGGGGTTCAACAAGCATGGAAATCACTTCGGGACTCCAAAACGGTGAGTAATAGTCCACGAAACGGGTCAGAATTGACAAATACCGCGATTGTTCATGACCGACGCGTAAATGCACCCCAAGGTTCGTTAATTGTGGAAGTCACTCCGGGACCCCAAAATAGTGAGTAATAGTCCATGAAACGGGTCAGAAATGGCCAAAACTGGTGAGTGTTGATGACCGACACGTAAATGCACCCCAGGGTTCGTTAATCTTGGAAGTCACTCTGGGACCCCAAAACAGTGAGTAATAGTCCACGAAACGGTCCAGAATCAGCCAATACTGTCAGTGTTGAGGACCGACACGAAAGCGCACCTTGGGGTTCAACAAGCATGGAAATCACTTCGGCACCCCAAAACGGTGAGTAATAGTCCACGAAACGGGTCAGAATCGACAAAAACCGCGATTGTTGATGACCGACACGTAAATGCACCCCAGGGTTTGTTAATCGCAGAAGTCACTCCGGGACCCCAAAACAGTGAGTAATAGTCCACGAAACGGTCCAGAATCGGCCAATACTATCAGTGTTGATGACCGACACGAAAGCGCACCTTGGGGTTCAACAAGCATGGAAATCACTTCGGCACCCCAAAACGGTGAGAAATAGTCCACGAAACGGGTCAGAATTGACAAAAACCGCGATTGTTGATGACCGAGACGTAAATGCACCCCAGGGTTCGTTAATCGCGGAAGTGACTCCGGGACCCCAAAACAGTGAGTAATAGTCCACGAAACGGTCCAGAATCGGCCAATACTGTCAGTGTTGATGACCGACACGAAAGCGCACCTTGGGGTTCAACAAGCACGGAAATCACTTCGGCACCCCAAAACGGTGAGTAATAGTCCACGAAATGGGTCAGAATCGACAAAAACCGCGATTGTTGATGACCGAAATGTAAATGCACCCCAGGGTTCGTTAATCGTGGAAGTCACTCCGGGACCCCAAAACAGTGAGTAATAGTCCATGAAACGGGCCAGAATCAGCCAAAACAGCGAGTGTTGATGACTGACATGTAAGCGCACCTTGGGGTTCAACAACTATGAAATCGCTTCGGGGCCACAAAACGACGAGTAATAGTCCATGAAACGGGTCAGAATCGGCTAAAACTGCGAGTGTTGATGACCGACACGTATACGCACCCCAGGGTTCGTTAATCGTGGAAGTCACTCTGGGACCCCAAAACAGTGAGTAATAGTCCATGATACCGGCCAGAATCGGCCAGAACTGTCAGTGTTAATGACAGACACGTAAGCGCACCTTGAGGTTCAACAAGCATGGAAATCACTTCGGGGCCCCAAAACGGTGAGTAATAGTCCACGAAACGGGTCAGAATCGACAAATACCGCGATTGTTGATGACCGACACGTAAATGCACCCCAGGGTTCGTTAATCGTGGAAGTCACTCCGAGACCCCAAAACAGTGAGTAATAGTCCATGATACCGGCCAAAATCGGCCAGAACTGTCAGTGTTAATGACAGACACGTAAGCGCACCTTGAGGTTCAACAAGCATGGAAATCACTTCGGGACCCCAAAACGGTGAGTAATAGTCCACGAAACGGGTCAGAATCGACAAATACCGCGATTGTTGATGACCGACACGTATACGCACCCCAGGGTTCGTTAATTGTGGAAGTCACTCCGAGACCCGAAAACAATGAGTAATAGTCCACGAAACCGGCCAGAATCGGCCAGAACTGTCAGTGTTAATGACGGACACGTAAGCGCACCTTAGGGTTCAACAAGCATGGAAATCACTTCGGGACCCAAAACGGTTAGTAATAGTCCACGAAACGGGTCAGAATTGACAAATACCGCGATTTTTGATGACCGACACGTAAATGCACCCCAGGGTTCATTAATCGTGGAAGTCACTCCGGGACCCCAAAACATTGAGTAATAGTCCATGCAACGGGTCAGAATCGACAAAAACCACAAGTGTTGATGACCGACACGTAGACGCACGGTAAGGTTCGTTAATCATGGAAATCACTCCGGGACCCCAAAACAGTGAGTAATAGTCCATGTAACGGGTCAGAATCGGCCAAAACTGCGATTGTTGATGACCGACACGTAAATGCACCCCAGGGTTCGTTAATCGTGGAAGTCACTCCGGGACCCCAAAATAGTGAGTAATAGTCCATGAAACGGGCCAGAATCAGCCAAAACAGCGAGTGTTGATGACCGACATGTAAGCGCACCTTGCGGTTCAACAACTATGAAATCGCATCGGGGCCACAAAACGGCGAGTAATAGTCCATGAAACGGGTCAGAATCGGCTAAAACTGCGAGTGTTGATGACCGACACGTATACGCACCCCAGGGTTCGTTAATCGTGGAAGTCACTCCTGGACCCCAAAACAGTGAGTAATAGTCCATGATACCGGCCAGAATCGGCCAGAACTGTCAGTGTTAATGACAGACACGTAAGCGCACCTTGAGGTTCAACAAGCATGGAAATCACTTCGGGGCCCCAAAACGGTGAGTAATAGTCCACGAAACGGGTCAGAATCGACAAATACCGCGATTGTTGATGACCGACACGTAAATGCACCCCAGGGTTCGTTAATCATGGAAGTCACTCCGAGACCCCAAAACAGTGAGTAATAGTCCATGATACCGGCCAGAATCGGCCAGAACTGTCAGTGTTAATGACAGACACGTAAGCGCACCTTGAGGTTCAACAAGCATGGAAATCACTTCGGGACCCCAAAACGGTGAGTAATAGTCCACGAAACGGGTCAGAATCGACAAATACCGCGATTGTTGATGACCGACACGTATACGCACCCCAGGGTTCGTTAATCGTGGAAGTCACTCCGAGACCCGAAAACAATGAGTAATAGTCCACGAAACCGGCCAGAATCGGCCAGAACTGTCAGAGTTAATGACGGACACGTAAGCGCACCTTGGGGTTCAACAAGCATGGAAATCACTTCGGGACCCAAAACGGTTAGTAATAGTCCACGAAACGGGTCAGAATTGACAAATACCGCGATTTTTGATGACCGACACGTAAATGCACCCCAGGGTTCGTTAATCGTGGAAGTCACTCCGGGACCCCAAAACAGTGAGTAATAGTCCATGCAACGGGTCAGAATCGACAAAAACCACAAGTGTTGATGACCGACACGTAGACGCACGGTAAGGTTCGTTAATCATGGAAATCACTCCGGGACCCCAAAACAGTGAGTAATAGTCCATGTAACGGGTCAGAATCGGCCAAAACTGCGATTGTTGATGACCGACACGTAAATGCACCCCAGGGTTCGTTAATCGTGGAAGTCACTCCGGGACCCCAAAACAGTGAGTAATAGTCCATGAAACGGGCCAGAATCAGCCAAAACAGCGAGTGTTGATGACCGACATGTAAGCGCACCTTGGGGTTCAACAACTATGAAATCGCTTCGGGGCCACAAAACGGCGAGTAATAGTCCATGAAACGGGTCAGAATCGGCTAAAACTGCGAGTGTTGATGACCGACACGTATACGCACCCCAGGGTTCGTTAATCGTGGAAGTCACTCCGGGACCCCAAAACTGTGAGTAATAGTCCACGAAACCGGCCAGAATCGGCCAGAACTGTCAGTGTTAATGACAGACACGTAAGCGCACCTTGAAGTTCAACAAGCATGGAAATCACTTCAGGACCCCGAAACGGTGAGTAATAGTCCACGAAACGGGTCAGAATCGACAAACACCGCGATTGTTGATGACCGACACGTAAATGCACCCCAGGGTTCGTTAATCGTGGAAGTCACTCCGGGACCCCAAAACAGTGAGTAATAGTCCATGAAACGGGCCAGAATCAGCCAAAACAGCGAGTGTTGATGACCGACTTGTAAGCGCACCTTGGGGTTCCACATCTATGGAAATCGCTTCGGGGCCACAAAATGGTGAGTAATAGTCCATGAAACGGGTCAGAATCGGTTAAAACTGCGAGTGTTGATGACCGACACGTATACGCACCCAGGGTTCGTTAATCGTGGAAGTCACTCCGAGACCCGAAAACAATGAGTAATAGTCCACGAAACCAGCCAGAATCGGCCAGAACTGTCAGTGTTAATGACAGACACGTAAGCGCACCTTGGGGTTCAACAAGCATGGAAATCACTTCGGGACTCCAAAACGGTGAGTAATAGTCCACGAAACGGGTCAGAATTGACAAATACCGCGATTGTTCATGACCGACGCGTAAATGCACCCCAAGGTTCGTTAATTGTGGAAGTCACTCCGGGACCCCAAAATAGTGAGTAATAGTCCATGAAACGGGTCAGAAATGGCCAAAACTGGTGAGTGTTGATGACCGACACGTAAATGCACCCCAGGGTTCGTTAATCTTGGAAGTCACTCTGGGACCCCAAAACAGTGAGTAATAGTCCACGAAACGGTCCAGAATCAGCCAATACTGTCAGTGTTGAGGACCGACACGAAAGCGCACCTTGGGGTTCAACAAGCATGGAAATCACTTCGGCACCCCAAAACGGTGAGTAATAGTCCACGAAACGGGTCAGAATCGACAAAAACCGCGATTGTTGATGACGGACACGTAAATGCACCCCAGGGTTTGTTAATCGCAGAAGTCACTCCGGGCCCCCAAAACAGTGAGTAATAGTCCACGAAACGGTCCAGAATCGGCCAATACTATCAGTGTTGATGACCGACACGAAAGCGCACCTTGGGGTTCAACAAGCATGGAAATCACTTCGGCACCCCAAAACGGTGAGAAATAGTCCACGAAACGGGTCAGAATTGACAAAAACCGCGATTGTTGATGACCGAGACGTAAATGCACCCCAGGGTTCGTTAATCGCGGAAGTGACTCCGGGACCCCAAAACAGTGAGTAATAGTCCACGAAACGGTCCAGAATCGGCCAATACTGTCAGTGTTGATGACCGACACGAAAGCGCACCTTGGGGTTCAACAAGCACGGAAATCACTTCGGCACCCCAAAACGGTGAGTAATAGTCCACGAAATGGGTCAGAATCGACAAAAACCGCGATTGTTGATGACCGAAATGTAAATGCACCCCAGGGTTCGTTAATCGTGGAAGTCACTCCGGGACCCCAAAACAGTGAGTAATAGTCCATGAAACGGGCCAGAATCAGCCAAAACAGCGAGTGTTGATGACTGACATGTAAGCGCACCTTGGGGTTCAACAACTATGAAATCGCTTCGGGGCCACAAAACGACGAGTAATAGTCCATGAAACGGGTCAGAATCGGCTAAAACTGCGAGTGTTGATGACCGACACGTATACGCACCCCAGGGTTCGTTAATCGTGGAAGTCACTCTGGGACCCCAAAACAGTGAGTAATAGTCCATGATACCGGCCAGAATCGGCCAGAACTGTCAGTGTTAATGACAGACACGTAAGCGCACCTTGAGGTTCAACAAGCATGGAAATCACTTCGGGGCTCCAAAACGGTGAGTAATAGTCCACGAAACGGGTCAGAATCGACAAATACCGCGATTGTTGATGACCGACACGTAAATGCACCCCAGGGTTCGTTAATCGTGGAAGTCACTCCGAGACCCCAAAACAGTGAGTAATAGTCCATGATACCGGCCAAAATCGGCCAGAACTGTCAGTGTTAATGACAGACACGTAAGCGCACCTTGAGGTTCAACAAGCATGGAAATCACTTCGGGACCCCAAAACGGTGAGTAATAGTCCACGAAACGGGTCAGAATCGACAAATACCGCGATTGTTGATGACCGACACGTATACGCACCCCAGGGTTCGTTAATTGTGGAAGTCACTCCGAGACCCGAAAACAATGAGTAATAGTCCACGAAACCGGCCAGAATCGGCAGAACTGTCAGTGTTAATGACGGACACGTAAGCGCACCTTAGGGTTCAACAAGCATGGAAATCACTTCGGGACCCAAAACGGTTAGTAATAGTCCACGAAACGGGTCAGAATTGACAAATACCGCGATTTTTGATGACCGACACGTAAATGCACCCCAGGGTTCATTAATCGTGGAAGTCACTCCGGGACCCCACAACATTGAGTAATAGTCCATGCAACGGGTCAGAATCGACAAAAACCACAAGTGTTGATGACCGACACGTAGACGCACGGTAAGGTTCGTTAATCATGGAAATCACTCCGGGACCCCAAAACAGTGAGTAATAGTCCATGTAACGGGTCAGAATCGGCCAAAACTGCGATTGTTGATGACCGACACGTAAATGCACCCCAGGGTTCGTTAATCGTGGAAGTCACTCCGGGACCCCAAAATAGTGAGTAATAGTCCATGAAACGGGCCAGAATCAGCCAAAACAGCGAGTGTTGATGACCGACATGTAAGCGCACCTTGCGGTTCAACAACTATGAAATCGCTTCGGGGCCACAAAACGGCGAGTAATAGTCCATGAAACGGGTCAGAATCGGCTAAAACTGCGAGTGTTGATGACCGACACGTATACGCACCCCAGGGTTCGTTAATCGTGGAAGTCACTCCGGGACCCCAAAACAGTGAGTAATAGTCCATGATACCGGCCAGAATCGGCCAGAACTGTCAGTGTTAATGACAGACACGTAAGCGCACCTTGAGGTTCAACAAGCATGGAAATCACTTCGGGGCCCCAAAACGGTGAGTAATAGTCCACGAAACGGGTCAGAATCGACAAATACCGCGATTGTTGATGACCGACACGTCAATGCACCCCAGGGTTCGTTAATCGTGGAAGTCACTCCGAGACCCCTAAACAGTGAGTAATAGTCCATGATACCGGCCAGAATCGGCCAGAACTGTCAGTGTTAATGACAGACACGTAAGCGCACCTTGAGGTTCAACAAGCATGGAAATCACTTCGGGACCCCAAAACGGTGAGTAATAGTCCACGAAACGGGTCAGAATCGACAAATACCGCGATTGTTGATGACCGACACGTATACGCACCCCAGGGTTCGTTAATCGTGGAAGTCACTCCGAGACCCGAAAACAATGAGTAATAGTCCACGAAACCAGCCAGAATCGGCCAGAACTGTCAGTGTTAATGACAGACACGTAAGCGCACCTTGGGGTTCAACAAGCATGGAAATCACTTCGGGACTCCAAAACGGTGAGTAATAGTCCACGAAACGGGTCAGAATTGACAAATACCGCGATTGTTCATGACCGACGCGTAAATGCACCCCAAGGTTCGTTAATTGTGGAAGTCACTCCGGGACCCCAAAATAGTGAGTAATAGTCCATGAAACGGGTCAGAAATGGCCAAAACTGGTGAGTGTTGATGACCGACACGTAAATGCACCCCAGGGTTCGTTAATCTTGGAAGTCACTCTGGGACCCCAAAACAGTGAGTAATAGTCCACGAAACGGTCCAGAATCAGCCAATACTGTCAGTGTTGAGGACCGACACGAAAGCGCACCTTGGGGTTCAACAAGCATGGAAATCACTTCGGCACCCCAAAACGGTGAGTAATAGTCCACGAAACGGGTCAGAATCGACAAAAACCGCGATTGTTGATGACCGACACGTAAATGCACCCCAGGGTTTGTTAATCGCAGAAGTCACTCCGGGACCCCAAAACAGTGAGTAATAGTCCACGAAACGGTCCAGAATCGGCCAATACTATCAGTGTTGATGACCGACACGAAAGCGCACCTTGGGGTTCAACAAGCATGGAAATCACTTCGGCACCCCAAAACGGTGAGAAATAGTCCACGAAACGGGTCAGAATTGACAAAAACCGCGATTGTTGATGACCGAGACGTAAATGCACCCCAGGGTTCGTTAATCGCGGAAGTGACTCCGGGACCCCAAAACAGTGAGTAATAGTCCACGAAACGGTCCAGAATCGGCCAATACTGTCAGTGTTGATGACCGACACGAAAGCGCACCTTGGGGTTCAACAAGCACGGAAATCACTTCGGCACCCCAAAACGGTGAGTAATAGTCCACGAAATGGGTCAGAATCGACAAAAACCGCGATTGTTGATGACCGAAATGTAAATGCACCCCAGGGTTCGTTAATCGTGGAAGTCACTCCGGGACCCCAAAACAGTGAGTAATAGTCCATGAAACGGGCCAGAATCAGCCAAAACAGCGAGTGTTGATGACTGACATGTAAGCGCACCTTGGGGTTCAACAACTATGAAATCGCTTCGGGGCCACAAAACGACGAGTAATAGTCCATGAAACGGGTCAGAATCGGCTAAAACTGCGAGTGTTGATGACCGACACGTATACGCACCCCAGGGTTCGTTAATCGTGGAAGTCACTCTGGGACCCCAAAACAGTGAGTAATAGTCCATGATACCGGCCAGAATCGGCCAGAACTGTCAGTGTTAATGACAGACACGTAAGCGCACCTTGAGGTTCAACAAGCATGGAAATCACTTCGGGGCCCCAAAACGGTGAGTAATAGTCCACGAAACGGGTCAGAATCGACAAATACCGCGATTGTTGATGACCGACATGTAAATGCACCCCAGGGTTCGTTAATCGTGGAAGTCACTCCGAGACCCCAAAACAGTGAGTAATAGTCCATGATACCGGCCAAAATCGGCCAGAACTGTCAGTGTTAATGACAGACACGTAAGCGCACCTTGAGGTTCAACAAGCATGGAAATCACTTCGGGACCCCAAAACGGTGAGTAATAGTCCACGAAACGGGTCAGAATCGACAAATACCGCGATTGTTGATGACCGACACGTATACGCACCCCAGGGTTCGTTAATTGTGGAAGTCACTCCGAGACCCGAAAACAATGAGTAATAGTCCACGAAACCGGCCAGAATCGGCCAGAACTGTCAGTGTTAATGACGGACACGTAAGCGCACCTTAGGGTTCAACAAGCATGGAAATCACTTCGGGACCCAAAACGGTTAGTAATAGTCCACGAAACGGGTCAGAATTGACAAATACCGCGATTTTTGATGACCGACACGTAAATGCACCCCAGGGTTCATTAATCGTGGAAGTCACTCCGGGACCCCAAAACATTGAGTAATAGTCCATGCAACGGGTCAGAATCGACAAAAACCACAAGTGTTGATGACCGACACGTAGACGCACGGTAAGGTTCGTTAATCATGGAAATCACTCCGGGACCCCAAAACAGTGAGTAATAGTCCATGTAACGGGTCAGAATCGGCCAAAACTGCGATTGTTGATGACCGACACGTAAATGCACCCCAGGGTTCGTTAATCGTGGAAGTCACTCCGGGACCCCAAAATAGTGAGTAATAGTCCATGAAACGGGCCAGAATCAGCCAAAACAGCGAGTGTTGATGACCGACATGTAAGCGCACCTTGCGGTTCAACAACTATGAAATCGCTTCGGGGCCACAAAACGGCGAGTAATAGTCCATGAAACGGGTCAGAATCGGCTAAAACTGCGAGTGTTGATGACCGACACGTATACGCACCCCAGGGTTCGTTAATCGTGGAAGTCACTCCGGGACCCCAAAACAGTGAGTAATAGTCCATGATACCGGCCAGAATCGGCCAGAACTGTCAGTGTTAATGACAGACACGTAAGCGCACCTTGAGGTTCAACAAGCATGGAAATCACTTCGGGGCCCCAAAACGGTGAGTAATAGTCCACGAAACGGGTCAGAATCGACAAATACCGCGATTGTTGATGACCGACACGTAAATGCACCCCAGGGTTCGTTAATCGTGGAAGTCACTCCGAGACCCCTAAACAGTGAGTAATAGTCCATGATACCGGCCAGAATCGGCCAGAACTGTCAGTGTTAATGACAGACACGTAAGCGCACCTTGAGGTTCAACAAGCATGGAAATCACTTCGGGACCCCAAAACGGTGAGTAATAGTCCACGAAACGGGTCAGAATCGACAAATACCGCGATTGTTGATGACCGACACGTATACGCACCCCAGGGTTCGTTAATCGTGGAAGTCACTCCGAGACCCGAAAACAATGAGTAATAGTCCACGAAACCGGCCAGAATCGGCCAGAACTGTCAGTGTTAATGACGGACACGTAAGCGCACCTTGGGGTTCAACAAGCATGGAAATCACTTCGGGACCCAAAACGGTTAGTAATAGTCCACGAAACGGGTCAGAATTGACAAATACCGTGATTTTTGATGACCGACACGTAAATGCACCCAGGGTTCGTTAATCGTGGAAGTCACTCCGGGACCCCAAAACAGTGAGTAATAGTCCATGCAACGGGTCAGAATCGACAAAAACCACAAGTGTTGATGACCGACACGTAGACGCACGGTAAGGTTCGTTAATCATGGAAATCACTCCGGGACCCCAAAACAGTGAGTAATAGTCCATGTAACGGGTCAGAATCGGCCAAAACTGCGATTGTTGATGACCGACACGTAAATGCACCCCAGGGTTCGTTAATCGTGGAAGTCACTCCGGGACCCCAAAACAGTGAGTAATAGTCCACGAAACGGGTCAGAATCGACAAAAACCGCGATTGTTGATGACCGACACGTAAATGCACCCCAGGGTTTGTTAATCGCGGAAGTCACTCCGGGACCCCAAAACAGTGAGTAATAGTCCACGAAACGGTCCAGAATCGGCCAATACTATCAGTGTTGATGACCGACACGAAAGCGCACCTTGGGGTTCAACAAGCATGGAAATCACTTCGGCACCCCAAAACAGTGAGAAATAGTCCACGAAACGGGTCAGAATTGACAAAAACCGCGATTGTTGATGACCGAGACGTAAATGCACCCCAGGGTTCGTTAATCGCGGAAGTGACTCCGGGACCCCAAAACAGTGAGTAATAGTCCATGATACCGGCCAGAATCGGCCAGAACTGTCAGTGTTAATGACAGACACGTAAGCGCACCTTGAGGTTCAACAAGCATGGAAATCACTTCGGGACCCCAAAACGGTGAGTAATAGTCCACGAAACGGGTCAGAATCGACAAATACCGCGATTGTTGATGACCGACACATAAATGCACCCCAGGGTTCGTTAATCGTGGAAGTCACTCCGAGACCCCAAAACAGTGAGTAATAGTCCATGATACCGGCTAGAATCGGCCAGAACTGTCAGTGTTAATGACAGACACATAAGCGCACCTTGAGGTTCAACAAGCATGGAAATCACTTCGGGACCCCAAAACGGTGAGTAATAGTCCACGAAACGGGTCAGAATCGACAAATACCACGATTGTTGATGACCGACACATAAATGCACCCCAGGGTTCGTTAATCGTGGAAGTCACTCCGAGACCCCAAAACAGTGAGTAATAGTCCATGATACCGGCCAAAATCGGCCAGAACTGTCAGTGTTAATGACAGACACGTAAGCGCACCTTGAGGTTCAACAAGCATGGAAATCACTTCGGGACCCCAAAACGGTGAGTAATAGTCCACGAAACGGGTCAGAATCGACAAATACCGCGATTGTTGATGACCGACACGTATACGCACCCCAGGGTTCGTTAATTGTGGAAGTCACTCCGAGACCCGAAAACAATGAGTAATAGTCCACGAAACCGGCCAGAATCGGCCAGAACTGTCAGTGTTAATGACGGACACGTAAGCGCACCTTAGGGTTCAACAAGCATGGAAATCACTTGGGACCCAAAACGGTTAGTAATAGTCCACGAAACGGGTCAGAATTGACAAATACCGCGATTTTTGATGACCGACACGTAAATGCACCCCAGGGTTCGTTAATCGTGGAAGTCACTCCGGGACCCCAAAACAGTGAGTAATAGTCCATGCAACGGGTCAGAATCGACAAAAACCACAAGTGTTGATGACCGACACGTAGACGCACGGTAAGGTTCGTTAATCATGGAAATCACTCCGGGACCCCAAAACAGTGAGTAATAGTCCATGTAACGGGTCAGAATCGGCCAAAACTGCGATTGTTGATGACCGACACGTAAATGCACCCCAGGGTTCGTTAATCGTGGAAGTCACTCCGGGACCCCAAAACAGTGAGTAATAGTCCATGAAACGGGCCAGAATCAGCCAAAACAGCGAGTGTTGATGACCGACATGTAAGCGCACCTTGGGGTTCAACAACTATGAAATCGCTTCGGGGCCACAAAACGGCGAGTAATAGTCCATGAAACGGGTCAGAATCGGCTAAAACTGCGAGTGTTGATGACCGACACGTATACGCACCCCAGGGTTCGTTAATCGTGGAAGTCACTCCGGGACCCCAAAACTGTGAGTAATAGTCCACGAAACCGGCCAGAATCAGCCAGAACTGTCAGTGTTAATGACAGACACGTAAGCGCACCTTGAAGTTCAACAAGCATGGAAATCACTTCAGGACCCCGAAACGGTGAGTAATAGTCCACGAAACAGGTCAGAATCGACAAACACCGCGATTGTTGATGACCGACACGTAAATGCACCCCAGGGTTCGTTAATCGTGGAAGTCACTCCGGGACCCCAAAACAGTGAGTAATAGTCCATGAAACGGGCCAGAATCAGCCAAAACAGCGAGTGTTGATGACCGACTTGTAAGCGCACCTTGGGGTTCCACATCTATGGAAATCGCTTCGGGGCCACAAAAAGGTGAGTAATAGTCCATGAAACGGGTCAGAATCGGCTAAAACTACGAGTGTTGATGACCGACACGTATACGCACCCAGGGTTCGTTAATCGTGGAAGTCACTCCGAGACCCGAAAACAATGAGTAATAGTCCACGAAACCAGCCAGAATCGGCCAGAACTGTCAGTGTTAATGACAGACACGTAAGCGCACCTTGGGGTTCAACAAGCATGGAAATCACTTCGGGACTCCAAAACGGTGAGTAATAGTCCACGAAACGGGTCAGAATTGACAAATACCGCGATTGTTCATGACCGACGCGTAAATGCACCCCAAGGTTCGTTAATTGTGGAAGTCACTCCGGGACCCCAAAATCGTGAGTAATAGTCCATGAAACGGGTCAGAAATGGCCAAAACTGGTGAGTGTTGATGACCGACACGTAAATGCACCCCAGGGTTCGTTAATCTTGGAAGTCACTCTGGGACCCCAAAACAGTGAGTAATAGTCCACGAAACGGTCCAGAATCAGCCAATACTGTCAGTGTTGAGGACCGACACGAAAGCGCACCTTGGGGTTCAACAAGCATGGAAATCACTTCGGCACCCCAAAACGGTGAGTAATAGTCCACGAAACGGGTCAGAATCGACAAAAACCGCGATTGTTGATGACCGACACGTAAATGCACCCCAGGGTTTGTTAATCGCGGAAGTCACTCCGGGACCCCAAAACAGTGAGTAATAGTCCACGAAACGGTCCAGAATCGGCCAATACTATCAGTGTTGATGACCGACACGAAAGCGCACCTTGGGGTTCAACAAGCATGGAAATCACTTCGGCACCCCAAAACAGTGAGAAATAGTCCACGAAACGGGTCAGAATTGACAAAAACCGCGATTGTTGATGACCGAGACGTAAATGCACCCCAGGGTTCGTTAATCGCGGAAGTGACTCCGGGACCCCAAAACAGTGAGTAATAGTCCATGATACCGGCCAGAATCGGCCAGAACTGTCAGTGTTAATGACAGACACGTAAGCGCACCTTGAGGTTCAACAAGCATGGAAATCACTTCGGGACCCCAAAACGGTGAGTAATAGTCCACGAAACGGGTCAGAATCGACAAATACCGCGATTGTTGATGACCGACACATAAATGCACCCCAGGGTTCGTTAATCGTGGAAGTCACTCCGAGACCCCAAAACAGTGAGTAATAGTCCATGATACCGGCTAGAATCGGCCAGAACTGTCAGTGTTAATGACAGACACATAAGCGCACCTTGAGGTTCAACAAGCATGGAAATCACTTCGGGACCCCAAAACGGTGAGTAATAGTCCACGAAACGGGTCAGAATCGACAAATACCACGATTGTTGATGACCGACACATAAATGCACCCCAGGGTTCGTTAATCGTGGAAGTCACTCCGAGACCCCAAAACAGTGAGTAATAGTCCATGATACCGGCCAAAATCGGCCAGAACTGTCAGTGTTAATGACAGACACGTAAGCGCACCTTGAGGTTCAACAAGCATGGAAATCACTTCGGGACCCCAAAACGGTGAGTAATAGTCCACGAAACGGGTCAGAATCGACAAATACCGCGATTGTTGATGACCGACACGTATACGCACCCCAGGGTTCGTTAATTGTGGAAGTCACTCCGAGACCCGAAAACAATGAGTAATAGTCCACGAAACCGGCCAGAATCGGCCAGAACTGTCAGTGTTAATGACGGACACGTAAGCGCACCTTAGGGTTCAACAAGCATGGAAATCACTTGGGACCCAAAACGGTTAGTAATAGTCCACGAAACGGGTCAGAATTGACAAATACCGCGATTTTTGATGACCGACACGTAAATGCACCCCAGGGTTCGTTAATCGTGGAAGTCACTCCGGGACCCCAAAACAGTGAGTAATAGTCCATGCAACGGGTCAGAATCGACAAAAACCACAAGTGTTGATGACCGACACGTAGACGCACGGTAAGGTTCGTTAATCATGGAAATCACTCCGGGACCCCAAAACAGTGAGTAATAGTCCATGTAACGGGTCAGAATCGGCCAAAACTGCGATTGTTGATGACCGACACGTAAATGCACCCCAGGGTTCGTTAATCGTGGAAGTCACTCCGGGACCCCAAAACAGTGAGTAATAGTCCATGAAACGGGCCAGAATCAGCCAAAACAGCGAGTGTTGATGACCGACATGTAAGCGCACCTTGGGGTTCAACAACTATGAAATCGCTTCGGGGCCACAAAACGGCGAGTAATAGTCCATGAAACGGGTCAGAATCGGCTAAAACTGCGAGTGTTGATGACCGACACGTATACGCACCCCAGGGTTCGTTAATCGTGGAAGTCACTCCGGGACCCCAAAACTGTGAGTAATAGTCCACGAAACCGGCCAGAATCAGCCAGAACTGTCAGTGTTAATGACAGACACGTAAGCGCACCTTGAAGTTCAACAAGCATGGAAATCACTTTAGGACCCCGAAACGGTGAGTAATAGTCCACGAAACAGGTCAGAATCGACAAACACCGCGATTGTTGATGACCGACACGTAAATGCACCCCAGGGTTCGTTAATCGTGGAAGTCACTCCGGGACCCCAAAACAGTGAGTAATAGTCCATGAAACGGGCCAGAATCAGCCAAAACAGCGAGTGTTGATGACCGACTTGTAAGCGCACCTTGGGGTTCCACATCTATGGAAATCGCTTCGGGGCCACAAAAAGGTGAGTAATAGTCCATGAAACGGGTCAGAATCGGCTAAAACTACGAGTGTTGATGACCGACACGTATACGCACCCAGGGTTCGTTAATCGTGGAAGTCACTCCGAGACCCGAAAACAATGAGTAATAGTCCACGAAACCAGCCAGAATCGGCCAGAACTGTCAGTGTTAATGACAGACACGTAAGCGCACCTTGGGGTTCAACAAGCATGGAAATCACTTCGGGACTCCAAAACGGTGAGTAATAGTCCACGAAACGGGTCAGAATTGACAAATACCGCGATTGTTCATGACCGACGCGTAAATGCACCCCAAGGTTCGTTAATTGTGGAAGTCACTCCGGGACCCCAAAATCGTGAGTAATAGTCCATGAAACGGGTCAGAAATGGCCAAAACTGGTGAGTGTTGATGACCGACACGTAAATGCACCCCAGGGTTCGTTAATCCTGGAAGTCACTCTGGGACCCCAAAACAGTGAGTAATAGTCCACGAAACGGTCCAGAATCAGCCAATACTGTCAGTGTTGAGGACCGACATGAAAGCGCACCTTGGGGTTCAACAAGCATGGAAATCACTTCGGCACCCCAAAACGGTGAGTAATAGTCCACGAAACGGGTCAGAATCGACAAAAACCGCGATTGTTGATGACCGACACGTAAATGCACCCCAGGGTTTGTTAATCGCGGAAGTCACTCCGGGACCCCAAAACAGTGAGTAATAGTCCACGAAACGGTCCAGAATCGGCCAATACTATCAGTGTTGATGACCGACACGAAAGCGCACCTTGGGGTTCAACAAGCATGGAAATCACTTCGGCACCCCAAAACGGTGAGAAATAGTCCACGAAACGGGTCAGAATTGACAAAAACCGCGATTGTTGATGACCGAGACGTAAATGCACCCCAGGGTTCGTTAATCGCGGAAGTGACTCCGGGACCCCAAAACAGTGAGTAATAGTCCATGATACCGGCCAGAATCGGCCAGAACTGTCAGTGTTAATGACAGACACGTAAGCGCACCTTGAGGTTCAACAAGCATGGAAATCACTTCGGGACCCCAAAACGGTGAGTAATAGTCCACGAAACGGGTCAGAATCGACAAATACCGCGATTGTTGATGACCGACACGTAAATGCACCCCAGGGTTCGTTAATCGTGGAAGTCACTCCGAGACCCCAAAACAGTGAGTAATAGTCCATGATACCGGCTAGAATCGGCCAGAACTGTCAGTGTTAATGACAGACACGTAAGCGCACCTTGAGGTTCAACAAGCATGGAAATCACTTCGGGACCCCAAAACGGTGAGTAATAGTCCACGAAACGGGTCAGAATCGACAAATACCACGATTGTTGATGACCGACACATAAATGCACCCCAGGGTTCGTTAATCGTGGAAGTCACTCCGAGACCCCAAAACAATGAGTAATAGTCCATGATACCGGCCAAAATCGGCCAGAACTGTCAGTGTTAATGACAGACACGTAAGCGCACCTTGAGGTTCAACAAGCATGGAAATCACTTCGGGACCCCAAAACGGTGAGTAATAGTCCACGAAACGGGTCAGAATCGACAAATACCGCGATTGTTGATGACCGACACGTATACGCACCCCAGGGTTCGTTAATTGTGGAAGTCACTCCGAGACCCGAAAACAATGAGTAATAGTCCACGAAACCGGCCAGAATCGGCCAGAACTTTCAGTGTTAATGACGGACACGTAAGCGCACCTTAGGGTTCAACAAGCATGGAAATCACTTCGGGACCCAAAACGGTTAGTAATAGTCCACGAAACGGGTCAGAATTGACAAATACCGCGATTTTTGATGACCGACACGTAAATGCACCCCAGGGTTCATTAATCGTGGAAGTCACTCCGGGACCCCAAAACATTGAGTAATAGTCCATGCAACGGGTCAGAATCGACAAAAACCACAAGTGTTGATGACCGACACGTAGACGCACGGTAAGGTTCGTTAATCATGGAAATCACTCCGGGACCCCAAAACAGTGAGTAATAGTCCATGTAACGGGTCAGAATCGGCCAAAACTGCGATTGTTGATGACCGACACGTAAATGCACCCCAGGGTTCGTTAATCGTGGAAGTCACTCCGGGACCCCAAAATAGTGAGTAATAGTCCATGAAACGGGCCAGAATCAGCCAAAACAGCGAGTGTTGATGACCGACATGTAAGCGCACCTTGGGGTTCAACAACTATGAAATCGCTTCGGGGCCACAAAATGGCGAGTAATAGTCCATGAAACGGGTCAGAATCGGCTAAAACTGCGAGTGTTGATGACCGACACGTATACGCACCCCAGGGTTCGTTAATCGTGGAAGTCACTCCGGGACCCCAAAACAGTGAGTAATAGTCCATGATACCGGCCAGAATCGGCCAGAACTGTCAGTGTTAATGACAGACACGTAAGCGCACCTTGAGGTTCAACAAGCATGGAAATCACTTCGGGGCCCCAAAACGGTGAGTAATAGTCCACGAAACGGGTCAGAATCGACAAATACCGCGATTGTTGATGACCGACACGTAAATGCACCCCAGGGTTCGTTAATCGTGGAAGTCACTCCGAGACCCCTAAACAGTGAGTAATAGTCCATGATACCGGCCAGAATCGGCCAGAACTGTCAGTGTTAATGACAGACACGTAAGCGCACCTTGAGGTTCAACAAGCATGGAAATCACTTCGGGACCCCAAAACGGTGAGTAATAGTCCACGAAACGGGTCAGAATCGACAAATACCGCGATTGTTGATGACCGACACATATACGCACCCCAGGGTTCGTTAATCGTGGAAGTCACTCCGAGACCCGAAAACAATGAGTAATAGTCCAGGAAACCGGCCAGAATCGGCCAGAACTGTCAGTGTTAATGACGGACACGTAAGCGCACCTTGGGGTTCAACAAGCATGGAAATCACTTCGGGACCCAAAACGGTTAGTAATAGTCCACGAAACGGGTCAGAATTGACAAATACCGCGATTTTTGATGACCGACACGTAAATGCACCCCAGGGTTCGTTAATCGTGGAAGTCACTCCGGGACCCCAAAACAGTGAGTAATAGTCCATGCAACGGGTCAGAATCGACAAAAACCACAAGTGTTGATGACCGACACGTAGACGCACGGTAAGGTTCGTTAATCATGGAAATCACTCCGGGACCCCAAAACAGTGAGTAATAGTCCATGTAACGGGTCAGAATCGGCCAAAACTGCGATTGTTGATGGCCGACACGTAAATGCACCCCAGGGTTCGTTAATCGTGGAAGTCACTCCGGGACCCCAAAACAGTGAGTAATAGTCCATGAAACGGGCCAGAATCAGCCAAAACAGCGAGTGTTGATGACCGACATGTAAGCGCACCTTGGGGTTCAACAACTATGAAATCGCTTCGGGGCCACAAAACGGCGAGTAATAGTCCATGAAACGGGTCAGAATCGGCTAAAACTGCGAGTGTTGATGACCGACACGTATACGCACCCCAGGGTTCGTTAATCGTGGAAGTCACTCCGGGACCCCAAAACTGTGAGTAATAGTCCACGAAACCGGCCAGAATCAGCCAGAACTGTCAGTGTTAATGACAGACACGTAAGCGCACCTTGAAGTTCAACAAGCATGGAAATCACTTCAGGACCCCGAAACGGTGAGTAATAGTCCACGAAACAGGTCAGAATCGACAAACACCGCGATTGTTGATGACCGACACGTAAATGCACCCCAGGGTTCGTTAATCGTGGAAGTCACTCCGGGACCCCAAAACAGTGAGTAATAGTCCATGAAACGGGCCAGAATCAGCCAAAACAGCGAGTGTTGATGACCGACTTGTAAGCGCACCTTGGGGTTCCACATCTATGGAAATCGCTTCGGGGCCACAAAATGGTGAGTAATAGTCCATGAAACGGGTCAGAATCGGCTAAAACTGCGAGTGTTGATGACCGACACGTATACGCACCCAGGGTTCGTTAATCGTGGAAGTCACTCCGAGACCCGAAAACAATGAGTAATAGTCCACGAAACCAGCCAGAATCGGCCAGAACTGTCAGTGTTAATGACAGACACGTAAGCGCACCTTGGGGTTCAACAAGCATGGAAATCACTTCGGGACTCCAAAACGGTGAGTAATAGTCCACGAAACGGGTCAGAATTGACAAATACCGCGATTGTTCATGACCGACGCGTAAATGCACCCCAAGGTTCGTTAATTGTGGAAGTCACTCCGGGACCCCAAAACAGTGAGTAATAGTCCACGAAACGGGTCAGAAATGGCCAAAACTGGTGAGTGTTGATGACCGACACGTAAATGCACCCCAGGGTTCGTTAATCTTGGAAGTCACTCTGGGACCCCAAAACAGTGAGTAATAGTCCACGAAACGGTCCAGAATCAGCCAATACTGTCAGTGTTGAGGACCGACACGAAAGCGCACCTTGGGGTTCAACAAGCATGGAAATCACTTCGGCACCCCAAAACGGTGAGTAATAGTCCACGAAACGGGTCAGAATCGACAAAAACCGCGATTGTTGATGACCGACACGTAAATGCACCCCAGGGTTTGTTAATCGCGGAAGTCACTCCGGGACCCCAAAACAGTGAGTAATAGTCCACGAAACGGTCCAGACTCGGCCAATACTATCAGTGTTGATGACCGACAAGAAAGCGCACCTTGGGGTTCAACAAGCATGGAAATCACTTCGGCACCCCAAAACGGTGAGAAATAGTCCACGAAACGGGTCAGAATTGACAAAAACCGCGATTGTTGATGACCGAGACGTAAATGCACCCCAGGGTTCGTTAATCGCGGAAGTGACTCCGGGACCCCAAAACAGTGAGTAATAGTCCATGATACCGGCCAGAATCGGCCAGAACTGTCAGTGTTAATGACAGACACGTAAGCGCACCTTGAGGTTCAACAAGCATGGAAATCACTTCGGGACCCCAAAACGGTGAGTAATAGTCCACGAAACGGGTCAGAATCGACAAATACCGCGATTGTTGATGACCGACACGTAAATGCACCCCAGGGTTCGTTAATCGTGGAAGTCACTCCGAGACCCCAAAACAGTGAGTAATAGTCCATGATACCGGCCAGAATCGGCCAGAACTGTCAGTGTTAATGACAGACACGTAAGCGCACCTTGAGGTTCAACAAGCATGGAAATCACTTCGGGACCCCAAAACGGTGAGTAATAGTCCACGAAACGGGTCAGAATCGACAAATACCACGATTGTTGATGACCGACACGTATACGCACCCCAGGGTTCGTTAATCGTGGAAGTCACTCCGAGACCCGAAAACAGTGAGAAATAGTCCACGAAACCGGCCAGAATCGGCTAGAACTGTCAGTGTTAATGACGGACACGTAAGCGCACCTTGGGGTTCAACAAGCATGGAAATCACTTCGGGACCCAAAACGGTGAGAAATTGTCCACGAAACGGGTCAGAATTGACAAACACCGCGATTTTTGATGACCGACACGTAAATGCACCCCAGGGTTCGTTAATCGTTGAAGTCACTCCGGGACCCCAAAGCAGTGAATAATAGTCCATGCAACGGGTCAGAATCGACAAAAACCACAAGTGTTGATGACCGACACGTAGACGCACGGTAAGGTTCGTTAATCATGGAAATCACTCCGGGACCCCAAAACAGTGAGTAATAGTCCATGTAACGGGTCAGAATCGGCCAAAACTGTGATTGTTGATGACCTACACGCAAATGCACCTCAGGGTTCGTTAATCGTGGAAGTCACTCCGGGACCCCAAAATAGTGAGTAATAGTCCATGAAACGGGCCAGAATCAGCCAAAACAGCGAGTGTTGATGACCGACATGTAAGCGCACCTTGGGGTTCAACAACTATGAAATCGCTTCGGGGCCACAAAACGGCGAGTAATAGTCCATGAAACGGGTCAGAATCGGCTAAAACTGCGAGTGTTGATGACCGACACGTATACGCACCCCAGGGTTCGTTAATCGTGGAAGTCACTCCGGGACCCCAAAACTGTGAGTAATAGTCCACGAAACCGGCCAGAATCGGCCAGAACTGTCAGTGTTAATGACAGACACGTAAGCGCACCTTGAAGTTCAACAAGCATGGAAATCACTTCAGGACCCTGAAACGGTGAGTAATAGTCCACGAAACGGGTCAGAATCGACAAACACCGCGATTGTTGATGACCGACACGTAAATGCACCCCAGGGTTCGTTAATCGTGGAAGTCACTCCGGGACCCCAAAACAGTGAGTAATAGTCCATGAAACGGGCCAGAATCAGCCAAAACAGCGAGTGTTGATGACCGACTTGTAAGCGCACCTTGGGGTTCCACATCTATGGAAATCGCTTCGGGGCCACAAAATGGTGAGTAATAGTCCATGAAACGGGTCAGAATCGGCTAAAACTGCGAGTGTTGATGACCGACACGTATACGCACCCAGGGTTCGTTAATCGTGGAAGTCACTCCGAGACCCGAAAACAATGAGTAATAGTCCACGAAACCAGCCAGAATCGGCCAGAACTGTCAGTGTTAATGACAGACACGTAAGCGCACCTTGGGGTTCAACAAGCATGGAAATCACTTCGGGACTCCAAAACGGTGAGTAATAGTCCACGAAACGGGTCAGAATTGACAAATACCGCGATTGTTCATGACCGACGCGTAAATGCACCCCAAGGTTCGTTAATTGTGGAAGTCACTCCGGGACCCCAAAATAGTGAGTAATAGTCCACGAAACGGGTCAGAAATGGCCAAAACTGGTGAGTGTTGATGACCGACACGTAAATGCACCCCAGGGTTCGTTAATCTTGGAAGTCACTCCGGGACCCCAAAACAGTGAGTAATAGTCCACGAAACGGTCCAGAATCAGCCAATACTGTCAGTGTTGAGGACCGACACGAAAGCGCACCTTGGGGTTCAACAAGCATGGAAATCACTTCGGCACCCCAAAACGGTGAGTAATAGTCCACGAAACGGGTCAGAATCGACAAAAACCGCGATTGTTGATGACCGACACGTAAATGCACCCCAGGGTTTGTTAATCGCGGAAGTCACTCCGGGACCCCAAAACAGTGAGTAATAGTCCACGAAACGGTCCAGAATCGGCCAATACTATCAGTGTTGATGACCGACACGAAAGCGCACCTTGGGGTTCAACAAGCATGGAAATCACTTCGGCACCCCAAAACGGTGAGAAATAGTCCACGAAACGGGTCAGAATTGACAAAAACCGCGATTGTTGATGACCGAGACGTAAATGCACCCCAGGGTTCGTTAATCGCGGAAGTGACTCCGGGACCCCAAAACAGTGAGTAATAGTCCATGATACCGGCCAGAATCGGCCAGAACTGTCAGTGTTAATGACAGACACGTAAGCGCACCTTGAGGTTCAACAAGCATGGAAATCACTTTGGGACCCCAAAACGGTGAGTAATAGTCCACGAAACGGGTCAGAATCGACAAATACCGCGATTGTTGATGACTGACACGTAAATGCACCCCAGGGTTCGTTAATCGTGGAAGTCACTCCGAGACCCCAAAACAGTGAGTAATAGTCCATGATACCGGCCAGAATCGGCCAGAACTGTCAGTGTTAATGACAGACACGTAAGCGCACCTTGAGGTTCAACAAGCATGGAAATCACTTCGGGACCCCAAAACGGTGAGTAATAGTCCACGAAACGGGTCAGAATCGACAAATACCACGATTGTTGATGACCGACACGTATACGCACCCCAGGGTTCGTTAATCGTGGAAGTCACTCCGAGACCCGAAAACAGTGAGAAATAGTCCACGAAACCGGCCAGAATCGGCTAGAACTGTCAGTGTTAATGACGGACACGTAAGCGCACCTTGGGGTTCAACAAGCATGGAAATCACTTCGGCACCCCAAAACGGTGAGAAATAGTCCACGAAACGGGTCAGAATTGACAAAAACCGCGATTGTTGATGACCGAGACGTAAATGCACCCCAGGGTTCGTTAATCGCGGAAGTGACTCCGGGACCCCAAAACAGTGAGTAATAGTCCATGATACCGGCCAGAATCGGCCAGAACTGTCAGTGTTAATGACAGACACGTAAGCGCACCTTGAGGTTCAACAAGCATGGAAATCACTTCGGGACCCCAAAACGGTGAGTAATAGTCCACGAAACGGGTCAGAATCGACAAATACCGCGATTGTTGATGACCGACACGTAAATGCACCCCAGGGTTCGTTAATCGTGGAAGTCACTCCGAGACCCCAAAACAGTGAGTAATAGTCCATGATACCGGCCAGAATCAGCCAGAACTGTCAGTGTTAATGACAGACACGTAAGCGCACCTTGAGGTTCAACAAGCATGGAAATCACTTCGGGACCCCAAAACGGTGAGTAATAGTCCACGAAATGGGTCAGAATCGACAAATACCACGATTGTTGATGACCGACACGTATACGCACCCCAGGGTTCGTTAATCGTGGAAGTCACTCCGAGACCCGAAAACAGTGAGAAATAGCCCACGAAACCGGCCAGAATCGGCTAGAACTGTCAGTGTTAATGACGGACACGTAAGCGCACCTTGGGGTTCAACAAGCATGGAAATCACTTCGGGACCCAAAACGGTTAGTAATAGTCCACGAAACGGGTCAGAATTGACAAACACCGCGATTTTTGATGACCGACACGTAAATGCACCCCAGGGTTCGTTAATCGTTGAAGTCACTCCGGGACCCCAAAACAGTGAGTAATAGTCCATGCAACGGGTCAGAATCGACAAAAACCACAAGTGTTGATGACCGACACGTAGACGCACGGTAAGGTTCGTTAATCATGGAAATCACTCCGGGACCCCAAAACAGTGAGTAATAGTCCATGTAACGGGTCAGAATCGGCCAAAACTGCGATTGTTGATGACCTACACGCAAATGCACCTCAGGGTTCGTTAATCGTGGAAGTCACTCCGGGACCCCAAAATAGTGAGTAATAGTCCATGAAACGGGCCAGAATCAGCCAAAACAGCGAGTGTTGATGACCGACATGTAAGCGCACCTTGGGGTTCAACAACTATGAAATCGCTTCGGGGCCACAAAACGGCGAGTAATAGTCCATGAAACGGGTCAGAATCGGCTAAAACTGCGAGTGTTGATGACCGACACGTATACGCACCCCAGGGTTCGTTAATCGTGGAAGTCACTCCGGGACCCCAAAACTGTGAGTAATAGTCCACGAAACCGGCCAGAATCGGCCAGAACTGTCAGTGTTAATGACAGACACGTAAGCGCACCTTGAAGTTCAACAAGCATGGAAATCACTTCAGGACCCCGAAACGGTGAGTAATAGTCCACGAAACGGGTCAGAATCGACAAACACCGCGATTGTTGATGACCGACACGTAAATGCACCCCAGGGTTCGTTAATCGTGGAAGTCACTCCGGGACCCCAAAACAGTGAGTAATAGTCCATGAAACGGGCCAGAATCAGCCAAAACAGCGAGTGTTGATGACCGACTTGTAAGCGCACCTTGGGGTTCCACATCTATGGAAATCGCTTCGGGGCCACAAAATGGTGAGTAATAGTCCATGAAACGGGTCAGAATCGGCTAAAACTGCGAGTGTTGATGACCGACACGTATACGCACCCAGGGTTCGTTAATCGTGGAAGTCACTCCGAGACCCGAAAACAATGAGTAATAGTCCACGAAACCAGCCAGAATCGGCCAGAACTGTCAGTGTTAATGACAGACACGTATGCGCACCTTGGGGTTCAACAAGCATGGAAATCACTTCGGGACTCCAAAACGGTGAGTAATAGTCCACGAAACGGGTCAGAATTGACAAATACCGCGATTGTTCATGACCGACGCGTAAATGCACCCCAAGGTTCGTTAATTGTGGAAGTCACTCCGGGACCCCAAAATAGTGAGTAATAGTCCACGAAACGGGTCAGAAATGGCCAAAACTGGTGAGTGTTGATGACCGACACGTAAATGCACCCCAGGGTTCGTTAATCTTGGAAGTCACTCTGGGACCCCAAAACAGTGAGTAATAGTCCACGAAACGGTCCAGAATCAGCCAATACTGTCAGTGTTGAGGACCGACACGAAAGCGCACCTTGGGGTTCAACAAGCATGGAAATCACTTCGGCACCCCAAAACGGTGAGTAATAGTCCACGAAACGGGTCAGAATCGACAAAAACCGCGATTGTTGATGACCGACACGTAAATGCACCCCAGGGTTTGTTAATCGCGGAAGTCACTCCGGGACCCCAAAACAGTGAGTAATAGTCCACGAAACGGTCCAGAATCGGCCAATACTATCAGTGTTGATGACCGACACGAAAGCGCACCTTGGGGTTCAACAAGCATGGAAATCACTTCGGCACCCCAAAACGGTGAGAAATAGTCCACGAAACGGGTCAGAATTGACAAAAACCGCGATTGTTGATGACCGAGACGTAAATGCACCCCAGGGTTCGTTAATCGCGGAAGTGACTCCGGGACCCCAAAACAGTGAGTAATAGTCCATGATACCGGCCAAAATCGGCCAGAACTGTCAGTGTTAATGACAGACACGTAAGCGCACCTTGAGGTTCAACAAGCATGGAAATCACTTCGGGACCCCAAAACGGTGAGTAATAGTCCACGAAACGGGTCAGAATCGACAAATACCGCGATTGTTGATGACCGACACGTAAATGCACCCCAGGGTTCGTTAATCGTGGAAGTCACTCCGAGACCCCAAAACAGTGAGTAATAGTCCATGATACCGGCCAGAATCGGCCAGAACCGTCAGTGTTAATGACAGACACGTAAGCGCACCTTGAGGTTCAACAAGCATGGAAATCACTTCGGGACCCCAAAACGGTGAGTAATAGTCCACGAAACGGGTCAGAATCGACAAATACCACGATTGTTGATGACCGACACGTATACGCACCCCAGGGTTCGTTAATCGTGGAAGTCACTCCGAGACCCGAAAACAGTGAGAAATAGTCCACGAAACCGGCCAGAATCGGCTAGAACTGTCAGTGTTAATGACGGACACGTAAGCGCACCTTGGGGTTCAACAAGCATGGAAATCACTTCGGGACCCAAAACGGTTAGTAATAGTCCACGAAACGGGTCAGAATTGACAAACACCGCGATTTTTGATGACCGACACGTAAATGCACCCCAGGGTTCGTTAATCGTTGAAGTCACTCCGGGACCCCAAAACAGTGAGTAATAGTCCATGCAACGGGTCAGAATCGACAAAAACCACAAGTGTTGATGACCGACACGTAGACGCACGGTAAGGTTCGTTAATCATGGAAATCACTCCGGGACCCCAAAACAGTGAGTAATAGTCCATGTAACGGGTCAGAATCGGCCAAAACTGCGATTGTTGATGACCTACACGCAAATGCACCTCAGGGTTCGTTAATCGTGGAAGTCACTCCGGGACCCCAAAATAGTGAGTAATAGTCCATGAAACGGGCCAGAATCAGCCAAAACAGCGAGTGTTGATGACCGACATGTAAGCGCACCTTGGGGTTCAACAACTATGAAATCGCTTCGGGGCCACAAAACGGCGAGTAATAGTCCATGAAACGGGTCAGAATCGGCTAAAACTGCGAGTGTTGATGACCGACACGTATACGCACCCCAGGGTTCGTTAATCGTGGAAGTCACTCCGGGACCCCAAAACTGTGAGTAATAGTCCACGAAACCGGCCAGAATCGGCCAGAACTGTCAGTGTTAATGACAGACACGTAAGCGCACCTTGAAGTTCAACAAGCATGGAAATCACTTCAGGACCCCGAAACGGTGAGTAATAGTCCATGAAACGGGTCAGAATCGACAAACACCGCGATTGTTGATGACCGACACGTAAATGCACCCCAGGGTTCGTTAATCGTGGAAGTCACTCCGGGACCCCAAAACAGTGAGTAATAGTCCATGAAACGGGCCAGAATCAGCCAAAACAGCGAGTGTTGATGACCGACTTGTAAGCGCACCTTGGGGTTCCACATCTATGGAAATCGCTTCGGGGCCACAAAATGGTGAGTAATAGTCCATGAAACGGGTCAGAATCGGCTAAAACTGCGAGTGTTGATGACCGACACGTATACGCACCCAGGGTTCGTTAATCGTGGAAGTCACTCCGAGACCCGAAAACAATGAGTAATAGTCCACGAAACCAGCCAGAATCGGCCAGAACTGTCAGTGTTAATGACAGACACGTATGCGCACCTTGGGGTTCAACAAGCATGGAAATCACTTCGGGACTCCAAAACGGTGAGTAATAGTCCACGAAACGGGTCAGAATTGACAAATACCGCGATTGTTCATGACCGACGCGTAAATGCACCCCAAGGTTCGTTAATTGTGGAAGTCACTCCGGGACCCCAAAATAGTGAGTAATAGTCCACGAAACGGGTCAGAAATGGCCAAAACTGGTGAGTGTTGATGACCGACACGTAAATGCACCCCAGGGTTCGTTAATCTTGGAAGTCACTCTGGGACCCCAAAACAGTGAGTAATAGTCCACGAAACGGTCCAGAATCAGCCAATACTGTCAGTGTTGAGGACCGACACGAAAGCGCACCTTGGGGTTCAACAAGCATGGAAATCACTTCGGCACCCCAAAACGGTGAGTAATAGTCCACGAAACGGGTCAGAATCGACAAAAACCGCGATTGTTGATGACCGACACGTAAATGCACCCCAGGGTTTGTTAATCGCGGAAGTCACTCCGGGACCCCAAAACAGTGAGTAATAGTCCACGAAACGGTCCAGAATCGGCCAATACTATCAGTGTTGATGACCGACACGAAAGCGCACCTTGGGGTTCAACAAGCATGGAAATCACTTCGGCACCCCAAAACGGTGAGAAATAGTCCACGAAACGGGTCAGAATTGACAAAAACCGCGATTGTTGATGACCGAGACGTAAATGCACCCCAGGGTTCGTTAATCGCGGAAGTGACTCCGGGACCCCAAAACAGTGAGTAATAGTCCATGATACCGGCCAAAATCGGCCAGAACTGTCAGTGTTAATGACAGACACGTAAGCGCACCTTGAGGTTCAACAAGCATGGAAATCACTTCGGGACCCCAAAACGGTGAGTAATAGTCCACGAAACGGGTCAGAATCGACAAATACCGCGATTGTTGATGACCGACACGTAAATGCACCCCAGGGTTCGTTAATCGTGGAAGTCACTCCGAGACCCCAAAACAGTGAGTAATAGTCCATGATACCGGCCAGAATCGGCCAGAACCGTCAGTGTTAATGACAGACACGTAAGCGCACCTTGAGGTTCAACAAGCATGGAAATCACTTCGGGACCCCAAAACGGTGAGTAATAGTCCACGAAACGGGTCAGAATCGACAAATACCACGATTGTTGATGACCGACACGTATACGCACCCCAGGGTTCGTTAATCGTGGAAGTCACTCCGAGACCCGAAAACAGTGAGAAATAGTCCACGAAACCGGCCAGAATCGGCTAGAACTGTCAGTGTTAATGACGGACACGTAAGCGCACCTTGGGGTTCAACAAGCATGGAAATCACTTCGGGACCCAAAACGGTTAGTAATAGTCCACGAAACGGGTCAGAATTGACAAACACCGCGATTTTTGATGACCGACACGTAAATGCACCCCAGGGTTCGTTAATCGTTGAAGTCACTCCGGGACCCCAAAACAGTGAGTAATAGTCCATGCAACGGGTCAGAATCGACAAAAACCACAAGTGTTGATGACCGACACGTAGACGCACGGTAAGGTTCGTTAATCATGGAAATCACTCCGGGACCCCAAAACAGTGAGTAATAGTCCATGTAACGGGTCAGAATCGGCCAAAACTGCGATTGTTGATGACCTACACGCAAATGCACCTCTGGGTTCGTTAATCGTGGAAGTCACTCCGGGACCCCAAAATAGTGAGTAATAGTCCATGAAACGGGCCAGAATCAGCCAAAACAGCGAGTGTTGATGACCGACATGTAAGCGCACCTTGGGGTTCAACAACTATGAAATCGCTTCGGGGCCACAAAACGGCGAGTAATAGTCAATGAAACGGGTCAGAATCGGCTAAAACTGCGAGTGTTGATGACCGACACGTATACGCACCCCAGGGTTCGTTAATCGTGGAAGTCACTCCGGGACCCCAAAACTGTGAGTAATAGTCCACGAAACCGGCCAGAATCGGCCAGAACTGTCAGTGTTAATGACAGACACGTAAGCGCACCTTGAAGTTCAACAAGCATGGAAATCACTTCAGGACCCCGAAACGGTGAGTAATAGTCCACGAAACGGGTCAGAATCGACAAACACCGCGATTGTTGATGACCGACACGTAAATGCACCCCAGGGTTCGTTAATCGTGGAAGTCACTCCGGGACCCCAAAACAGTGAGTAATAGTCCATGAAACGGGCCAGAATCAGCCAAAACAGCGAGTGTTGATGACCGACTTGTAAGCGCACCTTGGGGTTCCACATCTATGGAAATCGCTTCGGGGCCACAAAATGGTGAGTAATAGTCCATGAAACGGGTCAGAATCGGCTAAAACTGCGAGTGTTGATGACCGACACGTATACGCACCCAGGGTTCGTTAATCGTGGAAGTCACTCCGAGACCCGAAAACAATGAGTAATAGTCCACGAAACCAGCAAGAATCGGCCAGAACTGTCAGTGTTAATGACAGACACGTAAGCGCACCTTGGGGTTCAACAAGCATGGAAATCACTTCGGGACTCCAAAACGGTGAGTAATAGTCCACGAAACGGGTCAGAATTGACAAATACCGCGATTGTTCATGACCGACGCGTAAATGCACCCCAAGGTTTGTTAATTGTGGAAGTCACTCCGGGACCCCAAAATAGTGAGTAATAGTCCACGAAACGGGTCAGAAATGGCCAAAACTGGTGAGTGTTGATGACCGACACGTAAATGCACCCCAGGGTTCGTTAATCTTGGAAGTCACTCTGGGACCCCAAAACAGTGAGTAATAGTCCACGAAACGGTCCAGAATCAGCCAATACTGTCAGTGTTGAGGACCGACACGAAAGCGCACCTTGGGGTTCAACAAGCATGGAAATCACTTCGGCACCCCAAAACGGTGAGTAATAGTCCACGAAATGGGTCAGAATCGACAAAAACCGCGATTGTTGATGACCGACACGTAAATGCACCCCAGGGTTTGTTAATCGCGGAAGTCACTCCGGGACCCCAAAACAGTGAGTAATAGTCCACGAAATGGTCCAGAATCGGCCAATACTATCAGTGTTGATGACCGACACGAAAGCGCACCTTGGGGTTCAACAAGCATGGAAATCACTTCGGCACCCCAAAACGGTGAGAAATAGTCCACGAAACGGGTCAGAATTGACAAAAACCGCGATTGTTGATGACCGAGACGTAAATGCACCCTAGGGTTCGTTAATCGCGGAAGTCACTCCGGGACCCCAAAACAGTGAGTAATAGTCCACGAAACGGTCCAGAATCGGCCAATACTGTCAGTGTTGATGACCGACATGAAAGCGCACCTTGAGGTTCAACAAGCACAGAAATCACTTCGGCACCCCAAAACGGTGAGTAATAGTCCACGAAACGGGTCAGAATCGACAAAAACCGCGATTGTTGATGACCGAAATGTAAATGCACCCCAGGGTTCGTTATTCGTGGAAGTCACTACGGGACCCCAAAACAGTGAGTAATAGTCCATGAAACGGGCCAGAATCAGCCAAAACAGCGAGTGTTGATGACCGACATGTAAGCGCACCTTGGGGTTCAAGAACTATGAAATCGCTTCGGGGCCACAAAACGACGAGTAATATTCCATGAAACGGGTCATAATCGGCTAAAACTGCAAGTGTTGATGACCGACACGTATACGCACCCCAGAGTTCGTTAATCGTGGAAGTCACTCCGGGACCCCAAAACAGTGAGTAATAGTCCATGATACCGGCTAGAATCGGCCAGAACTGTCAGTGTTAATGACAGACACGTAAGCGCACCTTGAGGTTCAACAAGCATGGAAATCACTTCGGGACCCCAAAACGGTGAGTAATAGTCCACGAAACGGGTCAGAATCGACAAATACCGCGATTGTTGATGACCGACACGTAAATGCACCCCAGGGTTCGTTAATCGTGGAAGTCACTCCGGGACCCCAAAACAGCGAGTAATAGTCCATGAAACGGGTCAGAATCAGCCAAAACAGCGCGTGTTGATTACCGACATGTAAGCGCACCTTGGGCTTCCACAACTATGGAAATCGCTTCGGGGCCACAAAACGACGAGTAATAGTCCATGAAACGGGTCAGAATCGGCTAAAACTGCGAGTGTTGATGACCGACACGTATACGCACCCAGGGTTCGTTAATCGTGGAAGTCACTCCGAGACCCGAAAACAATGAGTAATAGTCCACGAAACCAGCCAGAATCGGCCAGAACTGTCAGTGTTAATGACAGACACGTAAGCGCACCTTGGGGTTCAACAAGCATGGAAATCACTTCGGGACTCCAAAACGGTGAGTAATAGTCCACGAAACGGGTCAGAATCGACAAAAACCGCGATTGTTGATGACCGACACGTAAATGCACCCCAGGGTTTGTTAATCGCGGAAGTCACTCCGGGACCCCAGAACAGTGAGTAATAGTCCACGAAACGGTCCAGAATCGGCCAATACTATCAGTGTTGATGACCGACACGAAAGCGCACCTTGGGGTTCAACAAGCATGGAAATCACTTCGGCACCCCAAAACGGTGAGAAATAGTCCACGAAACGGGTCAGAATTGACAAAAACCGCGATTGTTGATGACCGAGACGTAAATGCACCCCAGGGTTCGTTAATCGCGGAAGTGACTCCGGGACCCCAAAACAGTGAGTAATAGTCCACGAAACGGTCCAGAATCGGCAAATACTGTCAGTGTTGATGACCGACACGAAAGCGCACCTTAGGGTTCAACAAGCACGGAAATCACTTCGGCACCCCAAAACGGTGAGTAATAGTCCACGAAACGGGTCAGAATCGACAAAAACCGCGATTGTTGATGACCGAAATGTAAATGCACCCCAGGGTTCGTTAATCGTGGAAGTCACTCCGGGACCCCAAAACAGTGAGTAATAGTCCATGATACCGGCCAGAATCGGCCAGAACTGTCAGTGTTAATGACAGACACGTAAGCGCACCTTGAGGTTCAACAAGCATGGAAATCACTTCGGGACCACAAAACGGTGAGTAATAGTCCACGAAACGGGTCAGAATCGACAAATACCGCGATTGTTGATGACCGACACGTAAATGCACCCCAGGGGTCGTTAATCGTGGAAGTCACTCCGAGACCCCAAAACAGTGAGTAATAGTCCATGATACCGGCCAGAATCGGCCAGAACTGTCAGTGTTAATGACAGACACGTAAGCGCACCTTGAGGTTCAACAAGCATGGAAATCACTTCGGGACCCCAAAACGGTGAGTAATAGTCCACGAAACGGGTCAGAATCGACAAATACCACGATTGTTGATGACCGACACGTATACGCACCCCAGGGTTCGTTAATCGTGGAAGTCACTCCGAGACCCGAAAACAGTGAGAAATAGTCCACGAAACCGGCCAGAATCGGCTAGAACTGTCAGTGTTAATGACGGACACGTAAGCGCACCTTGGGGTTCAACAAGCATGGAAATCACTTCGGGACCCAAAACGGTTAGTAATAGTCCACGAAACGGGTCAGAATTGACAAACACAGCGATTTTTGATGACCGACACGTAAATGCACCCCAGGGTTCGTTAATCGTTGAAGTCACTCCGGGACCCCAAAACAGTGAGTAATAGTCCATGCAACGGGTCAGAATCGACAAAAGCCACAAGTGTTGATGACCGACACGTAGACGCACGGTAAGGTTCGTTAATCATGGAAATCACTCCGGGACCCCAAAACAGTGAGTAATAGTCCATGTAACGGGTCAGAATCGGCCAAAACTGCGATTGTTGATGACCTACACGCAAATGCACCCCAGGGTTCGTTAATCGTGGAAGTCACTCCGGGACCCCAAAATAGTGAGTAATAGTCCATGAAACGGGCCAGAATCAGCCAAAACAGCGAGTGTTGATGACCGACATGTAAGCGCACCTTGGGGTTCAACAACTATGAAATCGCTTCGGGGCCACAAAACGGCGAGTAATAGTCCATGAAACGGGTCAGAATCGGCTAAAACTGCGAGTGTTGATGACCGACACGTATACGCACCCCAGGGTTCGTTAATCGTGGAAGTCACTCCGGGACCCCAAAACTGTGAGTAATAGTCCACGAAACCGGCCAGAATCGGCCAGAACTGTCAGTGTTAATGACAGACACGTATGCGCACCTTGAAGTTCAACAAGCATGGAAATCACTTCAGGACCCCGAAACGGTGAGTAATAGTCCACGAAACGGGTCAGAATCGACAAACACCGCGATTGTTGATGACCGACACGTAAATGCACCCCAGGGTTCGTTAATCGTGGAAGTCACTCCGGGACCCCAAAACTGTGAGTAATAGTCCACGAAACGGGTCAGAATCAGCCAAAACAGCGAGTGTTGATGACCGACTTGTAAGCGCACCTTGGGGTTCCACATCTATGGAAATCGCTTCGGGGCCACAAAATGGTGAGTTATAGTCCATGAAACGGGTCAGAATCGGCTAAAACTGCGAGTGTTGATGACCGACACGTATACGCACCCAGGGTTCATTAATCGTGGAAGTCACTCCGAGACCCGAAAACAATGAGTAATAGTCCACGAAACCAGCCAGAATCGGCCAGAACTGTCAGTGTTAATGACAGACACGTAAGCGCACCTTGGGGTTCAACAAGCATGGAAATCACTTCGGGACTCCAAAACGGTGAGTAATAGTCCACGAAACGGGTCAGAATTGAAAAATACCGCGATTGTTCATGACCGACGCGTAAATGCACCCCAAGGTTCGTTAATTGTGGAAGTCACTCCGGGACCCCAAAATAGTGAGTAATAGTCCACGAAACGGGTCAGAAATGGCCAAAACTGGTGAGTGTTGATGACCGACACGTAAATGCACCCCAGGGTTCGTTAATCTTGGAAGTCACTCTGGGACCCCAAAACAGTGAGTAATAGTCCACGAAACGGTCCAGAATCAGCCAATATTGTCAGTGTTGAGGACCGACACGAAAGCGCACCTTGGGGTTCAACAAGCATGGAAATCACTTCGGCACCCCAAAACGGTGAGTAATAGTCCACGAAATGGGTCAGAATCGACAAAAACCGCGATTGTTGATGACCGACACGTAAATGCACCCCAGGGTTTGTTAATCGCGGAAGTCACTCCGGGACCCCAAAACAGTGAGTAATAGTCCACGAAATGGTCCAGAATCGGCCAATACTATCAGTGTTGATGACCGACACGAAAGCGCACCTTGGGGTTCAACAAGCATGGAAATCACTTCGGCACCCCAAAACGGTGAGAAATAGTCCACGAAACGGGTCAGAATTGACAAAAACCGCGATTGTTGATGACCGAGACGTAAATGCACCCTAGGGTTCGTTAATCGCGGAAGTCACTCCGGGACCCCAAAACAGTGAGTAATAGTCCACGAAACGGTCCAGAATCGGCCAATACTGTCAGTGTTGATGACCGACATGAAAGCGCACCTTGGGGTTCAACAAGCACAGAAATCACTTCGGCACCCCAAAACGGTGAGTAATAGTCCACGAAACGGGTCAGAATCGACAAAAACCGCGATTGTTGATGACCGAAATGTAAATGCACCCCAGGGTTCGTTAATCGTGGAAGTCACTACGGGACCCCAAAACAGTGAGTAATAGTCCATGAAACGGGCCAGAATCAGCCAAAACAGCGAGTGTTGATGACCGACATGTAAGCGCACCTTGGGGTTCAAGAACTATGAAATCGCTTCGGGGCCACAAAACGACGAGTAATAGTCCATGAAACGGGTCATAATTGGCTAAAACTGCGAGTGTTGATGACCGACACGTATACGCACCCCAGAGTTCGTTAATCGTGGAAGTCACTCCGGGACCCCAAAACAGTGAGTAATAGTCCATGATACCGGCTAGAATCGGCCAGAACTGTCAGTGTTAATGACAGACACGTAAGCGCACCTTGAGGTTCAACAAGCATGGAAATCACTTCGGGACCCCAAAACGGTGAGTAATAGTCCACGAAACGGGTCAGAATCGACAAATACCGCGATTGTTGATGACCGACACGTAAATGCACCCCAGGGTTCGTTAAACGTGGAAGTCACTCCGGGACCCCAAAACAGCGAGTAATAGTCCATGAAACGGGTCAGAATCAGCCAAAACAGCGCGTGTTGATTACCGACATGTAAGCGCACCTTGGGCTTCCACAACTATGGAAATCGCTTCGGGGCCACAAAACGACGAGTAATAGTCCATGAAACGGGTCAGAATCGGCTAAAACTGCGAGTGTTGATGACCGACACGTATACGCACCCAGGGTTCGTTAATCGTGGAAGTCACTCCGAGACCCGAAAACAATGAGTAATAGTCCACGAAACCAGCCAGAATCGGCCAGAACTGTCAGTGTTAATGACAGACACGTAAGCGCACCTTGGGGTTCAACAAGCATGGAAATCACTTCGGGACTCCAAAACGGTGAGTAATAGTCCACGAAACGGGTTAGAATTGACAAATACCGCGATTGTTCATGACCGACGCGTAAATGCACCCCAAGGTTCGTTAATTGTGGAAGTCACTCCGGGACCCCAAAATAGTGAGTAATAGTCCATGAAACGGGTCAGAAATGGCCAAAACTGGTGAGTGTTGATGACCGACACGTAAATGCACCCCAGGGTTCGTTAATCTTGGAAGTCACTCTGGGACCCCAAAACAGTGAGTAATAGTCCACGAAACGGTCCAGAATCGGCCAATACTGTCAGTGTTTAGGACCGACACGAAAGCGCACCTTGGGGTTCAACAAGCATGGAAATCACTTCGGCACCCCAAAACGGTGAGTAATAGTCCACGAAACGGGTCAGAATCGACAAAAACCGCGATTGTTGATGACCGACACGTAAATGCACCCCAAGGTTTGTTAATCGCGGAAGTCACTCCGGGACCCCAAAACAGTGAGTAATAGTCCACGAAACGGTCCAGAATCGGCCAATACTATCAGTGTTGATGACCGACACGAAAGCGCACCTTGGGGTTCAACAAGCATGGAAATCACTTCGGCACCCCAAAACGGTGAGAAATAGTCCACGAAACGGGTCAGAATTGACAAAAACCGCGATTGTTGATGACCGAGACATAAATGCACCCCAGGGTTCGTTAATCGCGGAAGTGACTCCGGGACCCCAAAACAGTGAGTAATAGTCCACGAAACGGTCCAGAATCGGCCAATACTGTCAGTGTTGATGACCGACACGAAAGCGCACCTTAGGGTTCAACAAGCACGGAAATCACTTCGGCACCCCAAAACGGTGAGTAATAGTCCACGAAACGGGTCAGAATCGACAAAAACCGCGATTGTTGATGACCGAAATGTAAATGCACCCCAGGGTTCGTTAATCGTGGAAGTCACTCCGGGACCCCAAAACAGTGAGTAATAGTCCATGATACCGGCCAGAATCGGCCAGAACTGTCAGTGTTAATGACAGACACGTAAGCGCACCTTGAGGTTCAACAAGCATGGAAATCACTTCGGGACCCCAAAACGGTGAGTAATAGTCCACGAAACGGGTCAGAATCGACAAATACCGCGATTGTTGATGACCGACACGTAAATGCACCCCAGGGTTCGTTAATCGTGGAAGTCACTCCGAGACCCCAAAACAGTGAGTAATAGTCCATGATACCGGCCAGAATCGGCCAGAACTGTCAGTGTTAATGACAGACACGTAAGCGCACCTTGAGGTTCAACAAGCATGGAAATCACTTCGGGACCCCAAAACGGTGAGTAATAGTCCACGAAACGGGTCAGAATCGACAAATACCGCGATTGTTGATGACCGACACGTAAATGCACCCCAGGGTTCGTTAATCGTGGAAGTCACTCCGGGACCCCAAAACAGCGAGTAATAGTCCATGAAACGGGTCAGAATCAGCCAAAACAGCGCGTGTTGATTACCGACATGTAAGCGCACCTTGGGCTTCCACAACTATGGAAATCGCTTCGGGGCCACAAAACGACGAGTAATAGTCCATGAAACGGGTCAGAATCGGCTAAAACTGCGAGTGTTGATGACCGACACGTATACGCACCCAGGGTTCGTTAATCGTGGAAGTCACTCCGAGACCCGAAAACAATGAGTAATAGTCCACGAAACCAGCCAGAATCGGCCAGAACTGTCAGTGTTAATGACAGACACGTAAGCGCACCTTGGGGTTCAACAAGCATGGAAATCACTTCGGGACTCCAAAACGGTGAGTAATAGTCCACGAAACGGGTTAGAATTGACAAATACCGCGATTGTTCATGACCGACGCGTAAATGCACCCCAAGGTTCGTTAATTGTGGAAGTCACTCCGGGACCCCAAAATAGTGAGTAATAGTCCACGAAACGGGTCAGAAATGGCCAAAACTGGTGAGTGTTGATGACCGACACGTAAATGCACCCCAGGGTTCGTTAATCTTGGAAGTCACTCTGGGACCCCAAAACAGTGAGTAATAGTCCACGAAACGGTCCAGAATCGGCCAATACTGTCAGTGTTTAGGACCGACACGAAAGCGCACCTTGGGGTTCAACAAGCATGGAAATCACTTCGGCACCCCAAAACGGTGAGTAATAGTCCACGAAACGGGTCAGAATCGACAAAAACCGCGATTGTTGATGACCGACACGTAAATGCACCCCAAGGTTTGTTAATCGCGGAAGTCACTCCGGGACCCCAAAACAGTGAGTAATAGTCCACGAAACGGTCCAGAATCGGCCAATACTATCAGTGTTGATGACCGACACGAAAGCGCACCTTGGGGTTCAACAAGCATGGAAATCACTTCGGCACCCCAAAACAGTGAGAAATAGTCCACGAAACGGGTCAGAATTGACAAAAACCGCGATTGTTGATGACCGAGACGTAAATGCACCCCAGGGTTCGTTAATCGCGGAAGTGACTCCGGGACCCCAAAACAGTGAGTAATAGTCCACGAAACGGTCCAGAATCGGCAAATACTGTCAGTGTTGATGACCGACACGAAAGCGCACCTTAGGGTTCAACAAGCACGGAAATCACTTCGGCACCCCAAAACGGTGAGTAATAGTCCACGAAACGGGTCAGAATCGACAAAAACCGCGATTGTTGATGACCGAAATGTAAATGCACCCCAGGGTTCGTTAATCGTGGAAGTCACTCCGGGACCCCAAAACAGTGAGTAATAGTCCATGATACCGGCCAGAATCGGCCAGAACTGTCAGTGTTAATGACAGACACGTAAGCGCACCTTGAGGTTCAACAAGCATGGAAATCACTTCGGGACCACAAAACGGTGAGTAATAGTCCACGAAACGGGTCAGAATCGACAAATACCGCGATTGTTGATGACCGACACGTAAATGCACCCCAGGGGTCGTTAATCGTGGAAGTCACTCCGAGATCCCAAAACAGTGAGTAATAGTCCATGATACCGGCCAGAATCGGCCAGAACTGTCAGTGTTAATGACAGACACGTAAGCGCACCTTGAGGTTCAACAAGCATGGAAATCACTTCGGGACCCCAAAACGGTGAGTAATAGTCCACGAAACGGGTCAGAATCGACAAATACCACGATTGTTGATGACCGACACGTATACGCACCCCAGGGTTCGTTAATCGTGGAAGTCACTCCGAGACCCGAAAACAGTGAGAAATAGTCCACGAAACCGGCCAGAATCGGCTAGAACTGTCAGTGTTAATGACGGACACGTAAGCGCACCTTGGGGTTCAACAAGCATGGAAATCACTTCGGGACCCAAAACGGTTAGTAATAGTCCACGAAACGGGTCAGAATTGACAAACACAGCGATTTTTGATGACCGACACGTAAATGCACCCCAGGGTTCGTTAATCGTTGAAGTCACTCCGGGACCCCAAAACAGTGAGTAATAGTCCATGCAACGGGTCAGAATCGACAAAAGCCACAAGTGTTGATGACCGACACGTAGACGCACGGTAAGGTTCGTTAATCATGGAAATCACTCCGGGACCCCAAAACAGTGAGTAATAGTCCATGTAACGGGTCAGAATCGGCCAAAACTGCGATTGTTGATGACCTACACGCAAATGCACCCCAGGGTTCGTTAATCGTGGAAGTCACTCCGGGACCCCAAAATAGTGAGTAATAGTCCATGAAACGGGCCAGAATCAGCCAAAACAGCGAGTGTTGATGACCGACATGTAAGCGCACCTTGGGGTTCAACAACTATGAAATCGCTTCGGGGCCACAAAACGGCGAGTAATAGTCCATGAAACGGGTCAGAATCGGCTAAAACTGCGAGTGTTGATGACCGACACGTATACGCACCCCAGGGTTCGTTAATCGTGGAAGTCACTCCGGGACCCCAAAACTGTGAGTAATAGTCCACGAAACCGGCCAGAATCGGCCAGAACTGTCAGTGTTAATGACAGACACGTATGCGCACCTTGAAGTTCAACAAGCATGGAAATCACTTCAGGACCCCGAAACGGTGAGTAATAGTCCACGAAACGGGTCAGAATCGACAAACACCGCGATTGTTGATGACCGACACGTAAATGCACCCCAGGGTTCGTTAATCGTGGAAGTCACTCCGGGACCCCAAAACTGTGAGTAATAGTCCATGAAACGGGCCAGAATCAGCCAAAACAGCGAGTGTTGATGACCGACTTGTAAGCGCACCTTGGGGTTCCACATCTATGGAAATCGCTTCGGGGCCACAAAATGGTGAGTAATAGTCCATGAAACGGGTCAGAATCGGCTAAAACTGCGAGTGTTGATGACCGACACGTATACGCACCCAGGGTTCGTTAATCGTGGAAGTCACTCCGAGACCCGAAAACAATGAGTAATAGTCCACGAAACCAGCCAGAATCGGCCAGAACTGTCAGTGTTAATGACAGACACGTAAGCGCACCTTGGGGTTCAACAAGCATGGAAATCACTTCGGGACTCCAAAACGGTGAGTAATAGTCCACGAAACGGGTCAGAATTGAAAAATACCGCGATTGTTCATGACCGACGCGTAAATGCACCCCAAGGTTCGTTAATTGTGGAAGTCACTCCGGGACCCCAAAATAGTGAGTAATAGTCCACGAAACGGGTCAGAAATGGCCAAAACTGGTGAGTGTTGATGACCGACACGTAAATGCACCCCAGGGTTCGTTAATCTTGGAAGTCACTCTGGGACCCCAAAACAGTGAGTAATAGTCCACGAAACGGTCCAGAATCAGCCAATACTGTCAGTGTTGAGGACCGACACGAAAGCGCACCTTAGGGTTCAACAAGCATGGAAATCACTTCGGCACCCCAAAACGGTGAGTAATAGTCCACGAAACGGGTCAGAATCGACAAAAACCGCGATTGTTGATGACCGACACGTAAATGCACCCCAGGGTTTGTTAATCGCGGAAGTCACTCCGGGACCCCAAAACAGTGAGTAATAGTCCACGAAATGGTCCAGAATCGGCCAATACTATCAGTGTTGATGACCGACACGAAAGCGCACCTTGGGGTTCAACAAGCATGGAAATCACTTCGGCACCCCAAAACGGTGAGAAATAGTCCACGAAACGGGTCAGAATTGACAAAAACCGCGATTGTTGATGACCGAGACGTAAATGCACCCTAGGGTTCGTTAATCGTGGAAGTCACTCCGGGACCCCAAAACAGTGAGTAATAGTCCACGAAACGGTCCAGAATCGGCCAATACTGTCAGTGTTGATGACCGACATGAAAGCGCACCTTGGGGTTCAACAAGCACAGAAATCACTTCGGCACCCCAAAACGGTGAGTAATAGTCCACGAAACGGGTCAGAATCGACAAAAACCGCGATTGTTGATGACCGAAATGTAAATGCACCCCAGGGTTCGTTAATCGTGGAAGTCACTACGGGACCCCAAAACAGTGAGTAATAGTCCATGAAACGGGCCAGAATCAGCCAAAACAGCGAGTGTTGATGACCGACATGTAAGCGCACCTTGGGGTTCAAGAACTATGAAATCGCTTCGGGGCCACAAAACGACGAGTAATAGTCCATGAAATGGGTCATAATCGGCTAAAACTGCGAGTGTTGATGACCGACACGTATACGCACCCCAGAGTTCGTTAATCGTGGAAGTCACTCCGGGACCCCAAAACAGTGAGTAATAGTCCATGATACCGGCTAGAATCGGCCAGAACTGTCAGTGTTAATGACAGACACGTAAGCGCACCTTGAGGTTCAACAAGCATGGAAATCACTTCGGGACCCCAAAATGGTGAGTAATAGTCCACGAAACGGGTCAGAATCGACAAATACCGCGATTGTTGATGACCGACACGTAAATGCACCCCAGGGTTCGTTAAACGTGGAAGTCACTCCGGGACCCCAAAACAGCGAGTAATAGTCCATGAAACGGGTCAGAATCAGCCAAAACAGCGCGTGTTGATTACCGACATGTAAGCGCACCTTGGGCTTCCACAACTATGGAAATCGCTTCGGGGCCACAAAACGACGAGTAATAGTCCATGAAACGGGTCAGAATCGGCTAAAACTGCGAGTGTTGATGACCGACACGTATACGCACCCAGGGTTCGTTAATCGTGGAAGTCACTCCGAGACCCGAAAACAATGAGTAATAGTCCACGAAACCAGCCAGAATCGGCCAGAACTGTCAGTGTTAATGACAGACACGTAAGCGCACCTTGGGGTTCAACAAGCATGGAAATCACTTCGGGACTCCAAAACGGTGAGTAATAGTCCACGAAACGGGTTAGAATTGACAAATACCGCGATTGTTCATGACCGACGCGTAAATGCACCCCAAGGTTCGTTAATTGTGGAAGTCACTCCGGGACCCCAAAATAGTGAGTAATAGTCCATGAAACGGGTCAGAAATGGCCAAAATTGGTGAGTGTTGATGACCGACACGTAAATGCACCCCAGGGTTCGTTAATCTTGGAAGTCACTCTGGGACCCCAAAACAGTGAGTAATAGTCCACGAAACGGTCCAGAATCGGCCAATACTGTCAGTGTTTAGGACCGACACGAAAGCGCACCTTGGGGTTCAACAAGCATGGAAATCACTTCGGCACCCCAAAACGGTGAGTAATAGTCCACGAAACGGGTCAGAATCGACAAAAACCGCGATTGTTGATGACCGACACGTAAATATACCCCAAGGTTTGTTAATCGCGGAAGTCACTCCGGGACCCCAAAACAGTGAGTAATAGTCCACGAAACGGTCCAGAATCGGCCAATACTATCAGTGTTGATGACCGACACGAAAGCGCACCTTGGGGTTCAACAAGCATGGAAATCACTTCGGCACCCCAAAACGGTGAGAAATAGTCCACGAAACGGGTCAGAATTGACAAAAACCGCGATTGTTGATGACCGAGACATAAATGCACCCCAGGGTTCGTTAATCGCGGAAGTGACTCCGGGACCCCAAAACAGTGAGTAATAGTCCACGAAACGGTCCAGAATCGGCCAATACTGTCAGTGTTGATGACCGACACGAAAGCGCACCTTAGGGTTCAACAAGCACGGAAATCACTTCGGCACCCCAAAACGGTGAGTAATAGTCCACGAAACGGGTCAGAATCGACAAAAACCGCGATTGTTGATGACCGAAATGTAAATGCACCCCAGGGTTCGTTAATCGTGGAAGTCACTCCGGGACCCCAAAACAGTGAGTAATAGTCCATGATACCGGCCAGAATCGGCCAGAACTGTCAGTGTTAATGACAGACACGTAAGCGCACCTTGAGGTTCAACAAGCATGGAAATCACTTCGGGACCCCAAAACGGTGAGTAATAGTCCACGAAACGGGTCAGAATCGACAAATACCGCGATTGTTGATGACCGACACGTAAATGCACCCCAGGGTTCGTTAATCGTGGAAGTCACTCCGAGACCCCAAAACAGTGAGTAATAGTCCATGATACCGGCCAGAATCGGCCAGAACTGTCAGTGTTAATGACAGACACGTAAGCGCACCTTGAGGTTCAACAAGCATGGAAATCACTTCGGGACCCCAAAACGGTGAGTAATAGTCCACGAAACGGGTCAGAATCGACAAATACCGCGATTGTTGATGACCGACACGTAAATGCACCCCAGGGTTCGTTAATCGTGGAAGTCACTCCGGGACCCCAAAACAGCGAGTAATAGTCCATGAAACGGGTCAGAATCAGCCAAAACAGCGCGTGTTGATTACCGACATGTAAGCGCACCTTGGGCTTCCACAACTATGGAAATCGCTTCGGGGCCACAAAACGACGAGTAATAGTCCATGAAACGGGTCAGAATCGGCTAAAACTGCGAGTGTTGATGACCGACACGTATACGCACCCAGGGTTCGTTAATCGTGGAAGTCACTCCGAGACCCGAAAACAATGAGTAATAGTCCACGAAACCAGCCAGAATCGGCCAGAACTGTCAGTGTTAATGACAGACACGTAAGCGCACCTTGGGGTTCAACAAGCATGGAAATCACTTCGGGACTCCAAAACGGTGAGTAATAGTCCACGAAACGGGTTAGAATTGACAAATACCGCGATTGTTCATGACCGACGCGTAAATGCACCCCAAGGTTCGTTAATTGTGGAAGTCACTCCGGGACCCCAAAATAGTGAGTAAGAGTCCATGAAACGGGTCAGAAATGGCCAAAATTGGTGAGTGTTGATGACCGACACGTAAATGCACCCCAGGGTTCGTTAATCTTGGAAGTCACTCTGGGACCCCAAAACAGTGAGTAATAGTCCACGAAACGGTCCAGAATCGGCCAATACTGTCAGTGTTTAGGACCGACACGAAAGCGCACCTTGGGGTTCAACAAGCATGGAAATCACTTCGGCACCCCAAAACGGTGAGTAATAGTCCACGAAACGGGTCAGAATCGACAAAAACCGCGATTGTTGATGACCGACACGTAAATGCACCCCAAGGTTTGTTAATCGCGGAAGTCACTCCGGGACCCCAAAACAGTGAGTAATAGTCCACGAAACGGTCCAGAATCGGCCAATACTATCAGTGTTGATGACCGACACGAAAGCGCACCTTGGGGTTCAACAAGCATGGAAATCACTTCGGCACCCCAAAACGGTGAGAAATAGTCCACGAAACGGGTCAGAATTGACAAAAACCGCGATTGTTGATGACCGAGACATAAATGCACCCCAGGGTTCGTTAATCGCGGAAGTGACTCCGGGACCCCAAAACAGTGAGTAATAGTCCACGAAACGGTCCAGAATCGGCCAATACTGTCAGTGTTGATGACCGACACGAAAGCGCACCTTAGGGTTCAACAAGCACGGAAATCACTTCGGCACCCCAAAACGGTGAGTAATAGTCCACGAAACGGGTCAGAATCGACAAAAACCGCGATTGTTGATGACCGAAATGTAAATGCACCCCAGGGTTCGTTAATCGTGGAAGTCACTCCGGGACCCCAAAACAGTGAGTAATAGTCCATGATACCGGCCAGAATCGGCCAGAACTGTCAGTGTTAATGACAGACACGTAAGCGCACCTTGAGGTTCAACAAGCATGGAAATCACTTCGGGACCCCAAAACGGTGAGTAATAGTCCACGAAACGGGTCAGAATCGACAAATACCGCGATTGTTGATGACCGACACGTAAATGCACCCCAGGGTTCGTTAATCGTGGAAGTCACTCCGAGACCCCAAAACAGTGAGTAATAGTCCATGATACCGGCCAGAATCGGCCAGAACTGTCAGTGTTAATGACAGACACGTAAGTGCACCTTGAGGTTCAACAAGCATGGAAATCACTTCGGGACCCCAAAACGGTGAGTAATAGTCCATGAAACGGGTCAGAATCGACAAATACCGCGATTGTTGATGACCGACACGTAAATGCACCCCAGGGTTCGTTAATCGTGGAAGTCACTCCGGGACCCCAAAACAGCGAGTAATAGTCCATGAAACGGGTCAGAATCAGCCAAAACAGCGCGTGTTGATTACCGACATGTAAGCGCACCTTGGGCTTCCACAACTATGGAAATCGCTTCGGGGCCACAAAACGACGAGTAATAGTCCATGAAACGGGTCAGAATCGGCTAAAACTACGAGTGTTGATGACCGACACGTATACGCACCCAGGGTTCGTTAATCGTGGAAGTCACTCCGAGACCCGAAAACAATGAGTAATAGTCCACGAAACCAGCCAGAATCGGCCAGAACTGTCAGTGTTAATGACAGACACGTAAGCGCACCTTGGGGTTCAACAAGCATGGAAATCACTTCGGGACTCCAAAACGGTGAGTAATAGTCCACGAAACGGGTTAGAATTGACAAATACCGCGATTGTTCATGACCGACGCGTAAATGCACCCCAAGGTTCGTTAATTGTGGAAGTCACTCCGGGACCCCAAAATAGTGAGTAATAGTCCATGAAACGGGTCAGAAATGGCCAAAACTGGTGAGTGTTGATGACCGACACGTAAATGCACCCCAGGGTTCGTTAATCTTGGAAGTCACTCTGGGACCCCAAAACAGTGAGTAATAGTCCACGAAACGGTCCAGAATCGGCCAATACTGTCAGTGTTTAGGACCGACACGAAAGCGCACCTTGGGGTTCAACAAGCATGGAAATCACTGCGGCACCCCAAAACGGTGAGAAATAGTCCACGAAACGGGTCAGAATTGACAAAAACCGCGATTGTTGATGACCGAGACGTAAATGCACCCCAGGGTTCGTTAATCGCGGAAGTGACTCCGGGACCCCAAAACAGTGAGTAATTGTCCACGAAACGGTCCAGAATCGGCCAATACTGTCAGTGTTGATGACCGACACGAAAGCGCACCTTAGGGTTCAACAAGCACGGAAATCACTTCGGCACCCCAAAACGGTGAGTAATAGTCCACGAAACGGGTCAGAATCGACAAAAACCGCGATTGTTGATGATCGAAATGTAAATGCACCCCAGGGTTCGTTAATCGTGGAAGTCACTCCGGGACCCCAAAACAGTGAGTAATAGTCCATGATACCGGCCAGAATCGGCCAGAACTGTCAGTGTTAATGACAGACACGTAAGCGCACCTTGAGGTTCAACAAGCATGGAAATCACTTCGGGACCCCAAAACGGTGAGTAATAGTCCACGAAACGGGTCAGAATCGACAAATACCGCGATTGTTGATGACCGACACGTAAATGCACCCCAGGGTTCGTTAATCGTGGAAGTCACTCCGAGACCCCAAAACAGTGAGTAATAGTCCATGATACCGGCCAGAATCGGCCAGAACTGTCAGTGTTAATGACAGACACGTAAGCGCACCTTGAGGTTCAACAAGCATGGAAATCACTTCGGGACCCCAAAACGGTGAGTAATAGTCCACGAAACGGGTCAGAATCGACAAATACCACGATTGTTGATGACCGACACGTATACGCACCCCAGGGTTCGTTAATCGTGGAAGTCACTCCGAGACCCGAAAACAGTGAGAAATAGTCCACGAAACCGGCCAGAATCGGCTAGAACTGTCAGTGTTAATGACGGACACGTAAGCGCACCTTGGGGTTCAACAAGCATGGAAATCACTTCGGGACCCAAAACGGTTAGTAATAGTCCACGAAACGGGTCAGAATTGACAAACACCGCGATTTTTGATGACCGACACGTAAATGCACCCCAGGGTTCGTTAATCGTTGAAGTCACTCCGGGACCCCAAAACAGTGAGTAATAGTCCATGCAACGGGTCAGAATCGACAAAAACCACAAGTGTTGATGACCGACACGTAGACGCACGGTAAGGTTCGTTAATCATGGAAATCACTCCGGGACCCCAAAACAGTGTGTAATAGTCCATGTAACGGGTCAGAATCGGCCAAAACTGCGATTGTTGATGACCTACACGCAAATGCACCCCAGGGTTCGTTAATCGTGGAAGTCACTCCGGGACCCCAAAATAGTGAGTAATAGTCCATGAAACGGGCCAGAATCAGCCAAAACAGCGAGTGTTGATGACCGACATGTAAGCGCACCTTGGGGTTCAACAACTATGAAATCGCTTCGGGGCCACAAAACGGCGAGTAATAGTCCATGAAACGGGTCAGAATCGGCTAAAACTGCGAGTGTTGATGACCGACACGTATACGCACCCCAGGGTTCGTTAATCGTGGAAGTCACTCCGGGACCCCAAAACTGTGAGTAATAGTCCACGAAACCGGCCAGAATCGGCCAGAACTGTCAGTGTTAATGACAGACACGTAAGCGCACCTTGAAGTTCAACAAGCATGGAAATCACTTCAGGACCCCGAAACGGTGAGTAATAGTCCACGAAACGGGTCAGAATCGACAAACACCGCGATTGTTGATGACCGACACGTAAATGCACCCCAGGGTTCGTTAATCGTGGAAGTCACTCCGGGACCCCAAAACAGTGAGTAATAGTCCATGAAACGGGCCAGAATCAGCCAAAACAGCGAGTGTTGATGACCGACTTGTAAGCGCACCTTGGGGTTCCACATCTATGGAAATCGCTTCGGGGCCACAAAATGGTGAGTAATAGTCCATGAAACGGGTCAGAATCGGCTAAAACTGCGAGTGTTGATGACCGACACGTATACGCACCCAGGGTTCGTTAATCGTGGAAGTCACTCCGAGACCCGAAAACAATGAGTAATAGTCCACGAAACCAGCCAGAATCGGCCAGAACTGTCAGTGTTAATGACAGACACGTAAGCGCACCTTGGGGTTCAACAAGCATGGAAATCACTTCGGGACTCCAAAACGGTGAGTAATAGTCCACGAAACGGGTCAGAATTGACAAATACCGCGATTGTTCATGACCGACGCGTAAATGCACCCCAAGGTTCGTTAATTGTGGAAGTCACTCCGGGACCCCAAAATAGTGAGTAATAGTCCACGAAACGGGTCAGAAATGGCCAAAACTGGTGAGTGTTGATGACCGACACGTAAATGCACCCCAGGGTTCGTTAATCTTGGAAGTCACTCTGGGACCCCAAAACAGTGAGTAATAGTCCACGAAACGGTCCAGAATCAGCCAATACTGTCAGTGTTGAGGACCGACACGAAAGCGCACCTTGGGGTTCAACAAGCATGGAAATCACTTCGGCACCCCAAAACGGTGAGTAATAGTCCACGAAATGGGTCAGAATCGACAAAAACCGCGATTGTTGATGACCGACACGTAAATGCACCCCAGGGTTTGTTAATCGCGGAAGTCACTCCGGGACCCCAAAACAGTGAGTAATAGTCCACGAAATGGTCCAGAATCGGCCAATACTATCAGTGTTGATGACCGACACGAAAGCGCACCTTGGGGTTCAACAAGCATGGAAATCACTTCGGCACCCCAAAACGGTGAGAAATAGTCCACGAAACGGGTCAGAATTGACAAAAACCGCGATTGTTGATGACCGAGACGTAAATGCACCCTAGGGTTCGTTAATCGCGGAAGTCACTCCGGCACCCCAAAACAGTGAGTAATAGTCCACGAAACGGTCCAGAATCGGCCAATACTGTCAGTGTTGATGACCGACATGAAAGCGCACCTTGGGGTTCAACAAGCACAGAAATCACTTCGGCACCCCAAAACGGTGAGTAATAGTCCACGAAACGCGTCAGAATCGACAAAAACCGCGATTGTTGATGACCGAAATGTAAATGCACCCCAGGGTTCGTTAATCGTGGAAGTCACTACGGACCCGAAAACAGTGAGTAATAGTCCATGAAACGGGCCAGAATCAGCCAAAACAGCGAGTGTTGATGACCGACATGTAAGCGCACCTTGGGGTTCAAGAACTATGAAATCGCTTCGGGGCCACAAAACGACGAGTAATAGTCCATGAAACGGGTCATAATCGGCTAAAACTGCGAGTGTTGATGACCGACACATATACGCACCCCAGAGTTCGTTAATCGTGGAAGTCACTCCGGGACCCCAAAACAGTGAGTAATAGTCCATGATACCGGCCAGAATCGGCCAGAACTGTCAGTGTTAATGACAGACACGTAAGCGCACCTTGAGGTTCAACAAGCATGGAAATCACTTCGGGACCCCAAAACGGTGAGTAATAGTCCACGAAACGGGTCAGAATCGACAAATACCGCGATTGTTGATGACCGACACGTAAATGCACCCCAGGGTTCGTTAATCGTGGAAGTCACTCCGGGACCCCAAAACAGCGAGTAATAGTCCATGAAACGGGTCAGAATCAGCCAAAACAGCGAGTGTTGATTACCGACATGTAAGCGCACCTTGGGCTTCCACAACTATGGAAATCGCTTCGGGGCCACAAAACGACGAGTAATAGTCCATGAAACGGGTCAGAATCGGCTAAAACTGCGAGTGTTGATGACCGACACGTATACGCACCCAGGGTTCGTTAATCGTGGAAGTCACTCCGAGACCCGAAAACAATGAGTAATAGTCCACGAAACCAGCCAGAATCGGCCAGAACTGTCAGTGTTAATGACAGACACGTAAGTGCACCTTGGGGTTCAACAAGCATGGAAATCACTTCGGGACTCCAAAACGGTGAGTAATAGTCCACGAAACGGGTTAGAATTGACAAATACCGCGATTGTTCATGACCGACGCGTAAATGCACCCCAAGGTTCGTTAATTGTGGAAGTCACTCCGGGACCCCAAAATAGTGAGTAATAGTCCATGAAACGGGTCAGAAATGGCCAAAACTGGTGAGTGTTGATGACCGACACGTAAATGCACCCCAGGGTTCGTTAATCTTGGAAGTCACTCTGGGACCCCAAAACAGTGAGTAATAGTCCACGAAACGGTCCAGAATCGGCCAATACTGTCAGTGTTTAGGACCGACACGAAAGCGCACCTTGGGGTTCAACAAGCATGGAAATCACTTCGGCACCCCAAAACGGTGAGTAATAGTCCACGAAACGGGTCAGAATCGACAAAAACCGCGATTGTTGATGACCGACACGTAAATGCACCCCAAGGTTTGTTAATCGCGGAAGTCACTCCGGGACCCCAAAACAGTGAGTAATAGTCCACGAAACGGTCCAGAATCGGCCAATACTATCAGTGTTGATGACCGACACGAAAGCGCACCTTGGGGTTCAACAAGCATGGAAATCACTTCGGCACCCCAAAACGGTGAGAAATAGTCCACGAAACGGGTCAGAATTGACAAAAACCGCGATTGTTGATGACCGAGACGTAAATGCACCCCAGGGTTCGTTAATCGCGGAAGTGACTCCGAGACCCCAAAACAGTGAGTAATAGTCCACGAAACGGTCCAGAATCGGCCAATACTGTCAGTGTTGATGACCGACACGAAAGCGCACCTTAGGGTTCAACAAGCACGGAAATCACTTCGGCACCCCAAAACGGTGAGTAATAGTCCACGAAACGGGTCAGAATCGACAAAAACCGCGATTGTTGATGACCGAAATGTAAATGCACCCCAGGGTTCGTTAATCGTGGAAGTCACTCCGGGACCCCAAAACAGTGAGTAATAGTCCATGATACCGGCCAGAATCGGCCAGAACTGTCAGTGTTAATGACAGACACGTAAGCGCACCTTGAGGTTCAACAAGCATGGAAATCACTTCGGGACCCCAAAACGGTGAGTAATAGTCCACGAAACGGGTCAGAATCGACAAATACCGCGATTGTTGATGACCGACACGTAAATGCACCCCAGGGTTCGTTAATCGTGGAAGTCACTCCGAGACCCCAAAACAGTGAGTAATAGTCCATGAAACGGGTCAGAATCAGCCAAAACAGCGAGTGTTGATTACCGACATGTAAGCGCACCTTGGGCTTCCACAACTATGGAAATCGCTTCGGGGCCACAAAACGACGAGTAATAGTCCATGAAACGGGTCAGAATCGGCTAAAACTGCGAGTGTTGATGACCGACACGTATACGCACCCAGGGTTCGTTAATCGTGGAAGTCACTCCGAGACCCGAAAACAATGAGTAATAGTCCACGAAACCAGCCAGAATCGGCCAGAACTGTCAGTGTTAATGACAGACACGTAAGCGCACCTTGGGGTTCAACAAGCATGGAAATCACTTCGGGACTCCAAAACGGTGAGTAATAGTCCACGAAACGGGTTAGAATTGACAAATACCGTGATTGTTCATGACCGACGCGTAAATGCACCCCAAGGTTCGTTAATTGTGGAAGTCACTCCGGGACCCCAAAATAGTGAGTAATAGTCCATGAAACGGGTCAGAAATGGCCAAAACTGGTGAGTGTTGATGACCGACACGTAAATGCACCCCAGGGTTCGTTAATCTTGGAAGTCACTCTGGGACCCAAAAACAGTGAGTAATAGTCCACGAAACGGTCCAGAATCGGCCAATACTGTCAGTGTTTAGGACCGACACGAAAGCGCACCTTGGGGTTCAACAAGCATGGAAATCACTTCGGCACCCCAAAACGGTGAGTAATAGTCCACGAAACGGGTCAGAATCGACAAAAACCGCGATTGTTGATGACCGACACGTAAATGCACCCCAAGGTTTGTTAATCGCGGAAGTCACTCCGGGACCCCAAAACAGTGAGTAATAGTCCACGAAACGGTCCAGAATCGGCCAATACAATCAGTGTTGATGACCGACACGAAAGCGCACCTTGGGGTTCAACAAGCATGGAAATCACTTCGGCACCCCAAAACGGTGAGAAATAGTCCACGAAACGGGTCAGAATTGACAAAAACCGTGATTGTTGATGACCGAGACGTAAATGCACCCCAGGGTTCGTTAATCGCGGAAGTGACTCCGGGACCCCAAAACAGTGAGTAATAGTCCACGAAACGGTCCAGAATCGGCCAATACTGTCAGTGTTGATGACCGACACGAAAGCGCACCTTAGGGTTCAACAAGCACGGAAATCACTTCGGCACCCCAAAACGGTGAGTAATAGTCCACGAAACGGGTCAGAATCGACAAAAACCGCGATTGTTGATGACCGAAATGTAAATGCACCCCAGGGTTCGTTAATCGTGGAAGTCACTCCGGGACCCCAAAACAGTGAGTAATAGTCCATGATACCGGCCAGAATCGGCCAGAACTGTCAGTGTTAATGACAGACACGTAAGCGCACCTTGAGGTTCAACAAGCATGGAAATCACTTCGGGACCCCAAAACGGTGAGTAATAGTCCACGAAACGGGTCAGAATCGACAAATACCGCGATTGTTGATGACCGACACGTAAATGCACCCCAGGGTTCGTTAATCGTGGAAGTCACTCCGAGACCCCAAAACAGTGAGTAATAGTCCATGATACCGGCCAGAATCGGCCAGAACTGTCAGTGTTAATGACAGACACGTAAGCGCACCTTGAGGTTCAACAAGCATGGAAATCACTTCGGGACCCCAAAACGGTGAGTAATAGTCCACGAAACGGGTCAGAATCGACAAATACCACGATTGTTGATGACCGACACGTATACGCACCCCAGGGTTCGTTAATCGTGGAAGTCACTCCGAGACCCGAAAACAGTGAGAAATAGTCCACGAAACCGGCCAGAATCGGCTAGAACTGTCAGTGTTAATGACGGACACGTAAGCGCACCTTGGGGTTCAACAAGCATGGAAATCACTTCGGGACCCAAAACGGTTAGTAATAGTCCACGAAACGGGTCAGAATTGACAAACACCGCGATTTTTGATGACCGACACGTAAATGCACCCCAGGGTTCGTTAATCGTTGAAGTCACTCCGGGACCCCAAAACAGTGAGTAATAGTCCATGCAACGGGTCAGAATCGACAAAAACCACAAGTGTTGATGACCGACACGTAGACGCACGGTAAGGTTCGTTAATCATGGAAATCACTCCGGGACCCCAAAACAGTGTGTAATAGTCCATGTAACGGGTCAGAATCGGCCAAAACTGCGATTGTTGATGACCTACACGCAAATGCACCCCAGGGTTCGTTAATCGTGGAAGTCACTCCGGGACCCCAAAATAGTGAGTAATAGTCCATGAAACGGGCCAGAATCAGCCAAAACAGCGAGTGTTGATGACCGACATGTAAGCGCACCTTGGGGTTCAAACACTATGAAATCGCTTCGGGGCCACAAAACGGCGAGTAATAGTCCATGAAACGGGTCAGAATCGGCTAAAACTGCGAGTGTTGATGACCGACACGTATACGCACCCCAGGGTTCGTTAATCGTGGAAGTCACTCCGGGACCCCAAAACTGTGAGTAATAGTCCACGAAACCGGCCAGAATCGGCCAGAACTGTCAGTGTTAATCACAGACACGTAAGCGCACCTTGAAGTTCAACAAGCATGGAAATCACTTCAGGACCCCGAAACGGTGAGTAATAGTCCACGAAACGGGTCAGAATCGACAAACACCGCGATTGTTGATGACCGACACGTAAATGCACCCCAGGGTTCGTTAATCGTGGAAGTCACTCCGGGACCCCAAAACAGTGAGTAATAGTCCATGAAACGGGCCAGAATCAGCCAAAACAGCGAGTGTTGATGACCGACTTGTAAGCGCACCTTGGGGTTCCACATCTATGGAAATCGCTTCGGGGCCACAAAATGGTGAGTAATAGTCCATGAAACGGGTCAGAATCGGCTAAAACTGCGAGTGTTGATGACCGACACGTATACGCACCCAGGGTTCGTTAATCGTGGAAGTCACTCCGAGACCCGAAAACAATGAGTAATAGTCCACGAAACCAGCCAGAATCGGCCAGAACTGTCAGTGTTAATGACAGACACGTAAGCGCACCTTGGGGTTCAACAAGCATGGAAATCACTTCGGGACTCCAAAACGGTGAGTAATAGTCCACGAAACGGGTTAGAATTGACAAATACCGCGATTGTTCATGACCGACGCGTAAATGCACCCCAAGGTTCGTTAATTGTGGAAGTCACTCCGGGACCCCAAAATAGTGAGTAATAGTCCATGAAACGGGTCAGAAATGGCCAAAACTGGTGAGTGTTGATGACCGACACGTAAATGCACCCCAGGGTTCGTTAATCTTGGAAGTCACTCTGGGACCCCAAAACAGTGAGTAATAGTCCACGAAACGGTCCAGAATCGGCCAATACTGTCAGTGTTTAGGACCGACACGAAAGCGCACCTTGGGGTTCAACAAGCATGGAAATCACTTCGGCACCCCAAAACGGTGAGTAATAGTCCACGAAACGGGTCAGAATCGACAAAAACCGCAATTGTTGATGACCGACACGTAAATGCACCCCAAGGTTTGTTAATCGCGGAAGTCACTCCGGGACCCCAAAACAGTGAGTAATAGTCCACGAAACGGTCCAGAATCGGCCAATACTATCAGTGTTGATGACCGACACGAAAGCGCACCTTGGGGTTCAACAAGCATGGAAATCACTTCGGCACCCCAAAACGGTGAGAAATAGTCCACGAAACGGGTCAGAATTGACAAAAACCGCGATTGTTGATGACCGAGACGTAAATGCACCCCAGGGTTCGTTAATCGCGGAAGTGACTCCGGGACCCCAAAACAGTGAGTAATAGTCCACGAAACGGTCCAGAATCGGCCAATACTGTCAGTGTTGATGACCGACACGAAAGCGCACCTTAGGGTTCAACAAGCACGGAAATCACTTCGGCACCCCAAAACGGTGAGTAATAGTCCACGAAACGGGTCAGAATCGACAAAAACCGCGATTGTTGATGACCGAAATGTAAATGCACCCCAGGGTTCGTTAATCGTGGAAGTCACTCCGGGACCCCAAAACAGTGAGTAATAGTCCATGATACCGGCCAGAATCGGCCAGAACTGTCAGTGTTAATGACAGACACGTAAGCGCACCTTGAGGTTCAACAAGCATGGAAATCACTTCGGGACCCCAAAACGGTGAGTAATAGTCCACGAAACGGGTCAGAATCGACAAATACCGCGATTGTTGATGACCGACACGTAAATGCACCCCAGGGTTCGTTAATCGTGGAAGTCACTCCGAGACCCCAAAACAGTGAGTAATAGTCCATGATACCGGCCAGAATCGGCCAGAACTGTCAGTGTTAATGACAGACACGTAGGCGCACCTTGAGGTTCAACAAGCATGGAAATCACTTCGGGACCCCAAAACGGTGAGTAATAGTCCACGAAACGGGTCAGAATCGACAAATACCACGATTGTTGATGACCGACACGTATACGCACCCCAGGGTTCGTTAATCGTGGAAGTCACTCCGAGACCCGAAAACAGTGAGAAATAGTCCACGAAACCGGTCAGAATCGGCTAGAACTGTCAGTGTTAATGACGGACACGTAAGCGCACCTTGGGGTTCAACAAGCATGGAAATCACTTCGGGACCCAAAACGGTTAGTAATAGTCCACGAAACGGGTCAGAATTGACAAACACCGCGATTTTTGATGACCGACACGTAAATGCACCCCAGGGTTCGTTAATCGTTGAAGTCACTCCGGGACCCCAAAACAGTGAGTAATAGTCCATGCAACGGGTCAGAATCGACAAAAACCACAAGTGTTGATGACCGACACGTAGACGCACGGTAAGGTTCGTTAATCATGGAAATCACTCCGGGACCCCAAAACAGTGTGTAATAGTCCATGTAACGGGTCAGAATCGGCCAAAACTGCGATTGTTGATGACCTACACGCAAATGCACCCCAGGGTTCGTTAATCGTGGAAGTCACTCCGGGACCCCAAAATAGTGAGTAATAGTCCATGAAACGGGCCAGAATCAGCCAAAACAGCGAGTGTTGATGACCGACATGTAAGCGCACCTTGGGGTTCAACAACTATGAAATCGCTTCGGGGCCACAAAACGGCGAGTAATAGTCCATGAAACGGGTCAGAATCGGCTAAAACTGCGAGTGTTGATGACCGACACGTATACGCACCCCAGGGTTCGTTAATCGTGGAAGTCACTCCGGGACCCCAAAACTGTGAGTAATAGTCCACGAAACCGGCCAGAATCGGCCAGAACTGTCAGTGTTAATCACAGACACGTAAGCGCACCTTGAAGTTCAACAAGCATGGAAATCACTTCAGGACCCCGAAACGGTGAGTAATAGTCCACGAAACGGGTCAGAATCGACAAACACCGCGATTGTTGATGACCGACACGTAAATGCACCCCAGGGTTCGTTAATCGTGGAAGTCACTCCGGGACCCCAAAACAGTGAGTAATAGTCCATGAAACGGGCCAGAATCAGCCAAAACAGCGAGTGTTGATGACCGACTTGTAAGCGCACCTTGGGGTTCCACATCTATGGAAATCGCTTCGGGGCCACAAAATGGTGAGTAATAGTCCATGAAACGGGTCAGAATCGGCTAAAACTGCGAGTGTTGATGACCGACACGTATACGCACCCAGGGTTCGTTAATCGTGGAAGTCACTCCGAGACCCGAAAACAATGAGTAATAGTCCACGAAACCAGCCAGAATCGGCCAGAACTGTCAGTGTTAATGACAGACACGTAAGCGCACCTTGGGGTTCAACAAGCATGGAAATCACTTCGGGACTCCAAAACGGTGAGTAATAGTCCACGAAACGGGTTAGAATTGACAAATACCGCGATTGTTCATGACCGACGCGTAAATGCACCCCAAGGTTCGTTAATTGTGGAAGTCACTCCGGGACCCCAAAATAGTGAGTAATAGTCCATGAAACGGGTCAGAAATGGCCAAAACTGGTGAGTGTTGATGACCGACACGTAAATGCACCCCAGGGTTCGTTAATCTTGGAAGTCACTCTGGGACCCCAAAACAGTGAGTAATAGTCCACGAAACGGTCCAGAATCGGCCAATACTGTCAGTGTTTAGGACCGACACGAAAGCGCACCTTGGGGTTCAACAAGCATGGAAATCACTTCGGCACCCCAAAACGGTGAGTAATAGTCCACGAAACGGGTCAGAATCGACAAAAACCGCGATTGTTGATGACCGACACGTAAATGCACCCCAAGGTTTGTTAATCGCGGAAGTCACTCCGGGACCCCAAAACAGTGAGTAATAGTCCACGAAACGGTCCAGAATCGGCCAATACTATCAGTGTTGATGACCGACACGAAAGCGCACCTTGGGGTTCAACAAGCATGGAAATCACTTCGGCACCCCAAAACGGTGAGAAATAGTCCACGAAACGGGTCAGAATTGACAAAAACCGCGATTGTTGATGACCGAGACATAAATGCACCCCAGGGTTCGTTAATCGCGGAAGTGACTCCGGGACCCCAAAACAGTGAGTAATAGTCCACGAAACGGTCCAGAATCGGCCAATACTGTCAGTGTTGATGACCGACACGAAAGCGCACCTTAGGGTTCAACAAGCACGGAAATCACTTCGGCACCCCAAAACGGTGAGTAATAGTCCACGAAACGGGTCAGAATCGACAAAAACCGCGATTGTTGATGACCGAAATGTAAATGCACCCCAGGGTTCGTTAATCGTGGAAGTCACTCCGGGACCCCAAAACAGTGAGTAATAGTCCATGATACCGGCCAGAATCGGCCAGAACTGTCAGTATTAATGACAGACACGTAAGCGCACCTTGAGGTTCAACAAGCATGGAAATCACTTTGGGACCCCAAAACGGTGAGTAATAGTCCACGAAACGGGTCAGAATCGACAAATACCGCGATTGTTGATGACCGACACGTAAATGCACCCCAGGGTTCGTTAATCGTGGAAGTCACTCCGAGACCCCAAAACAGTGAGTAATAGTCCATGATACCGGCCAGAATCGGCCAGAACTGTCAGTGTTAATGACAGACACGTAAGCGCACCTTGAGGTTCAACAAGCATGGAAATCACTTCGGGACCCCAAAACGGTGAGTAATAGTCCACGAAACGGGTCAGAATCGACAAATACCACGATTGTTGATGACCGACACGTATACGCACCCCAGGGTTCGTTAATCGTGGAAGTCACTCCGAGACCCGAAAACAGTGAGAAATAGTCCACGAAACCGGTCAGAATCGGCTAGAACTGTCAGTGTTAATGACGGACACGTAAGCGCACCTTGGGGTTCAACAAGCATGGAAATCACTTCGGGACCCAAAACGGTTAGTAATAGTCCACGAAACGGGTCAGAATTGACAAACACCGCGATTTTTGATGACCGACACGTAAATGCACCCCAGGGTTCGTTAATCGTTGAAGTCACTCCGGGACCCCAAAACAGTGAGTAATAGTCCATGCAACGGGTCAGAATCGACAAAAACCACAAGTGTTGATGACCGACACGTAGACGCACGGTAAGGTTCGTTAATCATGGAAATCACTCCGGGACCCCAAAACAGTGTGTAATAGTCCATGTAACGGGTCAGAATCGGCCAAAACTGCGATTGTTGATGACCTACACGCAAATGCACCCCAGGGTTCGTTAATCGTGGAAGTCACTCCGGGACCCCAAAATAGTGAGTAATAGTCCATGAAACGGGCCAGAATCAGCCAAAACAGCGAGTGTTGATGACCGACATGTAAGCGCACCTTGGGGTTCAACAACTATGAAATCGCTTCGGGGCCACAAAACGGCGAGTAATAGTCCATGAAACGGGTCAGAATCGGCTAAAACTGCGAGTGTTGATGACCGACACGTATACGCACCCCAGGGTTCGTTAATCGTGGAAGTCACTCCGGGACCCCAAAACTGTGAGTAATAGTCCACGAAACCGGCCAGAATCGGCCAGAACTGTCAGTGTTAATCACAGACACGTAAGCGCACCTTGAAGTTCAACAAGCATGGAAATCACTTCAGGACCCCGAAACGGTGAGTAATAGTCCACGAAACGGGTCAGAATCGACAAACACCGCGATTGTTGATGACCGACACGTAAATGCACCCCAGGGTTCGTTAATCGTGGAAGTCACTCCGGGACCCCAAAACAGTGAGTAATAGTCCATGAAACGGGCCAGAATCAGCCAAAACAGCGAGTGTTGATGACCGACTTGTAAGCGCACCTTGGGGTTCCACATCTATGGAAATCGCTTCGGGGCCACAAAATGGTGAGTAATAGTCCATGAAACGGGTCAGAATCGGCTAAAACTGCGAGTGTTGATGACCGACACGTATACGCACCCAGGGTTCGTTAATCGTGGAAGTCACTCCGAGACCCGAAAACAATGAGTAATAGTCCACGAAACCAGCCAGAATCGGCCAGAACTGTCAGTGTTAATGACAGACACGTAAGCGCACCTTGGGGTTCAACAAGCATGGAAATCACTTCGGGACTCCAAAACGGTGAGTAATAGTCCACGAAACGGGTTAGAATTGACAAATACCGCGATTGTTCATGACCGACGCGTAAATGCACCCCAAGGTTCGTTAATTGTGGAAGTCACTCCGGGACCCCAAAATAGTGAGTAATAGTCCATGAAACGGGTCAGAAATGGCCAAAACTGGTGAGTGTTGATGACCGACACGTAAATGCACCCCAGGGTTCGTTAATCTTGGAAGTCACTCTGGGACCCCAAAACAGTGAGTAATAGTCCACGAAACGGTCCAGAATCGGCCAATACTGTCAGTGTTGAGGACCGACACGAAAGCGCACCTTGGGGTTCAACAAGCATGGAAATCACTTCGGCACCCCAAAACGGTGAGTAATAGTCCACGAAACGGGTCAGAATCGACAAAAACCGCGATTGTTGATGACCGACACGTAAATGCACCCCAAGGTTTGTTAATCGCGGAAGTCACTCCGGGACCCCAAAACAGTGAGTAATAGTCCACGAAACGGTCCAGAATCGGCCAATACTATCAGTGTTGATGACCGACACGAAAGCGCACCTTGGGGTTCAACAAGCATGGAAATCACTTCGGCACCCCAAAACGGTGAGAAATAGTCCACGAAACGGGTCAGAATTGACAAAAACCGCGATTGTTGATGACCGAGACATAAATGCACCCCAGGGTTCGTTAATCGCGGAAGTGACTCCGGGACCCCAAAACAGTGAGTAATAGTCCACGAAACGGTCCAGAATCGGCCAATACTGTCAGTGTTGATGACCGACACGAAAGCGCACCTTAGGGTTCAACAAGCACGGAAATCACTTCGGCACCCCAAAACGGTGAGTAATAGTCCACGAAACGGGTCAGAATCGACAAAAACCGCGATTGTTGATGACCGAAATGTAAATGCACCCCAGGGTTCGTTAATCGTGGAAGTCACTCCGGGACCCCAAAACAGTGAGTAATAGTCCATGATACCGGCCAGAATCGGCCAGAACTGTCAGTATTAATGACAGACACGTAAGCGCACCTTGAGGTTCAACAAGCATGGAAATCACTTTGGGACCCCAAAACGGTGAGTAATAGTCCACGAAACGGGTCAGAATCGACAAATACCGCGATTGTTGATGACCGACACGTAAATGCACCCCAGGGTTCGTTAATCGTGGAAGTCACTCCGAGACCCCAAAACAGTGAGTAATAGTCCATGATACCGGCCAGAATCGGCCAGAACTGTCAGTGTTAATGACAGACACGTAAGCGCACCTTGAGGTTCAACAAGCATGGAAATCACTTCGGGACCCCAAAACGGTGAGTAATAGTCCACGAAACGGGTCAGAATCGACAAATACCACGATTGTTGATGACCGACACGTATACGCACCCCAGGGTTCGTTAATCGTGGAAGTCACTCCGAGACCCGAAAACAGTGAGAAATAGTCCACGAAACCGGTCAGAATCGGCTAGAACTGTCAGTGTTAATGACGGACACGTAAGCGCACCTTGGGGTTCAACAAGCATGGAAATCACTTCGGGACCCAAAACGGTTAGTAATAGTCCACGAAACGGGTCAGAATTGACAAACACCGCGATTTTTGATGACCGACACGTAAATGCACCCCAGGGTTCGTTAATCGTTGAAGTCACTCCGGGACCCCAAAACAGTGAGTAATAGTCCATGCAACGGGTCAGAATCGACAAAAACCACAAGTGTTGATGACCGACACGTAGACGCACGGTAAGGTTCGTTAATCATGGAAATCACTCCGGGACCCCAAAACAGTGTGTAATAGTCCATGTAACGGGTCAGAATCGGCCAAAACTGCGATTGTTGATGACCTACACGCAAATGCACCCCAGGGTTCGTTAATCGTGGAAGTCACTCCGGGACCCCAAAATAGTGAGTAATAGTCCATGAAACGGGCCAGAATCAGCCAAAACAGCGAGTGTTGATGACCGACATGTAAGCGCACCTTGGGGTTCAACAACTATGAAATCGCTTCGGGGCCACAAAACGGCGAGTAATAGTCCATGAAACGGGTCAGAATCGGCTAAAACTGCGAGTGTTGATGACCGACACGTATACGCACCCCAGGGTTCGTTAATCGTGGAAGTCACTCCGGGACCCCAAAACTGTGAGTAATAGTCCACGAAACCGGCCAGAATCGGCCAGAACTGTCAGTGTTAATCACAGACACGTAAGCGCACCTTGAAGTTCAACAAGCATGGAAATCACTTCAGGACCCCGAAACGGTGAGTAATAGTCCACGAAACGGGTCAGAATCGACAAACACCGCGATTGTTGATGACCGACACGTAAATGCACCCCAGGGTTCGTTAATCGTGGAAGTCACTCCGGGACCCCAAAACAGTGAGTAATAGTCCATGAAACGGGCCAGAATCAGCCAAAACAGCGAGTGTTGATGACCGACTTGTAAGCGCACCTTGGGGTTCCACATCTATGGAAATCGCTTCGGGGCCACAAAATGGTGAGTAATAGTCCATGAAACGGGTCAGAATCGGCTAAAACTGCGAGTGTTGATGACCGACACGTATACGCACCCAGGGTTCGTTAATCGTGGAAGTCACTCCGAGACCCGAAAACAATGAGTAATAGTCCACGAAACCAGCCAGAATCGGCCAGAACTGTCAGTGTTAATGACAGACACGTAAGCGCACCTTGGGGTTCAACAAACATGGAAATCACTTCGGGACTCCAAAACGGTGAGTAATAGTCCACGAAGCGTGTCAGAATTGACAAATACCGCGATTGTTCATGACCGACGCGTAAATGCACCCCAAGGTTCGTTAATTGTGGAAGTCACTCCGGGACCCCAAAATAGTGAGTAATAGTCCACGAAACGGGTCAGAAATGGCCAAAACTGGTGAGTGTTGATGACCGACACGTAAATGCACCCCAGGGTTCGTTAATCTTGGAAGTCACTCTGGGACCCCAAAACAGTGAGTAATAGTCCACGAAACGGTCCAGAATCAGCCAATACTGTCAGTGTTGAGGACCGACACGAAAGCGCACCTTGGGGTTCAACAAGCATGGAAATCACTTCGGCACCCCAAAACGGTGAGTAATAGTCCACGAAATGGGTCAGAATCGACAAAAACCGCGATTGTTGATGACCGACACGTAAATGCACCCCAGGGTTTGTTAATTGCGGAAGTCACTCCGGGACCCCAAAACAGTGAGTAATAGTCCACGAAATGGTCCAGAATCGGCCAATACTATCAGTGTTGATGACCGACACGAAAGCGCACCTTGGGGTTCAACAAGCATGGAAATCACTTCGGCACCCCAAAACGGTGAGAAATAGTCCACGAAACGGGTCAGAATTGACAAAAACCGCGATTGTTGATGACCGAGACGTAAATGCACCCTAGGGTTCGTTAATCGCGGAAGTCACACCGGGACCCCAAAACAGTGAGTAATAGTCCACGAAACGGTCCAGACTCGGCCAATACTGTCAGTGTTGATGACCGACATGAAAGCGCACCTTGGGGTTCAACAAGCACAGAAATCACTTCGGCACCCCAAAACGGTGACTAATAGTCCACGAAACGCGTCAGAATCGACAAAAACCGCGATTGTTGATGACCGAAATGTAAATGCACCCCAGGGTTCGTTAATCGTGGAAGTCACTACGGACCCGAAAACAGTGAGTAATAGTCCATGAAACGGGCCAGAATCAGCCAAAACAGCGAGTGTTGATGACCGACATGTAAGCGCACCTTGGGGTTCAAGAACTATGAAATCGCTTCGGGGCCACAAAACGACGAGTAATAGTCCATGAAACGGGTCATAATCGGCTAAAACTGCGAGTGTTGATGACCGACATGTATACGCACCCCAGAGTTCGTTAATCGTGGAAGTCACTCCGGGACCCCAAAACAGTGAGTAATAGTCCATGATACCGGCCAGAATCGGCCAGAACTGTCAGTGTTAATGACAGACACGTAAGCGCACCTTGAGGTTCAACAAGCATGGAAATCACTTCGGGACCCCAAAACGGTGAGTAATAGTCCACGAAACGGGTCAGAATCGACAAATACCGCGATTGTTGATGACCGACACGTAAATGCACCCCAGGGTTCGTTAATCGTGGAAGTCACTCCGGGACCCCAAAACAGCGAGTAATAGTCCATGAAACGGGTCAGAATCAGCCAAAACAGCGAGTGTTGATTACCGACATGTAAGCGCACCTTGGGCTTCCACAACTATGGAAATCGCTTCGGGGCCACAAAACGACGAGTAATAGTCCATGAAACGGGTCAGAATCGGCTAAAACTGCGAGTGTTGATGACCGACACGTATACGCACCCAGGGTTCGTTAATCGTGGAAGTCACTCCGAGACCCGAAAACAATGAGTAATAGTCCACGAAACCAGCCAGAATCGGCCAGAACTGTCAGTGTTAATGACAGACACGTAAGCGCACCTTGGGGTTCAACAAGCATGGAAATCACTTCGGGACTCCAAAACGGTGAGTAATAGTCCACGAAACGGGTTAGAATTGACAAATACCGCGATTGTTCATGACCGACGCGTAAATGCACCCCAAGGTTCGTTAATTGTGGAAGTCACTCCGGGACCCCAAAATAGTGAGTAATAGTCCATGAAACGGGTCAGAAATGGCCAAAACTGGTGAGTGTTGATGACCGACACGTAAATGCACCCCAGGGTTCGTTAATCTTGGAAGTCACTCTGGGACCCCAAAACAGTGAGTAATAGTCCACGAAACGGTCCAGAATCGGCCAATACTGTCAGTGTTTAGGACCGACACGAAAGCGCACCTTGGGGTTCAACAAGCATGGAAATCACTTCGGCACCCCAAAACGGTGAGTAATAGTCCACGAAACGGGTCAGAATCGACAAAAACCGCGATTGTTGATGACCGACACGTAAATGCACCCCAAGGTTTGTTAATCGCGGAAGTCACTCCGGGACCCCAAAACAGTGAGTAATAGTCCACGAAACGGTCCAGAATCGGCCAATACTATCAGTGTTGATGACCGACACGAAAGCGCACCTTGGGGTTCAACAAGCATGGAAATCACTTCGGCACCCCAAAACGGTGAGAAATAGTCCACGAAACGGGTCAGAATTGACAAAAACCGCGATTGTTGATGACCGAGACGTAAATGCACCCCAGGGTTCGTTAATCGCGGAAGTGACTCCGGGACCCCAAAACAGTGAGTAATAGTCCACGAAACGGTCCAGAATCGGCCAATACTGTCAGTGTTGATGACCGACACGAAAGCGCACCTTAGGGTTCAACAAGCACGGAAATCACTTCGGCACCCCAAAACGGTGAGTAATAGTCCACGAAACGGGTCAGAATCGACAAAAACCGCGATTGTTGATGACCGAAATGTAAATGCACCCCAGGGTTCGTTAATCGTGGAAGTCACTCCGGGACCCCAAAACAGTGAGTAATAGTCCATGATACCGGCCAGAATCGGCCAGAACTGTCAGTATTAATGACAGACACGTAAGCGCACCTTGAGGTTCAACAAGCATGGAAATCACTTTGGGACCCCAAAACGGTGAGTAATAGTCCACGAAACGGGTCAGAATCGACAAATACCGCGATTGTTGATGACCGACACGTAAATGCACCCCAGGGTTCGTTAATCGTGGAAGTCACTCCGAGACCCCAAAACAGTGAGTAATAGTCCATGATACCGGCCAGAATCGGCCAGAACTGTCAGTGTTAATGACAGACACGTAAGCGCACCTTGAGGTTCAACAAGCATGGAAATCACTTCGGGACCCCAAAACGGTGAGTAATAGTCCACGAAACGGGTCAGAATCGACAAATACCACGATTGTTGATGACCGACACGTATACGCACCCCAGGGTTCGTTAATCGTGGAAGTCACTCCGAGACCCGAAAACAGTGAGAAATAGTCCACGAAACCGGTCAGAATCGGCTAGAACTGTCAGTGTTAATGACGGACACGTAAGCGCACCTTGGGGTTCAACAAGCATGGAAATCACTTCGGGACCCAAAACGGTTAGTAATAGTCCACGAAACGGGTCAGAATTGACAAACACCGCGATTTTTGATGACCGACACGTAAATGCACCCCAGGGTTCGTTAATCGTTGAAGTCACTCCGGGACCCCAAAACAGTGAGTAATAGTCCATGCAACGGGTCAGAATCGACAAAAACCACAAGTGTTGATGACCGACACGTAGACGCACGGTAAGGTTCGTTAATCATGGAAATCACTCCGGGACCCCAAAACAGTGTGTAATAGTCCATGTAACGGGTCAGAATCGGCCAAAACTGCGATTGTTGATGACCTACACGCAAATGCACCCCAGGGTTCGTTAATCGTGGAAGTCACTCCGGGACCCCAAAATAGTGAGTAATAGTCCATGAAACGGGCCAGAATCAGCCAAAACAGCGAGTGTTGATGACCGACATGTAAGCGCACCTTGGGGTTCAACAACTATGAAATCGCTTCGGGGCCACAAAACGGCGAGTAATAGTCCATGAAACGGGTCAGAATCGGCTAAAACTGCGAGTGTTGATGACCGACACGTATACGCACCCCAGGGTTCGTTAATCGTGGAAGTCACTCCGGGACCCCAAAACTGTGAGTAATAGTCCACGAAACCGGCCAGAATCGGCCAGAACTGTCAGTGTTAATCACAGACACGTAAGCGCACCTTGAAGTTCAACAAGCATGGAAATCACTTCAGGACCCCGAAACGGTGAGTAATAGTCCACGAAACGGGTCAGAATCGACAAACACCGCGATTGTTGATGACCGACACGTAAATGCACCCCAGGGTTCGTTAATCGTGGAAGTCACTCCGGGACCCCAAAACAGTGAGTAATAGTCCATGAAACGGGCCAGAATCAGCCAAAACAGCGAGTGTTGATGACCGACTTGTAAGCGCACCTTGGGGTTCCACATCTATGGAAATCGCTTCGGGGCCACAAAATGGTGAGTAATAGTCCATGAAACGGGTCAGAATCGGCTAAAACTGCGAGTGTTGATGACCGACACGTATACGCACCCAGGGTTCGTTAATCGTGGAAGTCACTCCGAGACCCGAAAACAATGAGTAATAGTCCACGAAACCAGCCAGAATCGGCCAGAACTGTCAGTGTTAATGACAGACACGTAAGCGCACCTTGGGGTTCAACAAACATGGAAATCACTTCGGGACTCCAAAACGGTGAGTAATAGTCCACGAAGCGTGTCAGAATTGACAAATACCGCGATTGTTCATGACCGACGCGTAAATGCACCCCAAGGTTCGTTAATTGTGGAAGTCACTCCGGGACCCCAAAATAGTGAGTAATAGTCCACGAAACGGGTCAGAAATGGCCAAAACTGGTGAGTGTTGATGACCGACACGTAAATGCACCCCAGGGTTCGTTAATCTTGGAAGTCACTCTGGGACCCCAAAACAGTGAGTAATAGTCCACGAAACGGTCCAGAATCAGCCAATACTGTCAGTGTTGAGGACCGACACGAAAGCGCACCTTGGGGTTCAACAAGCATGGAAATCACTTCGGCACCCCAAAACGGTGAGTAATAGTCCACGAAATGGGTCAGAATCGACAAAAACCGCGATTGTTGATGACCGACACGTAAATGCACCCCAGGGTTTGTTAATCGCGGAAGTCACTCCGGGACCCCAAAACAGTGAGTAATAGTCCACGAAATGGTCCAGAATCGGCCAATACTATCAGTGTTGATGACCGACACGAAAGCGCACCTTGGGGTTCAACAAGCATGGAAATCACTTCGGCACCCCAAAACGGTGAGAAATAGTCCACGAAACGGGTCAGAATTGACAAAAACCGCGATTGTTGATGACCGAGACGTAAATGCACCCTAGGGTTCGTTAATCGCGGAAGTCACACCGGGACCCCAAAACAGTGAGTAATAGTCCACGAAACGGTCCAGACTCGGCCAATACTGTCAGTGTTGATGACCGACATGAAAGCGCACCTTGGGGTTCAACAAGCACAGAAATCACTTCGGCACCCCAAAACGGTGACTAATAGTCCACGAAACGCGTCAGAATCGACAAAAACCGCGATTGTTGATGACCGAAATGTAAATGCACCCCAGGGTTCGTTAATCGTGGAAGTCACTACGGACCCGAAAACAGTGAGTAATAGTCCATGAAACGGGCCAGAATCAGCCAAAACAGCGAGTGTTGATGACCGACATGTAAGCGCACCTTGGGGTTCAAGAACTATGAAATCGCTTCGGGGCCACAAAACGACGAGTAATAGTCCATGAAACGGGTCATAATCGGCTAAAACTGCGAGTGTTGATGACCGACATGTATACGCACCCCAGAGTTCGTTAATCGTGGAAGTCACTCCGGGACCCCAAAACAGTGAGTAATAGTCCATGATACCGGCCAGAATCGGCCAGAACTGTCAGTGTTAATGACAGACACGTAAGCGCACCTTGAGGTTCAACAAGCATGGAAATCACTTCGGGACCCCAAAACGGTGAGTAATAGTCCACGAAACGGGTCAGAATCGACAAATACCGCGATTGTTGATGACCGACACGTAAATGCACCCCAGGGTTCGTTAATCGTGGAAGTCACTCCGGGACCCCAAAACAGCGAGTAATAGTCCATGAAACGGGTCAGAATCAGCCAAAACAGCGAGTGTTGATTACCGACATGTAAGCGCACCTTGGGCTTCCACAACTATGGAAATCGCTTCGGGGCCACAAAACGACGAGTAATAGTCCATGAAACGGGTCAGAATCGGCTAAAACTGCGAGTGTTGATGACCGACACGTATACGCACCCAGGGTTCGTTAATCGTGGAAGTCACTCCGAGACCCGAAAACAATGAGTAATAGTCCACGAAACCAACCAGAATCGGCCAGAACTGTCAGTGTTAATGACAGACACGTAAGCGCACCTTGGGGTTCAACAAGCATGGAAATCACTTCGGGACTCCAAAACGGTGAGTAATAGTCCACGAAACGGGTTAGAATTGACAAATACCGCGATTGTTCATGACCGACGCGTAAATGCACCCCAAGGTTCGTTAATTGTGGAAGTCACTCCGGGACCCCAAAATAGTGAGTAATAGTCCATGAAACGGGTCAGAAATGGCCAAAACTGGTGAGTGTTGATGACCGACACGTAAATGCACCCCAGGGTTCGTTAATCTTGGAAGTCACTCTGGGACCCCAAAACAGTGAGTAATAGTCCACGAAACGGTCCAGAATCGGCAAATACTGTCAGTGTTTAGGACCGACACGAAAGCGCACCTTGGGGTTCAACAAGCATGGAAATCACTTCGGCACCCCAAAACGGTGAGTAATAGTCCACGAAACGGGTCAGAATCGACAAAAACCGCGATTGTTGATGACCGACACGTAAATGCACCCCAAGGTTTGTTAATCGCGGAAGTCACTCCGGGACCCCAAAACAGTGAGTAATAGTCCACGAAACGGTCCAGAATCGGCCAATACTATCAGTGTTGATGACCGACACGAAAGCGCACCTTGGGGTTCAACAAGCATGGAAATCACTTCGGCACCCCAAAACGGTGAGAAATAGTCCACGAAACGGGTCAGAATTGACAAAAACCGCGATTGTTGATGACCGAGACGTAAATGCACCCCAGGGTTCGTTAATCGCGGAAGTGACTCCGGGACCCCAAAACAGTGAGTAATAGTCCACGAAACGGTCCAGAATCGGCCAATACTGTCAGTGTTGATGACCGACACGAAAGCGCACCTTAGGGTTCAACAAGCACGGAAATCACTTCGGCACCCCAAAACGGTGAGTAATAGTCCACGAAATGGTCCAGAATCGGCCAATACTATCAGTGTTGATGACCGACACGAAAGCGCACCTTGGGGTTCAACAAGCATGGAAATCACTTCGGCACCCCAAAACGGTGAGAAATAGTCCACGAAACGGGTCAGAATTGACAAAAACCGCGATTGTTGATGACCGAGACGTAAATGCACCCTAGGGTTCGTTAATCGCGGAAGTCACTCCGGGACCCCAAAACAGTGAGTAATAGTCCACGAAACAGTCCAGAATCGGCCAATACTGTCAGTGTTGATGACCGACATGAAAGCGCACCTTGGGGTTCAACAAGCACAGAAATCACTTCGGCACCCCAAAACGGTGAGTAATAGTCCACGAAACGGGTCAGAATCGACAAAAACCGCGATTGTTGATGACCGAAATGTAAATGCACCCCAGGGTTCGTTAATCGTGGAAGTCACTACGGGACCCCAAAACAGTGAGTAATAGTCCATGAAACGGGCCAGAATCAGCCAAAACAGCGAGTGTTGATGACCGACATGTAAGCGCACCTTGGGGTTCAAGAACTATGAAATCGCTTCGGGGCCACAAAACGACGAGTAATAGTCCATGAAACGGGTCATAATCGGCTAAAACTGCGAGTGTTGATGACCGACACATATACGCACCCCAGAGTTCGTTAATCGTGGAAGTCACTCCGGGACCCCAAAACAGTGAGTAATAGTCCATGATACCGGCCAGAATCGGCCAGAACTGTCAGTGTTAATGACAGACACGTAAGCGCACCTTGAGGTTCAACAAGCATGGAAATCACTTCGGGACCCCAAAACGGTGAGTAATAGTCCACGAAACGGGTCAGAATCGACAAATACCGCGATTGTTGATGACCGACACGTAAATGCACCCCAGGGTTCGTTAATCGTGGAAGTCACTCCGGGACCCCAAAACAGCGAGTAATAGTCCATGAAACGGGTCAGAATCAGCCAAAACAGCGAGTGTTGATTACCGACATGTAAGCGCACCTTGGGCTTCCACAACTATGGAAATCGCTTCGGGGCCACAAAACGACGAGTAATAGTCCATGAAACGGGTCAGAATCGGCTAAAACTGCGAGTGTTGATGACCGACACGTATACGCACCCAGGGTTCGTTAATCGTGGAAGTCACTCCGAGACCCGAAAACAATGAGTAATAGTCCACGAAACCAACCAGAATCGGCCAGAACTGTCAGTGTTAATGACAGACACGTAAGCGCACCTTGGGGTTCAACAAGCATGGAAATCACTTCGGGACTCCAAAACGGTGAGTAATAGTCCACGAAACGGGTTAGAATTGACAAATACCGCGATTGTTCATGACCGACGCGTAAATGCACCCCAAGGTTCGTTAATTGTGGAAGTCACTCCGGGACCCCAAAATAGTGAGTAATAGTCCATGAAACGGGTCAGAAATGGCCAAAACTGGTGAGTGTTGATGACCGACACGTAAATGCACCCCAGGGTTCGTTAATCTTGGAAGTCACTCTGGGACCCCAAAACAGTGAGTAATAGTCCACGAAACGGTCCAGAATCGGCAAATACTGTCAGTGTTTAGGACCGACACGAAAGCGCACCTTGGGGTTCAACAAGCATGGAAATCACTTCGGCACCCCAAAACGGTGAGTAATAGTCCACGAAACGGGTCAGAATCGACAAAAACCGCGATTGTTGATGACCGACACGTAAATGCACCCCAAGGTTTGTTAATCGCGGAAGTCACTCCGGGACCCCAAAACAGTGAGTAATAGTCCACGAAACGGTCCAGAATCGGCCAATACTATCAGTGTTGATGACCGACACGAAAGCGCACCTTGGGGTTCAACAAGCATGGAAATCACTTCGGCACCCCAAAACGGTGAGAAATAGTCCACGAAACGGGTCAGAATTGACAAAAACCGCGATTGTTGATGACCGAGACGTAAATGCACCCCAGGGTTCGTTAATCGCGGAAGTGACTCCGGGACCCCAAAACAGTGAGTAATAGTCCACGAAACGGTCCAGAATCGGCCAATACTGTCAGTGTTGATGACCGACACGAAAGCGCACCTTAGGGTTCAACAAGCACGGAAATCACTTCGGCACCCCAAAACGGTGAGTAATAGTCCACGAAATGGTCCAGAATCGGCCAATACTATCAGTGTTGATGACCGACACGAAAGCGCACCTTGGGGTTCAACAAGCATGGAAATCACTTCGGCACCCCAAAACGGTGAGAAATAGTCCACGAAACGGGTCAGAATTGACAAAAACCGCGATTGTTGATGACCGAGACGTAAATGCACCCTAGGGTTCGTTAATCGCGGAAGTCACTCCGGGACCCCAAAACAGTGAGTAATAGTCCACGAAACAGTCCAGAATCGGCCAATACTGTCAGTGTTGATGACCGACATGAAAGCGCACCTTGGGGTTCAACAAGCACAGAAATCACTTCGGCACCCCAAAACGGTGAGTAATAGTCCACGAAACGGGTCAGAATCGACAAAAACCGCGATTGTTGATGACCGAAATGTAAATGCACCCCAGGGTTCGTTAATCGTGGAAGTCACTACGGGACCCCAAAACAGTGAGTAATAGTCCATGAAACGGGCCAGAATCAGCCAAAACAGCGAGTGTTGATGACCGACATGTAAGCGCACCTTGGGGTTCAAGAACTATGAAATCGCTTCGGGGCCACAAAACGACGAGTAATAGTCCATGAAACGGGTCATAATCGGCTAAAACTGCGAGTGTTGATGACCGACACATATACGCACCCCAGAGTTCGTTAATCGTGGAAGTCACTCCGGGACCCCAAAACAGTGAGTAATAGTCCATGATACCGGCCAGAATCGGCCAGAACTGTCAGTGTTAATGACAGACACGTAAGCGCACCTTGAGGTTCAACAAGCATGGAAATCACTTCGGGACCCCAAAACGGTGAGTAATAGTCCACGAAACGGGTCAGAATCGACAAATACCGCGATTGTTGATGACCGACACGTAAATGCACCCCAGGGTTCGTTAATCGTGGAAGTCACTCCGGGACCCCAAAACAGCGAGTAATAGTCCATGAAACGGGTCAGAATCAGCCAAAACAGCGAGTGTTGATTACCGACATGTAAGCGCACCTTGGGCTTCCACAACTATGGAAATCGCTTCGGGGCCACAAAACGACGAGTAATAGTCCATGAAACGGGTCAGAATCGGCTAAAACTGCGAGTGTTGATGACCGACACGTATACGCACCCAGGGTTCGTTAATCGTGGAAGTCACTCCGAGACCCGAAAACAATGAGTAATAGTCCACGAAACCAGCCAGAATCGGCCAGAACTGTCAGTGTTAATGACAGACACGTAAGCGCACCTTGGGGTTCAACAAGCATGGAAATCACTTCGGGACTCCAAAACGGTGAGTAATAGTCCACGAAACGGGTTAGAATTGACAAATACCGCGATTGTTCATGACCGACGCGTAAATGCACCCCAAGGTTCGTTAATTGTGGAAGTCACTCCGGGACCCCAAAATAGTGAGTAATAGTCCATGAAACGGGTCAGAAATGGCCAAAACTGGTGAGTGTTGATGACCGACACGTAAATGCACCCCAGGGTTCGTTAATCTTGGAAGTCACTCTGGGACCCCAAAACAGTGAGTAATAGTCCACGAAACGGTCCAGAATCGGCCAATACTGTCAGTGTTTAGGACCGACACGAAAGCGCACCTTGGGGTTCAACAAGCATGGAAATCACTTCGGCACCCCAAAACGGTGAGTAATAGTCCACGAAACGGGTCAGAATCGACAAAAACCGCGATTGTTGATGACCGACACGTAAATGCACCCCAAGGTTTGTTAATCGCGGAAGTCACTCCGGGACCCCAAAACAGTGAGTAATAGTCCACGAAACGGTCCAGAATCGGCCAATACTATCAGTGTTGATGACCGACATGAAAGCGCACCTTGGGGTTCAACAAGCATGGAAATCACTTCGGCACCCCAAAACGGTGAGAAATAGTCCACGAAACGGGTCAGAATTGACAAAAACCGCGATTGTTGATGACCGAGACGTAAATGCACCCCAGGGTTCGTTAATCGCGGAAGTGACTCCGGGACCCCAAAATAGTGAGTAATAGTCCACGAAACGGTCCAGAATCGGCCAATACTGTCAGTGTTGATGACCGACACGAAAGCGCACCTTAGGGTTCAACAAGCACGGAAATCATTTCGGCACCCCAAAACGGTGAGTAATAGTCCACGAAATGGTCCAGAATCGGCCAATACTATCAGTGTTGATGACCGACACGAAAGCGCACCTTGGGGTTCAACAAGCATGGAAATCACTTCGGCACCCCAAAACGGTGAGAAATAGTCCACGAAACGGGTCAGAATTGACAAAAACCGCGATTGTTGATGACCGAGACGTAAATGCACCCTAGGGTTCGTTAATCGCGGAAGTCACTCCGGGACCCCAAAACAGTGAGTAATAGTCCACGAAACAGTCCAGAATCGGCCAATACTGTCAGTGTTGATGACCGACATGAAAGCGCACCTTGGGGTTCAACAAGCACAGAAATCACTTCGGCACCCCAAAACGGTGAGTAATAGTCCACGAAACGGGTCAGAATCGACAAAAACCGCGATTGTTGATGACCGAAATGTAAATGCACCCCAGGGTTCGTTAATCGTGGAAGTCACTACGGGACCCCAAAACAGTGAGTAATAGTCCATGAAACGGGCCAGAATCAGCCAAAACAGCGAGTGTTGATGACCGACATGTAAGCGCACCTTGGGGTTCAAGAACTATGAAATCGCTTCGGGGCCACAAAACGACGAGTAATAGTCCATGAAACGGGTCATAATCGGCTAAAACTGCGAGTGTTGATGACCGACACGTATACGCACCCCAGAGTTCGTTAATCGTGGAAGTCACTCCGGGACCCCAAAACAGTGAGTAATAGTCCATGATACCGGCTAGAATCGGCCAGAACTGTCAGTGTTAATGACAGACACGTAAGCGCACCTTGAGGTTCAACAAGCATGGAAATCACTTCGGGACCCCAAAACGGTGAGTAATAGTCCACGAAACGGGTCAGAATCGACAAATACCGCGATTGTTGATGACCGACACGTAAATGCACCCCAGGGTTCGTTAATCGTGGAAGTCACTCCGGGACCCCAAAACAGCGAGTAATAGTCCATGAAACGGGTCAGAATCAGCCAAAACAGCGAGTGTTGATTACCGACATGTAAGCGCACCTTGGGCATCCACAACTATGGAAATCGCTTCGGGGCCACAAAACGACGAGTAATACTCCATGAAACGGGTCAGAATCGGCTAAAACCGCGAGTGTTGATGACCGACACGTATACGCACCCAGGGTTCGTTAATCGTGGAAGTCACTCCGAGACCCGAAAACAATGAGTAATAGTCCACGAAACCAGCCAGAATCGGCCAGAACTGTCAGTGTTAATGACAGACACGTAGGCGCACCTTGAGGTTCAACAAGCATGGAAATCACTTCGGGACCCCAAAACGGTGAGTAATAGTCCACGAAACGGGTCAGAATCGACAAATACCGCGATTGTTGATGACCGACACGTAAATGCACCCCAGGGTTCGTTAATCGTGGAAGTCACTCCGGGACCCCAAAACAGCGAGTAATAGTCCATGAAACGGGTCAGAATCAGCCAAAACAACGAGTGTTGATTACCGACATGTAAGCGCACCTTGGGCTTCCACAACTATGAAAATCGCTTCGGGGCCACAAAACGACGAGTAATAGTCCATGAAACGGGTCAGAATCGGCTAAAACTGCGAGTGTTGATGACCGACACGTATACGCACCCAGGGTTCGTTAATCGTGGAAGTCACTCCGAGACCCGAAAACAATGAGTAATAGTCCACGAAACCAGCCAGAATCGGCCAGAACTGTCAGTGTTAATGACAGACACGTAAGCGCACCTTGGGGTTCAACAAGCATGGAAATCACTTCGGGACTCCAAAACGGTGAGTAATAGTCCACGAAACGGGTTAGAATTGACAAATACCGCGATTGTTCATGACCGACGCGTAAACGCACCCCAAGGTTCGTTAATTGTGGAAGTCACTCCGGGACCCCAAAATAGTGAGTAATAGTCCATGAAACGGGTCAGAAATGGCCAAAACTGGTGAGTGTTGATGACCGACACGTAAATGCACCCCAGGGTTCGTTAATCTTGGAAGTCACTCTGGGACCCCAAAACAGTGAGTAATAGTCCACGAAACGGTCCAGAATCGGCCAATACTGTCAGTGTTTAGGACCGACACGAAAGCGCACCTTGGGGTTCAACAAGCATGGAAATCATTTCGGCACCCCAAAACGGTGAGTAATAGTCCACGAAACGGGTCAGAATCGACAAAAACCGCGATTGTTGATGACCGACACGTAAATGCACCCCAAGGTTTGTTAATCGCGGAAGTCACTCCGGGACCCCAAAACAGTGAGTAATAGTCCACGAAACGGTCCAGAATCGGCCAATACTATCAGTGTTGATGACCGACACGAAAGCGCACCTTGGGGGTTCAACAAGCATGGAAATCACTTCGGCACCCCAAAACGGTGAGAAATAGTCCACGAAACGGGTCAGAATTGACAAAAACCGCGATTGTTGATGACCGAGACGTAAATGCACCCCAGGGTTCGTTAATCGCGGAAGTGACTCCGGGACCCCAAAACAGTGAGTAATAGTCCACGAAACGGTCCAGAATCGGCCAATACTGTCAGTGTTGATGACCGACATGAAAGCGCACCTTGGGGTTCAACAAGCACAGAAATCACTTCGGCACCCCAAAACGGTGAGTAATAGTCCACGAAACGGGTCAGAATCGACAAAAACCGCGATTGTTGATGACCGAAATGTAAATGCACCCCAGGGTTCGTTAATCGTGGAAGTCACTACGGGACCCCAAAACAGTGAGTAATAGTCCATGAAACGGGCCAGAATCAGCCAAAACAGCGAGTGTTGATGACCGACATGTAAGCGCACCTTGGGGTTCAAGAACTATGAAATCGCTTCGGGGCCACAAAACGACGAGTAATAGTCCATGAAACGGGTCATAATCGGCTAAAACTGCGAGTGTTGATGACCGACACGTATACGCACCCCAGAGTTCGTTAATCGTGGAAGTCACTCCGGGACCCCAAAACAGTGAGTAATAGTCCATGATACCGGCTAGAATCGGCCAGAACTGTCAGTGTTAATGACAGACACGTAAGCGCACCTTGAGGTTCAACAAGCATGGAAATCACTTCGGGACCCCAAAACGGTGAGTAATAGTCCACGAAACGGGTCAGAATCGACAAATACCGCGATTGTTGATGACCGACACGTAAATGCACCCCAGGGTTCGTTAATCGTGGAAGTCACTCCGGGACCCCAAAACAGCGAGTAATAGTCCATGAAACGGGTCAGAATCAGCCAAAACAGCGCGTGTTGATTACCGACATGTAAGCGCACCTTGGGCTTCCACAACTATGGAAATCGCTTCGGGGCCACAAAACGACGAGTAATAGTCCATGAAACGGGTCAGAATCGGCTAAAACTGCGAGTGTTGATGACCGACACGTATACGCACCCAGGGTTCGTTAATCGCGGAAGTCACTCCGAGACCCGAAAACAATGAGTAATAGTCCACGAAACCAGCCAGAATCGGCCAGAACTGTCAGTGTTAATGACAGACACGTAAGCGCACCTTGAGGTTCAACAAGCATGGAAATCACTTCGGGACCCCAAAACGGTGAGTAATAGTCCACGAAACGGGTCAGAATCGACAAATACCGCGATTGTTGATGACCGACACGTAAATGCACCCCAGGGTTCGTTAATCGTGGAAGTCACTCCGGGACCCCAAAACAGCGAGTAATAGTCCATGAAACGGGTCAGAATCAGCCAAAACAACGAGTGTTGATTACCGACATGTAAGCGCACCTTGGGCTTCCACAACTATGGAAATCGCTTCGGGGCCACAAAACGACGAGTAATAGTCCATGAAACGGGTCAGAATCGGCTAAAACTGCGAGTGTTGATGACCGACACGTATACGCACCCAGGGTTCGTTAATCGTGGAAGTCACTCCGAGACCCGAAAACAATGAGTAATAGTCCACGAAACCAGCCAGAATCGGCCAGAACTGTCAGTGTTAATGACAGACACGTAAGCGCACCTTGGGGTTCAACAAGCATGGAAATCACTTCGGGACTCCAAAACGGTGAGTAATAGTCCACGAAACGGGTTAGAATTGACAAATACCGCGATTGTTCATGACCGACGCGTAAATGCACCCCAAGGTTCGTTAATTGTGGAAGTCACTCCGGGACCCCAAAATAGTGAGTAATAGTCCATGAAACGGGTCAGAAATGGCCAAAACTGGTGAGTGTTGATGACCGACACGTAAATGCACCCCAGGGTTCGTTAATCTTGGAAGTCACTCTGGGACCCCAAAACAGTGAGTAATAGTCCACGAAACGGTCCAGAATCGGCCAATACTGTCAGTGTTTAGGACCGACACGAAAGCGCACCTTGGGGTTCAACAAGCATGGAAATCATTTCGGCACCCCAAAACGGTGAGTAATAGTCCACGAAACGGGTCAGAATCGACAAAAACCGCGATTGTTGATGACCGACACGTAAATGCACCCCAAGGTTTGTTAATCGCGGAAGTCACTCCGGGACCCCAAAACAGTGAGTAATAGTCCACGAAACGGTCCAGAATCGGCCAATACTATCAGTGTTGATGACCGACACGAAAGCGCACCTGGGGGGTTCAACAAGCATGGAAATCACTTCGGCACCCCAAAACGGTGAGAAATAGTCCACGAAACGGGTCAGAATTGACAAAAACCGCGATTGTTGATGACCAAGACGTAAATGCACCCCAGGGTTCGTTAATCGCGGAAGTGACTCCGGGACCCCAAAACAGTGAGTAATAGTCCACGAAACGGTCCAGAATCGGCCAATACTGTCAGTGTTGATGACCGACACGAAAGCGCACCTTAGGGTTCAACAAGCACGGAAATCACTTCGGCACCCCAAAACGGTGAGTAATAGTCCACGAAATGGTCCAGAATCGGCCAATACTATCAGTGTTGATGACCGACACGAAAGCGCACCTTGGGGTTCAACAAGCATGGAAATCACTTCGGCACCCCAAAACGGTGAGAAATAGTCCACGAAACGGGTCAGAATTGACAAAAACCGCGATTGTTGATGACCGAGACGTAAATGCACCCTAGGGTTCGTTAATCGCGGAAGTCACTCCGGGACCCCAAAACAGTGAGTAATAGTCCACGAAACGGTCCAGAATCGGCCAATACTGTCAGTGTTGATGACCGACATGAAAGCGCACCTTGGGGTTCAACAAGCACAGAAATCACTTCGGCACCCCAAAACGGTGAGTAATAGTCCACGAAACGGGTCAGAATCGACAAAAACCGCGATTGTTGATGACCGAAATGTAAATGCACCCCAGGGTTCGTTAATCGTGGAAGTCACTACGGGACCCCAAAACAGTGAGTAATAGTCCATGAAACGGGCCAGAATCAGCCAAAACAGCGAGTGTTGATGACCGACATGTAAGCGCACCTTGGGGTTCAAGAACTATGAAATCGCTTCGGGGCCACAAAACGACGAGTAATAGTCCATGAAACGGGTCATAATCGGCTAAAACTGCGAGTGTTGATGACCGACACGTATACGCACCCCAGAGTTCGTTAATCGTGGAAGTCACTCCGGGACCCCAAAACAGTGAGTAATAGTCCATGATACCGGCTAGAATCGGCCAGAACTGTCAGTGTTAATGACAGACACGTAAGCGCACCTTGAGGTTCAACAAGCATGGAAATCACTTCGGGACCCCAAAACGGTGAGTAATAGTCCACGAAACGGGTCAGAATCGACAAATACCGCGATTGTTGATGACCGACACGTAAATGCACCCCAGGGTTCGTTAATCGTGGAAGTCACTCCGGGACCCCAAAACAGCGAGTAATAGTCCATGAAACGGGTCAGAATCAGCCAAAACAGCGCGTGTTGATTACCGACATGTAAGCGCACCTTGGGCTTCCACAACTATGGAAATCGCTTCGGGGCCACAAAACGACGAGTAATAGTCCATGAAACGGGTCAGAATCGGCTAAAATTGCGAGTGTTGATGACCGACACGTATACGCACCCAGGGTTCGTTAATCGTGGAAGTCACTCCGAGACCCGAAAACAATGAGTAATAGTCCACGAAACCAGCCAGAATCGGCCAGAACTGTCAGTGTTAATGACAGACACGTAAGCGCACCTTGGGGTTCAACAAGCATGGAAATCACTTCGGGACTCCAAAACGGTGAGTAATAGTCCACGAAACGGGTTAGAATTGACAAATACCGCGATTGTTCATGACCGACGCGTAAATGCACCCCAAGGTTCGTTAATTGTGGAAGTCACTCCGGGACCCCAAAATAGTGAGTAATAGTCCATGAAACGGGTCAGAAATGGCCAAAACTGGTGAGTGTTGATGACCGACACGTAAATGCACCCCAGGGTTCGTTAATCTTGGAAGTCACTCTGGGACCCCAAAACAGTGAGTAATAGTCCACGAAACGGTCCAGAATCGGCCAATACTGTCAGTGTTTAGGACCGACACGAAAGCGCACCTTGGGGTTCAACAAGCATGGAAATCACTTCGGCACCCCAAAACGGTGAGTAATAGTCCACGAAACGGGTCAGAATCGACAAAAACCGCGATTGTTGATGACCGACACGTAAATGCACCCCAAGGTTTGTTAATCGCGGAAGTCACTCCGGGACCCCAAAACAGTGAGTAATAGTCCACGAAACGGTCCAGAATCGGCCAATACTATCAGTGTTGATGACCGACACGAAAGCGCACCTTGGGCTTCAACAAGCATGGAAATCACTTCGGCACCCCAAAACGGTGAGAAATAGTCCACGAAACGGGTCAGAATTGACAAAAACCGCGATTGTTGATGACCGAGACGTAAATGCACCCCAGGGTTCGTTAATCGCGGAAGTGACTCCGGGACCCCAAAACAGTGAGTAATAGTCCACGAAACGGTCCAGAATCGGCCAATACTGTCAGTGTTGATGACCGACACGAAAGCGCACCTTAGGGTTCAACAAGCACGGAAATCACTTCGGCACCCCAAAACGGTGAGTAATAGTCCACGAAACGGGTCAGAATCGACAAAAACCGCGATTGTTGATGACCGAAATGTAAATGCACCCCAGGGTTCGTTAATCGTGGAAGTCACTCCGGGACCCCAAAACAGTGAGTAATAGTCCATGAAACGGGCCAGAATCGGCCAGAACTGTCAGTGTTAATGACAGACACGTAAGCGCACATTGGGGTTCAACAACTATGAAATCGCTTCGGGGCCACAAAACGACGAGTAATAGTCCATGAAACGGGTCAGAATCGGCTAAAACTGCGAGTGTTGATGACCGACACGTAAATGCACCCCAGGGTTTGTTAATCGCGGAAGTCACTCCGGGACCCCAAAACAGTGAGTAATAGTCCACGAAATGGTCCAGAATCGGCCAATACTATCAGTGTTGATGACCGACACGAAAGCGCACCTTGGGGTTCAACAAGCATGGAAATCACTTCGGCACCCCAAAACGGTGAGAAATAGTCCACGAAACGGGTCAGAATTGACAAAAACCGCGATTGTTGATGACCGAGACGTAAATGCACCCTAGGGTTCGTTAATCGCGGAAGTCACTCCGGGACCCCAAAACAGTGAGTAATAGTCCACGAAACGGTCCAGAATCGGCCAATACTGTCAGTGTTGATGACCGACATGAAAGCGCACCTTGGGGTTCAACAAGCACAGAAATCACTTCGGCACCCCAAAACGGTGAGTAATAGTCCACGAAACGGGTCAGAATCGACAAAAACCGCGATTGTTGATGACCGAAATGTAAATGCACCCCAGGGTTCGTTAATCGTGGAAGTCACTACGGGACCCCAAAACAGTGAGTAATAGTCCATGAAACGGGCCAGAATCAGCCAAAACAGCGAGTGTTGATGACCGACACGTAAGCGCACCTTGGGGTTCAACAACTATGAAATCGCTTCGGGGCCACAAAACGACGAGTAATAGTCCATGAAACGGGTCATAATCGGCTAAAACTGCGAGTGTTGATGACCGACATGTATACGCACCCCAGAGTTCGTTAATCGTGGAAGTCACTCCGAGACCCGAAAACAATGAGTAATAGTCCACGAAACCAGCCAGAATCGGCCAGAACTGTCAGTGTTAATGACAGACACGTAAGCGCACCTTGGGGTTCAACAAGCATGGAAATCACTTCGGGACTCCAAAACGGTGAGAAATAGTCCACGAAACGGGTTAGAATTGACAAATACCGCGATTGTTCATGACCGACGCGTAAATGCACCCCAAGGTTCATTAATTGTGGAAGTCACTCCGGGACCCCAAAATAGTGAGTAATAGTCCATGAAACGGGTCAGAATTGACAAAAACCGCGATTGTTGATGACCGAGACGTAAATGCACCCCAGGGTTCGTTAATCTTGGAAGTCACTCTGGGACCCCAAAACAGTGAGTAATAGTCCACGAAACGGTCCAGAATCGGCCAATACTGTCAGTGTTTAGGACCGACACGAAAGCGCACCTTGGGGTTCAACAAGCATGGAAATCACTTTGGCACCCCAAAACGGTGAGTAATAGTCCACGAAACGGGTCAGAATCGACAAAAACCGCGATTGTTGATGACCGACACGTAAATGCACCCCAAGGTTTGTTAATCGCGGAAGTCACTCCGGGACCCCAAAACAGTGAGTAATAGTCCACGAAACGGTCCAGAATCGGCCAATACTATCAGTGTTGATGACCGACACGAAAGCGCACCTTGGGGTTCAACAAGCATGGAAATCACTTCGGCACCCCAAAACGGTGAGAAATAATCCACGAAACGGGTCAGAATTGACAAAAACCGCGATTGTTGATGACCAAGACGCAAACACACCCCAGGGTTCATTAATCGCGGAAGTCACTCCGGGACCCCAAAACAGTGAGTAATAGTCCACGAAACGGTCCAGAATCGGCCAATACTGTCAGTGTTGATGACCGACACGAAAGCGCACCTTGGGGTTCAACAAGCACGGAAATCACTTCGGCACCCCAAAACGGTGAGTAATAGTCCATGAAACGGGTCAGAATCGACAAAAACCGCGATTGTTGATGACCGAAATGTAAATACACCCCAGGGTTCGTTAATCGTGGAAGTCACTCCGGGACCCCAAAACAGTGAGTAATAGTCCATGAAACGGGCCAGAATCAGCCAAAACAGCGAGTGTTGATGACCGACACGTAAGCGCACCTTGGGGTTCAACAACTATGAAATCGCTTCGGGGCCACAAAACGACGAGTAATAGTCCATGAAACGGGTCATAATCGGCTAAAACTGCGAGTGTTGATGACCGACATGTATACGCACCCCAGAGTTCGTTAATCGTGGAAGTCACTCCGAGACCCGAAAACAATGAGTAATAGTCCACGAAACCAGCCAGAATCGGCCAGAACTGTCAGTGTTAATGACAGACACGTAAGCGCACCTTGGGGTTCAACAAGCATGGAAATCACTTCGGGACTCCAAAACGGTGAGAAATAGTCCACGAAACGGGTTAGAATTGACAAATACCGCGATTGTTCATGACCGACGCGTAAATGCACCCCAAGGTTCATTAATTGTGGAAGTCACTCCGGGACCCCAAAATAGTGAGTAATAGTCCATGAAACGGGTCAGAATTGACAAAAACCGCGATTGTTGATGACCGAGACGTAAATGCACCCCAGGGTTCGTTAATCTTGGAAGTCACTCTGGGACCCCAAAACAGTGAGTAATAGTCCACGAAACGGTCCAGAATCGGCCAATACTGTCAGTGTTTAGGACCGACACGAAAGCGCACCTTGGGGTTCAACAAGCATGGAAATCACTTTGGCACCCCAAAACGGTGAGTAATAGTCCACGAAACGGGTCAGAATCGACAAAAACCGCGATTGTTGATGACCGACACGTAAATGCACCCCAAGGTTTGTTAATCGCGGAAGTCACTCCGGGACCCCAAAACATTGAGTAATAGTCCACGAAACGGTCCAGAATCAGCCAATACTATCAGTGTTGATGACCGACACGAAAGCGCACCTTGGGGTTCAACAAGCATGGAAATCACTTCGGCACCCCAAAACGGTGAGAAATAATCCACGAAACGGGTCAGAATTGACAAAAACCGCGATTGTTGATGACCAAGACGCAAACACACCCCAGGGTTCATTAATCGCGGAAGTCACTCCGGGACCCCAAAACAGTGAGTAATAGTCCACGAAACGGTCCTGAATCGGCCAATACTGTCAGTGTTGATGACCGACACGAAAGCGCACCTTGGGGTTCAACAAGCACGGAAATCACTTCGGCACCCCAAAACGGTGAGTAATAGTCCATGAAACGGGTCAGAATCGACAAAAACCGCGATTGTTGATGACCGAAATGTAAATACACCCCAGGGTTCGTTAATCGTGGAAGTCACTCCGGGACCCCAAAACAGTGAGTAATAGTCCATGAAACGGGCCAGAATCAGCCAAAACAGCGAGTGTTGATGACCGACATGTAAGCGCACCTTGGGGTTCAACAACTATGAAATCGCTTCGGGGCCACAAAACGGCGAGTAATAGTCCATGAAACGGGTCAGAATCGGCTAAAACTGCGAGTGTTGATGACCGACACGTATACGCACCCCAGGGTTCGTTAATCGTGGAAGTCACTCCGGGACCCCAAAACTGTGAGTAATAGTCCACGAAACTGGCCAGAATCGGCCAGAACTGTCAGTGTTAATGACAGACACGTAAGCGCACCTTGAAGTTCAACAAGCATGGAAATCACTTCAGGACCCCGAAACGGTAAGTAATAGTCCACGAAACGGGTCAGAATTGACAAACACCGCGATTGTTGATGACCGACACGTAAATGCACCCCAGGGTTCGTTAATCGTGGAAGTCACTCCGGGACCCCAAAACAGTGAGTAATAGTCCATGAAACGGGCCAGAATCAGCCAAAACAGCGAGTGTTGATGACCGACTTGTAAGCGCACCTTGGGGTTCCACATCTATGGAAATCGCTTCGGGGCCACAAAATGGTGAGTAATAGTCCATGAAACGGGTCAGAATCGGCTAAAACTGCGAGTGTTGATGACCGACACGTATACGCACCCAGGGTTCGTTAATCGTGGAAGTCACTCCGAGACCCGAAAACAATGAGTAATAGTCCACGAAACCAGCCAGAATCGGCCAGAACTGTCAGTGTTAATGACAGACACGTAAGCGCACCTTGGGGTTCAACAAGCATGGAAATCACTTCGGGACTCCAAAACGGTGAGTAATAGTCCACGAAACGGGTCAGAATTGACAAATACCGCGATTGTTCATGACCGACGCGTAAATGCACCCCAAGGTTCGTTAATTGTGGAAGTCACTCCGGGACCCCAAAATAGTGAGTAATAGTCCACGAAACGGGTCAGAAATGGCCAAAACTGGTGAGTGTTGATGACCGACACGTAAATGCACCCCAGGGTTCGTTAATCTTGGAAGTCACTCTGGGACCCCAAAACAGTGAGTAATAGTCCACGAAACGGTCCAGAATCAGCCAATACTGTCAGTGTTGAGGACCGACACGAAAGCGCACCTTGGGGTTCAACAAGCATGGAAATCACTTCGGCACCCCAAAACGGTGAGTAATAGTCCACGAAATGGGTCAGAATCGACAAAAACCGCGATTGTTGATGACCGACACGTAAATGCACCCCAGGGTTTGTTAATCGCGGAAGTCACTCCGGGACCCCAAAACAGTGAGTAATAGTCCACGAAATGGTCCAGAATCGGCCAATACTATCAGTGTTGATGACCGACACGAAAGCGCACCTTGGGGTTCAACAAGCATGGAAATCACTTCGGCACCCCAAAACGGTGAGAAATAGTCCACGAAACGGGTCAGAATTGACAAAAACCGCGATTGTTGATGACCGAGACGTAAATGCACCCTAGGGTTCGTTAATCGCGGAAGTCACTCCGGGACCCCAAAACAGTGAGTAATAGTCCACGAAACGGTCCAGAATCGGCCAATACTGTCAGTGTTGATGACCGACATGAAAGCGCACCTTGGGGTTCAACAAGCACAGAAATCACTTCGGCACCCCAAAACGGTGAGTAATAGTCCACGAAACGCGTCAGAATCGACAAAAACCGCGATTGTTGATGACCGAAATGTAAATGCACCCCAGGGTTCGTTAATCGTGGAAGTCACTACGGACCCGAAAACAGTGAGTAATAGTCCATGAAACAGGCCAGAATCAGCCAAAACAGCGAGTGTTGATGACCGACATGTAAGCGCACCTTGGGGTTCAAGAACTATGAAATCGCTTCGGGGCCACAAAACGACGAGTAATAGTCCATGAAACGGGTCATAATCGGCTAAAACTGCGAGTGTTGATGACCGACACATATACGCACCCCAGAGTTCGTTAATCGTGGAAGTCACTCCGGGACCCCAAAACAGTGAGTAATAGTCCATGATACCGGCTAGAATCGGCCAGAACTGTCAGTGTTAATGACAGACACGTAAGCGCACCTTGAGGTTCAACAAGCATGGAAATCACTTCGGGACCCCAAAACGGTGAGTAATAGTCCACGAAACGGGTCAGAATCGACAAATACCGCGATTGTTGATGACTGACACGTAAATGCACCCCAGGGTTCGTTAATCGTGGAAGTCACTCCGGGACCCCAAAACAGCGAGTAATAGTCCATGAAACGGGTCAGAATCAGCCAAAACAGCGCGTGTTGATTACCGACATGTAAGCGCACCTTGGGCTTCCACAACTATGGAAATCGCTTCGGGGCCACAAAACGACGAGTAATAGTCCATGAAACGGGTCAGAATCGGCTAAAACTGCGAGTGTTGATGACCGACACGTATACGCACCCAGGGTTCGTTAATCGTGGAAGTCACTCCGAGACCCGAAAACAATGAGTAATAGTCCACGAAACCAGCCAGAATCGGCCAGAACTGTCAGTGTTAATGACAGACACGTAAGCGCACCTTGGGGTTCAACAAGCATGGAAATCACTTCGGGACTCCAAAACGGTGAGTAATAGTCCACGAAACGGGTTAGAATTGACAAATACCGCGATTGTTCATGACCGACGCGTAAATGCACCCCAAGGTTCGTTAATTGTGGAAGTCACTCCGGCACCCCAAAATAGTGAGTAATAGTCCATGAAACGGGTGAGAAATGGCCAAAACTGGTGAGTGTTGATGACCGACACGTAAATGCACCCCAGGGTTCGTTAATCTTGGAAGTCACTCTGGGACCCCAAAACAGTGAGTAATAGTCCACGAAACGGTCCAGAATCGGCCAATACTGTCAGTGTTTAGGACCGACACGAAAGCGCACCTTGGGGTTCAACAAGCATGGAAATCACTTCGGCACCCCAAAACGGTGAGTAATAGTCCACGAAACGGGTCAGAATCGACAAAAACCGCGATTGTTGATGACCGACACGTAAATGCACCCCAAGGTTTGTTAATCGCGGAAGTCACTCCGGGACCCCAAAACAGTGAGTAATAGTCCACGAAACGGTCCAGAATCGGCCAATACTATCAGTGTTGATGACCGACACGAAAGCGCACCTTGGGGTTCAACAAGCATGGAAATCACTTCGGCACCCCAAAACGGTGAGAAATAGTCCACGAAACGGGTCAGAATTGACAAAAACCGCGATTGTTGATGACCGAGACGTAAATGCACCCCAGGGTTCATTAATCGCGGAAGTCACTCCGAGACCCCAAAACTGTGAGTAATAGTCCACGAAACGGTCCAGAATCGGCCAATATTGTCAGTCTTGATGACCGACACGAAAGCGCACCTTGGGGTTCAACAAGCACGGAAATCACTTCGGCACCCCAAAACGGTGAGTAATAGTCCACGAAACGGGTCAGAATCGACAAAAACCGCGATTGTTGATGACCGAAATGTAAATGCACCCCAGGGTTCGTTAATCGTGGAAGTCACTCCGGGACCCCAAAACAGTGAGTAATAGTCCATGAAACGGGCCAGAATCAGCCAAAACAGCGAGTGTTGATGACCGACATGTAAGCGCACCTTGGGGTTCAACAACTATGAAATCGCTTCGGGGCCACAAAACGACGAGTAATAGTCCATGAAACGGGTCAGAATCGGCTAAAACTGCGAGTGTTGATGACCGACACGTAAATGCACCCCAGGGTTTGTTAATCGCGGAAGTCACTCCGGGACCCCAAAACAGTGAGTAATAGTCCACGAAATGGTCCAGAATCGGCCAATACTATCAGTGTTGATGACCGACACGAAAGCGCACCTTGGGGTTCAACAAGCATGGAAATCACTTCGGCACCCCAAAACGGTGAGAAATAGTCCACGAAACGGGTCAGAATTGACAAAAACCGCGATTGTTGATGACCGAGACGTAAATGCACCCTAGGGTTTGTTAATCGCGGAAGTCACTCCGGGACCCCAAAACAGTGAGTAATAGTCCACGAAACGGTCCAGAATCGGCCAATACTGTCAGTGTTGATGACCGACACGTATACGCACCCCAGGGTTCGTTAATCGTGGAAGTCACTCCGGGACCCCAAAACTGTGAGTAATAGTCCACGAAACCGGCCAGAATCGGCCAGAACTGTCAGTGTTATTGACAGACACGTAAGCGCACCTTGAAGTTCAACAAGCATGGAAATCACTTCAGGACCCCGAAACGGTGAGTAATAGTCCACGAAACGGGTCAGAATCGACAAACACCGCGATTGTTGATGACCGACACGTAAATGCACCCCAGGGTTCGTTAATCGTGGAAGTCACTCCGGGACCCCAAAACAGTGAGTAATAGTCCATGAAACGGGCCAGAATCAGCCAAAACAGCGAGTGTTGATGACCGACTTGTAAGCGCACCTTGGGGTTCCACATCTATGGAAATCGCTTCGGGGCCACAAAATGGTGAGTAATAGTCCATGAAACGGGTCAGAATCGGCTAAAACTGCGAGTGTTGATGACCGACACGTATACGCACCCAGGGTTCGTTAATCGTGGAAGTCACTCCGAGACCCGAAAACAGTGAGTAATAGTCCACGAAACCAGCCAGAATCGGCCAGAACTGTCAGTGTTAATGACAGACACGTAAGCGCACCTTGGGGTTCAACAAGCATGGAAATCACTTCGGGACTCCAAAACGGTGAGTAATAGTCCACGAAACGGGTCAGAATTGACAAATACCGCGATTGTTCATGACCGACGCGTAAATGCACCCCAAGGTTCGTTAATTGTGGAAGTCACTCCGGGACCCCAAAATAGTGAGTAATAGTCCACGAAACGGGTCAGAAATGGCCAAAACTGGTGAGTGTTGATGACCGACACGTAAATGCACCCCAGGGTTCGTTAATCTTGGAAGTCACTCTGGGACCCCAAAACAGTGAGTAATAGTCCACGAAACGGTCCAGAATCAGCCAATACTGTCAGTGTTGAGGACCGACACGAAAGCGCACCTTGGGGTTCAACAAGCATGGAAATCACTTCGGCACCCCAAAACGGTGAGTAATAGTCCACGAAATGGGTCAGAATCGACAAAAACCGCGATTGTTGATGACCGACACGTAAATGCACCCCAGGGTTTGTTAATCGCGGAAGTCACTCCGGGACCCCAAAACAGTGAGTAATAGTCCACGAAATGGTCCAGAATCGGCCAATACTATCAGTGTTGATGACCGACACGAAAGCGCACCTTGGGGTTCAACAAGCATGGAAATCACTTCGGCACCCCAAAACGGTGAGAAATAGTCCACGAAACGGGTCAGAATTGACAAAAACCGCGATTGTTGATGACCGAGACGTAAATGCACCCTAGGGTTCGTTAATCGCGGAAGTCACTCCGGGACCCCAAAACAGTGAGTAATAGTCCACGAAATGGTCCAGAATCGGCCAATACTGTCAGTGTTGATGACCGACATGAAAGCGCACCTTGGGGTTCAACAAGCACAGAAATCACTTCGGCACCCCAAAACGGTGAGTAATAGTCCACGAAACGCGTCAGAACCGACAAAAACCGCGATTGTTGATGACCGAAATGTAAATGCACCCCAGGGTTCGTTAATCGTGGAAGTCACTACGGACCCGAAAACAGTGAGTAATAGTCCATGAAACGGGCCAGAATCAGCCAAAACAGCGAGTGTTGATGACCGACATGTAAGCGCACCTTGGGGTTCAAGAACTATGAAATCGCTTCGGGGCCACAAAACGACGAGTAATAGTCCATGAAACGGGTCATAATCGGCTAAAACTGCGAGTGTTGATGACCGACACATATACGCACCCCAGAGTTCGTTAATCGTGGAAGTCACTCCGGGACCCCAAAACAGTGAGTAATAGTCCATGATACCGGCTAGAATCGGCCAGAACTGTCAGTGTTAATGACAGACACGTAAGCGCACCTTGAGGTTCAACAAGCATGGAAATCACTTCGGGACCCCAAAACGGTGAGTAATAGTCCACGAAACGGGTCAGAATCGACAAATACCGCGATTGTTGATGACCGACACGTAAATGCACCCCAGGGTTCGTTAATCGTGGAAGTCACTCCGGGACCCCAAAACAGCGAGTAATAGTCCATGAAACGGGTCAGAATCAGCCAAAACAGCGAGTGTTGATTACCGACATGTAAGCGCACCTTGGGCTTCCACAACTATGGAAATCGCTTCGGGGCCACAAAACGACGAGTAATAGTCCATGAAACGGGTCAGAATCGGCTAAAACTGCGAGTGTTGATGACCGACACGTATACGCACCCAGGGTTCGTTAATCGTGGAAGTCACTCCGAGACCCGAAAACAATGAGTAATAGTCCACGAAACCAGCCAGAATCGGCCAGAACTGTCAGTGTTAATGACAGACACGTAAGCGCACCTTGGGGTTCAACAAGCATGGAAATCACTTCGGGACTCCAAAACGGTGAGTAATAGTCCACGAAACGGGTTAGAATTGACAAATACCGCGATTGTTCATGACCGACGCGTAAATGCACCCCAAGGTTCGTTAATTGTGGAAGTCACTCCGGCACCCCAAAATAGTGAGTAATAGTCCATGAAACGGGTCAGAAATGGCCAAAACTGGTGAGTGTTGATGACCGACACGTAAATGCACCCCAGGGTTCGTTAATCTTGGAAGTCACTCTGGGACCCCAAAACAGTGAGTAATAGTCCACGAAACGGTCCAGAATCGGCCAATACTGTCAGTGTTTAGGACCGACACGAAAGCGCACCTTGGGGTTCAACAAGCATGGAAATCACTTCGGCACCCCAAAACGGTGAGTAATAGTCCACGAAACGGGTCAGAATCGACAAAAACCGCGATTGTTGATGACCGACACGTAAATGCACCCCAAGGTTTGTTAACCGCGGAAGTCACTCCGGGACCCCAAAACAGTGAGTAATAGTCCACGAAACGGTCCAGAATCGGCCAATACTATCAGTGTTGATGACCGACACGAAAGCGCACCTTGGGGTTCAACAAGCATGGAAATCACTTCGGCACCCCAAAACGGTGAGAAATAGTCCACGAAACGGGTCAGAATTGACAAAAACCGCAATTGTTGATGACCGAGACGTAAATGCACCCCAGGGTTCATTAATCGCGGAAGTCATTCCGAGACCCCAAAACAGTGAGTAATAGTCCACGAAACGGTCCAGAATCGGCCAATACTGTCAGTCTTGATGACCGACACGAAAGCGCACCTTGGGGTTCAACAAGCACGGAAATCACTTCGGCACCCCAAAACGGTGAGTAATAGTCCACGAAACGGGTCAGAATCGACAAAAACCGCGATTGTTGATGACCGAAATGTAAATGCACCCCAGGGTTCGTTAATCGTGGAAGTCACTCCGGGACCCCAAAACAGTGAGTAATAGTCCATGAAACGGGCCAGAATCAGCCAAAACAGCGAGTGTTGATGACCGACATGTAAGCGCACCTTGGGGTTCAACAACTATGAAATCGCTTCGGGGCCACAAAACGACGAGTAATAGTCCATGAAACGGGTCAGAATCGGCTAAAACTGCGAGTGTTGATGACCGACACGTAAATGCACCCCAGGGTTTGTTAATCGCGGAAGTCACTCCGGGACCCCAAAACAGTGAGTAATAGTCCACGAAATGGTCCAGAATCGGCCAATACTATCAGTGTTGATGACCGACACGAAAGCGCACCTTGGGGTTCAACAAGCATGGAAATCACTTCGGCACCCCAAAACGGTGAGAAATAGTCCACGAAACGGGTCAGAATTGACAAAAACCGCGATTGTTGATGACCGAGACGTAAATGCACCCTAGGGTTCGTTAATCGCGGAAGTCACTCCGGGACCCCAAAACAGTGAGTAATAGTCCACGAAACGGTCCAGAATCGGCCAATACTGTCAGTGTTGATGACCGACATGAAAGCGCACCTTGGGGTTCAACAAGCATAGAAATCACTTCGGCACCCCAAAACGGTGAGTAATAGTCCACGAAACGGGTCAGAATCGACAAAAACCGCGATTGTTGATGACCGAAATGTAAATGCACCCCAGGGTTCGTTAATCGTGGAAGTCACTACGGGACCCCAAAACAGTGAGTAATAGTCCATGAAATGGGCCAGAATCAGCCAAAACAGCGAGTGTTGATGACCGACATGTAAGCGCACCTTGGGGTTCAACAACTATGAAATCGCTTCGGGGCCACAAAACGACGAGTAATAGTCCATGAAATGGGTCATAATCGGCTAAAACTGCGAGTGTTGATGACCGACATGTATACGCACCCCAGAGTTCGTTAATCGTGGAAGTCACTCCGAGACCCGAAAACAATGAGTAATAGTCCACGAAACCAGCCAGAATCGGCCAGAACTGTCAGTGTTAATGACAGACACGTAAGCGCACCTTGGGGTTCAACAAGCATGGAAATCACTTCGGGACTCCAAAACGGTGAGAAATAGTCCACGAAACGGGTTAGAATTGACAAATACCGCGATTGTTCATGACCGACGCGTAAATGCACCCCAAGGTTCGTTAATTGTGGAAGTCACTCCGGGACCCCAAAATAGTGAGTAATAGTCCATGAAACGGGTCAGAATTGACAAAAACCGCGATTGTTGATGACCGAGACGTAAATGCACCCCAGGGTTCGTTAATCTTGGAAGTCACTCTGGGACCCCAAAACAGTGAGTAATAGTCCACGAAACGGTCCAGAATCGGCCAATACTGTCAGTGTTTAGGACCGACACGAAAGCGCACCTTGGGGTTCAACAAGCATGGAAATCACTTCGGCACCCCAAAACGGTGAGTAATAGTCCACGAAACGGGTCAGAATCGACAAAAACCGCGATTGTTGATGACCGACACGTAAATGCACCCCAAGGTTTGTTAATCGCGGAAGTCACTCCGGGACCCCAAAACAGTGAGTAATAGTCCACGAAACGGTCCAGAATCGGCCAATACTATCAGTGTTGATGACCGACACGAAAGCGCACCTTGGGGTTCAACAAGCATGGAAATCACTTCGGCACCCCAAAACGGTGAGAAATAATCCACGAAACGGGTCATAATTGACAAAAACCGCGATTGTTGATGACCAAGACGTAAACACACCCCAGGGTTCATTAATCGCGGAAGTCACTCCGGGACCCCAAAACAGTGAGTAATAGTCCACGAAACGGTCCAGAATCGGCCAATACTGTCAGTGTTGATGACCGACACGAAAGCGCACCTTGGGGTTCAACAAGCACGGAAATCACTTCGGCACCCCAAAACGGTGAGTAATAGTCCACGAAACGGGTCAGAATCGACAAAAACTGCGATTGTTGATGACCGAAATGTAAATACACCCCAGGGTTCGTTAATCGTGGAAGTCACTCCGGGACCCCAAAAGAGTGAGTAATAGTCCATGAAATGGGCCAGAATCAGCCAAAACAGCGAGTGTTGATGACCGACATGTAAGCGCACCTTGGGTTTCAACAACTATGAAATCGCTTCGGGGCCACAAAACGACGAGTAATAGTCCATGAAACGGGTCAGAATCGGCTAAAACTGCGAGTGTTGATGACCGACACGTAAATGCACCCCAGGGTTTGTTAATCGCGGAAGTCACTCCGGGACCCCAAAACAGTGAGTAATAGTCCACGAAATGGTCCAGAATCGGCCAATACTATCAGTGTTGATGACAGACACGAAAGCGCACCTTGGGGTTCAACAAGCATGGAAATCACTTCGGCACCCCAAAACGGTGAGAAATAGTCCACGAAACGGGTCAGAATTGACAAAAACCGCGATTGTTGATGACCGAGACGTAAATGCACCCTAGGGTTCGTTAATCGCGGAAGTCACTCCGGGACCCCAAAACAGTGAGTAATAGTCCACGAAACGGTCCAGAATCGGCCAATACTGTCAGTGTTGATGACCGACATGAAAGCGCACCTTGGGGTTCAACAAGCACAGAAATCACTTCGGCACCCCAAAACGGTGAGTAATAGTCCACGAAACGGGTCAGAATCGACAAAAACCGCGATTGTTGATGACCGAAATGTAAATGCACCCCAGGGTTCGTTAATCGTGGAAGTCACTACGGGACCCCAAAACAGTGAGTAATAGTCCATGAAACGGGCCAGAATCAGCCAAAACAGCGAGTGTTGATGACCGACATGTAAGCGCACCTTGGGGTTCAACAACTATGAAATCGCTTCGGGGCCACAAAACGACGAGTAATAGTCCATGAAACGGGTCATAATCGGCTAAAACTGCGAGTGTTGATGACCGACACATATACGCACCCAGAGTTCGTTAATCGTGGAAGTCACTCCGAGACCCGAAAACAATGAGTAATAGTCCACGAAACCAGCCAGAATCGGCCAGAACTGTCAGTGTTAATGACAGACACGGAAGTGCACCTTGGGGTTCAACAAGCATGGAAATCACTTCGGGACTCCAAAACGGTGAGAAATAGTCCACGAAACGGGTTAGAATTGACAAATACCGCGATTGTTCATGACCGACGCGTAAATGCACCCCAAGGTTCGTTAATTGTGGAAGTCACTCCGGGACCCCAAAATAGTGAGTAATAGTCCATGAAACGGGTCAGAATTGACAAAAACCGCGATTGTTGATGACCGAGACGTAAATGCACCCCAGGGTTCGTTAATCTTGGAAGTCACTCTGGGACCCCAAAACAGTGAGTAATAGTCCACGAAACGGTCCAGAATCGGCCAATACTGTCAGTGTTTAGGACCGACACGAAAGCGCACCTTGGGGTTCAACAAGCATGGAAATCACTTCGGCACCCCAAAACGGTGAGTAATAGTCCACGAAACGGGTCAGAATCGACAAAAACCGCGATTGTTGATGACCGACACGTAAATGCACCCCAAGGTTTGTTAATCGCGGAAGTCACTCCGGGACCCCAAAACAGTGAGTAATAGTCCACGAAACGGTCCAGAATCGGCCAATACTATCAGTGTTGATGACCGACACGAAAGCGCACCTTGGGGTTCAACAAGCATGGAAATCACTTCGGCACCCCAAAACGGTGAGAAATAATCCACGAAACGGGTCAGAATTGACAAAAACCGCGATTGTTGATGACCAAGACGTAAACACACCCCAGGGTTCATTAATCGCGGAAGTCACTCCGGGACCCCAAAACAGTGAGTAATAGTCCACGAAACGGTCCAGAATCGGCCAATACTGTCAGTGTTGATGACCGACACGAAAGCGCACCTTGGGGTTCAACAAGCACGGAAATCACTTCGGCACCCCAAAACGGTGAGTAATAGTCCACGAAACGGGTCAGAATCGACAAAAACTGCGATTGTTGATGACCGAAATGTAAATACACCCCAGGGTTCGTTAATCGTGGAAGTCACTCCGGGACCCCAAAAGAGTGAGTAATAGTCCATGAAACGGGCCAGAATCAGCCAAAACAGCGAGTGTTGATGACCGACATGTAAGCGCACCTTGGGGTTCAACAACTATGAAATCGCTTCGGGGCCACAAAACGACGAGTAATAGTCCATGAAACGGGTCATAATCGGCTAAAACTGCGAGTGTTGATGACCGACACGTATACGCACCCAGAGTTCGTTAATCGTGGAAGTCACTCCGAGACCCGAAAACAATGAGTAATAGTCCACGAAACCAGCCAGAATCGGCCAGAACTGTCAGTGTTAATGACAGACACGGAAGTGCACCTTGGGGTTCAACAAGCATGGAAATCACTTCGGGACTCCAAAACGGTGAGAAATAGTCCACGAAACGGGTTAGAATTGACAAATACCGCGATTGTTCATGACCGACGCGTAAATGCACCCCAAGGTTCGTTAATTGTGGAAGTCACTCCGGGACCCCAAAATAGTGAGTAATAGTCCATGAAACGGGTCAGAATTGACAAAAACCGCGATTGTTGATGACCGAGACGTAAATGCACCCCAGGGTTCGTTAATCTTGGAAGTCACTCTGGGACCCCAAAACAGTGAGTAATAGTCCACGAAACGGTCCAGAATCGGCCAATACTGTCAGTGTTTAGGACCGACACGAAAGCGCACCTTGGGGTTCAACAAGCATGGAAATCACTTCGGCACCCCAAAACGGTGAGTAATAGTCCACGAAACGGGTCAGAATCGACAAAAACCGCGATTGTTGATGACCGACACGTAAATGCACCCCAAGGTTTGTTAATCGCGGAAGTCACTCCGGGACCCCAAAACAGTGAGTAATAGTCCACGAAACGGTCCAGAATCGGCCAATACTATCAGTGTTGATGACCGACACGAAAGCGCACCTTGGGGTTCAACAAGCATGGAAATCACTTCGGCACCCCAAAACGGTGAGAAATAATCCACGAAACGGGTCAGAATTGACAAAAACCGCGATTGTTGATGACCAAGACGTAAACACACCCCAGGGTTCATTAATCGCGGAAGTCACTCCGGGACCCCAAAACAGTGAGTAATAGTCCACGAAACGGTCCAGAATCGGCCAATACTGTCAGTGTTGATGACCGACACGAAAGCGCACCTTGGGGTTCAACAAGCATGGAAATCACTTCGGCACCCCAAAACGGTGAGAAATAGTCCACGAAACGGGTCAGAATTGACAAAAACCGCGAGTGTTGATGACCGACACGTAAATGCACCCCAGGGTTTGTTAATCGCGGAAGTCACTCCGGGACCCCAAAACAGTGAGTAATAGTCCACGAAATGGTCCAGAATCGGCCAATACTATCAGTGTTGATGACCGACACGAAAGCGCACCTTGGGGTTCAACAAGCATGGAAATCACTTCGGCACCCCAAAACGGTGAGAAATAGTCCACGAAACGGGTCAGAATTGACAAAAACCGCGATTGTTGATGACCGAGACGTAAATGCACCCTAGGGTTCGTTAATCGCGGAAGTCACTCCGGGACCCCAAAACAGTGAGTAATAGTCCACGAAACGGTCCAGAATCGGCCAATACTGTCAGTGTTGATGACCGACATGAAAGCGCAACTTGGGGTTCAACAAGCACAGAAATCACTTCGGCACCCCAAAACGGTGAGTAATAGTCCACGAAACGGGTCAGAATCGACAAAAACCGCGATTGTTGATGACCGAAATGTAAATGCACCCCAGGGTTCGTTAATCGTGGAAGTCACTACGGGACCCCAAAACAGTGAGTAATAGTCCATGAAACGGGCCAGAATCAGCCAAAACAGCGAGTGTTGATGACCGACATGTAAGCGCACCTTGGGGTTCAACAACTATGAAATCGCTTCGGGGCCACAAAACGACGAGTAATAGTCCATGAAACGGGTCATAATCGGCTAAAACTGCGAGTGTTGATGACCGACACGTATACGCACCCAGAGTTCGTTAATCGTGGAAGTCACTCCGAGACCCGAAAACAATGAGTAATAGTCCACGAAACCAGCCAGAATCGGCCAGAACTGTCAGTGTTAATGACAGACACGGAAGTGCACCTTGGGGTTCAACAAGCATGGAAATCACTTCGGGACTCCAAAACAGTGAGAAATAGTCCACGAAACGGGTTAGAATTGACAAATACCGCGATTGTTCATGACCGACGCGTAAATGCACCCCAAGGTTCGTTAATTGTGGAAGTCACTCCGGGACCCCAAAATAGTGAGTAATAATCCATGAAACGGGTCAGAATTGACAAAAACCGCGATTGTTGATGACCGAGACGTAAATGCACCCCAGGGTTCGTTAATCTTGGAAGTCACTCTGGGACCCCAAAACAGTGAGTAATAGTCCACGAAACGGTCCAGAATCGGCCAATACTGTCAGTGTTTAGGACCGACACGAAAGCGCACCTTGGGGTTCAACAAGCATGGAAATCACTTCGGCACCCCAAAACGGTGAGTAATAGTCCACGAAACGGGTCAGAATCGACAAAAACCGCGATTGTTGATGACCGACACGTAAATGCACCCCAAGGTTTGTTAATCGCGGAAGTCACTCCGGGACCCCAAAACAGTGAGTAATAGTCCACGAAACGGTCCAGAATCGGCCAATACTATCAGTGTTGATGACCGACACGAAAGCGCACCTTGGGGTTCAACAAGCATGGAAATCACTTCGGCACCCCAAAACGGTGAGAAATAATCCACGAAACGGGTCAGAATTGACAAAAACCGCGATTGTTGATGACCAAGACGTAAACACACCCCAGGGTTCATTAATCGCGGAAGTCACTCCGGGACTCCAAAACAGTGAGTAATAGTCCACGAAACGGTCCAGAATCGGCCAATACTGTCAGTGTTGATGACCGACACGAAAGCGCACCTTGGGGTTCAACAAGCACGGAAATCACTTCGGCACCCCAAAACGGTGAGTAATAGTCCACGAAACGGGTCAGAATCGACAAAAACTGCGATTGTTGATGACCGAAATGTAAATACACCCCAGGGTTCGTTAATCGTGGAAGTCACTCCGGGACCCCAAAAGAGTGAGTAATAGTCCATGAAACGGGCCAGAATCAGCCAAAACAGCGAGTGTTGATGACCGACATGTAAGCGCACCTTGGGTTTCAACAACTATGAAATCGCTTCGGGGCCACAAAACGACGAGTAATAGTCCATGAAACGGGTCAGAATCGGCTAAAACTGCGAGTGTTGATGACCGACACGTAAATGCACCCCAGGGTTTGTTAATCGCGGAAGTCACTCCGGGACCCCAAAACAGTGAGTAATAGTCCACGAAATGGTCCAGAATCGGCCAATACTATCAGTGTTGATGACCGACACGAAAGCGCACCTTGGGGTTCAACAAGCATGGAAATCACTTCGGCACCCCAAAACGGTGAGAAATAGTCCACGAAACGGGTCAGAATTGACAAAAACCGCGATTGTTGATGACCGAGACGTAAATGCACCCTAGGGTTCGTTAATCGCGGAAGTCACTCCGGGACCCCAAAACAGTGAGTAATAGTCCACGAAACGGTCCAGAATCGGCCAATACTGTCAGTGTTGATGACCGACATGAAAGCGCACCTTGGGGTTCAACAAGCACAGAAATCACTTCGGCACCCCAAAACGGTGAGTAATAGTCCACGAAACGGGTCAGAATCGACAAAAACCGCGATTGTTGATGACCGAAATGTAAATGCACCCCAGGGTTCGTTAATCGTGGAAGTCACTACGGGACCCCAAAACAGTGAGTAATAGTCCATGAAACGGGCCAGAATCAGCCAAAACAGCGAGTGTTGATGACCGACATGTAAGCGCACCTTGGGGTTCAACAACTATGAAATCGCTTCGGGGCCACAAAACGACGAGTAATAGTCCATGAAACGGGTCATAATCGGCTAAAACTGCGAGTGTTGATGACCGACACGTATACGGACCCAGAGTTCGTTAATCGTGGAAGTCACTCCGAGACCCGAAAACAATGAGTAATAGTCCACGAAACCAGCCAGAATCGGCCAGAACTGTCAGTGTTAATGACAGACACGGAAGTGCACCTTGGGGTTCAACAAGCATGGAAATCACTTCGGGACTCCAAAACGGTGAGAAATAGTCCACGAAACGGGTTAGAATTGACAAATACCGCGATTGTTCATGACCGACGCGTAAATGCACCCCAAGGTTCGTTAATTGTGGAAGTCACTCCGGGACCCCAAAATAGTGAGTAATAGTCCATGAAACGGGTCAGAATTGACAAAAACCGCGATTGTTGATGACCGAGACGTAAATGCACCCCAGGGTTCGTTAATCTTGGAAGTCACTCTGGGACCCCAAAACAGTGAGTAATAGTCCACGAAACGGTCCAGAATCGGCCAATACTGTCAGTGTTTAGGACCGACACGAAAGCGCACCTTGGGGTTCAACAAGCATGGAAATCACTTCGGCACCCCAAAACGGTGAGTAATAGTCCACGAAACGGGTCAGAATCGACAAAAACCGCGATTGTTGATGACCGACACGTAAATGCACCCCAAGGTTTGTTAATCGCGGAAGTCACTCCGGGACCCCAAAACAGTGAGTAATAGTCCACGAAACGGTCCAGAATCGGCCAATACTATCAGTGTTGATGACCGACACGAAAGCGCACCTTGGGGTTCAACAAGCATGGAAATCACTTCGGCACCCCAAAACGGTGAGAAATAATCCACGAAACGGGTCAGAATTGACAAAAACCACGATTGTTGATGACCAAGACGTAAACACACCCCAGGGTTCATTAATCGCGGAAGTCACTCCGGGACCCCAAAACAGTGAGTAATAGTCCACGAAACGGTCCAAAATCGGCCAATACTGTCAGTGTTGATGACCGACACGAAAGCGCACCTTGGGGTTCAACAAGCATGGAAATCACTTCGGCACCCCAAAACGGTGAGAAATAGTCCACGAAACGGGTCAGAATTGACAAAAACCGCGAGTGTTGATGACCGACACGTAAATGCACCCCAGGGTTTGTTAATCGCGGAAGTCACTCCGGGACCCCAAAACAGTGAGTAATAGTCCACGAAATGGTCCAGAATCGGCCAATACTATCAGTGTTGATGACCGACACGAAAGCGCACCTTGGGGTTCAACAAGCATGGAAATCACTTCGGCACCCCAAAACGGTGAGAAATAGTCCACGAAACGGGTCAGAATTGACAAAAACCGCGATTGTTGATGACCGAGACGTAAATGCACCCTAGGGTTCGTTAATCGCGGAAGTCACTCCGGGACCCCAAAACAGTGAGTAATAGTCCACGAAACGGTCCAGAATCGGCCAATACTGTCAGTGTTGATGACCGACATGAAAGCGCAACTTGGGGTTCAACAAGCACAGAAATCACTTCGGCACCCCAAAACGGTGAGTAATAGTCCACGAAACGGGTCAGAATCGACAAAAACCGCGATTGTTGATGACCGAAATGTAAATGCACCCCAGGGTTCGTTAATCGTGGAAGTCACTACGGGACCCCAAAACAGTGAGTAATAGTCCATGAAACGGGCCAGAATCAGCCAAAACAGCGAGTGTTGATGACCGACATGTAAGCGCACCTTGGGGTTCAACAACTATGAAATCGCTTCGGGGCCACAAAACGACGAGTAATAGTCCATGAAACGGGTCATAATCGGCTAAAACTGCGAGTGTTGATGACCGACACGTATACGCACCCAGAGTTCGTTAATCGTGGAAGTCACTCCGAGACCCGAAAACAATGAGTAATAGTCCACGAAACCAGCCAGAATCGGCCAGAACTGTCAGTGTTAATGACAGACACGGAAGTGCACCTTGGGGTTCAACAAGCATGGAAATCACTTCGGGACTCCAAAACAGTGAGAAATAGTCCACGAAACGGGTTAGAATTGACAAATACCGCGATTGTTCACGACCGACGCGTAAATGCACCCCAAGGTTCGTTAATTGTGGAAGTCACTCCGGGACCCCAAAATAGTGAGTAATAATCCATGAAACGGGTCAGAATTGACAAAAACCGCGATTGTTGATGACCGAGACGTAAATGCACCCCAGGGTTCGTTAATCTTGGAAGTCACTCTGGGACCCCAAAACAGTGAGTAATAGTCCACGAAACGGTCCAGAATCGGCCAATACTGTCAGTGTTTAGGACCGACACGAAAGCGCACCTTGGGGTTCAACAAGCATGGAAATCACTTCGGCACCCCAAAACGGTGAGTAATAGTCCACGAAACGGGTCAGAATCGACAAAAACCGCGATTGTTGATGACCGACACGTAAATGCACCCCAAGGTTTGTTAATCGCGGAAGTCACTCCGGGACCCCAAAACAGTGAGTAATAGTCCACGAAACGGTCCAGAATCGGCCAATACTATCAGTGTTGATGACCGACACGAAAGCGCACCTTGGGGTTCAACAAGCATGGAAATCACTTCGGCACCCCAAAACGGTGAGAAATAATCCACGAAACGGGTCAGAATTGACAAAAACCGCGATTGTTGATGACCAAGACGTAAACACACCCCAGGGTTCATTAATCGCGGAAGTCACTCCGGGACTCCAAAACAGTGAGTAATAGTCCACGAAACGGTCCAGAATCGGCCAATACTGTCAGTGTTGATGACCGACACGAAAGCGCACCTTGGGGTTCAACAAGCACGGAAATCACTTCGGCACCCCAAAACGGTGAGTAATAGTCCACGAAACGGGTCAGAATCGACAAAAACTGCGATTGTTGATGACCGAAATGTAAATACACCCCAGGGTTCGTTAATCGTGGAAGTCACTCCGGGACCCCAAAAGAGTGAGTAATAGTCCATGAAACGGGCCAGAATCAGCCAAAACAGCGAGTGTTGATGACCGACATGTAAGCGCACCTTGGGTTTCAACAACTATGAAATCGCTTCGGGGCCACAAAACGACGAGTAATAGTCCATGAAACGGGTCAGAATCGGCTAAAACTGCGAGTGTTGATGACCGACACGTAAATGCACCCCAGGGTTTGTTAATCGCGGAAGTCACTCCGGGACCCCAAAACAGTGAGTAATAGTCCACGAAATGGTCCAGAATCGGCCAATACTATCAGTGTTGATGACCGACACGAAAGCGCACCTTGGGGTTCAACAAGCATGGAAATCACTTCGGCACCCCAAAACGGTGAGAAATAGTCCACGAAACGGGTCAGAATTGACAAAAACCGCGATTGTTGATGACCGAGACGTAAATGCACCCTAGGGTTCGTTAATCGCGGAAGTCACTCCGGGACCCCAAAACAGTGAGTAATAGTCCACGAAACGGTCCAGAATCGGCCAATACTGTCAGTGTTGATGACCGACATGAAAGCGCACCTTGGGGTTCAACAAGCACAGAAATCACTTCGGCACCCCAAAACGGTGAGTAATAGTCCACGAAACGGGTCAGAATCGACAAAAACCGCGATTGTTGATGACCGAAATGTAAATGCACCCCAGGGTTCGTTAATCGTGGAAGTCACTACGGGACCCCAAAACAGTGAGTAATAGTCCATGAAACGGGCCAGAATCAGCCAAAACAGCGAGTGTTGATGACCGACATGTAAGCGCACCTTGGGGTTCAACAACTATGAAATCGCTTCGGGGCCACAAAACGACGAGTAATAGTCCATGAAACGGGTCATAATCGGCTAAAACTGCGAGTGTTGATGACCGACACGTATACGCACCCAGAGTTCGTTAATCGTGGAAGTCACTCCGAGACCCGAAAACAATGAGTAATAGTCCACGAAACCAGCCAGAATCGGCCAGAACTGTCAGTGTTAATGACAGACACGGAAGTGCACCTTGGGGTTCAACAAGCATGGAAATCACTTCGGGACTCCAAAACGGTGAGAAATAGTCCACGAAACGGGTTAGAATTGACAAATACCGCGATTGTTCATGACCGACGCGTAAATGCACCCCAAGGTTCGTTAATTGTGGAAGTCACTCCGGGACCCCAAAATAGTGAGTAATAGTCCATGAAACGGGTCAGAATTGACAAAAACCGCGATTGTTGATGACCGAGACGTAAATGCACCCCAGGGTTCGTTAATCTTGGAAGTCACTCTGGGACCCCAAAACAGTGAGTAATAGTCCACGAAACGGTCCAGAATCGGCCAATACTGTCAGTGTTTAGGACCGACACGAAAGCGCACCTTGGGGTTCAACAAGCATGGAAATCACTTCGGCACCCCAAAACGGTGAGTAATAGTCCACGAAACGGGTCAGAATCGACAAAAACCGCGATTGTTGATGACCGACACGTAAATGCACCCCAAGGTTTGTTAATCGCGGAAGTCACTCCGGGACCCCAAAACAGTGAGTAATAGTCCACGAAACGGTCCAGAATCGGCCAATACTATCAGTGTTGATGACCGACACGAAAGCGCACCTTGGGGTTCAACAAGCATGGAAATCACTTCGGCACCCCAAAACGGTGAGAAATAATCCACGAAACGGGTCAGAATTGACAAAAACCGCGATTGTTGATGACCAAGACGTAAACACACCCCAGGGTTCATTAATCGCGGAAGTCACTCCGGGACCCCAAAACAGTGAGTAATAGTCCACGAAACGGTCCAGAATCGGCCAATACTGTCAGTGTTGATGACCGACACGAAAGCGCACCTTGGGGTTCAACAAGCACGGAAATCACTTCGGCACCCCAAAACGGTGAGTAATAGTCCACGAAACGGGTCAGAATCGACAAAAACCGCGATTGTTGATGACCGAAATGTAAATGCACCCCAGGGTTCGTTAATCGTGGAAGTCACTACGGGACCCCAAAACAGTGAGTAATAGTCCATGAAACGGGCCAGAATCAGCCAAAACAGCGAGTGTTGATGACCGACATGTAAGCGCACCTTGGGGTTCAACAACTATGAAATCGCTTCGGGGCCACAAAACGACGAGTAATAGTCCATGAAACGGGTCATAATCGGCTAAAACTGCGAGTGTTGATGACCGACACGTATACGCACCCAGAGTTCGTTAATCGTGGAAGTCACTCCGAGACCCGAAAACAATGAGTAATAGTCCACGAAACCAGCCAGAATCGGCCAGAACTGTCAGTGTTAATGACAGACACGGAAGTGCACCTTGGGGTTCAACAAGCATGGAAATCACTTCGGGACTCCAAAACGGTGGGAAATAGTCCACGAAACGGGTTAGAATTGACAAATACCGCGATTGTTCATGACCGACGCGTAAATGCACCCCAAGGTTCGTTAATTGTGGAAGTCAGTCCGGGACCCCAAAATAGTGAGTAATAGTCCATGAAACGGGTCAGAATTGACAAAAACCGCGATTGTTGATGACCGAGACGTAAATGCACCCCAGGGTTCGTTAATCTTGGAAGTCACTCTGGGACCCCAAAACAGTGAGTAATAGTCCACGAAACGGTCCAGAATCGGCCAATACTGTCAGTGTTTAGGACCGACACGAAAGCGCACCTTGGGGTTCAACAAGCATGGAAATCACTTCGGCACCCCAAAACGGTGAGTAATAGTCCACGAAACGGGTCAGAATCGACAAAAACCGCGATTGTTGATGACCGACACGTAAATGCACCCCAAGGTTTGTTAATCGCGGAAGTCACTCCGGGACCCCAAAACAGTGAGTAATAGTCCACGAAACGGTCCAGAATCGGCCAATACTATCAGTGTTGATGACCGACACGAAAGCGCACCTTGGGGTTCAACAAGCATGGAAATCACTTCGGCACCCCAAAACGGTGAGAAATAATCCACGAAACGGGTCAGAATTGACAAAAACCGCGATTGTTGATGACCAAGACGTAAACACACCCCAGGGTTCATTAATCGCGGAAGTCACTCCGGGACCCCAAAACAGTGAGTAATAGTCCACGAAACGGTCCAGAATCGGCCAATACTGTCAGTGTTGATGACCGACACGAAAGCGCACCTTGGGGTTCAACAAGCACGGAAATCACTTCGGCACCCCAAAACGGTGAGTAATAGTCCACGAAACGGGTCAGAATCGACAAAAACTGCGATTGTTGATGACCGAAATGTAAATACACCCCAGGGTTCGTTAATCGTGGAAGTCACTCCGGGACCCCAAAAGAGTGAGTAATAGTCCATGAAACGGGCCAGAATCAGCCAAAACAGCGAGTGTTGATGACCGACATGTAAGCGCACCTTGGGTTTCAACAACTATGAAATCGCTTCGGGGCCACAAAACGACGAGTAATAGTCCATGAAACGGGTCAGAATCGGCTAAAACTGCGAGTGTTGATGACCGACACGTAAATGCACCCCAGGGTTTGTTAATCGCGGAAGTCACTCCGGGACCCCAAAACAGTGAGTAATAGTCCACGAAATGGTCCAGAATCGGCCAATACTATCAGTGTTGATGACCGACACGAAAGCGCACCTTGGGGTTCAACAAGCATGGAAATCACTTCGGCACCCCAAAACGGTGAGAAATAGTCCACGAAACGGGTCAGAATTGACAAAAACCGCGATTGTTGATGACCGAGACGTAAATGCACCCTAGGGTTCGTTAATCGCGGAAGTCACTCCGGGACCCCAAAACAGTGAGTAATAGTCCACGAAACGGTCCAGAATCGGCCAATACTGTCAGTGTTGATGACCGACATGAAAGCGCACCTTGGGGTTCAACAAGCACAGAAATCACTTCGGCACCCCAAAACGGTGAGTAATAGTCCACGAAACGGGTCAGAATCGACAAAAACCGCGATTGTTGATGACCGAAATGTAAATGCACCCCAGGGTTCGTTAATCGTGGAAGTCACTACGGGACCCCAAAACAGTGAGTAATAGTCCATGAAACGGGCCAGAATCAGCCAAAACAGCGAGTGTTGATGACCGACATGTAAGCGCGCCTTGGGGTTCAACAACTATGAAATCGCTTCGGGGCCACAAAACGACGAGTAATAGTCCATGAAACGGGTCATAATCGGCTAAAACTGCGAGTGTTGATGACCGACACGTATACGCACCCAGAGTTCGTTAATCGTGGAAGTCACTCCGAGACCCGAAAACAATGAGTAATAGTCCACGAAACCAGCCAGAATCGGCCAGAACTGTCAGTGTTAATGACAGACACGGAAGTGCACCTTGGGGTTCAACAAGCATGGAAATCACTTCGGGACTCCAAAACGGTGAGAAATAGTCCACGAAACGGGTTAGAATTGACAAATACCGCGATTGTTCATGACCGACGCGTAAATGCACCCCAAGGTTCGTTAATTGTGGAAGTCACTCCGGGACCCCAAAATAGTGAGTAATAGTCCATGAAACGGGTCAGAATTGACAAAAACCGCGATTGTTGATGACCGAGACGTAAATGCACCCCAGGGTTCGTTAATCTTGGAAGTCACTCTGGGACCCCAAAACAGTGAGTAATAGTCCACGAAACGGTCCAGAATCGGCCAATACTGTCAGTGTTTAGGACCGACACGAAAGCGCACCTTGGGGTTCAACAAGCATGGAAATCACTTCGGCACCCCAAAACGGTGAGTAATAGTCCACGAAACGGGTCAGAATCGACAAAAACCGCGATTGTTGATGACCGACACGTAAATGCACCCCAAGGTTTGTTAATCGCGGAAGTCACTCCGGGACCCCAAAACAGTGAGTAATAGTCCACGAAACGGTCCAGAATCGGACAATACTATCAGTGTTGATGACCGACACGAAAGCGCACCTTGGGGTTCAACAAGCATGGAAATCACTTCGGCACCCCAAAACGGTGAGAAATAATCCACGAAACGGGTCAGAATTGACAAAAACCGCGATTGTTGATGACCAAGACGTAAACACACCCCAGGGTTCATTAATCGCGGAAGTCACTCCGGGACCCCAAAACAGTGAGTAATAGTCCACGAAACGGTCCAGAATCGGCCAATACTGTCAGTGTTGATGACCGACACGAAAGCGCACCTTGGGGTTCAACAAGCACGGAAATCACTTCGGCACCCCAAAACGGTGAGTAATAGTCCACGAAACGGGTCAGAATCGACAAAAACTGCGATTGTTGATGACCGAAATGTAAATACACCCCAGGGTTCGTTAATCGTGGAAGTCACTCCGGGACCCCAAAAGAGTGAGTAATAGTCCATGAAACGGGCCAGAATCAGCCAAAACAGCGAGTGTTGATGACCGACATGTAAGCGCACCTTGGGTTTCAACAACTATGAAATCGCTTCGGGGCCACAAAACGACGAGTAATAGTCCATGAAACGGGTCAGAATCGGCTAAAACTGCGAGTGTTGATGACCGACACGTAAATGCACCCCAGGGTTTGTTAATCGCGGAAGTCACTCCGGGACCCCAAAACAGTGAGTAATAGTCCACGAAATGGTCCAGAATCGGCCAATACTATCAGTGTTGATGACCGACACGAAAGCGCACCTTGGGGTTCAACAAGCATGGAAATCACTTCGGCACCCCAAAACGGTGAGAAATAGTCCACGAAACGGGTCAGAATTGACAAAAACCGCGATTGTTGATGACCGAGACGTAAATGCACCCTAGGGTTCGTTAATCGCGGAAGTCACTCCGGGACCCCAAAACAGTGAGTAATAGTCCACGAAACGGTCCAGAATCGGCCAATACTGTCAGTGTTGATGACCGACATGAAAGCGCACCTTGGGGTTCAACAAGCACAGAAATCACTTCGGCACCCCAAAACGGTGAGTAATAGTCCACGAAACGGGTCAGAATCGACAAAAACCGCGATTGTTGATGACCGAAATGTAAATGCACCCCAGGGTTCGTTAATCGTGGAAGTCACTACGGGACCCCAAAACAGTGAGTAATAGTCCATGAAACGGGCCAGAATCAGCCAAAACAGCGAGTGTTGATGACCGACATGTAAGCGCACCTTGGGGTTCAACAACTATGAAATCGCTTCGGGGCCACAAAACGACGAGTAATAGTCCATGAAACGGGTCATAATCGGCTAAAACTGCGAGTGTTGATGACCGACACGTATACGCACCCAGAGTTCGTTAATCGTGGAAGTCACTCCGAGACCCGAAAACAATGAGTAATAGTCCACGAAACCAGCCAGAATCGGCCAGAACTGTCAGTGTTAATGACAGACACGGAAGTGCACCTTGGGGTTCAACAAGCATGGAAATCACTTCGGGACTCCAAAACGGTGATAAATAGTCCACGAAACGGGTTAGAATTGACAAATACCGCGATTGTTCATGACCGACGCGTAAATGCACCCCAAGGTTCGTTAATTGTGGAAGTCACTCCGGGACCCCAAAATAGTGAGTAATAGTCCATGAAACGGGTCAGAATTGACAAAAACCGCGATTGTTGATGACCGAGACGTAAATGCACCCCAGGGTTCGTTAATCTTGGAAGTCACTCTGGGACCCCAAAACAGTGAGTAATAGTCCACGAAACGGTCCAGAATCGGCCAATACTGTCAGTGTTTAGGACCGACACGAAAGCGCACCTTGGGGTTCAACAAGCATGGAAATCACTTCGGCACCCCAAAACGGTGAGTAATAGTCCACGAAACGGGTCAGAATCGACAAAAACCGCGATTGTTGATGACCGACACGTAAATGCACCCCAAGGTTTGTTAATCGCGGAAGTCACTCCGGGACCCCAAAACAGTGAGTAATAGTCCACGAAACGGTCCAGAATCGGACAATACTATCAGTGTTGATGACCGACACGAAAGCGCACCTTGGGGTTCAACAAGCATGGAAATCACTTCGGCACCCCAAAACGGTGAGAAATAATCCACGAAACGGGTCAGAATTGACAAAAACCGCGATTGTTGATGACCAAGACGTAAACACACCCCAGGGTTCATTAATCGCGGAAGTCACTCCGGGACCCCAAAACAGTGAGTAATAGTCCACGAAACGGTCCAGAATCGGCCAATACTGTCAGTGTTGATGACCGACACGAAAGCGCACCTTGGGGTTCAACAAGCACGGAAATCACTTCGGCACCCCAAAACGGTGAGTAATAGTCCACGAAACGGGTCAGAATCGACAAAAACTGCGATTGTTGATGACCGAAATGTAAATACACCCCAGGGTTCGTTAATCGTGGAAGTCACTCCGGGACCCCAAAAGAGTGAGTAATAGTCCATGAAACGGGCCAGAATCAGCCAAAACAGCGAGTGTTGATGACCGACATGTAAGCGCACCTTGGGTTTCAACAACTATGAAATCGCTTCGGGGCCACAAAACGACGAGTAATAGTCCATGAAACGGGTCAGAATCGGCTAAAACTGCGAGTGTTGATGACCGACACGTAAATGCACCCCAGGGTTTGTTAATCGCGGAAGTCACTCCGGGACCCCAAAACAGTGAGTAATAGTCCACGAAATGGTCCAGAATCGGCCAATACTATCAGTGTTGATGACCGACACGAAAGCGCACCTTGGGGTTCAACAAGCATGGAAATCACTTCGGCACCCCAAAACGGTGAGAAATAGTCCACGAAACGGGTCAGAATTGACAAAAACCGCGATTGTTGATGACCGAGACGTAAATGCACCCTAGGGTTCGTTAATCGCGGAAGTCACTCCGGGACCCCAAAACAGTGAGTAATAGTCCACGAAACGGTCCAGAATCGGCCAATACTGTCAGTGTTGATGACCGACATGAAAGCGCACCTTGGGGTTCAACAAGCACAGAAATCACTTCGGCACCCCAAAACGGTGAGTAATAGTCCACGAAACGGGTCAGAATCGACAAAAACCGCGATTGTTGATGACCGAAATGTAAATGCACCCCAGGGTTCGTTAATCGTGGAAGTCACTACGGGACCCCAAAACAGTGAGTAATAGTCCATGAAACGGGCCAGAATCAGCCAAAACAGCGAGTGTTGATGACCGACATGTAAGCGCACCTTGGGGTTCAACAACTATGAAATCGCTTCGGGGCCACAAAACGACGAGTAATAGTCCATGAAACGGGTCATAATCGGCTAAAACTGCGAGTGTTGATGACCGACACGTATACGCACCCAGAGTTCGTTAATCGTGGAAGTCACTCCGAGACCCGAAAACAATGAGTAATAGTCCACGAAACCAGCCAGAATCGGCCAGAACTGTCAGTGTTAATGACAGACACGGAAGTGCACCTTGGGGTTCAACAAGCATGGAAATCACTTCGGGACTCCAAAACGGTGATAAATAGTCCACGAAACGGGTTAGAATTGACAAATACCGCGATTGTTCATGACCGACGCGTAAATGCACCCCAAGGTTCGTTAATTGTGGAAGTCACTCCGGGACCCCAAAATAGTGAGTAATAGTCCATGAAACGGGTCAGAATTGACAAAAACCGCGATTGTTGATGACCGAGACGTAAATGCACCCCAGGGTTCGTTAATCTTGGAAGTCACTCTGGGACCCCAAAACAGTGAGTAATAGTCCACGAAACGGTCCAGAATCGGCCAATACTGTCAGTGTTTAGGACCGACACGAAAGCGCACCTTGGGGTTCAACAAGCATGGAAATCACTTCGGCACCCCAAAACGGTGAGTAATAGTCCACGAAACGGGTCAGAATCGACAAAAACCGCGATTGTTGATGACCGACACGTAAATGCACCCCAAGGTTTGTTAATCGCGGAAGTCACTCCGGGACCCCAAAACAGTGAGTAATAGTCCACGAAACGGTCCAGAATCGGACAATACTATCAGTGTTGATGACCGACACGAAAGCGCACCTTGGGGTTCAACAAGCATGGAAATCACTTCGGCACCCCAAAACGGTGAGAAATAATCCACGAAACGGGTCAGAATTGACAAAAACCGCGATTGTTGATGACCAAGACGTAAACACACCCCAGGGTTCATTAATCGCGGAAGTCACTCCGGGACCCCAAAACAGTGAGTAATAGTCCACGAAACGGTCCAGAATCGGCCAATACTGTCAGTGTTGATGACCGACACGAAAGCGCACCTTGGGGTTCAACAAGCACGGAAATCACTTCGGCACCCCAAAACGGTGAGTAATAGTCCACGAAACGGGTCAGAATCGACAAAAACTGCGATTGTTGATGACCGAAATGTAAATACACCCCAGGGTTCGTTAATCGTGGAAGTCACTCCGGGACCCCAAAACAGTGAGTAATAGTCCATGAAACGGGCCAGAATCAGCCAAAACAGCGAGTGTTGATGACCGACATGTAAGCGCACCTTGGGTTTCAACAACTATGAAATCGCTTCGGGGCCACAAAACGACGAGTAATAGTCCATGAAACGGGTCAGAATCGGCTAAAACTGTGAGTGTTGATGACCGACACGTAAATGCACCCCAGGGTTTGTTAATCGCGGAAGTCACTCCGGGACCCCAAAACAGTGAGTAATAGTCCACGAAATGGTCCAGAATCGGCCAATACTATCAGTGTTGATGACCGACACGAAAGCGCACCTTGGGGTTCAACAAGCACGGAAATCACTTCGGCACCCCAAAACGGTGAGAAATAGTCCACGAAACGGGTCAGAATTGACAAAAACCGCGATTGTTGATGACCGAGACGTAAATGCACCCTAGGGTTCGTTAATCGCGGAAGTCACTCCGGGACCCCAAAACAGTGAGTAATAGTCCACGAAACGGTCCAGAATCGGCCAATACTGTCAGTGTTGATGACCGACATGAAAGCGCACCTTGGGGTTCAACAAGCACAGAAATCACTTCGGCACCCCAAAACGGTGAGTAATAGTCCACGAAACGGGTCAGAATCGACAAAAACCGCGATTGTTGATGACCGAAATGTAAATGCACCCCAGGGTTCGTTAATCGTGGAAGTCACTACGGGACCCCAAAACAGTGAGTAATAGTCCATGAAACGGGCCAGAATCAGCCAAAACAGCGAGTGTTGATGACCGACATGTAAGCGCACCTTGGGGTTCAACAACTATGAAATCGCTTCGGGGCCACAAAACGACGAGTAATAGTCCATGAAACGGGTCATAATCGGCTAAAACTGCGAGTGTTGATGACCGACACGTATACGCACCCCAGAGTTCGTTAATCGTGGAAGTCACTCCGAGACCCGAAAACAATGAGTAATAGTCCACGAAACCAGCCAGAATCGGCCATAACTGTCAGTGTTAATGACAGACACGGAAGCGCACCTTGGGGTTCAACAAGCATGGAAATCACTTCGGGACTCCAAAACGGTGAGAAATAGTCCACGAAACGGGTTAGAATTGACAAATACCGCGATTGTTCATGACCGACGCGTAAATGCACCCCAAGGTTCATTAATTGTGGAAGTCACTCCGGGACCCCAAAATAGTGAGTAATAGTCCATGAAACGGGTCATAATTGACAAAAACCGCGATTGTTGATGACCGAGACGTAAATGCACCCCAGGGTTCGTTAATCTTGGAAGTCACTCTGGGACCCCAAAACAGTGAGTAATAGTCCACGAAACGGTCCAGAATCGGCCAATTCTGTCAGTGTTTAGGACCGACACGAAAGCGCACCTTGGGGTTCAACAAGCATGGAAATCACTTCGGCACCCCAAAACGGTGAGTAATAGTCCACGAAACGGGTCAGAATCGACAAAAACCGCGATTGTTGATGACCGACACGTAAATGCACCCCCAAGGTTTGTTAATCGCGGAAGTCACTCCGGGACCCCAAAACAGTGAGTAATAGTCCACGAAACGGTCCAAAATCGGCCAATACTATCAGTGTTGATGACCGACACGAAAGCGCACCTTGGGGTTCAACAAGCATGGAAATCACTTCGGCACCCCAAAACGGTGAGAAATAATCCACGAAACGGGTCAGAATTGACAAAAACCGCGATTGTTGATGACCGAGACGTAAACACACCCCAGGGTTCATTAATCGCGGAAGTCACTCCGGGACCCCAAAACAGTGAGTAATAGTCCACGAAACGGTCCAGAATCGGCCAATACTGTCAGTGTTGATGACCGACATGAAAGCGCACCTTGGGGTTCAACAAGCAGAGAAATCACTTCGGCACCCCAAAACGGTGAGTAATAGTCCACGAAACGGGTCAGAATCGACAAAAACCGCGATTGTTGATGACCGAAATGTAAATGCACCCCAGGGTTCGTTAATCGTGGAAGTCACTACGGGACCCCAAAACAGTGAGTAATAGTCCATGAAACGGGCCAGAATCAGCCAAAACAGCGAGTGTTGATGACCGACATGTAAGCGCACCTTGGGGTTCAACAACTATGAAATCGCTTCGGGGCCACAAAACGACGAGTAATAGTCCATGAAACGGGTCATAATCGGCTAAAACTGCGAGTGTTGATGACCGACACGTATACGCACCCCAGAGTTCGTTAATCGTGGAAGTCACTCCGAGACCCGAAAACAATGAGTAATAGTCCACGAAACCAGCCAGAATCGGCCAGAACTGTCAGTGTTAATGACAGACACGGAAGCGCACCTTGGGGTTCAACAAGCATGGAAATCACTTCGGGACTCCAAAACGGTGAGAAATAGTCCACGAAACGGGTTAGAATTGACAAATACCGCGATTGTTCATGACCGACGCGTAAATGCACCCCAAGGTTCGTTAATTGTGGAAGTCACTCCGGGACCCCAAATAGTGAGTAATAGTCCATGAAACGGGTCAGAATTGACAAAAACCGCGATTGTTGATGACCGAGACGTAAATGCACCCCAGGGTTCGTTAATCTTGGAAGTCACTCTGGGACCCCAAAACAGTGAGTAATAGTCCACGAAACGGTCCAGAATCGGCCAATACTGTCAGTGTTTAGGACCGACACGAAAGCGCACCTTGGGGTTCAACAAGCATGGAAATCACTTCGGCACCCCAAAACGGTGAGTAATAGTCCACGAAACGGGTCAGAATCGACAAAAACCGCGATTGTTGATGACCGACACGTAAATGCACCCCAAGGTTTGTTAATCGCGGAAGTCACTCCGGGACCCCAAAACAGTGAGTAATAGTCCACGAAACGGTCCAGAATCGGCCAATACTATCAGTGTTGATGACCGACACGAAAGCGCACCTTGGGGTTCAACAAGCATGGAAATCACTTCGGCACCCCAAAACGGTGAGAAATAATCCACGAAACGGGACAGAATTGACAAAAACCGCGATTGTTGATGACCGAGACGTAAACACACCCCAGGGTTCATTAATCGCGGAAGTCACTCCGGGACCCCAAAACAGTGAGTAATAGTCCACGAAACGGTCCAGAATCGGCCAATACTGTCAGTGTTGATGACCGACATGAAAGCGCACCTTGGGGTTCAACCAGCACAGAAATCACTTCGGCACCCCAAAACGGTGAGTAATAGTCCACGAAACGGGTCAGAATCGACAAAAACCGCGATTGTTGATGACCGAAATGTAAATGCACCCCAGGGTTCGTTAATCGTGGAAGTCACTACGGGACCCCAAAACAGTGAGTAATAGTCCATGAAACGGGCCAGAATCAGCCAAAACAGCGAGTGTTGATGACCGACATGTAAGCGCACCTTGGGGTTCAACAACTATGAAATCGCTTCGGGGCCACAAAACGACGAGTAATAGTCCATGAAACGGGTCATAATCGGCTAAAACTGCGAGTGTTGATGACCGACACGTATACGCACCCCAGAGTTCGTTAATCGTGGAAGTCACTCCGAGACCCGAAAACAATGAGTAATAGTCCACGAAACCAGCCAGAATCGGCCAGAACTGTCAGTGTTAATGACAGACACGGAAGCGCACCTTGGGGTTCAACAAGCATGGAAATCACTTCGGGACTCCAAAACGGTGAGAAATAGTCCACGAAACGGGTTAGAATTGACAAATACCGCGATTGTTCATGACCGACGCGTAAATGCACCCCAAGGTTCGTTAATTGTGGAAGTCACTCCGGGACCCCAAAATAGTGAGTAATAGTCCATGAAACGGGTCAGAATTGACAAAAACCGCGATTGTTGATGACCGAGACGTAAATGCACCCCAGGGTTCGTTAATCTTGGAAGTCACTCTGGGACCCCAAAACAGTGAGTAATAGTCCACGAAACGGTCCAGAATCGGCCAATACTGTCAGTGTTTAGGACCGACACGAAAGCGCACCTTGGGGTTCAACAAGCATGGAAATCACTTCGGCACCCCAAAACGGTGAGTAATAGTCCACGAAACGGGTCAGAATCGACAAAAACCGCGATTGTTGATGACCGACACGTAAATGCACCCCAAGGTTTGTTAATCGCGGAAGTCACTCCGGGACCCCAAAACAGTGAGTAATAGTCCACGAAACGGTCCAGAATCGGCCAATACTATCAGTGTTGATGACCGACACGAAAGCGCACCTTGGGGTTCAACAAGCATGGAAATCACTTCGGCACCCCAAAACGGTGAGTAATAGTCCACGAAACGGGTCAGAATCGACAAAAACCGCGATTGTTGATGACCGACACGTAAATGCACCCCAAGGTTTGTTAATCGCGGAAGTCACTCCGGGACCCCAAAACAGTGAGTAATAGTCCACGAAACGGTCCAGAATCGGCCAATACTATCAGTGTTGATGACCGACACGAAAGCGCACCTTGGGGTTCAACAAGCATGGAAATCACTTCGGCACCCCAAAACGGTGAGAAATAGTCCACGAAACGGGTCAGAATTGACAAAAACCGCGATTGTTGGTGACCGAGACGTAAATGCACCCCAGGGTTCATTAATCGCGGAAGTCACTCCGGGACCCCAAAACAGTGAGTAATAGTCCACGAAACGGTCCAGAATCGGCCAATACTGTCAGTGTTGATGACCGACACGAAAGCGCACCTTGGGGTTCAACAAGCACGGAAATCACTTCGGCACCCCAAAACGGTGAGTAATAGTCCACGAAACGGGTCAGAATCGACAAAAACCGCGATTGTTGATGACCGAAATGTAAATGCACCCCAGGGTTCGTTAATTGTGGAAGTCACTCCGGGACCCCAAAACAGTGAGTAATAGTCCATGAAACGGGCCAGAATCAGCCAAAACAGCGAGTGTTGATGACCGACATGTAAGCGCACCTTGGGGTTCAACAACTATGAAATCGCTTCGGGGCCACAAAACGACGAGTAATAGTCCATGAAACGGGTCAGAATCGGCTAAAACTGCGAGTGTTGATGACCGACACGTATACACACCCCCGGGTTCGTTAAGCGTGGAAGTCACTCCGGGACCCCAAAATAGTGAGTAATAGTCCATGATACCGGCCAGAATCGGCCAGAACTGTCAGTGTTAATGACAGACACGTAAGCGCACCTTGAGGTTCAACAAGCATGGAAATCACTTCGGGACCCCAAAACGGTGAGTAATAGTCCACGAAACGGGTCAGAATCGACAAATACTGCGATTGTTGATGACCGACACGTAAATGCACCCCAGGGTTCGTTAATAGTGGAAGTCACTCCGGGCCCCCAAAACAGTGAGTAATAGTCCATGAAACGGGTCAGAATCAGCCAAAACAGCGATTGTTGATTACCAACATGTAAGCGCACCTTGGGCTTCCACAACTATGGAAATCGCTTCGGGGCCACAAAACGACGAGTAATAGTCCATGAAACGGGTCAGAATCGACTAAAACTGCGAGTGTTGATGACCGACACGTATACGCACCCAGGGTTCGTTAATCGTGGAAGTCACTCCGAGACCCGAAAACAATGAGTAATAGTCCACGAAACCAGCCAGAATCGGCCAGAACTGTCAGTGTTAATGACAGACACGTAAGCGCACCTTGGGGTTCAACAAGCATGGAAATCACTTCGGGACTCCAAAACGGTGAGTAATAGTCCACGAAACGGGTCAGAATTGACAAATACCGCGATTGTTCATGACCGACGCGTAAATGCACCCCAAGGTTCGTTAATTGTGGAAGTCACTCCGGGACCCCAAAATAGTGAGTAATAGTCCATGAAACGGGTCAGAAATGGCCAAAACTGGTGAGTGTTGATGACCGACACGTAAATGCACCCCAGGGTTCGTTAATCTTGGAAGTCACTCTGGGACCCCAAAACAGTGAGTAATAGTCCACGAAACGGTCCAGAATCGGCCAATACTGTCAGTGTTTAGGACCGACACGAAAGCGCACCTTGGGGTTCAACAAGCATGGAAATCACTTCGGCACCCCAAAACGGTGAGTAATAGTCCACGAAACGGGTCAGAATCGACAAAAACCGCGATTGTTGATGACCGACACGTAAATGCACCCCAGGGTTTGTTAATCACGAGTCACTCCGGGACCCCAAAACAGTGAGTAATAGTCCACGAAACGGTCCAGAATCGGCCAATACTATCAGTGTTGATGACCGACACGAAAGCGCACCTTGGGGTTCAACAAGCATGGAAATCACTTCGGCACCCCAAAACGGTGAGTAATAGTCCACGAAACGGGTCAGAATCGACAAAAACCGCGATTGTTGATGACCGACACGTAAATGCACCCCAAGGTTTGTTAATCGCGGAAGTCACTCCGGGACCCCAAAACAGTGAGTAATAGTCCACGAAACGGTCCAGAATCGGCCAATACTATCAGTGTTGATGACCGACACGAAAGCGCACCTTGGGGTTCAACAAGCATGGAAATCACTTCGGCACCCCAAAACGGTGAGAAATAGTCCACGAAACGGGTCAGAATTGACAAAAACCGCGATTGTTGGTGACCGAGACGTAAATGCACCCCAGGGTTCATTAATCGCGGAAGTCACTCCGGGACCCCAAAACAGTGAGTAATAGTCCACGAAACGGTCCAGAATCGGCCAATACTGTCAGTGTTGATGACCGACACGAAAGCGCACCTTGGGGTTCAACAAGCACGGAAATCACTTCGGCACCCCAAAACGGTGAGTAATAGTCCACGAAACGGGTCAGAATCGACAAAAACCGCGATTGTTGATGACCGAAATGTAAATGCACCCCAGGGTTCGTTAATCGTGGAAGTCACTCCGGGACCCCAAAACAGTGAGTAATAGTCCATGAAACGGGCCAGAATCAGCCAAAACAGCGAGTGTTGATGACCGACATGTAAGCGCACCTTGGGGTTCAACAACTATGAAATCGCTTCGGGGCCACAAAACGACGAGTAATAGTCCATGAAACGGGTCAGAATCGGCTAAAACTGCGAGTGTTGATGACCGACACGTATACACACCCCCGGGTTCGTTAAGCGTGGAAGTCACTCCGGGACCCCAAAATAGTGAGTAATAGTCCATGATACCGGCCAGAATCGGCCAGAACTGTCAGTGTTAATGACAGACACGTAAGCGCACCTTGAGGTTCAACAAGCATGGAAATCACTTCGGGACCCCAAAACGGTGAGTAATAGTCCACGAAACGGGTCAGAAACGACAAATACTGCGATTGTTGATGACCGACACGTAAATGCACCCTAGGGTTCGTTAATAGTGGAAGTCACTCCGGGCCCCCAAAACAGTGAGTAATAGTCCATGAAACGGGTCAGAATCAGCCAAAACAGCGATTGTTGATTACCAACATGTAAGCGCACCTTGGGCTTCCACAACTATGGAAATCGCTTCGGGGCCACAAAACGACGAGTAATAGTCCATGAAACGGGTCAGAATCGACTAAAACTGCGAGTGTTGATGACCGACACGTATACGCACCCAGGGTTCGTTAATCGTGGAAGTCACTCCGAGACCCGAAAACAATGAGTAATAGTCCACGAAACCAGCCAGAATCGGCCAGAACTGTCAGTGTTAATGACAGACACGTAAGCGCACCTTGGGGTTCAACAAGCATGGAAATCACTTCGGGACTCCAAAACGGTGAGTAATAGTCCACGAAACGGGTCAGAATTGACAAATACCGCGATTGTTCATGACCGACGCGTAAATGCACCCCAAGGTTCGTTAATTGTGGAAGTCACTCCGGGACCCCAAAATAGTGAGTAATAGTCCATGAAACGGGTCAGAAATGGCCAAAACTGGTGAGTGTTGATGACCGACACGTAAATGCACCCCAGGGTTCGTTAATCTTGGAAGTCACTCTGGGACCCCAAAACAGTGAGTAATAGTCCACGAAACGGTCCAGAATCGGCCAATACTGTCAGTGTTTAGGACCGACACGAAAGCGCACCTTGGGGTTCAACAAGCATGGAAATCACTTCGGCACCCCAAAACGGTGAGTAATAGTCCACGAAACGGGTCAGAATCGACAAAAACCGCGATTGTTGATGACCGACACGTAAATGCACCCCAGGGTTTGTTAATCACGAGTCACTCCGGGACCCCAAAACAGTGAGTAATAGTCCACGAAACGGTCCAGAATCGGCCAATACTATCAGTGTTGATGACCGACACGAAAGCGCACCTTGGGGTTCAACAAGCATGGAAATCACTTCGGCACCCCAAAACGGTGAGTAATAGTCCACGAAACGGGTCAGAATCGACAAAAACCGCGATTGTTGATGACCGACACGTAAATGCACCCCAAGGTTTGTTAATCGCGGAAGTCACTCCGGGACCCCAAAACAGTGAGTAATAGTCCACGAAACGGTCCAGAATCGGCCAATACTATCAGTGTTGATGACCGACACGAAAGCGCACCTTGGGGTTCAACAAGCATGGAAATCACTTCGGCACCCCAAAACGGTGAGAAATAGTCCACGAAACGGGTCAGAATTGACAAAAACCGCGATTGTTGGTGACCGAGACGTAAATGCACCCCAGGGTTCATTAATCGCGGAAGTCACTCCGGGACCCCAAAACAGTGAGTAATAGTCCACGAAACGGTCCAGAATCGGCCAATACTGTCAGTGTTGATGACCGACACGAAAGCGCACCTTGGGGTTCAACAAGCACGGAAATCACTTCGGCACCCCAAAACGGTGAGTAATAGTCCACGAAACGGGTCAGAATCGACAAAAACCGCGATTGTTGATGACCGAAATGTAAATGCACCCCAGGGTTCGTTAATCGTGGAAGTCACTCCGGGACCCCAAAACAGTGAGTAATAGTCCATGAAACGGGCCAGAATCAGCCAAAACAGCGAGTGTTGATGACCGACATGTAAGCGCACCTTGGGGTTCAACAACTATGAAATCGCTTCGGGGCCACAAAACGACGAGTAATAGTCCATGAAACGGGTCAGAATCGGCTAAAACTGCGAGTGTTGATGACCGACACGTATACACACCCCCGGGTTCGTTAAGCGTGGAAGTCACTCCGGGACCCCAAAATAGTGAGTAATAGTCCATGATACCGGCCAGAATCGGCCAGAACTGTCAGTGTTAATGACAGACACGTAAGCGCACCTTGAGGTTCAACAAGCATGGAAATCACTTCGGGACCCCAAAACGGTGAGTAATAGTCCACGAAACGGGTCAGAAACGACAAATACTGCGATTGTTGATGACCGACACGTAAATGCACCCTAGGGTTCGTTAATAGTGGAAGTCACTCCGGGCCCCCAAAACAGTGAGTAATAGTCCATGAAACGGGTCAGAATCAGCCAAAACAGCGATTGTTGATTACCAACATGTAAGCGCACCTTGGGCTTCCACAACTATGGAAATCGCTTCGGGGCCACAAAACGACGAGTAATAGTCCATGAAACGGGTCAGAATCGACTAAAACTGCGAGTGTTGATGACCGACACGTATACGCACCCAGGGTTCGTTAATCGTGGAAGTCACTCCGAGACCCGAAAACAATGAGTAATAGTCCACGAAACCAGCCAGAATCGGCCAGAACTGTCAGTGTTAATGATAGACACGTAAGCGCACCTTGGGGTTCAACAAGCATGGAAATCACTTCGGGACTCCAAAACGGTGAGTAATAGTCCACGAAACGGGTCAGAATTGACAAATACCGCGATTGTTCATGACCGACGCGTAAATGCACCCCAAGGTTCGTTAATTGTGGAAGTCACTCCGGGACCCCAAAATAGTGAGTAATAGTCCATGAAACGGGTCAGAAATGGCCAAAACTGGTGAGTGTTGATGACCGACACGTAAATGCACCCCAGGGTTCGTTAATCTTGGAAGTCACTCTGGGACCCCAAAACAGTGAGTAATAGTCCACGAAACGGTCCAGAATCGGCCAATACTGTCAGTGTTTAGGACCGACACGAAAGCGCACCTTGGGGTTCAACAAGCATGGAAATCACTTCGGCACCCCAAAACGGTGAGTAATAGTCCACGAAACGGGTCAGAATCGACAAAAACCGCGATTGTTGATGACCGACACGTAAATGCACCCCAGGGTTTGTTAATCACGAGTCACTCCGGGACCCCAAAACAGTGAGTAATAGTCCACGAAACGGTCCAGAATCGGCCAATACTATCAGTGTTGATGACCAACACGAAAGCGCACCTTGGGGTTCAACAAGCATGGAAATCACTTCGGCACCCCAAAACGGTGAGTAATAGTCCACGAAACGGGTCAGAATCGACAAAAACCGCGATTGTTGATGACCGACACGTAAATGCACCCCAAGGTTTGTTAATCGCGGAAGTCACTCCGGGACCCCAAAACAGTGAGTAATAGTCCACGAAACGGTCCAGAATCGGCCAATACTATCAGTGTTGATGACCGACACGAAAGCGCACCTTGGGGTTCAACAAGCATGGAAATCACTTCGGCACCCCAAAACGGTGAGAAATAGTCCACGAAACGGGTCAGAATTGACAAAAACCGCGATTGTTGGTGACCGAGACGTAAATGCACCCCAGGGTTCATTAATCGCGGAAGTCACTCCGGGACCCCAAAACAGTGAGTAATAGTCCACGAAACGGTCCAGAATCGGCCAATACTGTCAGTGTTGATGACCGACACGAAAGCGCACCTTGGGGTTCAACAAGCACGGAAATCACTTCGGCACCCCAAAACGGTGAGTAATAGTCCACGAAACGGGTCAGAATCGACAAAAACCGCGATTGTTGATGACCGAAATGTAAATGCACCCCAGGGTTCGTTAATCGTGGAAGTCACTCCGGGACCCCAAAACAGTGAGTAATAGTCCATGAAACGGGCCAGAATCAGCCAAAACAGCGAGTGTTGATGACCGACATGTAAGCGCACCTTGGGGTTCAACAACTATGAAATCGCTTCGGGGCCACAAAACGACGAGTAATAGTCCATGAAACGGGTCAGAATCGGCTAAAACTGCGAGTGTTGATGACCGACACGTATACACACCCCCGGGTTCGTTAATCGTGGAAGTCACTCCGGGACCCCAAAACAGTGAGTAATAGTCCATGATACCGGCCAGAATCGGCCAGAACTGTCAGTGTTAATGACAGACACGTAAGCGCACCTTGAGGTTCAACAAGCATGGAAATCACTTCGGGACCCCAAAACGGTGAGTAATAGTCCACGAAACGGGTCAGAATCGACAAATACCGCGATTGTTGATGACCGACACGTAAATGCACCCCAGGGTTCGTTAATAGTGGAAGTCACTCCGGGCCCCCAAAACAGTGAGTAATAGTCCATGAAACGGGTCAGAATCAGCCAAAACAGCGATTGTTGATTACCAACATGTAAGCGCACCTTGGGCTTCCACAACTATGGAAATCGCTTCGGGGCCACAAAACGACGAGTAATAGTCCACGAAACGGGTCAGAATCGACTAAAACTGCGAGTGTTGATGACCGACACGTATACGCACCCAGGGTTCGTTAATCGTGGAAGTCACTCCGAGACCCGAAAACAATGAGTAATAGTCCACGAAACCAGCCAGAATCGGCCAGAACTGTCAGTGTTAATGATAGACACGTAAGCGCACCTTGGGGTTCAACAAGCATGGAAATCACTTCGGGACTCCAAAACGGTGAGTAATAGTCCACGAAACGGGTCAGAATTGACAAATACCGCGATTGTTCATGACCGACGCGTAAATGCACCCCAAGGTTCGTTAATTGTGGAAGTCACTCCGGGACCCCAAAATAGTGAGTAATAGTCCATGAAACGGGTCAGAAAGGGCCAAAACTGGTGAGAGTTGATGACCGACACGTAAATGCACCCCAGGGTTCGTTAATCTTGGAAGTCACTCTGGGACCTCAAAACAGTGAGTAATAGTCCACGAAACGGTCCAGAATCGGCCAATACTGTCAGTGTTGAGGACCGACACGAAAGCGCACCTTGGGGTTCAACAAGCATGGAAATCACTTCGGCACCCCAAAACGGTGAGTAATAGTCCACGAAACGGGTCAGAATCGACAAAAACCGCGATTGTTGATGACCGACACATAAATGCACCCCAGGGTTTGTTAATCGCGGAAGTCACTCCGGGACCCCAAAACAGTGAGTAATAGTCCACGAAACGGTCCAGAATCGGCCAATACTATCAGTGTTGATGACCGACACAAAAGCGCACCTTGGGGTTCAACAAGCATGGAAATCACTTCGGCACCCCAAAACGGTGAGAAATAGTCCACAAAACAGGTCAGAATTGACAAAACCGCGATTGTTGATGACTGAGACGTAAATGCACCCCAGGGTTCATTAATCGCGGAAGTCACTCCGGGACCCCAAAACAGTGAGTAATAGTCCACGAAACGGTCCAGAATCGGCCAATACTGTCAGTGTTGATGACCGACACGAAAGCGCACCTTGGGGTTCAACAAGCACGGAAATCACTTCGGCACCCCAAAACGGTGAGTAATAGTCCACGAAACGGGTCAGAATCGACAAAAACGGCGATTGTTGATGACCGAAATGTAAATGCACCCCAGGGTTCGTTAATCGTGGAAGTCACTCCGGGACCCCAAAACAGTGAGTAATAGTCCATGAAACGGGCCAGAATCAGCCAAAACAGCGAGTGTTGATGACCGACATGTAAGCGCACCTTGGGGTTCAACAACTATGAAATCGCTTCGGGGCCACAAAACGACGAGTAATAGTCCATGAAACGGGTCATAATCGGCTAAAACTGCGAGTGTTGATGACCGACACGTATACGCACCCCAGGGTTCGTTAATCGTGGAAGTCACTCTGGGACCCCAAAACAGTGAGTAATAGTCCATGATAGCGGCTAGAATCGGCCAGAACTGTCAGTGTTAATGACAGACACGTAAGCGCACCTTGATGTTCAACAAGCATGGAAATCACTTCGGGACCCCAAAACGGTGAGTAATAGTCCACGAAACGGGTCAGAATCGACAAATACCGCGATTGTTGATGACCGACACGTAAATGCACCCCAGGGTTCGTTAATCGTGGAAGTCACTCCGGGACCCCAAAACAGCGAGTAATAGTCCATGAAACGGGTCAGAATCAGCCAAAACAGCGAGTGTTGATTACCGACATGTAAGCGCACCTTGGGCTTCCACAACTATGGAAATCGCTTCGGGGCCACAAAATGACGAGTAATAGTCCATGAAACGGGTCAGAATCGGCTAAAACTGCGAGTGTTGATGACCGACACGTATACGCACCCAGGGTTCGTTAATCGTGGAAGTCACTCCGAGACCCGAAAACAATGAGTAATAGTCCACGAAACCAGCCAGAATCGGCCAGAACTGTCAGTGTTAATGACAGACACGTAAGCGCACCTTGGGGTTCAACAAGCATGGAAATCACTTCGGGACTCCAAAACGGTGAGTAATAGTCCACGAAACGGGTTAGAATTGACAAATACCGCGATTGTTCATGACCGACGCGTAAATGCACCCCAAGGTTCGTTAATTGTGGAAGTCACTCCGGGACCCCAAAATAGTGAGTAATAGTCCATGAAACGGGTCAGAAATGGCCAAAACTGGTGAGTGTTGATGACCGACACGTAAATGCACCCCAGGGTTCGTTAATCTTGGAAGTCACTCTGGGACCCCAAAACAGTGAGTAATAGTCCACGAAACGGTCCAGAATCGGCCAATACTGTCAGTGTTTAGGACCAACACGAAAGCGCACCTTGGGGTTCAACAAGCATGGAAATCACTTCGGCACCCCAAAACGGTGAGTAATAGTCCACGAAACGGGTCAGAATCGACAAAAACCGCGATTGTTGATGACCGACACGTAAATGCACCCCAGGGTTTGTTAATCACGAGTCACTCCGGGACCCCAAAACAGTGAGTAATAGTCCACGAAACGGTCCAGAATCGGCCAATACTATCAGTGTTGATGACCGACACGAAAGCGCACCTTGGGGTTCAACAAGCATGGAAATCACTTCGGCACCCCAAAACGGTGAGAAATAGTCCACGAAACGGGTCAGAATTGACAAAAACCGCGATTGTTGATGACCGAGACGTAAATGCACCCCAGGGTTCATTAATCGCGGAAGTCACTCCGGGACCCCAAAATAGTGAGTAATAGTCCACGAAACGGTCCAGAATCGGCCAATACTGTCAGTGTTGATGACCGACACGAAAGCGCACCTTGGGGTTCAACAAGCACGGAAATCACTTCAGCACCCCAAAACGGTGAGTAATAGTCCACGAAACGGGTCAGAATCGACAAAAACCGCGATTGTTGATGACCGAAATGTAAATGCACCCCAGGGTTCGTTAATCGTGGAAGTCACTCCGGGACCCCAAAACAGTGAGTAATAGTCCATGAAACGGGCCAGAATCAGCCAAAACAGCGAGTGTTGATGACCGACATGTAAGCGCACCTTGGGGTTCAACAACTATGAAATCGCTTCGGGGCCACAAAACGACGAGTAATAGTCCATGAAACGGGTCAGAATAGGCTAAAACTGCGAGTGTTGATGACCGACATGTATACACACCCCAGGGTTCGTTAATCGTGGAAGTCACTCCGGGACCCCAAAACAGTGAGTAATAGTCCATGATACCGGCCAGAATCGGCCAGAACTGTCAGTGTTAATGACAGACACGTAAGCGCACCTTGAGGTTCAACAAGCATGGAAATCACTTCGGGACCCCAAAACGGTGAGTAATAGTCCACGAAACGGGTCAGAATCGACAAATACCGCGATTGTTAATGACCGACACGTAAATGCACCCCAGGGTTCGTTAATAGTGGAAGTCACTCCGGGCCCCCAAAACAGTGAGTAATAGTCCATGAAACGGGTCAGAATCAGCCAAAACAGCGATTGTTGATTACCAACATGTAAGCGCACCTTGGGCTTCCACAACTATGGAAATCGCTTCGGGGCCACAAAACGACGAGTAATAGTCCATGAAACGGGTCAGAATCGGCTAAAACTGCGAGTGTTGATGACCGACACGTATACACACCCCAGGGTTCGTTAATCGTGGAAGTCACTCCGGGACCCCAAAACAGTGAGTAATAGTCCATGATAGCGGCTAGAATCGGCCAGAACTGTCAATGTTAATGACAGACACGTAAGCGCACCTTGAGGTTCAACAAGCATGGAAATCACTTCGGGACCCCAAAACGGTGAGTAATAGTCCACGAAACGGGTCAGAATCGACAAATACCGCGATTGTTGATGACCGACACGTAAATGCACCCCAGGGTTCGTTAATCGTGGAAGTCACTCCGGGACCCCAAAACAGCGAGTAATAGTCCATGAAACGGGTCAGAATCAGCCAAAACAGCGAGTGTTGATTACCGACATGTAAGCGCACCTTGGGCTTCCACAACTATGGAAATCGCTTCGGCGCCACAAAACGACGAGTAATAGTCCATGAAACGGGTCAGAATCGGCTAAAACTGCGAGTGTTGATGACCGACACGTATACGCACCCAGGGTTCGTTAATCGTGGAAGTCACTCCGAGACCCGAAAACAATGAGTAATAGTCCACGAAACCAGCCAGAATCGGCCAGAACTGTCAGTGTTAATGACAGACACGTAAGCGCACCTTGGGGTTCAACAAGCATGGAAATCAATTCGGGACTCCAAAACGGTGAGCAATAGTCCACGAAACGGGTTAGAATTGACAAATACCGCGATTGTTCATGACCGACGCGTAAATGCACCCCAAGGTTCGTTAATTGTGGAAGTCACTCCGGGACCCCAAAATAGTGAGTAATAGTCCATGAAACGGGTCAGAAATGGCCAAAACTGGTGAGTGTTGATGACCGACACGTAAATGCACCCCAGGGTTCGTTAATCTTGGAAGTCACTCTGGGACCCCAAAACAGTGAGTAATAGTCCACGAAACGGTCCAGAATCGGCCAATACTGTCAGTGTTTAGGACCGACACGAAAGCGCACCTTGGGGTTCAACAAGCATGGAAATCACTTCGGCACCCCAAAACGGTGAGTAATAGTCCACGAAACGGGTCAGAATCGACAAAAACCACGATTGTTGATGACCGACACGTAAATGCACCCCAGGGTTTGTTAATCGCGGAAGTCACTCCGGGACCCCAAAACAGTGAGTAATAGTCCACGAAACGGTCCAGAATCGGCCAATACTATCAGTGTTGATGACCGACACGAAAGCGCACCTTGGGGTTCAACAAGCATGGAAATCACTTCGGCACCCCAAAACGGTGAGAAATAGTCCACGAAACGGGTCAGAATTGACAAAAACCGCGATTGTTGGTGACCGAGACGTAAATGCACCCCAGGGTTCATTAATCGCGGAAGTCACTCCGGGACCCCAAAACAGTGAGTAATAGTCCATGAAACGGGCCAGAATCAGCCAAAACAGCGAGTGTTGATGACCGACATGTAAGCGCACCTTGGGGTTCAACAACTATGAAATCGCTTCGGGGCCACAAAACGACGAGTAATAGTCCATGAAACGGGTCAGAATCGGCTAAAACTGCGAGTGTTGATGACCGACACGTATACACACCCCAGGGTTCGTTAATCGTGGAAGTCACTCCGGGACCCCAAAACAGTGAGTAATAGTCCATGATACCGGCCAGAATCGGCCAGAACTGTCAGTGTTAATGACAGACACGTAAGCGCACCTTGAGGTTCAACAAGCATGGAAATCACTTCGGGACCCCAAAACGGTGAGTAATAGTCCACGAAACGGGTCAGAATCGACAAATACCGCGATTGTTGATGACCGACACGTAAATGCACCCCAGGGTTCGTTAATAGTGGAAGTCACTCCGGGCCCCCAAAACAGTGAGTAATAGTCCATGAAACGGGTCAGAATCAGCCAAAACAGCGATTGTTGATTACAAACATGTAAGCGCACCTTGGGCTTCCACAACTATGGAAATCGCTTCGGGGCCACAAAACGACGAGTAATAGTCCATGAAACGGGTCAGAATCGACTAAAACTGCGAGTGTTGATGACCGACACGTATACACACCCCAGGGTTCGTTAATCGTGGAAGTCACTCCGGGACCCCAAAACAGTGAGTAATAGTCCATGATAGCGGCTAGAATCGGCCAGAACTGTCAATGTTAATGACAGACACGTAAGCGCACCTTGAGGTTCAACAAGCATGGAAATCACTTCGGGACCCCAAAACGGTGAGTAATAGTCCACGAAACGGGTCAGAATCGACAAATACCGCGATTGTTGATGACCGACACGTAAATGCACCCCAGGGTTCGTTAATAGTGGAAGTCACTCCGGGCCCCCAAAACAGTGAGTAATAGTCCATGAAACGGGTCAGAATCAGCCAAAACAGCGATTGTTGATTACAAACATGTAAGCGCACCTTGGGCTTCCACAACTATGGAAATCGCTTCGGGGCCACAAAACGACGAGTAATAGTCCATGAAACGGGTCAGAATCGACTAAAACTGCGAGTGTTGATGACCGACACGTATACACACCCCAGGGTTCGTTAATCGTGGAAGTCACTCCGGGACCCCAAAACAGTGAGTAATAGTCCATGATAGCGGCTAGAATCGGCCAGAACTGTCAATGTTAATGACAGACACGTAAGCGCACCTTGAGGTTCAACAAGCATGGAAATCACTTCGGGACCCCAAAACGGTGAGTAATAGTCCACGAAACGGGTCAGAATCGACAAATACCGCGATTGTTGATGACCGACACGTAAATGCACCCCAGGGTTCGTTAATCGTGGAAGTCACTCCGGGACCCCAAAACAGCGAGTAATAGTCCATGAAACGGGTCAGAATCAGCCAAAACAGCGAGTGTTGATTACCGACATGTAAGCGCACCTTGGGCTTCCACAACTATGGAAATCGCTTCGGCGCCACAAAACGACGAGTAATAGTCCATGAAACGGGTCAGAATCGGCTAAAACTGCGAGTGTTGATGACCGACACGTATACGCACCCAGGGTTCGTTAATCGTGGAAGTCACTCCGAGACCCGAAAACAATGAGTAATAGTCCACGAAACCAGCCAGAATCGGCCAGAACTGTCAGTGTTAATGACAGACACGTAAGCGCACCTTGGGGTTCAACAAGCATGGAAATCACTTCGGGACTCCAAAACGGTGAGCAATAGTCCACGAAACGGGTTAGAATTGACAAATACCGCGATTGTTCATGACCGACGCGTAAATGCACCCCAAGGTTCGTTAATTGTGGAAGTCACTCCGGGACCCCAAAATAGTGAGTAATAGTCCATGAAACGGGTCAGAAATGGCCAAAACTGGTGAGTGTTGATGACCGACACGTAAATGCACCCCAGGGTTCGTTAATCTTGGAAGTCACTCTGGGACCCCAAAACAGTGAGTAATAGTCCACGAAACGGTCCAGAATCGGCCAATACTGTCAGTGTTTAGGACCGACACGAAAGCGCACCTTGGGGTTCAACAAGCATGGAAATCACTTCGGCACCCCAAAACGGTGAGTAATAGTCCACGAAACGGGTCAGAATCGACAAAAACCGCGATTGTTGATGACCGACACGTAAATGCACCCCAGGGTTTGTTAATCGCGGAAGTCACTCCGGGACCCCAAAACAGTGAGTAATAGTCCACGAAACGGTCCAGAATCGGCCAATACTATCAGTGTTGATGACCGACACGAAAGCGCACCTTGGGGTTCAACAAGCATGGAAATCACTTCGGCACCCCAAAACGGTGAGAAATAGTCCACGAAACGGGTCAGAATTGACAAAAACCGCGATTGTTGGTGACCGAGACGTAAATGCACCCCAGGGTTCATTAATCGCGGAAGTCACTCCGGGACCCCAAAACAGTGAGTAATAGTCCATGAAACGGGCCAGAATCAGCCAAAACAGCGAGTGTTGATGACCGACATGTAAGCGCACCTTGGGGTTCAACAACTATGAAATCGCTTCGGGGCCACAAAACGACGAGTAATAGTCCATGAAACGGGTCAGAATCGGCTAAAACTGCGAGTGTTGATGACCGACACGTATACACACCCCAGGGTTCGTTAATCGTGGAAGTCACTCCGGGACCCCAAAACAGTGAGTAATAGTCCATGATACCGGCCAGAATCGGCCAGAACTGTCAGTGTTAATGACAGACACGTAAGCGCACCTTGAGGTTCAACAAGCATGGAAATCACTTCGGGACCCCAAAACGGTGAGTAATAGTCCACGAAATGGGTCAGAATCGACAAATACCGCGATTGTTGATGACCGACACGTAAATGCACCCCAGGGTTCGTTAATAGTGGAAGTCACTCCGGGCCCCCAAAACAGTGAGTAATAGTCCATGAAACGGGTCAGAATCAGCCAAAACAGCGATTGTTGATTACCAACATGTAAGCGCACCTTGGGCTTCCACAACTATGGAAATCGCTTCGGGGCCACAAAACGACGAGTAATAGTCCATGAAACGGGTCAGAATCGACTAAAACTGCGAGTGTTGATGACCGACACGTATACACACCCCAGGGTTCGTTAATCGTGGAAGTCACTCCGGGACCCCAAAACAGTGAGTAATAGTCCATGATAGCGGCTAGAATCGGCCAGAACTGTCAATGTTAATGACAGACACGTAAGCGCACCTTGAGGTTCAACAAGCATGGAAATCACTTCGGGACCCCAAAACGGTGAGTAATAGTCCACGAAACGGGTCAGAATCGACAAATACCGCGATTGTTGATGACCGACACGTAAATGCACCCCAGGGTTCGTTAATAGTGGAAGTCACTCCGGGCCCCCAAAACAGTGAGTAATAGTCCATGAAACGGGTCAGAATCAGCCAAAACAGCGATTGTTGATTACAAACATGTAAGCGCACCTTGGGCTTCCACAACTATGGAAATCGCTTCGGGGCCACAAAACGACGAGTAATAGTCCATGAAACGGGTCAGAATCGACTAAAACTGCGAGTGTTGATGACCGACACGTATACACACCCCAGGGTTCGTTAATCGTGGAAGTCACTCCGGGACCCCAAAACAGTGAGTAATAGTCCATGATAGCGGCTAGAATCGGCCAGAACTGTCAATGTTAATGACAGACACGTAAGCGCACCTTGAGGTTCAACAAGCATGGAAATCACTTCGGGACCCCAAAACGGTGAGTAATAGTCCACGAAACGGGTCAGAATCGACAAATACCGCGATTGTTGATGACCGACACGTAAATGCACCCCAGGGTTCGTTAATCGTGGAAGTCACTCCGGGACCCCAAAACAGCGAGTAATAGTCCATGAAACGGGTCAGAATCAGCCAAAACAGCGAGTGTTGATTACCGACATGTAAGCGCACCTTGGGCTTCCACAACTATGGAAATCGCTTCGGCGCCACAAAACGACGAGTAATAGTCCATGAAACGGGTCAGAATCGGCTAAAACTGCGAGTGTTGATGACCGACACGTATACGCACCCAGGGTTCGTTAATCGTGGAAGTCACTCCGAGACCCGAAAACAATGAGTAATAGTCCACGAAACCAGCCAGAATCGGCCAGAACTGTCAGTGTTAATGACAGACACGTAAGCGCACCTTGGGGTTCAACAAGCATGGAAATCACTTCGGGACTCCAAAACGGTGAGCAATAGTCCACGAAACGGGTTAGAATTGACAAATACCGCGATTGTTCATGACCGACGCGTAAATGCACCCCAAGGTTCGTTAATTGTGGAAGTCACTCCGGGACCCCAAAATAGTGAGTAATAGTCCATGAAACGGGTCAGAAATGGCCAAAACTGGTGAGTGTTGATGACCGACACGTAAATGCACCCCAGGGTTCGTTAATCTTGGAAGTCACTCTGGGACCCCAAAACAGTGAGTAATAGTCCACGAAACGGTCCAGAATCGGCCAATACTGTCAGTGTTTAGGACCGACACGAAAGCGCACCTTGGGGTTCAACAAGCATGGAAATCACTTCGGCACCCCAAAACGGTGAGTAATAGTCCACGAAACGGGTCAGAATCGACAAAAACCGCGATTGTTGATGACCGACACGTAAATGCACCCCAGGGTTTGTTAATCGCGGAAGTCACTCCGGGACCCCAAAACAGTGAGTAATAGTCCACGAAACGGTCCAGAATCGGCCAATACTATCAGTGTTGATGACCGACACGAAAGCGCACCTTGGGGTTCAACAAGCATGGAAATCACTTCGGCACCCCAAAACGGTGAGAAATAGTCCACGAAACGGGTCAGAATTGACAAAAACCGCGATTGTTGGTGACCGAGACGTAAATGCACCCCAGGGTTCATTAATCGCGGAAGTCACTCCGGGACCCCAAAACAGTGAGTAATAGTCCATGAAACGGGCCAGAATCAGCCAAAACAGCGAGTGTTGATGACCGACATGTAAGCGCACCTTGGGGTTCAACAACTATGAAATCGCTTCGGGGCCACAAAACGACGAGTAATAGTCCATGAAACGGGTCAGAATCGGCTAAAACTGCGAGTGTTGATGACCGACACGTATACACACCCCAGGGTTCGTTAATCGTGGAAGTCACTCCGGGACCCCAAAACAGTGAGTAATAGTCCATGATACCGGCCAGAATCGGCCAGAACTGTCAGTGTTAATGACAGACACGTAAGCGCACCTTGAGGTTCAACAAGCATGGAAATCACTTCGGGACCCCAAAACGGTGAGTAATAGTCCACGAAATGGGTCAGAATCGACAAATACCGCGATTGTTGATGACCGACACGTAAATGCACCCCAGGGTTCGTTAATAGTGGAAGTCACTCCGGGCCCCCAAAACAGTGAGTAATAGTCCATGAAACGGGTCAGAATCAGCCAAAACAGCGATTGTTGATTACCAACATGTAAGCGCACCTTGGGCTTCCACAACTATGGAAATCGCTTCGGGGCCACAAAACGACGAGTAATAGTCCATGAAACGGGTCAGAATCGACTAAAACTGCGAGTGTTGATGACCGACACGTATACGCACCCAGGGTTCGTTAATCGTGGAAGTCACTCCGAGACCCGAAAACAATGAGTAATAGTCCACGAAACCAGCCAGAATCGGCCAGAACTGTCAGTGTTAATGATAGACACGTAAGCGCACCTTGGGGTTCAACAAGCATGGAAATCACTTCGGGACTCCAAAACGGTGAGTAATAGTCCACGAAACGGGTCAAAATTGACAAATACCGCGATTGTTCATGACCGACGCGTAAATGCACCCCAAGGTTCGTTAATTGCGGAAGTCACTCCGGGACCCCAAAATAGTGAGTAATAGTCCATGAAACGGGTCAGAAATGGCCAAAACTGGTGAGAGTTGATGACCGACACGTAAATGCACCCCAGGGTTCGTTAATCTTGGAAGTCACTCTGGGACCCCAAAACAGTGAGTAATAGTCCACGAAACGGTCCAGAATCGGCCAATACTGTCAGTGTTGAGGACCGACACGAAAGCGCACCTTGGGGTTCAACAAGCATGGAAATCACTTCGGCACCCCAAAATGGTGAGTAATAGTCCACGAAACGGGTCAGAATCGACAAAAACCGCGATTGTTGATGACCGACACGTAAATGCACCCCAGGGTTTGTTAATCGCGGAAGTCACTCCGGGACCCCAAAACAGTGAGTAATAGTCCACGAAACGGTCCAGAATCGGCCAATACTATCAGTGTTGATGACCGACACGAAAGCGCACCTTGGGGTTCAACAAGCATGGAAATCACTTCGGCACCCCAAAACGGTGAGAAATAGTCCACGAAACGGGTCAGAATTGACAAAAACCGCGATTGTTGATGACCGAGACGTAAATGCACCCCTGGGTTCGTTAATTGTGGAAGTCACTCCGGGACCCCAAAATAGTGAGTAATAGTCCATGAAACGGGTCAGAAATGGCCAAAACTGGTGAGTGTTGATGACCGACACGTAAATGCACCCCAGGGTTCGTTAATCTTGGAAGTCACTCTGGGACCCCAAAACAGTGAGTAATAGTCCACGAAACGGTCCAGAATCGGCCAATACTGTCACTGTTGAGGACCGACACGAAAGCGCACCTTGGGGTTCAACAAGCATGGAAATCACTTCGGCACCCCAAAACGGTGAGAAATAGTCCACGAAACGGGTCAGAATTGACAAAAACCGCGATTGTTGATGACCGAGACGTAAATGCACCCCAGGGTTCGTTAATCGCGGAAGTCACTCCGAGACCCCAAAACAGTGAGTAATAGTCCACGAAACGGTCCAGAATCGGCCAATACTGTCAGTGTTGATGACCGACACGAAAGCGCACCTTGGGCTTCAACAAGCACGGAAATCACTTCGGCACCCCAAAACGGTGAGTAATAGTCCACGAAACGGGTCAGAATCGACAAAAACCGCGATTGTTGATGACCGAAATGTAAATGCACCCCAGGGTTCGTTAATCGTGGAAGTCACTCCAGGACCCCAAAACAGTGAGTAATAGTCCATGAAACGGGCCAGAATCAGCCAAAACAGCGAGTGTTGATGACCGACATGTAAGCGCACCTTGGGGTTCAACAACTATGAAATCGCTTCGGGGCCACAAAACGACGAGTAATAGTCCATGAAACGGGTCAGAATCGGCTAAAACTGCGAGTGTTGATGACCGACACGTATACACACCCCCGGGTTCGTTAATCGTGGAAGTCACTCCGGGACCCCAAAACAGTGAGTAATAGTCCATGATACCGGCCAGAATCGGCCAGAACTGTCAGTGTTAATGACAGACACGTAAGCGCACCTTGAGGTTCAACAAGCATGGAAATCACTTCGGGACCCCAAAACGGTGAGTAATAGTCCACGAAACGGGTCAGAATCGACAAATACCGCGATTGTTGATGACCGACACGTAAATGCACCCCAGGGTTCGTTAATAGTGGAAGTCACTCCGGGCCCCCAAAACAGTGAGTAATAGTCCATGAAACGGGTCAGAATCAGCCAAAACAGCGATTGTTGATTACCAACATGTAAGCGCACCTTGGGCTTCCACAACTATGGAAATCGCTTCGGGGCCACAAAACGACGAGTAATAGTCCACGAAACGGGTCAGAATCGACTAAAACTGCGAGTGTTGATGACCGACACGTATACGCACCCAGGGTTCGTTAATCGTGGAAGTCACTCCGAGACCCGAAAACAATGAGTAATAGTCCACGAAACCAGCCAGAATCGGCCAGAACTGTCAGTGTTAATGATAGACACGTAAGCGCACCTTGGGGTTCAACAAGCATGGAAATCACTTCGGGACTCCAAAACGGTGAGTAATAGTCCACGAAACGGGTCAGAATTGACAAATACCGCGATTGTTCATGACCGACGCGTAAATGCACCCCAAGGTTCGTTAATTGTGGAAGTCACTCCGGGACCCCAAAATAGTGAGTAATAGTCCATGAAACGGGTCAGAAATGGCCAAAACTGGTGAGAGTTGATGACCGACACGTAAATGCACCCCAGGGTTCGTTAATCTTGGAAGTCACTCTGGGACCCCAAAACAGTGAGTAATAGTCCACGAAACGGTCCAGAATCGGCCAATACTGTCAGTGTTGAGGACCGACACGAAAGCGCACCTTGGGGTTCAACAAGCATGGAAATCACTTCGGCACCCCAAAACGGTGAGTAATAGTCCACGAAACGGGTCAGAATCGACAAAAACCGCGATTGTTGATGACCGACACATGAATGCACCCCAGGGTTTGTTAATCGCGGAAGTCACTCCGGGACCCCAAAACAGTGAGTAATAGTCCACGAAACGGTCCAGAATCGGCCAATACTATCAGTGTTGATGACCGACACGAAAGCGCACCTTGGGGTTCAACAAGCATGGAAATCACTTCGACACCCCAAAACGGTGAGAAATAGTCCAAAAAACAGGTCAGAATTGACAAAACCGCGATTGTTGATGACTGAGACGTAAATGCACCCCAGGGTTCATTAATCGCGGAAGTCACTCCGGGACCCCAAAACAGTGAGTAATAGTCCACGAAACGGTCCAGAATCGGCCAATACTGTCAGTGTTGATGACCGACACGAAAGCGCACCTTGGGGTTCAACAAGCACGGAAATCACTTCGGCACCCCAAATCGGTGAGTAATAGTCCACGAAACGGGTCAGAATCGACAAAAACGGCGATTGTTGATGACCGAAATGTAAATGCACCCCAGGGTTCGTTAATCGTGGAAGTCACTCCGGGACCCCAAAACAGTGAGTAATAGTCCATGAAACGGGCCAGAATCAGCCAAAACAGCGAGTGTTGATGACCGACATGTAAGCGCACCTTGGGGTTCAACAACTATGAAATCGCTTCGGGGCCACAAAACGACGAGTAATAGTCCATGAAACGGGTCATAATCGGCTAAAACTGTGAGTGTTGATGACCGACACGTATACGCACCCCAGGGTTCGTTAATCGTGGAAGTCACTCTGGGACCCCAAAACAGTGAGTAATAGTCCATGATAGCGGCTAGAATCGGCCAGAACTGTCAGTGTTAATGACAGACACGTAAGCGCACCTTGAGGTTCAACAAGCATGGAAATCACTTCGGGACCCCAAAACGGTGAGTAATAGTCCACGAAACGGGTCAGAATCGACAAATACCGCGATTGTTGATGACCGACACATAAATGCACCCCAGGGTTCGTTAATCGTGGAAGTCACTCCGGGACCCCAAAACAGCGAGTAATAGTCCATGAAACGGGTCAGAATCAGCCAAAACAGCGAGTGTTGATTACCGACATGTAAGCGCACCTTGGGCTTCCACAACTATGGAAATCGCTTCGGGGCCACAAAACGACGAGTAATAGTCCATGAAACGGGTCAGAATCGGCTAAAACTGCGAGTGTTGATGACCGACACGTATACGCACCCAGGGTTCGTTAATCGTGGAAGTCACTCCGAGACCCGAAAACAATGAGTAATAGTCCACGAAACCAGCCAGAATCGGCCAGAACTGTCAGTGTTAATGACAGACACGTAAGCGCACCTTGGGGTTCAACAAGCATGGAAATCACTTCGGGACTCCAAAACGGTGAGTAATAGTCCACGAAACGGGTTAGAATTGACAAATACCGCGATTGTTCATGACCGACGTGTAAATGCACCCCAAGGTTCGTTAATTGTGGAAGTCACTCCGGGACCCCAAAATAGTGAGTAATAGTCCATGAAACGGGTCAGAAATGGCCAAAACTGGTGAGTGTTGATGACCGACACGTAAATGCACCCCAGGGTTCGTTAATCTTGGAAGTCACTCTGGGACCCCAAAACAGTGAGTAATAGTCCACGAAACGGTCCAGAATCGGCCAATACTGTCAGTGTTTAGGACCAACACGAAAGCGCACCTTGGGGTTCAACAAGCATGGAAATCACTTCGGCACCCCAAAACGGTGAGTAATAGTCCACGAAACGGGTCAGAATCGACAAAAACCGCGATTGTTGATGACCGACACGTAAATGCACCCCAGGGTTTGTTAATCACGAGTCACTCCGGGACCCCAAAACAGTGAGTAATAGTCCACGAAACGGTCCAGAATCGGCCAATACTATCAGTGTTGATGACCGACACGAAAGCGCACCTTGGGGTTCAACAAGCATGGAAATCACTTCGGCACCCCAAAACGGTGAGAAATAGTCCACGAAACGGGTCAGAATTGACAAAAACCGCGATTGTTGATGACCGAGACGTAAATGCACCCCAGGGTTCATTAATCGCGGAAGTCACTCCGGGACCCCAAAACAGTGAGTAATAGTCCACGAAACGGTCCAGAATCGGCCAATACTGTCAGTGTTGATGACCGACACGAAAGCGCACCTTGGGGTTCAACAAGCAAGGAAATCACTTCAGCACCCCAAAACGGTGAGTAATAGTCCACGAAACGGGTCAGAATCGACAAAAACCGCGATTGTTGATGACCGAAATGTAAATGCACCCCAGGGTTCGTTAATCGTGGAAGTCACTCCGGGACCCCAAAACAGTGAGTAATAGTCCATGAAACGGGCCAGAATCAGCCAAAACAGCGAGTGTTGATGACCGACATGTAAGCGCACATTGGGGTTCAACAACTATGAAATCGCTTCGGGGCCACAAAACGACGAGTAATAGTCCATGAAACGGGTCAGAATCGGCTAAAACTGCGAGTGTTGATGACCGACATGTATACACACCCCAGGGTTCGTTAATCGTGGAAGTCACTCCGGGACCCCAAAACAGTGAGTAATAGTCCATGATACCGGCCAGAATCGGCCAGAACTGTCAGTGTTAATGACAGACACGTAAGCGCACCTTGAGGTTCAACAAGCATGGAAATCACTTCGGGACCCCAAAACGGTGAGTAATAGTCCACGAAACGGGTCAGAATCGACAAATACCGCGATTGTTAATGACCGACACGTAAATGCACCCCAGGGTTCGTTAATAGTGGAAGTCACTCCGGGCCCCCAAAACAGTGAGTAATAGTCCATGAAACGGGTCAGAATCAGCCAAAACAGCGATTGTTGATTACCAACATGTAAGCGCACCTTGGGCTTCCACAACTATGGAAATCGCTTCGGGGCCACAAAACGACGAGTAATAGTCCATGAAACGGGTCAGAATCGGCTAAAACTGCGAGTGTTGATGACCGACACGTATACACACCCCAGGGTTCGTTAATCGTGGAAGTCACTCCGGGACCCCAAAACAGTGAGTAATAGTCCATGATAGCGGCTAGAATCGGCCAGAACTGTCAATGTTAATGACAGACACGTAAGCGCACCTTGAGGTTCAACAAGCATGGAAATCACTTCGGGACCCCAAAACGGTGAGTAATAGTCCACGAAACGGGTCAGAATCGACAAATACCGCGATTGTTGATGACCGACACGTAAATGCACCCCAGGGTTCGTTAATCGTGGAAGTCACTCCGGGACCCCAAAACAGCGAGTAATAGTCCATGAAACGGGTCAGAATCAGCCAAAACAGCGAGTGTTGATTACCGACATGTAAGCGCACCTTGGGCTTCCACAACTATGGAAATCGCTTCGGCGCCACAAAACGACGAGTAATAGTCCATGAAACGGGTCAGAATCGGCTAAAACTGCGAGTGTTGATGACCGACACGTATACGCACCCAGGGTTCGTTAATCGTGGAAGTCACTCCGAGACCCGAAAACAATGAGTAATAGTCCACGAAACCAGCCAGAATCGGCCAGAACTGTCAGTGTTAATGACAGACACGTAAGCGCACCTTGGGGTTCAACAAGCATGGAAATCACTTCGGGACTCCAAAACGGTGAGCAATAGTCCACGAAACGGGTTAGAATTGACAAATACCGCGATTGTTCATGACCGACGCGTAAATGCACCCCAAGGTTCGTTAATTGTGGAAGTCACTCCGGGACCCCAAAATAGTGAGTAATAGTCCATGAAACGGGTCAGAAATGGCCAAAACTGGTGAGTGTTGATGACCGACACGTAAATGCACCCCAGGGTTCGTTAATCTTGGAAGTCACTCTGGGACCCCAAAACAGTGAGTAATAGTCCACGAAACGGTCCAGAATCGGCCAATACTGTCAGTGTTTAGGACCGACACGAAAGCGCACCTTGGGGTTCAACAAGCATGGAAATCACTTCGGCACCCCAAAACGGTGAGTAATAGTCCACGAAACGGGTCAGAATCGACAAAAACCGCGATTGCTGATGACCGACACGTAAATGCACCCCAGGGTTTGTTAATCGCGGAAGTCACTCCGGGACCCCAAAACAGTGAGTAATAGTCCACGAAACGGTCCAGAATCGGCCAATACTATCAGTGTTGATGACCGACACGAAAGCGCACCTTGGGGTTCAACAAGCATGGAAATCACTTCGGCACCCCAAAACGGTGAGAAATAGTCCACGAAACGGGTCAGAATTGACAAAAACCGCGATTGTTGGTGACCGAGACGTAAATGCACCCCAGGGTTCATTAATCGCGGAAGTCACTCCGGGACCCCAAAACAGTGAGTAATAGTCCATGAAACGGGCCAGAATCAGCCAAAACAGCGAGTGTTGATGACCGACATGTAAGCGCACCTTGGGGTTCAACAACTATGAAATCGCTTCGGGGCCACAAAACGACGAGTAATAGTCCATGAAACGGGTCAGAATCGGCTAAAACTGCGAGTGTTGATGACCGACACGTATACACACCCCAGGGTTCGTTAATCGTGGAAGTCACTCCGGGACCCCAAAACAGTGAGTAATAGTCCATGATACCGGCCAGAATCGGCCAGAACTGTCAGTGTTAATGACAGACACGTAAGCGCACCTTGAGGTTCAACAAGCATGGAAATCACTTCGGGACCCCAAAACGGTGAGTAATAGTCCACGAAACGGGTCAGAATCGACAAATACCGCGATTGTTGATGACCGACACGTAAATGCACCCCAGGGTTCGTTAATAGTGGAAGTCACTCCGGGCCCCCAAAACAGTGAGTAATAGTCCATGAAACGGGTCAGAATCAGCCAAAACAGCGATTGTTGATTACCGACATGTAAGCGCACCTTGGGCTTCCACAACTATGGAAATCGCTTCGGCGCCACAAAACGACGAGTAATAGTCCATGAAACGGGTCAGAATCGGCTAAAACTGCGAGTGTTGATGACCGACACGTATACGCACCCAGGGTTCGTTAATCGTGGAAGTCACTCCGAGACCCGAAAACAATGAGTAATAGTCCACGAAACCAGCCAGAATCGGCCAGAACTGTCAGTGTTAATGACAGACACGTAAGCGCACCTTGGGGTTCAACAAGCATGGAAATCACTTCGGGACTCCAAAACGGTGAGCAATAGTCCACGAAACGGGTTAGAATTGACAAATACCGCGATTGTTCATGACCGACGCGTAAATGCACCCCAAGGTTCGTTAATTGTGGAAGTCACTCCGGGACCCCAAAATAGTGAGTAATAGTCCATGAAACGGGTCAGAAATGGCCAAAACTGGTGAGTGTTGATGACCGACACGTAAATGCACCCCAGGGTTCGTTAATCTTGGAAGTCACTCTGGGACCCCAAAACAGTGAGTAATAGTCCACGAAACGGTCCAGAATCGGCCAATACTGTCAGTGTTTAGGACCGACACGAAAGCGCACCTTGGGGTTCAACAAGCATGGAAATCACTTCGGCACCCCAAAACGGTGAGTAATAGTCCACGAAACGGGTCAGAATCGACAAAAACCGCGATTGTTGATGACCGACACGTAAATGCACCCCAGGGTTTGTTAATCGCGGAAGTCACTCCGGGACCCCAAAACAGTGAGTAATAGTCCACGAAACGGTCCAGAATCGGCCAATACTATCAGTGTTGATGACCGACACGAAAGCGCACCTTGGGGTTCAACAAGCATGGAAATCACTTCGGCACCCCAAAACGGTGAGAAATAGTCCACGAAACGGGTCAGAATTGACAAAAACCGCGATTGTTGGTGACCGAGACGTAAATGCACCCCAGGGTTCATTAATCGCGGAAGTCACTCCGGGACCCCAAAACAGTGAGTAATAGTCCATGAAACGGGCCAGAATCAGCCAAAACAGCGAGTGTTGATGACCGACATGTAAGCGCACCTTGGGGTTCAACAACTATGAAATCGCTTCGGGGCCACAAAACGACGAGTAATAGTCCATGAAACGGGTCAGAATCGGCTAAAACTGCGAGTGTTGATGACCGACACGTATACACACCCCAGGGTTCGTTAATCGTGGAAGTCACTCCGGGACCCCAAAACAGTGAGTAATAGTCCATGATACCGGCCAGAATCGGCCAGAACTGTCAGTGTTAATGACAGACACGTAAGCGCACCTTGAGGTTCAACAAGCATGGAAATCACTTCGGGACCCCAAAACGGTGAGTAATAGTCCACGAAACGGGTCAGAATCGACAAATACCGCGATTGTTGATGACCGACACGTAAATGCACCCCAGGGTTCGTTAATAGTGGAAGTCACTCCGGGCCCCCAAAACAGTGAGTAATAGTCCATGAAACGGGTCAGAATCAGCCAAAACAGCGATTGTTGATTACCAACATGTAAGCGCACCTTGGGCTTCCACAACTATGGAAATCGCTTCGGGGCCACAAAACGACGAGTAATAGTCCATGAAACGGGTCAGAATCGACTAAAACTGCGAGTGTTGATGACCGACACGTATACGCACCCAGGGTTCGTTAATCGTGGAAGTCACTCCGAGACCCGAAAACAATGAGTAATAGTCCACGAAACCAGCCAGAATCGGCCAGAACTGTCAGTGTTAATGATAGACACGTAAGCGCACCTTGGGGTTCAACAAGCATGGAAATCACTTCGGGACTCCAAAACAGTGAGTAATAGTCCACGAAACGGGTCAGAATTGACAAATACCGCGATTGTTCATGACCGACGCGTAAATGCACCCCAAGGTTCGTTAATTGCGGAAGTCACTCCGGGACCCCAAAATAGTGAGTAATAGTCCATGAAACGGGTCAGAAATGGCCAAAACTGGTGAGAGTTGATGACCGACACGTAAATGCACCCCAGGGTTCGTTAATCTTGGAAGTCACTCTGGGACCCCAAAACAGTGAGTAATAGTCCACGAAACGGTCCAGAATCGGCCAATACTGTCAGTGTTGAGGACCGACACGAAAGCGCACCTTGGGGTTCAACAAGCATGGAAATCACTTCGGCACCCCAAAATGGTGAGTAATAGTCCACGAAACGGGTCAGAATCGACAAAAACCGCGATTGTTGATGACCGACACGTAAATGCACCCCAGGGTTTGTTAATCGCGGAAGTCACTCCGGGACCCCAAAACAGTGAGTAATAGTCCACGAAACGGTCCAGAATCGGCCAATACTATCAGTGTTGATGACCGACACGAAAGCGCACCTTGGGGTTCAACAAGCATGGAAATCACTTCGGCACCCCAAAACGGTGAGAAATAGTCCACGAAACGGGTCAGAATTGACAAAAACCGCGATTGTTGATGACCGAGACGTAAATGCACCCCTGGGTTCGTTAATTGTGGAAGTCACTCCGGGACCCCAAAATAGTGAGTAATAGTCCATGAAACGGGTCAGAAATGGCCAAAACTGGTGAGTGTTGATGACCGACACGTAAATGCACCCCAGGGTTCGTTAATCTTGGAAGTCACTCTGGGACCCCAAAACAGTGAGTAATAGTCCACGAAACGGTCCAGAATCGGCCAATACTGTCAGTGTTGAGGACCGACACGAAAGCGCACCTTGGGGTTCAACAAGCATGGAAATCACTTCGGCACCCCAAAACGGTGAGAAATAGTCCACGAAACGGGTCAGAATTGACAAAAACCGCGATTGTTGATGACCGAGACGTAAATGCACCCCAGGGTTCGTTAATCGCGGAAGTCACTCCGAGACCCCAAAACAGTGAGTAATAGTCCACGAAACGGTCCAGAATCGGCCAATACTGTCAGTGTTGATGACCGACACGAAAGCGCACCTTGGGCTTCAACAAGCACGGAAATCACTTCGGCACCCCAAAACGGTGAGTAATAGTCCACGAAACGGGTCAGAATCGACAAAAACCGCGATTGTTGATGACCGAAATGTAAATGCACCCCAGGGTTCGTTAATCGTGGAAGTCACTCCGGGACCCCAAAACAGTGAGTAATAGTCCATGAAACGGGCCAGAATCAGCCAAAACAGCGAGTGTTGATGACCGACATGTAAGCGCACCTTGGGGTTCAAAAACTATGAAATCGCTTCGGGGCCACAAAATGACGAGTAATAGTCCATGAAACGGGTCAGAATCGGCTAAAACTGCGAGTGTTGATGACTGACACATATATGCACCCCAGGGTTCGTTAATCGTGGAAGTCACTCCGGGACCCCAAAACAGTGAGTAATAGTCCATGATACCGGCCAGAATCGGCCAGAACTGTCAGTGTTAATGACAGACACGTAAGCGCACCTTGAGGTTCAACAAGCATGGAAATCACTTCGGGACCCCAAAACGGTGAGTAATAGTCCACGAAACGGGTCAGAATCGACAAATACCGCGATTGTTAATGACCGACACGTAAATGCACCCCAGGGTTCGTTAATCGTGGAAGTCACTCCGGGACCCCAAAACAGTGAGAATCAGCCAAAACAGCGAGTGTTGATTACCAACATGTAAGCGCACCTTGGGCTTCCACAACTATGGAAATCCCTTCGGGGCCACAAAACGACGAGTAATAGTCCATGAAACGGGTCAGAATCGGCTAAAACTGCAAGTGTTGATGACCGACACGTATACGCACCCAGGGTTCGTTAATCGTGGAAGTCACTCCGAGACCCGAAAACAATGAGTAATAGTCCACGAAACCAGCCAGAATCGGCCAGAACTGTCAGTGTTAATGACAGACACGTAAGCGCACCTTGGGGTTCAACAAGCATGGAAATCACTTCGGGACTCCAAAACGGTGAGTAATAGTCCACGAAACGGGTCAAAATTGACAAATACCGCGATTGTTCATGACCGACGCGTAAATGCACCCCAAGGTTCGTTAATTGTGGAAGTCACTCCGGGACCCCAAAATAGTGAGTAATAGTCCATGAAACGGGTCAGAAATGGCCAAAACTGGTGAGTGTTGATGACCGACACGTAAATGCACCCAAGGGTTCGTTAATCTTGGAAGTCACTCTGGGACCCCAAAACAATGAGTAATAGTCCACGAAACGGTCCAGAATCGGCCAATACTGTCAGTGTTGAGGACCGACACGAAAGCGCACCTTGGGGTTCAACAAGCATGGAAATCACTTCGGCACCCCAAAACGGTGAGTAATAGTCCACGAAACGGGTCAGAATCGACAAAAACCGCGATTGTTGATGACCGACACGTAAATGCGCCCCAGGGTTTGTTGATCACGGAAGTCACTCCGGGACCCCAAAACAGTGTGTAACAGTCCACGAAACGGTCCAGAATCGGCCAATACTATCAGTGTTGATGACCGACACGAAAGCGCACCTTGGGGTTCAACAAGCATGGAAATCACTTCGGCACGCCAAAACGGTGAGAAATAGTCCACGAAACGGGTCAGAATTGACAAAAACCGCGATTGTTGATGACCGAGATGTAAATGCACCCCAGGGTTCATTAATCGCGGAAGTCACTCCGGGACCCCAAAACAGTGAGTAATAGTCCACGAAACGGTCCAGAATCGGCCAATACATCAGTGTTGATGACCGACACGAAAGCGCACCTTGGGGTTCAACAAGCACGGAAATCACTTCGGCACCCCAAAACGGTGAGTAATAGTCCATGAAACGGGTCAAAATCGACAAAAACCGCGATTGTTGATGACCGAAATGTAAATGCACCCCAGGGTTCGTTAATCGTGGAAGTCACTCCGGGACCCCAAAACAGTGAGTAATAGTCCATGAAACGGGCCAGAATCAGCCAGAACAGCGAGCGTTGATGATCGACATGTAAGCGCACCTTGGGGTTCAACAACTATGAAATCGCTTCGGGGCCACAAAACGACGAGTAATAGTCCATGAAACGGGTCAGAATCGGCTAAAACTGCGAGTGTTGATGACCGACACGTATACGCACCCAGGGTTCGTTAATCGTGGAAGTCACTCCGAGACCCGAAAACAATGAGTAATAGTCCACGAAACCAGCCAGAATCGGCCAGAACTGTCAGTGTTAATGACAGACACGTAAGCGCACCTTGGGGTTCAACAAGCATGGAAATCACTTCGGGACTCCAAAACGGTGAGTAATAGTCCACGAAACGGGTCAGAATTGACAAATACCGCGATTGTTCATGACCGACGCGTAAATGCACCCCAAGGTTCGTTAATTGTGGAAGTCACTCCGGGACCCCAAAATAGTGAGTAATAGTCCATGAAACGGGTCAGAAATGGCCAAAACTGGTGAGTGTTGATGACCGACACGTAAATGCACCCCAGGGTTCGTTAATCTTGGAAGTCACTCTGGGACCCCAAAACAGTGAGTAATAGTCCATGAAACGGTCCAGAATCGGCCAATACTGTCAGTGTTGAGGACCGACACGAAAGCGCACCTTGGGGTTCAACAAGCATGGAAATCACTTCGGCACCCCAAAACGGTGAGTAATAGTCCACGAAACGGGTCAGAATCGACAAAAACCGCGATTGTTGATGACCGACACGTAAATGCACCCCAGGGTTTGTTAATCGCGGAAGTCACTCCGGGACCCCAAAACAGTGAGTAATAGTCCACGAAACGGTCCAGAATCGGCCAATACTATCAGTGTTGATGACCGACACGAAAGCGCACCTTGGGGTTCAACAAGCATGGAAATCACTTCGGCACCCCAAAACGGTGAGAAATAGTCCACGAAACGGGTGAGAATTGACAAAAACCGCGATTGTTGATGACCGAGACGTAAATGCACCCCAGGGTTCGTTAATCGCGGAAGTCACTCCGGGACCCCAAAACAGTGAGTAATAGTCCACGAAACGGTCCAGAATCGGCCGATACTGTCAGTGTTGAGGACCGACACGAAAGCGCACCTTGGGGTTCAACAAGCATGGAAATCACTTCGGCACCCCAAAATGGTGAGTAATAGTCCACGAAACGGGTCAGAATCGACAAAAACCGCGATTGTTGATGACCGACACGTAAATGCACCCCAGGGTTTGTTAATCGCGGAAGTCACTCCGGGACCCCAAAACAGTGAGTAATAGTCCACGAAACGGTCCAGAATCGGCCAATACTATCAGTGTTGATGACCGACACGAAAGCGCACCTTGGGGTTCAACAAGCATGGAAATCACTTCGGCACCCCAAAACGGTGAGAAATAGTCCACGAAACGGGTCAGAATTGACAAAAACCGCGATTGTTGATGACCGAGATGTAAATGCACCCCTGGGTTCGTTAATTGTGGAAGTCACTCCGGGACCCCAAAATAGTGAGTAATAGTCCATGAAACGGGTCAGAAATGGCCAAAACTGGTGAGTGTTGATGACCGACACGTAAATGCACCCCAGGGTTCGTTAATCTTGGAAGTCACTCTGGGACCCCAAAACAGTGAGTAATAGTCCACGAAACGGTCCAGAATCGGCCAATACTGTCAGTGTTGAGGACCGACACGAAAGCGCACCTTGGGGTTCAACAAGCATGGAAATCACTTCGGCACCCCAAAACGGTGAGAAATAGTCCACGAAACGGGTCAGAATTGACAAAAACCGCGATTGTTGATGACCGAGACGTAAATGCACCCCAGGGTTCGTTAATCGCGGAAGTCACTCCGAGACCCCAAAACAGTGAGTAATAGTCCACGAAACGGTCCAGAATCGGCCAATACTGTCAGTGTTGATGACCGACACGAAAGCGCACCTTGGGGTTCAACAAGCACGGAAATCACTTCGGCACCCCAAAACGGTGAGTAATAGTCCACGAAACGGGTCAGAATCGACAAAAACCGCGATTGTTGATGACCGAAATGTAAATGCACCCCAGGGTTCGTTAATCGTGGAAGTCACTCCGGGACCCCAAAACAGTGAGTAATAGTCCATGAAACGGGCCAGAATCAGCCAAAACAGCGAGTGTTGATGACCGACATGTAAGCGCACCTTGGGGTTCAACAACTATGAAATCGCTTCGAGGCCACAAAACGACGAGTAATAGTCCATGAAACGGGTCAGAATCGGCTAAAACTGCGAGTGTTGATGACCGACACGTATACACACCCCAGGGTTCGTTAATCGTGGAAGTCACTCCGGGACCCCAAAACAGTGAGTAATAGTCCATGATACCGGCCAGAATCGGCCAGAACTGTCCGTGTTAATGACAGACACGTAAGCGCACCTTGAGGTTCAACAAGCATGGAAATCGCTTCGGGGCCACAAAATGACGAGTAATAGTCCATGAAACGGGTCAGAATCGGCTAAAACTGCGAGTGTTGATGACCGACACGTATACGCACCCAGGGTTCGTTAATCGTGGAAGTCACTCCGAGACCCGAAAACAATGAGTAATAGTCCACGAAACCAGCCAGAATCGGCCAGAACTGTCAGTGTTAATGACAGACACGTAAGCGCACCTTGGGGTTCAACAAGCATGGAAATCACTTCGGGACTCCAAAACGGTGAGTAATAGTCCACGAAACGGGTCAGAATTGACAAATACCGCGATTGTTCATGACCGACGCGTAAATGCACCCCAAGGTTCGTTAATTGTGGAAGTCACTCCGGGACCCCAAAATAGTGAGTAATAGTCCATGAAACGGGTCAGAAGTGGCCAAAACTGGTGAGTGTTGATGACCGACACGTAAATGCACCCCAGGGTTCGTTAATCTTGGAAGTCACTCTGGAACCCCAAAACAGTGAGTAATAGTCCATGAAACGGTCCAGAATCGGCCAATACTGTCAGTGTTGAGGACCGACACGAAAGCGCACCTTGGGGTTCAACAAGCATGGAAATCACTTCGGCACCCCAAAACGGTGAGTAATAGTCCACGAAACGGGTCAGAATCGACAAAACCGCGATTGTTGATGACCGACACGTAAATGCACCCCAGGGTTTGTTAATCGCGGAAGTCACTCCGGGACCCCAAAACAGTGAGTAATAGTCCACGAAACGGTCCAGAATCAGCCAATACTATCAGTGTTGATGACCGACACGAAAGCGCACCTTGGGGTTCAACAAGCATGGAAATCACTTCGGCACCCCAAAACGGTGAGAAATAGTCCACGAAACGGGTGAGAATTGACAAAAACCGCGATTGTTGATGACCGAGACGTAAATGCACCCCAGGGTTCGTTAATCGCGGAAGTCACTCCGGGACCCCAAAACAGTGAGTAATAGTCCACGAAACGGTCCAGAATCGGCCAATACTGTCAGTGTTGAGGACCGACACGAAAGCGCACCTTGGGGTTCAACAAGCATGGAAATCACTTCGGCACCCCAAAATGGTGAGTAATAGTCCACGAAACGGGTCAGAATCGACAAAAACCGCGATTGTTGATGACCGACACGTAAATGCACCCCAGGGTTTGTTAATCGCGGAAGTCACTCCGGGACCCCAAAACAGTGAGTAATAGTCCACGAAACGGTCCAGAATCGGCCAATACTATCAGTGTTGATGACCGACACGAAAGCGCACCTTGGGGTTCAACAAGCATGGAAATCACTTCGGCACCCCAAAACGGTGAGAAATAGTCCACGAAACGGGTCAGAATTGACAAAAACCGCGATTGTTGATGACCGAGACGTAAATGCACCCCTGGGTTCGTTAATTGTGGAAGTCACTCCGGGACCCCAAAATAGTGAGTAATAGTCCATGAAACGGGTCAGAAATGGCCAAAACTGGTGAGTGTTGATGACCGACACGTAAATGCACCCCAGGGTTCGTTAATCTTGGAAGTCACTCTGGGACCCCAAAACAGTGAGTAATAGTCCACGAAACGGTCCAGAATCGGCCAATACTGTCAGTGTTGAGGACCGACACGAAAGCGCACCTTGGGGTTCAACAAGCATGGAAATCACTTCGGCACCCCAAAACGGTGAGAAATAGTCCACGAAACGGGTCAGAATTGACAAAAACCGCGATTGTTGATGACCGAGACGTAAATGCACCCCAGGGTTCGTTAATCGCGGAAGTCACTCCGAGACCCCAAAACAGTGAGTAATAGTCCACGAAACGGTCCAGAATCGGCCAATACTGTCAGTGTTGATGACCGACACGAAAGCGCACCTTGGGGTTCAACAAGCACGGAAATCACTTCGGCACCCCAAAACGGTGAGTAATAGTCCACGAAACGGGTCAGAATCGACAAAAACCGCGATTGTTGATGACCGAAATGTAAATGCACCCCAGGGTTCGTTAATCGTTGAAGTCACTCCGGGACCCCAAAACAGTGAGTAATAGTCCATGAAACGGGCCAGAATCAGCCAAAACAGCGAGTGTTGATGACCGACATGTAAGCGCACCTTGGGGTTCAACAACTATGAAATCGCTTCGAGGCCACAAAACGACGAGTAATAGTCCATGAAACGGGTCAGAATCGGCTAAAACTGCGAGTGTTGATGACCGACACGTATACACACCCCAGGGTTCGTTAATCGTGGAAGTCACTCCGGGACCCCAAAACAGTGAGTAATAGTCCATGATACCGGCCAGAATCGGCCAGAACTGTCAGTGTTAATGACAGACACGTAAGCGCACCTTGAGGTTCAACAAGCATGGAAATCGCTTCGGGGCCACAAAACGACGAGTAATAGTCCATGAAACGGGTCAGAATCGGCTAAAACTGCGAGTGTTGATGACCGACACGTATACGCACCCAGGGTTCGTTAATCGTGGAAGTCACTCCGAGACCCGAAAACAGTGAGAATCAGCCAAAACAGCGAGTGTTGATTACCAACATGTAAGCGCACCTTGGGCTTCCACAACTATGGAAATCCCTTCGGGGCCACAAAACGACGAGTAATAGTCCACGAAACAGGTCAGAATCGGCTAAAACTGCAAGTGTTGATGACCGACACGTATACGCACCCAGGGTTCGTTAATCGTGGAAGTCACTCCGAGACCCGAAAACAATGAGTAATAGTCCACGAAACCAGCCAGAATCGGCCAGAACTGTCAGTGTTAATGACAGACACGTAAGCGCACCTTGGGGTTCAACAAGCATGGAAATCACTTCGGGACTCCAAAACGGTGAGTAATAGTCCACGAAACGGGTCAGAATTGACAAATACCGCGATTGTTCATGACCGACGCGTAAATGCACCCCAAGGTTCGTTAATTGTGGAAGTCACTCCGGGACCCCAAAATAGTGAGTAATAGTCCATGAAACGGGTCAGAAATGGCCAAAACTGGTGAGTGTTGATGACCGACACGTAAATGCACCCAAGGGTTCGTTAATCTTGGAAGTCACTCTGGGACCCCAAAACAATGAGTAATAGTCCACGAAACGGTCCAGAATCGGCCAATACTGTCAGTGTTGAGGACCGACACGAAAGCGCACCTTGGGGTTCAACAAGCATGGAAATCACTTCGGCACCCCAAAACGGTGAGTAATAGTCCACGAAACGGGTCAGAATCGACAAAACCGCGATTGTTGATGACCGACACGTAAATGCACCCCAGGGTTTGTTAATCGCGGAAGTCACTCCGGGACCCCAAAACAGTGAGTAATAGTCCACGAAACGGTCCAGAATCAGCCAATACTATCAGTGTTGATGACCGACACGAAAGCGCACCTTGGGGTTCAACAAGCATGGAAATCACTTCGGCACCCCAAAACGGTGAGAAATAGTCCACGAAACGGGTGAGAATTGACAAAAACCGCGATTGTTGATGACCGAGACGTAAATGCACCCCAGGGTTCGTTAATCGCGGAAGTCACTCCGGGACCCCAAAACAGTGAGTAATAGTCCACGAAACGGTCCAGAATCGGCCAATACTGTCAGTGTTGAGGACCGACACGAAAGCGCACCTTGGGGTTCAACAAGCATGGAAATCACTTCGGCACCCCAAAATGGTGAGTAATAGTCCACGAAACGGGTCAGAATCGACAAAAACCGCGATTGTTGATGACCGACACGTAAATGCACCCCAGGGTTTGTTAATCGCGGAAGTCACTCCGGGACCCCAAAACAGTGAGTAATAGTCCACGAAACGGTCCAGAATCGGCCAATACTATCAGTGTTGATGACCGACACGAAAGCGCACCTTGGGGTTCAACAAGCATGGAAATCACTTCGGCACCCCAAAACGGTGAGAAATAGTCCACGAAACGGGTCAGAATTGACAAAAACCGCGATTGTTGATGACCGAGACGTAAATGCACCCCTGGGTTCGTTAATTGTGGAAGTCACTCCGGGACCCCAAAATAGTGAGTAATAGTCCATGAAACGGGTCAGAAATGGCCAAAACTGGTGAGTGTTGATGACCGACACGTAAATGCACCCCAGGGTTCGTTAATCTTGGAAGTCACTCTGGGACCCCAAAACAGTGAGTAATAGTCCACGAAACGGTCCAGAATCGGCCAATACTGTCAGTGTTGAGGACCGACACGAAAGCGCACCTTGGGGTTCAACAAGCATGGAAATCACTTCGGCACCCCAAAACGGTGAGAAATAGTCCACGAAACGGGTCAGAATTGACAAAAACCGCGATTGTTGATGACCGAGACGTAAATGCACCCCAGGGTTCGTTAATCGCGGAAGTCACTCCGAGACCCCAAAACAGTGAGTAATAGTCCACGAAACGGTCCAGAATCGGCCAATACTGTCAGTGTTGATGACCGACACGAAAGCGCACCTTGGGGTTCAACAAGCACGGAAATCACTTCGGCACCCCAAAACGGTGAGTAATAGTCCACGAAACGGGTCAGAATCGACAAAAACCGCGATTGTTGATGACCGAAATGTAAATGCACCCCAGGGTTCGTTAATCGTGGAAGTCACTCCGGGACCCCAAAACAGTGAGTAATAGTCCATGAAACGGGCCAGAATCAGCCAAAACAGCGAGTGTTGATGACCGACATGTAAGCGCACCTTGGGGTTCAACAACTATGAAATCGCTTCGAGGCCACAAAACGACGAGTAATAGTCCATGAAACGGGTCAGAATCGGCTAAAACTGCGAGTGTTGATGACCGACACGTATACACACCCCAGGGTTCGTTAATCGTGGAAGTCACTCCGGGACCCCAAAACAGTGAGTAATAGTCCATGATACCGGCCAGAATCGGCCAGAACTGTCAGTGTTAATGACAGACACGTAAGCGCACCTTGAGGTTCAACAAGCATGGAAATCGCTTCGGGGCCACAAAACGACGAGTAATAGTCCATGAAACGGGTCAGAATCGGCTAAAACTGCGAGTGTTGATGACCGACACGTATACGCACCCAGGGTTCGTTAATCGTGGAAGTCACTCCGAGACCCGAAAACAGTGAGAATCAGCCAAAACAGCGAGTGTTGATTACCAACATGTAAGCGCACCTTGGGCTTGCACAACTATGGAAATCCCTTCGGGGCCACAAAACGACGAGTAATAGTCCACGAAACAGGTCAGAATCGGCTAAAACTGCAAGTGTTGATGACCGACACGTATACGCACCCAGGGTTCGTTAATCGTGGAAGTCACTCCGAGACCCGAAAACAATGAGTAATAGTCCACGAAACCAGCCAGAATCGGCCAGAACTGTCAGTGTTAATGACAGACACGTAAGCGCACCTTGGGGTTCAACAAGCATGGAAATCACTTCGGGACTCCAAAACGGTGAGTAATAGTCCACGAAACGGGTCAGAATTGACAAATACCGCGATTGTTCATGACCGACGCGTAAATGCACCCCAAGGTTCATTAATTGTGGAAGTCACTCCGGGACCCCAAAATAGTGAGTAATAGTCCATGAAACGGGTCAGAAATGGCCAAAACTGGTGAGTGTTGATGACCGACACGTAAATGCACCCAAGGGTTCGTTAATCTTGGAAGTCACTCTGGGACCCCAAAACAATGAGTAATAGTCCACGAAACGGTCCAGAATCGGCCAATACTGTCAGTGTTGAGGACCGACACGAAAGCGCACCTTGGGGTTCAACAAGCATGGAAATCACTTCGGCACCCCAAAACGGTGAGTAATAGTCCACGAAACGGGTCAGAATCGACAAAACCGCGATTGTTGATGACCGACACGTAAATGCACCCCAGGGTTTGTTAATCGCGGAAGTCACTCCGGGACCCCAAAACAGTGAGTAATAGTCCACGAAACGGTCCAGAATCAGCCAATACTATCAGTGTTGATGACCGACACGAAAGCGCACCTTGGGGTTCAACAAGCATGGAAATCACTTCGGCACCCCAAAACGGTGAGAAATAGTCCACGAAACGGGTGAGAATTGACAAAAACCGCGATTGTTGATGACCGAGACGTAAATGCACCCCAGGGTTCGTTAATCGCGGAAGTCACTCCGGGACCCCAAAACAGTGAGTAATAGTCCACGAAACGGTCCAGAATCGGCCAATACTGTCAGTGTTGAGGACCGACACGAAAGCGCACCTTGGGGTTCAACAAGCATGGAAATCACTTCGGCACCCCAAAATGGTGAGTAATAGTCCACGAAACGGGTCAGAATCGACAAAAACCGCGATTGTTGATGACCGACACGTAAATGCACCCCAGGGTTTGTTAATCGCGGAAGTCACTCCGGGACCCCAAAACAGTGAGTAATAGTCCACGAAACGGTCCAGAATCGGCCAATACTATCAGTGTTGATGACCGACACGAAAGCGCACCTTGGGGTTCAACAAGCATGGAAATCACTTCGGCACCCCAAAACGGTGAGAAATAGTCCACGAAACGGGTCAGAATTGACAAAAACCGCGATTGTTGATGACCGAGACGTAAATGCACCCCTGGGTTCGTTAATTGTGGAAGTCACTCCGGGACCCCAAAATAGTGAGTAATAGTCCATGAAACGGGTCAGAAATGGCCAAAACTGGTGAGTGTTGATGACCGACACGTAAATGCACCCCAGGGTTCGTTAATCTTGGAAGTCACTCTGGGACCCCAAAACAGTGAGTAATAGTCCACGAAACGGTCCAGAATCGGCCAATACTGTCAGTGTTGAGGACCGACACGAAAGCGCACCTTGGGGTTCAACAAGCATGGAAATCACTTCGGCACCCCAAAACGGTGAGAAATAGTCCACGAAACGGGTCAGAATTGACAAAAACCGCGATTGTTGATGACCGAGACGTAAATGCACCCCAGGGTTCGTTAATCGCGGAAGTCACTCCGAGACCCCAAAACAGTGAGTAATAGTCCACGAAACGGTCCAGAATCGGCCAATACTGTCAGTGTTGATGACCGACACGAAAGCGCACCTTGGGGTTCAACAAGCACGGAAATCACTTCGGCACCCCAAAACGGTGAGTAATAGTCCACGAAACGGGTCAGAATCGACAAAAACCGCGATTGTTGATGACCGAAATGTAAATGCACCCCAGGGTTCGTTAATCGTGGAAGTCACTCCGGGACCCCAAAACAGTGAGTAATAGTCCATGAAACGGGCCAGAATCAGCCAAAACAGCGAGTGTTGATGACCGACATGTAAGCGCACCTTGGGGTTCAACAACTATGAAATCGCTTCGAGGCCACAAAACGACGAGTAATAGTCCATGAAACGGGTCAGAATCGGCTAAAACTGCGAGTGTTGATGACCGACACGTATACACACCCCAGGGTTCGTTAATCGTGGAAGTCACTCCGGGACCCCAAAACAGTGAGTAATAGTCCATGATACCGGCCAGAATCGGCCAGAACTGTCAGTGTTAATGACAGACACGTAAGCGCACCTTGAGGTTCAACAAGCATGGAAATCGCTTCGGGGCCACAAAACGACGAGTAATAGTCCATCAAACGGGTCAGAATCGGCTAAAACTGCGAGTGTTGATGACCGACACGTATACGCACCCAGGGTTCGTTAATCGTGGAAGTCACTCCGAGACCCGAAAACAGTGAGAATCAGCCAAAACAGCGAGTGTTGATTACCAACATGTAAGCGCACCTTGGGCTTGCACAACTATGGAAATCCCTTCGGGGCCACAAAACGACGAGTAATAGTCCACGAAACAGGTCAGAATCGGCTAAAACTGCAAGTGTTGATGACCGACACGTATACGCACCCAGGGTTCGTTAATCGTGGAAGTCACTCCGAGACCCGAAAACAATGAGTAATAGTCCACGAAACCAGCCAGAATCGGCCAGAACTGTCAGTGTTAATGACAGACACGTAAGCGCACCTTGGGGTTCAACAAGCATGGAAATCACTTCGGGACTCCAAAACGGTGAGTAATAGTCCACGAAACGGGTCAGAATTGACAAATACCGCGATTGTTCATGACCGACGCGTAAATGCACCCCAAGGTTCGTTAATTGTGGAAGTCACTCCGGGACCCCAAAATAGTGAGTAATAGTCCATGAAACGGGTCAGAAATGGCCAAAACTGGTGAGTGTTGATGACCGACACGTAAATGCACCCAAGGGTTCGTTAATCTTGGAAGTCACTCTGGGACCCCAAAACAATGAGTAATAGTCCACGAAACGGTCCAGAATCGGCCAATACTGTCAGTGTTGAGGACCGACACGAAAGCGCACCTTGGGGTTCAACAAGCATGGAAATCACTTTGGCACCCAAAACGGTGAGTAATAGTCCACGAAACGGGTCAGAATCGACAAAAACCGCGATTGTTGATGACCGACACGTAAATGCACCCCAGGGTTTGTTAATCGCGGAAGTCACTCCGGGACCCCAAAACAGTGTGTAATAGTCCACGAAACGGTCCAGAATCGGCCAATACTATCAGTGTTGATGACCGACACGAAAGCGCACCTTGGGGTTCAACAAGCATGGAAATCACTTCGGCACGCCAAAACGGTGAGAAATAGTCCACGAAACGGGTCAGAATTGACAAAAACCGCGATTGTTGATGACCGAGATGTAAATGCACCCCAGGGTTCATTAATCGCGGAAGTCACTCCGGGACCCCAAAACAGTGAGTAATAGTCCACGAAACGGTCCAAAATCGGCCAATACTGTCAGTGTTGATGACCGACACGAAAGCGCACCTTGGGGTTCAACAAGCACGGAAATCACTTCGGCACCCCAAAACGGTGAGTAATAGTCCATGAAACGGGTCAAAATCGACAAAAACCGCGATTGTTGATGACCGAAATGTAAATGCACCCCAGGGTTCGTTAATCGTGGAAGTCACTCCGGGACCCCAAAACAGTGAGTAATAGTCCATGATACCGGCCAGAATCGGCCAGAACTGTCAGTGTTAATGACAGACACGTAAGCGCACCTTGAGGTTCAACAAGCATGGAAATCGCTTCGGGGCCACAAAACGACGAGTAATAGTCCATGAAACGGGTCAGAATCGGCTAAAACTGCGAGTGTTGATGACCGACACGTATACGCACCCAGGGTTCGTTAATCGTGGAAGTCACTCCGAGACCCGAAAACAATGAGTAATAGTCCACGAAACCAGCCAGAATCGGCCAGAACTGTCAGTGTTAATGACAGACACGTAAGCGCACCTTGGGGTTCAACAAGCATGGAAATCACTTCGGGACTCCAAAACGGTGAGTAATAGTCCACGAAACGGGTCAGAATTGACAAATACCGCGATTGTTCATGACCGACGCGTAAATGCACCCCAAGGTTCGTTAATTGTGGAAGTCACTCCGGGACCCCAAAATAGTGAGTAATAGTCCATGAAACGGGTCAGAAATGGCCAAAACTGGTGAGTGTTGATGACCGACACGTAAATGCACCCCAGGGTTCGTTAATCTTGGAAGTCACTCTGGGACCCCAAAACAGTGAGTAATAGTCCACGAAACGGTCCAGAATCGGCCAATACTGTCAGTGTTGAGGACCGACACGAAAGCGCACCTTGGGGTTCAACAAGCATGGAAATCACTTCGGCACCCCAAAACGGTGAGAAATAGTCCACGAAACGGGTCAGAATTGACAAAAACCGCGATTGTTGATGACCGAGACGTAAATGCACCCCAGGGTTCGTTAATCGCGGAAGTCACTCCGAGACCCCAAAACAGTGAGTAATAGTCCACGAAACGGTCCAGAATCGGCCAATACTGTCAGTGTTGATGACCGACACGAAAGCGCACCTTGGGGTTCAACAAGCACGGAAATCACTTCGGCACCCCAAAACGGTGAGTAATAGTCCACGAAACGGGTCAGAATCGACAAAAACCGCGATTGTTGATGACCGAAATGTAAATGCACCCCAGGGTTCGTTAATCGTGGAAGTCACTCCGGGACCCCAAAACAGTGAGTAATAGTCCATGAAACGGGCCAGAATCAGCCAAAACAGCGAGTGTTGATGACCGACATGTAAGCGCACCTTGGGGTTCAACAACTATGAAATCGCTTCGAGGCCACAAAACGACGAGTAATAGTCCATGAAACGGGTCAGAATCGGCTAAAACTGCGAGTGTTGATGACCGACACGTATACACACCCCAGGGTTCGTTAATCGTGGAAGTCACTCCGGGACCCCAAAACAGTGAGTAATAGTCCATGATACCGGCCAGAATCGGCCAGAACTGTCAGTGTTAATGACAGACACGTAAGCGCACCTTGAGGTTCAACAAGCATGGAAATCGCTTCGGGGCCACAAAACGACGAGTAATAGTCCATGAAACGGGTCAGAATCGGCTAAAACTGCGAGTGTTGATGACCGACACGTATACGCACCCAGGGTTCGTTAATCGTGGAAGTCACTCCGAGACCCGAAAACAGTGAGAATCAGCCAAAACAGCGAGTGTTGATTACCAACATGTAAGCGCACCTTGGGCTTGCACAACTATGGAAATCCCTTCGGGGCCACAAAACGACGAGTAATAGTCCACGAAACAGGTCAGAATCGGCTAAAACTGCAAGTGTTGATGACCGACACGTATACGCACCCAGGGTTCGTTAATCGTGGAAGTCACTCCGAGACCCGAAAACAATGAGTAATAGTCCACGAAACCAGCCAGAATCGGCCAGAACTGTCAGTGTTAATGACAGACACGTAAGCGCACCTTGGGGTTCAACAAGCATGGAAATCACTTCGGGACTCCAAAACGGTGAGTAATAGTCCACGAAACGGGTCAGAATTGACAAATACCGCGATTGTTCATGACCGACGCGTAAATGCACCCCAAGGTTCGTTAATTGTGGAAGTCACTCCGGGACCCCAAAATAGTGAGTAATAGTCCATGAAACGGGTCAGAAATGGCCAAAACTGGTGAGTGTTGATGACCGACACGTAAATGCACCCAAGGGTTCGTTAATCTTGGAAGTCACTCTGGGACCCCAAAACAATGAGTAATAGTCCACGAAACGGTCCAGAATCGGCCAATACTGTCAGTGTTGAGGACCGACACGAAAGCGCACCTTGGGGTTCAACAAGCATGGAAATCACTTTGGCACCCAAAACGGTGAGTAATAGTCCACGAAACGGGTCAGAATCGACAAAAACCGCGATTGTTGATGACCGACACGTAAATGCACCCCAGGGTTTGTTAATCGCGGAAGTCACTCCGGGACCCCAAAACAGTGTGTAATAGTCCACGAAACGGTCCAGAATCGGCCAATACTATCAGTGTTGATGACCGACACGAAAGCGCACCTTGGGGTTCAACAAGCATGGAAATCACTTCGGCACGCCAAAACGGTGAGAAATAGTCCACGAAACGGGTCAGAATTGACAAAAACCGCGATTGTTGATGACCGAGATGTAAATGCACCCCAGGGTTCATTAATCGCGGAAGTCACTCCGGGACCCCAAAACAGTGAGTAATAGTCCACAAAACGGTCCAAAATCGGCCAATACTGTCAGTGTTGATGACCGACACGAAAGCGCACCTTGGGGTTCAACAAGCACGGAAATCACTTCGGCACCCCAAAACGGTGAGTAATAGTCCATGAAACGGGTCAAAATCGACAAAAACCGCGATTGTTGATGACCGAAATGTAAATGCACCCCAGGGTTCGTTAATCGTGGAAGTCACTCCGGGACCCCAAAACAGTGAGTAATAGTCCATGATACCGGCCAGAATCGGCCAGAACTGTCAGTGTTAATGACAGACACGTAAGCGCACCTTGAGGTTCAACAAGCATGGAAATCGCTTCGGGGCCACAAAACGACGAGTAATAGTCCATGAAACGGGTCAGAATCGGCTAAAACTGCGAGTGTTGATGACCGACACGTATACGCACCCAGGGTTCGTTAATCGTGGAAGTCACTCCGAGACCCGAAAACAATGAGTAATAGTCCACGAAACCAGCCAGAATCGGCCAGAACTGTCAGTGTTAATGACAGACACGTAAGCGCACCTTGGGGTTCAACAAGCATGGAAATCACTTCGGGACTCCAAAACGGTGAGTAATAGTCCACGAAACGGGTCAGAATTGACAAATACCGCGATTGTTCATGACCGACGCGTAAATGCACCCCAAGGTTCGTTAATTGTGGAAGTCACTCCGGGACCCCAAAATAGTGAGTAATAGTCCATGAAACGGGTCAGAAATGGCCAAAACTGGTGAGTGTTGATGACCGACACGTAAATGCACCCCAGGGTTCGTTAATCTTGGAAGTCACTCTGGGACCCCAAAATAGTGAGTAATAGTCCATGAAACGGTCCAGAATCGGCCAATACTGTCAGTGTTGAGGACCGACACGAAAGCGCACCTTGGGGTTCAACAAGCATGGAAATCACTTCGGCACCCCAAAACGGTGAGTAATAGTCCACGAAACGGGTCAGAATCGACAAAACCGCGATTGTTGATGACCGACACGTAAATGCACCCCAGGGTTTGTTAATCGCGGAAGTCACTCCGGGACCCCAAAACAGTGAGTAATAGTCCACGAAACGGTCCAGAATCAGCCAATACTATCAGTGTTGATGACCGACACGAAAGCGCACCTTGGGGTTCAACAAGCATGGAAATCACTTCGACACCCCAAAACGGTGAGAAATAGTCCACGAAACGGGTGAGAATTGACAAAAACCGCGATTGTTGATGACCGAGACGTAAATGCACCCCAGGGTTCGTTAATCGCGGAAGTCACTCCGGGACCCCAAAACAGTGAGTAATAGTCCACGAAACGGTCCAGAATCGGCCAATACTGTCAGTGTTGAGGACCGACACGAAAGCGCACCTTGGGGTTCAACAAGCATGGAAATCACTTCGGCACCCCAAAATGGTGAGTAATAGTCCACGAAACGGGTCAGAATCGACAAAAACCGCGATTGTTGATGACCGACACGTAAATGCACCCCAGGGTTTGTTAATCGCGGAAGTCACTCCGGGACCCCAAAACAGTGAGTAATAGTCCACGAAATGGTCCAGAATCGGCCAATACTATCAGTGTTGATGACCGACACGAAAGCGCACCTTGGGGTTCAACAAGCATGGAAATCACTTCGGCACCCCAAAACGGTGAGAAATAGTCCACGAAACGGGTCAGAATTGACAAAAACCGCGATTGTTGATGACCGAGACGTAAATGCACCCCTGGGTTCGTTAATTGTGGAAGTCACTCCGGGACCCCAAAATAGTGAGTAATAGTCCATGAAACGGGTCAGAAATGGCCAAAACTGGTGAGTGTTGATGACCGACACGTAAATGCACCCCAGGGTTCGTTAATCTTGGAAGTCACTCTGGGACCCCAAAACAGTGAGTAATAGTCCACGAAACGGTCCAGAATCGGCCAATACTGTCAGTGTTGAGGACCGACACGAAAGCGCACCTTGGGGTTCAACAAGCATGGAAATCACTTCGGCACCCCAAAACGGTGAGAAATAGTCCACGAAACGGGTCAGAATTGACAAAAACCGCGATTGTTGATGACCGAGACGTAAATGCACCCCAGGGTTCGTTAATCGCGGAAGTCACTCCGAGACCCCAAAACAGTGAGTAATAGTCCACGAAACGGTCCAGAATCGGCCAATACTGTCAGTGTTGATGACCGACACGAAAGCGCACCTTGGGGTTCAACAAGCACGGAAATCACTTCGGCACCCCAAAACGGTGAGTAATAGTCCACGAAACGGGTCAGAATCGACAAAAACCGCGATTGTTGATGACCGAAATGTAAATGCACCCCAGGGTTCGTTAATCGTGGAAGTCACTCCGGGACCCCAAAACAGTGAGTAATAGTCCATGAAACGGGCCAGAATCAGCCAAAACAGCGAGTGTTGATGACCGACATGTAAGCGCACCTTGGGGTTCAACAACTATGAAATCGCTTCGAGGCCACAAAACGACGAGTAATAGTCCATGAAACGGGTCAGAATCGGCTAAAACTGCGAGTGTTGATGACCGACACGTATACACACCCCAGGGTTCGTTAATCGTGGAAGTCACTCCGGGACCCCAAAACAGTGAGTAATAGTCCATGATACCGGCCAGAATCGGCCAGAACTGTCAGTGTTAATGACAGACACGTAAGCGCACCTTGAGGTTCAACAAGCATGGAAATCGCTTCGGGGCCACAAAACGACGAGTAATAGTCCATGAAACGGGTCAGAATCGGCTAAAACTGCGAGTGTTGATGACCGACACGTATACGCACCCAGGGTTCGTTAATCGTGGAAGTCACTCCGGGACCCGAAAACAGTGAGAATCAGCCAAAACAGCGAGTGTTGATTACCAACATGTAAGCGCACCTTGGGCTTCCACAACTATGGAAATCCCTTCGGGGCCACAAAACGACGAGTAATAGTCCACGAAACAGGTCAGAATCGGCTAAAACTGCAAGTGTTGATGACCGACACGTATACGCACCCAGGGTTCGTTAATCGTGGAAGTCACTCCGAGACCCGAAAACAATGAGTAATAGTCCACGAAACCAGCCAGAATCGGCCAGAACTGTCAGTGTTAATGACAGACACGTAAGCGCACCTTGGGGTTCAACAAGCATGGAAATCACTTCGGGACTCCAAAACGGTGAGTAATAGTCCACGAAACGGGTCAGAATTGACAAATACCGCGATTGTTCATGACCGACGCGTAAATGCACCCCAAGGTTCGTTAATTGTGGAAGTCACTCCGGGACCCCAAAATAGTGAGTAATAGTCCATGAAACGGGTCAGAAATGGCCAAAACTGGTGAGTGTTGATGACCGACACGTAAATGCACCCAAGGGTTCGTTAATCTTGGAAGTCACTCTGGGACCCCAAAACAATGAGTAATAGTCCACGAAACGGTCCAGAATCGGCCAATACTGTCAGTGTTGAGGACCGACACGAAAGCGCACCTTGGGGTTCAACAAGCATGGAAATCACTTTGGCACCCAAAACGGTGAGTAATAGTCCACGAAACGGGTCAGAATCGACAAAAACCGCGATTGTTGATGACCGACACGTAAATGCACCCCAGGGTTTGTTAATCGCGGAAGTCACTCCGGGACCCCAAAACAGTGTGTAATAGTCCACGAAACGGTCCAGAATCGGCCAATACTATCAGTGTTGATGACCGACACGAAAGCGCACCTTGGGGTTCAACAAGCATGGAAATCACTTCGGCACGCCAAAACGGTGAGAAATAGTCCACGAAACGGGTCAGAATTGACAAAAACCGCGATTGTTGATGACCGAGATGTAAATGCACCCCAGGGTTCATTAATCGCGGAAGTCACTCCGGGACCCCAAAACAGTGAGTAATAGTCCACGAAACGGTCCAAAATCAGCCAATACTGTCAGTGTTGATGACCGACACGAAAGCGCACCTTGGGGTTCAACAAGCACGGAAATCACTTCGGCACCCCAAAACGGTGAGTAATAGTCCATGAAACGGGTCAAAATCGACAAAAACCGCGATTGTTGATGACCGAAATGTAAATGCACCCCAGGGTTCGTTAATCGTGGAAGTCACTCCGGGACCCCAAAACAGTGAGTAATAGTCCATGATACCGGCCAGAATCGGCCAGAACTGTCAGTGTTAATGACAGACACGTAAGCGCACCTTGAGGTTCAACAAGCATGGAAATCGCTTCGGGGCCACAAAACGACGAGTAATAGTCCATGAAACGGGTCAGAATTGACAAATACCGCGATTGTTCATGACCGACGCGTAAATGCACCCCAAGGTTCGTTAATTGTGGAAGTCACTCCGGGACCCCAAAATAGTGAGTAATAGTCCATGAAACGGGTCAGAAATGGCCAAAACTGGTGAGTGTTGATGACCGACACGTAAATGCACCCCAGGGTTCGTTAATCTTGGAAGTCACTCTGGGACCCCAAAACAGTGAGTAATAGTCCATGAAACGGTCCAGAATCGGCCAATACTGTCAGTGTTGAGGACCGACACGAAAGCGCACCTTGGGGTTCAACAAGCATGGAAATCACTTCGGCACCCCAAAACGGTGAGTAATAGTCCACGAAACGGGTCAGAATCGACAAAACCGCGATTGTTGATGACCGACACGTAAATGCACCCCAGGGTTTGTTAATCGCGGAAGTCACTCCGGGACCCCAAAACAGTGAGTAATAGTCCACGAAACGGTCCAGAATCAGCCAATACTATCAGTGTTGATGACCGACACGAAAGCGCACCTTGGGGTTCAACAAGCATGGAAATCACTTCGACACCCCAAAACGGTGAGAAATAGTCCACGAAACGGGTGAGAATTGACAAAAACCGCGATTGTTGATGACCGAGACGTAAATGCACCCCAGGGTTCGTTAATCGCGGAAGTCACTCCGGGACCCCAAAACAGTGAGTAATAGTCCACGAAACGGTCCAGAATCGGCCAATACTGTCAGTGTTGAGGACCGACACGAAAGCGCACCTTGGGGTTCAACAAGCATGGAAATCACTTCGGCACCCCAAAATGGTGAGTAATAGTCCACGAAACGGGTCAGAATCGACAAAAACCGCGATTGTTGATGACCGACACGTAAATGCACCCCAGGGTTTGTTAATCGCGGAAGTCACTCCGGGACCCCAAAACAGTGAGTAATAGTCCACGAAATGGTCCAGAATCGGCCAATACTATCAGTGTTGATGACCGACACGAAAGCGCACCTTGGGGTTCAACAAGCATGGAAATCACTTCGGCACCCCAAAACGGTGAGAAATAGTCCACGAAACGGGTCAGAATTGACAAAAACCGCGATTGTTGATGACCGAGACGTAAATGCACCCCTGGGTTCGTTAATTGTGGAAGTCACTCCGGGACCCCAAAATAGTGAGTAATAGTCCATGAAACGGGTCAGAAATGGCCAAAACTGGTGAGTGTTGATGACCGACACGTAAATGCACCCCAGGGTTCGTTAATCTTGGAAGTCACTCTGGGACCCCAAAACAGTGAGTAATAGTCCACGAAACGGTCCAGAATCGGCCAATACTGTCAGTGTTGAGGACCGACACGAAAGCGCACCTTGGGGTTCAACAAGCATGGAAATCACTTCGGCACCCCAAAACGGTGAGAAATAGTCCACGAAACGGGTCAGAATTGACAAAAACCGCGATTGTTGATGACCGAGACGTAAATGCACCCCAGGGTTCGTTAATCGCGGAAGTCACTCCGAGACCCCAAAACAGTGAGTAATAGTCCACGAAATGGTCCAGAATCAGCCAATACTGTCAGTGTTGATGACCGACACGAAAGCGCACCTTGGGGTTCAACAAGCACGGAAATCACTTCGGCACCCCAAAACGGTGAGTAATAGTCCACGAAACGGGTCAGAATCGACAAAAACCGCGATTGTTGATGACCGAAATGTAAATGCACCCCAGGGTTCGTTAATCGTGGAAGTCACTCCGGGACCCCAAAACAGTGAGTAATAGTCCATGAAACGGGCCAGAATCAGCCAAAACAGCGAGTGTTGATGACCGACATGTAAGCGCACCTTGGGGTTCAACAACTATGAAATCGCTTCGAGGCCACAAAACGACGAGTAATAGTCCATGAAACGGGTCAGAATCGGCTAAAACTGCGAGTGTTGATGACCGACACGTATACACACCCCAGGGTTCGTTAATCGTGGAAGTCACTCCGGGACCCCAAAACAGTGAGTAATAGTCCATGATACCGGCCAGAATCGGCCAGAACTGTCAGTGTTAATGACAGACACATAAGCGCACCTTGAGGTTCAACAAGCATGGAAATCGCTTCGGGGCCACAAAACGACGAGTAATAGTCCATGAAACGGGTCAGAATCGGCTAAAACTGCGAGTGTTGATGACCGACACGTATACGCACCCAGGGTTCGTTAATCGTGGAAGTCACTCCGAGACCCGAAAACAGTGAGAATCAGCCAAAACAGCGAGTGTTGATTACCAACATGTAAGCGCACCTTGGGCTTCCACAACTATGGAAATCCCTTCGGGGCCACAAAACGACGAGTAATAGTCCACGAAACAGGTCAGAATCGGCTAAAACTGCAAGTGTTGATGACCGACACGTATACGCACCCAGGGTTCGTTAATCGTGGAAGTCACTCCGAGACCCGAAAACAATGAGTAATAGTCCACGAAACCAGCCAGAATCGGCCAGAACTGTCAGTGTTAATGACAGTCACGTAAGCGCACCTTGGGGTTCAACAAGCATGGAAATCACTTCGGGACTCCAAAACGGTGAGTAATAGTCCACGAAACGGGTCAGAATTGACAAATACCGCGATTGTTCATGACCGACGCGTAAATGCACCCCAAGGTTCGTTAATTGTGGAAGTCACTCCGGGACCCCAAAATAGTGAGTAATAGTCCATGAAACGGGTCAGAAATGGCCAAAACTGGTGAGTGTTGATGACCGACACGTAAATGCACCCAAGGGTTCGTTAATCTTGGAAGTCACTCTGGGACCCCAAAACAATGAGTAATAGTCCACGAAACGGTCCAGAATCGGCCAATACTGTCAGTGTTGAGGACCGACACGAAAGCGCACCTTGGGGTTCAACAAGCATGGAAATCACTTTGGCACCCAAAACGGTGAGTAATAGTCCACGAAACGGGTCAGAATCGACAAAAACCGCGATTGTTGATGACCGACACGTAAATGCACCCCAGGGTTTGTTAATCGCGGAAGTCACTCCGGGACCCCAAAACAGTGTGTAATAGTCCACGAAACGGTCCAGAATCGGCCAATACTATCAGTGTTGATGACCGACACGAAAGCGCACCTTGGGGTTCAACAAGCATGGAAATCACTTCGGCACGCCAAAACGGTGAGAAATAGTCCACGAAACGGGTCAGAATTGACAAAAACCGCGATTGTTGATGACCGAGATGTAAATGCACCCCAGGGTTCATTAATCGCGGAAGTCACTCCGGGACCCCAAAACAGTGAGTAATAGTCCACGAAACGGTCCAAAATCGGCCAATACTGTCAGTGTTGATGACCGACACGAAAGCGCACCTTGGGGTTCAACAAGCACGGAAATCACTTCGGCACCCCAAAACGGTGAGTAATAGTCCATGAAACGGGTCAAAATCGACAAAAACCGCGATTGTTGATGACCGAAATGTAAATGCACCCCAGGGTTCGTTAATCGTGGAAGTCACTCCGGGACCCCAAAACAGTGAGTAATAGTCCATGATACCGGCCAGAATCGGCCAGAACTGTCAGTGTTAATGACAGACACGTAAGCGCACCTTGAGGTTCAACAAGCATGGAAATCGCTTCGGGGCCACAAAACGACGAGTAATAGTCCATGAAACGGGTCAGAATCGGCTAAAACTGCGAGTGTTGATGACCGACACGTATACGCACCCAGGGTTCGTTAATCGTGGAAGTCACTCCGAGACCCGAAAACAATGAGTAATAGTCCACGAAACCAGCCAGAATCGGCCAGAACTGTCAGTGTTAATGACAGACACGTAAGCGCACCTTGGGGTTCAACAAGCATGGAAATCACTTCGGGACTCCAAAACGGTGAGTAATAGTCCACGAAACGGGTCAGAATTGACAAATACCGCGATTGTTCATGACCGACGCGTAAATGCACCCCAAGGTTCGTTAATTGTGGAAGTCACTCCGGGACCCCAAAATAGTGAGTAATAGTCCATGAAACGGGTCAGAAATGGCCAAAACTGGTGAGTGTTGATGACCGACACGTAAATGCACCCCAGGGTTCGTTAATCTTGGAAGTCACTCTGGGACCCCAAAACAGTGAGTAATAGTCCATGAAACGGTCCAGAATCGGCCAATACTGTCAGTGTTGAGGACCGACACGAAAGCGCACCTTGGGGTTCAACAAGCATGGAAATCACTTCGGCACCCCAAAACGGTGAGTAATAGTCCACGAAACGGGTCAGAATCGACAAAACCGCGGTTGTTGATGACCGACACGTAAATGCACCCCAGGGTTTGTTAATCGCGGAAGTCACTCCGGGACCCCAAAACAGTGAGTAATAGTCCACGAAACGGTCCAGAATCAGCCAATACTATCAGTGTTGATGACCGACACGAAAGCGCACCTTGGGGTTCAACAAGCATGGAAATCACTTCGGCACCCCAAAACGGTGAGAAATAGTCCACGAAACGGGTGAGAATTGACAAAAACCGCGATTGTTGATGACCGAGACGTAAATGCACCCCAGGGTTCGTTAATCGCGGAAGTCACTCCGGGACCCCAAAACAGTGAGTAATAGTCCACGAAACGGTCCAGAATCGGCCAATACTGTCAGTGTTGAGGACCGACACGAAAGCGCACCTTGGGGTTCAACAAGCATGGAAATCACTTCGGCACCCCAAAATGGTGAGTAATAGTCCACGAAACGGGTCAGAATCGACAAAAACCGCGATTGTTGATGACCGACACGTAAATGCACCCCAGGGTTTGTTAATCGCGGAAGTCACTCCGGGACCCCAAAACAGTGAGTAATAGTCCACGAAACGGTCCAGAATCGGCCAATACTATCAGTGTTGATGACCGACACGAAAGCGCACCTTGGGGTTCAACAAGCATGGAAATCACTTCGGCACCCCAAAACGGTGAGAAATAGTCCACGAAACGGGTCAGAATTGACAAAAACCGCGATTGTTGATGACCGAGACGTAAATGCACCCCTGGGTTCGTTAATTGTGGAAGTCACTCCGGGACCCCAAAATAGTGAGTAATAGTCCATGAAACGGGTCAGAAATGGCCAAAACTGGTGAGTGTTGATGACCGACACGTAAATGCACCCCAGGGTTCGTTAATCTTGGAAGTCACTCTGGGACCCCAAAACAGTGAGTAATAGTCCACGAAACGGTCCAGAATCGGCCAATACTGTCAGTGTTGAGGACCGACACGAAAGCGCACCTTGGGGTTCAACAAGCATGGAAATCACTTCGGCACCCCAAAACGGTGAGAAATAGTCCACGAAACGGGTCAGAATTGACAAAAACCGCGATTGTTGATGACCGAGACGTAAATGCACCCCAGGGTTCGTTAATCGCGGAAGTCACTCCGAGACCCCAAAACAGTGAGTAATAGTCCACGAAACGGTCCAGAATCGGCCAATACTGTCAGTGTTGATGACCGACACGAAAGCGCACCTTGGGGTTCAACAAGCACGGAAATCACTTCGGCACCCCAAAACGGTGAGTAATAGTCCACGAAACGGGTCAGAATCGACAAAAACCGCGATTGTTGATGACCGAAATGTAAATGCACCCCAGGGTTCGTTAATCGTGGAAGTCACTCCGGGACCCCAAAACAGTGAGTAATAGTCCATGAAACGGGCCAGAATCAGCCAAAACAGCGAGTGTTGATGACCGACATGTAAGCGCACCTTGGGGTTCAAAAACTATGAAATCGCTTCGGGGCCACAAAATGACGAGTAATAGTCCATGAAACGAGTCAGAATCGGCTAAAACTGCGAGTGTTGATGACCGACACATATACGGACCCCAGGGTTCGTTAATCGTGGAAGTCACTCCGGGACCCCAAAACAGTGAGTAATAGTCCATGATACCGGCCAGAATCGGCCAGAACTGTCAGTGTTAATGACAGACACGTAAGCGCACCTTGAGGTTCAACAAGCATGGAAATCACTTCGGGACCCCAAAACGGTGAGTAATAGTCCACGAAACGGGTCAGAATCGACAAATACCGCGATTGTTAATGACCGACACGTAAATGCACCCCAGGGTTCGTTAATCGTGGAAGTCACTCCGGGACCCCAAAACAGTGAGAATCAGCCAAAACAGCGAGTGTTGATTACCAACATGTAAGCGCACCTTGGGCTTCCACAACTATGGAAATCCCTTCGGGGCCACAAAACGACGAGTAATAGTCCACGAAACAGGTCAGAATCGGCTAAAACTGCAAGTGTTGATGACCGACACGTATACGCACCCAGGGTTCGTTAATCGTGGAAGTCACTCCGAGACCCGAAAACAATGAGTAATAGTCCACGAAACCAGCCAGAATCGGCCAGAACTGTCAGTGTTAATGACAGACACGTAAGCGCACCTTGGGGTTCAACAAGCATGGAAATCACTTCGGGACTCCAAAACGGTGAGTAATAGTCCACGAAACGGGTCAGAATTGACAAATACCGCGATTGTTCATGACCGACGCGTAAATGCACCCCAAGGTTCGTTAATTGTGGAAGTCACTCCGGGACCCCAAAATAGTGAGTAATAGTCCATGAAACGGGTCAGAAATGGCCAAAACTGGTGAGTGTTGATGACCGACACGTAAATGCACCCAAGGGTTCGTTAATCTTGGAAGTCACTCTGGGACCCCAAAACAATGAGTAATAGTCCACGAAACGGTCCAGAATCGGCCAATACTGTCAGTGTTGAGGACCGACACGAAAGCGCACCTTGGGGTTCAACAAGCATGGAAATCACTTTGGCACCCAAAACGGTGAGTAATAGTCCACGAAACGGGTCAGAATCGACAAAAACCGCGATTGTTGATGACCGACACGTAAATGCACCCCAGGGTTTGTTAATCGCGGAAGTCACTCCGGGACCCCAAAACAGTGTGTAATAGTCCACGAAACGGTCCAGAATCGGCCAATACTATCAGTGTTGATGACCGACACGAAAGCGCACCTTGGGGTTCAACAAGCATGGAAATCACTTCGGCACGCCAAAACGGTGAGAAATAGTCCACGAAACGGGTCAGAATTGACAAAAACCGCGATTGTTGATGACCGAGATGTAAATGCACCCCAGGGTTCATTAATCGCGGAAGTCACTCCGGGACCCCAAAACAGTGAGTAATAGTCCACGAAACGGTCCAAAATCGGCCAATACTGTCAGTGTTGATGACCGACACGAAAGCGCACCTTGGGGTTCAACAAGCACGGAAATCACTTCGGCACCCCAAAACGGTGAGTAATAGTCCATGAAACGGGTCAAAATCGACAAAAACCGCGATTGTTGATGACCGAAATGTAAATGCACCCCAGGGTTCGTTAATCGTGGAAGTCACTACGGGACCCCAAAACAGTGAGTAATAGTCCATGAAACGGGCCAGAATCAGCCAAAACAGCGAGTGTTGATGACCGACATGTAAGCGCACCTTGGGGTTCAACAACTATGAAATCGCTTCGGGGCCACAAAACGACGAGTAATAGTCCATGAAACGGGTCAGAATCGGCTAAAACTGCGAGTGTTGATGACCGACACGTATACGCACCCAGGGTTCGTTAATCGTGGAAGTCACTCCGAGACCCGAAAACAATGAGTAATAGTCCACGAAACCAGCCAGAATCGGCCAGAACTGTCAGTGTTAATGACAGACACGTAAGCGCACCTTGGGGTTCAACAAGCATGGAAATCACTTCGGGACTCCAAAACGGTGAGTAATAGTCCACGAAACGGGTCAGAATTGACAAATACCGCGATTGTTCATGACCGACGCGTAAATGCACCCCAAGGTTCGTTAATTGTGGAAGTCACTCCGGGACCCCAAAATAGTGAGTAATAGTCCATGAAACGGGTCAAAAATGGCCAAAACTGGTGAGTGTTGATGACCGACACGTAAATGCACCCCAGGGTTCGTTAATCTTGGAAGTCACTCTGGGACCCCAAAACAGTGAGTAATAGTCCATGAAACGGTCCAGAATCGGCCAATACTGTCAGTGTTGAGGACCGACACGAAAGCGCACCTTGGGGTTCAACAAGCATGGAAATCACTTCGGCACCCCAAAACGGTGAGTAATAGTCCACGAAACGGGTCAGAATCGACAAAAACCGCGATTGTTGATGACCGACACGTAAATGCACCCCAGGGTTTGTTAATCGCGGAAGTCACTCCGGGACCCCAAAACAGCGAGTAATAGTCCACGAAACGGTCCAGAATCGGCCAATACTATCAGTGTTGATGACCGACACGAAAGCGCACCTTGGGGTTCAACAAGCATGGAAATCACTTCGGCACCCCAAAACGGTGAGAAATAGTCCACGAAACGGGTGAGAATTGACAAAAACCGCGATTGTTGATGACCGAGACGTAAATGCACCCCAGGGTTCGTTAATCGCGGAAGTCACTCCGGGATCCCAAAACAGTGAGTAATAGTCCACGAAACGGTACAGAATCGGCCAATACTATCAGTGTTGATGACCGACACGAAAGCGCACCTTGGGGTTCAACAAGCATGGAAATCACTTCGGCACCCCAAAACGGTGAGTAATAGTCCACGAAACGGGTCAGAATCGACAAAAACCGCGATTGTTGATGACCGACACGTAAATGCACCCCAGGTTTTGTTAATCGCGGAAGTCACTCCGGGACCCCAAAACAGTGAGTAATAGTCCACGAAACGGTCCAGAATCGGCCAATACTATCAGTGTTGATGACCGACACGAAAGCGCACCTTGGGGTTCAACAAGCATGGAAATCACTTCGGCACCCCAAAACGGTGAGTAATAGTCCACGAAACGGGTCAGAATCGACAAAAACCGCGATTGTTGATGACCGACACGTAAATGCACCCCAGGTTTTGTTAATCGCGGAAGTCACTCCGGGACCCCAAAACAGTGAGTAATAGTCCACGAAACGGTCCAGAATCGGCCAATACTATCAGTGTTGATGACCGACACGAAAGCGCACCTTGGGGTTCAACAAGCATGGAAATCACTTCGGCACCCCAAAACGGTGAGAAATAGTCCACGAAACGGGTCAGAATTGACAAAAACCGCGATTGTTGATGACCGAGACGTAAATGCACCCCTGGGTTCGTTAATTGTGGAAGTCACTCCGGGACCCCAAAATAGTGAGTAATAGTCCATGAAACGGGTCAGAAATGGCCAAAACTGGTGAGTGTTGATGACCGACACGTAAATGCACCCCAGGGTTCGTTAATCTTGGAAGTCACTCTAGGACCCCAAAACAGTGAGTAATAGTCCACGAAACGGTCCAGAATCGGCCAATACTGTCAGTGTTGAGGACCGACACGAAAGCGCACCTTGGGGTTCAACAAGCATGGAAATCACTTCGGCACCCCAAAACGGTGAGAAATAGTCCACGAAACGGGTCAGAATTGACAAAAACCGCGATTGTTGATGACCGAGACGTAAATGCACCCCAGGGTTTGTTAATCGCGGAAGTCACTCCGAGACCCCAAAACAGTGAGTAATAGTCCACGAAACAGTCCAGAATCGGCCAATACTGTCAGTGTTGATGACCGACACGAAAGCGCACCTTGGGGTTCAACAAGCACGGAAATCACTTCGGCACCCCAAAACGGTGAGTAATAGTCCACGAAACGGGTCAGAATCGACAAAAACCGCGATTGTTGATGACCGAAATGTAAATGCACCCCAGGGTTCGTTAATCGTGGAAGTCACTCCGGGACCCCAAAACAGTGAGTAATAGTCCATGAAACGGGCCAGAATCAGCCAAAACAGCGAGTGTTGATGACCGACATGTAAGCGCACCTTGGGGTTCAAAAACTATGAAATCGCTTCGGGGCCACAAAACGACGAGTAATAGTCCATGAAACGGGTCAGAATTGGCTAAAACTGCGAGTGTTGATGACCGACACATATACGCACCCCAGGGTTCGTTAATCGTGGAAGTCACTCCGGGACCCCAAAACAGTGAGTAATAGTCCATGATACCGGCCAGAATCGGCCAGAACTGTCAGTGTTAATGACAGACACGTAAGCGCACCTTGAGGTTCAACAAGCATGGAAATCACTTCGGGACCCCAAAACGGTGAGTAATAGTCCACGAAACGGGTCAGAATCGACAAATACCGCGATTGTTAATGACCGACACGTAAATGCACCCCAGGGTTCGTTAATCGTGGAAGTCACTCCGGGACCCCAAAACAGTGAGAATCAGCCAAAACAGCGAGTGTTGATTACCAACATGTAAGCGCACCTTGGGCTTCCACAACTATGGAAATCCCTTCGGGGCCACAAAACGACGAGTAATAGTCCATGAAACGGGTCAAAATCGGCTAAAACTGCAAGTGTTGATGACCGACACGTATACGCACCCAGGGTTCGTTAATCGTGGAAGTCACTCCGAGACCCGAAAACAATGAGTAATAGTCCACGAAACCAGCCAGAATCGGCCAGAACTGTCAGTGTTAATGACAGACACGTAAGCGCACCTTGGGGTTCAACAAGCATGGAAATCACTTCGGGACTCCAAAACGGTGAGTAATAGTCCACGAAACGGGTCAGAATTGACAAATACCGCGATTGTTCGTGACCGACGCGTAAATGCACCCCAAGGTTCGTTAATTGTGGAAGTCACTCCGGGACCCCAAAATAGTGAGTAATAGTCCATGAAACGGGTCAGAAATGGCCAAAACTGGTGAGTGTTGATGACCGACACGTAAATGCACCCAAGGGTTCGTTAATCTTGGAAGTCACTCTGGGACCCCAAAACAATGAGTAATAGTCCACGAAACGGTCCAGAATCGGCCAATACTGTCAGTGTTGATGACCGACATGTAAGCGCACCTTGGGGTTCAAAAACTATGAAATCGCTTCGGGGCCACAAAATGACGAGTAATAGTCCATGAAACGGGTCAGAATCGGCTAAAACTGCGAGTGTTGATGACCGACACATATACGCACCCCAGGGTTCGTTAATCGTGGAAGTCACTCCGGGACCCCAAAACAGTGAGTAATAGTCCATGATACCGGCCAGAATCGGCCAGAACTGTCAGTGTTAATGACAGACACGTAAGCGCACCTTGAGGTTCAACAAGCATGGAAATCACTTCGGGACCCCAAAACGGTGAGTAATAGTCCACGAAACGGGTCAGAATCGACAAATACCGCGATTGTTAATGACCGACACGTAAATGCACCCCAGGGTTCGTTAATCGTGGAAGTCACTCCGGGACCCCAAAACAGTGAGAATCAACCAAAACAGCGAGTGTTGATTACCAACATGTAAGCGCACCTTGGGCTTCCACAACTATGGAAATCCCTTCGGGGCCACAAAACGACGAGTAATAGTCCATGAAACGGGTCAAAATCGGCTAAAACTGCAAGTGTTGATGACCGACACGTATACGCACCCAGGGTTCGTTAATCGTGGAAGTCACTCCGGGACCCCAAAACAGTGAGTAATAGTCCATGAAACGGGCCAGAATCAGCCAAAACAGCGAGTGTTGATGACCGACATGTAAGCGCACCTTGGGGTTCAACAACTATGAAATCACTTCGGGGCCACAAAACGACGAGTAATAGTCCATGAAACGGGTCAGAATCGGCTAAAACTGCGAGTGTTGATGACCGACACGTATACGCACCCAGGGTTCGTTAATCGTGGAAGTCACTCCGAGACCCGAAAACAATGAGTAATAGTCCACGAAACCAGCCAGAATCGGCCAGAACTGTCAGTGTTAATGACAGACACGTAAGCGCACCTTGGGGTTCAACAAGCATGGAAATCATTTCGGGACACCAAAACGGTGAGTAATAGTCCACGAAACGGGTCAGAATTGACAAATACCGCGATTGTTCATGACCGACGCGTAAATGCACCCCAAGGTTCGTTAACTGTGGAAGTCACTCCGGGACCCCAAAATAGTGAGTAATAGTCCATGAAACGGGTCAAAAATGGCCAAAACTGGTGAGTGTTGATGACCGACACGTAAATGCACCCCAGGGTTCGTTAATCTTGGAAGTCACTCTGGGACCCCAAAACAGTGAGTAATAGTCCATGAAACGGTCCAGAATCGGCCAATACTGTCAGTGTTGAGGACCGACACGAAAGCGCACCTTGGGGTTCAACAAGCATGGAAATCACTTCGGCACCCCAAAACGGTGAGTAATAGTCCACGAAACGGGTCAGAATCGACAAACACCGCGATTGTTGATGACCGACACGTAAATGCACCCCAGGGTTTGTTAATCGCGGAAGTCACTCCGGGACCCCAAAACAGTGAGTAATAGTCCACGAAACGGTCCAGAATCGGCCAATACTATCAGTGTTGATGACCGACACGAAAGCGCACCTTGGGGTTCAACAAGCATGGAAATCACTTCGGCACCCCAAAACGGTGAGAAATAGTCCACGAAACGGGTGAGAATTGACAAAAACCGCGATTGTTGATGACCGAGACGTAAATGCACCCCAGGGTTCGTTAATCGCGGAAGTCACTCCGGGATCCCAAAACAGTGAGTAATAGTCCACGAAACGGTCCAGAATCGGCCAATACTATCAGTGTTGATGACCGACACGAAAGCGCACCTTGGGGTTCAACAAGCATGGAAATCACCTCGGCACCCCAAAACGGTGAGTAATAGTCCACGAAACGGGTCAGAATCGACAAAAACCGCAATTGTTGATGACCGACACGTAAATGCACCCCAGGGTTTGTTAATCGCGGAAGTCACTCCGGGACCCCAAAACAGTGAGTAATAGTCCACGAAACGGTCCACAATCAGCCAATACTATCAGTGTTGATGACCGACACGAAAGCGCACCTTGGGGTTCAACAAGCATGGAAATCACTTCGGCACCCCAAAACGGTGAGAAATAGTCCACGAAACGGGTCAGAATTGACAAAAACCGCGTTTGTTGATGACCGAGACCTAAATGCACCCCAGGGTTCGTTAATTGTGGAAGTCACTCCGGGACCCCAAAATAGTGAGTAATAGTCCATGAAACGGGTCAGAAATGGCCAAAACTGGTGAGTGTTGATGACCGACACGTAAATGCACCCCAGGGTTCGTTAATCCTGGAAGTCACTCTAGGACCCCAAAACAGTGAGTAATAGTCCACGAAACGGTCCAGAATCGGCAAATACTGTCAGTGTTGAGGACCGACACGAAAGCGCACCTTGGGGTTCAACAAGCATGGAAATCACTTCGGCACCCCAAAACGGTGAGAAATAGTCCACGAAACGGGTCAGAATTGACAAAAACCGCGATTGTTGATGACCGAGACGTAAATGCACCCCAGGGTTCGTTAATCGCGGAAGTCACTCCGAGACCCCAAAACAGTGAGTAATAGTCCACGAAACGGTCCAGAATCGTCCAATACTGTCAGTGTTGATGACCGACACGAAAGCGCACCTTGGGGTTCAACAAGCACGGAAATCACTTCGGCACCCCAAAACGGTGAGTAATAGTCCACGAAACGGGTCAGAATCGACAAAAACCGCGATTGTTGATGACCGAAATGTAAATGCACCCCAGGGTTCGTTAATCGTGGAAGTCACTCCGGGACCCCAAAACAGTGAGTAATAGTCCATGAAACGGGCCAGAATCAGCCAAAACAGCGAGTGTTGATGACCGACATGTAAGCGCACCTTGGGGTTCAACAACTATGAAATCGCTTCGGGGCCACAAAACGACGAGTAATAGTCCATGAAACGGGTCAGAATCGGCTAAAACTGCGAGTGTTGATGACCGACACGTATACGCACCCAGGGTTCGTTAATCGTGGAAGTCACTCCGAGACCCGAAAACAATGAGTAATAGTCCACGAAACCAGCCAGAATCGGCCAGAACTGTTAGTGTTAATGACAGACACGTAAGCGCACCTTGGGGTTCAACAAGCATGGAAATCATTTCGGGACTCCAAAACGGTGAGTAATAGTCCACGAAACGGGTCAGAATTGACAAATACCGCGATTGTTCATGACCGACGCGTAAATGCACCCCAAGGTTCGTTAACTGTGGAAGTCACTCCGGGACCCCAAAATAGTGAGTAATAGTCCATGAAACGGGTCAAAAATGGCCAAAACTGGTGAGTGTTGATGACCGACACGTAAATGCACCCCAGGGTTCGTTAATCTTGGAAGTCACTCTGGGACCCCAAAACAGTGAGTAATAGTCCATGAAACGGTCCAGAATCGGCCAATACTGTCAGTGTTGAGGACCGACACGAAAGCGCACCTTGGGGTTCAACAAGCATGGAAATCACTTCGGCACCCCAAAACGGTGAGTAATAGTCCACGAAACGGGTCAGAATCGACAAACACCGCGATTGTTGATGACCGACACGTAAATGCACCCCAGGGTTTGTTAATCGCGGAAGTCACTCCGGGACCCCAAAACAGTGAGTAATAGTCCACGAAACGGTCCAGAATCGGCCAATACTATCAGTGTTGATGACCGACACGAAAGCGCACCTTGGGGTTCAACAAGCATGGAAATCACTTCGGCACCCCAAAACGGTGAGAAATAGTCCACGAAACGGGTGAGAATTGACAAAAACCGCGATTGTTGATGACCGAGACGTAAATGCACCCCAGGGTTCGTTAATCGCGGAAGTCACTCCGGGATCCCAAAACAGTGAGTAATAGTCCACGAAACGGTCCAGAATCGGCCAATACTATCAGTGTTGATGACCGACACGAAAGCGCACCTTGGGGTTCAACAAGCATGGAAATCACCTCGGCACCCCAAAACGGTGAGTAATAGTCCACGAAACGGGTCAGAATCGACAAAAACCGCGATTGTTGATGACCGACACGTAAATGCACCCCAGGGTTTGTTAATCGCGGAAGTCACTCCGGGACCCCAAAACAGTGAGTAATAGTCCACGAAACGGTCCAGAATCAGCCAATACTATCAGTGTTGATGACCGACACGAAAGCGCACCTTGGGGTTCAACAAGCATGGAAATCACTTCGGCACCCCAAAACGGTGAGAAATAGTCCACGAAACGGGTCAGAATTGACAAAAACCGCGTTTGTTGATGACCGAGACCTAAATGCACCCCAGGGTTCGTTAATTGTGGAAGTCACTCCGGGACCCCAAAATAGTGAGTAATAGTCCATGAAACGGGTCAGAAATGGCCAAAACTGGTGAGTGTTGATGACCGACACGTAAATGCACCCCAGGGTTCGTTAATCTTGGAAGTCACTCTAGGACCCCAAAACAGTGAGTAATAGTCCACGAAACGGTCCAGAATCGGCCAATACTGTCAGTGTTGAGGACCGACACGAAAGCGCACCTTGGGGTTCAACAAGCATGGAAATCACTTCGGCACCCCAAAACGGTGAGAAATAGTCCACGAAACGGGTCAGAATTGACAAAAACCGCGATTGTTGATGACCGAGACGTAAATGCACCCCAGGGTTCGTTAATCGCGGAAGTCACTCCGAGACCCCAAAACAGTGAGTAATAGTCCACGAAACGGTCCAGAATCGTCCAATACTGTCAGTGTTGATGACCGACACGAAAGCGCACCTTGGGGTTCAACAAGCACGGAAATCACTTCGGCACCCCAAAACGGTGAGTAATAGTCCACGAAACGGGTCAGAATCGACAAAAACCGCGATTGTTGATGACCGAAATGTAAATGCACCCCAGGGTTCGTTAATCGTGGAAGTCACTCCGGGACCCCAAAACAGTGAGTAATAGTCCATGAAACGGGCCAGAATCAGCCAAAACAGCGAGTGTTGATGACCGACATGTAAGCGCACCTTGGGGTTCAACAACTATGAAATCGCTTCGGGGCCACAAAACGACGAGTAATAGTCCATGAAACGGGTCAGAATCGGCTAAAACTGCGAGTGTTGATGACCGACACGTATACGCACCCAGGGTTCGTTAATCGTGGAAGTCACTCCGAGACCCGAAAACAATGAGTAATAGTCCACGAAACCAGCCAGAATCGGCCAGAACTGTCAGTGTTAATGACAGACACGTAAGCGCACCTTGGGGTTCAACAAGCATGGAAATCATTTCGGGACTCCAAAACGGTGAGTAATAGTCCACGAAACGGGTCAGAATTGACAAATACCGCGATTGTTCATGACCGACGCGTAAATGCACCCCAAGGTTCGTTAACTGTGGAAGTCACTCCGGGACCCCAAAATAGTGAGTAATAGTCCATGAAACGGGTCAAAAATGGCCAAAACTGGTGAGTGTTGATGACCGACACGTAAATGCACCCCAGGGTTCGTTAATCTTGGAAGTCACTCTGGGACCCCAAAACAGTGAGTAATAGTCCATGAAACGGTCCAGAATCGGCCAATACTGTCAGTGTTGAGGACCGACACGAAAGCGCACCTTGGGGTTCAACAAGCATGGAAATCACTTCGGCACCCCAAAACGGTGAGTAATAGTCCACGAAACGGGTCAGAATCGACAAACACCGCGATTGTTGATGACCGACACGTAAATGCACCCCAGGGTTTGTTAATCGCGGAAGTCACTCCGGGACCCCAAAAACAGTGAGTAATAGTCCACGAAACGGTCCAGGAATCGGCCAATACTATCAGTGTTGATGACCGACACGAAAGCGCACCTTGGGGTTCAACAAGCATGGAAATCACTTCGGCACCCCAAAACGGTGAGAAATAGTCCACGAAACGGGTGAGAATTGACAAAAACCGCGATTGTTGATGACCGAGACGTAAATGCACCCCAGGGTTCGTTAATCGCGGAAGTCACTCCGGGATCCCAAAAACAGTGAGTAATAGTCCACGAAACGGTCCAGAATCGGCCAATACTATCAGTGTTGATGACCGACACGAAAGCGCACCTTGGGGTTCAACAAGCATGGAAATCACCTCGGCACCCCAAAACGGTGAGTAATAGTCCACGAAACGGGGTCAGAATCGACAAAAACCGCGATTGTTGATGACCGACACGTAAATGCACCCCAGGGTTTGTTAATCGCGGAAGTCCACTCCGGGACCCCAAAACAGTGAGTAATAGTCCACGAAACGGTCCAGAATCGGCCAATACTATCAGTGTTGATGACCGACACGAAAGCGCACCTTGGGGTTCAACAAGCATGGAAATCACTTCGGCACCCCAAAACGGTGAGAAATAGTCCACGAAACGGGTCAGAATTGACAAAAACCCGCGTTTGTTGATGACCGAGACCTAAATGCACCCCAGGGTTCGTTAATTGTGGAAGTCACTCCGGGACCCCAAAATAGTGAGTAATAGTCCATGAAAACGGGTCAGAAATGGCCAAAACTGGTGAGTGTTGATGACCGACACGTAAATGCACCCCAGGGTTCGTTAATCTTGGAAGTCACTCTAGGACCCCAAAACAGTGAGTAATAGTCCACGAAACGGTCCAGAATCGGCCAATACTGTCAGTGTTGAGGACCGACACGAAAGCGCACCTTGGGGTTCAACAAGCATGGAAATCACTTCGGCACCCCAAAACGGTGAGAAATAGTCCACGAAACGGGTCAGAATTGACAAAAACCGCGATTGTTGATGACCGAGACGTAAATGCACCCCAGGGTTCGTTAATCGCGGAAGTCACTCCCGAGACCCCAAAACAGTGAGTAATAGTCCACGAAACGGTCCAGAATCGTCCAATACTGTCAGTGTTGATGACCGACACGAAAGCGCACCTTGGGGTTCAACAATGCACGGAAATCACTTCGGCACCCAAAACGGTGAGTAATAGTCCACGAAAACGGGTCAGAATCGACAAAAAACCGCGATTGTTGATGACCGAAATGTAAATGCACCCCAGGGTTCGTTAATCGTGGAAGTCACTCCGGGACCCCAAAACAGTGAGTAATAGTCCATGAAACGGGCCAGAATCAGCCAAAACAGCGAGTGTTGATGACCGACATGTAAGCGCACCTTGGGGTTCAACAACTATGAAATCGCTTCGGGGCCACAAAACGACGAGTAATAGTCCATGAAACGGGTCAGAATCGGCTAAAACTGCGAGTGTTGATGACCGACACGTATACGCACCCAGGGTTCGTTAATCGTGGAAGTCACTCCGAGACCCCGAAAACAATGAGTAATAGTCCACGAAACCAGCCAGAATCGGCCAGAACTGTCAGTGTTAATGACAGACACGTAAGCGCACCTTGGGGTTCAACAAGCATGGAAATCATTTCGGGACTCCAAAACGGTGAGTAATAGTCCACGAAACGGGTCAGAATTGACAAATACCGCGATTGTTCATGACCGACGCGTAAATGCACCCCAAGGTTCGTTAACTGTGGAAAGTCACTCCGGGACCCCAAAATAGTGAGTAATAGTCCATGAAACGGGTCAAAAATGGCCAAAACTGGTGAGTGTTGATGACCGACACGTAAATGCACCCCAGTGTTCGTTAATCTTGGAAGTCACTCTGGGACCCCAAAACAGTGAGTAATAGTCCATGAAACGGTCCAGAATCGGCCAATACTGTCAGTGTTGAGGACCGACACGAAAGCGCACGTTGAGGTTCAACAAGCATGGAAATCACTTCGGCACCCCAAAACGGTGAGTAATAGTCCACGAAACGGGTCAGAATCGACAAAAGATGACCGACACGTAAATGCACCCCAGGGTTTGTTAATCGCGGAAGTCACTCCGGGACCCCAAAACAGTGAGTAATAGTCCACGAAACGGTCCAGAATCGGCCAATACTATCAGTGTTGATGACCGACACGAAAGCGCACCTTGGGGTTCAACAAGCATGGAAATCACTTCGGCACCCCAAAACGGTGAGAAATAGTCCACGAAACGGGTGAGAATTGACAAAAACCGCGATTGTTGATGACCGAGACGTAAATGCACCCCAGGGTTCGTTAATCGCGGAAGTCACTCCGGGATCCCAAAACAGTGAGTAATAGTCCACGAAACGGTCCAGAATCGGCCAATACTATCAGTGTTGATGACCGACACGAAAGCGCACCTTGGGGTTCAACAAGCATGGAAATCACTTCGGCACCCCAAAACGGTGAGTAATAGTCCACGAAACGGGTCAGAATCGACAAAAACCGCGATTGTTGATGACCGACACGTAAATGCACCCCAGGGTTTGTTAATCGCGGAAGTCACTCCGGGACCCCAAAACAGTGAGTAATAGTCCACGAAACGGTCCAGAATCGGCCAATACTATCAGTGTTGATAACCGACACGAAAGCGCACCTTGGGGTTCAACAAGCATGGAAATCACTTCGGCACCCCAAAACGGTGAGAAATAGTCCACGAAACGGGTCAGAATTGACAAAAACCGCGTTTGTTGATGACCGAGACGTAAATGCACCCCAGGGTTCGTTAATTGTGGAAGTCACTCCGGGACCCCAAAATAGTGAGTAATAGTCCATGAAACGGGTCAGAAATGGCCAAAACTGGTGAGTGTTGATGACCGACACGTAAATGCACCCCAGGGTTCGTTAATCTTGGAAGTCACTCTAGGACCCCAAAACAGTGAGTAATAGTCCACGAAACGGTCCAGAATCGGCCAATACTGTCAGTGTTGAGGACCGACACGAAAGCGCACCTTGGGGTTCAACAAGCATGGAAATCACTTCGGCACCCCAAAACGGTGAGAAATAGTCCACGAAACGGGTCAGAATTGACAAAAACCGCGATTGTTGATGACCGAGACGTAAATGCACCCCAGGGTTCGTTAATCGCGGAAGTCACTCCGAGACCCCAAAACAGTGAGTAATAGTCCACGAAACGGTCCAGAGTCGTCCAATACTGTCAGTGTTGATGACCGACACGAAAGCGCACCTTGGGGTTCAACAAGCACGGAAATCACTTCGGCACCCCAAAATGGTGAGTAATAGTCCACGAAACGGGTCAGAATCGACAAAAACCGCGATTGTTGATGACCGAAATGTAAATGCACCCCAGGGTTCGTTAATCGTGGAAGTCACTCCGGGACCCCAAAACAGTGAGTAATAGTCCATGAAACGGGCCAGAATCAGCCAAAACAGCGAGTGTTGATGACCGACATGTAAGCGCACCTTGGGGTTCAACAACTATGAAATCGCTTCGGGGCCACAAAACGACGAGTAATAGTCCATGAAACGGGTCAGAATCGGCTAAAACTGCGAGTGTTGATGACCGACACGTATACGCACCCAGGGTTCGTTAATCGTGGAAGTCACTCCGAGACCCGAAAACAATGAGTAATAGTCCACGAAACCAGCCAGAATCGGCCAGAACTGTCAGTGTTAATGACAGACACGTAAGCGCACCTTGGGGTTCAACAAGCATGGAAATCATTTCGGGACTCCAAAACGGTGAGTAATAGTCCACGAAACGGGTCAGAATTGACAAATACCGCGATTGTTCATGACCGACGCGTAAATGCACCCCAAGGTTCGTTAACTGTGGAAGTCACTCCGGGACCCCAAAATAGTGTGTAATAGTCCATGAAACGGGTCAAAAATGGCCAAAACTGGTGAGTGTTGATGACCGACACGTAAATGCACCCCAGGGTTCGTTAATCTTGGAAGTCACTCTGGGACCCCAAAACAGTGAGTAATAGTCCATGAAACGGTCCAGAATCGGCCAATACTGTCAGTGTTGAGGACCGACACGAAAGCGCACCTTGGGGTTCAACAAGCATGGAAATCACTTCGGCACCCCAAAACGGTGAGTAATAGTCCACGAAACGGGTCAGAATCGACAAAAACCGCGATTGTTGATGACCGACACGTAAATGCACCCCAGGGTTTGTTAATCGCGGAAGTCACTCCGGGACCCCAAAACAGTGAGTAATAGTCCACGAAACGGTCCAGAATCGGCCAATACTATCAGTGTTGATGACCGACACGAAAGCGCACCTTGGGGTTCAACAAGCATGGAAATCACTTCGGCACCCCAAAACGGTGAGAAATAGTCCACGAAACGGGTGAGAATTGACAAAAACCGCGATTGTTGATGACCGAGACGTAAATGCACCCCAGGGTTCGTTAATCGCGGAAGTCACTCCGGGATCCCAAAACAGTGAGTAATAGTCCACGAAACGGTCCAGAATCGGCCAATACTATCAGTGTTGATGACCGACACGAAAGCGCACCTTGGGGTTCAACAAGCATGGAAATCACTTCGGCACCCCAAAACGGTGAGTAATAGTCCACGAAACGGGTCAGAATCGACAAAAACCGCGATTGTTGATGACCGACACGTAAATGCACCCCAGGGTTTGTTAATCGCGGAAGTCACTCCGGGACCCCAAAACAGTGAGTAATAGTCCACGAAACGGTCCAGAATCGGCCAATACTATCAGTGTTGAGACCGACACGAAAGCGCACCTTGGGGTTCAACAAGCATGGAAATCACTTCGGCACCCCAAAACGGTGAGAAATAGTCCACGAAACGGGTGAGAATTGACAAAAACCGCGATTGTTGATGACCGAGACGTAAATGCACCCCAGGGTTCGTTAATCGCGGAAGTCACTCCGGGATCCCAAAACAGTGAGTAATAGTCCACGAAACGGTCCAGAATCGGCCAATACTATCAGTGTTGATGACCGACACGAAAGCGCACCTTGGGGTTCAACAAGCATGGAAATCACTTCGACACCCCAAAACGGTGAGTAATAGTCCACGAAACGGGTCAGAATCGACAAAAACCGCGATTGTTGATGACCGACACGTAAATGCACCCCAGGGTTTGTTAATCGCGGAAGTCACTCCGGGACCCCAAAACAGTGAGTAATAGTCCACGAAACGGTCCAGAATCGGCCAATACTATCAGTGTTGATGACCGACACGAAAGCGCACCTTGGGGTTCAACAAGCATGGAAATCACTTCGGCACCCCAAAACGGTGAGAAATAGTCCACGAAACGGGTCAGAATTGACAAAAAACCGCGTTTGTTGATGACCGAGACGTAAATGCACCCCAGGGTTCGTTAATTGTGGAAGTCACTCCGGGACCCCAAAATAGTGAGTAATAGTCCATGAAACGGGTCAGAAATGGCCAAAACTGGTGAGTGTTGATGACCGACACGTAAATGCACCCCAGGGTTCGTTAATCTTGGAAGTCACTCTAGGAACCCAAACAGTGAGTAATAGTCCACGAAACGGTCCAGAATCGGCCAATACTGTCAGTGTTGAGGACCGACACGAAAGCGCACCTTGGGGTTCAACAAGCATGGAAATCACTTCGGCACCCCAAAACGGTGAGAAATAGTCACGAAACGGGTCAGAATTGACAAAAACCGCGATTGTTGATGACCGAGACGTAAATGCACCCCAGGGTTCGTTAATCGCGGAAGTCACTCCGAGACCCCAAAACAGTGAGTAATAGTCCACGAAACGGTCCAGAATCGTCCAATACTGTCAGTGTTGATGACCGACACGAAAGCGCACCTTGGGGTTCAACAAGCACGGAAATCACTTCGGCACCCCAAAACGGTGAGTAATAGTCCACGAAACGGGTCAGAATCGACAAAAACCGCGATTGTTGATGACCGAAATGTAAATGCACCCCAGGGTTCGTTAATCGTGGAAGTCACTCCGGGACCCCAAAACAGTGAGTAATAGTCCATGAAACGGGCCAGAATCAGCCCAAAACAGCGAGTGTTGATGACCGACATGTAAGCGCACCTTGGGTTCAACAACTATGAAATCGCTTCGGGGCCACAAAACGACGAGTAATAGTCCATGAAACGGGTCAGAATCGGCTAAAACTGCGAGTGTTGATGACCGACACGTATACGCACCCAGGGTTCGTTAATCGTGGAAGTCACTCCGAGACCCGAAAACAATGAGTAATAGTCCACGAAACCAGCCAGAATCGGCCAGAACTGTCAGTGTTAATGACAGACACGTAAGCGCACCTTGGGGTTCAACAAGCATGGAAATCATTTCGGGACTCCAAAACGGTGAGTAATAGTCCACGAAACGGGTCAGAATTGACAAATACCGCGATTGTTCATGACCGACGCGGTAAATGCACCCCAAGGTTCGTTAACTGTGGAAGTCACTCCGGGACCCCAAAATAGTGTGTAATAGTCCATGAAACGGGTCAAAAAATGGCCAAAACTGGTGAGTGTTGATGACCGACACGTAAATGCACCCCAGGGTTCGTTAATCTTGGAAAGTCACTCTGGGACCCCAAAACAGTGAGTAATAGTCCATGAAACGGTCCAGAATCGGCCAATACTGTCAGTGTTGAGGACCGACACGAAAGCGCACCTTGGGGTTCAACAAGCATGGAAATCACTTCGGCACCCCAAAACGGTGAGTAATAGTCCACGAAACGGGTCAGAATCGACAAAAACCCGCGATTGTTGATGACCGACACGTAAATGCACCCCAGGGTTTGTTAATCGCGGAAGTCACTCCGGGACCCCAAAACAGTGAGTAATAGTCCACGAAACGGTCCAGAATCGGCCAATACTATCAGTGTTGATGACCGACACGAAAGCGCACCTTGGGTTCAACAAGCATGGAAATCACTTCGGCACCCCAAAACGGTGAGAAATAGTCCACGAAACGGGTGAGAATTGACAAAAACCGCGATTGTTGATGACCGAGACGTAAATGCACCCCAGGGTTCGTTAATCGCGGAAGTCACTCCGGGATCCCAAAACAGTGAGTAATAGTCCACGAAACGGTCCAGAATCGGCCAATACTATCAGTGTTGATGACCGACACGAAAGCGCACCTTGGGTTCAACAAGCATGGAAATCACTTCGGCACCCCAAAACGGTGAGTAATAGTCCACGAAACGGGTCAGAATCGACAAAAACCGCGATTGTTGATGACCGACACGTAAATGCACCCCAGGGTTTGTTAATCGCGGAAGTCACTCCGGGACCCCAAAACAGTGAGTAATAGTCCACGAAACGGTCCAGAATCGGCCAATACTATCAGTGTTGATGACCGACACGAAAGCGCACCTTGGGGTTCAACAAGCATGGAAATCACTTCGGCACCCCAAAACGGTGAGAAATAGTCCACGAAACGGGTGAGAATTGACAAAAACCGCGATTGTTGATGACCGAGACGTAAATGCACCCCAGGGTTCGTTAATCGCGGAAGTCACTCCGGGATCCCAAAACAGTGAGTAATAGTCCACGAAACGGTCCAGAATCGGCCAATACTATCAGTGTTGATGACCGACACGAAAGCGCACCTTGGGGTTCAACAAGCATGGAAATCACTTCGGCACCCCCAAAACGGTGAGTAATAGTCCACGAACGGGTCAGAATCGACAAAAACCGCGATTGTTGATGACCGACACGTAAATGCACCCCAGGGTTTGTTAATCGCGGAAGTCACTCCGGGACCCCAAAACAGTGAGTAATAGTCCACGAAACGGTCCAGAATCGGCCAATACTATCAGTGTTGATGACCGACACGAAAGCGCACCTTGGGGTTCAACAAGCATGGAAATCACTTCGGCACCCCAAAACGGTGAGAAATAGTCCACGAAACGGGTCAGAATTGACAAAAACCGCGTTTGTTGATGACCGAGACGTAAATGCACCCCAGGGTTCGTTAATTGTGGAAGTCACTCCGGGACCCCAAAATAGTGAGTAATAGTCCATGAAACGGGTCAGAAATGGCCAAAACTGGTGAGTGTTGATGACCGACACGTAAATGCACCCCAGGGTTCGTTAATCTTGGAAGTCACTCTAGGAACCCAAAACAGTGAGTAATAGTCCACGAAACGGTCCAGAATCGGCCAATACTGTCAGTGTTGAGGACCGACACGAAAGCGCACCTTGGGGTTCAACAAGCATGGAAATCACTTCGGCACCCCAAAACGGTGAGAAATAGTCCACGAAACGGGTCAGAATTGACAAAAAACCGCGATTGTTGATGACCGAGACGTAAATGCACCCCAGGGTTCGTTAATCGCGGAAGTCACTCCGAGACCCCAAAACAGTGAGTAATAGTCCACGAAACGGTCCAGAATCGTCCAATACTGTCAGTGTTGATGACCGACACGAAAGCGCACCTTGGGTTCAACAAGCACGGAAATCACTTCGGCACCCCAAAACGGTGAGTAATAGTCCCCGAAACGGGTCAGAATCGACAAAAACCGCGATTGTTGATGACCGAAATGTAAATGCACCCCAGGGTTCGTTAATCGTGGAAGTCACTCCGGGACCCCAAAACAGTGAGTAATAGTCCATGAAACGGGCCAGAATCAGCCAAAACAGCGAGTGTTGATGACCGACATGTAAGCGCACCTTGGGGTTCAACAACTATGAAATCGCTTCGGGGCCACAAAACGACGAGTAATAGTCCATGAAACGGGTCAGAATCGGCTAAAACTGCGAGTGTTGATGACCGACACGTATACGCACCCAGGGTTCGTTAATCGTGGAAGTCACTCCGAGACCCGAAACAATGAGTAATAGTCCACGAAACCAGCCAGAATCGGCCAGAACTGTCAGTGTTAATGACAGACAACGTAAGCGCACCTTGGGGTTCAACAAGCATGGAAATCATTTCGGGACTCCAAAACGGTGAGTAATAGTCCACGAAACGGGTCAGAATTGACAAATACCGCGATTGTTCATGACCGACGCGTAAATGCACCCCAAGGTTCGTTAACTGTGGAAGTCACTCCGGGACCCCAAGATAGTGTGTAATAGTCCATGAAACGGGTCAAAAATGGCCAAAACTGGTGAGTGTTGATGACCGACACGTAAATGCACCCCAGGTTCGTTAATCTTGGAAGTCACTCTGGGACCCCAAAACAGTGAGTAATAGTCCATGAAACGGTCCAGAATCGGCCAATACTGTCAGTGTTGAGGACCGACACGAAAGCGCACCTTGGGGTTCAACAAGCATGGAAATCACTTCGGCACCCCAAAACGGTGAGTAATAGTCCACGAAACGGGTCAGAATCGACAAAAACCGCGATTGTTGATGACCGACACGTAAATGCACCCCAGGGTTTGTTAATCGCGGAAGTCACTCCGGGACCCCAAAACAGTGAGTAATAGTCCACGAAACGGTCCAGAATCGGCCAATACTATCAGTGTTGATGACCGACACGAAAGCGCACCTGGGGGTTCAACAAGCATGGAAATCACTTCGGCACCCCAAAACGGTGAGAAATAGTCCACGAAACGGGTGAGAATTGACAAAAACCGCGATTGTTGATGACCGAGACGTAAATGCACCCCAGGTTCGTTAATCGCGGAAGTCACTCCGGGATCCAAAACAGTGAGTAATAGTCCACGAAACGGTCCAGAATCGGCAATACTATCAGTGTTGATGACCGACACGAAAGCGCACCTTGGGGTTCAACAAGCATGGAAATCACTTCGGCACCCCAAAACGGTGAGTAATAGTCCACGAAATGGGTCAGAATCGACAAAACCGCGATTGTGATGACCGACACGTAAATGCACCCCAGGGTTTGTTAATCGCGGAAGTCACTCGGGACCCCAAAACAGTGAGTAATAGTCCACGAAACGGTCCAGAATCGGCCAATACTATCAGTGTTGATGACCGACACGAAAGCGCACCTTGGGGTTCAACAAGCATGGAAATCACTTCGGCACCCCAAAACGGTGAGAAATAGTCCACGAAACGGGTGAGAATTGACAAAAACCGCGATTGTTGATGACCGAGACGTAAATGCACCCCAGGGTTCGTTAATCGCGGAAGTCACTCCGGGATCCCAAAACAGTGAGTAATAGTCCACGAAACGGTCCAGAATCGGCCAATACTATCAGTGTTGATGACCGACACGAAAGCGCACCTTGGGGTTCAACAAGCATGGAAATCCACTTCGGCACCCCAAAACGGTGAGTAATAGTCCACGAAACGGGTCAGAATCGACAAAAACCGCGATTGTTGATGACCGACAACACGTAAATGCACCCCAGGGTTTGTTAATCGCGGAAGTCACTCCGGGACCCCAAAACAGTGAGTAATAGTCCACGAAACGGTCCAGAATCGGCCAATACTATCAGTGTTGATGACCGACACGAAAGCGCACCTTGGGGTTCAACAAGCATGGAAATCACTTCGGCACCCCAAAACGGTGAGAAATAGTCCACGAAACGGGTCAGAATTGACAAAAACCGCGTTTGTTGATGACCGAGACGTAAATGCACCCCAGGGTTCGTTAATTGTGGAAGTCACTCCGGGACCCCAAAATAGTGAGTAATAGTCCATGAAACGGGTCAGAAATGGCCAAAACTGGTGAGTGTTGATGACCGACACGTAAATGCACCCCAGGGTTCGTTAATCTTGGAAGTCACTCTAGGAACCCAAAACAGTGAGTAATAGTCCACGAAACGGTCCAGAATCGGCCAATACTGTCAGTGTTGAGGACCGACACGAAAGCGCACCTTGGGGTTCAACAAGCATGGAAATCACTTCGGCACCCCAAAACGGTGAGAAATAGTCCACGAAACGGGTCAGAATTGACAAAAACCGCGATTGTTGATGACCGAGACGTAAATGCACCCCAGGGTTCGTTAATCGCGGAAGTCACTCCGAGACCCCAAAACAGTGAGTAATAGTCCACGAAACGGTCCAGAATCGTCCAATACTGTCAGTGTTGATGACCGACACGAAAGCGCACCTTGGGGTTCAACAAGCACGGAAATCACTTCGGCACCCCAAAACGGTGAGTAATAGTCCACGAAACGGGTCAGAATCGACAAAAACCGCGATTGTTGATGACCGAAATGTAAATGCACCCCAGGGTTCGTTAATCGTGGAAGTCACTCCGGGACCCCAAAACAGTGAGTAATAGTCCATGAAACGGGCCAGAATCAGCCAAAACAGCGAGTGTTGATGACCGACATGTAAGCGCACCTTGGGGTTCAACAACTATGAAATCGCTTCGGGGCCACAAAACGACGAGTAATAGTCCATGAAACGGGTCAGAATCGGCTAAAACTGCGAGTGTTGATGACCGACACATATACGCACCCAGGGTTCGTTAATCGTGGAAGTCACTCCGAGACCCGAAAACAATGAGTAATAGTCCACGAAACCAGCCAGAATCGGCCAGAACTGTCAGTGTTAATGACAGACACGTAAGCGCACCTTGGGGTTCAACAAGCATGGAAATCATTTCGGGACTCCAAAACGGTGAGTAATAGTCCACGAAACGGGTCAGAATTGACAAATACCGCGATTGTTCATGACCGACGCGTAAATGCACCCCAAGGTTCGTTAACTGTGGAAGTCACTCCGGGACCCCAAAATAGTGAGTAATAGTCCATGAAACGGGTCAAAAATGGCCAAAACTGGTGAGTGTTGATGACCGACACGTAAATGCACCCCAGGGTTCGTTAATCTTGGAAGTCACTCTGGGACCCCAAAACAGTGAGTAATAGTCCATGAAACGGTCCAGAATCGGCCAATACTGTCAGTGTTGAGGACCGACACGAAAGCGCACCTTGGGGTTCAACAAGCATGGAAATCACTTCGGCACCCCAGAACGGTGAGTAATAGTCCACGAAACGGGTCAGAATCGACAAAAACCGCGATTGTTGATGACCGACACGTAAATGCACCCCAGGGTTTGTTAATCGCGGAAGTCACTCCGGGACCCCAAAACAGTGAGTAATAGTCCACGAAACGGTCCAGAATCGGCCAATAATATCAGTGTTGATGACCGACACGAAAGCGCACCTTGGGGTTCAACAAGCATGGAAATCACTTCGGCACCCCAAAACGGTGAGAAATAGTCCACGAAACGGGTGAGAATTGACAAAAACCGCGATTGTTGATGACCGAGACGTAAATGCACCCCAGGGTTCGTTAATCGCGGAAGTCACTCCGGGATCCCAAAACAGTGAGTAATAGTCCACGAAACGGTCCAGAATCGGCCAATACTATCAGTGTTGATGACCGACACGAAAGCGCACCTTGGGGTTCAACAAGCATGGAAATCACTTCGGCACCCCAAAACGGTGAGTAATAGTCCACGAAACGGGTCAGAATCGACAAAAACCGCGATTGTTGATGACCGACACGTAAATGCACCCCAGGGTTTGTTAATCGCGGAAGTCACTCCGGGACCCCAAAACAGTGAGTAATAGTCCACGAAACGGTCCAGAATCGGCCAATACTATCAGTGTTGATGACCGACACGAAAGCGCACCTTGGGGTTCAACAAGCATGGAAATCACTTCGGCACCCCAAAACGGTGAGAAATAGTCCACGAAACGGGTCAGAATTGACAAAAACCGCGTATGTTGATGACCGAGACGTAAATGCACCCCAGGGTTCGTTAATTGTGGAAGTCACTCCGGGACCCCAAAATAGTGAGTAATAGTCCATGAAACGGGTCAGAAATGGCCAAAACTGGTGAGTGTTGATGACCGACACGTAAATGCACCCCAGGGTTCGTTAATCTTGGAAGTCACTCTAGGACCCCAAAACAGTGAGTAATAGTCCACGAAACGGTCCAGAATCGGCCAATACTGTCAGTGTTGAGGACCGACACGAAAGCGCACCTTGGGGTTCAACAAGCATGGAAATCACTTCGGCGCCCCAAAACGGTGAGAAATAGTCCACGAAACGGGTCAGAATTGACAAAAACCGCGATTGTTGATGACCGAGACGTAAATGCACCCCAGGGTTCGTTAATCGCGGAAGTCACTCCGAGACCCCAAAACAGTGAGTAATAGTCCACGAAACGGTCCAGAATCGTCCAATACTGTCAGTGTTGATGACCGACACGAAAGCGCACCTTGGGGTTCAACAAGCACGGAAATCACTTCGGCACCCCAAAACGGTGAGTAATAGTCCACGAAACGGGTCAGAATCGACAAAAACCGCGATTGTTGATGACCGAAATGTAAATGCACCCCAGGGTTCGTTAATCGTGGAAGTCACTCCGGGACCCCAAAACAGTGAGTAATAGTCCATGAAACGGGCCAGAATCAGCCAAAACAGCGAGTGTTGATGACCGACATGTAAGCGCACCTTGGGGTTCAACAACTATGAAATCGCTTCGGGGCCACAAAACGACGAGTAATAGTCCATGAAACGGGTCAGAATCGGCTAAAACTGGGAGTGTTGATGACCGACACGTATACGCACCCAGGGTTCGTTAATCGTGGAAGTCACTCCGAGACCCGAAAACAATGAGTAATAGTCCACGAAACCAGCCAGAATCGGCCAGAACTGTCAGTGTTAATGACAGACACGTAAGCGCACCTTGGGGTTCAACAAGCATGGAAATCACTTCGGGACTCCAAAACGGTGAGTAATAGTCCACGAAACGGGTCAGAATTGACAAATACCGCGATTGTTCATGACCGACGCGTAAATGCACCCCAAGGTTCCTTAACTGTGGAAGTCACTCCGGGACCCCAAAATAGTGAGTAATAGTCCATGAAACGGGTCAAAAATGGCCAAAACTGGTGAGTGTTGATGACCGACACGTAAATGCACCCCAGGGTTCGTTAATCTTGGAAGTCACTCTGGGACCCCAAAACAGTGAGTAATAGTCCATGAAACGGTCCAGAATCGGCCAATACTGTCAGTGTTGAGGACCGACACGAAAGCGCACCTTGGGGTTCAACAAGCATGGAAATCACTTCGGCACCCCAAAACGGTGAGTAATAGTCCACGAAACGGGTCAGAATCGACAAAAACCGCGATTGTTGATGACCGACACGTAAATGCACCCCAGGGTTTGTTAATCGCGGAAGTCACTCCGGGACCCCAAAACAGTGAGTAATAGTCCACGAAACGGTCCAGAATCGGCCAATACTATCAGTGTTGATGACCGACACGAAAGCGCACCTTGGGGTTCAACAAGCATGGAAATCACTTCGGCACCCCAAAACGGTGAGAAATAGTCCACGAAACGGGTGAGAATTGACAAAAACCGCGATTGTTGATGACCGAGACGTAAATGCACCCCAGGGTTCGTTAATCGCGGAAGTCACTCCGGGATCCCAAAACAGTGAGTAATAGTCCACGAAACGGTCCAGAATCGGCCAATACTATCAGTGTTGATGACCGACACGAAAGCGCACCTTGGGGTTCAACAAGCATGGAAATCACTTCGGCACCCCAAAACGGTGAGTAATAGTCCACGAAACGGGTCAGAATCGACAAAAACCGCGATTGTTGATGACCGACACGTAAATGCACCCCAGGGTTTGTTAATCGCGGAAGTCACTCCGGGACCCCAAAACAGTGAGTAATAGTCCACGAAACGGTCCAGAATCGGCCAATACTATCAGTGTTGATGACCGACACGAAAGCGCACCTTGGGGTTCAACAAGCATGGAAATCACTTCGGCACCCCAAAACGGTGAGAAATAGTCCACGAAACGGGTCAGAATTGACAAAAACCGCGTATGTTGATGACCGAGACGTAAATGCACCCCAGGGTTCGTTAATTGTGGAAGTCACTCCGGGACCCCAAAATAGTGAGTAATAGTCCATGAAACGGGTCAGAAATGGCCAAAACTGGTGAGTGTTGATGACCGACACGTAAATACACCCCAGGGTTCGTTAATCTTGGAAGTCACTCTAGGACCCCAAAACAGTGAGTAATAGTCCACGAAACGGTCCAGAATCGGCCAATACTGTCAGTGTTGAGGACCGACACGAAAGCGCACCTTGGGGTTCAACAAGCATGGAAATCACTTCGGCACCCCAAAACGGTGAGAAATAGTCCACGAAACGGGTCAGAATTGACAAAAACCGCGATTGTTGATGACCGAGACGTAAATGCACCCCAGGGTTCGTTAATCGCGGAAGTCACTCCGAGACCCCAAAACAGTGAGTAATAGTCCACGAAACGGTCCAGAATCGTCCAATACTGTCAGTGTTGATGACCGACACGAAAGCGCACCTTGGGGTTCAACAAGCACGGAAATCACTTCGGCACCCCAAAACGGTGAGTAATAGTCCACGAAACGGGTCAGAATCGACAAAAACCGCGATTGTTGATGACCGAAATGTAAATGCACCCCAGGGTTCGTTAATCGTGGAAGTCACTCCGGGACCCCAAAACAGTGAGTAATAGTCCATGAAACGGGCCAGAATCAGCCAAAACAGCGAGTGTTGATGACCGACATGTAAGCGCACCTTGGGGTTCAACAACTATGAAATCGCTTCGGGGCCACAAAACGACGAGTAATAGTCCATGAAACGGGTCAGAATCGGCTAAAACTGCGAGTGTTGATGACCGACACGTATACGCACCCAGGGTTCGTTAATCGTGGAAGTCACTCCGAGACCCGAAAACAATGAGTAATAGTCCACGAAACCAGCCAGAATCGGCCAGAACTGTCAGTGTTAATGACAGACACGTAAGCGCACCTTGGGGTTCAACAAGCATGGAAATCACTTCGGGACTCCAAAACGGTGAGTAATAGTCCACGAAACGGGTCAGAATTGACAAATACCGCGATTGTTCATGACCGACGCGTAAATGCACCCCAAGGTTCGTTAACTGTGGAAGTCACTCCGGGACCCCAAAATAGTGAGTAATAGTCCATGAAACGGGTCAAAAATGGCCAAAACTGGTGAGTGTTGATGACCGACACGTAAATGCACCCCAGGGTTCGTTAATCTTGGAAGTCACTCTGGGACCCCAAAACAGTGAGTAATAGTCCATGAAACGGTCCAGAATCGGCCAATACTTTCAGTGTTGAGGACCGACACGAAAGCGCACCTTGGGGTTCAACAAGCATGGAAATCACTTCGGCACCCCAAAACGGTGAGTAATAGTCCACGAAACGGGTCAGAATCGACAAAAACCACGATTGTTGATGACCGACACGTAAATGCACCCCAGGGTTTGTTAATCGCGGAAGTCACTCCGGGACCCCAAAACAGTGAGTAATAGTCCACGAAACGGTCCAGAATCGGCCAATACTATCAGTGTTGATGACCGACACGAAAGCGCACCTTGGGGTTCAACAAGCATGGAAATCACTTCGGCACCCCAAAACGGTGAGAAATAGTCCACGAAACGGGTGAGAATTGACAAAAACCGCGATTGTTGATGACCGAGACGTAAATGCACCCCAGGGTTCGTTAATCGCGGAAGTCACTCCGGGATCCCAAAACAGTGAGTAATAGTCCACGAAACGGTCCAGAATCGGCCAATACTATCAGTGTTGATGACCGACACGAAAGCGCACCTTGGGGTTCAACAAGCATGGAAATCACTTCGGCACCCCAAAACGGTGAGTAATAGTCCACGAAACGGGTCAGAATCGACAAAAACCGCGATTGTTGATGACCGACACGTAAATGCACCCCAGGGTTTGTTAATCGCGGAAGTCACTCCGGGACCCCAAAACAGTGAGTAATAGTCCACGAAACGGTCCAGAATCGGCCAATACTATCAGTGTTGATGACCGACACGAAAGCGCACCTTGGGGTTCAACAAGCATGGAAATCACTTCGGCACCCCAAAACGGTGAGAAATAGTCCACGAAACGGGTCAGAATTGACAAAAACCGCGTTTGTTGATGACCGAGACGTAAATGCACCCCAGGGTTCGCTAATTGTGGAAGTCACTCCGGGACCCCAAAATAGTGAGTAATAGTCCATGAAACGGGTCAGAAATGGCCAAAACTGGTGAGTGTTGATGACCGACACGTAAATGCACCCCAGGGTTCGTTAATCTTGGAAGTCACTCTAGGACCCCAAAACAGTGAGTAATAGTCCACGAAACGGTCCAGAATCGGCCAATACTGTCAGTGTTGAGGACCGACACGAAAGCGCACCTTGGGGTTCAACAAGCATGGAAATCACTTCGGCACCCCAAAACGGTGAGAAATAGTCCACGAAACGGGTCAGAATTGACAAAAACCGCGATTGTTGATGACCGAGACGTAAATGCACCCCAGGGTTCGTTAATCGCGGAAGTCACTCCGAGACCCCAAAACAGTGAGTAATAGTCCACGAAACGGTCCAGAATCGTCCAATACTGTCAGTGTTGATGACCGACACGAAAGCGCACCTTGGGGTTCAACAAGCACGGAAATCACTTCGGCACCCCAAAACGGTGAGTAATAGTCCACGAAACGGGTCAGAATCGACAAAAACCGCGATTGTTGATGACCGAAATGTAAATGCACCCCAGGGTTCGTTAATCGTGGAAGTCACTCCGGGACCCCAAAACAGTGAGTAATAGTCCATGAAACGGGCCAGAATCAGCCAAAACAGCGAGTGTTGATGACCGACATGTAAGCGCACCTTGGGGTTCAACAACTATGAAATCGCTTCGGGGCCACAAAACGACGAGTAATAGTCCATGAAACGGGTCAGAATCGGCTAAAACTGCGAGTGTTGATGACCGACACGTATACGCACCCAGGGTTCGTTAATCGTGGAAGTCACTCCGAGACCCGAAAACAATGAGTAATAGTCCACGAAACCAGCCAGAATCGGCCAGAACTGTCAGTGTTAATGACAGACACGTAAGCGCACCTTGGGGTTCAACAAGCATGGAAATCACTTCGGGACTCCAAAACGGTGAGTAATTGTCCACGAAACGGGTCAAAATTGACAAATACCGCGATTGTTCATGACCGACGCGTAAATGCACCCCAAGGTTCGTTAACTGTGGAAGTCACTCCGGGACCCCAAAATAGTGAGTAATAGTCCATGAAACGGGTCAAAAATGGCCAAAACTGGTGAGTGTTGATGACCGACACGTAAATGCACCCCAGGGTTCGTTAATCTTGGAAGTCACTCTGGGACCCCAAAACAGTGAGTAATAGTCCATGAAACGGTCCAGAATCGGCCAATACTGTCAGTGTTGAGGACCGACACGAAAGCGCACCTTGGGGTTCAACAAGCATGGAAATCACTTCGGCACCCCAAAACGGTGAGTAATAGTCCACGAAACGGGTCAGAATCGACAAAAACCGCGATTGTTGATGACCGACACGTAAATGCACCCCAGGGTTTGTTAATCGCGGAAGTCACTCCGGGACCCCAAAACAGTGAGTAATAGTCCACGAAACGGTCCAGAATTGGCCAATACTATCAGTGTTGATGACCGACACGAAAGCGCACCTTGGGGTTCAACAAGCATGGAAATCACTTCGGCACCCCAAAACGGTGAGAAATAGTCCACGAAATGGGTGAGAATTGACAAAAACCGCGATTGTTGATGACCGAGACGTAAATGCACCCCAGGGTTCGTTAATCGCGGAAGTCACTCCGGGATCCCAAAACAGTGAGTAATAGTCCACGAAACGGTCCAGAATCGGCCAATACTATCAGTGTTGATGACCGACACGAAAGCGCACCTTGGGGTTCAACAAGCATGGAAATCACTTCAGCACCCCAAAACGGTGAGTAATAGTCCACGAAACGGGTCAGAATCGACAAAAACCGCGATTGTTGATGACCGACACGTAAATGCACCCCAGGGTTTGTTAATCGCGGAAGTCACTCCGGGACCCCAAAACAGTGAGTAATAGTCCACGAAACGGTCCAGAATCGGCCAATACTATCAGTGTTGATGACCGACACGAAAGCGCACCTTGGGGTTCAACAAGCATGGAAATCACTTCGGCACCCCAAAACGGTGAGAAATAGTCCACGAAACGGGTCAGAATTGACAAAAACCGCGTTTGTTGATGACCGAGACGTAAATGCACCCCAGGGTTCGTTAATTGTGGAAGTCACTCCGGGACCCCAAAATAGTGAGTAATAGTCCATGAAACGGGTCAGAAATGGCCAAAACTGGTGAGTGTTGATGACCGACACGTAAATGCACCCCAGGGTTCGTTAATCTTGGAAGTCACTCTGGGACCCCAAAACAGTGAGTAATAGTCCACGAAACGGTCCAGAATCGGCCAATACTGTCAGTGTTGAGGACCGACACGAAAGCGCACCTTGGGGTTCAACAAGCATGGAAATCACTTCGGCACCCCAAAACGGTGAGAAATAGTCCACGAAACGGGTCAGAATTGACAAAAACCGCGATTGTTGATGACCGAGACGTAAATGCACCCCAGGGTTTGTTAATCGCGGAAGTCACTCCGAGACCCCAAAACAGTGAGTAATAGTCCACGAAACGGTCCAGAATCGTCCAATACTGTCAGTGTTGATGACCGACACGAAAGCGCACCTTGGGGTTCAACAAGCACGGAAATCACTTCGGCACCCCAAAACGGTGAGTAATAGTCCACGAAACGGGTCAGAATCGACAAAAACCGCGATTGTTGATGACCGAAATGTAAATGCACCCCAGGGTTCGTTAATCGTGGAAGTCACTCCGGGACCCCAAAACAGTGAGTAATAGTCCATGAAACGGGCCAGAATCAGCCAAAACAGCGAGTGTTGATGACCGACATGTAAGCGCACCTTGGGGTTCAACAACTATGAAATCGCTTCGGGGCCACAAAATGACGAGTAATAGTCCATGAAACGGGTCAGAATCGGCTAAAACTGCGAGTGTTGATGACCGACACATATACGCACCCCAGGGTTCATTAATCGTGGAAGTCACTTCGGGACCCCAAAACAGTGAGTAATAGTCCATGATATCGGCCAGAATCGGCCAGAACTGTTAGTGTTAATGACAGACACGTAAGCGCACCTTGAGGTTCAACAAGCATGGAAATCACTTCGGGACCCCAAAACGGTGAGTAATAGTCCACGAAACGGGTCAGAATCGACAAATACCGCGATTGTTAATGACCAACACGTAAATGCACACCAGGGTTCGTTAATCGTGGAAGTCACTCCGGGACCCCAAAACAGTGAGAATCAGCCAAAACAGCGAGTGTTGATTACCAACATGTAAGCGCACCTTGGGCTTCCACAACTATGGAAATCCCTTCGGGGCCACAAAACGACGAGTAATAGTCCATGAAACGGGTCAGAATCGGCTAAAACTGCAAGTGTTGATGACCGACACGTATACGCACCCAGGGTTCGTTAATCGTGGAAGTCACTCCGAGACCCGAAAACAATGAGTAATAGTCCACGAAACCAGCCAGAATCGGCCAGAACTGTCAGTGTTAATGACAGACACGTAAGCGCACCTTGGGGTTCAACAAGCATGGAAATCACTTCGGGACTCCAAAACGGTGAGTAATAGTCCACGAAACGGGTCAGAATTGACAAATACCGCGATTGTTCATGACCGACGCGTAAATGCACCCCAAGGTTCGTTAATTGTGGAAGTCACTCCGGGACCCCAAAATAGTGAGTAATAGTCCATGAAATGGGTCAGAAATGGCCAAAACTGGTGAGTGTTGATGACCGACACGTAAATGCACCCAAGGGTTCGTTAATCTTGGAAGTCACTCTGGGACCCCAAAACAATGAGTAATAGTCCACGAAACGGTCCAGAATCGGCCAATACTGTCAGTGTTGAGGACCGACACGAAAGCGCACCTTGGGGTTCAACAAGCATGGAAATCACTTCGGCACCCCAAAACGGTGAGAAATAGTCCACGAAACGGGTCAGAATTGACAAAAACCGCGATTGTTGATGACCGAGACGTAAATGCACCCCAGGGTTCGTTAATCGCGGAAGTCACTCCGAGACCCCAAAACAGTGAGTAATAGTCCACGAAACGGTCCAGAATCGTCCAATACTGTCAGTGTTGATGACCGACACGAAAGCGCACCTTGGGGTTCAACAAGCACGGAAATCACTTCGGCACCCCAAAACGGTGAGTAATAGTCCACGAAACGGGTCAGAATCGACAAAAACCGCGATTGTTGATGACCGAAATGTAAATGCACCCCAGGGTTCGTTAATCGTGGAAGTCACTCCGGGACCCCAAAACAGTGAGTAATAGTCCATGAAACGGGCCAGAATCAGCCAAAACAGCGAGTGTTGATGACCGACATGTAAGCGCACCTTGGGGTTCAACAACTATGAAATCGCTTCGGGGCCACAAAATGACGAGTAATAGTCCATGAAACGGGTAAGAATCGGCTAAAACTGCGAGTGTTGATGACCGACACATATACGCACCCCAGGGTTCGTTAATCGTGGAAGTCACTCCGGGACCCCAAAACAGTGAGTAATAGTCCATGATACCGGCCAGAATCGGCCAGAACTGTCAGTGTTAATGACAGACACGTAAGCGCACCTTGAGGTTCAACAAGCATGGAAATCACTTCGGGACCCCAAAACGGTGAGTAATAGTCCACGAAACGGGTCAGAATCGACAAATACCGCGATTGTTAATGACCGACACGTAAATGCACACCAGGGTTCGTTAATCGTGGAAGTCACTCCGGGACCCCAAAACAGTGAGAATCAGCCAAAACAGCGAGTGTTGATTACCAACATGTAAGCGCACCTTGGGCTTCCACAACTATGGAAATCCCTTCGGGGCCACAAAACGACGAGTAATAGTCCATGAAACGGGTCAGAATCGGCTAAAACTGCAAGTGTTGATGACCGACACGTATACGCACCCAGGGTTCGTTAATCGTGGAAGTCACTCCGAGACCCGAAAACAATGAGTAATAGTCCACGAAACCAGCCAGAATCGGCCAGAACTGTCAGTGTTAATGACAGACACGTAAGCGCACCTTGGGGTTCAACAAGCATGGAAATCACTTCGGGACTCCAAAACGGTGAGTAATAGTCCACGAAACGGGTCAGAATTGACAAATACCGCGATTGTTCATGACCGACGCGTAAATGCACCCCAAGGTTCGTTAATTGTGGAAGTCACTCCGGGACCCCAAAATAGTGAGTAATAGTCCATGAAACGGGTCAGAAATGGCCAAAACTGGTGAGTGTTGATGACCGACACGTAAATGCACCCAAGGGTTCGTTAATCTTGGAAGTCACTCTGGGACCCCAAAACAATGAGTAATAGTCCACGAAACGGTCCAGAATCGGCCAATACTGTCAGTGTTGAGGACCGACACGAAAGCACACCTTGGGGTTCAACAAGCATGGAAATCACTTCGGCACCCCAAAACGGTGAGTAATAGTCCACGAAACGGGTCAGAATCGACAAAAACCGCGATTGTTGATGACCGACACGTAAATGCACCCCAGGGTTTGTTAATCGCGGAAGTCACTCCGGGACCCCAAAACAGTGAGTAATAGTCCACGAAACGGTCCAGAATCGGCCAATACTATCAGTGTTGATGACCGACACGAAAGCGCACCTTGGGGTTCAACAAGCATGGAAATCACTTCGGCACCCCAAAACGGTGAGAAATAGTCCACGAAACGGGTGAGAATTGACAAAAACCGCGATTGTTGATGACCGAGACGTAAATGCACCCCAGGGTTCGTTAATCGCGGAAGTCACTCCGGGATCCCAAAACAGTGAGTAATAGTCCACGAAACGGTGCAGAATCGGCCAATACTATCAGTGTTGATGACCGACACGAAAGCGCACCTTGGGGTTCAACAAGCATGGAAATCACTTCGGCACCCCAAAACGGTGAGTAATAGTCCACGAAACGGGTCAGAATCGACAAAAACCGCGATTGTTGATGACCGACACGTAAATGCACCCCAGGGTTTGTTAATCGCGGAAGTCACTCCGGGACCCCAAAACAGTGAGTAATAGTCCACGAAACGGTCCAGAATCGGCCAATACTATCAGTTTTGATGACCGACACGAAAGCGCACCTTGGGGTTCAACAAGCATGGAAATCACTTCGGCACCCCAAAACGGTGAGAAATAGTCCACGAAACGGGTCAGAATTGACAAAAACCGCGTTTGTTGATGACCGAGACGTAAATGCACCCCAGGGTTCGTTAATTGTGGAAGTCACTCCGGGACCCCAAAATAGTGAGTAATAGTCCATGAAACGGGTCAGAAATGGCCAAAACTGGTGAGTGTTGATGACCGACACGTAAATGCACCCCAGGGTTCGTTAATCTTGGAAGTCACTCTAGGACCCCAAAACAGTGAGTAATAGTCCACGAAACGGTCCAGAATCGACCAATACTGTCAGTGTTGAGGACCGACACGAAAGCGCACCTTGGGGTTCAACAAGCATGGAAATCACTTCGGCACCCCAAAACGGTGAGAAATAGTCCACGAAACGGGTCAGAATTGACAAAAACCGCGATTGTTGATGACCGAGACGTAAATGCACCCCAGGGTTCGTTAATCGCGGAAGTCACTCCGAGACCCCAAAACAGTGAGTAATAGTCCACGAAACGGTCCAGAATCGTCCAATACTGTCAGTGTTGATGACCGACACGAAAGCGCACCTTGGGGTTCAACAAGCACGGAAATCACTTCGGCACCCCAAAACGGTGAGTAATAGTCCACGAAACGGGTCAGAATCGACAAAAACCGCGATTGTTGATGACCGAAATGTAAATGCACCCCAGGGTTCGTTAATCGTGGAAGTCACTCCGGGACCCCAAAACAGTGAGTAATAGTCCATGAAACGGGCCAGAATCAGCCAAAACAGCGAGTGTTGATGACCGACATGTAAGCGCACCTTGGGGTTCAACAACTATGAAATCGCTTCGGGGCCACAAAATGACGAGTAATAGTCCATGAAACGGGTCAGAATCGGCTAAAACTGCGAGTGTTGATGACCGACACATATACGCACCCCAGGGTTCGTTAATCGTGGAAGTCACTCCGGGACCACAAAACAGTGAGTAATAGTCCATGATACCGGCCAGAATCGGCCAGAACTGTCAGTGTTAATGACAGACACGTAAGCGCACCTTGAGGTTCAACAAGCATGGAAATCACTTCGGGACCCCAAAACGGTGAGTAATAGTCCACGAAACGGGTCAGAATCGACAAATACCGCGATTGTTAATGACCGACACGTAAATGCACACCAGGGTTCGTTAATCGTGGAAGTCACTCCGGGACCCCAAAACAGTGAGAATCAGCCAAAACAGCGAGTGTTGATTACCAACATGTAAGCGCACCTTGGGCTTCCACAACTATGGAAATCCCTTCGGGGCCACAAAACGACGAGTAATAGTCCATGAAACGGGTCAGAATCGGCTAAAACTGCAAGTGTTGATGACCGACACGTATACGCACCCAGGGTTCGTTAATCGTGGAAGTCACTCCGAGACCCGAAAACAATGAGTAATAGTCCACGAAACTAGCCAGAATCGGCCAGAACTGTCAGTGTTAATGACAGACACGTAAGCGCACCTTGGGGTTCAACAAGCATGGAAATCACTTCGGGACTCCAAAACGGTGAGTAATAGTCCACGAAACGGGTCAGAATTGACAAATACCGCGATTGTTCATGACCGACGCGTAAATGCACCCCAAGGTTCGTTAATTGTGGAAGTCACTCCGGGACCCCAAAATAGTGAGTAATAGTCCATGAAACGGGTCAGAAATGGCCAAAACTGGTGAGTGTTGATGACCGACACGTAAATGCACCCAAGGGTTCGTTAATCTTGGAAGTCACTCTGGGACCCCAAAACAATGAGTAATAGTCCACGAAACGGTCCAGAATCGGCCAATACTGTCAGTGTTGAGGACCGACACGAAAGCGCACCTTGGGGTTCAACAAGCATGGAAATCACTTCGGCACCCCAAAACGGTGAGTAATAGTCCACGAAACGGGTCAGAATCGACAAAAACCGCGATTGTTGATGACCGACACGTAAATGCACCCCAGGGTTTGTTAATCGCGGAAGTCACTCCGGGACCCCAAAACAGTGTGTAATAGTCCACGAAACGGTCCAGAATCGGCCAATACTATCAGTGTTGATGACCGACACGAAAGCGCACCTTGGGGTTCAACAAGCATGGAAATCACTTCGGCACGCCAAAACGGTGAGAAATAGTCCACGAAACGGGTCAGAATTGACAAAAACCGCGATTGTTGATGACCGAGATGTAAATGCACCCCAGTGTTCATTAATCGCGGAAGTCACTCCGGGACCCCAAAACAGTGAGTAATAGTCCACGAAACGGTCCAGAATCGGCCAATACTGTCAGTGTTGATGACCGACACGAAAGCGCACCTTGGGGTTCAACAAGCACGGAAATCACTTCGGCACCCCAAAACGGTGAGTAATAGTCCATGAAACGGGTCAAAATCGACAAAAACCGCGATTGTTGATGACCGAAATGTAAATGCACCCCAGGGTTCGTTAATCGTGGAAGTCACTCCGGGACCCCAAAACAGTGAGTAATAGTCCATGAAACGGGCCAGAATCAGCCAAAACAGCGAGTGTTGATGACCGACATGTAAGCGCACCTTGGGGTTCAACAACTATGAAATCGCTTCGGGGCCACAAAACGACGAGTAATAGTCCATGAAACGGGTCAGAATCGGCTAAAACTGCGAGTGTTGATGACCGACACGTATACGCACCCAGGGTTCGTTAATCGTGGAAGTCACTCCGAGACCCGAAAACAATGAGTAATAGTCCACGAAACCAGCCAGAATCGGCCAGAACTGTCAGTGTTAATGACAGACACATAAGCGCACCTTGGGGTTCAACAAGCATGGAAATCACTTCGGGACTCCAAAACGGTGAGTAATAGTCCACGAAACGGGTCAGAATTGACAAATACCGCGATTGTTCATGACCGACGCGTAAATGCACCCCAAGGTTCGTTAATTGTGGAAGTCACTCCGGGACCCCAAAATAGTGAGTAATAGTCCATGAAACGGGTCAAAAATGGCCAAAACTGGTGAGTGTTGATGACCGACACGTAAATGCACCCCAGGGTTCGTTAATCTTGGAAGTCACTCTGGGACCCCAAAACAGTGAGTAATAGTCCATGAAACGGTCCAGAATCGGCCAATACTGTCAGTGTTGAGGACCGACACGAAAGCGCACCTTGGGGTTCAACAAGCATGGAAATCACTTCGGCACCCCAAAACGGTGAGTAATAGTCCACGAAACGGGTCAGAATCGACAAAAACCGCGATTGTTGATGACCGACACGTAAATGTACCCCAGGGTTTGTTAATCGCGGAAGTCACTCCGGGACCCCAAAACAGTGAGTAATAGTCCACGAAACGGTCCAGAATCGGCCAATACTATCAGTGTTGATGACCGATACGAAAGCGCACCTTGGGGTTCAACAAGCATGGAAATCACTTCGGCACCCCAAAACGGTGAGAAATAGTCCACGAAACGGGTGAGAATTGACAAAAACCGCGATTGTTGATGACCGAGACGTAAATGCACCCCAGGGTTCGTTAATCGCGGAAGTCACTCCGGGACCCCAAAACAGTGAGTAATAGTCCACGAAACGGTCCAGAATCGGCCAATACTATCAGTGTTGATGACCGACACGAAAGCGCACCTTGGGGTTCAACAAGCATGGAAATCACTTCGGGACCCCAAAACGGTGAGTAATTGTCCACGAAACGGGTCAGAATCGACAAATACCGCGATTGTTAATGACCGACACGTAAATGCACCCCAGGGTTCGTTAATCGTGGAAGTCACTCCGGGACCCCAAAACAGTGAGAATCAGCCAAAACAGCGAGTGTTCATTACCAACATGTAAGCGCACCTTGGGCTTCCACAACTATGGAAATCCCTTCGGGGCCACAAAACAGCGAGTGTTGATGACCGACACGTATACGAACCCAGGGTTCGTTAATCGTGGAAGTCACTCCGAGACCCGAAAACAATGAGTAATAGTCCACGAAACCAGCTAGAAACGGCCAGAAGTGTCAGTGTTAATGACAGACACGTAAGCGCACCTTGGGGTTCAACAAGCATGGAAATCACTTCGGGACTCCAAAACGGTGAGTAATAGTCCACGAAACGGGTCAGAATTGACAAATACCGCAATTGTTCATGACCGACGCGTAAATGCACCCCAAGGGTTTGTTAATCGCGGAAGTCACTCCGGGACCCCAAAACAGTGAGTAATAGTCCACGAAACGGTCCAGAATCGGCCAATACTATCAGTGTTGATGACCGACACGAAAGCGCACCTTGGGGTTCAACAAGCATGGAAATCACTTCGGCACCCCAAAACGGTGAGAAATAGTCCACGAAACGGGTCAGAATTGACAAAAACCGCGTTTGTTGATGACCGAGACGTAAATGCACCCCAGGGTTCGTTAATTGTGGAAGTCACTCCGGGACCCCAAAATAGTGAGTAATAGTCCATGAAACGGGTCAGAAATGACCAAAACTGGTGAGTGTTGATGACCGACACGTAAATGCACCCCAGGGTTCGTTAATCTTGGAAGTCACTCTGGGACCCCAAAACAATGAGTAATAGTCCACGAAACGGTCCAGAATCGGCCAATACTGTCAGTGTTGAGGACCGACACGAAAGCGCACCTTGGGGTTCAACAAGCATGGAAATCACTTCGGCACCCCAAAACGGTGAGTAATAGTCCACGAAACGGGTCAGAATCGACAAAAACCACGATTGTTGATGACCGACACGTAAATGCACCCCAGGGTTTGTTAATCGCGGAAGTCACTCTGGGACCCCAAAACAGTGTGTAATAGTCCACGTAACGGTCCAGAATCGGCCAATACTATCAGTGTTGATGACCGACACGAAAGCGCACCTTGGGGTTCAACAAGCATGGAAATCACTTCGGCACCCCAAAACGGTGAGAAATAGTCCACGAAACGGGTCAGAATTGACAAAAACCGCGATTGTTGATGACCGAGACGTAAATGCACCCCAGGGTTTGTTAATCGCGGAAGTCACTCCGGGACCCCAAAACAGTGAGTAATAGTCCACGAAATGGTCCAGAATCGGCCAATACTGTCAGTGTTGATGACCGACACGAAAGCGCACCTTGGGGTTCAACAAGCATGGAAATCACTTCGGCACCCCAAAAAGGTGAGTAATAGTCCACGAAACGGGTCAGAATCGACAAAAACCGCGATTGTTGATGACCGAAATGTAAATGCACCCCAGGCTTCGTTAATCGTGGAAGTCACTCCGGGACCCCAAAACAGTGAGTAATAGTCCATGAAACGGGCCAGAATTAGCCAAAACAGCGAGTGATGATGACCGACATGTAAGCGCACCTTGGGGTTCAACAAGCATGGAAATCACTTCGGGACCCCAAAACGGTGAGTAATTGTCCACAAAACGGGTCAGAATCGACAAAAACCGCAAGTGTTGATGACCGACACGTATACGCACCCCAGGGTTCGTTAATCATGGAAGTCACTCCGGGACCCCAAAACAGTGAGTAATAGTCCATGATACCGGCCAGAATCGGCCAGAACTGTCAGTGTTAATGACAGACACGTAAGCGCACCTTGAGGTTCAACAAGCATGGAAATCACTTCGGGACCCCAAAACGGTGAGTAATAGTCCACGAAACGGGTCAGAATCGATAAATACCGCGATTGTTGATGACCGACACGTAAATGCACCCCAGGGTTCATTAATCGTGGAAGTCACTCCGGGACCCCAAAACAGTGAGTAATAGTCCATGAAACGGGTCAGAATCAGCCAAAACAGCGAGTGTTGATTACCAACATGTAAGCGCACCTTGGGCTTCCACAACTATGGAAATCGCTTCAGGGCCACAAAACGACGAGTAATAGTCCATGAAACGGGTCAGAATCGGCTAAAACTGCGAGTGTTGATGACCGACACGTATACGCACCCCAGGGTTCGTTAATCGTGGAAGTCACTCCGAGACCCGAAAACAGTGAGTAATAGTCCATGAAACCGGCCTGAATCGGCCAGAACTGTCAGTGTTAATGACAGACACGTAAGCGCACCTTGGGGTTCAACAAGCATGGAAATCACTTCGGGACCCAAAAACGGTCAGTAATAGTCCACGAAACGGGTCAGAATTGACAAATACCGCGATTGTTGATGACCGACGCGTAAATGCACCCCAGGGTTCGTTAATCGTGGAAGTCACTCCGGGACCCCAAAACAGTGAGTAATAGTCCATGCAACGGGTCAGCATCGACAAAAACCACAAGTGTTGATGACCGGCACGTAGACGCACCGTAAGGTTCGTTAATCATGGAAATCACTCCGGGACCCCAAAATAGTGAGTAATAGTCCATGAAACGGGTCAGAATCGGCCAAAACCACGATTGTTGATGACCGACACGTAAATGCACCCCAGGGTTCGTTAATCATGGAAGTCACTCCGGGACCCCAAAATAGTGAGTAATACTCCATGAAACGGGCCAGAATCAGCCAAAACAGCGAGTGTTGATGACCGAGATGTAAGCGCACCTTGGGGTTCAATAACTATGAAATCGCTTCAGGGCCACAAAACGGCGAGTAATAGTCCATGAAACAGGTCAGAATCGGCTAAAACTGCGAGTGTTGATGACCGACACGTATACGCACCCCAGGGTTCGTTAATCGTGGAAGTCACTCCGGGACACCAAAACTGTGAGTAATAGTCCACGAAACCGGCCAGAATCGGCCAGAAATGTCAGTGTTAATGATAGACACGTAAGCGCACCTTGAAGTTCAACAAGCATGGAAATCACTTCAGGACCCCAAAACGGTGAGTAATAGTCCACGAAACGGGTCAGAATCGACAAATGTCGCGATTGTTGATGACCGACACGTAAATGCACCCCAGGGTTCGTTAATCGTGGAAGTCACTCCGGGACCCCAAAACAGTGAGTAATAGTCCATGAAACGGGCCAGAATCAGCCAAAACAGCGAATGTTGATGACCGACATGTAAGCGCACCTTGGGGTTCCACATCTATGGAAATCGCTTCGGGGCAACAAAATGGTGAGTAATAGTCCATGAAACGGGTCAGAATCGGCTAAAACTGTGAGTGTTGATGACCGACACGTATACGCGCCCCAGGGTTCGTTAATCGTGGAAGTCACTTCGAGACCCGAAAACAATGAGTAATAGTCCACGAAACCAGCCAAAATCGGCCGGAACTGTCAATGTTAATGATAGACACGTAAGCGCACCTTGGGGTTCAACAAGCATGGAAATCACTTCGGGACCCCAAAACGGTGAGTAATTGTCCACAAAACGGGTCAGAATCGACAAAAACCGCAAGTGTTGATGACCGACACGTATACGCACCCCAGGGTTCGTTAATCATGGAAGTCACTCCGGGAGCCCAAAACAGTGAGTAATAGTCCATGATACCGGCCAGAATCGGCCAGAACTGTCAGTGTTAATGACAGACACGTAAGCGCACCTTGAGGTTCAACAAGCATGGAAATCACTTCGGGACCCCAAAACGGTGAGTAATAGTCCACGAAACGGGTCAGAATCGATAAATACCGCGATGGTTGATGACCGACACGTAAATGCACCCCAGGGTTCATTAATCGTGGAAGTCACTCCGGGACCCCAAAACAGTGAGTAATAGTCCATGAAACGGGTCAGAATCAGCCAAAACAGCGAGTGTTGATTACCAACATGTAAGCGCACCTTGGGCTTCCACAACTATGGAAATCGCTTCAGGGCCACAAAACGACGAGTAATAGTCCATGAAACGGGTCAGAATTGGCTAAAACTGCGAGTGTTGATGACCGACACGTATACGCACCCCAGGGTTCGTTAATCGTGGAAGTCACTCCGAGACCCGAAAACAGTGAGTAATAGTCCATGAAACCGGCCTGAATCGGCCAGAACTGTCAGTGTTAATGACAGACACGTAAGCGCACCTTGGGGTTCAACAAGCATGGAAATCACTTCGGGACCCAAAAACGGTCAGTAATAGTCCACGAAACGGGTCAGAATAGACAAATACCACGATTGTTGATGACCGACGCGTAAATGCACCCCAGGGTTCGTTAATCGTGGAAGTCACTCCGGGACCCCAAAAACGTGAGTAATAGTCCATGCAACGGGTCAGCATCGACAAAAACCACAAGTGTTGATGACCGGCACGTAGACGCACCGTAAGGTTCGTTAATCATGGAAATCACTCCGGGACCCCAAAATAGTGAGTAATAGTCCATGAAACGGGTCAGAATCGGCCAAAACCACGATTGTTGATGACCGACACGTAAATGCACCCCAGGGTTCGTTAATCGTGGAAGTCACTCCGGGACCCCAAAATAGTGAGTAATACTCCATGAAACGGGCCAGAATCAGCCAAAACAGCGAGTGTTGATGACCGAGATGTAAGCGCACCTTGGGGTTCAATAACTATGAAATCGCTTCAGGGCCACAAAACGGCGAGTAATAGTCCATGAAACAGGTCAGAATCGGCTAAAACTGCGAGTGTTGATGACCGACACGTATACGCACCCCAGGGTTCGTTAATCGTGGAAGTCACTCCGGGACACCAAAACTGTGAGTAATAGTCCACGAAACCGGCCAGAATCGGCCAGAAATGTCAGTGTTAATGACAGACACGTAAGCGCACCTTGAAGTTCAACAAGCATGGAAATCACTTCAGGACCCCAAAACGGTGAGTAATAGTCCACGAAACGGGTCAGAATCGACAAATGTCGCGATTGTTGATGACCGACACGTAAATGCACCCCAGGGTTCGTTAATCGTGGAAGTCACTCCGGGACCCCAAAACAGTGAGTAATAGTCCATGAAACGGGCCAGAATCAGCCAAAACAGCGAATGTTGATGACCGACATGTAAGCGCACCTTGGGGTTCCACATCTATGGAAATCGCTTCGGGGCAACAAAATGGTGAGTAATAGTCCATGAAACGGGTCAGAATCGGCTAAAACTGTGAGTGTTGATGACCGACACGTATACGCGCCCCAGGGTTCGTTAATCGTGGAAGTCACTTCGAGACCCGAAAACAATGAGTAATAGTCCACGAAACCAGCCAGAATCGGCCGGAACTGTCAATGTTAATGACCGACACGAAAGCGCACCTTGGGGTTCAACAAGCATGGAAATCACTTCGGGACCCCAAAACGGTGAGTAATAGTCCACGAAACGGGTCAGAATTGACAAAAACCACGATTGTTGATGACCGAGACGTAAATGCACCCCAGGGTTCGTTAATCGCGGAAGTCACTCCGGGACCCCAAAACAGTGAGTAATAGTCCACGAAACGGTCCAGAATCGGCCAATACTGTCAGTGTTGATGACCGACACGAAAGCGCACCTTGGGGTTCAACAAGCACGGAAATCACTTCGGCACCCCAAAACGGTGAGTAGTAGTCCACGAAACGGGTCCGAATCGAGAAAAACCGCGATTGTTGATGACCGAAATGTAAATGCACCCCAGGGTTCGTTAATCGTGGAAGTCACTCCGGGACCCCAAAACAGTGAGTAATAGTCCATGAAACGGGCCAGAATCAGCCAAAATAGCGAGTGTTGATGACCGACATGTAAGCGCACCTTGGGGTTGAACAACTATGAAATCGCTTCGGGGCCACAAAACGGCGAGTAATAGTCCATGAAACGGGTCAGAATCGGCTAAAACTGCGAGTGTTGATGACCGACACGTATACGCACCCCAGGGTTCGTTAATCGTGGAAGTCACTCCGGGACCCCAAAACAGTGAGTAATAGTCCATGATACCGGCCAGAATCGGCCAGAACTGTCAGTGTTAATGACAGACACGTAAGCGCACGTTGAGGTTCAACAAGCATGGAAATCACTTCGGGACCCCAAAACGGTGAGTAATAGTCCACGAAACGGGTCAGAATCGACAAATACCGCGATTGTTGATGACCGACACGTAAATGCACCCCAGGGTTCGTTAATCGTGGAAGTCACTCCGGGACCCCAAAACAGTGAGTAATAGTCCATGAAACGGGTCAGAATCAGCCAAAACAGCGAGTGTTGATTACCAACATATAAGCGCACCTTGGGCTTCCACAACTATCGAAATCGCTTCGGGGCCACCAAACGACGAGTAATAGTCCATGAAACGGGTCAGAATCGGCTAAAACTGCGAGTGTTGATGACCGACACGTATACGCACCCAGGTTTCCTTAATCGTGGAAGTCACTCCGAGACCCAAAAACAATGAGTAATAGTCCACGAAACCAGCCAGAATCGGCCAGAACTGTCAGTGTTAATGACAGACACGTAAGCGCACCTTGGGGTTCAACAAGCATGGAAATCACTTCGGGACTCCAAAAGGGTGAGTAATAGTCCATGAAACGGGTCAGAATTGACAAATACCGCGATTGTTCATGACCGACGCGTAAATGCACCCCAAGGTTCGTTAATTGTGGAAGTCACTCCAGGACCCCAAAATAGTGAGTAATAGTCCATGAAACGGGTCAGAAATGGCCAAAACTGGTGAGTGTTGATGACCGACACGTAAATGCACCCCAGGGTTCGTTAATCTTGGAAGTCACTCTGGGACCCCAAAACAGTGAGTAATAGTCCACGAAACGGTCCAGAATCGGCCAATACTGTCAGTGTTGAGGACCGACACGAAAGCGCACCTTAGGGTTCAACAAGCATGGAAATCACTTCGGCACCCCAAAACGGTGAGTAATAGTCCACGAAACGGGTCAGAATCGACAAAAACCGCGATTGTTGATGACCGACACGTAAATGCACCCCAGGGTTTGTTAATCGCGGAAGTCACTCCGGGACCCCAAAACAGTGAGTAATAGTCCACGAAACGGTCCAGAATCGGCCAATACTATCAGTGTTGATGACCGACACGAAAGCGCACCTTGGGGTTCAACAAGCATGGAAATCACTTCGGCACCCCAAAACGGTGAGAAATAGTCCACGAAACGGGTCAGAATTGACAAAAACCGCGATTGTTGATGACCGAGACGTAAATGCACCCCAGGGTTCGTTAATCGCGGAAGTCACTCCGGGACCCCAAAACAGTGAGTAATAGTCCACGAAACGGTCCAGAATCGGCCAATACTGTCAGTGTTGATGACCGACACGAAAGCGCACCTTGGGGTTCAACAAGCACGGAAATCACTTCGGCACCCCAAAACGGTGAGTAATAGTCCACGAAACGGGTCCGAATCGAGAAATACCGCGATTGTTGATGACCGAAATGTAAATGCACCCCAGGGTTCGTTAATCGTGGAAGTCACTCCGGGACCCCAAAACAGTGAGTAATAGTCCATGAAACGGGCCAGAATCAGCCAAAACAGCGAGTGTTGATGACCGACATGTAAGCGCACCTTGGGGTTCAACAACTATGAAATCGCTTCGGGGCCACAAAATGGCGAGTAATAGTCCATGAAACGGGTCAGAATCGGCTAAAACTGCGAGTGTTGATGACCGACACGTATACGCACCCCAGGGTTCGTTAATCGTGGAAGTCACTCCGGGACCCCAAAACAGTGAGTAATAGTCCATGATACCGGCCAGAATCGGCCAGAACTGTCAGTGTTAATGACAGACACGTAAGCGCACGTTGAGGTTCAACAAGCATGGAAATCACTTCGGGACCCCAAAACGGTGAGTAATAGTCCACGAAACGGGTCAGAATCGACAAATACCGCGATTGTTGATGACCGACACGTAAATGCACCCCAGGGTTCGTTAATCGTGGAAGTCACTCCGGGACCCCAAAACAGTGAGTAATAGTCCATGAAACGGGTCAGAATCAGCCAAAACAGCGAGTGTTGATTACCAACATATAAGCGCACCTTGGGCTTCCACAACTATCGAAATCGCTTCGGGGCCACCAAACGACGAGTAATAGTCCATGAAACGGGTCAGAATCGGCTAAAACTGCGAGTGTTGATGACCGACACGTATACGCACCCAGGTTTCCTTAATCGTGGAAGTCACTCCGAGACCCAAAAACAATGAGTAATAGTCCACGAAACCAGCCAGAATCGGCCAGAACTGTCAGTGTTAATGACAGACACGTAAGCGCACCTTGGGGTTCAACAAGCATGGAAATCACTTCGGGACTCCAAAAGGGTGAGTAATAGTCCATGAAACGGGTCAGAATTGACAAATACCGCGATTGTTCATGACCGACGCGTAAATGCACCCCAAGGTTCGTTAATTGTGGAAGTCACTCCAGGACCCCAAAATAGTGAGTAATAGTCCATGAAACGGGTCAGAAATGGCCAAAACTGGTGAGTGTTGATGACCGACACGTAAATGCACCCCAGGGTTCGTTAATCTTGGAAGTCACTCTGGGACCCCAAAACAGTGAGTAATAGTCCACGAAACGGTCCAGAATCGGCCAATACTGTCAGTGTTGAGGACCGACACGAAAGCGCACCTTAGGGTTCAACAAGCATGGAAATCACTTCGGCACCCCAAAACGGTGAGTAATAGTCCACGAAACGGGTCAGAATCGACAAAAACCGCGATTGTTGATGACCGACACGTAAATGCACCCCAGGGTTTGTTAATCGCGGAAGTCACTCCGGGACCCCAAAACAGTGAGTAATAGTCCACGAAACGGTCCAGAATCGGCCAATACTATCAGTGTTGATGACCGACACGAAAGCGCACCTTGGGGTTCAACAAGCATGGAAATCACTTCGGCACCCCAAAACGGTGAGAAATAGTCCACGAAACGGGTCAGAATTGACAAAAACCGCGATTGTTGATGACCGAGACGTAAATGCACCCCAGGGTTCGTTAATCGCGGAAGTCACTCCGGGACCCCAAAACAGTGAGTAATAGTCCACGAAACGGTCCAGAATCGGCCAATACTGTCAGTGTTGATGACCGACACGAAAGCGCACCTTGGGGTTCAACAAGCACGGAAATCACTTCGGCACCCCAAAACGGTGAGTAATAGTCCACGAAACGGGTCCGAATCGAGAAATACCGCGATTGTTGATGACCGAAATGTAAATGCACCCCAGGGTTCGTTAATCGTGGAAGTCACTCCGGGACCCCAAAACAGTGAGTAATAGTCCATGAAACGGGCCAGAATCAGCCAAAACAGCGAGTGTTGATGACCGACATGTAAGCGCACCTTGGGGTTCAACAACTATGAAATCGCTTCGGGGCCACAAAATGGCGAGTAATAGTCCATGAAACGGGTCAGAATCGGCTAAAACTGCGAGTGTTGATGACCGACACGTATACGCACCCCAGGGTTCGTTAATCGTGGAAGTCACTCCGGGACCCCAAAACAGTGAGTAATAGTCCATGATACCGGCCAGAATCGGCCAGAACTGTCAGTGTTAATGACAGACACGTAAGCGCACGTTGAGGTTCAACAAGCATGGAAATCACTTCGGGACCCCAAAACGGTGAGTAATAGTCCACGAAACGGGTCAGAATCGACAAATACCGCGATTGTTGATGACCGACACGTAAATGCACCCCAGGGTTCGTTAATCGTGGAAGTCACTCCGGGACCCCAAAACAGTGAGTAATAGTCCATGAAACGGGTCAGAATCAGCCAAAACAGCGAGTGTTGATTACCAACATATAAGCGCACCTTGGGCTTCCACAACTATCGAAATCGCTTCGGGGCCACCAAACGACGAGTAATAGTCCATGAAACGGGTCAGAATCGGCTAAAACTGCGAGTGTTGATGACCGACACGTATACGCACCCAGGTTTCCTTAATCGTGGAAGTCACTCCGAGACCCAAAAACAATGAGTAATAGTCCACGAAACCAGCCAGAATCGGCCAGAACTGTCAGTGTTAATGACAGACACGTAAGCGCACCTTGGGGTTCAACAAGCATGGAAATCACTTCGGGACTCCAAAAGGGTGAGTAATAGTCCACGAAACGGGTCAGAATTGACAAATACCGCGATTGTTCATGACCGACGCGTAAATGCACCCCAAGGTTCGTTAATTGTGGAAGTCACTCCAGGACCCCAAAATAGTGAGTAATAGTCCATGAAACGGGTCAGAAATGGCCAAAACTGGTGAGTGTTGATGACCGACACGTAAATGCACCCCAGGGTTCGTTAATCTTGGAAGTCACTCTGGGACCCCAAAACAGTGAGTAATAGTCCACGAAACGGTCCAGAATCGGCCAATACTGTCAGTGTTGAGGACCGACACGAAAGCGCACCTTAGGGTTCAACAAGCATGGAAATCACTTCGGCACCCCAAAACGGTGAGTAATAGTCCACGAAACGGGTCAGAATCGACAAAAACCGCGATTGTTGATGACCGACACGTAAATGCACCCCAGGGTTTGTTAATCGCGGAAGTCACTCCGGGACCCCAAAACAGTGAGTAATAGTCCACGAAACGGTCCAGAATCGGCCAATACTATCAGTGTTGATGACCGACACGAAAGCGCACCTTGGGGTTCAACAAGCATGGAAATCACTTCGGCACCCCAAAACGGTGAGAAATAGTCCACGAAACGGGTGAGAATTGACAAAAACCGCGATTGTTGATGACCGAGACGTAAATGCACCCCAGGGTTCGTTAATCGCGGAAGTCACTCCGGGACCCCAAAACAGTGAGTAATAGTCCACGAAACGGTCCAGAATCGGCCAATACTGTCAGTGTTGATGACCGACACGAAAGCGCACCTTGGGGTTCAACAAGCACGGAAATCACTTCGGCACCCCAAAACGGTGAGTAATAGTCCACGAAACGGGTCCGAATCAAGAAAAACCGCAATTGTTGATGACCGAAATGTAAATGCACCCCAGGGTTCGTTAATCGTGGAAGTCACTCCGGGACCCCAAAACAGTGAGTAATAGTCCATGAAACGGGCCAGAATCAGCCAAAACAGCGAGTGTTGTTGACCGACACGTATACGCACCCCAGGGTTCGTTAATCGTGGATGTCACTCCGGGACACCAAAACTGTGAGTAGTAGTCCACGAAACCGGCCAGAATCGGCCAGAAATGTCAGTGTTAATGACAGACACGTAAGCGCACCTTGAAGTTCAACAAGCATGGAAATCACTTCAGGACCCCAAAACGGTGAGTAATAGTCCACGAAACGGGTCAGAATCGACAAATGTCGCGATTGTTGATGACCGACACGTAAATGCACCCCAGGGTTCGTTAATCGTGGAAGTCACTCCGGGACCCCAAAACAGTGAGTAATAGTCCATGAAACGGGCCAGAATCAGCCAAAACAGCGAATGTTGATGACCGACATGTAAGCGCACCTTGGGGTTCCACATCTATGGAAATCGCTTCGGGGCAACAAAATGGTGAGTAATAGTCCACGAAACAGGTCAGAATCGGCTAAAACTGTGAGTGTTGATGACCGACACGTATACGCGCCCCAGGGTTCGTTAATCGTGGAAGTCACTTCGAGACCCGAAAACAATGAGTAATAGTCCACGAAACCAGCCAAAATCGGCCGGAACTGTCAATGTTAATGACAGACACGTAAGCGCACCTTGGGGTTCAACAAGCATGGAAATCACTTCGGGACTCCAAAAGGGTGAGTAATAGTCCACGAAACGGGTCAGAATTGACAAATACCGCGATTGTTCATGACCGACGCGTAAATGCACCCCAAGGTTCGTTAATTGTGGAAGTCACTCCAGGACCCCAAAATAGTGAGTAATAGTCCATGAAACGGGTCAGAAATGGCCAAAACTGGTGAGTGTTGATGACCGACACGTAAATGCACCCCAGGGTTCGTTAATCTTGGAAGTCACTCTGGGACCCCAAAACAGTGAGTAATAGTCCACGAAACGGTCCAGAATCGGCCAATACTGTCAGTGTTGAGGACCGACACGAAAGCGCACCTTAGGGTTCAACAAGCATGGAAATCACTTCGGCACCCCAAAACGGTGAGTAATAGTCCACGAAACGGGTCAGAATCGACAAAAACCGCGATTGTTGATGACCGACACGTAAATGCACCCCAGGGTTTGTTAATCGCGGAAGTCACTCCGGGACCCCAAAACAGTGAGTAATAGTCCACGAAACGGTCCAGAATCGGCCAATACTATCAGTGTTGATGACCGACACGAAAGCGCACCTTGGGGTTCAACAAGCATGGAAATCACTTCGGCACCCCAAAACGGTGAGAAATAGTCCACGAAACGGGTCAGAATTGACAAAAACCGCGATTGTTGATGACCGAGACGTAAATGCACCCCAGGGTTCGTTAATCGCGGAAGTCACTCCGGGACCCCAAAACAGTGAGTAATAGTCCACGAAACGGTCCAGAATCGGCCAATACTGTCAGTGTTGATGACCGACACGAAAGCGCACCTTGGGGTTCAACAAGCACGGAAATCACTTCGGCACCCCAAAACGGTGAGTAATAGTCCACGAAACGGGTCCGAATCAAGAAAAACCGCAATTGTTGATGACCGAAATGTAAATGCACCCCAGGGTTCGTTAATCGTGGAAGTCACTCCGGGACCCCAAAACAGTGAGTAATAGTCCATGAAACGGGCCAGAATCAGCCAAAACAGCGAGTGTTGTTGACCGACACGTATACGCACCCCAGGGTTCGTTAATCGTGGATGTCACTCCGGGACACCAAAACTGTGAGTAGTAGTCCACGAAACCGGCCAGAATCGGCCAGAAATGTCAGTGTTAATGACAGACACGTAAGCGCACCTTGAAGTTCAACAAGCATGGAAATCACTTCAGGACCCCAAAACGGTGAGTAATAGTCCACGAAACGGGTCAGAATCGACAAATGTCGCGATTGTTGATGACCGACACGTAAATGCACCCCAGGGTTCGTTAATCGTGGAAGTCACTCCGGGACCCCAAAACAGTGAGTAATAGTCCATGAAACGGGCCAGAATCAGCCAAAACAGCGAATGTTGATGACCGACATGTAAGCGCACCTTGGGGTTCCACATCTATGGAAATCGCTTCGGGGCAACAAAATGGTGAGTAATAGTCCACGAAACAGGTCAGAATCGGCTAAAACTGTGAGTGCTGATGACCGACACGTATACGCGCCCCAGGGTTCGTTAATCGTGGAAGTCACTTCGAGACCCGAAAACAATGAGTAATAGTCCACGAAACCAGCCAAAATCGGCCGGAACTGTCAATGTTAATGATAGACACGTAAGCGCACCTTGGGGTTCAACAAGCATGGAAATCACTTCGGGACCCCAAAACGGTGAGTAATAGTCCACGAAACGGGTCAGAATTGACAAAAACCACGATTGTTGATGACCGAGACGTAAATGCACCCCAGGGTTCGTTAATCGCGGAAGTCACTCCGGGACCCCAAAACAGTGAGTAATAGTCCACGAAACGGTCCAGAATCGGCCAATACTGTCAGTGTTGATGACCGACACGAAAGCGCACCTTGGGGTTCAACAAGCACGGAAATCACTTCGGCACCCCAAAACGGTGAGTAGTAGTCCACGAAACGGGTCAGAATCGACAAAAACCGCGATTGTTGATGACCGAAATGTAAATGCACCCCAGGGTTCGTTAATCGTGGAAGTCACTCCGGGACCCCAAAACAGTGAGTAATAGTCCATGAAACGGGCCAGAATCAGCCAAAACAGCGAGTGTTGATGACCGACATGTAAGCGCACCTTGGGGTTGAACAACTATGAAATCGCTTCGGGGCCACAAAACGACGAGTAATAGTCCATGAAACGGGTCAGAATAGGCTAAAACTGCGAGTGTTGATGACCGACACGTATACGCACCCCAGGGTTCGTTAATCGTGGAAGTCACTCCGGGACCCCAAAACAGTGAGTAATAGTCCATGATACCAGCCAGAATCGGCCAGAACTGTCAGTGTTAATGACAGACACGTAAGCGCACGTTGAGGTTCAACAAGCATGGAAATCACTTCGGGACCCCAAAACGGTGAGTAATAGTCCACGAAACGGGTCAGAATCGACAAATACCGCGATTGTTGATGACCGACACGTAAATGCACCCCAGGGTTCGTTAATCGTGGAAGTCACTCCGGGACCCCAAAACAGTGAGTAATAGTCCATGAAACGGGTCAGAATCAGCCAAAACAGCGAGTGTTGATTACCAACATATAAGCGCACCTTGGGCTTCCACAACTATCGAAATCGCTTCGGGGCCACCAAACGACGAGTAATAGTCCATGAAACGGGTCAGAATCGGCTAAAACTGCGAGTGTTGATGACCGACACGTATACGCACCCAGGTTTCCTTAATCGTGGAAGTCACTCCGAGACCCAAAAACAATGAGTAATAGTCCACGAAACCAGCCAGAATCGGCCAGAACTGTCAGTGTTAATGACAGACACGTAAGCGCACCTTGGGGTTCAACAAGCATGGAAATCACTTCGGGACTCCAAAAGGGTGAGTAATAGTCCACGAAACGGGTCAGAATTGACAAATACCGCGATTGTTCATGACCGACGCGTAAATGCACCCCAAGGTTCGTTAATTGTGGAAGTCACTCCAGGACCCCAAAATAGTGAGTAATAGTCCATGAAACGGGTCAGAAATGGCCAAAACTGGTGAGTGTTGATGACCGACACGTAAATGCACCCCAGGGTTTGTTAATCTTGGAAGTCACTCTGGGACCCCAAAACAGTGAGTAATAGTCCACGAAACGGTCCAGAATTGGCCAATACTGTCAGTGTTGAGGACCGACACGAAAGCGCACCTTAGGGTTCAACAAGCATGGAAATCACTTCGGCACCCCAAAACGGTGAGTAATAGTCCACGAAACGGGTCAGAATCGACAAAAACCGCGATTGTTGATGACCGACACGTAAATGCACCCCAGGGTTTGTTAATCGCGGAAGTCACTCCGGGACCCCAAAACAGTGAGTAATAGTCCACGAAACGGTCCAGAATCGGCCAATACTATCAGTGTTGATGACCGACACGAAAGCGCACCTTGGGGTTCAACAAGCATGGAAATCACTTCGGCACCCCAAAACGGTGAGAAATAGTCCACGAAACGGGTCAGAATTGACAAAAACCGCGATTGTTGATGACCGAGACGTAAATGCACCCCAGGGTTCGTTAATCGCGGAAGTCACTCCGGGACCCCAAAACAGTGAGTAATAGTCCACGAAACGGTCCAGAATCGGCCAATACTGTCAGTGTTGATGACCGACACGAAAGCGCACCTTGGGGTTCAACAAGCACGGAAATCACTTCGGCACCCCAAAACGGTGAGTAATAGTCCACGAAACGGGTCCGAATCGAGAAAAACCGCGATTGTTGATGACCGAAATGTAAATGCACCCCAGGGTTCGTTAATCGTGGAAGTCACTCCGGGACCCCAAAACAGTGAGTAATAGTCCATGAAACGGGCCAGAATCAGCCAAAACAGCGAGTGTTGATGACCGACATGTAAGCGCACCTTGGGGTTCAACAACTATGAAATCGCTTCGGGGCCACAAAACGGCGAGTAATAGTCCATGAAACGGGTCAGAATCGGCTAAAACTGCGAGTGTTGATGACCGACACGTATACGCACCCCAGGGTTCGTTAATCGTGGAAGTCACTCCGGGACCCCAAAACAGTGAGTAATAGTCCATGATACCGGCCAGAATCGGCCAGAACTGTCAGTGTTAATGACAGACACGTAAGCGCACGTTGAGGTTCAACAAGCATGGAAATCACTTCGGGACCCCAAAACGGTGAGTAATAGTGCACGAAACGGGTCAGAATCGACAAATACCGCGATTGTTGATGACCGACACGTAAATGCACCCCAGGGTTCGTTAATCGTGGAAGTCACTCCGGGACCCCAAAACAGTGAGTAATAGTCCATGAAACGGGTCAGAATCAGCCAAAACAGCGAGTGTTGATTACCAACATATAAGCGCACCTTGGGCTTCCACAACTATCGAAATCGCTTCGGGGCCACCAAACGACGAGTAATAGTCCATGAAACGGGTCAGAATCGGCTAAAACTGCGAGTGTTGATGACCGACACGTATACGCACCCAGGTTTCCTTAATCGTGGAAGTCACTCCGAGACCCAAAAACAATGAGTAATAGTCCACGAAACCAGCCAGAATCGGCCAGAACTGTCAGTGTTAATGACAGACACGTAAGCGCACCTTGGGGTTCAACAAGCATGGAAATCACTTCGGGACTCCAAAAGGGTGAGTAATAGTCCACGAAACGGGTCAGAATTGACAAATACCGCGATTGTTCATGACCGACGCGTAAATGCACCCCAAGGTTCGTTAATTGTGGAAGTCACTCCAGGACCCCAAAATAGTGAGTAATAGTCCATGAAACGGGTCAGAAATGGCCAAAACTGGTGAGTGTTGATGACCGACACGTAAATGCACCCCAGGGTTCGTTAATCGTGGAAGTCACTCCGGGACCCCAAAACAGTGAGTAATAGTCCATGAAACGGGTCAGAATCAGCCAAAACAGCGAGTGTTGATTACCAACATATAAGCGCACCTTGGGCTTCCACAACTATCGAAATCGCTTCGGGGCCACCAAACGACGAGTAATAGTCCATGAAACGGGTCAGAATCGGCTAAAACTGCGAGTGTTGATGACCGACACGTATACGCACCCAGGTTTCCTTAATCGTGGAAGTCACTCCGAGACCCAAAAACAATGAGTAATAGTCCACGAAACCAGCCAGAATCGGCCAGAACTGTCAGTGTTAATGACAGACACGTAAGCGCACCTTGGGGTTCAACAAGCATGGAAATCACTTCGGGACTCCAAAAGGGTGAGTAATAGTCCACGAAACGGGTCAGAATTGACAAATACCGCGATTGTTCATGACCGACGCGTAAATGCACCCCAAGGTTCGTTAATTGTGGAAGTCACTCCAGGACCCCAAAATAGTGAGTAATAGTCCATGAAACGGGTCAGAAATGGCCAAAACTGGTGAGTGTTGATGACCGACACGTAAATGCACCCCAGGGTTCGTTAATCTTGGAAGTCACTCTGGGACCCCAAAACAGTGAGTAATAGTCCACGAAACGGTCCAGAATCGGCCAATACTGTCAGTGTTGAGGACCGACACGAAAGCGCACCTTAGGGTTCAACAAGCATGGAAATCACTTCGGCACCCCAAAACGGTGAGTAATAGTCCACGAAACGGGTCAGAATCGACAAAAACCGCGATTGTTGATGACCGACACGTAAATGCACCCCAGGGTTTGTTAATCGCGGAAGTCACTCCGGGACCCCAAAACAGTGAGTAATAGTCCACGAAACGGTCCAGAATCGGCCAATACTATCAGTGTTGATGACCGACACGAAAGCGCACCTTGGGGTTCAACAAGCATGGAAATCACTTCGGCACCCCAAAACGGTGAGAAATAGTCCACGAAACGGGTCAGAATTGACAAAAACCGCGATTGTTGATGACCGAGACGTAAATGCACCCCAGGGTTCGTTAATCGCGGAAGTCACTCCGGGACCCCAAAACAGTGAGTAATAGTCCACGAAACGGTCCAGAATCGGCCAATACTGTCAGTGTTGATGACCGACACGAAAGCGCACCTTGGGGTTCAACAAGCACGGAAATCACTTCGGCACCCCAAAACGGTGAGTAATAGTCCACGAAACGGGTCCGAATCGAGAAAAACCGCGATTGTTGATGACCGAAATGTAAATGCACCCCAGGGTTCGTTAATCGTGGAAGTCACTCCGGGACCCCAAAACAGTGAGTAATAGTCCATGAAACGGGCCAGAATCAGCCAAAACAGCGAGTGTTGATGACCGACATGTAAGCGCACCTTGGGGTTCAACAACTATGAAATCGCTTCGGGGCCACAAAACGGCGAGTAATAGTCCATGAAACGGGTCAGAATCGGCTAAAACTGCGAGTGTTGATGACCGACACGTATACGCACCCCAGGGTTCGTTAGTCGTGGAAGTCACTCCGGGACCCCAAAACAGTGAGTAATAGTCCATGATACCGGCCAGAATCGGCCAGAACTGTCAGTGTTAATGACAGACACGTAAGCGCACGTTGAGGTTCAACAAGCATGGAAATCACTTCGGGACCCCAAAACGGTGAGTAATAGTGCACGAAACGGGTCAGAATCGACAAATACCGCGATTGTTGATGACCGACACGTAAATGCACCCCAGGGTTCGTTAATCGTGGAAGTCACTCCGGGACCCCAAAACAGTGAGTAATAGTCCATGAAACGGGTCAGAATCAGCCAAAACAGCGAGTGTTGATTACCAACATATAAGCGCACCTTGGGCTTCCACAACTATCGAAATCGCTTCGGGGCCACCAAACGACGAGTAATAGTCCATGAAACGGGTCAGAATCGGCTAAAACTGCGAGTGTTGATGACCGACACGTATACGCACCCAGGTTTCCTTAATCGTGGAAGTCACTCCGAGACCCAAAAACAATGATTAATAGTCCACGAAACCAGCCAGAATCGGCCAGAACTGTCAGTGTTAATGACAGACACGTAAGCGCACCTTGGGGTTCAACAAGCATGGAAATCACTTCGGGACTCCAAAAGGGTGAGTAATAGTCCACGAAACGGGTCAGAATTGACAAATACCGCGATTGTTCATGACCGACGCGTAAATGCAACCCAAGGTTCGTTAATTGTGGAAGTCACTCCAGGACCCCAAAATAGTGAGTAATAGTCCATGAAACGGGTCAGAAATGGCCAAAACTGGTGAGTGTTGATGACCGACACGTAAATGCACCCCAGGGTTTGTTAATCTTGGAAGTCACTCTGGGACCCCAAAACAGTGAGTAATAGTCCACGAAACGGTCCAGAATTGGCCAATACTGTCAGTGTTGAGGACCGACACGAAAGCGCACCTTAGGGTTCAACAAGCATGGAAATCACTTCGGCACCCCAAAACGGTGAGTAATAGTCCACGAAACGGGTCAGAATCGACAAAAACCGCGATTGTTGATGACCGACACGTAAATGCACCCCAGGGTTTGTTAATCGCGGAAGTCACTCCGGGACCCCAAAACAGTGAGTAATAGTCCACGAAACGGTCCAGAATCGGCCAATACTATCAGTGTTGATGACCGACACGAAAGCGCACCTTGGGGTTCAACAAGCATGGAAATCACTTCGGCACCCCAAAACGGTGAGAAATAGTCCACGAAACGGGTCAGAATTGACAAAAACCGCGATTGTTGATGACCGAGACGTAAATGCACCCCAGGGTTCGTTAATCGCGGAAGTCACTCCGGGACCCCAAAACAGTGAGTAATAGTCCACGAAACGGTCCAGAATCGGCCAATACTGTCAGTGTTGATGACCGACACGAAAGCGCACCTTGGGGTTCAACAAGCACGGAAATCACTTCGGCACCCCAAAACGGTGAGTAATAGTCCACGAAACGGGTCCGAATCGAGAAAAACCGCGATTGTTGATGACCGAAATGTAAATGCACCCCAGGGTTCGTTAATCGTGGAAGTCACTCCGGGACCCCAAAACAGTGAGTAATAGTCCATGAAACGGGCCAGAATCAGCCAAAACAGCGAGTGTTGATGACCGACATGTAAGCGCACCTTGGGGTTCAACAACTATGAAATCGCTTCGGGGCCACAAAACGGCGAGTAATAGTCCATGAAACGGGTCAGAATCGGCTAAAACTGCGAGTGTTGATGACCGACACGTATACGCACCCCAGGGTTCGTTAATCGTGGAAGTCACTCCGGGACCCCAAAACAGTGAGTAATAGTCCATGATACCGGCCAGAATCGGCCAGAACTGTCAGTGTTAATGACAGACACGTAAGCGCACGTTGAGGTTCAACAAGCATGGAAATCACTTCGGGACCCCAAAACGGTGAGTAATAGTGCACGAAACGGGTCAGAATCGACAAATACCGCGATTGTTGATGACCGACACGTAAATGCACCCCAGGGTTCGTTAATCGTGGAAGTCACTCCGGGACCCCAAAACAGTGAGTAATAGTCCATGAAACGGGTCAGAATCAGCCAAAACAGCGAGTGTTGATTACCAACATATAAGCGCACCTTGGGCTTCCACAACTATCGAAATCGCTTCGGGGCCACCAAACGACGAGTAATAGTCCATGAAACGGGTCAGAATCGGCTAAAACTGCGAGTGTTGATGACCGACACGTATACGCACCCAGGTTTCCTTAATCGTGGAAGTCACTCCGAGACCCAAAAACAATGATTAATAGTCCACGAAACCAGCCAGAATCGGCCAGAACTGTCAGTGTTAATGACAGACACGTAAGCGCACCTTGGGGTTCAACAAGCATGGAAATCACTTCGGGACTCCAAAAGGGTGAGTAATAGTCCACGAAACGGGTCAGAATTGACAAATACCGCGATTGTTCATGACCGACGCGTAAATGCACCCCAAGGTTCGTTAATTGTGGAAGTCACTCCAGGACCCCAAAATAGTGAGTAATAGTCCATGAAACGGGTCAGAAATGGCCAAAACTGGTGAGTGTTGATGACCGACACGTAAATGCACCCCAGGGTTTGTTAATCTTGGAAGTCACTCTGGGACCCCAAAACAGTGAGTAATAGTCCACGAAACGGTCCAGAATTGGCCAATACTGTCAGTGTTGAGGACCGACACGAAAGCGCACCTTAGGGTTCAACAAGCATGGAAATCACTTCGGCACCCCAAAACGGTGAGTAATAGTCCACGAAACGGGTCAGAATCGACAAAAACCGCGATTGTTGATGACCGACACGTAAATGCACCCCAGGGTTTGTTAATCGCGGAAGTCACTCCGGGACCCCAAAACAGTGAGTAATAGTCCACGAAACGGTCCAGAATCGGCCAATACTATCAGTGTTGATGACCGACACGAAAGCGCACCTTGGGGTTCAACAAGCATGGAAATCACTTCGGCACCCCAAAACGGTGAGAAATAGTCCACGAAACGGGTCAGAATTGACAAAAACCGCGATTGTTGATGACCGAGACGTAAATGCACCCCAGGGTTCGTTAATCGCGGAAGTCACTCCGGGACCCCAAAACAGTGAGTAATAGTCCACGAAACGGTCCAGAATCGGCCAATACTGTCAGTGTTGATGACCGACACGAAAGCGCACCTTGGGGTTCAACAAGCACGGAAATCACTTCGGCACCCCAAAACGGTGAGTAATAGTCCACGAAACGGGTCCGAATCGAGAAAAACCGCGATTGTTGATGACCGAAATGTAAATGCACCCCAGGGTTCGTTAATCGTGGAAGTCACTCCGGGACCCCAAAACAGTGAGTAATAGTCCATGAAACGGGCCAGAATCAGCCAAAACAGCGAGTGTTGATGACCGACATGTAAGCGCACCTTGGGGTTCAACAACTATGAAATCGCTTCGGGGCCACAAAACGGCGAGTAATAGTCCATGAAACGGGTCAGAATCGGCTAAAACTGCGAGTGTTGATGACCGACACGTATACGCACCCCAGGGTTCGTTAATCGTGGAAGTCACTCCGGGACCCCAAAACAGTGAGTAATAGTCCATGATACCGGCCAGAATCGGCCAGAACTGTCAGTGTTAATGACAGACACGTAAGCGCACGTTGAGGTTCAACAAGCATGGAAATCACTTCGGGACCCCAAAACGGTGAGTAATAGTGCACGAAACGGGTCAGAATCGACAAATACCGCGATTGTTGATGACCGACACGTAAATGCACCCCAGGGTTCGTTAATCGTGGAAGTCACTCCGGGACCCCAAAACAGTGAGTAATAGTCCATGAAACGGGTCAGAATCAGCCAAAACAGCGAGTGTTGATTACCAACATATAAGCGCACCTTGGGCTTCCACAACTATCGAAATCGCTTCGGGGCCACCAAACGACGAGTAATAGTCCATGAAACGGGTCAGAATCGGCTAAAACTGCGAGTGTTGATGACCGACACGTATACGCACCCAGGTTTCCTTAATCGTGGAAGTCACTCCGAGACCCAAAAACAATGAGTAATAGTCCACGAAACCAGCCAGAATCGGCCAGAACTGTCAGTGTTAATGACAGACACGTAAGCGCACCTTGGGGTTCAACAAGCATGGAAATCACTTCGGGACTCCAAAAGGGTGAGTAATAGTCCACGAAACGGGTCAGAATTGACAAATACCGCGATTGTTCATGACCGACGCGTAAATGCACCCCAAGGTTCGTTAATTGTGGAAGTCACTCCAGGACCCCAAAATAGTGAGTAATAGTCCATGAAACGGGTCAGAAATGGCCAAAACTGGTGAGTGTTGATGACCGACACGTAAATGCACCCCAGGGTTTGTTAATCTTGGAAGTCACTCTGGGACCCCAAAACAGTGAGTAATAGTCCACGAAACGGTCCAGAATTGGCCAATACTGTCAGTGTTGAGGACCGACACGAAAGCGCACCTTAGGGTTCAACAAGCATGGAAATCACTTCGGCACCCCAAAACGGTGAGTAATAGTCCACGAAACGGGTCAGAATCGACAAAAACCGCGATTGTTGATGACCGACACGTAAATGCAGCCCAGGGTTTGTTAATCGCGGAAGTCACTCCGGGACCCCAAAACAGTGAGTAATAGTCCACGAAACGGTCCAGAATCGGCCAATACTATCAGTGTTGATGACCGACACGAAAGCGCACCTTGGGGTTCAACAAGCATGGAAATCACTTCGGCACCCCAAAACGGTGAGAAATAGTCCACGAAACGGGTCAGAATTGACAAAAACCGCGATTGTTGATGACCGAGACGTAAATGCACCCCAGGGTTCGTTAATCGCGGAAGTCACTCCGGGACCCCAAAACAGTGAGTAATAGTCCACGAAACGGTCCAGAATCGGCCAATACTGTCAGTGTTGATGACCGACACGAAAGCGCACCTTGGGGTTCAACAAGCACGGAAATCACTTCGGCACCCCAAAACGGTGAGTAATAGTCCACGAAACGGGTCCGAATCGAGAAAAACCGCGATTGTTGATGACCGAAATGTAAATGCACCCCAGGGTTCGTTAATCGTGGAAGTCACTCCGGGACCCCAAAACAGTGAGTAATAGTCCATGAAACGGGCCAGAATCAGCCAAAACAGCGAGTGTTGATGACCGACATGTAAGCGCACCTTGGGGTTCAACAACTATGAAATCGCTTCGGGGCCACAAAACGGCGAGTAATAGTCCATGAAACGGGTCAGAATCGGCTAAAACTGCGAGTGTTGATGACCGACACGTATACGCACCCCAGGGTTCGTTAATCGTGGAAGTCACTCCGGGACCCCAAAACAGTGAGTAATAGTCCATGATACCGGCCAGAATCGGCCAGAACTGTCAGTGTTAATGACAGACACGTAAGCGCACGTTGAGGTTCAACAAGCATGGAAATCACTTCGGGACCCCAAAACGGTGAGTAATAGTGCACGAAACGGGTCAGAATCGACAAATACCACGATTGTTGATGACCGACACGTAAATGCACCCCAGGGTTCGTTAATCGTGGAAGTCACTCCGGGACCCCAAAACAGTGAGTAATAGTCCATGAAACGGGTCAGAATCAGCCAAAACAGCGAGTGTTGATTACCAACATATAAGCGCACCTTGGGCTTCCACAACTATCGAAATCGCTTCGGGGCCACCAAACGACGAGTAATAGTCCATGAAACGGGTCAGAATCGGCTAAAACTGCGAGTGTTGATGACCGACACGTATACGCACCCAGGTTTCCTTAATCGTGGAAGTCACTCCGAGACCCAAAAACAATGAGTAATAGTCCACGAAACCAGCCAGAATCGGCCAGAACTGTCAGTGTTAATGACAGACACGTAAGCGCACCTTGGGGTTCAACAAGCATGGAAATCACTTCGGGACTCCAAAGGGTGAGTAATAGTCCACGAAACGGGTCAGAATTGACAAATACCGCGATTGTTCATGACCGACGCGTAAATGCACCCCAAGGTTCGTTAATTGTGGAAGTCACTCCAGGACCCCAAAATAGTGAGTAATAGTCCATGAAACGGGTCAGAAATGGCCAAAACTGGTGAGTGTTGATGACCGACACGTAAATGCACCCCAGGGTTCGTTAATCTTGGAAGTCACTCTGGGACCCCAAAACAGTGAGTAATAGTCCACGAAACGGTCCAGAATCGGCCAATACTGTCAGTGTTGAGGACCGACACGAAAGCGCACCTTAGGGTTCAACAAGCATGGAAATCACTTCGGCACCCCAAAACGGTGAGTAATAGTCCACGAAACGGGTCAGAATCGACAAAAACCGCGATTGTTGATGACCGACACGTAAATGCAGCCCAGGGTTTGTTAATCGCGGAAGTCACTCCGGGACCCCAAAACAGTGAGTAATAGTCCACGAAACGGTCCAGAATCGGCCAATACTATCAGTGTTGATGACCGACACGAAAGCGCACCTTGGGGTTCAACAAGCATGGAAATCACTTCGGCACCCCAAAACGGTGAGAAATAGTCCACGAAACGGGTCAGAATTGACAAAAACCGCGATTGTTGATGACCGAGACGTAAATGCACCCCAGGGTTCGTTAATCGCGGAAGTCACTCCGGGACCCCAAAACAGTGAGTAATAGTCCACGAAACGGTCCAGAATCGGCCAATACTGTCAGTGTTGATGACCGACACGAAAGCGCACCTTGGGGTTCAACAAGCACGGAAATCACTTCGGCACCCCAAAACGGTGAGTAATAGTCCACGAAACGGGTCCGAATCGAGAAAAACCGCGATTGTTGATGACCGAAATGTAAATGCACCCCAGGGTTCGTTAATCGTGGAAGTCACTCCGGGACCCCAAAACAGTGAGTAATAGTCCATGAAACGGGCCAGAATCAGCCAAAACAGCGAGTGTTGATTTCCGACATGTAAGCGCACCTTGGGGTTCAACAACTATGAAATCGCTTCGGGGCCACAAAACGGCGAGTAATAGTCCATGAAACGGGTCAGAATCGGCTAAAACTGCGAGTGTTGATGACCGACACGTATACGCACCCCAGGGTTCATTAATCGTGGAAGTCACTCCGGGACCCCAAAACAGTGAGTAATAGTCCATGATACCGGCCAGAATCGGCCAGAACTGTCAGTGTTAATGACAGACACGTAAGCGCACGTTGAGGTTCAACAAGCATGGAAATCACTTCGGGACCCCAAAACGGTGAGTAATAGTGCACGAAACGGGTCAGAATCGACAAATACCGCGATTGTTGATGACCGACACGTAAATGCACCCCAGGGTTCGTTAATCGTGGAAGTCACTCCGGGACCCCAAAACAGTGAGTAATAGTCCACGAAACGGGTCAGAATCAGCCAAAACAGCGAGTGTTGATTACCAACATATAAGCGCACCTTGGGCTTCCACAACTATCGAAATCGCTTCGGGGCCACCAAACGACGAGTAATAGTCCATGAAACGGGTCAGAATCGGCTAAAACTGCGAGTGTTGATGACCGACACGTATACGCACCCAGGTTTCCTTAATCGTGGAAGTCACTCCGAGACCCAAAAACAATGAGTAATAGTCCACGAAACCAGCCAGAATCGGCCAGAACTGTCAGTGTTAATGACAGACACGTAAGCGCACCTTGGGGTTCAACAAGCATGGAAATCACTTCGGGACTCCAAAGGGTGAGTAATAGTCCACGAAACGGGTCAGAATTGACAAATACCGCGATTGTTCATGACCGACGCGTAAATGCACCCCAAGGTTCGTTAATTGTGGAAGTCACTCCAGGACCCCAAAATAGTGAGTAATAGTCCATGAAACGGGTCAGAAATGGCCAAAACTGGTGAGTGTTGATGACCGACACGTAAATGCACCCCAGGGTTCGTTAATCTTGGAAGTCACTCTGGGACCCCAAAACAGTGAGTAATAGTCCACGAAACGGTCCAGAATCGGCCAATACTGTCAGTGTTGAGGACCGACACGAAAGCGCACCTTAGGGTTCAACAAGCATGGAAATCACTTCGGCACCCCAAAACGGTGAGTAATAGTCCACGAAACGGGTCAGAATCGACAAAAACCGCGATTGTTGATGACCGACACGTAAATGCAGCCCAGGGTTTGTTAATCGCGGAAGTCACTCCGGGACCCCAAAACAGTGAGTAATAGTCCACGAAACGGTCCAGAATCGGCCAATACTATCAGTGTTGATGACCGACACGAAAGCGCACCTTGGGGTTCAACAAGCATGGAAATCACTTCGGCACCCCAAAACGGTGAGAAATAGTCCACGAAACGGGTCAGAATTGACAAAAACCGCGATTGTTGATGACCGAGACGTAAATGCACCCCAGGGTTCGTTAATCGCGGAAGTCACTCCGGGACCCCAAAACAGTGAGTAATAGTCCACGAAACGGTCCAGAATCGGCCAATACTGTCAGTGTTGATGACCGACACGAAAGCGCACCTTGGGGTTCAACAAGCACGGAAATCACTTCGGCACCCCAAAACGGTGAGTAATAGTCCACGAAACGGGTCCGAATCGAGAAAAACCGCGATTGTTGATGACCGAAATGTAAATGCACCCCAGGGTTCGTTAATCGTGGAAGTCACTCCGGGACCCCAAAACAGTGAGTAATAGTCCATGAAACGGGCCAGAATCAGCCAAAACAGCGAGTGTTGATTTCCGACATGTAAGCGCACCTTGGGGTTCAACAACTATGAAATCGCTTCGGGGCCACAAAACGGCGAGTAATAGTCCATGAAACGGGTCAGAATCGGCTAAAACTGCGAGTGTTGATGACCGACACGTATACGCACCCCAGGGTTCGTTAATCGTGGAAGTCACTCCGGGACCCCAAAACAGTGAGTAATAGTCCATGATACCGGCCAGAATCGGCCAGAACTGTCAGTGTTAATGACAGACACGTAAGCGCACGTTGAGGTTCAACAAGCATGGAAATCACTTCGGGACCCCAAAACGGTGAGTAATAGTCCACGAAACGGGTCAGAATCGACAAATACCGCGATTGTTGATGACCGACACGTAAATGCACCCCAGGGTTCGTTAATCGTGGAAGTCACTCCGGGACCCCAAAACAGTGAGTAATAGTCCATGAAACGGGTCAGAATCAGCCAAAACAGCGAGTGTTGATTACCAACATATAAGCGCACCTTGGGCTTCCACAACTATCGAAATCGCTTCGGGGCCACCAAACGACGAGTAATAGTCCATGAAACGGGTCAGAATCGGCTAAAACTGTGAGTGTTGATGACCGACACGTATACGCACCCAGGTTTCCTTAATCGTGGAAGTCACTCCGAGACCCAAAAACAATGAGTAATAGTCCACGAAACCAGCCAGAATCGGCCAGAACTGTCAGTGTTAATGACAGACACGTAAGCGCACCTTGGGGTTCAACAAGCATGGAAATCACTTCGGGACTCCAAAAGGGTGAGTAATAGTCCACGAAACGGGTCAGAATTGACAAATACCGCGATTGTTCATGACCGACGCGTAAATGCACCCCAAGGTTCGTTAATTGTGGAAGTCACTCCAGGACCCCAAAATAGTGAGTAATAGTCCATGAAACGGGTCAGAAATGGCCAAAACTGGTGAGTGTTGATGACCGACACGTAAATGCACCCAGGGTTCGTTAATCTTGGAAGTCACTCTGGGACCCCAAAACAGTGAGTAATAGTCCACGAAACGGTCCAGAATCGGCCAATACTGTCAGTGTTGAGGACCGACACGAAAGCGCACCTTAGGGTTCAACAAGCATGGAAATCACTTCGGCACCCCAAAACGGTGAGTAATAGTCCACGAAACGGGTCAGAATCGACAAAAACCGCGATTGTTGATGACCGACACGTAAATGCACCCCAGGGTTTGTTAATCGCGGAAGTCACTCCGGGACCCCAAAACAGTGAGTAATAGTCCACGAAACGGTCCAGAATCGGCCAATACTATCAGTGTTGATGACCGACACGAAAGCGCACCTTGGGGTTCAACAAGCATGGAAATCACTTCGGCACCCCAAAACGGTGAGAAATAGTCCACGAAACGGGTCAGAATTGACAAAAACCGCGATTGTTGATGACCGAGACGTAAATGCACCCCAGGGTTCGTTAATCGCGGAAGTCACTCCGGGACCCCAAAACAGTGAGTAATAGTCCACGAAACGGTCCAGAATCAGCCAATACTGTCAGTGTTGATGACCGACACGAAAGCGCACCTTGGGGTTCAACAAGCACGGAAATCACTTCGGCACCCCAAAACGGTGAGTAATAGTCCACGAAACGGGTCCGAATCGAGAAAAACCGCGATTGTTGATGACCGAAATGTAAATGCACCCCAGGGTTCGTTAATCGTGGAAGTCACTCCGGGACCCCAAAACAGTGAGTAATAGTCCATGAAACGGGCCAGAATCAGCCAAAACAGCGAGTGTTGATGACCGACATGTAAGCGCACCTTGGGGTTCAACAACTATGAAATCGCTTCGGGGCCACAAAACGGCGAGTAATAGTCCATGAAACGGGTCAGAATCGGCTAAAACTGCGAGTGTTGATGACCGACACGTATACGCACGCAGGTTTCCTTAATCGTGGAAGTCACTCCGAGACCCAAAAACAATGAGTAATAGTCCACGAAACCAGCCAGAATCGGCCAGAACTGTCAGTGTTAATGACAGACACGTAAGCGCACCTTGGGGTTCAACAAGCATGGAAATCACTTCGGGACTCCAAAACGGTGAGTAATAGTCCACGAAACGGGTCAGAATTGACAAATACCGCGATTGTTCATGACCGACGCGTAAATGCACCCCAAGGTTCGTTAATTGTGGAAGTCACTCCAGGACCCCAAAATAGTGAGTAATAGTCCATCAAACGGGTCAGAAATGGCCAAAACTGGTGAGTGTTGATGACCGACACGTAAATGCACCCCAGGGTTCGTTAATCTTGGAAGTCACTCTGGGACCCCAAAACAGTGAGTAATAGTCCATGAAATGGTCCAGAATCGGCCAATACTGTCAGTGTTGAGGACCAACACGAAAGCGCACCTTAGGGTTCAACAAGCATGGAAATCACTTCGGCACCCCAAAACGGTGAGTAATAGTCCACGAAACGGGTCAGAATCGACAAAAACCGCGATTGTTGATGACCGACACGTAAATGCACCCCAGGGTTTGTTAATCGCGGAAGTCACTCCGGGACCCCAAAACAGTGAGTAATAGTCCACGAAACGGTCCAGAATCGGCCAATACTATCAGTGTTGATGACCGACACGAAAGCGCACCTTGGGGTTCAACAAGCATGGAAATCACTTCGGCACCCCAAAACGGTGAGAAATAGTCCACGAAACGGGTCAGAATTGACAAAAACCGCGATTGTTGATGACCGAGACGTAAATGCACCCCAGGGTTCGTTAATCGCGGAAGTCACTCCGGGACCCCAAAACAGTGAGTAATAGTCCACGAAACGGTCCAGAATCGGCCAATACTGTCAGTGTTGATGACCGACACGAAAGCGCACCTTGGGGTTCAACAAGCACGGAAATCACTTCGGCACCCCAAAACGGTGAGTAATAGTCCACGAAACGGGTCCGAATCGAGAAAAACCGCGATTGTTGATGACCGAAATGTAAATGCACCCCAGGGTTCGTTAATCGTGGAAGTCACTCCGGGACCCCAAAACAGTGAGTAATAGTCCATGAAACGGGCCAGAATCAGCCAAAACAGCGAGTGTTGATGACCGACATGTAAGCGCACCTTGGGGTTCAACAACTATGAAATCGCTTCGGGGCCACAAAACGGCGAGTAATAGTCCATGAAACGGGTCAGAATCGGCTAAAACTGCGAGTGTTGATGACCGACACGTATACGCACCCCAGGGTTCGTTAATCGTGGAAGTCACTCCGGGACCCCAAAACAGTGAGTAATAGTCCATGATACCGGCCAGAATCGGCCAGAACTGTCAGTGTTAATGACAGACACGTAAGCGCACGTTGAGGTTCAACAAGCATGGAAATCACTTCGGGACCCCAAAACGGTGAGTAATAGTCCACGAAACGGGTCAGAATCGACAAATACCGCGATTGTTGATGACCGACACGTAAATGCACCCCAGGGTTCGTTAATCGTGGAAGTCACTCCGGGACCCCAAAACAGTGAGTAATAGTCCATGAAACGGGTCAGAATCAGCCAAAACAGCGAGTGTTGATTACCAACATATAAGCGCACCTTGGGCTTCCACAACTATCGAAATCGCTTCGGGGCCACCAAACAACGAGTAATAGTCCATGAAACGGGTCAGAATCGGCTAAAACTGCGAGTGTTGATGACCGACACGTATACGCACCCAGGTTTCCTTAATCGTGGAAGTCACTCCGAGACCCAAAAACAATGAGTAATAGTCCACGAAACCAGCCAGAATCGGCCAGAACTGTCAGTGTTAATGACAGACACGTAAGCGCACCTTGGGGTTCAACAAGCATGGAAATCACTTCGGGACTCCAAAACGGTGAGTAATAGTCCACGAAACGGGTCAGAATTGACAAATACCGCGATTGTTCATGACCGACGCGTAAATGCACCCCAAGGTTCGTTAATTGTGGAAGTCACTCCAGGACCCCAAAATAGTGAGTAATAGTCCATCAAACGGGTCAGAAATGGCCAAAACTGGTGAGTGTTGATGACCGACACGTAAATGCACCCCAGGGTTCGTTAATCTTGGAAGTCACTCTGGGACCCCAAAACAGTGAGTAATAGTCCATGAAATGGTCCAGAATCGGCCAATACTGTCAGTGTTGAGGACCAACACGAAAGCGCACCTTAGGGTTCAACAAGCATGGAAATCACTTCGGCACCCCAAAACGGTGAGTAATAGTCCACGAAACGGGTCAGAATCGACAAAAACCGCGATTGTTGATGACCGACACGTAAATGCACCCCAGGGTTTGTTAATCGCGGAAGTCACTCCGGGACCCCAAAACAGTGAGTAATAGTCCACGAAACGGTCCAGAATCGGCCAATACTATCAGTGTTGATGACCGACACGAAAGCGCACCTTGGGGTTCAACAAGCATGGAAATCACTTCGGCACCCCAAAACGGTGAGAAATAGTCCACGAAACGGGTCAGAATTGACAAAAACCGCGATTGTTGATGACCGAGACGTAAATGCACCCCAGGGTTCGTTAATCGCGGAAGTCACTCCGGGACCCCAAAACAGTGAGTAATAGTCCACGAAACGGTCCAGAATCGGCCAATACTGTCAGTGTTGATGACCGACACGAAAGCGCACCTTGGGGTTCAACAAGCACGGAAATCACTTCGGCACCCCAAAACGGTGAGTAATAGTCCACGAAACGGGTCCGAATCGAGAAAAACCGCGATTGTTGATGACCGAAATGTAAATGCACCCCAGGGTTCGTTAATCGTGGAAGTCACTCCGGGACCCCAAAACAGTGAGTAATAGTCCATGAAACGGGCCAGAATCAGCCAAAACAGCGAGTGTTGATGACCGACATGTAAGCGCACCTTGGGGTTCAACAACTATGAAATCGCTTCGGGGCCACAAAACGGCGAGTAATAGTCCATGAAACGGGTCAGAATCGGCTAAAACTGCGAGTGTTGATGACCGACACGTATACGCACCCCAGGGTTCGTTAATCGTGGAAGTCACTCCGGGACCCCAAAACAGTGAGTAATAGTCCATGATACCGGCCAGAATCGGCCAGAACTGTCAGTGTTAATGACAGACACGTAAGCGCACGTTGAGGTTCAACAAGCATGGAAATCACTTCGGGACCCCAAAACGGTGAGTAATAGTCCACGAAACGGGTCAGAATCGACAAATACCGCGATTGTTGATGACCGACACGTAAATGCACCCCAGGGTTCGTTAATCGTGGAAGTCACTCCGGGACCCCAAAACAGTGAGTAATAGTCCATGAAACGGGTCAGAATCAGCCAAAACAGCGAGTGTTGATTACCAACATATAAGCGCACCTTGGGCTTCCACAACTATCGAAATCGCTTCGGGGCCACCAAACAACGAGTAATAGTCCATGAAACGGGTCAGAATCGGCTAAAACTGCGAGTGTTGATGACCGACACGTATACGCACCCAGGTTTCCTTAATCGTGGAAGTCACTCCGAGACCCAAAAACAATGAGTAATAGTCCACGAAACCAGCCAGAATCGGCCAGAACTGTCAGTGTTAATGACAGACACGTAAGCGCACCTTGGGGTTCAACAAGCATGGAAATCACTTCGGGACTCCAAAACGGTGAGTAATAGTCCACGAAACGGGTCAGAATTGACAAATACCGCGATTGTTCATGACCGACGCGTAAATGCACCCCAAGGTTCGTTAATTGTGGAAGTCACTCCAGGACCCCAAAATAGTGAGTAATAGTCCATGAAACGGGTCAGAAATGGCCAAAACTGGTGAGTGTTGATGACCGACACGTAAATGCACCCCAGGGTTCGTTAATCTTGGAAGTCACTCTGGGACCCCAAAACAGTGAGTAATAGTCCACGAAACGGTCCAGAATCGGCCAATACTGTCAGTGTTGAGGACCGACACGAAAGCGCACCTTAGGGTTCAACAAGCATGGAAATCACTTCGGCACCCCAAAACGGTGAGTAATAGTCCACGAAACGGGTCAGAATCGACAAAAACCGCGATTGTTGATGACCGACACGTAAATGCACCCCAGGGTTTGTTAATCGCGGAAGTCACTCCGGGACCCCAAAACAGTGAGTAATAGTCCACGAAACGGTCCAGAATCGGCCAATACTATCAGTGTTGATGACCGACACGAAAGCGCACCTTGGGGTTCAACAAGCATGGAAATCACTTCGGCACCCCAAAACGGTGAGAAATAGTCCACGAAACGGGTCAGAATTGACAAAAACCGCGATTGTTGATGACCGAGACGTAAATGCACCCCAGGGTTCGTTAATCGCGGAAGTCACTCCGGGACCCCAAAACAGTGAGTAATAGTCCACGAAACGGTCCAGAATCGGCCAATACTGTCAGTGTTGATGACCGACACGAAAGCGCACCTTGGGGTTCAACAAGCACGGAAATCACTTAGGCACCCCAAAACGGTGAGTAATAGTCCACGAAACGGGTCCGAATCAAGAAAAACCGCGATTGTTGATGACCGAAATGTAAATGCACCCCAGGGTTCGTTAATCGTGGAAGTCACTCCGGGACCCCAAAACAGTGAGTAATAGTCCATGAAACGGGCCAGAATCAGCCAAAACAGCGAGTGTTGATGACCGACATGTAAGCGCACCTTGGGGTTCAACAACTATGAAATCGCTTCGGGGCCACAAAACGGCGAGTAATAGTCCATGAAACGGGTCAGAATCGGCTAAAACTGCGAGTGTTGATGACCGACACGTATACGCACCCCAGGGTTCGTTAATCGTGGAAGTCACTCCGGGACCCCAAAACAGTGAGTAATAGTCCATGATATCGGCCAGAATCGGCCAGAACTGTCAGTGTTAATGACAGACACGTAAGCGCACCTTGAGGTTCAACAAGCATGGAAATCACTTCGGGACCCCAAAACGGTGAGTAATAGTCCACGAAACGGGTCAGAATCGACAAATACCGCGATTGATGATGACCGACACGTAAATGCACCCCAGGGTTCGTTAATCGTGGAAGTCACTCCGGGACCCCAAAACAGTGAGTAATAGTCCATGAAACGGGTCAGAATCAGCCAAAACAGCGAGTGTTGATTACCAACATATAAGCGCACCTTGGGCTTCCACAACTATCGAAATCGCTTCGGGGCCACCAAACAACGAGTAATAGTCCATGAAACGGGTCAGAATCGGCTAAAACTGCGAGTGTTGATGACCGACACGTATACGCACCCAGGTTTCCTTAATCGTGGAAGTCACTCCGAGACCCAAAAACAATGAGTAATAGTCCACGAAACCAGCCAGAATCGGCCAGAACTGTCAGTGTTAATGACAGACACGTAAGCGCACCTTGGGGTTCAACAAGCATGGAAATCACTTCGGGACTCCAAAACGGTGAGTAATAGTCCACGAAACGGGTCAGAATTGACAAATACCGCGATTGTTCATGACCGACGCGTAAATGCACCCCAAGGTTCGTTAATTGTGGAAGTCACTCCAGGACCCCAAAATAGTGAGTAATAGTCCATGAAACGGGTCAGAAATGGCCAAAACTGGTGAGTGTTGATGACCGACACGTAAATGCACCCCAGGGTTCGTTAATCTTGGAAGTCACTCTGGGACCCCAAAACAGTGAGTAATAGTCCACGAAACGGTCCAGAATCGGCCAATACTGTCAGTGTTGAGGACCGACACGAAAGCGCACCTTAGGGTTCAACAAGCATGGAAATCACTTCGGCACCCCAAAACGGTGAGTAATAGTCCACGAAACGGGTCAGAATCGACAAAAACCGCGATTGTTGATGACCGACACGTAAATGCACCCCAGGGTTTGTTAATCGCGGAAGTCACTCCGGGACCCCAAAACAGTGAGTAATAGTCCACGAAACGGTCCAGAATCGGCCAATACTATCAGTGTTGATGACCGACACGAAAGCGCACCTTGGGGTTCAACAAGCATGGAAATCACTTCGGCACCCCAAAACGGTGAGAAATAGTCCACGAAACGGGTCAGAATTGACAAAAACCGCGATTGTTGATGACCGAGACGTAAATGCACCCCAGGGTTCGTTAATCGCGGAAGTCACTCCGGGACCCCAAAACAGTGAGTAATAGTCCACGAAACGGTCCAGAATCGGCCAATACTGTCAGTGTTGATGACCGACACGAAAGCGCACCTTGGGGTTCAACAAGCACGGAAATCACTTAGGCACCCCAAAACGGTGAGTAATAGTCCACGAAACGGGTCCGAATCAAGAAAAACCGCGATTGTTGATGACCGAAATGTAAATGCACCCCAGGGTTCGTTAATCGTGGAAGTCACTCCGGGACCCCAAAACAGTGAGTAATAGTCCATGAAACGGGCCAGAATCAGCCAAAACAGCGAGTGTTGATGACCGACATGTAAGCGCACCTTGGGGTTCAACAACTATGAAATCGCTTCGGGGCCACAAAACGGCGAGTAATAGTCCATGAAACGGGTCAGAATCGGCTAAAACTGCGAGTGTTGATGACCGACACGTATACGCACCCCAGGGTTCGTTAATCGTGGAAGTCACTCCGGGACCCCAAAACAGTGAGTAATAGTCCATGATATCGGCCAGAATCGGCCAGAACTGTCAGTGTTAATGACAGACACGTAAGCGCACCTTGAGGTTCAACAAGCATGGAAATCACTTCGGGACCCCAAAACGGTGAGTAATAGTCCACGAAACGGGTCAGAATCGACAAATACCGCGATTGATGATGACCGACACGTAAATGCACCCCAGGGTTCGTTAATCGTGGAAGTCACTCCGGGACCCCAAAACAGTGAGTAATAGTCCATGAAACGGGTCAGAATCAGCCAAAACAGCGAGTGTTGATTACCAACATGTAAGCGCACCTTGGGCTTCCACAACTATGGAAATCGCTTCGGGGCCACCAAACGACGAGTAATAGTCCATGAAACGGGTCAGAATCGGCTAAAACTGCGAGTGTTGATGACCGACACGTATACGCACCCAGGGTTCGTTAATCGTGGAAGTCACTCCGAGACCCAAAAACAATGAGTAATAGTCCACAAAACCAGCCAGAATCGGCCAGAACTGTCAGTGTTAATGACAGACACGTAAGCGCACCTTGGGGTTCAACAAGCATGGAAATCACTTCGGGACTCCAAAACGGTGAGTAGTAGTCCACGAAACGGGTCAGAATTGACAAATACCGCGATTGTTCATGACCGACGCGTAAGTGCACCCCAAGGTTCGTTAATTGTGGAAGTCACTCCAGGACCCCAAAATAGTGAGTAATAGTCCATGAAACGGGTCAGAAATGGCCAAAACTGGTGAGTGTTGATGACCGACACGTAAATGCACCCCAGGGTTCGTTAATCTTGGAAGTCACTCTGGGACCCCAAAACAGTGAGTAATAGTCCACGAAAAGGTCCAGAATCGGCCAATACTGTCAGTGTTGAGGACCGATAGAAAAGCGCACCTTAGGGTTCAACAAGCATGGAAATCACTTCGGCACCCCAAAACGGTGAGTAATAGTCCATGAAACGGGTCAGAATCGGCTAAAACTGCGAGTGTTGATGACCGACACGTATACGCACCCCAGGGTTCGTTAATCGTGGAAGTCACTCCGGGACCCCAAAACAGTGAGTAATAGTCCATGATATCGGCCAGAATCGGCCAGAACTGTCAGTGTTAATGACAGACACGTAAGCGCACCTTGAGGTTCAACAAGCATGGAAATCACTTCGGGACCCCAAAACGGTGAGTAATAGTCCACGAAACGGGTCAGAATCGACAAATACCGCGATTGATGATGACCGACACGTAAATGCACCCCAGGGTTCGTTAATCGTGGAAGTCACTCCGGGACCCCAAAACAGTGAGTAATAGTCCATGAAACGGGTCAGAATCAGCCAAAACAGCGAGTGTTGATTACCAACATGTAAGCGCACCTTGGGCTTCCACAACTATGGAAATCGCTTCGGGGCCACCAAACGACGAGTAATAGTCCATGAAACGGGTCAGAATCGGCTAAAACTGCGAGTGTTGATGACCGACACGTATACGCACCCAGGGTTCGTTAATCGTGGAAGTCACTCCGAGACCCAAAAACAATGAGTAATAGTCCACAAAACCAGCCAGAATCGGCCAGAACTGTCAGTGTTAATGACAGACACGTAAGCGCACCTTGGGGTTCAACAAGCATGGAAATCACTTCGGGACTCCAAAACGGTGAGTAGTAGTCCACGAAACGGGTCAGAATTGACAAATACCGCGATTGTTCATGACCGACGCGTAAGTGCACCCCAAGGTTCGTTAATTGTGGAAGTCACTCCAGGACCCCAAAATAGTGAGTAATAGTCCATGAAACGGGTCAGAAATGGCCAAAACTGGTGAGTGTTGATGACCGACACGTAAATGCACCCCAGGGTTCGTTAATCTTGGAAGTCACTCTGGGACCCCAAAACAGTGAGTAATAGTCCACGAAAAGGTCCAGAATCGGCCAATACTGTCAGTGTTGAGGACCGATAGAAAAGCGCACCTTAGGGTTCAACAAGCATGGAAATCACTTCGGCACCCCAAAACGGTGAGTAATAGTCCATGAAACGGGTCAGAATCGGCTAAAACTGCGAGTGTTGATGACCGACACGTATACGCACCCCAGGGTTCGTTAATCGTGGAAGTCACTCCGGGACCCCAAAACAGTGAGTAATAGTCCATGATATCGGCCAGAATCGGCCAGAACTGTCAGTGTTAATGACAGACACGTAAGCGCACCTTGAGGTTCAACAAGCATGGAAATCACTTCGGGACCCCAAAACGGTGAGTAATAGTCCACGAAACGGGTCAGAATCGACAAATACCGCGATTGATGATGACCGACACGTAAATGCACCCCAGGGTTCGTTAATCGTGGAAGTCACTCCGGGACCCCAAAACAGTGAGTAATAGTCCATGAAACGGGTCAGAATCAGCCAAAACAGCGAGTGTTGATTACCAACATGTAAGCGCACCTTGGGCTTCCACAACTATGGAAATCGCTTCGGGGCCACCAAACGACGAGTAATAGTCCATGAAACGGGTCAGAATCGGCTAAAACTGCGAGTGTTGATGACCGACACGTATACGCACCCAGGGTTCGTTAATCGTGGAAGTCACTCCGAGACCCAAAAACAATGAGTAATAGTCCACAAAACCAGCCAGAATCGGCCAGAACTGTCAGTGTTAATGACAGACACGTAAGCGCACCTTGGGGTTCAACAAGCATGGAAATCACTTCGGGACTCCAAAACGGTGAGTAGTAGTCCACGAAACGGGTCAGAATTGACAAATACCGCGATTGTTCATGACCGACGCGTAAGTGCACCCCAAGGTTCGTTAATTGTGGAAGTCACTCCAGGACCCCAAAATAGTGAGTAATAGTCCATGAAACGGGTCAGAAATGGCCAAAACTGGTGAGTGTTGATGACCGACACGTAAATGCACCCCAGGGTTCGTTAATCTTGGAAGTCACTCTGGGACCCCAAAACAGTGAGTAATAGTCCACGAAAAGGTCCAGAATCGGCCAATACTGTCAGTGTTGAGGACCGATAGAAAAGCGCACCTTAGGGTTCAACAAGCATGGAAATCACTTCGGCACCCCAAAACGGTGAGTAATAGTCCATGAAACGGGTCAGAATCGGCTAAAACTGCGAGTGTTGATGACCGACACGTATACGCACCCCAGGGTTCGTTAATCGTGGAAGTCACTCCGGGACCCCAAAACAGTGAGTAATAGTCCATGATACCGGCCAGAATCGGCCAGAACTGTCAGTGTTAATGACAGACACGTAAGCGCACGTTGAGGTTCAACAAGCATGGAAATCACTTCGGGACCCCAAAACGGTGAGTAATAGTCCACGAAACGGGTCAGAATCGACAAATACCGCGATTGTTGATGACCGACATGTAAATACACCCCAGGGTTCGTTAATCGTGGAAGTCACTCCGGGACCCCAAAACAGTGAGTAATAGTCCATGAAACGGGTCAGAATCAGCCAAAACAGCGAGTGTTGATTACCAACATATAAGCGCACCTTGGGCTTCCACAACTATCGAAATCGCTTCGGGGCCACCAAACAACGAGTAATAGTCCATGAAACGGGTCAGAATCGGCTAAAACTGCGAGTGTTGATGACCGACACGTATACGCACCCAGGTTTCCTTAATCGTGGAAGTCACTCCGAGACCCAAAAACAATGAGTAATAGTCCACGAAACCAGCCAGAATCGGCCAGAACTGTCAGTGTTAATGACAGACACGTAAGCGCACCTTGGGGTTCAACAAGCATGGAAATCACTTCGGGACTCCAAAACGGTGAGTAATAGTCCACGAAACGGGTCAGAATTGACAAATACCGCGATTGTTCATGACCGACGCGTAAATGCACCCCAAGGTTCGTTAATTGTGGAAGTCACTCCAGGACCCCAAAATAGTGAGTAATAGTCCATGAAACGGGTCAGAAATGGCCAAAACTGGTGAGTGTTGATGACCGACACGTAAATGCACCCCAGGGTTCGTTAATCTTGGAAGTCACTCTGGGACCCCAAAACAGTGAGTAATAGTCCACGAAACGGTCCAGAATCGGCCAATACTGTCAGTGTTGAGGACCGACACGAAAGCGCACCTTAGGGTTCAACAAGCATGGAAATCACTTCGGCACCCCAAAACGGTGAGTAATAGTCCACGAAACGGGTCAGAATCGACAAAAACCGCGATTGTTGATGACCGACACGTAAATGCACCCCAGGGTTTGTTAATCGCGGAAGTCACTCCGGGACCCCAAAACAGTGAGTAATAGTCCACGAAACGGTCCAGAATCGGCCAATACTATCAGTGTTGATGACCGACACGAAAGCGCACCTTGGGGTTCAACAAGCATGGAAATCACTTCGGCACCCCAAAACGGTGAGAAATAGTCCACGAAACGGGTCAGAATTGACAAAAACCGCGATTGTTGATGACCGAGACGTAAATGCACCCCAGGGTTCGTTAATCGCGGAAGTCACTCCGGGACCCCAAAACAGTGAGTAATAGTCCACGAAACGGTCCAGAATCGGCCAATACTGTCAGTGTTGATGACCGACACGAAAGCGCACCTTGGGGTTCAACAAGCACGGAAATCACTTAGGCACCCCAAAACGGTGAGTAATAGTCCACGAAACGGGTCCGAATCAAGAAAAACCGCGATTGTTGATGACCGAAATGTAAATGCACCCCAGGGTTCGTTAATCGTGGAAGTCACTCCGGGACCCCAAAACAGTGAGTAATAGTCCATGAAACGGGCCAGAATCAGCCAAAACAGCGAGTGTTGATGACCGACATGTAAGCGCACCTTGGGGTTCAACAACTATGAAATCGCTTCGGGGCCACAAAACGGCGAGTAATAGTCCATGAAACGGGTCAGAATCGGCTAAAACTGCGAGTGTTGATGACCGACACGTATACGCACCCCAGGGTTCGTTAATCGTGGAAGTCACTCCGGGACCCCAAAACAGTGAGTAATAGTCCATGATACCGGCCAGAATCGGCCAGAACTGTCAGTGTTAATGACAGACACGTAAGCGCACCTTGAGGTTCAACAAGCATGGAAATCACTTCGGGACCCCAAAACGGTGAGTAATAGTCCACGAAACGGGTCAGAATCGACAAATACCGCGATTGATGATGACCGACACGTAAATGCACCCCAGGGTTCGTTAATCGTGGAAGTCACTCCGGGACCCCAAAACAGTGAGTAATAGTCCATGAAACGGGTCAGAATCAGCCAAAACAGCGAGTGTTGATTACCAACATGTAAGCGCACCTTGGGCTTCCACAACTATGGAAATCGCTTCGGGGCCACCAAACGACGAGTAATAGTCCATGAAACGGGTCAGAATCGGCTAAAACTGCGAGTGTTGATGACCGACACGTATACGCACCCAGGGTTCGTTAATCGTGGAAGTCACTCCGAGACCCAAAAACAATGAGTAATAGTCCACAAAACCAGCCAGAATCGGCCAGAACTGTCAGTGTTAATGACAGACACGTAAGCGCACCTTGGGGTTCAACAAGCATGGAAATCACTTCGGGACTCCAAAACGGTGAGTAATAGTCCACGAAACGGGTCAGAATTGACAAATACCGCGATTGTTCATGACCGACGCGTAAGTGCACCCCAAGGTTCGTTAATTGTGGAAGTCACTCCAGGACCCCAAAATAGTGAGTAATAGTCCATGAAACGGGTCAGAAATGGCCAAAACTGGTGAGTGTTGATGACCGACACGTAAATGCACCCCAGGGTTCGTTAATCTTGGAAGTCACTCTGGGACCCCAAAACAGTGAGTAATAGTCCATGAAACGGTCCAGAATCGGCCAATACTGTCAGTGTTGAGGACCGATAGAAAAGCGCACCTTAGGGTTCAACAAGCATGGAAATCACTTCGGCACCCCAAAACGGTGAGTAATAGTCCATGAAACGGGTCAGAATCGGCTAAAACTGCGAGTGTTGATGACCGACACGTATACGCACCCCAGGGTTCGTTAATCGTGGAAGTCACTCCGGGACCCCAAAACAGTGAGTAATAGTCCATGATACCGGCCAGAATCGGCCAGAACTGTCAGTGTTAATGACAGACACGTAAGCGCACGTTGAGGTTCAACAAGCATGGAAATCACTTCGGGACCCCAAAACGGTGAGTAATAGTCCACGAAACGGGTCAGAATCGACAAATACCGCGATTGTTGATGACCGACACGTAAATGCACCCCAGGGTTCGTTAATCGTGGAAGTCACTCCGGGACCCCAAAACAGTGAGTAATAGTCCATGAAACGGGTCAGAATCAGCCAAAACAGCGAGTGTTGATTACCAACATATAAGCGCACCTTGGGCTTCCACAACTATCGAAATCGCTTCGGGGCCACCAAACGACGAGTAATAGTCCATGAAACGGGTCAGAATCGGCTAAAACTGCGAGTGTTGATGACCGACACGTATACGCACCCAGGTTTCCTTAATCGTGGAAGTCACTCCGAGACCCAAAAACAATGAGTAATAGTCCACGAAACCAGCCAGAATCGGCCAGAACTGTCAGTGTTAATGACAGACACGTAAGCGCACCTTGGGGTTCAACAAGCATGGAAATCACTTCGGGACTCCAAAACGGTGAGTAATAGTCCACGAAACGGGTCAGAATTGACAAATACCGCGATTGTTCATGACCGACGCGTAAATGCACCCCAAGGTTCGTTAATTGTGGAAGTCACTCCAGGACCCCAAAATAGTGAGTAATAGTCCATGAAACGGGTCAGAAATGGCCAAAACTGGTGAGTGTTGATGACCGACACGTAAATGCACCCCAGGGTTCGTTAATCTTGGAAGTCACTCTGGGACCCCAAAACAGTGAGTAATAGTCCACGAAACGGTCCAGAATCGGCCAATACTGTCAGTGTTGAGGACCGACACGAAAGCGCACCTTAGGGTTCAACAAGCATGGAAATCACTTCGGCACCCCAAAACGGTGAGTAATAGTCCACGAAACGGGTCAGAATCGACAAAAACCGCGATTGTTGATGACCGACACGTAAATGCACCCCAGGGTTTGTTAATCGCGGAAGTCACTCCGGGACCCCAAAACAGTGAGTAATAGTCCACGAAACGGTCCAGAATCGGCCAATACTATCAGTGTTGATGGCCGACACGAAAGCGCACCTTGGGGTTCAACAAGCATGGAAATCACTTCGGCACCCCAAAACGGTGAGACATAGTCCACGAAACGGGTCAGAATTGACAAAAACCGCGATTGTTGATGACCGAGACGTAAATGCACCCCAGGGTTCGTTAATCGCGGAAGTCACTCCGGGACCCCAAAACAGTGAGTAATAGTCCACGAAACGGTCCAGAATCGGCCAATACTGTCAGTGTTGATGACCGACACGAAAGCGCACCTTGGGGTTCAACAAGCACGGAAATCACTTCGGCACCCCAAAACGGTGAGTAATAGTCCACGAAACGGGTCCGAATCAAGAAAAACCGCGATTGTTGATGACCGAAATGTAAATGCACCCCAGGGTTCGTTAATCGTGGAAGTCACTCCGGGACCCCAAAACAGTGAGTAATAGTCCATGAAACGGGCCAGAATCAGCCAAAACAGCGAGTGTTGATGACCGACATGTAAGCGCACCTTGGGGTTCAACAACTATGAAATCGCTTCGGGGCCACAAAACGGCGAGTAATAGTCCATGAAACGGGTCAGAATCGGCTAAAACTGCGAGTGTTGATGACCGACACGTATACGCACCCCAGGGTTCGTTAATCGTGGAAGTCACTCCGGGACCCCAAAACAGTGAGTAATAGTCCATGATACCGGCCAGAATCGGCCAGAACTGTCAGTGTTAATGACAGACACGTAAGCGCACCTTGAGGTTCAACAAGCATGGAAATCACTTCGGGACCCCAAAACGGTGAGTAATAGTCCACGAAACGGGTCAGAATCGACAAATACCGCGATTGATGATGACCGACACGTAAATGCACCCCAGGGTTCGTTAATCGTGGAAGTCACTCCGGGACCCCAAAACAGTGAGTAATAGTCCATGAAACGGGTCAGAATCAGCCAAAACAGCGAGTGTTGATTACCAACATGTAAGCGCACCTTGGGCTTCCACAACTATGGAAATCGCTTCGGGGCCACCAAACGACGAGTAATAGTCCATGAAACGGGTCAGAATCGGCTAAAACTGCGAGTGTTGATGACCGACACGTATACGCACCCAGGGTTCGTTAATCGTGGAAGTCACTCCGAGACCCAAAAACAATGAGTAATAGTCCACAAAACCAGCCAGAATCGGCCAGAACTGTCAGTGTTAATGACAGACACGTAAGCGCACCTTGGGGTTCAACAAGCATGGAAATCACTTCGGGACTCCAAAACGGTGAGTAATAGTCCACGAAACGGGTCAGAATTGACAAATACCGCGATTGTTCATGACCGACGCGTAAGTGCACCCCAAGGTTCGTTAATTGTGGAAGTCACTCCAGGACCCCAAAATAGTGAGTAATAGTCCATGAAACGGGTCAGAAATGGCCAAAACTGGTGAGTGTTGATGACCGACACGTAAATGCACCCCAGGGTTCGTTAATCTTGGAAGTCACTCTGGGACCCCAAAACAGTGAGTAATAGTCCACGAAAAGGTCCAGAATCGGCCAATACTGTCAGTGTTGAGGACCGATAGAAAAGCGCACCTTAGGGTTCAACAAGCATGGAAATCACTTCGGCACCCCAAAACGGTGAGTAATAGTCCATGAAACGGGTCAGAATCGGCTAAAACTGCGAGTGTTGATGACCGACACGTATACGCACCCCAGGGTTCGTTAATCGTGGAAGTCACTCCGGGACCCCAAAACAGTGAGTAATAGTCCATGATACCGGCCAGAATCGGCCAGAACTGTCAGTGTTAATGACAGACACGTAAGCGCACGTTGAGGTTCAACAAGCATGGAAATCACTTCGGGACCCCAAAACGGTGAGTAATAGTCCACGAAACGGGTCAGAATCGACAAATACCGCGATTGTTGATGACCGACACGTAAATGCACCCCAGGGTTCGTTAATCGTGGAAGTCACTCCGGGACCCCAAAACAGTGAGTAATAGTCCATGAAACGGGTCAGAATCAGCCAAAACAGCGAGTGTTGATTACCAACATATAAGCGCACCTTGGGCTTCCACAACTATCGAAATCGCTTCGGGGCCACCAAACGACGAGTAATAGTCCATGAAACGGGTCAGAATCGGCTAAAACTGCGAGTGTTGATGACCGACACGTATACGCACCCAGGTTTCCTTAATCGTGGAAGTCACTCCGAGACCCAAAAACAATGAGTAATAGTCCACGAAACCAGCCAGAATCGGCCAGAACTGTCAGTGTTAATGACAGACACGTAAGCGCACCTTGGGGTTCAACAAGCATGGAAATCACTTCGGGACTCCAAAACGGTGAGTAATAGTCCACGAAACGGGTCAGAATTGACAAATACCGCGATTGTTCATGACCGACGCGTAAATGCACCCCAAGGTTCGTTAATTGTGGAAGTCACTCCAGGACCCCAAAATAGTGAGTAATAGTCCATGAAACGGGTCAGAAATGGCCAAAACTGGTGAGTGTTGATGACCGACACGTAAATGCACCCCAGGGTTCGTTAATCTTGGAAGTCACTCTGGGACCCCAAAACAGTGAGTAATAGTCCACGAAACGGTCCAGAATCGGCCAATACTGTCAGTGTTGAGGACCGACACGAAAGCGCACCTTAGGGTTCAACAAGCATGGAAATCACTTCGGCACCCCAAAACGGTGAGTAATAGTCCACGAAACGGGTCAGAATCGACAAAAACCGCGATTGTTGATGACCGACACGTAAATGCACCCCAGGGTTTGTTAATCGCGGAAGTCACTCCGGGACCCCAAAACAGTGAGTAATAGTCCACGAAACGGTCCAGAATCGGCCAATACTATCAGTGTTGATGGCCGACACGAAAGCGCACCTTGGGGTTCAACAAGCATGGAAATCACTTCGGCACCCCAAAACGGTGAGAAATAGTCCACGAAACGGGTCAGAATTGACAAAAACCGCGATTGTTGATGACCGAGACGTAAATGCACCCCAGGGTTCGTTAATCGCGGAAGTCACTCCGGGACCCCAAAACAGTGAGTAATAGTCCACGAAACGGTCCAGAATCGGCCAATACTGTCAGTGTTGACGACCGACACGAAAGCGCACCTTGGGGTTCAACAAGCACGGAAATCACTTCGGCACCCCAAAACGGTGAGTAATAGTCCACGAAACGGGTCCGAATCAAGAAAAACCGCGATTGTTGATGACCGAAATGTAAATGCACCCCAGGGTTCGTTAATCGTGGAAGTTACTCCGGGACCCCAAAACAGTGAGTAATAGTCCATGAAACGGGCCAGAATCAGCCAAAACAGCGAGTGTTGATGACCGACATGTAAGCGCACCTTGGGGTTCAACAACTATGAAATCGCTTCGGGGCCACAAAACGGCGAGTAATAGTCCATGAAACGGGTCAGAATCGGCTAAAACTGCGAGTGTTGATGACCGACACGTATACGCACCCCAGGGTTCGTTAATCGTGGAAGTCACTCCGGGACCCCAAAACAGTGAGTAATAGTCCATGATACCGGCCAGAATCGGCCAGAACTGTCAGTGTTAATGACAGACACGTAAGCGCACCTTGAGGTTCAACAAGCATGGAAATCACTTCGGGACCCCAAAACGGTGAGTAATAGTCCACGAAACGGGTCAGAATCGACAAATACCGCGATTGATGATGACCGACACGTAAATGCACCCCAGGGTTCGTTAATCGTGGAAGTCACTCCGGGACCCCAAAACAGTGAGTAATAGTCCATGAAACGGGTCAGAATCAGCCAAAACAGCGAGTGTTGATTACCAACATGTAAGCGCACCTTGGGCTTCCACAACTATGGAAATCGCTTCGGGGCCACCAAACGACGAGTAATAGTCCATGAAACGGGTCAGAATCGGCTAAAACTGCGAGTGTTGATGACCGACACGTATACGCACCCAGGGTTCGTTAATCGTGGAAGTCACTCCGAGACCCAAAAACAATGAGTAATAGTCCACAAAACCAGCCAGAATCGGCCAGAACTGTCAGTGTTAATGACAGACACGTAAGCGCACCTTGGGGTTCAACAAGCATGGAAATCACTTCGGGACTCCAAAACGGTGAGTAATAGTCCACGAAACGGGTCAGAATTGACAAATACCGCGATTGTTCATGACCGACGCGTAAGTGCACCCCAAGGTTCGTTAATTGTGGAAGTCACTCCAGGACCCCAAAATAGTGAGTAATAGTCCATGAAACGGGTCAGAAATGGCCAAAACTGGTGAGTGTTGATGACCGACACGTAAATGCACCCCAGGGTTCGTTAATCTTGGAAGTCACTCTGGGACCCCAAAACAGTGAGTAATAGTCCAAGAAAAGGTCCAGAATCGGCCAATACTGTCAGTGTTGAGGACCGATAGAAAAGCGCACCTTAGGGTTCAACAAGCATGGAAATCACTTCGGCACCCCAAAACGGTGAGTAATAGTCCACGAAACGGGTCAGAATCGACAAAAACCGCGATTGTTGATGACCGACACGTAAATGCACCCCAGGGTTTGTTAATCGCGGAAGTCACTCCGGGACCCCAAAACAGTGAGTAATAGTCCACGAAACGGTCCAGAATCGGCCAATACTATCAGTGTTGATGACCGACACGAAAGCGCACCTTGGGGTTCAACAAGCATGGAAATCACTTCGGCACCCCAAAACGGTGAGAAATAGTCCACGAAACGGGTCAGAATTGACAAAAACCGCGATTGTTGATGACCGAGACGTAAATGCACCCCAGGGTTCGTTAATCGCGGAAGTCACTCCGGGACCCCAAAACAGTGAGTAATAGTCCACGAAACGGTCCAGAATCGGCCAATACTGTCAGTGTTGATGACCGACACGAAAGCGCACCTTGGGGTTCAACAAGCACGGAAATCACTTCGGCACCCCAAAACGGTGAGTAATAGTCCACGAAACGGGTCAGAATCGACAAAAACCGCGATTGTTGATGACCGAAATGTAAATGCACCCCAGGGTTCGTTAATCGTGGAAGTCACTCCGGGACCCCAAAACAGTGAGTAATAGTCCATGAAACGGGCCAGAATCAGCCAAAACAGCGAGTGTTGATGACCGACATGTAAGCGCACCTTGGGGTTCAACAACTATGAAATCGCTTCGGGGCCACAAAACGGCGAGTAATAGTCCATGAAACGGGTCAGAATCGGCTAAAACTGCGAGTGTTGATGACCGACACGTATACGCACCCCAGGGTTCGTTAATCGTGGAAGTCACTCCGGGACACCAAAACTGCGAGTAATAGTCCACGAAACCGGCCAGAATCGGCCAGAACTGTCAGTGTTAATGACAGACACGTAAGCGCACCTTGAAGTTCAACAAGCATGGAAATCACTTCACGACCCCAAAACGGTGAGTAATAGTCCACGAAACGGGTCAGAATCGACAAATGCCGCGATTGTTGATGACCGAAACGTAAATGCACCCCAGGGTTCGTTAATCGTGGAAGTCACTCCGGGACCCCAAAACAGTGAGTAATAGTCCATGAAACGGGCCAGAATCAGCCAAAACAGCGAATGTTGATGACCAACATGTAAGCGCACCTTGGGGTTCCACATCTATGGAAATCGCTTCGGGGCAATAAAATGGTGAGTAATAGTCCATGAAACGGGTCAGAATCGGCTAAAACTGTGAGTGTTGATGACCGACACGTATACGCACCCCAGGGTTCGTTAATCGTGGAAGTCACTCCGAGACCCGAAAACAATGAGTAATAGTCCACGAAACCAGCCAGATTCGGCCAGAACTGTCAGTGTTAATGATAGACACGTAAGCGCACCTAGGGGTTCAACAAGCATGGAAATCACTTCGGGACCCCAAAACGGTGAGTAATAGTCCACTAAACGGGTCAGAATTGACAAATACCGCGATTGTTGATGACCGATGCGTAAATGCACCCCAAGGTTCGTTAATTGTGGAAGTCACTCCGGGACCCCAAAACAGTGAGTAATAGTCCATGAAGCGGGTCAGAAATGGCCAAAACAGGTGAGTGTTGATGACCGACACGTAAATGCACCCCAGGGTTCGTTAATCTTGGAAGTCACTCTGGGACCCCAAAACAGTGAGTAATAGTCCATGAAACGGTCCAGAATCGGCCAATACTGTCAGTGTTGATGACCGACACGAAAGCGCACCTTGGGGTTCAACAAGCATGGAAATCACTTCGGCATCCCAAAACGGTGAGTAATAGTCCACGAAACGGGTCAGAATCGACAAAAACAGCGATTGTTGATGACCGACATGTAAATGCACCCCAGGGTTTGTTAATCGCAGAAGTCACTCCGGGACCCCAAAAAGTGAGTAATAGTCCACGAGACGGTCCAGAATCGGCCAATACTGTCAGTGTTGATGACCGACACGAAAGCGCACCTTGGGGTTCAACAAGCATGGAAATCACTTCGCGACCCCAAAACGGTGAGTAATAGTCCACGAAACGGGTTAGAATCGACAAAAACCGCGATTGTTGATGACCGACACGTAAATGCACCCCAGGGTTCGTTAATCGCAGAAGTCACTCCGGGACCCCAAAACAGTGAGTAATAGTCCACGAAACGGTCCAGAATCGGCCAATACTGTCAGTGTTAATGACCGACATGTAAGCGCACCTTGGGGTTCAACAACTATGAAATCGCTTCGGGGCCACAAAACGGCGAGTAATAGTCCATGAAACGGGTCAGAATCGGCTAAAACTGCGAGTGTTGATGACCGACACGTATACGCACCCCAGGGTTCGTTAATCGTGGAAGTCACTCCGGGACCCCAAAACAGTGAGTAATAGTCCATGATACCGGCCAGAATCGGCCAGAACTGTCAGTGTTAATGACAGACACGTAAGCGCACCTTGAGGTTCAACAAGCATGGAAATCACTTCGGGACCCCAAAACGGTGAGTAATAGTCCACGAAACGGGTCAGAATCGACAAATACCGCGATTGATGATGACCGACACGTAAATGCACCCCAGGGTTCGTTAATCGTGGAAGTCACTCCGGGACCCCAAAACAGTGAGTAATAGTCCATGAAACGGGTCAGAATCAGCCAAAACAGCGAGTGTTGATTACCAACATGTAAGCGCACCTTGGGCTTCCACAACTATGGAAATCGCTTCGGGGCCACCAAACGACGAGTAATAGTCCATGAAACGGGTCAGAATCGGCTAAAACTGCGAGTGTTGATGACCGACACGTATACGCACCCAGGGTTCGTTAATCGTGGAAGTCACTCCGAGACCCAAAAACAATGAGTAATAGTCCACAAAACCAGCCAGAATCGGCCAGAACTGTCAGTGTTAATGACAGACACGTAAGCGCACCTTGGGGTTCAACAAGCATGGAAATCACTTCGGGACTCCAAAACGGTGAGTAATAGTCCACGAAACGGGTCAGAATTGACAAATACCGCGATTGTTCATGACCGACGCGTAAGTGCACCCCAAGGTTCGTTAATTGTGGAAGTCACTCCAGGACCCCAAAATAGTGAGTAATAGTCCATGAAACGGGTCAGAAATGGCCAAAACTGGTGAGTGTTGATGACCGACACGTAAATGCACCCCAGGGTTCGTTAATCTTGGAAGTCACTCTGGGACCCCAAAACAGTGAGTAATAGTCCAAGAAAAGGTCCAGAATCGGCCAATACTGTCAGTGTTGAGGACCGATAGAAAAGCGCACCTTAGGGTTCAACAAGCATGGAAATCACTTCGGCACCCCAAAACGGTGAGTAATAGTCCACGAAACGGGTCAGAATCGACAAAAACCGCGATTGTTGATGACCGACACGTAAATGCACCCCAGGGTTTGTTAATCGCGGAAGTCACTCCGGGACCCCAAAACAGTGAGTAATAGTCCACGAAACGGTCCAGAATCGGCCAATACTATCAGTGTTGATGACCGACACGAAAGCGCACCTTGGGGTTCAACAAGCATGGAAATCACTTCGGCACCCCAAAACGGTGAGAAATAGTCCACGAAACGGGTCAGAATTGACAAAAACCGCGATTGTTGATGACCGAGACGTAAATGCACCCCAGGGTTCGTTAATCGCGGAAGTCACTCCGGGACCCCAAAACAGTGAGTAATAGTCCACGAAACGGTCCAGAATCGGCCAATACTGTCAGTGTTGATGACCGACACGAAAGCGCACCTTGGGGTTCAACAAGCACGGAAATCACTTCGGCACCCCAAAACGGTGAGTAATAGTCCACGAAACGGGTCAGAATCGACAAAAACCGCGATTGTTGATGACCGAAATGTAAATGCACCCCAGGGTTCGTTAATCGTGGAAGTCACTCCGGGACCCCAAAACAGTGAGTAATAGTCCATGAAACGGGCCAGAATCAGCCAAAACAGCGAGTGTTGATGACCGACATGTAAGCGCACCTTGGGGTTCAACAACTATGAAATCGCTTCGGGGCCACAAAACGGCGAGTAATAGTCCATGAAACGGGTCAGAATCGGCTAAAACTGCGAGTGTTGATGACCGACACGTATACGCACCCCAGGGTTCGTTAATCGTGGAAGTCACTCCGGGACACCAAAACTGCGAGTAATAGTCCACGAAACCGGCCAGAATCGGCCAGAACTGTCAGTGTTAATGACAGACACGTAAGCGCACCTTGAAGTTCAACAAGCATGGAAATCACTTCACGACCCCAAAACGGTGAGTAATAGTCCACGAAACGGGTCAGAATCGACAAATGCCGCGATTGTTGATGACCGAAACGTAAATGCACCCCAGGGTTCGTTAATCGTGGAAGTCACTCCGGGACCCCAAAACAGTGAGTAATAGTCCATGAAACGGGCCAGAATCAGCCAAAACAGCGAATGTTGATGACCAACATGTAAGCGCACCTTGGGGTTCCACATCTATGGAAATCGCTTCGGGGCAATAAAATGGTGAGTAATAGTCCATGAAACGGGTCAGAATCGGCTAAAACTGTGAGTGTTGATGACCGACACGTATACGCACCCCAGGGTTCGTTAATCGTGGAAGTCACTCCGAGACCCGAAAACAATGAGTAATAGTCCACGAAACCAGCCAGATTCGGCCAGAACTGTCAGTGTTAATGATAGACACGTAAGCGCACCTAGGGGTTCAACAAGCATGGAAATCACTTCGGGACCCCAAAACGGTGAGTAATAGTCCACTAAACGGGTCAGAATTGACAAATACCGCGATTGTTGATGACCGATGCGTAAATGCACCCCAAGGTTCGTTAATTGTGGAAGTCACTCCGGGACCCCAAAACAGTGAGTAATAGTCCATGAAGCGGGTCAGAAATGGCCAAAACAGGTGAGTGTTGATGACCGACACGTAAATGCACCCCAGGGTTCGTTAATCTTGGAAGTCACTCTGGGACCCCAAAACAGTGAGTAATAGTCCATGAAACGGTCCAGAATCGGCCAATACTGTCAGTGTTGATGACCGACACGAAAGCGCACCTTGGGGTTCAACAAGCATGGAAATCACTTCGGCATCCCAAAACGGTGAGTAATAGTCCACGAAACGGGTCAGAATCGACAAAAACAGCGATTGTTGATGACCGACATGTAAATGCACCCCAGGGTTTGTTAATCGCAGAAGTCACTCCGGGACCCCAAAAAGTGAGTAATAGTCCACGAGACGGTCCAGAATCGGCCAATACTGTCAGTGTTGATGACCGACACGAAAGCGCACCTTGGGGTTCAACAAGCATGGAAATCACTTCGCGACCCCAAAACGGTGAGTAATAGTCCACGAAACGGGTTAGAATCGACAAAAACCGCGATTGTTGATGACCGACACGTAAATGCACCCCAGGGTTCGTTAATCGCAGAAGTCACTCCGGGACCCCAAAACAGTGAGTAATAGTCCACGAAACGGTCCAGAATCGGCCAATACTGTCAGTGTTAATGACCGACATGTAAGCGCACCTTGGGGTTCAACAACTATGAAATCGCTTCGGGGCCACAAAACGGCGAGTAATAGTCCATGAAACGGGTCAGAATCGGCTAAAACTGCGAGTGTTGATGACCGACACGTATACGCACCCCAGGGTTCGTTAATCGTGGAAGTCACTCCGGGACCCCAAAACAGTGAGTAATAGTCCATGATACCGGCCAGAATCGGCCAGAACTGTCAGTGTTAATGACAGACACGTAAGCGCACCTTGAGGTTCAACAAGCATGGAAATCACTTCGGGACCCCAAAACGGTGAGTAATAGTCCACGAAACGGGTCAGAATCGACAAATACCGCGATTGATGATGACCGACACGTAAATGCACCCCAGGGTTCGTTAATCGTGGAAGTTACTCCGGGACCCCAAAACAGTGAGTAATAGTCCATGAAACGGGTCAGAATCAGCCAAAACAGCGAGTGTTGATTACCAACATGTAAGCGCACCTTGGGCTTCCACAACTATGGAAATCGCTTCGGGGCCACCAAACGACGAGTAATAGTCCATGAAACGGGTCAGAATCGGCTAAAACTGCGAGTGTTGATGACCGACACGTATACGCACCCAGGGTTCGTTAATCGTGGAAGTCACTCCGAGACCCAAAAACAATGAGTAATAGTCCACAAAACCAGCCAGAATCGGCCAGAACTGTCAGTGTTAATGACAGACACGTAAGCGCACCTTGGGGTTCAACAAGCATGGAAATCACTTCGGGACTCCAAAACGGTGAGTAATAGTCCACGAAACGGGTCAGAATTGACAAATACCGCGATTGTTCATGACCGACGCGTAAGTGCACCCCAAGGTTCGTTAATTGTGGAAGTCACTCCAGGACCCCAAAATAGTGAGTAATAGTCCATGAAACGGGTCAGAAATGGCCAAAACTGGTGAGTGTTGATGACCGACACGTAAATGCACCCCAGGGTTCGTTAATCTTGGAAGTCACTCTGGGACCCCAAAACAGTGAGTAATAGTCCACGAAAAGGTCCAGAATCGGCCAATACTGTCAGTGTTGAGGACCGATAGAAAAGCGCACCTTAGGGTTCAACAAGCATGGAAATCACTTCGGCACCCCAAAACGGTGAGTAATAGTCCACGAAACGGGTCAGAATCGACAAAAACCGCGATTGTTGATGACCGACACGTAAATGCACCCCAGGGTTTGTTAATCGCGGAAGTCACTCCGGGACCCCAAAACAGTGAGTAATAGTCCACGAAACGGTCCAGAATCGGCCAATACTATCAGTGTTGATGACCGACACGAAAGCGCACCTTGGGGTTCAACAAGCATGGAAATCACTTCGGCACCCCAAAACGGTGAGAAATAGTCCACGAAACGGGTCAGAATTGACAAAAACCGCGATTGTTGATGACCGAGACGTAAATGCACCCCAGGGTTCGTTAATCGCGGAAGTCACTCCGGGACCCCAAAACAGTGAGTAATAGTCCACGAAACGGTCCAGAATCGGCCAATACTGTCAGTGTTGATGACCGACACGAAAGCGCACCTTGGGGTTCAACAAGCACGGAAATCACTTCGGCACCCCAAAACGGTGAGTAATAGTCCACGAAACGGGTCAGAATTGACAAATACCGCGATTGTTCATGACCGACGCGTAAATGCACCCCAAGGTTCGTTAATTGTGGAAGTCACTCCAGGACCCCAAAATAGTGAGTAATAGTCCATGAAACGGGTCAGAAATGGCCAAAACTGGTGAGTGTTGATGACCGACACGTAAATGCACCCCAGGGTTCGTTAATCTTGGAAGTCACTCTGGGACCCCAAAACAGTGAGTAATAGTCCACGAAATGGTCCAGAATCGGCCAATACTGTCAGTGTTGAGGACCGACACGAAAGCGCACCTTAGGGTTCAACAAGCATGGAAATCACTTCGGCACCCCAAAACGGTGAGTAATAGTCCACGAAACGGGTCAGAATCGACAAAAACCGCGATTGTTGATGACCGACACGTAAATGCACCCCAGGGTTTGTTAATCGCGGAAGTCACTCCGGGACCCCAAAACAGTGAGTAATAGTCCACGAAACGGTCCAGAATCGGCCAATACTATCAGTGTTGATGACCGACACGAAAGCGCACCTTGGGGTTCAACAAGCATGGAAATCACTTCGGCACCCCAAAACGGTGAGAAATAGTCCACGAAACGGGTCAGAATTGACAAAAACCGCGATTGTTGATGACCGAGACGTAAATGCACCCCAGGGTTCGTTAATCGCGGAAGTCACTCCGGGACCCCAAAACAGTGAGTAATAGTCCACGAAACGGTCCAGAATCGGCCAATACTGTCAGTGTTGATGACCGACACGAAAGCGCACCTTGGGGTTCAACAAGCACGGAAATCACTTCGGCACCCCAAAACGGTGAGTAATAGTCCACGAAACGGGTCCGAATCAAGAAAAACCGCGATTGTTGATGACCGAAATGTAAATGCACCCCAGGGTTCGTTAATCGTGGAAGTCACTCCGGGACCCCAAAACAGTGAGTAATAGTCCATGAAACGGGCCAGAATCAGCCAAAACAGCGAGTGTTGATGACCGACATGTAAGCGCACCTTGGGGTTCAACAACTATGAAATCGCTTCGGGGCCACAAAACGGCGAGTAATAGTCCATGAAACGGGTCAGAATCGGCTAAAACTGCGAGTGTTGATGACCGACACGTATACGCACCCCAGGGTTCGTTAATCGTGGAAGTCACTCCGGGACCCCAAAACAGTGAGTAATAGTCCGTGATACCGGCCAGAATCGGCCAGAACTGTCAGTGTTAATGACAGACACGTAAGCGCACCTTGAGGTTCAACAAGCATGGAAATCACTTCGGGACCCCAAAACGGTGAGTAATAGTCCACGAAACGGGTCAGAATCGACAAATACCGCGATTGATGATGACCGACACGTAAATGCACCCCAGGGTTCGTTAATCGTGGAAGTCACTCCGGGACCCCAAAACAGTGAGTAATAGTCCATGAAACGGGTCAGAATCAGCCAAAACAGCGAGTGTTGATTACCAACATGTAAGCGCACCTTGGGCTTCCACAACTATGGAAATCGCTTCGGGGCCACCAAACGACGAGTAATAGTCCATGAAACGGGTCAGAATCGGCTAAAACTGCGAGTGTTGATGACCGACACGTATACGCACCCAGGGTTCGTTAATCGTGGAAGTCACTCCGAGACCCAAAAACAATGAGTAATAGTCCACAAAACCAGCCAGAATCGGCCAGAACTGTCAGTGTTAATGACAGACACGTAAGCGCACCTTGGGGTTCAACAAGCATGGAAATCACTTCGGGACTCCAAAACGGTGAGTAATAGTCCATGAAACGGGTCAGAATTGACAAATACCGCGATTGTTCATGACCGACGCGTAAGTGCACCCCAAGGTTCGTTAATTGTGGAAGTCACTCCAGGACCCCAAAATAGTGAGTAATAGTCCATGAAACGGGTCAGAAATGGCCAAAACTGGTGAGTGTTGATGACCGACACGTAAATGCACCCCAGGGTTCGTTAATCTTGGAAGTCACTCTGGGACCCCAAAACAGTGAGTAATAGTCCACGAAAAGGTCCAGAATCGGCCAATACTGTCAGTGTTGAGGACCGATAGAAAAGCGCACCTTAGGGTTCAACAAGCATGGAAATCACTTCGGCACCCCAAAACGGTGAGTAATAGTCCACGAAACGGGTCAGAATCGACAAAAACCGCGATTGTTGATGACCGACACGTAAATGCACCCCAGGGTTTGTTAATCGCGGAAGTCACTCCGGGACCCCAAAACAGTGAGTAATAGTCCACGAAACGGTCCAGAATCGGCCAATACTATCAGTGTTGATGACCGACACGAAAGCGCACCTTGGGGTTCAACAAGCATGGAAATCACTTCGGCACCCCAAAACGGTGAGAAATAGTCCACGAAACGGGTCAGAATTGACAAAAACCGCGATTGTTGATGACCGAGACGTAAATGCACCCCAGGGTTCGTTAATCGCGGAAGTCACTCCGGGACCCCAAAACAGTGAGTAATAGTCCACGAAACGGTCCAGAATCGGCCAATACTGTCAGTGTTGATGACCGACACGAAAGCGCACCTTGGGGTTCAACAAGCACGGAAATCACTTCGGCACCCCAAAACGGTGAGTAATAGTCCACGAAACGGGTCAGAATCGACAAAAACCGCGATTGTTGATGACCGAAATGTAAATGCACCCCAGGGTTCGTTAATCGTGGAAGTCACTCCGGGACCCCAAAACAGTGAGTAATAGTCCATGAAACGGGCCAGAATCAGCCAAAACAGCGAGTGTTGATGACCGACATGTAAGCGCACCTTGGGGTTCAACAACTATGAAATCGCTTCGGGGCCACAAAACGGCGAGTAATAGTCCATGAAACGGGTCAGAATTGGCTAAAACTGCGAGTGTTGATGACCGACACGTATACGCACCCCAGGGTTCGTTAATCGTGGAAGTCACTCCGGGACACCAAAACTGTGAGTAATAGTCCACGAAACCGGCCAGAATCGGCCAGAACTGTCAGTGTTAATGACAGACACGTAAGCGCACCTTGAAGTTCAACAAGCATGGAAATCACTTCACGACCCCAAAACGGTGAGTAATAGTCCACGAAACGGGTCAGAATCGACAAATGCCGCGATTGTTGATGACCGAAACGTAAATGCACCCCAGGGTTCGTTAATCGTGGAAGTCACTCCGGGACCCCAAAACAGTGAGTAATAGTCCATGAAACGGGCCAGAATCAGCCAAAACAGCGAATGTTGATGACCAACATGTAAGCGCACCTTGGGGTTCCACATCTATGGAAATCGCTTCGGGGCAATAAAATGGTGAGTAATAGTCCATGAAACGGGTCAGAATCGGCTAAAACTGTGAGTGTTGATGACCGACACGTATACGCACCCCAGGGTTCGTTAATCGTGGAAGTCACTCCGAGACCCGAAAACAATGAGTAATAGTCCACGAAACCAGCCAGATTCGGCCAGAACTGTCAGTGTTAATGATAGACACGTAAGCGCACCTAGGGGTTCAACAAGCATGGAAATCACTTCGGGACCCCAAAACGGTGAGTAATAGTCCACTAAACGGGTCAGAATTGACAAATACCGCGATTGTTGATGACCGATGCGTAAATGCACCCCAAGGTTCGTTAATTGTGGAAGTCACTCCGGGACCCCAAAACAGTGAGTAATAGTCCATGAAACGGGTCAGAAATGGCCAAAACAGGTGAGTGTTGATGACCGACACGTAAATGCACCCCAGGGTTCGTTAATCTTGGAAGTCACTCTGGGACCCCAAAACAGTGAGTAATAGTCCATGAAACGGTCCAGAATCGGCCAATACTGTCAGTGTTGATGACCGACACGAAAGCGCACCTTGGGGTTCAACAAGCATGGAAATCACTTCGGCATCCCAAAACGGTGAGTAATAGTCCACGAAACGGGTCAGAATCGACAAAAACAGCGATTGTTAATGACCGACACGTAAATGCACCCCAGGGTTTGTTAATCGCAGAAGTCACTCCGGGACCCCAAAAAGTGAGTAATAGTCCACGAGACGGTCCAGAATCGGCCAATACTGTCAGTGTTGATGACCGACACGAAAGCGCACCTTGGGGTTCAACAAGCATGGAAATCACTTCGCGACCCCAAAACGGTGAGTAATAGTCCACGAAACGGGTTAGAATCGACAAAAACCGCGATTGTTGATGACCGACACGTAAATGCACCCCAGGGTTCGTTAATCGCAGAAGTCACTCCGGGACCCCAAAACAGTGAGTAATAGTCCACGAAACGGTCCAGAATCGGCCAATACTGTCAGTGTTGATGACCGACACGAAAGCGCACCTTGGGGTTCAACAAGCACGGAAATCACTTCGGCACCCCAAAACGGTGAGTAATAGTCCACGAAACGGGTCAGAATCGACAAAAACCGCGATTGTTGATGACCGAAATGTAAATGCACCCCAGGGTTCGTTAATCGTGGAAGTCACTCCGGGACCCCAAAACAGTGAGTAATAGTCCATGAAACGGGCCAGAATCAGCCAAAACAGCGAGTGTTGATGACCGACATGTAAGCGCACCTTGGGGTTCAACAACTATGAAATCGCTTCGGGGCCACAAAACGACGAGTAATAGTCCATGAAACGGGTCAGAATCGGCTAAAACTGCGAGTGTTGATGACCGACATGTATACGGACCCCAGTGTTCGTTAATCGTGGAAGTCACTCCGGGACCCCAAAACTGTGAGTAATAGTCCACGAAACCGGCCAGAATCGGCCAGAACTGTCAGTGTTAATGACAGACACGTAAGCGCACCTTGAAGTTCAACAAGCATGGAAATCACATCAGGACCCCAAAACGGTGAATAATAGTCCACGAAACGGGTCAGAATCGACAAATACTGTGATTTTTGATGACCGAAATGTAAATGCACCCCAGGGTTCGTTAATCGTGGAAGTCACTCCGGGACCCCAAAACAGTGAGTAATAGTCCATGAAACGGGCCAGAATCAGCCAAAACAGCGAGTGTTGATGACCGACATGTAAGCGCACCTTGGGGTTCAACAACTATGAAATCGCTTCGGGGCAACAAAATGGTGAGTAATAGTCCATGAAACGGGTCAGAATCGGCTAAAACTGTGAGTGTTGATGACCGACACGTATACGCACCCCAGGGTTCGTTAATCGCGGAAGTCACTCCGAGACCCGAAAACAATGAGTAATAGTCCATGAAACCAGCCAGAATCGGCCAGAACTGTCAGTGTTAATGACAGACACGCAAGCGCACCTTCGGGTTCAACAAGCAAGGAAATCACTTCGGGACCCCAAAACGGTGAGTAATAGTCCACGAAACGGGTCAGAATTGACAAATACCGCGATTGTTGATAACCGACGCGTAAATGCACCCCAAGGTTTGTTAATTGTGGAAGTCACTCCGGGAACCCAAAACAGTGAGTAATAGTCCATAAAACGGGTCAGAAATGGCCAAAACTGGTGAGTGTTGATGACCGACACGTAAATGCACCCCAGGGTTCGTTAATCTTGGAAGTCACTCTGGGACCCCAAAACAGTGAGTAATAGTCCATGAAATGGTCCAGAATCGGCCAATACTGTCAGTGTTGATGACCGACACGAAAGCGCACCTTGGGGTTCAACAAGCATGGAAATCACTTCGGCTCCCCAAAACGGTGAGTAATAGTCCACGAAACGGGTCAGAATCGACAAAAACAGCGATTGTTGATGACCGACACGTAAATGCACCCCAGGGTTTGTTAATCGCAGAAGTCACTCCGGGACCCCAAAACAGTGAGTAATAGTCCATGAAACGGGTCGGAATTGGCCAAAACTGTGAGTGTTGATGACCGACACGTAAATGCACCTCAGGGTTCGTTAATCGTGGAAATCACTTCGAGACCCCAAAACAGTGAGTAATAGTCCACGAGACGGGCCAGAATCGGCCAAAACAGTGAGTGTTGATGACCGACACGTAAGCGCACCTTGTGGTTCAACAAGCATGGAAATCACTTCGGGAAAACAAAACGGTGAGTAATAGTCCACGTAATGGGTCAGAATCGACAAAAACCGCTAGTGTTGATGACGGCACGTAAACGCACCCCAGGGTTCGTTCTTCGTGGAAATCACTCCGGGACCCCAAAACAGTGAGTAATAGTCCACGAAACGGGCCAGAATCGGCCAAAACTATGAGTGTTGATGACCCATACGTAAGCGCACCTTGGGGTTCAACAAGCATGGAAATCACTTCGGGACCCCAAAACGATGAGTAATAGTCCACGAAACGGGTCAGAATCGACAAAAGCGCAAGTGTTGATGACCGGCACGTAAACGCACCACAGGGTTCATTCATCATGGAAATCACTCCGGGACCCCCAAACAATGAGTAATAGTCTCCTTGAAACGGGTCAGAATTGGCCAAAACTGTGAGTGTTGATGACCGACACGTAAATGCACCCCAACGTTCGTTAATCATGGAAGGTACTCCGGGACTCCAAAACAGTGAGTAATAGTCCACGAAACTGGGCTAGAATCGGCCAAAACTGTCAGTGTTGATGACCGACACGTAAGCACACCTTGGGGTTCAACAAGCATGTAAATCACTTTGGGATCCAAAAACGGTGAGTAATAGTCCATGAAACGGGTCAAAATCGACAAAAACCGCGAGTGTTGATGACCGGCACCTAAACGCACCCCAGGGTTCGTTAATCGTGGAAATTACTCTAGGAACCCAAAACATTGAGTAATAGTCCATTAAACGGGCCAGAATCGACCAAAACTTTGAGTGTTGATGACCGACATGTAAGCACCTTGGTGTCCAACAAGCATGGAAATCATTTTGGGACCCCAAAACGGTGAGTAATAGTCCACAAAACGGGTCAGAATCGACAAAAACCGCGAGTGTTGATGATCGGCAGGTAATTCCACCCCAGGGTTCATTAATCGTGGAAGTCACTCCGGGGCCCCAAAACAGTGAGTAATAGTCCACGAAACGAGCCAGAATCGGCCAAAACTGTGAGTGGTGATGACCGACACATAAGTGCACCTTGGGGTTCAACAAGCATGGAAATCACTTCGGGACCCCAAAACGATGAGTAATAGTCCACGAAACTGGTCAGAATCGACAAAAACCGCAAGTGTTGATGACCGGCACGTAAACGCACCCCAGGGTTCGTTTATCGTGGAAATCACTCCGGGACCCCAAAACAGTGAGTAATAGTCCATGAAACGGGTCGGAATTGGCCAAAACTGTGAGTGTTGATGACCGACACGTAATTGCACCCCGGGGTTCGTTAATCATGGAAGTCACTCCGGGACCCCAAAACAGTGAGTAAAGTCCATGAAACTGGCCAGAATCTGCCAAAACTGTTAGGGTTTATGACCGACACGTAAGCGCGCCTTGGGGTTCAACAAGCATGTAAATCACTTTGGGACCCCAAAATGGTGAGTAATAGTCCACGAAACGGGTCAGAATCGACAAAAACCGTGAATGTTGATGACCGGCACGTAAAAGCACCCCAGGGTTCGTTAATCGTGGAAATCACTCCGGGACCCCAAAACAGTGAGCAATAGTCCATGAAACGGGCCAGAATCGGCCAAAACTGTGGGTGTTGATGACCGACACGTAATCGCACCTTGGTGTTCAACAAGCATGGAAATCACTTCGGGACCCCAAAACGGTGTGTAATAGTCGACAAATTGGGTCAGAATCAACAAAAACCGCGGGTGTTGATGACCAGCTCATAAACGCACCCCAGGGTTCGTTAGTCGTGGAAATCACTAGGGGGCCCCAAAACAGTGAGTAATAGACCACGAAACGGGCCAGAATCGGACGAAACTGATAGTGTTGATGTCCGACACCTAAGCGCACCTTGGTGTTCAACAAGCATGGAAATCACTCCGGGACCCCAAAACAGTGAGTAATAGTCCATGAAACGGGTCAGAATTGGCCAAAACTGTGAGTGTTGATGACCGACACGTAAATGCACCCCAACGTTCATTAATCATGGAAGGCACTCCGGGACTCCAAAACAGTGAGTAATAGTCCACGAAACTGGGCCAGAATCGGCCAAAACTGTCAGTGTTGATGACCGACACATAAGCGCACCTTGGGGTTCAACAAGCATGTAAATCACTTTGGGATCCGAAAACGGTGAGTAATAGTCCACAAAACGGGTCAGAATCGACAAAAACCGCGAGTGTTGATGACCGGCAGGTAAACGCACCCCAGGGTTCGTTAATCGTGGAAGTCACTCCGGGGCCCCAAGCAGTGAGTAATTGTCCACGAAACGAGCCAGAATCGGCCAAAACTGTGAGTGGTGATGACCGACACGTAAGTGCACCTTGGGGTTCAACAAGCAATGAAATCACTTCGGGACCCCAAAACGATGAGTAATAGTCCACGAAACTAGTCAGAACCGACAAAAACCGCAAGTGTTGATGACCGGCACGTAACGCACCCCAGGGTTCGTTTATCATGGAAATCACTCCGGGACCCCAAAACAGTGAGTAATAGTCCACTTCGGGACACCAAAACAGTGAGTAATAGTCCATGAAACGGGTCGGAATTGGCCAAAACTGTGAGTGTTGATGACCGACACGTAAATGCACCTCAGGGTTCGTTAATCGTGGAATCACTTCGAGACCCCAAAACAGTGAGTGTTGATGACCGACACGTAAGCGCACCTTGTGGTTCAACAAGCATGGAAATCACTTCGGGAAAACAAAACGGTGAGTAATAGTCCACGTAAAGGGTCAGAATCGACAAAAACCGCTAGTGTTGATGACCGGCACGTAAACGCACCCCAGGGTTCGTTCTTCGTGGAAATCACTCCGGGACCCCAAAACAGTGAGTAATAGTCCACGAAACGGGGCAGAATCGGCCAAAACTATGAGTGTTGATGACCCATACGTAAGCGCACCTTGGGGTTCAACAAGCATGGAAATCACTTCGGGACCCCAAAACGATGAGTAATAGTCCACGAAACGGGTCAGAATCGACAAAAGCGCAAGTGTTGATGACCGGCACGTAAACGCACCACAGGGTTCGTTCATCATGGAAATCACTCCGGGACCCCCAAACAATGAGTAATAGTCTCCATGAAACGGGTCAGAATTGGCCAAAACTGTGAGTGTTGATGACCGACACGTAAATGCACCCCAACGTTCGTTAATCATGGAAGGTACTCCGGGACTCCAAAACAGTGAGTAATAGTCCACGAAACTGGGCTAGAATCGGCCAAAACTGTCAGTGTTGATGACCGACACGTAAGCACACCTTGGGGTTCAACAAGCATGTAAATCACTTTGGGATCCAAAAACGGTGAGTAATAGTCCATGAAACGGGTCAAAATCGACAAAAACCGCGAGTGTTGATGACCGGCACCTAAACGCACCCCAGGGTTCGTTAATCGTGGAAATTACTCTAGGAACCCAAAACATTGAGTAATAGTCCATTAAACGGGCCATAATCGACCAAAACTTTGAGTGTTGATGACCGACATGTAAGCACCTTGGTGTCCAACAAGCATGGAAATCATTTCGGGACCCCAAAACGGTGAGTAATAGTCCACAAAACGGGTCAGAATCGACAAAAACCGCGAGTGTTGATGATCGGCAGGTAATTCCACCCCAGGGTTCATTAATCGTGGAAGTCACTCCGGGGCCCCAAAACAGTGAGTAATAGTCCATGAAACGAGCCAGAATCGGCCAAAACTGTGAGTGGTGATGACCGACACATAAGTGCACCTTGGGGTTCAACAAGCATGGAAATCACTTCGGGACCCCAAAACGATGAGTAATAGTCCACGAAACTGGTCAGAATCGACAAAAACCGCAAGTGTTGATGACCGGCACGTAAACGCACCCCAGGGTTCGTTTATCGTGGAAATCACTCCGGGACCCCAAAACAGTGAGTAATAGTCCATGAAACGGGTCGGAATTGGCCAAAACTGTGAGTGTTGATGACCGACACGTAAATGCACCCCGGGGTTCATTAATCATGGAAGTCACTCCGGGACCCCAAAACAGTGAGTAAAGTCCATGAAACTGGCCAGAATCTGCCAAAACTGTTAGGGTTTATGACTGACACGTAAGCGCGCCTTGGGGTTCAACAAGCATGTAAATCACTTTGGGACCCCAAAATGGTGAGTAATAGTCCACGAAACGGGTCAGAATCGACAAAAACCGCGAATGTTGATGACCGGCACGTAAAAGCACCCCAGGGTTCGTTAATCGTGGAAATCACTCCGGGACCCCAAAACAGTGAGCAATAGTCCATGAAACGGGCCAGAATCGGCCAAAACTGTGGGTGTTGATGACCGACACGTAATTGCACCTTGGTCTTCAACAAGCATGGAAATCACTTCGGGACCCCAAGACGGTGTGTAATAGTCGACAAATTGGGTCAGAATCAACAAAAACCGCGGGTGTTGATGACCAGCTCATAAACGCACCCCAGGGTTCGTTAGTCGTGGAAATCACTAGGGGACCCCAAAACCGTGAGTAATAGACCACGAAACGGGCTAGAATCGGACGAAACTGATAGTGTTGATGTCCGACACCTAAGCGCACCTTGGTGTTCAACAAGCATGGAAATCACTCCGGGACCCCAAAACAGTGAGTAATAGTCCATGAAACGGGTCAGAATTGGCCAAAACTGTGAGTGTTGATGACCGACACGTAAATGCACCCCAACGTTCGTTAATCATGGAAGGCACTCCGGGACTCCAAAACAGTGAGTAATAGTCCACGAAACAGGGCCAGAATCGGCCAAAACTGTCAGTGTTGATGACCGACACGTAAGCGCACCTTGGGGTTCAACAAGCATGTAAATCACTTTGGGATCCAAAAACGGTGAGTAATAGTCCATGAAACGGGTCGGAATCGACAAAAACCGCGAGTGTTGATGACCGACACGTAAACGCACCCCAGGGTTCGTTAATCGTGGAAATTACTCTGGGACCCCAAAACAGTGAGTAATAGTCCATGAAACGGGTCAGAATTGACCAAAACTGTGAATGCTGATGACTGACACGTAAGCACCTTGGTGTTCAACAAGCATGGAAATCACTTCGGGACCCCAAAAGGGTGAGTAATAGTCCACAAAACGGATCAGAATCGACAAAACCGCGAGTTTTGATGACCGGCAGGTAAATGCACCCCAGGGTTCGTTAATCGTGGAAGTCACTTCGGGGCCCCAAAACAGTGAGTAATAGTCCACGAAACGAGCCAGAATCGGCCAAAACTGTGAGTGGTGATGACCGACACGTAAGTGCACCTTGGGGTTCAACAAGCATGGAAATCACTTCGGGACCCCAAAACGATGAGTAATAGTTCACGAAACTAGTCAGAATCGACAAAAACCGCAAGTGTTGATGACCGGCACGTAACGCACCCTAGGGTTCGTTTATCGTGGAAATCACTCCGGGACCCCAAAACAGTGAGTAATAGTCCATGAAACGGGTCGGAATTGGCCAAAACTATGAGTGTTGATGACCGACACGTAAATGCACCCCGAGGTTCGTTAATCATGGAAGTCACTCCGGGACCCCAAAACAGTGAGTAAAGTCCACGAAGCTGGCCAGAATCGGCCAAAACTGTTAGGGTTGATGACCGACACGTAAGCGCACATTGGGGTTCAACAAGCACGTAAATCACTTTGGGACCCCAAAACGGTGAGTTATAGTCCACGAAACGGGTCAGAATTGACAAAAACCGCGAATGTTGATGACCGGCACGTAAACGCACCCCAGGGTTCGTTAATCGTGGAAATTACTCTGGGACCCCAAAACAGTGAGTAATAGTCCATGAAACGGGTCAGAATCGACCAAAACTGTGAGTGCTGATGACCGACACGTAAGCACCTTGGTGTTCAACAAGCATGGAAATCACTTCGGGACCCCAAAAGGGTGAGTAATAGTCCACAAAACGGATCAGAATCGACAAAACCGCGAGTGTTGATGACTGGCAGGTAAATGCACCCCAGGGTTCGTTAATCGTGGAAGTCACTTCGGGGCCCCAAAACAGTGAGTAATAGTCCACGAAACGAGCCAGAATCGGCCAAAACTGTGAGTGGTGATGACCGACACGTAAGTGCACCTTGGGGTTCAACAAGCATGGAAATCACTTCGGGACCCCAAAACGATGAGTAATAGTCCATGAAACTAGTCAGAATCGACAAAAACCGCAAGTGTTGATGACCGGCACGTAACGCACCCTAGGGTTCGTTTATCGTGGAAATCACTCCGGGACCCCAATACAGTGAGTAATAGTCCATCAAACGGGTCGGAATTGGCCAAAACTATGAGTGTTGATGACCGACACGTAAATGCACCCCGAGGTTCGTTAATCATGGAAGTCACTCCGGGACCCCAAAACAGTGAGTAAAGTCCACGAAGCTGGCCAGAATCGGCCAAAACTGTTAGGGTTGATGACCGACACGTAAGCGCACATTGGGGTTCAACAAGCACGTAAATCACTTTGGGACCCCAAAACGGTGAGTTATAGTCCACGAAACGGGTCAGAATTGACAAAAACCGCGAATGTTGATGACCGGCACGTAAACGCACCCCAGGGTTCGTTAATCGTGGAAATTACTCTGGGACCCCAAAACAGTGAGTAATAGTCCATGAAACGGGTCAGAATCGACCAAAACTGTGAGTGCTGATGACCGACACGTAAGCACCTTGGTGTTCAACAAGCATGGAAATCACTTCGGGACCCCAAAAGGGTGAGTAATAGTCCACAAAACGGATCAGAATCGACAAAACCGCGAGTGTTTATGACCGGCAGGTAAATGCACCCCAGGGTTCGTTAATCGTGGAAGTCACTTCGGGGCCCCAAAACAGTGAGTAATAGTCCACGAAACGAGCCAGAATCGGCCAAAACTGTGAGTGGTGATGACCGACACGTAAGTGCACCTTGGGGTTCAACAAGCATGGAAATCACTTCGGGACCCCAAAACGATGAGTAATAGTCCATGAAACTAGTCAGAATCGACAAAAACCGCAAGTGTTGATGACCGGCACGTAACGCACCCTAGGGTTCGTTTATCGTGGAAATCACTCCGGGACCCCAATACAGTGAGTAATAGTCCATCAAACGGGTCGGAATTGGCCAAAACTATGAGTGTTGATGACCGACACGTAAATGCACCCCGAGGTTCGTTAATCATGGAAGTCACTCCGGGACCCCAAAACAGTGAGTAAAGTCCACGAAGCTGGCCAGAATCGGCCAAAACTGTTAGGGTTGATGACCGACACGTAAGCGCACATTGGGGTTCAACAAGCACGTAAATCACTTTGGGACCCCAAAACGGTGAGTTATAGTCCACGAAACGGGTCAGAATTGACAAAAACCGCGAATGTTGATGACCGGCACGTAAACGCACCCCAGGGTACGTTAATCGTGGAAATTACTCTGGGACCCCAAAACAGTGAGTAATAGTCCATGAAACGGGTCAGAATCGACCAAAACTGTGAGTGCTGATGACCGACACGTAAGCACCTTGGTGTTCAACAAGCATGGAAATCACTTCGGGACCCCAAAAGGGTGAGTAATAGTCCACAAAACGGATCAGAATCGACAAAACTGCGAGTGTTTATGACCGGCAGGTAAATGCACCCCAGGGTTCGTTAATCGTGGAAGTCACTTCGGGGCCCCAAAACAGTGAGTAATAGTCCACGAAACGAGCCAGAATCGGCCAAAACTGTGAGTGGTGATGACCGACACGTAAGTGCACCTTGGGGTTCAACAAGCATGGAAATCACTTCGGGACCCCAAAACGATGAGTAATAGTCCATGAAACTAGTCAGAATCGACAAAAACCGCAAGTGTTGATGACCGGCACGTAACGCACCCTAGGGTTCGTTTATCGTGGAAATCACTCCGGGACCCCAATACAGTGAGTAATAGTCCATCAAACGGGTCGGAATTGGCCAAAACTATGAGTGTTGATGACCGACACGTAAATGCACCCCGAGGTTCGTTAATCATGGAAGTCACTCCGGGACCCCAAAACAGTGAGTAAAGTCCACGAAGCTGGCCAGAATCGGCCAAAACTGTTAGGGTTGATGACCGACATGTAAGCGCACATTGGGGTTCAACAAGCACGTAAATCACTTTGGGACCCCAAAATGGTGAGTTATAGTCCACGAAACGGGTCAGAATCGACAAAAACCGCGAATGTTGATGACCGGCACGTAAAAGCACCCCAGGGTTCGTTAATCGTGGAAATCACTCCGGGACCCCAAAACAGTGATTAATAGTGCATGAAACGGGCCAGAATCGGCCAAAACTGTGAGTGTTGATGACCGACACGTAATCGCACCTTGGTGTTCAACAAGCATGGAAATCACTTTGGGACCCCAAAACGGTGTGTAATAGTCCACAAATTGGGTCAGAATCGACAAAAATCGCGAGTGTTTATAACCGGCTCATAAACGCACCCCAGGGTTCGTTAGTCGTGGAAATCACTAGGGGACCCCAAAACAGCGAGTAATAGACCACAAAACGGGCCAGAATCGGCCGAAACTGTTAGTGTTGATGTCCGACACCTAAGCGCACCTTGGTGTTCAACAAGCATGGAAATCACTCCGGGACCCCAAAACAGTGAGTAATAGTCCATGAAACGGGTCAGAATTGGCCAAAACTATGAGTGTTGATGACCGACACGTAAATACACCCCAACGTTCGTTAATCATGGAAGGCACTCCGTGACTCCAAAACATTGAGTAATAGTCCACGAAACTGGGCCAGAATCAGCCAAACTGTCAGTGTTGATGACCGACACGTAAGCGCACCTTGGGGTTCAACAAGCATGTAAATCACTTTGGGATCCGAAAACGGTGAGTAATAGTCCATGAAACGGGTCAGAATCGACAAAAACCGCGAGTGTTGATGACCGGCACGTAAACGCACCCCAGGGTTCGTTAATCGTGGAAATTACTCCGAGACCCCAAAACCGTGAGTAATAGTTCACGAAACGGGCCAGAATCGGCCAAAACTATGAGTGTTGATGACCGATACGTAAGCGCACCTTGTGGTTCAACAAGCATGGAAATCACTTCGGGACCCAAAAACGGTGAATAATAGTCCATGTAATGGGTCAGAATCGACAAAAACCGCAAGTGTTGATGACCGGCACATAAACGCACCCCAGGGTTTGTTCATCGTGGAAATAACTCCGGGACCCCAAAACAGTGAGTAATAGTCCATGAAACGGGTCAGAATTGGCCAAAACTGTGAGTGTTGATGACCCCACGTAAATGCACCCTAGGGACCATTTATCGTGGAAGTCACTCCGAGGCCCCAAAACAGTGAGTAAAAGTCCACGAAAGGGGCCAGAATCGGCCAAAACTAGGAGCGTTGTTGACAGACACGTAAGTGCACCTTGGGGTTCAACAAGCATGGAAATCACTTCGGGACCCCAAAACGATGAGTAATAGTGCACGAAACGGGTCAGAATCGACAAAAACAGCAAGTGTTGATGACCGGCACATAAACGCACCCCAGGGTTCGTTCATGGTGGAAATCACTCCGGGACCCCAAAACACTGAGTAATAGTCCATGAAACGGGTCAGAATTGGCCAAAACTGTGTGTTTATGACCGACACGTAAATGCACCCCAGGGTTCGTTTATCGTGGAAGTCACTCCGGGACCCCAAAACATTGAGTAATAGTCCACGAAACTGGGCCAGAATCGGCCAAAACTGTCAGTGTTGATGACCGACACGTAAGCGCACCTTGGGGTTTAACAAGCATGTAAATCGCTTTGGAACCCCAAAACGGTGAGTAATAGTCCACAAATCGGGTCAGAATCGGCAAAAACCACGAGTATTGATGACCGGTACGTAAACGCACCCAGGGTTCATTAATCGTGGATATCACTCCGGGACCCCAAAACAGTGAGCAAGTCCATGAAACGGGCCAGAATCGTCCAAAACTGTGAGTGTTGATGACCGACACGTAAGGGCACCTTGGTGTTCAACAAGCATGGAAATCACTTCGGGACCCCAAAACGGTGAGTAATAGTCCACAAAACGGATCAGAATCGACAAAACCGCGAGTGTTGATGACCGGCAGGTAAATGCACCCCAGGGTTCGTTAATCGTGGAAATCACTAGGGGACCCCAAAACAGTGAGTAATAGACCACGAAACGGGCCAGAATCGGCCAAAACTGTCAGTGTTGATGACCGACACGTAATCGCACCTTGGTGTTCAACAAGCATGGAAATCACTTCGGGACCCCAAAACGGTGTGTAATAGTCCACAAATTGGGTCAGAATCGACAAAAACCGCGAGTGTTGATGACCGGCTCAAAAACGCACCCCAGGGTTCGTTAGTCGTCGAAATCACTAGGGGACCCCAAAACAGTGTGTAATAGACCACGAAACGGGCTAGAATCGGCCGAAACTGTTAGTGTTGATGTCCGACACCTAAGCACACCTTGGTGTTCAACAAGCATGGAAATCACTTCGGGACCCCAAAACAGTGAGTAATAGTCCGCAAAACGGGTCAGAATCGACAAAAACCATGAGTGTTGATGACCGACACGTAAACGCACCCCAGGTTCATTAATCGTGGAAATCACTCCGGGAACCCAAAATAGTGAGTAATAGACCACGAAACGGGCAAAAATCGGCCTAAATTGTTAGTGTTGATGACCGACACGTAAGCGCACCTTGGGGTTCAACAACCATGGAGATCACTTCGGGACCCCAAAATAGTGAGTAATAGTCCACGAAACGGGTCAGAATCGACAAAACCGCGAGTGTTGATGACCGACATGTAAACACACCTCAGGGTTCGTTAATCGTTGAAATCACTCCGAGACCCCAAAACAGTGAGTAATAGTCCACGAAACGGGCTAGAATCGGCCAAAACAGTGAGTGTTGATGACCGACACGTAAGAGCAACTTGTGGTTCAACAAGCATGGAAATCACTTCGGGAACCCAAAACAGTGAGTAATAGTCCACGTAACGGGTCAGAATCGACAAAAATCGCAAGTGTTGATGACCGGCACGTAAACGCACCCAAGGGTTCGTTCTTCGTGGAAATCACTCCGGGACCCCAAAACAGTGACTAGTAGTCCATGAAACGGGTCAGAATTGGCCAAAACTGTGAGTGTTGATGACCGACATGTAAATGTACCCCAGGGATCGTTAATCGTGGAAGTCACTCCGGGGCCCCAAAACAGTGAGTAAAAGTCCACGAAAGGGGCCAGAATTGGCCAAAACTGGGAGCGTTGATGACCGACACGTAAGTGCACCTTGGGGTTCAACAAGCATGGAAATCACTTCGGGACCCCAAAACGATGAGTAATAGTGCACGAAACGGGTCAGAATCGACAAAAACAGCAAGTGTTGATGACCGGCACATAAACGCACCCCAGGGTTCGTTCATGGTGGAAATCACTCCGGGACCCCAAAACACTGAGTAATAGTCCATGAAACGGGTCAGAATTGGCCAAAACTGTGTGTTTATGACCGACACGTAAATGCACCCCAGGGTTCGTTTATCGTGGAAGTCACTCCGGGACCCCAAAACATTGAGTAATAGTCCATGAAACTGGGCCAGAATCGGCCAAAACTGTCAGTGTTGATGACCGACACGTAAGCGCACCTTGGGGTTTAACAAGCATGTAAATCGCTTTGGGACCCCAAAACGGTGAGTAATAGTCCACAAATCGGGTCAGAATCGGCAAAAACCACGAGTATTGATGACCGGTACGTAAACGCACCCAGGGTTCATTAATCGTGGATATCACTCCGGGACCCCAAAACAGTGAGCAAGTCCATGAAACGGGCCAGAATCGTCCAAAACTGTGAGTGTTGATGACCGACACGTAAGGGCACCTTGGTGTTCAACAAGCATGGAAATCACTTCGGGACCCCAAAACGGTGAGTAATAGCCCACAAAATGGATCAGAATTGACAAAACCGCGAGTGTTGATGACCGGCAGGTAAATGCACCCCAGGGTTCGTTAATCGTGGAAATCACTAGGGGACCCCAAAACAGTGAGTAATAGACCACGAAACGGGCCAGAATCGGCCAAAACTGTCAGTGTTGATGACCGACACGTAAGCATACCTTGGGGTTCAACAACCATGGAAATCACCTCGGGACCCCAAAAGGGTGAGCAATAGTCCACAAAACGGGTCAGAATCAACAAAACCTCAGGGTTCGTTAATCATGGAAATCACTCCGAGACCCCAAAACAGTGAGTACTAGTCCACGACACGGGCCAGAAACGGCCAAAACTGTGAGTGCTGATAACCGACACGTAATCGCACCTTGGTGTTCAACAAGCATGGAAATCACTTTGGGACCCCAAAACGGTGTGTAATAGTCCACAAATTGGGTCAGAATCGACAAAAATCGCGAGTGTTGATAACCGGCTCATAAACGCACCCCAGGGTTCGTTAGTCGTGGAAATCACTAGGGGACCCCAAAACAGCGAGTAATAGACCACGAAACGGGCCAGAATCGGCCGAAACTGTTAGCGTTGATGTCCGACACCTAAGCGCACCTTGGTGTTCAACAAGCATGGAAATCACTCCGGGACCCCAAAACAATGAGTAATAGTCCATGAAACGGGTCAGAATTGGCCAAAACTATGAGTGTTGATGACCGACACGTAAATGCACCCCAACGTTCGTTAATCATGGAAGGCACTCCGTGACTCCAAAACATTGAGTAATAGTCCACGAAACTGGGCCAGAATCAGCCAAACCGTCAGTGTTGATGACCGACACGTAAGCGCACCTTGGGGTTCAACAAGCATGTAAATCACTTTGGGATCCGAAAACAGTGAGTAATAGTCCATGAAACGGGTCAGAATCGACAAAAACCGCGAGTGTTGATGACCGGCACGTAAACGCACCCCAGGGTTCGTTAATCGAGGAAATTACTCTCGGACCCCAAAACAGTTAGTAATAGTCCATGAAACGGGCCAGAATCGACCAAAACTGTGAGTGTTTATGACCGACACGTAAGCACCTTGGTGTTCAACAAGCATGGAAATCACTTCGGGACCCCAAAACGGTGAGTAATAGTCCACAAAACGGGTCAGAATCGACAAAAACCGCGAGTGTTGATGACCGGCAGGTAAACGCACCCCAGGGTTTGTTAATCGTGGAAGTCACTCCGGGGCCCCAAAACAGTGAGTAATTGTCCACGAAACGAGCCAGAATCGGCCAAAACTGTGAGTGGCGATGACCGACACGTAAGTGCACCTTGGGGTTCAACAAGCATGGAACTCACTTCGGGACCCCAAAACGATGAGTAATAGTCCACGAAACTAGTCAGAATCGACAAAAACCGCGAAACAGTGACTAGTAGTCCACGAAATCTTTCCGGGACCCCAAAACAGTGACTAGTAGTCCACGAAACGGGTCAGAACCGACAAAAACAGCGAATGTTGATGACCGACATGTAAATGCACCCCAAGGATCGTTAATCGTGGAAGTCACTCCGGGGCCCCAAAACAGTGAGTAATAGGCCACGAAACGGGCCAGAATCGGCCAAAACTGTGAGTGTTGATGACCGACACGTAAGTGCACCTTGGTGTTCAACAAGCATGGAAATCACTTCAGGACCCCAAAACGGTGTGTAATAGTCCACAAATTGGGTCAGAATCGACAAAAACCGCGAGTGTTGATGACCGGCTCAAAAACGTACCCCAGGGTTCGTTAGTCGTCGAAATCACTAGGGGACCCCAAAACAGTGTGTAATAAACCACGAAACGGGCTAGAATCGGCCGAAACTGTTAGTGTTGATGTCCGACACCTAAGCACACCTTGGTGTTCAACAAGCATGGAAATCACTTCGGGACCCCAAAACAGTGAGTAATAGTCCGCAAAACGGGTCAGAATCGACAAAAACCGTGAGTGTTGATGACCGACACGTAAACGCACCCCAGGTTCATTAATCGTGGAAATCACTCCGGGAACCCAAAATAGTGAGTAATAGACCACGAAACGGGCAAAAATCGGCCTAAATTGTTAGTGTTGATGACCGACACGTAAGCGCACCTTGGGGTTCAACAACCATGGAGATCACTTCGGGACCCCAAAATAGTGAGTAATAGTCCACGAAACGGGTCAGAATCGACAAAACCGCGAGTGTTGATGACCGACATGTAAACACACCTCAGGGTTCGTTAATCGTTGAAATCACTCCGAGACCCCAAAACAGTGAGTAATAGTCCACGAAACGGGCTAGAATCGGCCAAAACAGTGAGTGTTGATGACCGACACATAAGCGCAACTTGTGGTTCAACAAGCATGGAAATCACTTCGGGAACCCAAAACAGTGAGTAATAGTCCACGTAACGGGTCAGAATCGACAAAAATCGCAAGTGTTTATGACCGGCACGTAAACGCACCCAAGGGTTCGTTCTTCGTGGAAATCACTCCGGGACCCCAAAACAGTGACTAGTAGTCCATGAAACGGGTCAGAATTGGCCAAAACTGTGAGTGTTGATGACCGACATGTAAATGTACCCCAGGGATCGTTAATCGTGGAAGTCACTCCGGGGCCCCAAAACAGTGAGTAAAAGTCCACGAAAGGGGCCAGAATCGGCCAAAACTGGGAGCGTTGATGACCGACACGTAAGTGCACCTTGGGGTTCAACAAGCATGGAAATCACTTCGGGACCCCAAAACGATGAGTAATAGTGCACGAAACGGGTCAGAATCGACAAAAACAGCAAGTGTTGATGACCGGCACATAAACGCACCCCAGGGTTCGTTCATGGTGGAAATCACTCCGGGACCCCAAAACACTGAGTAATAGTCCATGAAACGGGTCAGAATTGGCCAAAACTGTGTGTTTATGACCGACACGTAAATGCACCCCAGGGTTCGTTTATCGTGGAAGTCACTCCGGGACCCCAAAACATTGAGTAATAGTCCACGAAACTGGGCCAGAATCGGCCAAAACTGTCAGTGTTGATGACCGACTAAGCGCACCTTGGGGTTTAACAAGCATGTAAATCGCTTTGGGACCCCAAAACGGTGAGTAATAGTCCACAAATCGGGTTAGAATCGGCAAAAACCACGAGTATTGATGACCGGTACGTAAACGCACCCAGGGTTCATTAATCGTGGATATCACTCCGGGACCCCAAAACAGTGAGCAAGTCCATGAAACGGGCCAGAATCGTCCAAAACTGTTAGTGTTGATGACCGACACGTAAGGGCACCTTGGTGTTCAACAAGCATGGAAATCACTTCGGGACCCCAAAACGGTGAGTAATAGTCCACAAAACGGATCAGAATCGACAAAACCGCGAGTGTTGATGACCGGCAGGTAAATGCACCCCAGGGTTCGTTAATCGTGGAAATCACTAGGGGACCCCAAAACAGTGAGTAATAGACCACGAAACGGGCCAGAATCGGCCAAAACTGTCAGTGTTGATGACCGACACGTAAGCATACCTTGGGGTTCAACAACCATGGAAATCACCTCGGGACCCCAAAAGGGTTAGCAATAGTCCACAAAACGGGTCAGAATCGACAAAACCGCGAGTGTTGATGAACGACACGTAAACGAACCTCAGGGTTCGTTAATCGTGGAAATCACTCCGAGACCCCAAAACAGTGAGTACTAGTCCACGACACGGGCCAGAAACGGCCAAAACTGTGAGTGCTGATAACCGACACGTAATCGCACCTTGGTGTTCAACAAGCATGGAAATCACTTTGGGACCCCAAAACGGTGTGTAATAATCCACAAATTGGGTCAGAATCGACAAAAATCGCGAGTGTTGATAACCGGCTCATAAACGCACCCCAGGGTTCGTTAGTCGTGGAAATCACTAGGGGACCCCAAAACAGCGAGTAATAGACCATGAAACGGGCCAGAATCGGCCGAAACTGTTAGTGTTGATGTCCGACACCTAAGCGCACCTTGGTGTTCAACAAGCATGGAAATCACTCCGGGACCCCAAAACAATGAGTAATAGTCCATGAAACGGGTCAGAATTGGCCAAAACTATGAGTGTTGATGACCGACACGTAAATGCACCCCAACGTTCGTTAATCATGGAAGGCACTCCGTGACTCCAAAACATTGAGTAATAGTCCACGAAACTGGGCCAGAATCAGCCAAACCGTCAGTGTTGATGACCGACACGTAAGCGCACCTTGGGGTTCAACAAGCATGTAAATCACTTTGGGATCCGAAAACAGTGAGTAATAGTCCATGAAACGGGTCAGAATCGACAAAAACCGCGAGTGTTGATGACCGGCTCAAAAACGCACCCCAGGGTTTGTTAGTCGTCGAAATCACTAGGGGACCCCAAAACAGTGTGTAATAGACCACGAAACGGGCTAGAATCGGCTGAAACTGTTAGTGTTGATGTCCGACACCTAAGCACACCTTGGTGTTCAACAAGCATGGAAATCACTTCGGGACCCCAAAACAGTGAGTAATAGTCCGCAAAACGGGTCAGAATCGACAAAAACCGTGAGTGTTGATGACCGACACGTAAACGCACCCCAGGTTCATTAATCGTGGAAATCACTCCGGGAACCCAAAATAGTGAGTAATAGACCACGAAACGGGCAAAAATCGGCCTAAATTGTTAGTGTTGATGACCGACACGTAAGCGCACCTTGGGGTTCAACAACCATGGAGATCACTTCGGGACCCCAAAATAGTGAGTAATAGTTGACGAAACGGGTCAGAATCGACAAAACCGCGAGTGTTGATGACCGACATGTAAACACACCTCAGGGTTCGTTAATCGTTGAAATCACTCCGAGACCCCAAAACAGTGAGTAATAGTCCACGAAACGGGCTAGAATCGGCCAAAACAGTGAGTGTTGATGACCGACACGTAAGCGCAACTTGTGGTTCAACAAGCATGGAAATCACTTCGGGAACCCAAAACAGTGAGTAATAGTCCACGTAACGGGTCAGAATCGACAAAAATCGCAAGTGTTGATGACCGGCACGTAAACGCACCCAAGGGTTCGTTCTTCGTGGAAATCACTCCGGGACCCCAAAACAGTGACTAGTAGTCCATGAAACGGGTCAGAATTGGCCAAAACTGTGAGTGTTGATGACCGACATGTAAATGTACCCTAGCGATCGTTAATCGTGGAAGTCACTCCGGGGCCCCAAAATAGTGAGTAATAGGCCACGAAACGGGCCAGAATCGGCCAAAACTGTGAGTGTTGATGACCGACTCGTAAGCACACCTTGGTGTTCAACAAGCATGGAAATCACTTCGGGACCCCAAAACGGTGTGTAATAGTCCACAAATTGGGTCAGAATCGACAAAACCCGCGAGTGTTGATGACCGGCTCAAAAACGCACCCCAGGGTTCGTTAGTCGTCGAAATCACTAGGGGACCCCAAAACAGTGTGTAATAGACCACGAAACGGGCTAGAATCGGCCGAAACTGTTAGTGTTGATGTCCGACACCTAAGCACACCTTGGTGTTCAACAAGCATGGAAATCACTTCGGGACCCCAAAACAGTGAGTAATAATCCGCAAAACGGGTCAGAATCGACAAAAACCGTGAGTGTTGATGACCGACACGTAAACGCACCCCAGGTTCATTAATCGTGGAAATCACTCCGGGAACCCAAAATAGTGAGTAATAGACCACGAAACGGGCCAGAATCGGCCTAAATTGTTAGTGTTGATGACTGACACGTAAGTGCACCTTGGGGTTCAACAACCATGGAGATGACTTCGGGACCCCAAAACAGTGGGTAATAGTCCACGAAACGGGTCAGAATTGGCCAAAACTGTGAGTGTTGATGACCGACATGTAAATGTACCCCAGGGATCGTTAATCGTGGAAGTCACTCCGGGGCCCCAAAACAGTGAGTAAGTCCATGAAACGGGCCAGAATCGGCCAAAACTGTGAGTGTTGATGACCGACACGTAAGGGCACCTTGGTGTTCAACAAGCATGGAAATCACTTCGGGACCCCAAAACGGTAAGTAATAGTCCATGAAACGGGTCAGAATTGACAAAAACCACGAGTGTTGATGACCGACACATAAACGCACCCCAGGGTTCGTTAATCATGGAAATCACTAGGGGACCCCAAAACAGTGAGTAATAGACCACGAAACGGGCCAGAATCGGCCAAAACTGTCAGTGTTGATGACCGACACGTAAGCATACCTTGGGGTTCAACAACCATGGAAATCACCTCGGGACCCCAAAAGGGTGAGCAATAGTCCACAAAACGGGTCAGAATCGACAAAACCGCGAGTGTTGATGACCGACACGTAAACGAACCTCAGGGTTCGTTAATCGTGGAAATCACTCCGAGACCCCAAAACAGTGAGTACTAGTCCACGACACGGGCCAGAAACGGCCAAAACTGTGAGTGCTGATAATCGACACGTAAGTGCACCTTGTGGTTCAACAAGCTTGGAAATCACTTCGGGACCCCAAAACGGTGACTAATAGTCCATGTAATGGGTCAAAATTGACAAAAACCACAAGTGTTGATCACCGGTACGTAAACGCACCCCAGGGTTCGTTCATCGTGGAAATCACTCCGGGACCCCAAAACAGAGACTAATAGTCCATGAAACGGGTCAGAATTGGCCAAAACTATGAGTGTTGATGACCGACATGTAAATGCACCCCAGGGATCGTTAAGCGTGGAAGTCACTCCGGGACCCCAAAACATTGAGTAATAGTCCACGAAACTGGGCCAGAATCGGCCAAAACTGTCAGTGTTGATGACCGACACGTAAGCGCACCTTGGGGTTTAACAAGCATGTAAATCACTTTGGGACCCCAAAACGGTGAGTAATAGTCCACAAATCGGGTCAGAATCGGCAAAAACCACGAGTATTGATGACCGGTACGTAAACGCACCCAGGGTTCATTAATCGTGGATATCACTCCGGGACCCCAAAACAGTGAGCCGGTCCATGAAACGTGCCAGAATCGGCCAAAACTGTGAGTGTTGATGACCGACACGTAAGGGCACCTTGGTGTTCAACAAGCATGGAAATCACTTCGGGACCCCAAAACGGTAAGTAATAGTCCATGAAACGGGTCAGAATCGACAAAAACCGCGAGTGTTGATGACCGACACATAAACGCACCCCAGGGTTCGTTAATCATGGAAATCACTAGGGGACCCCAAAACAGTGAGTAATAGACCACAAAACGGGCCAGAATCGGCCAAAACTGTCAGTGTTGATGACCGACACCTAAGCATACCTTGGGGTTCAACAACCATGGAAATCACCTCGGGACCCCAAAAGGGTGAGCAATAGTCCACAGAACGGGTCAGAATCGACAAAACCGCGAGTGTTGATGACCGACACGTAAATGAACCTCAGGGTTCGTTAATCGTGGAAATCACTCCGAGACCCCAAAACAGTGAGTACTAGTCCACAGCACGGGCCAGAAACGGCCAAAACTGTGAGTGCTGATAACCGACACGTAAGTGCACCTTGTGGTTCAACAAGCTTGGAAATCACTTCGGGACCCCAAAACGGTGACTAATAGTCCATGTAACGGGTCAAAATTGACAAAAACCACAAGTGTTGATGACCGGTACGCAAACGCACCCCAGGGTTCGTTCATCGTGGAAATCACTCCGGGACCCCAAAACAGAGACTAATAGTCCATGAAACGGGTCAGAATTGGCGAAAACTGTGAGTGTTGATGACCGACATGTAAATGCACCCCAGGGATCGTTAAGCGTGGAAGTCACTCCGGGGCCCCAAAACAGTGAGTAATAGACCACGAAACGAGCCAGAATCGGCCAAAACTGTGAGTGGTGATGACCGACACGTAAGTGCACCTTGGGGTTCAACAAGCATGGAAATCACTTCGGGACTCCAAAACGATGAGTAATAGTCCACGAAACTGGTCAGAATCGACACAAATCGCAAGTGTTGATGACCGGCACGTAAACGCACCCCAGGGTTCGTTTATCGTGGAAATCACTCCGGGACCCCAAAACAGTGAGTAATAGTCCATGAAACGGCTCGGAATTGGCCAAAACTGTGAGTGTTGATGACCGACACGTAAATGCACCCCGGGGTTTGTTAATCGTGGAAGTCACTCCGGGACCCCAAAACAGTGATTAATAGTCCACGAAACGGGCCAGAATCGGCCAAAACTGTTAGGGTAGATGATCGACACGTAAGTGCACCTTGGGGTTCAACAAGCATGTAAATCACTTTGGGACCCTAAAACGGTGAGTAATAGTCCATGAAACGGGTCAGAATCGACAAAAACCGCGAATGTTGATGACCGGCACGTAAACGCACCTTGGTGTTCAACAATCATGGAAATCACTTCAGGACCCCAAAACGGTGTGTAATAGTCCACGAATTGGGTCAGATTCGACAAAAACCGCGAGTGTTGATGACCGGCACATAAACACACCCCGGGGTTCATTAGTCGTGGAAATCACTACGGGACCCCAAAACAGTGAGTAATAGACCACGAAACGGGCCTGAATCGGCTGAAACTGTTAGTGTTGATGTCAACACCAAAGCGCACCTTGGTGTTCAACAAGCATGGAAATCACTTCGGGACCCCAAAACGGTGAGTAATAGTCCGCAAAATGGGTCAGAATCGACAAAAACCATGAGCATTGATGACCGACACGTAAACGCACCCCAGGTTCATTAATCGTGGAAATCACTCCGGGACCCCAAAACAGTGAGTAATAGTCCATGAAACGGGTCAGAATTGGCCAAAACTGTGAGTGTTGATGACCGACACTTAAATACACCTCAGGGTTCGTTAAGGGTGGAAATCACTCTGAGACCCCAAAACAGTGAGTAATAGTCCACGAAACAGGCCAGAATTGGCCAAAACAGTGAGTGTTGATGACCGACACGTAAGCGCACCTTGTGGTTCAACAAGCATGGAAATCACTTCGGGAACCCAAAACGGTGAGTAATAGTCCACGTAACGGGTCAGAATCGACAAAAACCGCAAGTGTTGATGACCGGCACGTAAATGCACCCCAGGGTTCGTTCTTCGTGGAAATCACTCCGGGACCCCAAAACAGTGAGTAATAGTCCATGAAACGGGTCAGAATTGGCCAAAACTGTGAGTGTTGATGACCGACATGTAAATGAACCCCAGGGATCGTTAATCATGGAAGTCACTCCGGGGCCCCAAAACAGTGAGTAATAGGCCACGAAACGGGCTAGAATCGGCCAAAACTATGAGTGTTGATGACCGACACGTAAGCGCTCGTTGGGATTCAACAAGCATGGAAATCACTTCGGGACTCCAAAACGATGAGTAATAGTCCACGAAATGGGTCAGAATCGACAAAAACCGCAAGTGTTGATGACCGGCACGTAAACGCACCCCAGGGTTCGTTCATCGTGGAAATCACTCCGGGACCCCAAAACAATGAGTAATAGTCCATGAAACTGGTCAGAATTGGTCAAAACTGTGATTGTTGATGACCGACACGTAAATGTACCAAGGGTTTTCATGGAAGTGACTCCGGGACCCCAAAACAGTGTGTAATAGTCCACGAAACGGGTCAGAATTGGCCAAAACTACGAGTGTTGATAACCGACATGTAAATGCACCCCAATGTTCGTTAATCTTGGAAGGCTCTCCGGGACTCCAAAAAGTGAGTAATAGTCCACGAAACTGGGCCAGAATCGGCAAAAACTGTCAGTGTTGATGACCGACACGTAAGCGCACCTTGGGGTTCAACAAGCATGTAAATCACTTTGGGTACGAAAACGGTGAGTAATAGTCCATAAAACGGGTCAGAATCGACAAAAACCGTGAGTGTTGATGACCGGCACGTAAACGCACCCCAGGGTTCATTAATCGTGGAAATCACTCCGAGACCCCAAAACAGTGAGTAATAGTCCACGAAACGGGCCAGAATCAGCCAAAACTGTGAGTGTTGATGACCGACATGTACGCACAACATGTTGTCCAACAAGCATGGAAATCATTTTGGGACCCCAAAATGGTGAGTAATAGTCCACGAAACGGGTCAAAATCGACAAAAACCGCATGGGTTGATGACCGGCACGTAAACGCGCCCCAGGGTTCATTCATCGTGGAAATCACTCCGAGACCCCAAAACAGTGAGTAATAGTCCATGAAACGGGCCAGAATCGGCCAAAACTGTTAGTGTTGATGACCGACACGTAAGCGCACCTTGGTGTTCAACAAGCATGGAAATCACTTCAGGACCCCAAAACGGTGAGTAATAGTCCGCAAAACGTGTCAGAATCGACAAAAACCGCGAGTGTTAATGACCGACACGTAAACGCACCCCAGGTTCGTTAATCGTGGAAATCACTCCTGGACCACAAAACAGTGAGCAAGTCCATGAAACGGGTCAGAATCGGTCAAAACTGTCAGTGTTGATGACCGACACGTAAGCGCTCCTTGGGGTTCAACAACCATAGAAATCACTTCGGGACCCCAAAACGGTGAGCAATAGTCCATGAAACGGGTCAGAATCGACAAACCGCGAGTGTTGATGACCGACACGTAAACGCACCTCAGGGTTCGCTAATCGTGGAAAGCACTCTGAGACACCAAAACAGTGAGCAATAGTCCTTGAAACGGGCCAGAAACGGCCAAAACTGTGAGTGTTGATGACCGACACGTAAGCGCACCTTGTGGTTCAACAAGCATGGAATCACTTCGGGACCCCAAAACGGTGAGTAATAGTCCACGTAACGGGTCAGAATCGACAAAAACCGCAAGTGTTGATGACCAGTACGTAAACGCACCCCAGGGTTCGTTCATCGTGAAAATCACTCTGGTACCCCAAAACAGTGACTAATAGTCCATGAAACGGGTCAGAATTGGCCAAAACTATGACTATTGATGACCGACACGTAAATGCACCCCAGGGATCGTTAATCATGGAAGTCACTCCGGGGCCCCAAAACAGTGAGTTATAGTCCACGAAACGGGCTAGAATCGGCCAAAACTGTGAGTGTTTATAACCGACATGTAAGTGCACCTTGGGGTTCAACAAGCATGGAAATCACTTCAGGACCCCAAAACGATGAGTAATACTCCACGAAACAGGTCAGAATCGAGAAAAACCGAAAGTGTTGATGACCGGCACATAAACGCACCCCAGGGTTCGTTCGTCGTGGAAATCACTCCGGGACCCCAAAACAGTGAGTAATAGTCCATGAAACGGGTCAGAATTGGCCAAAACTGTGAGTGTTGATGACCGACACGAAAATGCACCCCAGGGTTCGTTAATCATGGAAGTCACTCCGGGACCCCAAAAGAGTGAGTAATAGTCCACGAAACAGGCTAGAATCGCCCAAAACAGTTAGTGTTGATGACCAACACGTATGAGCACCTTGGGGTTCAACAAGCATGTAAATCACTTTGGGACCCCAAAACGGTGAGTAATAGGCCACGAAACGGGCTAGAATCGGCCAAAACTATGAGTGTTGATGACCGACACGTAAGCGCTCGTTGGGATTCAACAAGCATGGAAATCACTTCGGGACTCCAAAACGATGAGTAATAGTCCACGAAATGGGTCAGAATCGACAAAAACCGCAAGTGTTGATGACCGGCACGTAAACGCACCCCAGGGTTCGTTCATCGTGGAAATCACTCCGGGACCCCAAAACAATGAGTAATAGTCCATGAAACTGGTCAGAATTGGTCAAAACTGTGATTGTTGATGACCGACACGTAAATGTACCAAGGGTTTTCATGGAAGTGACTCCGGGACCCCAAAACAGTGTGTAATAGTCCACGAAACGGGTCAGAATTGGCCAAAACTGCGAGTGTTGATAACCGACATGTAAATGCACCCCAATGTTCGTTAATCTTGGAAGGCTCTCCGGGACTCCAAAAAGTGAGTAATAGTCCACGAAACTGGGCCAGAAATCGGCAAAAACTGTCAGTGTTGATGACCGACACGTAAGCGCACCTTGGGGTTCAACAAGCATGTAAATCACTTTGGGTACGAAAACGGTGAGTAATAGTCCATAAAACGGGTCAGAATCGACAAAAACCGTGAGTGTTGATGACCGGCACGTAAACGCACCCCAGGGTTCGTTAATCGTGGAAATCACTCCGAGACCCCAAAACAGTGAGTAATAGTCCACGAAACGGGCCAGAATCAGCCAAAACTGTGAGTGTTGATGACCGACATGTACGCACAACATGTTGTCCAACAAGCATGGAAATCATTTTGGGACCCCAAAATGGTGAGTAATAGTCCACGAAACGGGTCAGAATCGACAAAAACCGCATGGGTTGATGACCGGCACGTAAACGCGCCCCATGGTTCATTCATCGTGGAAATCACTCCGAGACCCCAAAACAGTGAGTAATAGTCCATGAAACGGGCCAGAATCGGCCAAAACTGTTAGTGTTGATGACCGACACGTAAGCGCACCTTGGTGTTCAACAAGCATGGAAATCACTTCAGGACCCCAAAACGGTGAGTAATAGTCCGCAAAACGTGTCAGAATCGACAAAAACCGCGAGTGTTAATGACCGACACGTAAACGCACCCCAGGTTCGTTAATCGTGGAAATCACTCCTGGACCACAAAACAGTGAGCAAGTCCATGAAACGGGTCAGAATCGGTCAAAACTGTCAGTGTTGATGACCGACACGTAAGCGCTCCTTGGGGTTCAACAACCATAGAAATCACTTCGGGACCCCAAAACGGTGAGCAATAGTCCATGAAACGGGTCAGAATTGACAAACCGCGAGTGTTGATGACCGACACGTAAACGCACCTCAGGGTTCGCTAATCGTGGAAAGCACTCTGAGACCCCAAAACAGTGAGCAATAGTCCTTGAAACGGGCCAGAAACGGCCAAAACTGTGAGTGTTGATGACCGACACGTAAGCGCACCTTGTGGTTCAACAAGCATGGAATCACTTCGGGACCCCAAAACGGTGAGTAATAGTCCACGTAACGGGTCAGAATCGACAAAAACCGCAAGTGTTGATGACCAGTACGTAAACGCACCCCAGGGTTCGTTCATCGTGAAAATCACTCCGGTACCCCAAAACAGTGACTAATAGTCCATGAAACGGGTCAGAATTGGCCAAAACTATGACTGTTGATGACCGACACGTAAATGCACCCCAGGGATCGTTAATCATGGAAGTCACTCCGGGGCCCCAAAACAGTGAGTTATAGTCCACGAAACGGGCTAGAATCGGCCAAAACTGTGAGTGTTTATAACCGACATGTAAGTGCACCTTGGGGTTCAACAAGCATGGAAATCACTTCAGGACCCCAAAACGATGAGTAATACTCCACGAAACAGGTCAGAATCGAGAAAAACCGAAAGTGTTGATGACCGGCACATAAACGCACCCCAGGGTTCGTTCGTCGTGGAAATCACTCCGGGACCCCAAAACAGTGAGTAATAGTCCATGAAACGGGTCAGAATTGGCCAAAACTGTGAGTGTTGATGACCGACACGAAAATGCACCCCAGGGTTCGTTAATCATGGAAGTCACTCCGGGACCCCAAAAGAGTGAGTAATAGTCCACGAAACAGGCCAGAATCGCCCAAAACAGTTAGTGTTGATGACCAACACGTATGAGCACCTTGGGGTTCAACAAGCATGTAAATCACTTTGGGACCCCAAAACGGTGAGTAATAGTCCACGAAACGGGTCAGAATCAACAAAAACAGTGAATGTTGATGACCAGCATGTAAACGCACCCTAGGGTTTGTTAATCGTGGAAATCACTCCGGGACCCCAAAACAGTGAGCAATAGTCCATGAAACGGGCCAGAATCGGCCAAAACTGTGAGTGTTGATGACCGACACGTAAGCGCACCTTGGTGTTCAACAAGCATGGAAATCACTTCGGGACCCCAAAACGGTGAGTAATAGTCCGCAAAACGGGTCAGAATCGACAAAAACCGCGAGTGTTGATGACCGGCACATAAACGCATCCCAGAGTTCGTTAGTCGTGGAAATCACTAGGGGACCCCAAAACAGTGAGTAATAGACCACGAAACGGGCCAGAATCGGCCGAAACTGTTAGTGTTGATGTCCGACACCTAAGCGCACCTTGGCGTTCAACAAGCATGGAAATCACTTCGGGAGCCCAAAACGGTGAGTAATAGTCCGCAAAACGGGTCAGAATCGACAAAAACCGCAAGTGTTGATGACCGGCACGTAAACGCACCCCAGGGTTCGTTCATCGTGGAAATCACTCCGGGACCCCAAAACAATGAGTAATAGTCCATGAAACTGGTCAGAATTGGTCAAAACTGTGATTGTTGATGACCGACACGTAAATGTACCAAGGGTTTTCATGGAAGTGACTCCGGGACCCCAAAACAGTGTGTAATAGTCCACGAAACGGGTCAGAATTGGCCAAAACTGCGAGTGTTGATAACCGACATGTAAATGCACCCCAATGTTCGTTAATCTTGGAAGGCTCTCCGGGACTCCAAAAAGTGAGTAATAGTCCACGAAACTGGGCCAGAAATCGGCAAAAACTGTCAGTGTTGATGACCGACACGTAAGCGCACCTTGGGGTTCAACAAGCATGTAAATCACTTTGGGTACGAAAACGGTGAGTAATAGTCCATAAAACGGGTCAGAATCGACAAAAACCGTGAGTGTTGATGACCGGCACGTAAACGCACCCCAGGGTTCGTTAATCGTGGAAATCACTCCGAGACCCCAAAACAGTGAGTAATAGTCCACGAAACGGGCCAGAATCAGCCAAAACTGTGAGTGTTGATGACCGACATGTACGCACAACATGTTGTCCAACAAGCATGGAAATCATTTTGGGACCCCAAAATGGTGAGTAATAGTCCACGAAACGGGTCAGAATCGACAAAAACCGCATGGGTTGATGACCGGCACGTAAACGCGCCCCATGGTTCATTCATCGTGGAAATCACTCCGAGACCCCAAAACAGTGAGTAATAGTCCATGAAACGGGCCAGAATCGGCCAAAACTGTTAGTGTTGATGACCGACACGTAAGCGCACCTTGGTGTTCAACAAGCATGGAAATCACTTCAGGACCCCAAAACGGTGAGTAATAGTCCGCAAAACGTGTCAGAATCGACAAAAACCGCGAGTGTTAATGACCGACACGTAAACGCACCCCAGGTTCGTTAATCGTGGAAATCACTCCTGGACCACAAAACAGTGAGCAAGTCCATGAAACGGGTCAGAATCGGTCAAAACTGTCAGTGTTGATGACCGACACGTAAGCGCTCCTTGGGGTTCAACAACCATAGAAATCACTTCGGGACCCCAAAACGGTGAGCAATAGTCCATGAAACGGGTCAGAATTGACAAACCGCGAGTGTTGATGACCGACACGTAAACGCACCTCAGGGTTCGCTAATCGTGGAAAGCACTCTGAGACCCCAAAACAGTGAGCAATAGTCCTTGAAACGGGCCAGAAACGGCCAAAACTGTGAGTGTTGATGACCGACACGTAAGCGCACCTTGTGGTTCAACAAGCATGGAATCACTTCGGGACCCCAAAACGGTGAGTAATAGTCCACGTAACGGGTCAGAATCGACAAAAACCGCAAGTGTTGATGACCAGTACGTAAACGCACCCCAGGGTTCGTTCATCGTGAAAATCACTCCGGTACCCCAAAACAGTGACTAATAGTCCATGAAACGGGTCAGAATTGGCCAAAACTATGACTGTTGATGACCGACACGTAAATGCACCCCAGGGATCGTTAATCATGGAAGTCACTCCGGGGCCCCAAAACAGTGAGTTATAGTCCACGAAACGGGCTAGAATCGGCCAAAACTGTGAGTGTTTATAACCGACATGTAAGTGCACCTTGGGGTTCAACAAGCATGGAAATCACTTCAGGACCCCAAAACGATGAGTAATACTCCACGAAACAGGTCAGAATCGAGAAAAACCGAAAGTGTTGATGACCGGCACATAAACGCACCCCAGGGTTCGTTCGTCGTGGAAATCACTCCGGGACCCCAAAACAGTGAGTAATAGTCCATGAAACGGGTCAGAATTGGCCAAAACTGTGAGTGTTGATGACCGACACGAAAATGCACCCCAGGGTTCGTTAATCATGGAAGTCACTCCGGGACCCCAAAAGAGTGAGTAATAGTCCACGAAACAGGCCAGAATCGCCCAAAACAGTTAGTGTTGATGACCAACACGTATGAGCACCTTGGGGTTCAACAAGCATGTAAATCACTTTGGGACCCCAAAACGGTGAGTAATAGTCCACGAAACGGGTCAGAATCAACAAAAACAGTGAATGTTGATGACCAGCACGTAAACGCACCCTAGGGTTTGTTAATCGTGGAAATCACTCCGGGACCCCAAAACAGTGAGCAATAGTCCATGAAACGGGCCAGAATCGGCCTAAACTGTGAGTGTTGATGACCGACACGTAAGCGCACCTTGGTGTTCAACAAGCATGGAAATCACTTCGGGACCCCAAAACGGTGAGTAATAGTCCGCAAAACGGGTCAGAATCGACAAAAACCGCGAGTGTTGATGACCGGCACATAAACGCATCCCAGAGTTCGTTAGTCGTGGAAATCACTAGGGGACCCCAAAACAGTGAGTAATAGACCACGAAACGGGCCAGAATCGGCCGAAACTGTTAGTGTTGATGTCCGACACCTAAGCGCACCTTGGCGTTCAACAAGCATGGAAATCACTTCGGGAGCCCTAAACGGTGAGTAATAGTCCGCAAAACGGGTCAGAATCGACAAAAACCGCGAGTGTTGATGACCGACACGTAAATGCACCCCAGGTTCGTTAATCATGGAAATCACTCCGGTACCCCAAAACAGTGAGTAATAGACCACGAAACGGGCCAGAATCGGCCAAAATTGTCAGTGTTGATGACCGACACATAAGCGCACCTTGGGGTTCAACAACCATGGAGATCACTTTGGGACCCCAAAACTATGAGTAATAGTCCACGAAACGGGTCAGTATCGACAAAACTGCGATTGTTGATGACCGACACTAAAATACACCTCAGGGTTCGTTAATCGTGGAAATCACTCCGAGTCCACAAAACAGTGAGTAATAGTCCATGAAACGGGCGAGAATCGGCCAAAACTGTGAGTGTTGATGACCGACACATAAGCGCACCTTGTGGTTCAACAAGCATGGAAATCACTTCAGAACCCCAAAACAGTGAGTAAGAGTCCACGTAACGGGTCAGAATCGACAAAAACCGCAAGTGTTGATGACCGGCACGTAAACGCACCCCAGGGTTCGTTCTTCGTGGAAATCACTTCGGGACCCCTAAACAGTGAGTAATTGTACATGACACGGGTCACAATTGGCCAAAACTGTGAGTGTTGATGACCGACAGGTAAATGCAGCCCAAGGTTCGTTAATCATGGAAGGCACTCCGGGACTCCAAAACAGTGAGTAATAGTCCACGAAACTGGGCCAGAATTGGCCAAAACTGTCAGTGTTGATGACCGACATGTAAGCGCACCTTGGGGTTCAACAAGCATATAAATCACTTTGGGACCCCAAAACGGTGAGTAATAGTCCACGAAATAGGTGAGTAAACGCACCCCAGGGTTCGTTAATCGTGCAAATCATTCCGGGACCCCAAAACAGTGAGTAATAGTCCATGAAACGGGCCAGAATCGACCAAAACTGTGAGTGTTGATGACCGACACGTAAGAGCATCTTTGTGTTCAACAAGCATGGAAATCACTTCGGGACCCCAAAATGGTGAGTAATAGTCCACAAAACGGGTCAGAATCGACAAAAACCGCGACTATTGATGACCGGCAGGTAAACACACCCCAGGGTTCGTTAATTGTGGAAATCTCTCCGGAACCCCAAAAAGTGAGTAATACACCACGAAACGGGCCAGAATCGGCCGAAACTGTCAGTGTTGATGACCAACACGTAAGCACACCTTGGTATTCAACAAGCATGGAAATCACTTCGGAACCACGAAACGGTGAGTAATACTCCACGAAATGGGTCAGAATCGACAAAAACCTCGAGAGTTGATGACCGACACATTAACGCACCCCAGGTTCGTTAATCGTGGAAATCACTCCAGGACCCCAAAACAGTGAGTAATAGACCACGAAACGGGCCAGAATCGACCAAAACTGTCAGTGTTTATGACCGACACGTAAGCGCACCTTGGGGTTCAACAAACCAAGGAAATCACTTCGGGACCCCAAAATGGTGAGTAATAGTCCATGAAACGAGTCAGAAACGACAAAACCACGAGTGTTGATGACCGACACGTAAATGCACCTCAAGGTTCGTTAATCATGGAAATCTCTCCGAGACCCCAAAACAGTGAGTAATACTCCATGAAACGGGCCAGAATCAGCCAAAACTGTGAGAGTTGATGACTGACACGTAAGCGCACCTTGTGGTTCAACAAGCATGGAAATCACTTCGGGACCCCAAAACGGTGAATAATAGTCCACGAAACGGGTCAGAATCGACAAAAACCGCAAGTGTTGATGACCGGCACGTAAACGCACCCCATGGTTTGTTCATCGTGGAAATCACTCCGGGACCCCAAAACAGTGAGTAATAGTCCATGAAACGGGTTAGAATCGACAAAAACCGCGAGTGTTGATGACCGGCACGTAAATGCACACCAGGGTTCGTTAATCGTGGAAATCACTCTGGGACCACAAAACAGTGAGCAAGTCCATGAAACGGGCCAGAATCAACCAAAACTGTGAGTGTTGATGACCGACACGTAAGCGCACCTTGGTGTTCAACAAGCATGGAAATAACTTCGGGACCCCAAAACGGTGAGTAATAGTCCACGAAACGTGTCAGAATCGACAAAAACCACGAGTGTTGATGACCGGCACATAAATGCTCCCAGGGTTCGTTAATCGTGGAAATCACTAGGGGACCCCAAAACAATGAGTAATAGACCACGAAACGGACCAGAATCGGCCGAAACTGTTAGTGCTGATGACCGACACGAAAGCGCACCTTGGTGTTCAGCAAGCATGGAAATCACTTCGGGACCCCAAAACGGTGAGCAATAGTCCGTAAAACGGGTCAGAATCGACAAAAACCGCGAGTGTTAATTACCGACACGTAAACGCACCCCAGGTTCGTTAATCGTGGAAATCACTCCGGGACCCCAAAACAGTGAGTAATAGACCACGAAACGGGCCAGAATCGGCCAAAACTGTCAGTGTTGATGACCGACACGTAAGCGCACCTTGGGGTTCAACAACCATGGAAATCACTTCGGGACCCCAAAACGGTGAGCAATAGTCCACGAAACGGGTCAGAATCGACAAAACCGCGAGTGTTGATGACCGACACGTAAATGCACCTCAGGGTTCGTTAATCATGGAAATCACTCCGAGACCCCAAAACGGTGAGTAATAATCCACGATACGGGCCAGAAACGACCAAAACTGTGAGTGTTGATAACCGACATGTAAGCGCACCTTGTGGTTCAACAAGCATGGAAATCACTTCGGGACCCCAAAACGGTGAGTAATAGTCCACGTAACGGGTCAAAATCGACAAAAACCGCAAGTGTTGATGACCGATACGTAAACGCACCCCAGGGTTCGTTCATCGTGGAAATCACTCCGGGACCCCAAAATAGTGACTAATAGTCCATGAAACGGGTCAGAATTGGCCAAAACTGTGAGTGTTGATGACCGACATGTAAATGCACCCCAGGGATCGTCAATCGTGGAAGTCACTCCGGGGCCCCAAAACAGTGAGTAATAGTCCACGAAACGGGCCAGAATCGGCCAAAACTGAAAGTGTTGATGACCGACACGTAAGCGCACCTTGGGGTTCAACAAGCATGGAAATCACTTCAGGACCCCAAAACGATGAGCAATAGTCCACGAAACTGGTCAGAATCGACAAAAACCGCAAGTGCTGATGACCGGCACGTAAACGCACCCCATGGTTCGTTCATCATGGAAATCACTCCGGGACCCCAAAACAATGAGTAATAGTCCATGAAACGGGTCAGAATTGGTCAAAACTGTGAGTGTTGATGACCGACACGTAAATGTACCAAGGGTTTTCATGGAAGTGACTCCGGGACCCCAAAACAGTGTGTAGTAGTCCACGAAACGGGCCAGAATCGGCCAAAATTGTCAGTGTTGCTGACTGACACGTAAGCGCACCTTGGGGTTCAACAAGCATGTAAATCACTTTGGGACCCAAAACGGTGAGTATTAGTCCACGAAACGGGTCAGAATCGACAAAAACCACGAGTGTTGACGACCATCACGTAAACGCACACAGGGTTCGTTAATCGTGGAAATCACTCAGGGACCCCAAAACAGTGAGTAATAGTCCATGAAATGGGCCAGAATCGAGCAAAACTGTGAGTGTTGATATCCGACACGTAAGCGCACCTTGGTGTTCAACAAGCATGGAAATCACTTCGGGACCCCAAAACGGTGAGTAATAGACCACGAAACGGGCCAGAATCGGCCAAAACTGTCAGTGTTGATGACCGACACGTAAGCGCACCTTGGGGTTCAACAACCATGGAAATCACTTCGGGACCCCAAAACGGTGAGCAATAGTCCACGAAACGGGTCAGAATCGACAAAACCGCGAGTGTTGATGACCGACACGTAAATGCACCTCAGGGTTCGTTAATCATGGAAATCACTCCGAGAGCCCAAAACGGTGAGTAATAATCCACGATACGGGCCAGAAACGACCAAAACTGTGAGTGTTGATAACCGACACGTAAGCGCACCTTGTGGTTCAACAAGCATGGAAATCACTTCGGGACCCCAAAACGGTGAGTAATAGTCCACGTAACGGGTCAAAATCGACAAAAACCGCAAGTGTTGATGACCGATACGTAAACGCACCCCAGGGTTCGTTCATCGTGGAAATCACTCCGGGACCCCAAAATAGTGACTAATAGTCCATGAAACGGGTCAGAATTGGCCAAAACTGTGAGTGTTGATGACCGACATGTAAATGCACCCCAGGGATCGTCAATCGTGGAAGTCACTCCGGGGCCCCAAAACAGTGAGTAATAGTCCACGAAACGGGCCAGAATCGGCCAAAACTGAAAGTGTTGATGACCGACACGTAAGCGCACCTTGGGGTTCAACAAGCATGGAAATCACTTCAGGACCCCAAAACGATGAGCAATAGTCCACGAAACTGGTCAGAATCGACAAAAACCGCAAGTGCTGATGACCGGCACGTAAACGCACCCCATGGTTCGTTCATCATGGAAATCACTCCGGGACCCCAAAACAATGAGTAATAGTCCATGAAACGGGTCAGAATTGGTCAAAACTGTGAGTGTTGATGACCGACACGTAAATGTACCAAGGGTTTTCATGGAAGTGACTCTGGGACCCCAAAACAGTGTGTAATAGTCCACGAAACGGGCCAGAATCGGCCAAAATTGTCAGTGTTGCTGACTGACACGTAAGCGCACCTTGGGGTTCAACAAGCATGTAAATCACTTTGGGACCCAAAACGGTGAGTATTAGTCCACGAAACGGGTCAGAATCGACAAAAACCACGAGTGTTGACGACCATCACGTAAACGCACACAGGGTTCGTTAATCGTGGAAATCACTCAGGGACCCCAAAACAGTGAGTAATAGTCCATGAAACGGGCCAGAATCGAGCAAAACTGTGAGTGTTGATGACCGACACGTAAGCGCACCTTGGTGTTCAACAAGCATGGAAATCACTTCGGGACCCCAAAACGGTGAGTAATAGTCCACGAAACGGGTCAGAATCGAACAAACCGCGAGTGTTGATGATCGGCAGGTAAACGCACCCCAGGGTTCGATAATCGTGGAAATCACTCCGAGACCCCAAAACAATGAGTAATAGTCCACGAAACGGGCGAGAATCAGCCAAGACTGTGAGTAATACACCACCAAATGGGCCAGAATCGGCTGAAACTGTTAGTGTTGATGACCGACAGGTAAGCACACCTTGGTATTCAACAAGCATGGAAATCACTTTGGGACCCCGAAATGGTGAGTAATAGTAACTAGTCATAGAGACCGGTAATCCCGGGCAATGGCTCCTCTCACCTCTCACCTCCCTCTCCTCTCCTCTCCCACCTGCTCCACCCAAACCCATGGTGATCTCTAATGTGAATCAAGATGGAAGGCCTTTTGCATTGGGATTTTGCCCCTGGCTTAGCCCTTGCAGACCAGGTGAGAAGGAAATTTGGTTCCACGGTGCATTTTTCTCCCTCCCGAGGCGACAAGGAATTCTTCCTAGTTGTCTCCTTTTCTTCGGCTTCTTTTCCTCTCCATGAAGAATCTGTGGGTATTGCTCTTCAATGCTGCATTGGAGGCATTAGTGTTGGCTTTCGCGTGCACAAGATCAAACCTCGTGTGTTTCGTTTTTCGGTGGCCAATAATAAGGTGGGTCATTTTATTTACGGTCTTAAAGATCGTATTTGGCCGGACTTTATTTGTCATTTCCATCTGTTCAAGGGAGATTCTGCTCGGGTTTACACGTCAAATGATACTTGGCATGCTGATGAGGAATTACCAGAAATCTCAGCTCGTCACCCAATGCCCATTAAATCGACTTTGGAATTTCTGAAACCTCACCCCTCTGGGAAAGATTCTTCATCTGAGCTTGGCAAATTTTCTTTGGTACCAATGGATCGTATGGTTTTCTCCAACAATAATGCTAAGGAAGCTTCTTCTTCTTCATCCATCCCAACGAACACTCATGGAATTCAAATCTAGTTTGGATCTTTTTTGGCAACACAAAATGAGGAGCCTATAATTCAGGATTCGCCAAGGATCTCATTAATGAAGAAATATCTACGGGACGCAAAATTGGAGGAAGAGCATAATTCGGTGTGTCTCAATTTGGGACAGTTTAAATGCCCCATTAATGCGCCTTATCCTGCACCACCGCAGTGTTTCCTTTCTTCTGTGCTCAAATACGCCCCGGCCCATAATATTTGGCCCCCTAAGCTTTCGGCCCAGCATAAGGCTGATTTGGCTCAAGCTTCCTACTCTGAGGAGGAAATTACCAAGCTTGCTACTAATAGGGCGGTTTTATGTGCTCGTTGCTTACAATGGGGTCACCCTAAGATTCAATGCCCGGCTAGATTGATTTGCATTAAATGCTCAGCACCTGATCACAAGGTAGGTAATTGCCCGACTCGGTTTATTAAGGAACATTTTGGATTGGCTGATACCGTCAAGCCCCATAATATTAATCCATCCAGATTTTCTGTTGCTCCGGTCGCACCTGTGCAGAAACATATCCGCAAAGTGACCGTCTGATGCGAGGCATGCAGCCACTATGGACACGTGGCTCGATCCTATCGCTCCAAGCGGTGGCATGAACGTTGGCAGTGGATTCCTAAAAATCCCCAACCTACCAAAAATGCCCCTCGCGCTTCCGCTTCTCCTTGGCTTCCTCAAACGCCACCGCCCTGCCTCAGCCATTCGTCAACACTGCCACCCCCGTCACCTCAGTTCCTCTCCATCCGCACCACCACCACCATGGCGAACTTCACCCTCAATCCGGTGCCGTTCCTCCCGCCCGGATTCGCCGTTGAACAAGGCCCGGCGGATCGAGTTGTCTGTAGTGGCATGGTGGTCGGGCCTGTTCCGCCACTCAACCACGATTTCCTGGCAATTGCGGAGACCAGCCATTACGTTCCTCTGCATCGCTGTGCCATCATCTGCCATGCCGTGCGAGGTTTGCTTCATGAGGCCCAGCTTTTCACTACTGAAGTTAGTGATCATCCATTTGGAATAGGGATTTTTGGATTTCCGGACTCTTTCATCAGAGACAATGTAGTTGCCACTCCCTTAGAGCTTGAGGGCAAAGATCTGCTTATCACCTTCGTTCCTCACAACGAAGCACTGAACCGTCACACCACTTCTTTCGGTCCTGAGATCTGGTTAATGTACTTTGGTTTCCCCTATGATTACTAGACAGATTATTACATCAATAAGTCGCTCGGTGGTTTCGGTGCTCTGGTTTCATGGTATAACCCCCGCCAAGATCGCCGTTTCATGTTAATCAAAGCTAGAGTCTTGCGTCTGAATCTGGGGCCAAAAAGCTTTGTTGTTTGGCAGGTTGGTGGAGCTCGTGACTGCTGGACTGTGCAGATCACAATCCTCAGGAGCAATGATTGGAATGGTCTTTTGCCTGAAGTTCTGCCTGCCGGAGAGGAACCCCCACCACCTGATGGCATCCCGCACCGCCAATTTGGTCCGGACCTGACTGCGGAACAATTGTATCAGCAGCAGGTGCACAATTGGCTGGTACAGAATGCAGCACCTCCCAATGGCGCCCCAGATGAGCCTGATGTGCACCCGGAGCAGGACAATGCAGGGTGGGGCGCTTGGCCCGCGCCGGCTGCTCCTCCTCTGCCCCAACTGCCACCGTATCTGATGAACTTTCAAGCATGGCTCGCTGCTCAGGGACTGCAAGTGCAGGACGGCATTGTGCCTGACAATAACATCTCTGACAATGCTATGCAGGCGTGGCACGACTCCATAACTTCTTCTGAAGAGACTGAGACTGATTCAGGCAGCTCTCCTTTCGATCTATTGGTGATTCCCGATTAGGTGACTGCTACTCCTCCTTTGGTTGATGATTCGCTCACGATTTCTATGGAAATCCATAACCAGGGTCTGCGTTTTGGCCTCTCGGCCAATGGGGATGCCCTCATGGCTTTACTATTAGAAAACACCATCCCTTGTCAGCAGCTTAACAGCGTTATTTTCTCGGCCCTTCACCCGATGATGGCTTCTTTTGGACCTTGGCGCTCTGGTCTGGGCATGCAGCAGAACTCATTCCAGGTGGAGTTTCAGGTTTCTTTGACTAGGGGGAACATTCAGATTTCATAGCTGGCAAGTTAACAGGTACCTACTTTAGAAATGTCTACGCTTGCTCTGTCTGCTCTGCCTGATGCACATTCGGTTTTGGACTCCCATGTGTATTCTGCCACGCCGCCTCTACTTCTCACCTGGAAGCCATCTGAGCCCTTGGTGGCGCCAAGTATTTTTGTGGTTGATCAGCAGGTTGACCAACTTGCTCTCTCTGTCCCTTCGGACGGCATCTCGGCGCCATTGTTGCTGGATTCTTCAAGCACCTCAATGGCCATGACAGTTGAGGATCAGGGCAGCATGACCTCTGCTAATCAGACTCAGAAACAACGCAAAGGTAAGATGCCAGCTCCTGTTGATACATCCACCTTGCGCCGCAGTAATAGGAACAACAAATATGATGGATTTAAGGTTCCTCAACCTTCTGATGCTCGCCCTACCAAGTCTGAAGTCAAGCCTCGCCTAATTCCTTCTGCTGCTGTTGGAGCTTCAATGCCTCCTTCTGGGGATGATGATGATGCTGCAGCTCCTCCACCCACATCCATTCCTACTATGCAGGCAATTGGCATGAATCTCTGCGCGATACCTGCTGAAGAACTGTCTACTTCGGCCGTCAATGAAGAGTAGCTTCTTCCGTTTATCTTTGCTTTTGTTGCTGCTGAACCTTAATTTCTTTCTCAATGCTTTTGCATAACTGGAACGTGCTATGCTGGAATGTACGCGGTCTTAATGCGCCCGATAAGCACTTAGCGCTTGGTAATGCGATCAATACTAGTTGATGTGCGATAGTTTGTTTGCAGGAATCTAAAATGCCTTTCTTTGATTCTGCTGTCTTGAAATCAATTTTCCCGCGCCGTTTTCATCAGTTTGCGTACATCCCATCACAAGGATCTTTGGGGGGAATAATCACGGTCTGGAATAGCAGTATATTTACGGGCCAGGTCTTTTTATCTGAACAATTTGCACTTGGTGTCGAATTCACATCCACGCAGTCCAATCATTGTTGGAAGCTCGTCAACGTTTATGGCCCTTGCCAGGGTGAACATCGTGTCACGTTCACAAATTGGTTGTTTGACATGAATATACCTGCTGCTGAAGACTGGTTATTATTAGGTGATTTCAATTACATTCGGTCACCTGATAATCGCAACAAACCAGGTGCAAATGTCCAAGATATGTTCACTTTTAATGACTTTATTTGGGAACAAAACCTTACTGAACTACCCATCAAAGGGCATGCTTATACTTCGTCAAATATGCAACTGCAGCCCCTCCTAGAGCAACTCGACTGGTTCTTCACCACGTTGAACTGGACTACCACCTTCCCCAACACCTTGGTAAATCCACTTGGCAAACTCGTTTCTGACCATACTCCATGTTCTGTGGTTATCCAAACTTCAATCCCAAAAAGCAAAATCTTCAGGTTTTAAACATATTGGCTTGCTCACCCTGGGTTTATGGAAGTGGTGGAACGCGCTTGGAACAAACCTATCAGATTCAATAAAAGCCATAATTGTGCGGCTAGAATTGGACAAAAGCTCAAGTCAGTTCGCCATGCTCTCAAGCAATGGAGTAAGAACATTTCCCGCCTTAAAATAGCCATTGAAAACACGAATAAAGCTCTCTTGGTACTTGACAATATTGAGGACCGTCGGATTCTGACCACACCCGAAAGAAACTTTAGACGCATTCTCAAAAAACATTTGCTACGTCTTCTGCAATATCAAAAGGATTATTGGAAAACGAGGTGTACGGTTAGATGGATTCAATTTGGCGATGAGAATTCCAAACTCTTCCAAACTATTGCCACCGAGCGCTTCAGGAGGAACTGCATTAATTCGCTCAAAACCTCTGTTGGAGTGGATATCAGTGACCATGTTGGGAAAGAGTCCATCCTTTTTGAAGCTTTCAAAGGAAGAATGGGTCAAGCAAATCCTCAGCCTATGAAATTCAACTTAAAAATTTTACTGAAGAAGGACGTGGATTTCTCGGACTTAATTGCACCATTCGCACGTAAAGAAATTGATGATGTTGTCTCAGAAATGCCACCTGATCGGGCACCTGGCCCTGATGGCTTCAATGGGGCCTTTTTAAAAGCATGTTGGCCAATCATTAAACATGATTTTTATCTTCTTTGTGATGAGTTTCATCAAGGCGGCCTCAATCTTGAAAGCATTAATGCAGGTTTCATCACTCTGATCCCCAAGGTTAATTCTCCTGAATGTGTTAATGACTTCCGACCGATCACTCTTCTTAACTCCTGTTTAAAGTTGATCACTAAAATCTTGGAGAATAGGCTCCAAAAAATTATCCTCCGCATTGTGCACCGAAACCAATATGGTTTTCTTCGTGGCCGATCGATTCATGACTGCCTTGCCTGGGCTTTTGAATATATTCACCAGTGTCAGGCCTCCAAAAGAGAGATTGTTCTACTAAAACTAGACTTTGTGAATGCTTTTGACACGGTCGAGCATTCTGCCATGCTGCTAATTTTGAAGAACATGGGTTTCCTGCCCAAATGGTTGGCCTGGATGGAGAGTATCTTCTCGTCGGGTAAATCTTCTTTGTTACTAAATGGGGTGCCAGGGCGATAGTTCTTGTGTAAATGTGGTGTTCGTCAAGTCGATCCGATGTCCCCCCTGATTTTTGTCCTTACCGCGGACCTACTTCAAAGTGCTATCAACACAGCACTCCAGCAGGGCTTGATCGCGCATCCCATCCCTCCTAGTGGTGACGCTAAATACCATGTAATCCAATACGCTGACGATACAATTATCGTCCTTCCGGCCTGCATGGACCAAGCAGCTACGATCAAGCTCATCCTTGAAGATTATGCCACCTCCATTGGCTTGAAGATCAACTTTCAAAAATCCACGCTTGTGTCGATCAATACACCGCAGACCAAATGCAATGACTTGGCCAATCTTTTTGGGTGCACGCAGGCAAACATGCCCTTTACTTATCTCGGTCTGCCCCTCGGCACCACCCGGCCTTCTGTCCTTGATCTGACGCCGTTTGTCTGTAAAGCAGAAAGGAAAATCACCGCTGCCATGTCCCTAATGTCCTACGCGGGCAAGCTTTCTTTGGTCAACTCGCTCATCACCTCATTGGCTATCTACCCCATGGGGACTCTCAGCCTCCCAAGATACTGGCTCAACTTGATAAAATCCGTAGACACTGCCTCTGGAACAAACGCATGGCGGATGGGGATAAACAGAACTCCTTGGCGGCTTGGGACATGGTATGTCGACAAAAAAAGTGTGGTGGTTTGGGCATCCTTGACCTTAAAATTCAAAATGATGCACTCTTGCTCAAATTCCTGCACAAATTCTACAACAGAATGGATATCCCTTGGGTTCGGCTTATTTGGGAAACATATTATGTTGAATCCATCCCGCACGCTTCGGACAGTTGTGGCTCTTTTTGGTGGCGTGACATTGCAAATCTTATGCCAATATACTGTGGCATTACCCAAGTACAGGTTAAACGTGGCGCTTCTGTCCTGTTCTGGAAAGATAACTGGAATCAGTCCATTTTAGCAGAGAAGTATCCACGCGCTCTCTCTTATGTCATTTATGAGGACTTGTCTGTGCATGGATTCTTGACTGCCCCTGCCCTCCATGAAACCTTTCAACTACCATTGTCGATACAAGCTCATGATGAACTCAAGCTTCTCCAAGCTGATTTGGCTGCGGTGACTTTGGAAGATCGTGACGATGTTTGGTCCTATTGTTGGGGATCGACTGTGTTCAAAACCACAGCGTACTATTAGTTTGTTTTTCGTGATGTGGTTGCACACGTGGCATTCAAGTGGCTCTGGAAGACTAAATCCATACCAAAAATCAAAGTCTTTGGTTGGTTTCTACTCTCGGACCGGCTCAATACTAGGAATATGCTCAAACGGCATCACTACAATATTGGTAACAACTTTGACTGTCTTCTTTGCGGGCAGCACATAGAAGAAATGGTGGAGCATCTCTTCTTTCATTGCACCTTCAGTAAGGAATGTTGGGGCCTGCTGAGCATGTCTTGGGCTACACATGGGGATAGATTGCAGCTAGTGGAGAACCTAAAGACACAACACCCAAGGAAAATGATCATGGAAATATTCCTCACTGCTGCTTGGAGCCTTTGGAAGGAACGCAACAACAATTACTTTAGACATGTGTTACCCTCCATCCCTTCTTGGTTCACCAGATTCAAGGAAGACTTTGGCAATATTAGCTATAGGCTGCCTAGTGGAAAGAGACATATTGTCTCCTCCTTCTTACAAAGTCTACCTCAACATAGTTAGTATTGTGTCTTGGTGCTAACCCTCCCCCCCCACCCCATATACCTCATTGTAAAAATCACCATGTAACGGTTCTTTTGTTTATTTATATATACATGCAGTAGGAGCCTTTCCTACTGTCTTAACCCTCAAAAAATGGTGAGTAATAGTCCACGAAATGTGAAAGAATCGACAAAAACCTTGAGTGTTGATGACCGACACGTAAATGCACCCCAGGTTTGTTAATCGTGGAAATCACTCCGGGACCCCAAAACAGTGAGTAATAGTCCATGAAACGGGCCAGAATCAGCCAAAACTGTGAGTGTTGATGACCAACACGTAAGCGCTACTTGTGGTTCAACAAGCATGGAAATCATTTCGGGACCCCAAAATGGTGAGTAATAGTCCTCGAAATGGGTCAGAATCGACAAAAACCGCAAGTGTTGATGACCGGCACGTAAACGCATCCCAGGGTTCGTTCATCGTGGAAATCACTCCGGGACCCTAAAACAGTGAGTCCATGAAACGGGTCAGAATTGGCAAAAATTGTGAGTATGGATGACCGACATGTAAATGCACCCCAGGGTTCGTTAATCGTGGAAGTCACTCTAGGACCCCAAAACAGTGAGTAATAGTCCACAAAACGGGCCAGAATCAGCCAAAACTGTCAGTGTTGATGACCGACACGTAAGCGCACCTTGGGGTTCAACAAGCATGGAAATCACTTTGGGACCCCAAAACGGTGAGTAGTAGTCCACGAAATGGGTCAGAATCAACAAAAACCGTGAGTGATGATGACTGACACGTAAACGCACCCCAGGGTTCGTTAATCGTGGAAATCACTCTGGGACCCCAAAACAGTGAGTAATAGTCCACGAAATGGCTAAAATCGGCAGAAACTGTGGGTGTAGATGACCGACACGAAAGCGCACCATGGTGTTCAACAAGCATGGAAAACACTTCGGGATCCCAAAACGGTGAGTAATAGTCCACGAAACGGGTCAGAATCGACAAAAACCGCAAGTGTTGATGACCGCATGTAAACGCACCCCAGGGTTCGTTCATCGTGGAAATCACTCCGGGATCCCAAAACAGTGAGTAATAGTCCATGAAACGGGTCAGAATTAGCCAAAATTGTGTGTGTTGATGACCGACAAGTAAATGCACCCCAGGGTTCGTTAATCGTGGAAGTCACTCCGGGACCCCAAAATAGTGAGTAATAGTCCACGAAACGTGCCAGAATCGGCCAAAACTGTCAATGTTGATGACCGACACGTAAGCGCACCTTGGGGTTCAACAAGCATGGAAATCACTTCGGGACCCCAAAACGGTGAGTAATAGTCCATGAAACCGGTCAGAATTGACAAAAACCGCAAGTGTTGATGACCGGCACGTAAACGCACCCAGGGTTCGTTCATCGTGGAAATCACTCCGGGACCCCAAAACAGTGAGTAATAGTCCATAAACCGGGTCAGAATTGGCCAAAACTGTGAGTGTTGATGACCGACTCGTAAATGCACCCTAGGGTTCGTTAATCGTGGAAGTCATTCCAGGACCCTAAAACAGTGAGTAATAGTCCATGAAACGGGCCAGAATCGGCCAAAACTGTCAGTGTTGATGACCGATACGTAAGCGCACCTTGGGGTTCAACAAGCATGGAAATCACTTTGGGACCCCAAAACGGTGAATATTAGTCCGCGAAACAGGTCAGAATCAACGAAAACTGCGAGCGTTGGTGACCGACACTTAAACGCACCCCAGGGTTCGTTAATCGTGGAAATCACTCCGGGACCCCCAAAACAGTGAGTAATAGTCCACGAAACGGCCAGAATCGGCCAAAACTGTGAATGTAGATGACTGACATGTAAGCGCACCTTGGTGTTTAACAAGCATGGAAATCACTTCGGGGTCACAAAACGGTGAGTAATAGTCCACGAAACGGGTCAGAATCGACAAAAACCGCAAGTGTTGATGACCGGCACATAAACGCACCCCAGGGTTTGTTCATTGTGGAAATCACTCTGGGACCCCAAAACAATGAGTAATAGTCCATGAAACGAGTCAGAATCGGCCAAAACTGTCAGTGTTGGTGACCGACACGTAAGCGCACCTTGTGGTTCAACAAGCATGTAAATCACTTTCGAACCCCAAAACGGTGAGTAATAGTCCACGAAACGGGTCAGAATCGACAAAAACCGCGAGTGTTGATGGCCGGCACGTAAATGCACCCCAGGGTTCGTTAATCATGGAAATCACTCCGGGACCCCAAAACAGTGAGCAATAGTCCATGAAACGGGCCAGAATCGGCCAAAACTGTGAGTGTTGATTACCGACACGTAAGCGCACCTTGGTGTTCAACAAGCATGGAAATCAGTTCGGAGCCCCAAAACGGTGAGTAATAGTCCACAAAACGGGTCAGAATCGACAAAAACCGCGAGTGTTGATGACCGACACGTAAACGCAACCCAGGTTCGTTAATTGTGGAAATCACTCCGGGACCCCAAAACAGTGAGTAATAGACCACGAAATAGGCCAGAATCGGCCAAAACTGTCAGTGTTGGTGACCGACACGTAAGCGCACCTTGGGGTTCAACAAGCATGGAAATCACATCGGGGCCCCAAAATGGTGAGTAATAGTCCACGTAATGGGTCAGAATCGACAAAAGCCGCAAGTGTTGATGACAGGCATGTAAACGCACCCCAGGGTTCGTTCATCGTGGAAATCACATCGGGACCCCAAAACAGTGAGTAATAGTCCATGAAACGGGTCAGAATTGGCCAAAATTGTCATTGTTGACGACCAACACGTAAATGCACCCCAGGTATCGTTAATCGTGGAAGTCACTCCGGGGCCCCAAAACAATGAGTAATAGTCCACGAAACGGGCCAGAATCAGCCAAAACTGTGAGTGTTCATGACCGAGACGTAAGCCCACCTTGGGGTTCAACAAGCATGGAAATCACTTCGGGACCCCAAAACGATGAGTAATAGTCCATGAAACGGGTCAGAATCGACAAAAACCGCAAGTGTTGATGACCGGCACGTAAACGCACCCCAGGGTTCGTTCATCGTGGAAATCACTCCGGGACCCCAAAACAGTGAGTAATAGTCCATGAAACGGGTCAGAATTGGCCAAAATTGTGAGTGTTGATGACCGACACGTAAATGCACCCCAGGGTTCGTTAATCGTGGAAGTCACTCTGGGACCCCAAAACAGTGAGTAATAATCCATGAAACGGGCCAAAATCGGCCAAAACTGTGAGTGTTGATGACCGACACGTAAGCGCACCTTGGTGATCAACAAGAATGGAAATCACTTCGGGACCCTAAAACGGCGAGTAATAGTCCATGAAATGGGTCAAAATCGAAAAAACCGCGAGTGTTGATGACCGGCACGTAAACGCACCCCAGGGTTCATTAATCATGGAAATCACTCCGGGACCCCAAAACAGTGAGTAATAGTCCATGAAACGGCCAGAATCGGACAAAACTGTGAGTGTTGATGACCGACACATAAGCGCACCTTGGTGTACAACAAGCATGGAAATCACTTCGGAACCCCAAAGTAATAGCCCACAAAACAGGTCAGAATCGACAAAAACTACGAGTGTTGATGACCGGCAGGTAAACGCACCCCACGGTTCGTTAATCGTGGAAATCACCCCGGGACCCCAAAACAGTGAGTAATACACCACGATGGGCCAGAATCTGCCGAAACTGTCAGTGTTGATGACCGAGACGTAAGCACACCTTGGTGTTCAACAAACATGGAAATCACTTCAGGACCCCGAAACGGTGAGTAATAGTCCACGAAATGGGTCAGAATCGACAAAACCTCGAGTGTTGATGACCGACACGTAAATGCACCCCAGGGATCGTTAATCGTGGAAGTCACTCTGGGGCCCCAAAACGGTGAGTAATAGTCCACGAAACGGGCCAGAATCGGCCAAAACTGTGAGTGTTGATTACCGTCACGTAAGCGCACCTTGGGGTTCAACAAGCATGGAAATCACTTCGGGACCCCAAAACGGTGAGTAATAGTCCACGAAACGGGTCAGAATTGACAAAAACCGCAAGCGTTGATGACCGGCACGTAAACGCACCTAGGGTTCGTTCATCGTGGAAATCACTCCGGGACCCCAAAACAGTGAGTAATAGTCCATAAACCGGGTTAGAATTGGCCCAAACTGTGAGTGTTGATGACCGACATGTAAATGCATCCTAGGGTTCGTTAATCATGGAAGTCATTCCAGGACCCTAAAACAGTGAGTAATAGTCCACGAAACGGGCCAGAATCGGCCAAAACTGTCAGTGTTGACGACCGATACGTAAGCGCACCTTGGGGTTCAACAAGCATGGAAATCACTTTGGGACCCCAAAACGGTGAATATTAGTCCGCGAAATAGGTCAGAATCAACGAAAACTGCGAGCGTTGGTGACCGACACTTAAACGCACCCCAGGGTTCGTTAATCGTGGAAATCACTCCGGGACCCCCAAAACAGTGAGTAATAGTCCACGAAACGGCCAGAATCGGCCAAAACTGTGAATGTAGATGACTGACATGTAAGCGCACCTTGGTGTTTAACAAGCATGGAAATCACTTCGGGGTCACAAAACGGTGAGTAATAGTCCACGAAACGGGTCAGAATCGACAAAAACCGCAAGTGTTGATGACCGGCACATAAACGCACCCCAGGGTTTGTTCATTGTGGAAATCACTCTGGGACCCCAAAACAATGAGTAATAGTCCATGAAACGAGTCAGAATCGGCCAAAACTGTCAGTGTTGGTGACCGACACGTAAGCGCACCTTGTGGTTCAACAAGCATGTAAATCACTTTGGAACCCCAAAACGGTGAGTAATAGTCCACGAAACGGGTCAGAATCGACAAAAACCGCGAGTGTTGATGGCCGGCACGTAAATGCACCCCAGGGTTCGTTAATCATGGAAATCACTCCGGGACCCCAAAACAGTGAGCAATAGTCCATGAAACGGGCCAGAATCGGCCAAAACTGTGAGTGTTGATTACCGACACGTAAGCGCACCTTGGTGTTCAACAAGCATGGAAATCAGTTCGGAGCCCCAAAACGGTGAGTAATAGTCCACAAAACGGGTCAGAATCGACAAAAACCGCGAGTGTTGATGACCGACACGTAAACGCAACCCAGGTTCGTTAATTGTGGAAATCACTCCGGGACCCCAAAACAGTGAGTAATAGACCACGAAATAGGCCAGAATCGGCCAAAACTGTCAGTGTTGATGACCGACACGTAAGCGCACCTTGGGGTTCAACAAGCATGGAAATCACATCGGGGCCCCAAAACGGTGAGTAATAGTCCACGTAACGGGTCAGAATCGACAAAAGCCGCAAGTGTTGATGACAGGCATGTAAACGCACCCCAGGGTTCGTTCATCGTGGAAATCACATCGGGACCCCAAAACAGTGAGTAATAGTCCATGAAACGGGTCAGAATTGGCCAAATTGTCATTGTTGACGACCAACACGTAAATGCACCCCAGGTATCGTTAATCGTGGAAGTCACTCCGGGGCCCCAAAACAATGAGTAATAGTCCACGAAACGGGCCAGAATCAGCCAAAACTGTGAGTGTTCATGACCGAGACGTAAGCCCACCTTGGGGTTCAACAAGCATGGAAATCACTTCGGGACCCCAAAACGATGAGTAATAGTCCATGAAACGGGTCAGAATCGACAAAAACCGCAAGTGTTGATGACCGGCACGTAAACGCACCCCAGGGTTCGTTCATCGTGGAAATCACTCCGGGACCCCAAAACAGTGAGTAATAGTCCATGAAACGGGTCAGAATTGGCCAAAATTGTGAGTGTTGATGACCGACACGTAAATGCACCCCAGGGTTCGTTAATCGTGGAAGTCACTCTGGGACCCCAAAACGGTGAGTAATAATCCATGAAACGGGCCAAAATCGGCCAAAACTGTGAGTGTTGATGACCGACACGTAAGCGCACCTTGGTGATCAACAAGAATGGAAATCACTTCGGGACCCTAAAACGGCGAGTAATAGTCCACAAAATGGGTCAGAATCGAAAAAACCGCGAGTGTTGATGACCGGCACGTAAACGCACCCCAGGGTTCATTAATCATGGAAATCACTCCGGGACCCCAAAACAGTGAGTAATAGTCCATGAAACGGCCAGAATCGGACAAAACTGTGAGTGTTGATGACCGACACATAAGCGCACCTTGGTGTACAACAAGCATGGAAATCACTTCGGAACCCCAAAGTAATAGCCCACAAAACGGGTCAGAATCGACAAAAACTACGAGTGTTGATGACCGGCAGGTAAACGCACCCCACGGTTCGTTAATCGTGGAAATCACCCCGGGACCCCAAAACAGTGAGTAATACACCATGATGGGCCAGAATCTGCCGAAACTGTCACTGTTGATGACCGAGACGTAAGCACACCTTGGTGTTCAACAAACATGGAAATCACTTCAGGACCCCGAAACGGTGAGTAATAGTCCACGAAATGGGTCAGAATCAACAAAAACCTCGAGTGTTGATGACCGACACGTAAATGCACCCCAGGGATCGTTAATCGTGGAAGTCACTCTGGGGCCCCAAAACGGTGAGTAATAGTCCACGAAACAGGCCAGAATCGGCCAAAACTGTGAGTGTTGATTACCGTCACGTAAGCGCACCTTGGGGTTCAACAAGCATGGAAATCACTTCGGGACCCCAAAACGGTGAGTAATAGTCCACGAAACGGGTCAGAATTGACAAAAACCGCAAGCGTTGATGACCGGCACGTAAACGCACCTAGGGTTCGTTCATCGTGGAAATCACTCCGGGACCCCAAAACAGTGAGTAATAGTCCATAAACCGGGTTAGAATTGGCCCAAACTGTGAGTGTTGATGACCGACATGTAAATGCATCCTAGGGTTCGTTAATCGTGGAAGTCATTCCAGGACCCTAAAACAGTGAGTAATAGTCCACGAAACGGGTCAGAATCGACAAAAACCGCAAGTGTTGATGACCGGCACATAAACGCACCCCAGGGTTTGTTCATCGTGGAAATCACTCCGGGAACCCAAAGCAGTGAGTAATAGTCCATGAAACAGGTCAGAATCGGCCAAAACTGTTAGTGTTGGTGACCGACACGTAAGCGCACCTTGTTGTTCAACAAGCATGTAAATCACTTTGGGACCCCAAAACAGTGAGTAATAGTCCACGAAACGGGCCAGAATCCACAAAAACCGTGAGTGTTGATGGCCGTCACGTAAACACACCCCAGGGTTCGTTAATCATGGAAATCACTTCGGGACCCCAAAACAGTGAGCAATAGTCCATGAAACGGGCCAGAACCGGCCAAAATTGCGAGTGTTGATGACCGACACGTAAGCGCACCTTGGTGTTCAACAAGCATGGAAATCACTTCGGGGCCCCAAAACGGTGAGTAATAGTCCACAAAACGGGTCAGAATCGACAAAAACCGCGAGTGTTGATGACCGACACGTAAACGCACCCCAGGTTTATTAATCGTGGAAATCACTCCGGGACCCCAAAACAGTGAGTAATAGACCACGAAATAGGCCAGGATCGGCGAAAACTGTCAGTGTTGGTGACCGACACGTAAGCGCACCTCGGGGTTCAACAAGCATGGAAATCACTTCGGGGCCCTAAAACGGTGAGTAATAGTCCACGAAACGGGTCAGAATCGACCAAAACTGTGAGTGTTGATGACCGACACGTAAACGCACCTCAGGGTTCATTAATCATGGAAATTACTCCGAGACCCCAAAACAGTGACTAATAGTCAACGAAACGGGCCAGAATCGGCGAAAACTGTGAGTGTTAATGACCGACACGTAAGCGCACCTTGTGGTTCAACAAGCATGGAAATCACTTCGGGACCCCAAAACGGTGAGTAATAATCCACGTAACGGGTCAGAATCGACAAAAACCGCAAGTGTTGATGAGAGGCATGTAAACGCACCCCAGGGTTCGTTCATCGTGGAAATCACACCGGGACCCCAAAACAGTGAGTAATAGTCCATGAAACGGGTCAGAATTGGCCCAAACTGTGAGTGTTGACGACCGACACGTAAATGCACCCCAGGTATCGTTAATCGTGGAAGTCACTCCGGGGCCCCAAAACAATGAGTAATAGTCCACGAAACGGGCCAGAATCGACCAAAACTGTGAGTGTTGATGACCGAGACGTAAGCCCACCTTGGGGTTCAACAAGCATGGAAATCACTTCGGGACCCCAAAACGATGAGTAATAGTCCATGAAACGTGTCAGAATCGACAAAAACCGCAAGTGTTGATGACCGACACGTAAACGCACCCCAGGGTTCGTTCATCATGGAAATCACTCCGGGACCCCAAAACAGTGAGTAATAGTCCATGAAACGGGACAGAATTGGCCAAAACTGTGAGTGTTGATGACCGACACATAAATACACCGCAGGGTTTGTCAATCGTGGAAGTCACTCCAGGACCCCAAAACAGTGAGTAATAGTCCACGAAACGGGCCAGAATCAGCCAAAACTGTCAGTGTTGATGACTAACACGTAAGCGCATCTTGGGGTTCAACAAGCATGTAAATCACTTTGGGACCCAAAACGGTGAGTAATAATCCACGAAACGGGTCAGAATCGACAAAAACCGCGAATATTGATGATCGGCACGTAAACGCACACCAGGGTTCGTTAATCATGGAAATCACTATGGGACCCCAAAACAGTGAGTAATAGACCACGAAACGGGCCAGAATCGGCCAAAACTGTCAGTGTTGATGACTGACACATAAGGGCACCTTGTTGTTCAACAATTCATGGGCCACCTACCTAGTGATCTATCCTGGTATCAGACACAATACTTATACCCCTTGCTCTAATCCCCTTTCACACTTTGTTTCAGGCAACGAATGATTGCCTATGTGCTTGAAACTTCTATTTTGCACCTTCTTACTTTCCTCTGGATAATTTCTTAAGTTTCAATTTGGAAGTTACTTTCCACCACCTTTCCTGATGTTATCTACAAGATAAACAACATTGTAGCGTTCTGTTCTTCCGAAGTTACCCCTTGTCCTTCGTACGTACGATGGAGTTCCCGAAGAAAGGATGCCGACTTTATCATGATGACCTGAAGTAGTGAAATGAAGACATCAACGTAATGGATCGACCTCTTCAAGAAGAGCTACTAAAACCGAGAACACTCGCTAGAATTTCTTAACCAGAACCTCCCCACCTTACGCCTCTTAAATCTCGAGACGAGATTTCTTGTAGTGGAGGAGAATTGTGACGCCCGGATATTTAAGCTACAGTAATTCCCTGCTAATGAGGCCATGTCACCTCGATTACTATTGCTAATCTCGCGTTAGATCGAAACCGGTTCGAATTCAAATTCAAAATCAAGCAAACAATAAAAGTTTTCAAACATTAAAACTAAAATGTCCGGGTTGTGCCAAATAATGCATGTGTAATTGTGGTGAATAAACCCCACTTTTATAAAGTGTTTAAAACTCTCAAATGAACAAAACAGTAACAAAACCAATTAATTAAAAGCTTTGAAAATAATAAACAGTTACAAACTATTTTATTTTAGGTGCCAAGTTAATTGTGATGGTGGCATATTTGTTAATACTAATAGGCCCCCGGCTTCTCCTCCTCTCCCCTGTCCCTGTATGCACACCCCGCGCTACCCGCCTGCCTCCTCGCGTCATCCCGCCGTCGTGCACGTGCGCACACACCGCGGGCCACGACCACGCGCTGTCATGACCGTGCTACCGCTCCTCGCGGCGCCCGCTTCGCCGCTCCAGCTCGGCGACCGCGCCCCTCCCCGGAGCGCATCGCCACTCGCGACTCCTGCCGCAACCCCGCGTCGTCGCCAACCGTTGTCGCCCCCCTCCGGCTGGCCGCTTCGTTTCCCCCCTGCTCGCCGCTGCCCCGGCGTGGCTCTGCCCCTCCACCGTCCGCGCCACCGCGCATCTCCCGCGGCCCCTCCGTGCACGCGTGCCCGCGCGCCCCGCCAGTTCCAGCCACGCCTGCTCGCCTTCCAGCCATCCCGCTACTTGCCGCCTGCTCCGTCTGCTCTCTCCACTGAGAGAATCGCCCTATGGTAGCCTTGCCACTGCTGCCTCAGGCGGGCGGCCTCGCCGTGCCCATGCCCCCCACCCCCCCCCCCCCGATCTGGGCGAATGCTTAATCGGGCTGGGCGCCCGTGCCCGTAACCCGCACGCCAGCTGAGGCTTCCCATAGCCACTGGCAATCGGGACCCACCCGGGAACGTCAAAAAAAGAATAAAAATAAAAATTAATTAATTAATTAATTCTGTTAATTAACTAATTAAATCTAATTAACCGTCTAATAAATCTAACTGTTGTTAATTAGTTAGCAGTCAATGACAAATTGACCCCACCCATCAGTTGACTGGTCAACGGTCAACTTTGACCACTAACGTCATGCTAACGCAATATATAATTTCGAATAATAATAATCCAAGAAAATGATTAAATCTTTATAAACTAATATAAAATAAACCGTAAGTCGGATGAATATACTTTGAACATGGAAGTTGCTTAGAACGACGAGACAAATCCGAATAAGTAGTCCGTTCGTCCGCCACGCATCCCTAGCATAGCAAACATGCAACAATCCACCTCCGGTTCATTTTTCCGAAAACGCCAAACACCAGGAAAACTTTCCCGGATGTTCCCCCCTTTATTGATATCACCTACTACCGCGTTAGCGCACACCTAGCACCGCTCATTGTCATGTCATGCATCGTCATGCATATGTTTGCATTATATTTATTGTTTCTTCCTCCTCTTCTCTCCTTAGACACTGAGACCGACGCCGCTGCTACCCAGTACGACTATGGTGTTGACGACCCCTCCTTCTCGACTGAGCTTCCAAGCAAGCAAACCCCCCTTGATTAACCAGATAAGCCCACTCTCTTCACTCTTATTCTTGCATTAGGTTTGCTACTATTGTTGATTAGATAGCTCCTATTCTGTTGCATAGCATGTCATTGTTGCTACTATTTTTACCTTTACCTGCAATCCTAAATGCTTAGTATAGGATGCTAGTATTCCATTAGTGGCCCTACATTCTTGTTTGTCTACCATGCTATACTACCGGGCCGTGATCACTCGGGAGGTGATCACGGGTATATACTTACATACATATTATATATGATACTTGTGGTGACTAAAGTCGGGTCGGCTCGTAGAGTGATTCACGGATTGGGGGCTGAAAGGACATTCGTCCCGACGGCCCTCTGAGTGCATCTTTGTGGTAGAGCGACAAGGCAGGTTGAGACCACCTAGGTGAGAGGTGGCCCTGGCCCCTGGTCGGGCGCTCGCGGTTACATCAATTAACACGCTTAACGAGAACTTTTTATTTGATCTGAGTCTGGCAACGAGCCTATACGCACTAACCAGCTACGCGGGAATAGTTATGTGCACTCGACGTCGTGGTATCAGCTGAAGCCTTTTTGACGTCATCGACTGTGCAGCGCGCGCCGGGTTGGACCGTGTAACGCAACTTCCTTTGTAATGGAGGTTGCTAGGCCTGCTCACCGGCCACCCTCGCAACGTGCAGTGTGCAACGGGTGATGGGCCCAGACCCCTGCGCGCTTCGGATTTAGACCAGCGTGCTGACCTCTCTGTTGTGCCTAGGTAGGGCTGCGACGTGTTGATCTTCCGAGGCCGGGCATGACCCAGGAAGTGTGTCCGGCCAGAGAGATCGAGCATGTTGGGTAATGTGGTGCACCTCTGCAGGGAAGTTTATCTATTCGAATAGCCGTGTCCCTCGGTAAAAGGACGACCCGGAGTTGTACCTCGACCTTATGAAAACTAGATTCGGATACTTAATAAAACAAACCCTTTCAAGTGCCAGATACAACCCGGTGATCGTTCTCTCGTAGGGCAACGAGGAGAGGATCTTTGGGTAGGATTATGCTATACGATGATACTTGGTGAACTTACCAGCTACTCTCTTCTACATGATTCAAGATGGAGGCTGCCAAAAGCGTAGTCTTCGACAGGACTAGCTATCCCTCTCTTATTCTAGCATTCTGCAGTTCAGTCCACAGGTACTATCCCTTTTCATTGATATCAATGCATATGTAGTGTAGATCCTTGCTTGCGAGTACTTTGGATGAGTACCCACGGTTGCTTTGCTCCCTCTTTTCCCCCTTCTCCATTCTTCTCGGATGTCACAACCAGATGTTGGAGTCCAGGAGCCAGAGGATCCCGAGGATGTTTCTATGTGGAGTTTGACTTCGAGGAGTAGTTAGGAGGCCTCAGGCAGGAGGCCTTGCCTTTTCGATCGTTTCTACTTTTGTGCTAGCCTTCTTAAGGCAAACTTGCTTAACTTATGTCTGTACTCGGATATTCTTGCTTCGCTGACTCGTCTATGATCGAGCACTTGTATTCGAGCCCTCGAGGCCCCTGGCTTGTATTATGATGCTTGTATGACTTATTTATTTTTAGAGTTGTGTTGTGATATCTTCCCGTGAGTCCCTGATCTTGATCGTACACGTTTGCGTGTATGATTAGTGTACGATTGAATTGGGGGCGTCACAAGACGGCCAATACGAGCTCTCTCTGCCGATGAACCCAAGAAGGCGGGTACTTGAGCATCCTTTATATGAGTATTATGGGGCAAGGGACTACTACCCTCTGACATTGAGTATGACTACCCGCGGGTGTGTGAGTGCGACGAGGAGGCCGCAAGGATGACATAGTCGCTAAGGAAGAAGCTCACCTTCTCGCCGTGGAACACACCACCATCTATCATCAAAAACTTCGCCACTACCAAGGAAGACGCGTCCGGGCTCACGATTTCAATATCTGCGACCACGTCCTCCGCCTCCAGCAAAATCAAAAGAAGAACAAGATCTCTTCACCATGGGAGGGACCTTAATCCACGAGGTCCTCAACAACGGGGCACACTACCTCTGCAACAGAAAAACGGGGCGGATCACGAACTGACCATGGAATGCAACTCAGGTACGTCTTTTTCATGCATAAATTCCCGCTCTTTCTTAGCATAAACTGCTTCAAATTTTTAGCATTTGGTCTTAGCTCAATCCAGAACAAATGGAGTAATAAAGGATATTGTCCATGTTCCAATTTATGATTTGCTATACACTCAAATGCAAAATTTTAAATGAACACCCTAGCATAGATAAGGAAGTGGCTCTACCTGGACCTAGGAGTTGCTTCATCCTTACCGACCTCTTAGGGCCATGAGCCCAGGGTTGCATCGACGTAAGAAAAACTTAAGCGGTGGCCCTTGCAACAAAGGAACATCCAAACGGGAAGTCAGAGGTGAATAATTTCTGGTCACGGCTGTGCCTTGCCATAGTAAGAACCAACTTGATGTCAAGGGTGGGCCCACCTCAATTCAAGCGTATTCAGCTGAATACCCATTATTTTGGCCAAGAAACTAGGTATACATAGTATCTATACTGTTCTGTATATATAAGAATAAGGAAAAGCGAAACTGAGAACACGTCCACCACAAGTCCACTAGCCCAACCTCTATTTCCCTCGACACCACGAGTCCACGACTTCGTCCAGTAGGGCCGCACCTTAGCACATGTCCATCATCTCCATTGTCTCAAAAAAATGTCCATCATCACCAAAAAAACTCCATCGATCTATCAGAGGCATAGATGAACTGGCACCTGCCTCCCTTGGCCTCATGCACACATGGATTGTTCTATTCCCACGCAAGCCGCCACTCCGCCGCCAACCGGCCAGGGCTGTTGCCATCGCCGCGCCTGATCGAAGATCACGTGTGGGCACGGCATGTTGCCGCTACCCTTCTGTTCTGAACTTTTGATCCTTCAAGTGGGCAGCGGACAACAAGCCGAATCAATTCAATTTCAAAGCGAGAACCACAGATTATCTATTGAAGGTATAATTGCTAATTAGAAGTATTAATCCTCTGACTTCTGAAATTGGGATCTCTCCTCTCGTGTCATGCCGATTGTTAGTCAAACTAAGTTCATCTATAACTGCAGAGTACATCCACGATCTTGTTCTCACTGTCCAGCAGGCCGCTGCATTGCTGCAGTATATTTACGGGCAGAGTTTGAGCTCCTACAAGTTATAGTCTGACCACTTGTCTTTGTATTTAATTATAGTTAAATTAGAGACTTGTTTGCAGTCAATTATGAATTGTTAAGACAAGAGAATGTTCATAAATTTTGAATTATTGCTTGGTCACATTCATTGAAAAGGGAATTCTTCTTGCAAGTTAAGGATGAGGACATCATCAAGTAAGGTTTCGTATCATTTGCTATTTTCCATCCTTTATAAATCTTAGATTTTGCCATGATATTTTGAACAATTTTTACTTCTATATGGTGAACAATAACAAGTTATGATAATTTTTTATGAATATAATATATGTAATATATTTTCTATATTTTTAAACTAGTACAGCTGCTATAATTGGTTTTACGTGCCAGGCTTAAAAAATTGAATACACAGTCTTCAATTCCTGGGCCGCTCCTGCTTGACACGACCTTAGGCCTCCCACGTGCGCTTGGTCAGTCAAAACTTTGCCCAAAGGCATCAACCAACAATTCAAACGACAAAAGTTGGAAAAAAAATTGTAACAAAGTTGACATTGCCTAACGCCACACACAGCTGACAAATGTTCCTACTCTTTCAGGCTCACATCCAGTCGCCACCATCAAGGCGGTCTCCTTGACTTCTTCAAAGAAATTCATCAGTGGGCGGTTCTCAGGAACGGAGGTCGCAACAACATGAGTGGAGACCTCACGATAGCGCGACCTCAAGCGTGCAAGCATGGGTCGTGCTCCTTCCTTGGCGGCAGCTTCTTGGAGGTCGACCAAGCGATCCAGGGCTCCAACTACACGTTCGATCAATCGACCCAAATGGACATCAACATCCTGCGAGATCCACATCAAACCTGCCGCACGGATCAACGCCTAGGTGATAACACCAAGGCTGTCTTGATCCAGCACAACATACATTTACCGAAGAATACCTGCAACAATTAACAATAATTACCAAACATGGCGAGACTCAAAGACAAAAAGCAATTCACAAAAGGACAAAGAAAGGGCATCCACCTCAGTCGGCCTCCTGTTGATCATATTGATCTAACAGTTCCACTAACATGCATTGACCGACCCCTCGTAGGACGGTCTCCTCAGCAATCGAAGGCTCTCGTGCTTCCCTGCAGCTTCAATCTCATCCAGGACGGACTAGATTTGTCACCGCAGGTCGGCCTCTGTCTCTCTCATTTTGCACCATTGCCCGGAGACCGGAGGTAACATTTTGGTTGGAATCTCCAGCGCCTCGCGTTTTCAACAATAATTTCTGGCAGGAACAGGCCTCCAAAGCATCCAACTCGGCATGCTCTGATAATTGCTGGCCTCCTTCCGAACAAAGCTAAGATGACAACACATCTCGTAATATTGCTCCTCGGCTGCTTCACGACAATAACAAGCTATATCAGCAAAAAAATAGTCCACCAGTTAAATGCCAGTAAGCAGAAGGTACTCACAGATGCAATCGGATACGGAGCCCTCCAACGCAGCAGTTTGGGCCTTCTCGCTCTCTAGCAATTGGCGCACCCTCTCAATCTTCTTGGTTAGCAAAGCGCCGCGCTCCTGCAGGACCTAACAGCAAAGGGATCAAAAATCAATACATTTACAGGCCGGGGTCTACAACACAAGCAATTACAAAAACAAGTGCACACATCCTGTCCACAGGCAATTACGAAATATAAGCAGCACGACGCGAAATAGAACACGACACGTCAGCCTAATCCAGAATGTAAAATCATCACTTAACCAACAAGCATCACAAGAGTATAATGAAAACAAAGCTAATGCATTAAAAGAAGGGAGCAAACCTTGATGAACTAAACAAAGAAAAAGCAGACCGGATAGATGGATTCCAGGCGAAAAATTACGAAACTATACCCCAAGTATCGTTCTTCTGTTACGGAAGATGCATAAACAATGGGGTTCCCTTACCAGAATTTCATCATAGTAAGCTCGGTGCAGATTACTATATCATGAACAGGATATTTAAGACCAGAACACAAAGAGTTGCTGTTACATGCATATGCAAAAAACTAAGCTCTAAAATTTATACAGAGACGCTATTCTCTTACTATGCTCTTAGATTTCTTCTCCCGGAACAGAGATGATATTCTCTTGCTAAACTCTTAAATTTATACACAATTTCGATAGAAACATGTGAGACATCCCTTGCTTATTGCTGATACCGCAACTGCGGTTCGTATGAGTCTACTTTCGTGCTTCCATACACCTGTTATGAAGCATTCATCCTGACAAAAAAACAAAAACAAAGGGTGACATAGGACTCTCCTACCAATTCTAGAACTTGTTCCTTTCTGAACCAAGCATCAACCAAAGAGTCATGTCAAATATGAACCAAAACACATATCAAACATCATACAGAGAGAGAGAGAGGGCGGGAGAGAGGTCAGAGGGGAGGGGAAGAAGGATTGGGAGCAGGTCACCTAAGCAAAGTAGATCACGAGCGCCAAAATCCTACACGAGGCAGCATGGTGCAGAACAAATTATCGGGATGGATGCCATACCACTTAGAAATGATGCCTGAAATGGAAAGGTTGCACAAGGCACTCAATAATCATCTAAAGCACTTATAAATCTAAAACAACGGAATATAGACAGCAGGGAGATGAGAATGTATTCTTAAATTCATAAACCAGGAACACTCGGCTTTCACACGATGCCTACACTTGAAAATCCGATGATTATTTTCTACATAAAAGTCACAAAGGAATGGTATCAATGCATCATATGGGGAAATTGCTAATCATGGGGTGGAAGTGGAGAAACCATCATATACCTTGGCATTGATAAACTCGGTTGTCCCAAAAGTTTGTAAGCATGGAGCTCTTCTATCTGAACCCAAACCTGCAAAGCAATCAACAACACGAGTCAATTCATAAGCAAATCTAGAGAGAGAGACAGAGAGAGAGAGAGAGAGAGAGAGAGAGAGAGAGACAGAGAGAGAGAGAGAAAGAGAGAGAGAGAGAGAGAGAGAGAGAGAAATGGATCAGGGGCCCCAAGAGGAGGAAGCAAGCGAGGGGAGGCGGCGGTTGCGCCAGTTGCTCTGCACGCTTCTCTGCACTTACGCAGCTGCCTGGCTTCTGGTCCAAGCCAGAGAGGAGCAGCCGCCATTTGAGAAGCCCTGGCTTCCCTTCATCTTCTTCAACAGCCCATGCTGGACAATGGGAGATAAAGCCCCTCCATTCCCCACCTGCTGCTCCTTGCGCCCCACGCCGGCCTCTCCTCTACCCCGCGATGTGCGCAACACCAAGAGCTCAGGCCTCACTGCTTCATCCCCCCACCGCTAGCCTAATGACCACCCCTGCTCCTCCACCCCCACTCCACAGTGAAGACCCTGTCGCTTGGTCTTCCACGATGACAACCAGCGCCCGATCCGGGCAAAGGGCAAGCAATGGGGAGGCAAGGATGAGGAAAACGGGAGCTACAAGAGGAGGCCGGATAGGAGGTGGAGATGGACGTCGGCAGACAAGGGATGGAGGGACATATGTGGTGGCTGTGACTGGGGCTAGGGTTCATATGGGGCTGCACGCAAAAGTGGAGTCGCCAAATACGGTCCACCCGATGTCCGGCATGCGAGGATAGGGTCGCTCGCACCCACGAAGGGCTCACCCGACCAATAGGGAGGAAGAACAAGCTCACTAGTCAGGCATATTTAAAATAAACCGCGCGGTGAAAACTGGCAGAACAGATCTCCGAAATGATATTTAAAATTAATAGCGTATTAGGGAATGAGGCCTAATCATAATTGTTGAGATGAGTTATAGCTACCAAAATGATTGGTGCATTCTTCTCCAAAGTAGGCCATGCTTTTGATGCAAACATGATCGAATGGGATTTAGTCATACTCTATCCAGTCCAAATGACAATCTTCTTTTATTTGGCAAACTTTAACCCTTGCTTTCAAAAAATAATTTGACCCAAACACTAAGTCCCAATTACATGGTTAGGCATTGTTGGAGTATAAAAATATGAATTTGAAGAAACTCATGAATTTAAAATAGTTCACAAATTTCAAAATGGTTCAAAAACTTCTAAAAAGAGAAAGAAGGGAAAATGAAAATGAAAAAAACAAATAGAAAAAACAAAAAGATAGATAGAAACACATAAAAAGAAGAACCGAAAAAACGCTCAGAACGAGCCCCAATCCTCGACCGCTTATAGAAAACTTAGTCTTCATCACATATGATGCTTCTTTGTCGACTTCTTCAGTTAAGCCCCTGACTATGCTAGATATTAAATGACATTGGTGTCTGCTAGCTGTTTCTTTTGGTTCTCCATCAACACATTTTGCAAGTTCTGTTACTTTGAGGGACCACTTCTTTACAATATCAAGTACACCTCCACAGATCATCGGTACAACTTATGATTCTTCCAACTTATCCTCCATTCCACCTCTAGATTCTCTTGTTCCTGTTCTTACATCCGATGGTACTTCCCTCCCAGTCGATAGTCGAGGCACACTTGGCACTCCATCTTTTCATGTTTCTTCTTTTGCTCGACTTTACTACACTCGGTTGTCCGTGTGTGGTGATTCTTCTGATGAGCCATCTCCCTTGACTACAACGTATTCTTCTGTTGGCAACGCACCACCTCCAGCTCAGCCTACTTATGGCTTTCGAGCTAGCCCGCTTCTGCCTGTTGACCGCTATGGTTATTGCATAGCTCTTTCCAAGACATCTTCTTATCCCGTATGGCAACATGTGATGGCATCAAAGAATGATTTTCTTGCCCACAACGACACGTGGAATATCATTTCCCTTCCTCATCATGCTCGTCTAATCACCTGTAAGTGGGTCTACAAGGGTAAGACTAATGGTTTTCTTGAGCATTACGAAGCTCGTCTAGTGTTGAGAACATGGTCATGACTATGATGAGGCATTTGCTCCTATACGGCCCAGATGACCACTCTTCGCACACTTTTTGATGTGGCTTCTATTAGCCACTAGTCTCTCTCTCAGCTTGATGTCACGAATGCCTACATGTAGCCACCGCCTGGGTACTCTCTTCCTGATGGCATGGTCAGTCATCTTCGTCGCTCTCTATATGGTCTTAAGCAAACCCATCATGTCTGGTTTGAGCACTTCGTCTTAGTGGTGACTCTGGCTAGTTTTTTGGATGCTCGTGATCCTTCACATTTTGTCCACCATTCAACTCGAGGTCGAACATTTGTTCTATATGTCGATCATCACTGGAGACAACTCCAAGTACATTGCCTTTGTAAAGGCTCGTCATCGTGAGTTTCTTATGTCTGATCTTGGTCCGCGTCGCTACTTCCTTGAGACTGAGGTTTTGTCTACCTCTAATGACTTCTTTATTTCCGAAGAGAAGTATATTAGGGATCTTGCTCGTGCTGCTCTTACTGACGAGCGCACTGTTGAGACTCCTATGGTGTCAACATCCACCTTTGTGTCCACCTTTACTCCCTACCAGTCTGGATGGGCATCCTTCACCTTAATGTTGGTTGCTGCGTGAACCGTCTCAATCCCACATCTCGTGTTCCCTTGTTGGGCGACACCAAGACCGGACACTCGAGCAACACCCATCATGAGCATGAGCTCGGACAGTCAACACATACCTGGATTATGAACGTCAAGCTTAGGACACAACGCTACCTAAAGCCGAGGCCAAGGGCGCATAGGAGAACGTGGGGTGCTTAATAAGTTGTGTGTGCCACACAACCTACAAACAGGAGAAGCACACCAAGCTAGATTGGCGGAAATGAAGAATGCACAAGCACATGGGATGCTATCAAGTCCCTCTGCTGCCACCGCCGTCAGTCTTTCCACCTCTGTTACCTTGTCTACCAGTTATTTTCAGCAGTTTCATCATCGCCTTGGTATAGTTACCTCATACTCATGGCTAGACAGTGTCTCAGCATCCTTTCGACCTTGTTCTCTTTGATGTCTGGGGTCCATCTGCCTTTGTCTCAAAAGGAGGTCATCGCTAGTATACTATCTTTATAAATGACTTCTCTGGACATAGCTAGATATCTTTTATTTCTTCTAGTAGTGAGGTCTTGTCTATATAAGTGTTTTACTGCCTTGGTTCCAACTCAATTCTCTACGACTATTCGTGTGTTCTGCGATGACTCCGGTGGAGTGTATATCTCCAAGCTGTTGCGTAGAGTCCTTGCTAAGTAGGGTGCTCTTACTCAGTTCTCTTATCCTGGTGCTCATGCTCAGAATGGCATGGCCGAGCGTAAGCATCATCACCTTCTTGGGTTGGTTTCCTTTTGAGCATCTATTTGATCGTTTCCTGATTGTTCGGTGCTTCAATTGTTTGGTTGTGTTTTTTGTGTCCTTCTTACCCCTCGTGAAAGCACCAATCTTATTGCTCGGTTCGTTGAGCGTGTCTTATTATGATACAACAATGAGCATAAGGGATATCGTTGCTAGGATCATGTTGGTCGTCAGATGACTATTTCTCAGGATATGACTTTTGTTAAGTCCCGTCCCTTCTACCCGCGTCCATCTTCCCCGACCTTTTCAACGGAGGACATTTGTTTCCACACTTTTCTCGACACTCCTATCACTCTTGTTGAACCCTAATCCATTCCTCATATTGCTCTTTCTTCTCCGATTATTCAAGATTCAACACCGTTATCTCCTATGATTTCCTCACCTGCTTATCACAGGAATCGACACATTTATCACCGGTGGCTTCCTTGTCTTCATCACCTGAGTTTATCTCGATGATTCTTGCTCGTATTCTTTCCTATTTGCCTCACTTGTATACACGTCGCCCATGTGTTGTTGGTGCGTCTACTGATGTGCCATCATCCCCGTCTCAGCCTACTTATGGCCTTAGTCTTTCAAACGTTGGCGCTACTGTTCTTGAGCAGACTTCTTATCTTCATGTTGTTCATACCAAATGGCACCTTGCCATGATAGAGGACATTGCTACTGTTGAGTGCATCGACACGTGGGATATTGTTTCTCTTCCTCCTCATGTTCGTCCCATTACTTGGTGGGCTACTAGGTTAAGACTCTCTCTGATTGTTCTCTTAAGCATTACAAAGCTCGTCTTGTGGCTCGTGGCTTTAAGCGGTAGCATGGCCCTGATTACAATGAGACTTTTCGCTGTTGCGGGCCATATGACCACTGTCCGCACACGTCTCGACTTGATGTTAAGAATGTCTTTCTTGATGGTGAGCTGTGTGAGGAGGTTTGCATGCAGCCGCCACTTAGGTATTCCACATCTAGATTCTCCGATTCATGTTTTTACTGTCAAATGGAACTTCCCTACCAGTTGATAGTCAAGTCACTCTTGCCACTTCGTTTTTCATCTTCCTTCTTTTGCACTTCTTCCTTGACTTTACTACAATAATTACTCATGTGTTGTGGATTCTTCTAACGACTCATCTTCTTCTGTTGGTAGCACATCGCCTCCAGATCAGCCTACAACCTGGCTTCTAAGCTCGCCAGCTTCTGCCAATTAACTGCTATGGTTATTGTGCTGCTCTTCCCAAGAAGACTTCTTATCGTGACATTTTTGTTCATCCAGAATGGCAGCATGTAATGACATTGAATGCTCTTCCCCACGTCGGCTGGTGAAATCTCATTTCCCCTCCTCTTGCTCGTCACATCACTTGTAAGTGGTCCTACAAGGGTAAGATTGATGTTTCTCTTGTGCTTTACAAAGCTCTTCTAGTGGTGAGAACATAGGCATAACTACGATGAGACATTTGCTCCTGTATGGCCCAAATGACCATTCTTCGCACACTTTTCATTGTGGCTTCTATTCTCCACTAATCTCTCTCTCTCTCTCTCAGCTTGATGTCAACAATGCTTACATGTAGTCACCACCTGGGTATTCTCTTCTGGATGGCACGGTTTCTCGTATTTGTCGCTCTCTATGCGGTCTTAAGCAAACCCCTCGCGTGCCTGGTTTGAGCGCGGCTGGTATTTAGTGAGTGCTCATGATCCTGCACATTCTGTCCACCATCCAACTTGTGGTTTGACACTTGTTCCATATGTCGATCATCACTAGGGACGACTCTTGCATTGCCTTTGTGAAGGCTCATCATTGTGAATTCCTTATGTATGATTCGCTACTTCCTTGAAAATGAGTTTCTTCTTCCTCTGATGGCTTCTTTTTTTCTAAGAGAAGTATATCCAGGATCTTCTTGCTCGTCTTGCTTCTTGCTCGTGATGCTCTTACTGACGAGCGCAGTGTTGAGACTTCTATGGAGTCAATGTCCATCTTTGTGTACACCTCCGCTCCCTGCTAGTCTGGATGAGCATCCTTTGCCTTGCTGCGAGTTGCTATGTGAACTGTCTCAATCCCACATCCCGTGTTTCCTTGTTGGGCGACACCAAGACCGAACGCTCGAGCAACACAAGTGGTGAGCAGGAGCTTGGACAGTCGGCGCGTACCTGGATTATGCACGGCAAGCCGAGGACACGGCGCTACATAAAGCCGGGGCCAAGGGCGCACAGTAGGAGAACATGCGGTGCTTAATCAAGTGTGTGCCACAGAACCCGCAAACAGGAGGAGCACACCAAGCCGGATCGGCGAGTAACGGAGAGTGCACAGGAACGTGGGATGCTGGACCAAGTAACTCTGCTGCCATCGCCGCCAGTGTATCCACCTCTGTTGCCTTATCTACCAGATATTTTCAGCAAGTGACATCATCGCCAGGAGACACTTGTGTGGCTCTCATCTCTCATCCTTAGTTTGACGTGGTCTTGTTGGATGCGTCTCCAACAATGTCTCTAAACTGTCAGGTTTGTCAGCTTGGTAAGAGGTACGCTTACCTCATGCTCATAGCGAGACAGTGTCTCAGCGTCCTTTCGACATTGTTGTCTTTTATGTCTGGGTCCATCTCCCTTTGCCTAGAAAGGAGGTCATCACTAGTATGCGATCTTTATAGATGACTTCCCTCAACAGACCTGAATATACTTTATTTCTGTGACACTCCAAAAATTTTGGTGGTTTGTTTTTCAAAAGATCCTTGCTTGGTTTGAAAGAAGGTCATTTAAACCCTTCCTAAAAACCCTCTTCTAAGTTTGCCCTCTCAAAAATCCTTTTCTTGGATTTAGTTTCTTTTAACAAGAAAACCCTTTTAGTTTTGGACTTTTATTTGGTTTTGATCCCTTCTAAATTTTACCATGCCACCTATGGTGAAATTTTCCCAAAACCTCTCCTCCCACTTTGGTACAATCCAAACATTCTATCCAAACAAATAAAATACATTTTTTTGGATTTTATTCCAACTATTTCTCCTCCCAATATAAATCTGTCTTTTCTTTTGAGCCTAGGTGGATTGCAAAGCAAGTACCCTAATGCTTTTGATTTTTGACCTCAACTCAACACCCTTGGATAGTCCTTTGTACCCACAACCCAGAACCATCTTGATCCACTCTTCTCCTGTTCAAATATTTCAAATTTCACTCACTGCAAGTTTGGACCATATTTGCCAAATTTGGTGAAATTCATATCTTCACCTCTCCAAAAATTCTACAAATACTCAGGCAGCCTCTAGATGCAATGAGAGGCCCCTCCACCAAAAACCAGCTCAAGGAAAAATCCCTACATGCCTAGATCATTTTGTCGAACACCTTGCATACACTATTTCTGTCCATCTTCAGTTAAATTCAGAATTTCAGTGTCAATCTTCGACAAAATTCAGTCACAAGCTCACAGTGCACTTGGCACGTAGCTCACGGCCTGGCTTGCTTGTCCGGAGCCTCACACACGCGCTTGGTGCCTTCCTGGCGTCGGTGGTGCCCTAGCCCGCCTGCGCCGGCGTGTCTTGCGGCGGCCGTATCACCGTAGCGGCCGACAGGGAGCAGAACGGCAGCATAACGCCGTTCGGCGCCGCCCAAACCCCCTGGTGGCTCCGCGTGGCCGTTTCCTCGCCAGCGCACGCATGCAGCACCGTCGCCGTGGCGCGGCACGCGCAGAACGCGCTCCCTGCCGCCGACGGACCCACGCCGCCCCGTTCAGTCGAGCTCCCCCTAAACAACCCAATCCCGACGCGATTAGCATCTAAACGGAACCAGGGAACACCCATGACGACACTCAACCTCTGAACCCTCCCGTGCAACCACTGCGCCACCGTAATCACCTCGCCGAAGAACCCCGTTCTCGGCAACCGCCTCGGGGCGGCTATATATAGCACCCCGAGCTTGCTCTCGCCTCCGCACGACTCCACCATCTCACCAGACCCCGCCCGGCCACTGAACGAGCCTCGAGGGGCCTTTCCTCCTCGACTCCGGCCACCTCCGTCCGCCTCGGGCTCCGGCATCATTCTCTCCGGTGAGAACCCCTCCGCCGCCCTACTTTCGACCGTAGCCTCGTACCACCTCTAGTAAGATAACCCCCACCTCAATTTTGACCTCGCAGCTCTCTCAGGCGAGATCCACGACCACCCGAATCGCCGTCCGCCGGAGCAAGCGTCGCCGCCGACGTGGTACTCGCCGGCGACCACCACCACCTCCCACAGACGCGGAATGGCGCCCTGAACACAGAGGTACTCTCCGATCTCCCTGCCTCGCCGTGGATCGCCGCCGGCGACCACCGCGGCTCTCGGGCGCCGACGAGCCCCGGCTCCCTCATTTGAAAATTCAAACCTGACGGGTGGGACCCGCCCGTCAGCCTCTCTTGTGTTTTTTTCGAATTGTTTACTGAAAGCGTACTCTGGCAAATACGCTTCCACTCTGAACCGTTTTTCTGTATTTTTCTGCAAGGCCCCCTGGAAGTTTTCTGTTTCATTACAGATGAGTCCTTGGGTTAAAACCCTTATAACTTTTTAACAGAAAGAAATTTTCGAGTGATTCTTTTTTGTCCTCTTCAAATTTTTGTCTAGTTTTTTATCATATTTATTTGAAAAATAGTTGGAACACTTTTCTGTACACTCACGGTATTTACATTGCGTGTGTATCTTTTCTTATACCGTAGATACCGGAGGAGGTGACGGAGCTGCAAACCTCGCACAGTTAGACTCCGACTACTCCGAACCAGGCAAGCATGTTTGAACTCTTGATATGATGAGTGGTTGTTGCATGTTTGCATTTTAGTATGGTCATGGCATGTTCATGAACATTTCTTTGAATGTTATATTTCATGCACATAAGTGGAAAGTAAGTTTCGGAAAGCATTATGTTGTTGGATACATATTTGCATGGCCATGTGTTGGCATGAGGATGGGTAGGATGGCAGTGTTGGGACATGCCAGTCTTATGCCAGATTATTTGACTTCCGTGTCACCGTGAAACAAATCACATTTTCACTCACTCCTTCCTGTACTGTCACATGTTTTCCGAAAGGAATATGGCATAGTAAGTTGCAAATCGTTTTCCTGGTACACACCAAATAGAGAGGCCGGGATGAGGGTTCCATGGCCCTGGATTAAAGCTCGTCATCCGGTCAGGGGGCATGGGTGTTTCCGGTTGGGACCGAGAGGGGGGCACCCCTTAGAGCGCGCGTATAGAAATTTGATCCCATGCTATTCGAGGTTGTGGCCACCCCGTCTCAAAGTTTTTCTTGGCCGTTGTCCAGGGTGATTCCTGGCATCATGAGGTGAAATGAGTGTGTACTAGTTAAATGTGTTTCTACTGAAATACCGTAAACGGAACTAGTCCTTCGTGACTACGGAAATCCGTTGACTATGGTCAGTTCATCCAAACTCTGCAGAGTCTCAAATCTTTCAATTATCTTGTACTTTGTTCAAGTACTATATTCATCTTATCTTGTCAAATATCGGTCTCAGTGACCAAAAACCCCGGTGGGATTCATGTGAGGTAAACTCGGTTAAAAGATCACTCCTGTGGATGGACTAATCTTGTTCTTTACATTTATTGTAAGCCCTGTCTGTGACGTCGCTCAGATGTCCGATGGTGGTATTTCTTTTATAAGCCCTGTCTGTGATGTCGCTCAGATGTCCGACGGTGGTATTTCTTTTATAAGCCCTGTCTGTGATGTAGCTCAGATGTCCGACGGTGGTATTTCTTTTATAAGCCCTGTCTGTGATGTCGCTCAGATGTCCGACGGTGGTATTTCTTTTATAAGCCCTGTCTGTGATGTCGGTCAGATGTCCGACGGTGGTATTTCTTTTATAAGCCCTGCCTGTGATGTCGCTCAGATGTCCGACGGTGGTATTTATTTTATAAGCCCTGTCTGTGATGTTGCTTAGATGTCCGACGGTGGTATTTCTTTTATAAGCCCTGTCTGTGACGTCGCTCAGATGTTCGACGGTGGTAATTCTTTTATAAGCCCTGTGTGTGATGTCGCTCAGATGTCCGACGGTGGTGTTTCTTTTATAAGCCCTGTTTGTGACGTCGCTCAGATATCCGACAGTGGTATTTCTTTTAAGCCCTTTATGTGGTGTCGCTTAGACGCCCGGCTGTGGCATGCAATTTTATTTGTTCACCCTTCGAGGCGTCGCTCCAAACACCCGATCGGTTTTCAGTTATTTATTTTATTTAATAAGTCATGAAACAGTATTATTGTTGAGAAGAGCATCATTATTCATATTCATGATGCATTCATGCATTCATTGATTATATCTTTTGTCCGAACTGTCTTGTGAGTACTTTCAAAGTACTTACCTGGCTTGTTGATTTGGCCAGATGATGATGAAGGCGATCTCATGGATGAAGAGTTTGATAGCGAGTCCGACGCCTAGAGGAGTCCCAGTCAGTCCCGTGCGGTCCTGTTTGATCACTGTATTATCCGCTTCCGCAACCCCAGAATAAATTCATCGAGCCTCTCCTCGACGCTCGATGAGCTGCCAGTTAGGAGTCAAGTTATCCACCGCTTATCCTCGAGCTAGTAGCACGCCACCACACCCATGTGCCATAACCGCCCTTATGTAAGATATTGGCGAGTTTGTAATAAATTGCTGAGCAGCCTCGGCTCAGCTTTGTAATATATTTGATGCTACTGGTTCCCTGTTTATCAAGCATTGTCTACCAGAAAGGATGACTTTTTCCTATACTGGGATTTAAAGATCGATTTTTCTCAATATTTATTTATTGGAAAAGTCAGTCGTGACAGACTTGGTATCAGAGCCAGGCTGACTGTAGGAAGCCACTAGGTGCGATCGCTAATTGGTTATTAGCATGATAGAGTTATTCATGTTTTTTACAAATGTAGTCATTTTTCTGACAGTCAGCCTAAAATTTATGATCTGATCACTCAGAAGTTGTGCCTACTTTTGTAGATGGCCGGCAACGACTGCGAATCTCAAATGTTCGCTAACGTGCCTGAGGGGTTCGTCAAGCTCCTCTCCTTCATCGTTCAGGTCGCGATGGGGCCATCCGTGCGCCCAGTCTTCAAACTTTATCCACACAAGATCAACGACAGTCTAACCATGCACGAGGCCGCGGTGCAATTCAGGGGAGGGCGTGCTGAGATACGCCACTTCCGTTTCTTGGGGAGAGCCATGCCTACAGAGAGGCATGCTATGCAAATGGCAGCCCGCGAGGCGATAGCTCATCTTCGGGATGTCCTTCCTGCAATGAAGACCCGTCGCTACCGCTACCTTCCATGCCACGTGCCATACACCTGTCACTATTCTTTCTCTTGCCCTAGAGGAGAGCGTGACGAGGTTTTTGAGATGCTTGTCGAGTACCTCCGAGCCCTGGAGGCAGCCTTCGACAGCATGGTGGACGACCTCGTAGCTGCCCGCATGGACTCAGTTCATGGCTGTGCTGCTAACAGGAGGGAACTCCTACACACCGCTCCACCGCTGACTTTCATCTCGTCCTCAGCTTCTCATTCACCTACCATTCTCGCCACTGCACGTCGTTTGCCTACCACTGAGGAATTTAACCAGGCTGTTGCACCCACTCCCGTTCGCACTGCACACCTGTTGCACCCACTCCCGTTCACGCTGCACCTCTTATTGCACCCACTCCCATACGTGCTACTCCACCTATTCCGCCCACTCTTATTCAGGGTACTCCGCCTACGGCACCTGCTCCATCAGCTCAGCGCAGCGTTCCTCGTCTGGCACCTATTAGCGAGGAGGAAGTTGATTCCCCAGCGTCACTGCGTCTCACCCTCGGCAGGCCAAGGGAGATCCTCACCATCTCCGACTGAGTACGCGTAGACGCCATGCGATGTATCGACTTGTGTAATATGTTTATAGGTTGTGAGAAGTAGCCTGTTTGCGCATCATGTAGGATCTGGAGCAGTGCACTAGTTTAAATAACATGTCAGGATTATGTACGCGTATCCTGAATGATGTAATGTATAATTATGCTTGCGTGTAAGATATGTAATAGTCCTTCTCCGCGCGCAAACGTGTATTTTCAAAATATCCTGGAGTTTTAAAAATGTTCTTTGTGTGTGATTTTATTGACTTTTGCGACTCTCTTCTGTCTTACGAGTTTCACAAAATATATCCCCAGAGTGAAAGATGTCTCGTCCTTGGACGCGCTCCATGCCAAATCAGCCAGAAGAAAATTATGGCACACCGCAGAACCAAAATTTCACTCAGGGTCAGACAAGTCAACCGGACAGTGAAACAGCTTTTACACAAGTGTGTCGTCTGTATGAACAGAGTCAGCAACAACACCAGGAAATGATGAACCAATTCATCAATATGGGAAGTAACCGTGGTCAGTATCAACAGCAATCCAAATTATCTGAGTTACAGAAGACGCGTCCTCCAACATTTTCTCATACCGACAAGCCTCTTGAGGCCGATGACTGGCTTCGAGACATGGAGAGAAAAATAATTATTGCATAGTGTTCAGACCGGGAAAAAGTATTATATGCACCACATTATCTCACAGGAGCAGCTGCATCGTGGTGGGAAAACTTCCTGCACATGCACCCCAACGAAAATGAAATCACCTGGGAGAATTTCAAAGAAGGTTTTCGTGGGGCACATATTCCTAAGAGCGTCATGAAAATCAAGAAGAAAGAATTTGATGAACTCAAGCAAAGGGCCATGATAGTACCAGAATATAACAGCCAATTTACTCTGTTGTCTCGCTACGCTAATGAAGAGCGCATAACCGAGAGCAAGAAGATGGAAAAATTCTTGGAAGGCCTGGCACCCGCCCTTAAGTGCCAGCTAGTTGTACATACCTTTCTAGATTTTAAAACACTGGTGGATAAGGCAATTACTCTAGAAAATGAGCGGCGTAGCCTGGAAGATTTCCGCAAACGAAAAAGGGACCAGACCACTTTTGCTCGCAACCCCAGAAACAAGACGGAAATTCAAAAGGGTAGAACACACAAAACCCTGACGGAAAATTCACGTCCAATCAAGAATTTCCATGCAAGAGACAAAGAGTTCACCTATCGCCCAGGCGTTACCTGTTATGCTTGTGGAGAAGAAGGGCACTATGCCAAGCAGTGCCCCAAGCCAAGGAGCTCAACCCCGAAGCTCAATAATGGTGGAAATAATTCAGCACCAAAGCGAAGCAATTTCAACCCCAACAACAACCACCGGAAAGGTCACTTGAACCACGTGACCCGGGAGGAAGCACAGGATGCCCCAGATATCGTACTCGGTACGTACCCCGTCAACACAATACCTGTCATGGTTTTGTTTGATTCTGGAGCTTCTCACTCATTCGTTTCGAAAAGTTTTGCTTTGCAAAATGATTTTTCGATGCTTCCCCTGGAAAAATCAATGATCATCAAGTCCCATGGAATTAAGCAAGTGACCCAGAGTTACTGTCAAGGTGTGGTTATTGAATTTGAAGGATTGAAGTTTTATGCCAACTTATTGTATTGGAAAGCAAAGGACTGGATGTCATCCTAGGAATGAATTGGTTAACCACCAACAAAGGTTTTATTGACTGCTTCAACCGTACCGTGATTCTCACACACCATCATGGGAAGAAAATAAAAGTTTCAGCCAAAGAGAGACAAATACCTCGGCAACCTAGATTAAACAAGGTGGACGTTTCTGAGCTGAACAAGGTTCCAGTAGTATGTGAATTCCCAGACGTATTTCCAGAAGAACTACCAGGCATGCCACCGGACCGAGAGATAGAATTCAGCATTGAGCTAGCACCCGTAACCACTCCCATTTATAAGAAACCATACAGAATGGCACCGTCCGAATTAGTAGAGTTGAAGAAGCAGATAAAAGAATTATTGGAGAAAGGATACATACGAGCCAGTTCCTCACCTTGGGGTTCTCCAATTTTATTTGCCAAGAAGAAGGATGGAACAATGAGGTTGTGTATTGATTATCGAGCTCTCAACATGGTCACAATCAAGAACAAATACCCAATGCCCTGAATAGATGATTTATTTGATCAGCTCGCACAGGCCAAAGTCTTCTCAAAAATTGACTTGAGATCAGGATACCACCAGTTAAAAGTGCGAACAGAAGATATTCCCAAGACAACCTTCACTTCCAGATATGGACTGTATGAGTTCACAGTAATGCCATTTGGACTAACCAACGCCCCCGCATATTTTGTTCACCTCATGAACAAAGTATTTATGAAGTATATGGACAAGTTTGTTGTGGTATTCATCGATGACTGATATATTCCAAAACACCAGAAGAGCAAGCCAAACATCTCCGGATTGTACTCAGAGAACTCAGGAAACATCAATTGTACGCCAAATTCAGCAAATGTGAATTTTGGCTAAGGCAGGTGGGTTTTCTGGGCCACGTGCTAACCCAAGAAGGTATTGAAGTAGACCCGGAAAAAAATCAAGGCTGTACTTGACTGGAAACCACCAGCTAACGTAACGGACGTACGGAGTTTCTTGGGAATGGCAGGATATTATCGGAGATTTATTGAAGGATTCTCCACTATAGCAAATCCCATGACACAATTGCTCAAGAAAGGCAAGAAGTTTGAATGGACAGAAGCATGTGAGAAAAGCTTCCAAGAGCTAAAAAGCAAATTAACAACCGCACCAGTATTAATCGTGCCAGATATACACAAGAATTTTGAGGTATATTGTGACACATCCCGGAAACGCCTCGGATGCGTATTGATGCAAGAAGGCAAGGTAGTTGCGTATGTCTCCAGACAACTACGCAAGCATGAGGAAAATTATCCCACTCATGATTTGGAATTAGTAGCGGTCAGCCATGCACTCAAGGAATGGAGACACTTCCTACTTGGAAATCGTTGTCAGATATACACAGACCATAAGAGTCTTAAGTATATTTTCACACAGCCAGAATTAAATTTACGGCAACGACGCTGGTTAGAGTTGGTGAAGGATTATGATGTTGGAATCCACTATCATCCCGGAAAAGCAAATGTTGTGGCAGATGCACTTAGTCGCAATCCCAGCACGGACGACAATAGTATACCAAAATTGAGGCCAGAATTTCAACAAGAATTTGCCCGACTCAATCTAACAATGGTTACCGAAGGCAGTGTGTCGAATATAGAAATACAGCCTACCCTGATGAAAAGGATCAAGGAAGCCCAGCACGGACACCCCAGCATTGAGGGCATAAAAAGAAAAGTGAGTTTGGGAAGAGCCTCAGAATTCAACGTGGATAAGCAAGGAATATTGTGGTATGGAGAAAGGCTATGCGTACCAAATGTCAAAGACCTCAAACAGCAGATATTGACTGAAAGTCACACAGCTCCGTATTCAATCCATCCTGGAGGGACAAAAATGTATAAGGATCTTCAGGAAAATTTCTGGTGGCACGGTATGAAGAGAGATATAGCCACGTTCATTTCCTGCTGTGACTCTTGTCAATGTATCAAGGCCGAGCACCAGAAACCAGCCGGACTGTTACAGCCAAATAAGATACCCGAGTGGAAATGGGACGAGAATGGAATGGACTTTATCGTTGGACTGCCACGGTCACGACACAGAAACAATGCCATTTGGGTCATAACCGACAGATTAACCAAGCTGGCACATTTTATTCCGGTAAAAACAACTTACACCACTCAGAGACTGGCCAGACTTTATCTCGCCCGTATCGTCTGCCTACATGGAGTCCCTAAAACTATCATCTCAGATAGAGGCACACAGTTCATCTCTAGATTTTGGGATCACCTGCAACAGGCACTGGGAACCCAACTAGCCTTCAGTACCGCATACCATCCCCAGACTGATGGGCAGACTGAACGCGTAAACCAAATCCTTGAAGACATGCTAAGAGCCCGTGTCCTCACCTACGGGAACAGTTGGGAAGAAAGTTTGTCATATGCAGAGTTCGCATACAACAACAGCTATCAAGCCAGCTTGCACATGGCACCCTTTGAAGCTCTATATGGGAGAAGATGTCGTACCCCGCTAAATTGGTCAGAGACCGAAGACAGCCATATCTTCGTCCCAAACATGCTCAAGGAGGCCGAGGAGAAAGTTAGAACAATTAGAGATCGACTCAAAATAGCTCAGAGTCGGCAGAAGAGTTATTACGACCGAAAGCATCGGGAAATCAGTTTTGAAAATGGAGAATTGGTGTACCTAAGAGTTTCTCCTATGAAGTGTCTGCAACGATTCAGGATTAAGGGGAAACTAGCACCAAGATTCATCGCACCATTTCATATAGTGGCCCGAAGAGGCACGGTAGCCTACCAGCTGGACCTACCCGGGGACTTATGCGGTATCCACAACGTGTTTCACATCTCGCAGTTGAGAAAATACATGAGCAACCCAGAGAAGCAAGTTTCACATGAGTATATTGACATGAAACCGGACCTCACTTACCGAGAGCACCCAATAAAAATATTAGAAGAGTCTGAGAAGAGGATCCGACAGAAAACCATTAAGTTTTTCAGAGTTCAATGGAGTAATCACACCGAGAATGAAGCAACTTGGGAGAGCGAGGATTTTCTTCGGACAGAGCACCCACACCTGTTTAAGGATCAGCTGAAATCTCAGGGACGAGATTTTTCCTAAGGGGGTAGGTGCTGTGACACTCCAAAATTTTTGGTGGTTTGTTTTTCAAAAGAGCCTTGCTTGGTTTGAAAGAAGGTCATTTAAACACTTCCTAAAAACCCTCTTCTAAGTTTGCCCTCTCAAAAATCCTTTTCTTGGATTTAGTTTCTTTTAAAAAGTGAACCCTTTTAGTTTTGGACTTTCATTTGGTTTTGATCCCTTCTAAATTTTACCATGCCACCTATGGTGAAATTTTCCCAAAACCTCTCCTCCCACTTTGGTACAATCCAAAAATTCTATCCAAACAAATAAAATCCATTTTTTTGGATTTTATTCCAACTATTTCTCCTCCCAATATAAATCTGTCTTTTCTTTTGAGCCTAGGTGGATTGCAAAGCAAGTACCCTAATGCTTTTGATTTTTGACCTCAACTCAACACCCTTGGATAGTCCTTTGTACCCACAACCCAGAACCATCTTGATCCACTCTTCTCCTGTTCAAATATTTCAAATTTCACTAACTGCAAGTTTGGACCAGATTTGCCAAATTTGGTGAAATTCATATCTTCACCTCTCCAAAAATTCTACAAATACTCAGGCAGCCTCTAGATGCAATGAGAGGCCCCTCCACCAAAAACCAGCTCAAGGAAAAATCCCTACATGCCTAGATCATTTTGTCGAACACCTTGCATACACTGTTTCTGTCCATCTTCAGTTAAATTCAGAATTTCAGTGTCAATCTTCGACAAAATTCAGTCACAAGCTCACAGTGCACTTGGCACGTAGCTCACGGCCTGGCTTGCTTGTCCGGAGCCTCACACGCGCGCTTGGCGCCTTCCTGGCGTCGGTGGCGCCCTGGCCCACCTGCGCCGGCGTGTCTTGCGGCGGCCGTATCACCGTAGCGGCCGACAGGGAGCAGAACGGCGGCATAACGCCGTTCGGCGCCGCCCAAACCCCCTGGTGGCTCCGTGTGGCCGTTTCCTCGCCAGCGCACGCATGCAGCACCGTCGCCGTGGCGCGGCACGCGCAGAGCGCACTCCCTGCCGCCGACGGGCCCGCGCCGCCCCGTTCCGTCGAGCTCCCCCTGAACAACCCAATCCCGACGTGATTAGCATCTAAACGGAACCAGGGAACACCCGCGACGACGCTCAACCTCTGAACCCTCCCGGGCAACCACTGCGCCGCCGTAATCACCTCGCCGGAGAACCCCGTTCTCGGCAACCGCCTCGGGGCGGCTATATATAGCACCCCGAGCTTGCTCTCGCCTCTGCATGACTCCACCATCTCACCAGACGCCGCCCAGCCACTGAACGAGCCTCGAGGGGCCTTTCCTCCTCGACTCCGGCCACCTCCGTCCGCCTCAGGCTCCGGCATCGTTCTCTCCGGTGAGAACCCCTCCACCGCCCTACTTTCGACCGTAGCCTCGTACCACCTCTAGTAAGATAACCCCCACCTCAATTTTGACCTCGTAGCTCTCTCCGGCGAGATCCAGGACCACCCGAATCGCCTTCCGCCGGAGCAAGCGTCGCCGCCGACGTGGTACTCGCCGGCGACCAACACCACCTCCCACAGACGCGGAATGGCGCCCTGAACACAGAGGTACTCTCTGATCTCCCTGCCTCGCCGTGGATCGCCGCCGGCGACCACCGCGGCCCTCGGGCGCCGACGAGCCCCGGCTCCCTCGTTTGAAAATTCAAACCTGACGGGTGGACCCGCCTGTCAGCCTCTCCTGTGTTTTTTTTCGAATTGTTTACTGAAAGCGTACTCTGGCAAATACGCTTCCACTCTGAACCATTTTTCTGTATTTTTCTGCAAGGCCCCCTGGAAGTTTTCTGTTTCATTACAGATCAGTCCTTGGGTTAAAACCCTTATAACTTTTTAACAGAAAGGAATTTTCGAGTGATTCTTTTTCTGTCCTCTTCAAATTTTTGTCTAGTTTTTTATCATATTTATTTGAAAAAAATCTAGAACACTTTTCTGTACACTCACGGTATTTACGTTGCGTGCGCATCTTTTCTTATACCGTAGATACCGGAGGAGGTGACGGAGCTGCAAACCTCGCATAGTTAGACCCCGACTACTCCGAACCAGGCAAGCATGTTTGAACTCTTGATATGATGAGTGGTTGTTGCATGTTTGCATTTTAGTATGGTCATGGCATGTTCACGAACATTTCTTTGAATGTTATATTTCGTGCACATAAGTGGAAAGTAAGTTTCGGAAAGCATTATGTTGTTGGATACATATTTGCATGGCCATGTGTTGGCATGAGGATGGGTAGGATGGCAGTGTTGTGACATGCCAGTCTTATGCCAGATTATTTGACTTCCGTGTCATCGTGAAACAAATCAAATTTTCACTCACTCCATCTGTCACATGTTTTCCGAAAGGAATATGGCATAGTAAGTTGCAAATCGTTTTCCTGGTACACACCAACTAGAGAGGCCGGGATGAGGGTTCCATGGCCCTGGATTAAAGCCCGTCATCCGGTCAGGGGGCATGGGTGTTTCCGATTGGGACCGAGAGGGGGGCACCCCTTAGAGCGCGCGTATAGAAATTTGATCCCATGCTATTCGAGGTTCTGGCCTCCCCATCCCAAAGTTTTTCTTGGCCGTTGTCCAGGGTGATTCCTGGCATCGTGAGGTGAAATGGGTGTGTACTAGTTAAATGTGTTTCTAATAAAATACCGTAAACGAAACTAGTCCTTCGTGACTACGGAAATCCGTTGACTATGGTCAGTTCATCCAAACTTTGCAGAGTCTCAAATCTTTCAGTTATCTTGTACTTTGTTCAAGTACTATATTCATCTTATCTTGTCAAATATCGGTCTTAGTGACCAAAAACCCAGGTGGGATTCATGTGAGGTAAACTCGGTTAAAAGATCACTCCTGTGGATGGACTAATCTTGTTCTTTACATTTATTGTAAGCCCTGTCTGTGACGTCGCTCAGATGTCCGACAGTGGTATTTCTTTTATAAGCCCTGCCTGTGATGTCGCTCAGATGTCCGATGGTGGTATTTCTTTTATAAGCCCTATCTGTGATGTCGCTCAGATGTCCGACGGTGGTATTTCTTTTATAAGCCCTGTCTGTGATGTCGCTCAGATGTCCGACGGTGGTATTTCTTTTATAAGCCATGTCTGTGATGTCGCTCAGATGTCCGACGGTGGTATTTCTTTTATAAGCCCTGTCTATGATGTCGCTCAGATGTCCGACGGTGGTATTTCTTTTATAAGCCCTGTCTGTGATGTCGCTCAGATGTCCGACGGTGGTATTTCTTTTATAAGCCTTGTCTGTGACGTCGCTCAGATGTCCGACGGTGGTAATTCTTTTATAAGCCCTGTCTGTGATGTCGCTCAGATGTCCGACGGTGGTGTTTCTTTTATAAGCCCTATCTGTGACGTCGCTCAGATATCCGACAGTGGTATTTCTTTTAAGCCCTTTATGTGGTGTCGCTTAGACGCCCGACTGTGGCATGCAATTTTATTTGTTCACCCTTCGAGGCATCGCTCCAGACACCCGATCAGTTTTCAGTTATTTATTTTATTTAATAAGTCATGAAACAGTATTATTGTTGAGAAGAGCATCATTATTCATATTCATGACGCATTCATGCATTCATTGATTATATCTTTTGTCTGAACTGTCTTGCGAGTACTTTCAAAGTACTCACCTGGCTTGTTGATTTGGCCAGATGATGATGAAGGCGATCTCATGGATGAAGAGTTTGATAGCGACTCCGACGCCTAGAGGAGTCCCAGTCAGTCCCGTGCGATCCTGTTTGATCACTGTATTATCCGCTTCCGCAACCCCAGAATAAATTCATCGAGCCTCACCTCGACGCTCGATGAGCTGCCAGTTAGGAGTCAAGTTATCCACCGCTTATCCTCGAGCTAGTAGCACGCCACCACACCCCTATGCCATAACCGCCCTTATGTAAGATATTGGCGAGTTTGTAATAAATTGTTGAGCAGCCTCGGCTTAGCCTTGTAATATATTTGATGCTACTGGTTCCCTGTTTATCAAGCATTATCTACCAGAAAGGATGACTTTTTCCTATACTGGGATTTAAAGATCGATTTTTCTCAATATTTATTTATTGGAAAAGTCGGTCGTGACAATTTATTCTTGTTGTGATGTCTTATCTATATAAGTGTTTTCATGCCATGGTTCACAATAAGTTCTCTATGCCTAGTCTTGTATTCCGTGATGGCTCTGGTGGATAATATATCTCCCAGTAGTTGCTTTGAGTCCTTGCTGAGCAGGGTGCTCTTACTTAGTTCTCTTATCCTGGTGCTCATGCTTAGAATGGCGTGGCTGACCGCAAGCATCATCACCTTCTTAAGGCTCATCTGTTGATGGACATTGCCTCTCTTCCGCCACACTTTTGGGCCAAGTCTATCTCCACTTTCATCTAACTCATCAACCTTTGGCAATCCAATCCAATTCTTTGTAAGTTGGTCACCCTTTGAGCGTTTGTTTGATCGTTTCTTGATCGTTCGGTGCTTCAATTGTTTGGTTGTGTTTGTTGTCCTTCTTACCCCTCATGAACGCACCAAAATTATTGCTCAGTCCGTTGAGTGTGTCCATTATGATACAACAATGAGCATAAGGGATATCGTTGCTAGGATCGTGTTGGTCATCAGATGACTATTTCTCGGGATATGACTTTTGTTGAGTCTCGTCCCTTCTACCCGCGTCCATCTTCCCAGACCTTTTCAGCGAAGGACATCTGTTTCCATACTTTTCCCGACACTCTTATCACACTATTGTTGAACCCCTATTCCATTCCTCGTACTGCTCTTGCTTCTCTGATTATTCAAGGTTCGACACCATCATCTCCTATGCTTTCCTCACCTGCTTATCACAGGATTCGACACATTTATCACGGATGGCTTCCATTTCTTCATCGCCTGAGTTTATCTCGATGATTCTTGCTCGTATTCTTTCATATTTGCCTCACTTTTATACACGTCGGTCGTGTGTTGTGGTCTACTGATGTGCCATCTTCCCCGTCTCAACCTACTTATGGCCTTAGTCTTTCAAACGTTGACGCTGTTGTTCTTCAGCAAACTTCTTATCTTTATGTTGTGCATACCAAATGGCACCTTGCCATGATAGAGGACATTGCTACTGTTGGGTGCATCGACATGTGGGATATTGTTTCTCTTCCTCCTCATGTTCGTCCCATTACTTGGTGGGTCTACAAGGTTAAGACTCGCTCTGATGGTTCTCTTGAGCATTACAAAGCTCGTCTTGTCACTTGTAGCTCGTGGCTTTCAGCGGTAGCATGGCCCTGATAATGATGAGGCCTTTTGCTCCTGCGGGCCAGATGACCACTGTCGCACACTTCTTGTTGTGGCCTCTATTCGTCACGGGTCTATATCCTGGCTTGATGCTAAGAATGTCTTTCTTAATGGTGAGTTGTGTGAGGAGTGAGGGAGTCCTGGACTAGGGGGTGTCCGGATAGCCGGACTATCATCATCGGCCGGACTCCAAGACTATGAAGATACAAGATTGAAGACTTCGTTCCGTGTCCGGGTGGGACTTTCCTTGGCGTGGAAGGCAAGCTTGGCGATACAGATATGTAGATCTCCTACCATTGTAACCGACTCTGTGTAACCCTAGCCCTCTCCGGTGTCTATATAAACCGGAGGGTTTTAGTTCATAGGACGAACAACCATTACAACAATCATACCATAGGCTAGCCTCTAGGGTTTAGCCTCCTTGATCTCGTGGTAGATCCACTCTTGTACTACCCATATCATCAATATCAATCAAGCAGGAGTAGGGCTTTACCTCCATCAAGAGGGCCCGAACCTGGGTAAAAACATCGTGTCCCTTGTCTCCTGTTACCATCCGCCTAGACGCACAGTTTGGGACCCCCTACCCGAGACCCGCCGGTTTTGACACCGACATTGGTGCTTTCATTGAGAGTTCCTCTGTGCCGTCACCAATAGGAAGGATGCCTCTTCCCGTCTTCAAAGAAGGTATCTTCGTCAAAGGAGCCTTGGCCGCCGGCCAAGCAATCCGGCTGGGTGGTTTTCTCATAACCGCCTGTTCGGCCACCGCTTCGACAATGACCTCGCGGGTCATCAAAAGCAATCTTCACGTCAACTCGAAATTCGCCGAGCAGTTGGATACAACAGATCTCTCGTCCGTAAAGGAACTCTTGGATCGCATCGCCGTCCTGGGAGTCGCTACAGACTACAATCAGATTGGGCTTAAAACCGATCTGAGAGAGATTAACTCTCCCCAGGTTACCCACCACGTTGCAGTGGTAGAGGAACAACGCGGCAACCCTTCTCCTATATTGAAAACTAGTCGTGTCCGGGCTTCCGAACCCCCATGCCGGATTCCCGCGGGGGGGGGGGGGGGCGGACTTTGATCGAGCACTGAACCTAAGGTCACGCATCAGACCGGACTCGTTGGACAACGTTCAACGATCCAAGTTTCCAAATTCAGAAACTTCTCGGCCCTTGAGCCTTGAGATGGGTAGGATTCCGGACTTAATTCCACCCACCCGCCCAGACATATGCGATCTATCTCAAATCCGGCAAGAGCTCGCTCAAACAGTACATCATTACTGGGCCAGATTCCTCCTGGTTATGGACAGGATAAAGGACTGCCGTGAGGAAAACGCAATTTCAATTTTCTGCAATAATTGCACGGACAAGGGAATTTTGAACGCCGTCAGTCGCCGCGAAATTACACGCTTCGCCGATCTGGCATCCATAGTACGAAAGTACTGTGCGATGGAGAGCTTCCGGAAAACCGAAACTAAGTTTTGGGACAATCCGGCCCCGAATACAACCCTAGTCCAAAGTAAAAGGACGCATCACACTCAGGTAACAGGTACAAAAGCCAAAATGCAGAAACCCCATAAAGGGCATGGAACTGTACTGAAAGGTTGGCTCAACGGACCCTGTGAAATCCACAAAACAGAAGGCGCCACTCCAACACATAGCCTTCGAGCATGTTGGATATTGCGGCAGGTGGCCAAAAGTGGCGAAGAGCTTCTAGCCCCGAAGAGCCACTCCAACAATACCAGTACGGTGTCAACAGTCTTCGAGACTTTCGCATCGAATAATATGCGGAAACGAACAATCCGCAGCCTCGCCGAAGTCTACCAAGTAGCAACAACAAATCCATGTAGCGACACGGCCATCACTTTCAACGCCAGCGACGAACCTAGGTTTAGAACAGCCCGAGCACCAGCCGCATTGGTCCTCAGTCCAATAGTGGATAGCTTTCATCTTACCAAGGTACTCATGGATGGCGGCAGTGGACTAAACCTCATCTACGAGGAAACTCTTCAAAAAATGGAAATAGACTGGAGCCGCATTGAGCGAAGCAGCACAACCTTTAGAGGGATAATCCCTAGTCGGGAAGCGCGCTGCACAGGAAAAATCACACTTGATGTGGTGTTCGGCTCATCGGACAATTACAGGTCCGAAGAGGTCACGTTCCAAGTGGCCCCGTTCAGCAGCGGATATCACGCTATATTAGGGCGAGAGGCATTCACAATTTTTCAAGCCATACCCCATTACGGGTACATGAAGCTTAAGATGCCTGGGCCCGGCAGAATATTCACTCTCGCTAGTGATCCGGACATAGCCCTCCGTGCCGAAAATAAGACAGCCGCATTAGCCCTAGGGGCATTATCCGAAGCCCTAGCGACGGAGGGACTTACTACGCTACGCTCTACGATGAATAGGGACGATGTGATACTCGATAAGAGACCCAAGTCCACCTCTTTTAAACCAGTAGATGAAATAGTCAAATTTCAGGTCCATCCAACGGACTCAACAAAGACGGCCTCCATCAGGGCACAGTTGAACCCTGAGGTAGATGCCGCACTGCAAGAATTCCTTCGGGAAAATTGGGACATCTTTGCCTGGCACCCTTCAGATATGCTAGGAATCCCACGCAGATTGGGAGAACACAGCCTAAACATCCTAAAAGGATTCAAGCCAGCCAAACAGGCTCTTCGGCGATTTTTCGAACCCAAAAGACAGGCAATGGGAGAAGAGCTAGCCAAACTAATGGAAGCCGGATTCATCAGAGACATTAAACATCCGGACTGGCTAGCAAACCTGGTAATGGTACCAAAGAAGGATAAATCCTGGCGCCTATGTGTCGATTTTAAAGACCTCAACAAGGCCCGCCCAAAGGACCCCTTCCCCCTTCCACGCATCGACCAAATAATCGATGCTACTGCAGGGCACGATTCATTGTGCTTCCTTGACGCATACTCCGGTTACCATCAAATTAAGATGGCAGAGGCAGACCAAGCCGCAACGGCATTCATTACTCCATATGGACCATTCTGCTTCAACACGATGCCCTTCGGACTCAAAAACGCCGGCGCAACATATCAGCGCATGATTCAGACATGTCTGGCTACCCAGATCGGCAAAACGGTAGAGGCATGTGTAGACGACGTAGTCGTCAAAACCAGACACGTCGAAACTCTAGTAGACGATTTGAGGCTCACATTTGACAACCTCCGAGCATATGACATTAAGCTGAATCCGGAAAATGCATTTTTAGCGTACCAGCAGGAAAGCTCCTGGGCTTCATTGTATCCGGAAGAGGAATTGAAGCAAACCCGGCCAAGATCCGAGCTCTGTCACAACTGGATATTCCAAAAGACCTCAAACAAATACAAAAATTGACTGGATGTGTGGCGGCTTTAAGCCGCTTTATCTCCCGTCTGGGAGAAAAGGTATTGCCCCTCTATCGCCTCCTCAGGCGCACCGAACACTTCGAGTGGACAGATGCTGCCACTGCCGGACTCGAAGAAATAAAAGCCATATTGGCAACAAATCCGGTCCTGGCCGTGCCTAACCTGGGCAAACCAATGTTGTTATACATCGCGGCAACACATCAAGTTGTAAGCGCGGTACTCGTCGTCGAACGAGAAACAGAAGGGCATAAATTCCCTCTCCAAAAACCAGTGTACTACGTATCCACTGTCTTAACCCCCTGCAAGTCCCGTTACCCGCACTATCAAAAGATAACGTACGCAGTGTTCATGGCATCCCGGAAGCTCCGACACTACTTTCAAGAGTGTTCGATAACAGTGGCCTCCGAAGTGCCCCTCAACAACATCATAAACAACCGCGACGCAACAGGCAGGATTGCAAAATGGGCCATTGAGCTCCTACCATTCGATATAACTTACAAACCTCGGCGAGCCATAAAGTCACAAGTCTTGGCTGACTTTGTCGCTGAATGGACTGAAGCCGAACTCCCTAAAGAGTACGGCGCATACTCCAATTGGACTATGCACTTCAACGGCTCCAAAATGTTGGCCGGCTTGGGGGCTGGCGTCGTATTGACGTCCCCAACTGGGGATACAGTCCTATACGTACTTCAGATAATGTACACGGACTCCAACAATGCAGCCGAATATGAGGCCCTCCTACATTGCCTCCGGATGGCAATATCCATGGGCATTCAACGCCTAGAGGTGCGCGGGGACTCAAACCTCGCAATATCCCAAGTAAATGGGGACTTTGATGCCAAAGATCCAAAGATGGCAGCCTATCGTAACACTGTCCTAAAAATGTCAGCCCGGTTCGAAGGACTTGAATTCCACCATGTAGCCCGGGATAATGACCAAGCAGCCGACGTATTAGCACGCATCGGTGCGAAGCGCGACGCTGTCCCTCCAAACATCTTCCTGGAACGGCTCTTTAAGCCATCCGTACTCTGGAAAGAGGAGTCCGGAAATAACAACCCGGAAGCAGCCGCACCACCCAACACAGAACAATCTAACATAATCGGCAACCCAGCCGATGAAATAACGCCTTCAGCCCACGAAATAATGGCAGTATTTGCCCCGTGGACAGAACCATTCCTAGCCTACCTGATTAGGCAGGAACTTCTCGAAGACCAAAATGAGGCCCGCTGCATAGTTCGGCGATCTAAAGCCTACAAGGTACACGAGGGAGAACTGTACAAAAAAAGCACAACCAGAGTCCTTCAAAGGTGTATCTCCGAAGAGGAAGGGCAAAACCTTCTGGCTGAAATTCATGCCGGACTAGGAGGACACCACACCGCAGCTCGGGCCCTTGTAGGCAAGGCCTTCCGTACAGAATTTTATTGGCCGACGGCCCGGGCAGATGCTCAGGACTTAGTCCAAAGATGCGTCGGCTGTCAGCTCTTTGCTAATCAGAGCGATATGCCACCCACCGCCCTCAAAACTATACTCATTACCTGGCCGTTCGCGGTCTGGGGGCTTGACATGGTTGGACCCCTTAAAGGGGGAACCCACAAGCAAAGGTACCTATTGGTCATGGTGGACAAATTCACCAAATGGATAGAGGCTAAGCCAGTTAAAACGGCAGAGTCCGGACCAGTGATAGACTTTATATCCAGGGTAGTACACCGTTATGGTGTCCCCCATGGCATCATTACCGATAACGGCACAAACTTCACGGCCGACGAGGTTAAATCATGGTGCAAAAATATGGGCATTAAGCTTGATTACGCTTCAGTCTATCATCCTCAAACCAACGGTCAAGTGGAACGAGCAAATGGTCTAATAATGAGCGGCATCAAACCCAGACTAGTGCGGTCCCTTACGAAATCGGACATGCACTGGGTAGAGGAGCTCGACTCCGTACTCTAGGGGCTGCGAAAAACGCCCAACCGCACTACCGGATTCACACCATTTTTTATGGTATACGGCGTAGAGGCAATTTTGCCCTGCGACATCATTCACGACTCACCTCGAGTGCGCATGTACGAAGAAAGAGAAGCCGAGCTGGATCGGCAGGACAGCTTGGACGCATTGGAGGAAGAATGCGACGTCGCCAAGGCTCGTTCCGCATTCTATCAACAGCAGGCTCGAAGATATCAAAGCAGAGAAGTATGGGGTAAGACTTACAATGTTGGCGAACTAGTTCTACGCCTGCCGGACAAGAAAAAGGACAAGCTCAAGCCCAAATGGGAGGGCCCCTTCATTATCGATCAAGTGCTGACCGGCGGAGCATACCGTCTGCGAAATGCATCGGACAACCAACTCGAGCCGAACCCATGGAACGCAGCCCGCCTCCGACGATTTTACGCCTAGTACCGGACTAAGAGTTCGTCTCCTTCCCCCCGTCCAAATTTTTACATTTCAGCTGTCTTTCTTTTCTCTCTTTTTCTCACCCTTTTTCATAAAAGCCCTTGAAGGCCTATTTGCGCATCGTTCGCACACACTTGATGTGCTATCCGCACTCATTATACCTGGGGCCTTATTTACCAGAAGCTTACTTATAAGGGCTCCATGCCCAGCACATGTGTCAAACTTCCACATGTACCTTTTATTCACCATTATATGCATCGATATGACTTAAGTTGTGGCCAGGCTGGGTTGCCTGGCTCCTGTGCTTACCCCTACGTTACCGATCGTTCGGCTAGGAGGTAAAGGGAGCACCTCTGCGATCATTACTGTCGGGTCAGCCGGATGTGTACCTCAGACTGGGTGAAGCCGAAAGCTAGCGTTCTTAAGGGAATATTCGGTCGGTGACTTGAAAGATGATTTTTTACCTATTTCTTTATCTGCCCCCAGATGTTTTCCTGCTCTTCTCGCAGACCGGACATGCACTTTAGGGCATGCCTCCTAGGGAAAGGAACCCTTAACGGAACTATTCTCCCTGGAAGATGTTTCTTACTAACCATGTAATATAACATAACTAGTTGGGCACTTGTCTGATAAAGCACTAATGACCCCTACGCCTGGTCTCCATGCATACCCCGGTTGTTCCTTAACCGAGAAGGTATTCGGACACACTCCGGACTCTAGGGTCCCGAGGTTGAAGCGAAAAGGTTGGCAAAGACAAACGATCTACAATCCGGCTAGAAGACATTTTACGTGTCATTCTAAAATACATTGTCAAATCGACTGACTGTATTCCTCCTCAATCCCGTCTAATAGACTGTCTAATTTACAGTCCCGTTGGGAATATTTATCTGCCAACTCTACTTGGCCATACACTAAGCTCACAGGGATCTCCTTCCCATCGGGCCCCACTGGTCCGACCTCGGCCATGTGGTTCGGATCCGCCTTGTTGTACCGCGTCTTCACCATGGCCCAGGCCTCCCTGGCATCTTGGCGGCAGGCAGATATCTTCCATAAGCGGAAGCGCTGCCACGCTCCCTGAAGCTTCTCCGCAAGCTCTCCAAGGCCCTCGGGTAGGGAGAGGGACGGCCATAAAGCCTGGACGACGCCGCTCATCGCCTGCCGAACTTGTTCGAGCAGTTGCACCATCTCGGGAAGTTGATCACCCGTTGATACGGGCATCTCCTCCACAGGGCGACCTGTGAGCACACCTACAGACATGTTTCTGTCAATTGACTTCCTCGCCGAACTCTTCTTTTCAAAGGAGTTCACTCAAGCACTTACTATGGATGCCGCGACGAAGCCGTTGATTCTCCTTCACGGAGCCAGACAGCTCGGCCCGAACACCTTTCAGCTCCTCTCCAAGCTGGGTGTGGGCATCCTCGAGTCCGTTCCTTTCCTGCTGCACCTTCGTCAGCACCCTCTCGCCGGCCTTCAGCTGGCGCAGTAGTTGTTGCTTGTCCGGATCTAGTCCGGCAACATCTGCAATATCATAGTCAGACTTACACGTACTCCGTACACCGCTTATCTTTTTGAAATAATGTGTTACCAGGAGGGGTCTCAGTGTCTCCTCTTGCGGCAGCGAGTGCGGCCTCAAGTTGGGCCTTGCACTCTTGTAGCTCCTGAGACAATTGGGTATTCTTCTCTGTAAGATCCTGCATATCAAATGATCCTTAAATCAGTTACCCTAACTACTTTAAGTCTCGGGGGCTACTGGCATATACAACTATTAAAATATCTTACCCGTATGTCCTTTACATACTGCTCCGTGGCTCTGGTCAAACCATCTTGAGCAGCGCGGAGGTGCGTGTCCCCCGCGTTAAAGGCATTCAACGCCTCAGGGGAGAAGCACGCGTCACGAAAAACTGTCCGGCGACGCCTATGGTTCATGGCGCTCTCCACCTCAGACTTGGTGGCGGACAGTCTGTCAGTATCCTCCGTTGGAGGAGTACCCGGCTCACGCCTTGCGCTCGCCTCCCCCTCTAGACCAGGTGTTGGAGCCTGGCTGGCAGAGGCTTGGTTGGAAACCTCACCACCCGCAGTCCGGCGAGCGCTTTTTCTCCTGCAAAGGTTATGAGCATTCAAATGCCTCCTTGGAACTTTGTCCTAAACAATGGTCGCGAGCTGTACCGTTGCAGTGACGTTTCGATTTGCACCGCACCCCTCTTCCGCCTGCGGGGCCGGACTGACCCCTGTGGGTCAGCCGCCGCGGGTTCGGCTTCCCGCCTTGAAGGTACCTCTTGCGAGACACCATTATATACGGCGGTCAGAAATGCGCAGGGACGAAATAATGGTGGCGGGACTTCGGTCACAATCACTTGGGGAGCCGGAGATAGGCCGGGATAGTCAGTCGTAATGGCGACTAGGGCATTATCCATGCTGAGCTGGTGGAACACCCCGTCAATCAGCTCCACCTTTATGTCTGGATCCTCTTCGAAGGACGGATCAAGGGATCTTTCTGGGTCCTTGGGCTGCGGGGCCGGGCTATGTATGCTCTCCACAGTCCGGCGCAGATCCTGCGTCAAAAACCATAAAAGTTAGGTACTTAACTTTGAGAGCGTGGGTCGGATAAATGAATGTCCGCTTACCCAGCTCCGAGGATTATTCATGGAGAACCCATTCAATGGGCTCGTCTGGAGGAAGTCCTCCTTCTCCCCCTTGTACAGGCCGGACAGAATTTTCACCAGGTCTTCGGCCGATCCCGGCCCTTGGCGGCCATGACGAGTGGCATCATTCTCCCCATTGAAATCCCACATGGGGTGGCCCCTGTATTGCAGCGGATGCACCCCCCGCATAATGCACGTGGCCATGACTCCAATCATGGTCAGTCCGGAATGAGCTAGTAACCTTATCCGGCCCATCAAATAATGGACGCTCTTGTCTTCCTCCAGCTGGGGGCTCCGCGGGCGCCAACTCAGGCGTTTCTTCAGGGGAGCATTGCTAAACTCCGGGAGGCTGATCCGAACAGGGTCCGGCAGTGGAGCGTCTTCTACATAAAACCATCCTGAAGGCCAGTCTTCAAACGCCTTCTTAGGGGTTCCGGAGGAATATCCGGTCCCGGCGATGCGCCATATTTCGGCACCGCCCACTTGATAAATTGACCCCTCGTGAGAGCGGGGTACGAGGCAGAATAGCCTCCTCCACAGCGCAAAATGGGGCTCGATGCCCAGGAATAGCTCGCAAAGAGCTACGAAACCCGTGATATGCAGAATAGAGGCGGGTGTGAGGTGATGGAGCTGGAGTCTGTAGAACTCCAGAAGCCTGCGGAGGAATGGATGTACAGGAAATCTGAGCCCTCTTATCAGATAGGGGACGAAGATATCCCTCCGCTTGGAGCGCTACCAGCTCGCTGTGCAGGACAGAACATGTCCTCCAATCTCCTGGCAGAGGGCTGGGAGCGCGAGAGGAGGAGCCACGACGACGGTCCATGATGGGAAGGATTTTTGGTCAGAGGCGCTCCGATGAGTACACGCGGAAGGAAGATGGTGTGGTTTGGATCTGGTTCTTGCCTCTCTTATAGGCAGATTATTTGCGCAGCTAGGGGGTAAAACATAAAAGATACCCTGGCTTTTCGCATTCGTGCGACGCATGGAAGAAGGCCATTATTGGGCGTGGAAGCCAAGGAGCGCAACATTCATAAGGAAGCCGGACACTATTCGGTAAGCACATGGAATTTGGAGGAGAACTTGCCTTGCAACGCCGAAAACTATACATGCGCTGCACTTGTCGTCATTGAAGCCTGGTTCGGGGGCTACTGAGGGAGTCCTGGACTAGGGGGTGTCCGGATAGCCGGACTATCATCATCGGCCGGACTCCAAGACTATGAAGATACAAGATTGAAGACTTCGTCCCGTGTCCGGATGGGACTTTCCTTGGCGTGGAAGGCAAGCTTGGCGATACGGATATGTAGATCTCCTACCATTTTAACCGACTCTGTGTAACCCTAGCCATCTCCGTTGTCTATATAAACCGGAGGGTTTTAGTCCATAGGACGAACAACCATTACAACAATCATACCATAGGCTAGCTTCTAGGGTTTAGCCTCCTTGATCTCGTGGTAGATCCACTCTTGTACTACCCATATCATCAATATCAATCAAGCAGGAGTAAGGTTTTACCTCCATCGAGAGGGCCCGAACCTGGGTAAAAACATCGTGTCCCTTGTCTCCAGTTACCATCCGCCTAGACGCACAGTTCGGGACCCCCTACCCGAGATCCGCCGGTTTTGACACCGACAAGGAGGTTTACGTGCAGCTGTCACTTGGGTATTCCACATCTAGATTCTCCTATTCATGTTTTTATTGTCAAATGAAACGTCCCTACCAGCTGATAGATGAGTCACTCTTGTCACTTCGTCTTTTCATCTTCCTTTTGCTCTTCTTCCTTGACTTTACTACAATAATTGTCCGTGTGTTGTGGATTCTTCTAATGAGTCATCTCCCTTGACTACTATGTCTTCTTCTGTTGGCAACACATCACCTCTAGATCAGCCTACAACCTACTAATGGCTTCTGAGATCGCGAGCTTCTGCCTATTAACTGCTATGGTTATAGCGCTACTCTTCCCAAGAAGACTTCTTATCGTGACATTTTTGTTCATCCAGAATGGCAGCATGTAATGGCATTGAATGCTCTTCCTCGCATCAGCTAGTGAAATCTCATTTCCCCTCTTTCTTGTCACATGAGTTGTAAGTGGTCCTACAAGGGTAAGAGTCATATGTTTCTCTTGAGCTTTACAAAGCTCTTCTAGTGGTGAGAACATAGTCATGACTACGATGAGACATTTGCTCCTATACGGCCCAGATGACCACTCTTCACACACTTTCCGTCGTGGCTTCTGTTCGCCACTAGTCTCTCTCTCTCTCTCTCTCTCTCTCAGCTTGATGTCAACAATGCCTACATGTAGTCACCACCTGGGTATTCGGATGGCATGGTTTCTCGTATTCGTCGCTCTCTATACGGTCTTAAGCAAACCCCTTGCGTGCCTGGTTTTAGCGCTTCATCTTAGTAGTGAATGCGGCTGGTATTTAGTGAGTGCTCATGATCCTGCACATTCTGTCCACCATCCAACTCATGGTTTGACACTTGTTCCATATGTCGATCATCACTAGGGACGACTCTTGCATTGCCTTTGTGAAGGCTCGTTATAGTGAATTCCTTATGTATGATTCGCTACTTCCTAGAAAATGAGGTTTCTTCTACCTCTGATGGCTTCTTTATTTTCTAAGAGAAGTATATCCAGGATCTTCTTGCTTGTCTTGCTTCTTGTTCATGATGCTCTTACTGACGAGCGCGTTGTTGAGACTCCTATGGAGTCAATGTCCATCTTTGTGTACACCTCCGCTCCCTGCTAGTCTGGATGGGTATCCTTTGCCTTGCTGCGGGTTGCTATGTGAACTGTCTCAATCCCACATCCCGTGTTCCCTTGTTGGGTGACACCAAGACCGAACGCTCGAGCAACACCAGTGGTGAGCAGGAGCTTGGACAGTCGGCGCGTACCTAGATTACGCACGGCAAGCCGAGGACACGGCGCTACCTAAAGCCGGGCCAAGGGCGCACAGTAGGAGAACATGGGGTGCTTAATCAAGTGCATGCCACACAACCCGCAAACAGGAGAATCACACCAAGACGGATCGGCGAGTAACAGAGAGTGCACAGGCACGTGGAATGCTGGACCAAGTAACTCTGCTGCCACCGCCGCCAGTCTCTCCACCTCTATTGCCTTATCTACCAACTATTTTCAGCAGTGAAATCATTGCCAGGAGTCACTTGTGTGGCTCTAATCTCTCATCCTTAGTTTGACGTGGTCTTCTTGGATCCGTCTCCAACAATGTCTTTAAACCGTCAGGTTTGTCAGCTTGGTAAAGAGGTACGCTTACCTTATGCTCATAGCGAGACAGTGTCTCATCGTCCTTTCGACATTGTTCTCTTTTATGTCGGGGTCCATCTCCCTTTGCCTCGAAAGGAGGTCATCGCTAGTAAACGATCTTTATAGATGACTTCTCTCAACACACCTGGATATAATTTATTTCTTCTCGTAGTGATGTCTTATCCATGTAAGTGTTTTCATGCCATGGTTCACACTAAGTTCTCTACGCCTAGTCTTGTATTCCGTGATGACTCTGGTGGAGAATATATCTCCAAGTTGTTGCTTTGAGTCCTTGCTGAGCAGGGTGCTCTTACTTAGTTCTCTTATCCTGGTGCTCATGCTTAGAATGGTGTGGCTGAGCACAAGCATGATCACCTTATTATGGCTCATCTGTTGATGGACATTGCCTCTCTTCCGCCACACTTTTGGGCCAAGTATATCTCCACTTTCATCTAACTCATCAACCTTCGGCAATCCAATCCACTGCTTTGTAAGTTGGTCTCCTTTTGAGCGTTTGTTTTATCGTTTCCTGATCGTTCGGCGCTTCAATTGTTTAGTTGTGTTTGTTGTCCTTCTTATCCCTCGTGAGCGCACCAAACTTATTGCTCGGTCTGTTGAGTGTGTCTATTATGATACAACAATGAGCATAAGGGATATCGTTGCTAGCATCGTGTTGGTCGTTAGATGACTATTTCTTTTGATATGACTTATGTTGAGTCTCATCCCTTCTACCCGCGTCCATCTTCCCTGACCTTTGCAGCGGAGGACATCTATTTCCACACTTTTTCCCAACACTCCTATCACACTATTGTTGAACCCCTAATCCATTCCTCGTACTGCTCTTGCTTCTCCAATTATTCAAGGTTCAACACCATCATCTCCTATGATTTCCTCACCTTCTTATCATAGGATTCGACACATTTATCACCGATGGCTTCCTTGTCTTCATTGCCTGAGTTTATCTCGATGATTCTTGCTCGTATTCTTTCATATTTATCTCACTTTTATACATGTCGGTCATGTGTTGTGGATATGTCTATTGATGTGCCATCTTCCCCGTCTCAGCCTACATATGGCCTTAGTCTTTCAAACGTTGGCGCTGTTGTTCTTCAGCAAACTTCTTATCTTTATGTTGTTCATACCAAATGGCACCTTGCCTTGATAGAGGATATTGCTACTGTTGGGTGCATCGACACGTGGGATATTGTTTCTCTTCCTCCTCATGTTCATCCCATTACTAGGTGGGTCTACAAGGTTAAGACACGCTCTGATGGTTCTCTTGAGCATTACAAAGCTCGTCTTGTCACTTGTGGCTCGTGGCTTCAGCGGTAGCATGGCCCTGATTATGATGAGACCTTTTGCTCCTGCGGGCCAGATGACCACTGTCGCACACTTCTTGTTGTGGCCTCTATTCCTCATAGGTCTACATCCCGGCTTGATGTTAAGAATGTCTTTCTTAATGGTGAGCTGTGTGAGGAGGTTTACGTGCGGCCGCCACTTGGGTATTCCACATCTAGATTCTCCTATTCATGTTTTTATTATCAAATGGAACATCCCTACCAGCTAATAGTCGAGTCACTCTTGTCACTTCGTCTTTTCATCTTCCTTCTTTTGCTCTTCTTCCTTGACTTTACTACAATAATTGTCTGTGTGTTGTGGATTCTTCTAATGAGTCATCTTCCTTGACTACTATGTCTTCTTCTGTTGGCAACACATCGCCTCTAGATCAGCCTACAACCTACTAATGGCTTCTGAGATCACCAGCTTCTGCCTATTAACTGCTATGGTTATAGCGCTACTCTTCCCAAGAAGACTTCTTATCGTGACATTTTTGTTCATCCAGAATGGCAGCATGTAATGGCATTGAATGCTCTTCCTCGCATCAGCTAGTGAAATCTCATTTCCCCTCTTTCTTGTCACATTAGTTGTAAGTGGTCCTACAAGGGTCGGACTCTAATGTTCCTCTTCAGCTTTACAAAGCTCTTCTAGTGGTGAGAACATAGTCATGACTACGATGAGACATTTGCTCCTGTATGGCCCAGATGACCACTCTTCACACACTTTCCATTGTGGCTTCTGTTCGCCACTAGTCTCTCTCTCTCAGCTTGATGTCAACAATGCATACATGTAGTCACCACCTGGGTATTCGGATGGCATGGTTTCTCGTATTCGTCGCTCTGTATACGGTCTTAAGCAAACCCCTCACATGCCTGGTTTGAGCGCTTCATCTCAGTAGTGAATGTGGCTGGTATTCAGTGAGTGCTCATGATCCTGCACATTCTGTCCACCATCCAACTCATGGTTTGACACTTGTTCCATATGTCGATCATCACTAGGGACGACTCTTGCATTGCCTTTGTGAAGGCTCGTTATAGTGAATTCCTTATGTATGATTCGCTACATCCTTGAAAATGAGGTTTCTTCTACCTCTAATGGCTTCTTTATTTTCTAAGAGAAGTATATCCAGGATCTTCTTGCTAGTCTTGCTTCTTGCTCGTGATGCTCTTACTGACGAGCGCGCTGTTGAGACTCCTATGGTGTCAATGTCCATCTTTGTGTACACCTCCGCTCCCTGCTAGTTTGGATGGACATCCTTTGCCTTGCTGCGGGTTGCTATGTGAACTGTCTCAATCCCACATCCCGTGTTCCCTTGTTGGGCGACACCAAGACCAAACGCTTGAGCAACACCAGTGGTGAGCAGGAGCTTGGACAGTCGGCGCGTACCTGGATTACGCATGACAAGCCGAGGACACGGCACTACCTAAAGCCGGGCCAAGGGCGCACAGTTGGAGAACGTGGGGTGCTTAATCAAGTGTGTGCCACACAACCCGCAAACAGGAGAAGCACACCAAGCCGGATCGGCGAGTAACGGAGAGTGCCCAGGCACGTGGGATGCTGGACCAAGTAACTCTGCTGCCACCGCCGCCAGTCTCTCCATCTCTATTGCCTTATCTACCAACTATTTTCAGCAGTGACATCATTGCCAGGAGTCACTTGTGTGGCTCTAATCTCTCATCCTTAGTTTGACGTGGTCTTCTTGGATCCGTCTCCAACAATGTCTTTAAACCGTCAGGTTTGTCAGCTTGGTAAAGAGGTACGCTTACCTTATGCTCATAGCAAGACAGTGTCTCAGCGTCCTTTCGACATTGTTCTCTTTTATGTCGGGGTCCATCTCCCTTTGCCTCGAAAGGAGGTCATCGCTAGTAAATGATCTTTATAGATGACTTCTCTCAACACACCTGGATATACTTTATTTCTTCTCATAGTGATGTCTTATCCACGTAAGTGTTTTCATGCCATGGTTCACACTAAGTTCTCTACGCCTAGTCTTGTATTCCGTGATGACTCTGGTGGAGAATATATCTCCAAGTTGTTGCTTTGAGTCCTTGCTGGGCAGGGTGCTCTTACTTAGTTCTCTTATTCTGGTGCTCATGCTTAGAATGGCATGGCTGAGCGCAAGCATCATCACCTTCTTAAGGCTCATCTGTTGATGGACACTGCCTCTCGTCCGCCACACTTTTGGGCCAAGTATATCTCCACTTTCATCTAACTCATCAACCTTCGGCAATCCAATCCACTGCTTTGTAAGTTGGTCTCCTTTTGAGCGTTTGTTTTATCATTCCCTGATCGTTCGGCGCTTCAATTGCTTAGTTATGTTTGTTGTCCTTCTTATCCCTTGTGAACGCACCAAACGTATTGCTCGGTCCGTTGAGTGTGTCTATTATGATACAACAATGAGCATAAGGGATATCGTTGCTAGCATCGTGTTGGTCGTCAGATGACTATTTCTCGTGATATGACTTTTGTTGAGTCTCATCCCTTCTACCCGCGTCCATCTTCCCTAACCTTTGCAGCGGAGGACATCTGTTCCCACACTTTTTCCCGACACTCTTATCACACTATTGTAGAACCCCTAATCTATTCCTCGTACTGCTCTTGCTTCTCCAATTACTCAAGGTTCAACACCATCATCTCCTATGATTTCCTCACCTGCTTATCATAGGATTCGACACATTTATCACCGATGGCTTCCTTGTCTTCATCGCCTGAGTTTATCTCGATGACTCTTGCTCATATTCTTTCATATTTGCCTCACTTTTATACATGTCGGTCATGTGTTGTGGATATGTCTATTGATGTGCCATCTTCCCCGTCTCAGCCTACTTATGGCCTTAGTCTTTCAAATGTTGGCGTTGTTGTTCTTCAGCAAACTTCTTATCTTTATGTTGTTCATACCAAATGGCACCTTGCCATGATAGAGGATATTGCTACTGTTGGGTGCATCGACACGTGGGATATTGTTTCTCTTCCTCCTCATGTTCGTCCCATTACTAGGTGGGTCTACAAGGTTAAGACTCGCTCTGATGGTTCTCTTGAGCATTACAAAGCTCGTCTTGTCACTTGTGGCTCGTGGCTTTCAGCGGTAGCATGGCCCTGATTATGATGAGACCTTTTGCTCCTGCGGGCCAGATGACCACTGTCGCACACTTCTTGTTGTGGCCTCTATTCGTCACGGGTCTACATCCCGACTTGATGTTAAGAATGTCTTTCTTAATGGTGAGCTGTGTGAGGAGGTTTACGTGCGGCCGCCACTTGGGTATTCCACATCTAGATTCTCCTATTCATGTTTTTATTATCAAATGGAACGTCCCTACCAGCTAATAGTCAAGTCACTCTTGTCACTTCGTCTTTTCATCTTCCTTCTTTTGCTCTTCTTCCTTGACTTTACTACAATAATTATCCGTGTGTTGTGCATTCTTCTAATGAGTCATCTTCCTTGACTACTATGTCTTCTTCTGTTGGCAACACATCGCCTCTAGATCAGCCTACAACCTACTAATGGCTTCTGAGATCGCCAGCTTCTGCCTATTAACTGCTATGGTTATAGCGCTACTCTTCCCAAGAAGACTTCTTATCATGACATTTTTGTTCATCCAGAATGGCAGCATGTAATGGCATTGAATGCTCTTCCTCGCATCAGCTAGTGAAATCTCATTTCCCCTCTTTCTTGTCACATCAGTTGTAAGTGGCCCTACAATGGTAGGACTCTGATGTTCCTCTTCAGCTTTACAAAGCTCTTCTAGTGGTGAGAACATAGTCATGACTACGATGAGACATTTGCTCCTGTATGGCCCAGATGACCACTCTTCACACACTTTCTGTTGTGGCTTCTGTTCGCCACTAGTTCTCTCTCTCTCTCTCTCTCTCAGCTTGTGTCAACAATGCCTACATGTAGTCACCACCTGGGTATTCTCTTTCGGATGGCATGGTTTCTCGTATTCGTCACTCTCTATACGGTCTTAAACAAACCCCTCGCGTGCCTGGTTTGAGCGCTTCATCTCAGTAGTGAATGCGGCTGGTATTTAGTGAGTGCTCATGATCCTGCACATTCTGTCCACCATCCAACTCGTGGTTTGACACATGTTCCATATGCCGATCATCACTAGGGACGACTCTTGCATTGCCTTTGTGAAGGCTCGTCATAGTGAATTCCTTATGTATGATTCGCTACTTCCTTGAAAATGAGGTTACTTCTACCTCTGATGGCTTCTTTCTTTTCTAAGAGAAGTATATCCAGGATCTTCTTGCTCGTCTTGCTTCTTGCTCGTAATGCTCTTATTGATGAGCGCATTGTTGAGACTCCTATGGAGTCAATGTCCATCTTTGTGTACACCTCCGGTCCCTGCTAGTCTGGATGGGCATCCTTTGCCTTGCTGCCGGTTGCTATTTGAACTATCTCAATCCCACATCCCATGTTCCCTTGTTGGGCGACACCAAGACCGAATGCTCGAGCAACACCAGTGGTGAGCAGGAGCTTGGACAGTCGGCGCGTACCTGGATTATGCACGACAAGCCGAGGACACGGCGCTACCTAAAGCCGAGGCCAAGGGCGCATAGTAGAGAACGTGGGGTGCTTAATCAAGTGCGTGCCACACAACCCGCAAAGAGGAGAAGCACACCAAGCCGGATCGGCGAGTAACAGAGAGTGCACAGGCACGTGGGATGCTGGACCAAGTAACTCTGCTGCCACCGCCGCCAGTCTCTCCACCTCTATTGCCTTATCTACCAACTATTTTCAGCAGTGACATCATTGCCAGGAGTCACTTGTGTGGCTCTAATCTCTCATCCTTAGTTTGACGTGGTCTTCTTGGATTCGTCTCCAACAATGTCTTTAAACCGTCAGGTTTGTCAGCTTGGTAAAGAGGTACGCTTACCTTATGCTCATAGCAAGACAGTGTCTCAGCGTCCTTTCGACATTGTTCTCTTTTATGTCTGGGTCCATCTCCCTTTGCCTCAAAAGGCGATCATCGCTAGTAAACGATCTTTATAGATCACTTCTCTCAACACACCTGGATATACTTTATTTCTTCTCGTATTGATGTCTTATCCATGTAAGTGTTTTCATGCCATGGTTCACACTAAGTTCTCTACACCTAGTCTTGTATTCCGTGATGACTCTGGTGGAGAATATATCTCCAAGTTGTTGCTTTGAGTCCTTGCTGAGCAGGGTGCTCTTACTTAGTTCTCTTATCCTGGTGCTCATGCTTAGAATGGCGTGGCTGAGCGCAAGCATCATCACCTTCTTAAGGCTCATCTGTTGATGGACATTGCCTCTCTTCCGCCACACTTTTGGGCCAAGTCTATCTCCACTTTCATCTAACTCATCAACCGTCGCCAATCCAATCCACTGCTTTGTAAGTTGGTCTCCTTTTGAGCGTTTGTTTGATCGTTTCCTGATCATTCGGAGCTTCAACTGTTTGGTTGTGTTTGTTGTCCTTCTTACCCCTCGTGAACGCACCAAACTTATTGCTCGGTCCATTGAGTGTGTCTATTATGATACAACAATGAGCATAAGGGATATTGTTTCTAGGATCGTGTTGGTCGTCAGATGACTATTTCTCGGGATATGACTTTTGTTGAGTCTCGTCCCTTCTACCCGCATCCATCTTCCCTAACCTTTTCAGCGAAGGACATCTGTTTCCACACTTTTCCCGACACTCCTATCACACTATTGTTGAACGCCTAATCCATTCCTCGTACTGCTCTTGCTTCTCCGATTATTCAAGATTCAACACCATCTTCTCCTATGATTTCCTCACCTGCTTATCATAGGATTCAACACATTTATCATATATGGCTTCCTTGTCTTCATCGCCTGAGTTTATCTCGATGATTCTTGCTCGTATTCTTTCATATTTGCCTCACTTTTATACATGTCGGTCGTGTGTTGTGGATATGTCTATTGATGTGCCATCTTCCCCATCTCAGCTACTTATGGCCTTAGTCTTTCAAACGTTGGCGCTGTTGTCCTTCAGCAAACTTCTTATCGTTATGTTGTTCATACCAAATGGCACCTTGCCATGATAGAGGATATTGCTACTGTTGGGTGCATCGACACGTGGGATATTGTTTCTCTTCCTCCTCATGTTCGTCCCATTACTTGGTGGGTCTACAAGGTTAAGACTCGCTCAGTCTACAAGGTTAAGACTCGCTCTAATGGTTCTCTTGAGCATTACAAAGCTCGTCTTGTCACTTGTGGCTCGTGGCTTTCAGCGGTAGCATGGCCCTGATTATGATGAGACCTTTTGCTCCTACGGGCCAGATGACCACTGTCGCACACTTCTTGTTGTGGCCTCTATTCGTCACGGGTCTACATCCCAGCTTGATGTTAAGAATGTCTTTCTTAATGGTGAGCTGTGTGAGGAGGTTTACGTGCGGCCGCCACTTGGGTATTCCACATCTAGATTCTCTTATTCATGTTTTTATTATCAAATGGAACATCCCTACCAGCTGATAGTCGAGTCACTCTTGCCACTTCGTCTTTTCATCTTCCTTCTTTTACTCTTCTTCCTTGACTTTACTACAATAATTGTCCGTGTGTTGTGGATTCTTCTAATGAGTCATCTCCCTTGACTACTATGTCTTCTTCTGTTGGCAACACATCGCCTCTAGATCAGCCTACAACCTACTAATGGCTTCTGAGATCGCCAGGTTCTGCCTATTAACTGCTATAGTTATAGCGCTACTCTTCCCAAGAAGACTTCTTATCATGACATTTTTGTTCATCCAGAATAGCAGCATGTAATGGCAATGAATGCTCTTCCTCGCATCAGCTAGTGAAATCTTATTTCCCCTCCTCTTGCTCGTCACATCACTTGTAAGTGGTCCTTCAAGGGTAAGACTCTGATGTTTCTCTTGAGCTTTACAAAGCTCTTCTAGTGGTGAGAAATAGTCATGACTACGATGAGACATTTGCTCCTATATGGCCCAGATGACCACTCTTCGCACACTTTCCTTTCTGGCTTCTGTTCGGCACTAGTCTCTCTCTCTCAGCTTGATGTCAACAATGCCTACATGTATTCACCACCTGGGTATTCTCTTACGGATGGCATGGTTTCTCGTATTCGTCGCTCTCTATACAGTCTTAAGCAAACCCCTCGCGTGCCTGGTTTGAGCGCTTCATCTCAGTAGTGAATGCGGTTGGTATTTAGTGAGTGCTCATGATCCTGCACATTCTGTCCACCATCCAACTCACGGTCTGACACTTGTTCCATATGTCGACCATCACTAGGGACGACTCTTGCATTGCCTTTGTGAAGGCTCGTCATAGTGAATTCCTTATGTATGATTCGCTACTTCCTTGAAAATGAGGTTTCTTCTACCTCTGATGGCTTCTTTATTTTCTAAGAGAAGTTTATCCAGGATCTTCTTGCTCGTCTTGCTTCTTGCTCGTGATGCTCTTACTGACGAGCGCACTGTTGAGACTCCTATGGAGTCAAATGTCCATCTTTGTGTACACCTCCGCTCCCTGCTAGTCTAGATGGGCATCCTTTGCCTTGCTGCGGGTTGCTATGTGAACTGTCTCAATCCCACATCCCGCGTTCCCTTGTTGGGTGACACCAAGACTGAACGCTCGAGAAACACTAGTGCTGAGCAGGAGCTTAGACAGTAAGCACGTACCTGGATTATGCACGGCAAGCCGAGGACACGGCTCTACCTAAAGCCGGGGCCAAGGGCGCCCAATAGGAGAACGGGGGGTGCTTAATCAAGTGCGTGCCACACAACCCACAAACAGGAGAAGCACACCAAGCCGGATCGGCGAGTAACGGAGAGTGCACAGGCACGTGGGATGCTGGACCAAGTAACTCTGCTGCCACCGCCGCCAGTCTCTCCACCTCTGTTGCCTTATCTACCAGCTATTTTCAGCAGTGACATCATCGCCAGGAGTCACTTGTGTGGCTCTCATCTCTCATCCTTAGTTTTACATGGTCTTCTTGGATCCGTCTCCAATAATGTCTATAAACCGTCATGTTTGTCAGCTTGGTAAAGAGGTGTGCTTACCTTATGCTCATAGCGAGACAGTGTATCGGCGTCCTTTCGACATTGTTCTCTTTCATGTCTGGGTCCATCTCCCTTTGCCTCGAAAGGAGATGATCGCTAGTATACAATCTTTATAGATGACTTCTCTCAACACAACTGGATATGCTTTATTTCTTCTAGTAGTGATGTCTTATCTATATAAGTGTTTTCATGCCATGGTTCACACTAAGTTCTCTACGCCTAGTCTTGTATTCTATGGTGACTCTGGTGGAGAATATATCTCCAAGTTGTTGCTTTGAGTCCTTGTTGTGCAGGGTGCTCTTACTCATTTCTCTTATCCTGGTGCTCATGCTCAGAATGGCGTGGTTGAGCGCAAGCATCATCACCTTCTGAAGGCTCATCTGTTGATGGACACTGCCTCTCTTCCGCCACACTTTTGTGCGGAGTCTATCTCCACTTCCATCTAACTCATCAACCTTCGACAATCCATCTAACTCATCAACCTTCCGCCCCGGCTTTGGAGTGTCACTTTGATTGTTTCCTGATTATTTGGCGCTTCAATTGTTTAGTTGTGTTTGCTATGTTCTTATTTCCCCTCATGAACGCACCAAACTAATTGCTCGGTCTGTTAAGAGTCTTTTTAGGATATGGCGATGAACGTAAGGGATATCATTGTTGAGATCCCGCCGATCGACGGATGCATATTTCTCGGTATATGGCTTTTGATTAGTCTGGTTCCTTCTACATGCATTCATCTTCCTCGACATTTTTAGTGGAGGATATCTCTTTCTACAATTTTCTCGACACTCTTATCATTCCTATTGAGCCCTTATCCATTCGCTTCTCCAATTATTGCAGATCCAATGCCATCATCTCCTATGATTTCTTGACCTTGCTTTTCACAGGATTCTACACCATCACCGGTGGCTTCGTTGTCCTCATCATCTGAGTTTACCCCGATGATTCCTCGTGGTATTCCATCTTTTCCTTACTTTCATACCCGTTGACCGCGTGTTGTGTATGTGTTTGCTGATGTGCCATCTTCCCCGTATCTTACAGCTTGCCTTCTCATATGTCCGTCAATTGACTGCCCTGATTTTCCAAGCGCTCGCGCTGCTGTTCTTGAGCCGATTTCTTATCGTGATGTTGTGGCTTATCCGAAATGGCAGTTCGCGATGGCAGAGGAGATTGTTGCTCTTGAGCGCACCGGTGTGGGATCTTGTTTCTCTTCCACTTTGTGTTCGTCTCGTCACTTGTAAGGGGTCTACAAGGTTAAGACTCGCCCTGATGGTTCCGTTGAGCGTTACAAAACTCGTCTTGTGGCTCGTGGCTTTCAGGAGGAGCATGATCTTGATTACAAAAAGACCTTTTGCTCATGCGAACCATATGAGCACTGTTCGCACATTCGCCACTTATCTGTATCTCAACTTGATGTTAAAAAGGTCTTAATGGTGTGCTACGTGTGGAGGTTTACATGCAGCCACCGCCTAAGTATTTTGTTCCTTACGACATGCTTTATCGTCTTCGTCGCTCTCCATGGCCTGAAGCAAGCCCTCGATACTGGTTTGAGCGTTTTCCCTCTATGATAGCTGCCGTTGGTTTCAACGAGTGCTCATGATCCTGTGTTGTTTGCCACCTTTCTGCTCTTGGTCGGACTCTTCTTCTATAAGTTGATGACATGTTCACCACTGCAAAGACACCGAGTATATTGCCTTTGTGAAGGCACGTCTTAGTGAGCACTTTCTTATGTATGATCTTGGCCCACTTTGCTGCTTTCTTGGGATTAAGGTCTCTTCTTGGTCAAGAGAAGTAATCAAAGATATTCTTGCTCGTATTGCTCTTACTGGTGAGCGCACCGTTGACTCCCATGTAGCTCAATGTTCAGCTCGGTGCTACTAATGGTGACCCTTCGTCAGCTCCGACACGTTACCGTCATCTTGTTGGGAGTCATTTAGCTATCACTCGCCCGGATATCTCCTATCATGTCCATATTTTGAGTCAGTTCGTCTCTACCCCCACCTCGGTTCACTATAGTCATCTTCGTGTTTTTTTATATCTTCGTGGCACGATCCCTCAGTATATATTCTTTCCATGTTCCCATTCATTACAACTCCCAGGCATATTGGGATGGTCCCTTTGATCGTTGTTCACTTTCTACTTACTGTGCATTTCTAGTGGTTCTCTAATTGCTTTGAAGAAGATCCAGACCGCAATGCCCGTGCGAGTGCACCTCCTCCTTCAACGTCGGCACGCCACCATCCAGCTCTACCCTCCACTATATGCTCTATGGCATTGCCGTCGTGTCTTGGATGGTGACAAACTCGCTAGCGGCCTAGCGCTAATGCCTCTCGCACGATGTCGCAAGAGCCTTCATCCTCTCAAGTGGCATGAATGGCCGGGGGGACAATCGTGCCATGGCCGCTGGCATTCCCTCTCTCGAATCATGAAGTGAATAAGAGAAATAGTCTAGCGTATTAGGGGAATGAGGCCCAAACAAAATTGTTGAGATGAGTTAGGCTCACTACCGAAATGGTTGGTGTATTCTTCTCCAAAGTGGGCCATCGTTTGCATAACAGGACCGAGTGTGATATAGTCATACTCTATCAAGCCCAGATGATAATCTTATTTCTCAATAAACTTTAACCCTGACTTTCAAATAATAATTTGACCCAAACACTAGACATAGCATTGACCATAATTTTTTATACATCACACCAGATTTTTAGAATCTACTAACATATAACACGTATGAAAAAAGGAATAAATCTACGCATCCAATTTACATGTAACCATTATATTATATTGTTTTAGAAATCCTAGGTAGGCCTCACTAGATGTCTGGACCCATGTCTATACTCTACAACACTGTACATTTGTAAACAGAAGGGTGTGGTTTAATTTATCACCATCGTTAGACGGTAATCTCTATTCCCAAACATGATGAAAAATACAATAAACTCTGAACTTTGCCAAAAACTGACGAAAGTAATTGTAACTCAATAAATAGTTATGTTTGTGATTTCAAAAAGGAAGAGAATGATAAGGTGTTTAACAAATATGGATGCATGTTGTATCATGCTTATCGAGTGAACAAAACAAATAATAGGATAGATACTAGGAAATAGAATGCATACCAATATGAATACAACCACCACTGGCTCCATCACGGAATGTTGCATGATAAAAGCCCGCCATGCTAACTAAACAGCTTCCGCAACTGACACATTGAATTTGTATCTGAAATGTAAAACACAAACATAAGGGATGCAACTTCAAGATAATATGAACAGTGAGCAAAGCAACATGTAGAGGTATAAAAAAACATACCCCTCGTCCAAGATACCATAAGCATACAGAGAGTTAGAGAACCGGCTTCCCTTGAGCCTTGCACCCTCGCTTATCAACATAGTACCAAGACCAGACCCTAGAAAAAGAGCATAATTGTTAAGCATAGAGCTAAGTACAACTTAACGACACTAAAATAGGTCAAAGGGCCACTAACAGTTCCATCAAATCCAACAATCATTGTACCAATTGAAAGTACCATCCTATCGTATGAAAATAAAGGATATTAGCCAACGTCTTTAAAGAACCAGCAATAGAGATTCTTCGCTTGTTCAAGAGCTCATGGAGCTCATCAACCTCTGAAGGAAGAAACTATTGTTATGCTTACTATCTTTTACTATCAAAGGGGAGTGTGGTTGTGATGGTAGGTCATGGTACGTTGATTCACATGTTCGTGTGTCGCTTCCTCTTCTCAACCAAATTCTCGCCGACGGGTGGACCCGCCCGCTCTCTTCCCTGCCTCATTGACTCGCTTGACCCAATCTATTTATTCTTCCTCTCTCGTGAAGAGCGAGCGCGACCAGCTAGGGTTACTATCGCGTTCAGTCGTCGCCGCCTCGCATCACTGCCCTGGTCGCTATCGGACACCAACCAAGAACTGCATTGTCGAACACAAGCCTAGGTCGCCCTCGTTTGAAAATGCAAGACGTAGCTCGCCGTCTTCTATGTCATGTACGACTGGCACCGCAGGAGCATGCACTCTGAGTGCAGCAGCTACTCCAGTTGTACGTGAGCCATGGGTTCAAGAGTGGTTCTTGGAGTTCTCATGGTCCGTGCTTGCGTGGCCGCCGAAAGGGTGGAAGAGTATATTTGTTCAGGCTTCCCTAGTGTTTGTCTTCAATACCAACGTATTCGTTTCTCATCACTAAGCTTTTGTCTCACTCACTCATTGTTTCTTGCAGTATATGGCCAGATCTAGCTTCTTCATTTATCCATGATTTTTCTTTGAAGTCCATCGACTAAATGTACAAGAGCTTGGCGGCTCTTTTCTGGCTGCAGCTAAAACTTTATATTAAAGTAAACTTTAGTTTGTTGGTTTCTTGTTCATAGAAACCAGCGGCAAGAAATAAGGCTAGATTAGCCACGGCAAGATCAACCAAGTTTATGAGCATGTACCTGGACCCTCATGTATGGCAGATGATCCACCTTACATGAAGATTAAAGTCATCTACATCAATATATTAATTTTGCTCCTGCTATGCATTTCTTGGAGAAATCTTAGGGCAAATATTTTCTTATTTTTTCTTTCTTCAGAAATCTTGGAGAAATTTGGTGTAGGCACCTTCATTTCTATTACGTCCATCCCAAAAGGTTTGTCTTAGATTTATCTAGATACAGATGAATCTAACACTAAAACGTGTCTAGATACATCTGTAACAAGACAAATCTAAGACAATCTTCTTGGGACGGGGGGAGTATAACATAGTTGAATCTAAAAATTACTACAATTAGCATTGTAATCACAGCGGTGGGCTAATTCTATAAAGAAATGCAATGACGTAATGTCCTTGGTTAAACTTCAGTTCAGTATATACTCCCTCCGTCCCAAAGTAAGTGCCGCTGATTTAGTACAAAGTTAGGACACTTATTTGGGATGGAGGGAGTACTTAGTAATGCAAATTCAAGAATGTTGCAGGCATGTCGTCATTGAAGTTTTAATACACATTTTGCTTATGCGTATTTAACATTAACAGAGTTACTAACATTGTTTCGATATTCGGTCAGTTGAAGACTGGATTGTGTCTACACCATTGCGCATAATTGCGATCCAAAAATAGGTAATTCAAGGTGGATTTCACTTGTGGTAGCACCCAGTTCAGATAGCAACGCGGGACTTTAGTCACAGATAGATTGTCGTGGAATAACTCAATTGATGGGATATATGATTAACATCGGTGCAGTTTGCCGAGTACCATGCAAATGAAATGTTGGCTAAAATTAATGAGCTGCCTCTTTGTCGAGATAAAATTGATAAGATTTAGAACGCAAGAAATATTTTTTCCATCAATCTTTTAGTCTAGAAAGTAAATATTTTTTCCGCCATTCTTTTAGCTCGATGTAAACAATATAATGTTTGTGTAGCCACAAGTATGCTACCTTCCTTTTCGTAAACAGATGTCCTACTACTAAACATGCAGTAGAAAAGATGTAAGTTTGATTATTACAATATAAAAGATAAATGTTATTTTAGATTTATCATGTCCTGTAAATTATTCCGTTGGTCCCATAATATAAGATCATTTTGCAAGCTAAAACACCTTGCAAAATTATCTTTTATATTATGGGACGGTGGGAGTACAAAACTATTTCTGACCAAGAGAGAGATATGTGAAACTCGTGATTTAGCTCACTTAATATCACAAAATTATTTTAGGAGAGACCATCTAGCGTACTTCTCAATTGTAGTATTGGCCGTGCTATTAGTTTATGAGTTTATTTTGACGTCCAATTATTTATTTTAAAATTAAAATCAATATTATGGGTAGCAGCACATTCACTGCTGATGCAAGAACATTCCAGATTGCCTGAAGAACAAAAAGCTACATTATTTTGTGAGTCTATACAGCTTTTGCTTGCATTATATTAAACTTCATGCGAATTTGCATCATTTGCACCCCAATCCTTACCGAATATATACCTATACTAACTTCCCACTCCAAGAAAATTCACACGCTAATTATAAAATAAAAGGATCTAAGTAATTTATTTATTTTGCTCATACAAGATAGTTCAAGTGCAATCAACTGTACATAAACCCTACATTATCAATATATGCAGATGAAGAAGACAAGACTTGCACTCAGTCCTGCTTGGTTCCTTTCGTTTGTGCCACATCCATTGGAAGTGAGTTTTTAGCTGTCTTTCTTTGTGATAAAATGTGAAAGATGCAAATCCGATGTTGATATCTTTTCTTTCCGGAATGATACTTTGCTGGTCTTTTTCACCTATTGTCTCACATGTTGAATATCTAGAGCATACTTAGATTTGCTATTTGTGTATTTTGTTTTTGTAGACTTAGTAAGAGCACAGAGAAATAATACTTGAATAGTGTAGGTTGAAATATAATTGGCAAAAGGTCTTACATTAGTAGTTGAAATCATTTTGTAGTAGTTGCAACTTGGTAATTATGATATTCAATAAACTTTCACTACTCCCTCCGTTCCTAAATATAAGTCTTTTCAGAGATTCCAATATGGACTACATACGAAGCAAAATGAGTGAATCTAACTCTAAACTATGTCTATATACATCCATATATAGTTCATATTGTAATCTCTCAAAAGACTTGTATTTAGGAACAGAGGGAGTACCAAGAAATTTATGGTTGTAGTTAAAATTGTGCAACAAAGTGAGTGATGGCAGAGGCGGATAATGGAGAAGGAAAATGATGCTTTGTATTGTTACAATCCTGAGAACTTATTTTCTATATACATAAACTTCTTGTTCCGTATCATGTGGCAACACCCATGAGCAATGGTGAGCAAAGTGGAAACACATAAAAGATGGAGCTGTGATAAAATACATGCAGGAGTAAAAAAAGGAGGGAGAATAAAAGCTTGTATTCCTATGGGACGTGGATAGACAGACTGATAACATAGTAGATGCTGAAGAAGATAAATATAATATCTCATTGCAACACACGGGCACTCAACTAGTGTTGTGCAAAATATGAGATGCAAGTAGACAAGCATGTGAAATTTTACCTTAACCCAAGTTTCTATGCCAAAATTGGCAATCAACAGCCCCACAAACCATGGTTCCGCATGTAGGGATTAAAGCTGCAGAAAAGGAAACACAGAATCATGTAAGGATAGAAATACATTCTGATGAATGTTTAAGTGATGATCCTTGCATCAAGCAAAAGCCTTCTACAACGACTAACAAACATCATGCAAGGGCACTTTTACAAAAGGATCAGCACTTGTGGAAAAATAGACATTATACAATAACAGCAGCTTTCTACTGGCTTTCTCCAAACCACAAAGACAAATATCAATATGCACAATTGTTGGACCTTCAGATAAGCAAACTTGAATCCAATGGTAAGTATTAGCAAAACTATCTTTTTTGTGTGTGTGATATCAGTATCACATCAATCACAACTCTCTATTATTCCCAATCCCATTACAGATTACCTCCCTTCCCAGTTCCTACAGATAATTAGCATCCAAACTCAATCAGTATCTTTGTATTCACCACGTAATCCAAATGAACCGCCACATCCAAGCACGTTCACCACAACTTGTGTGAGGTTATGGCACTGCAATTGGTAGCTCAGATATTGTGAGGTTGTGATATGTTTTTCTCTGTTGTATACTAGAACCTAAGCAGAAGTTCTTCACACCCAAATCAAGTTGGTTTGAGATATCATAAAAGTATGAATTACTAGATATAAAAAATGTACAGCCCTAGTACGCAAGAGTAAAAAAAACACAACCCTAACCACCGAAGTGTCCTCCCAGAGATAATCAACGGGCAAAGGAACCGGATTTCGATAGGAGATCTATGAACATCCCGACCCTAATCACGCATCCACGCCAGCAAATCGAATGCCCGCAGCACCAAACCCTAGCACGAATGCGAGGCCAAGGGACAGGGGACTCACATGTGTACCCGCCCATGCTGGCCCGGGAGTCGGCGGTGACGATGACGCCTTGTCGAAGATGAAGGAGAGCGTGGTCGTCCCCTTCTTCTTGTTCACCATCTCCTTGGTCGCCTTCTGGAACCCATCGAACTGCCACCGGGAAATGAAATAGGGGCGCAAATGGATCAGAGGCCGGCGGAGAGAAAAGGGGATTGAGGGAGGGGAAGGCTCACGCACGTGGCTCCAGGTGGGGAACTCGAGGGCGAGCTGGTCGGCGGAGAAGAGGCCGCCGAAGTCGTCGCTGCCGGCCGCGGCGGCGCCGAAGTGGTTCTTTAGGGCGGAAAGGTCGGGAATTCGAGGGCGAGCTGGTCGTCGGTGTCGGCGGAGAAGAGGCCGCCGAATTCTTCACTGCCGGCCACGGCGGTGCCGAAGTGGTTCTCGACGGCGGAGACCGGAGAGGTTGGGAATCATCGCGTCGACGGCGTGGATGTGTAGCGGCGGAGGCGGCGATCAATTTAGATTTTTTTTCTATTTTCCTCCTAGCATCGGCCTCCCCCTTCCTTTCCTGCGGCAGGCCTTGTCTCGCACGAGAGGCCCTACTTATGGAGGGATTGGGCTGGTCTGTGCGCCCCGACAGGACCAAACCTGGCCAAACAGGCCTATTAATCGTGCCAGCACGATAGCGCGCGTGCCTGGCATGTCATGGGCCGGCACGGCACGAGGCTACGTTGGCCTGGCCTGGCTTGTGGCCCGGCTAGGGCCGTGCCTGGGCTGCTATGCCTGGCATGCCAGCCCGCACGGCACGCACAAGAGTGCCAGGCCAACTTCACCCTATCTTGTCCGCCGGACGCAGTTTGCGTCAAAGCGGACAAAACATCTGGCCCAACGGAAGACCCCATTTATTTTTTGTCTGTTTCACCTCATCTCTGGACCAAAGTTGGTCTCGCTTTGAGGCCAAAGCGGACATAGATGGATGCTCTCTGGCCACTCCTCGTCCGCCTCGGTCCGCTTGCATGTGTAGTGTGGCCCGCCTATCATACAAATAAAAAGGGCCCATCTGCCCATTCATCCCCTCTCTCCTTCTTTTCCTTTTTTCCCCGCCAAGGACGCCCGCTTCGTGCTGCCGCTGGCCTCCACGACGAGCTCCGGCAAGGTAGGAACAGCGGGCGCAGGTGAGCGCGGTGAGCCCGGAGCGGCACGGGTGGGGGTGAGCCAGCGATGGCGAGGCCGCACCCAGCGAGCGCGCGGGGGCGCTGGTGGTCATGGCACTAGCCCGGCGCGACCGTGCGGGGGGGCGGGCGAGGCGGGCGGGGCCCCGGCCAGCGCGTGCGGGCGGGCTGGTGGCCCGGCGCGCGTGCACAGGCACAACAGCCATGGCTAGCATGAGCGCGGCAAGGCGGCGCGAGCGCTGATGACCCACAAGTATAGGGGATCTATCGTAGTCCTTTCGATAAGTAAGAGTGTCGAACCCAACGAGGAGTAGAAGGAAATGATAAGCGGTTTTTAGCAAGGTATTCTCTGCAAGTACTGAAATAAGTGGTAACAGATAGTTTTGTGATAAGATAAATGGTAATGGGCAACAAGTAACAAAAGTAAATAAAGTGCAGCAAGGTGGCCCAATCCTTTTTGTAGCAAAGAACAAGCCTGGATAAACTCTTATAATAGGAAAAGCGCTCCCGAGGACACATGGGAATGTCGTCAAGCTAGTTTTCATCACGCTCATATGATTCGCGTTCGGTACTTTGATAATTTGATATGTGGGTGGACCGGTGCTTGGGTACTGCCCTTACTTGGACAAGCATCCCACTTATGATTAACCTCTATTGCAAGCATCTGCAACTACAACAAAGGTATTAAGGTAAACCTAACCATAGCATGAAACATATGGATCCAAATCAGCCCCTTACAAAGCAACGCATAAACTAGGGTTTAAGCTTCCGTCACTCTAGCAACCCATCATCTACTTATTACTTCCCAATGCCTTCCTCTAGGCCCAAAGAATGGTGAAGTTTATGTAGTCGACGTTCACATAACACCATTAGAGGTTAGACAACATACATCTCATCAAAATATCGAACGAATACCAAATTCACATGACTACTAATAGCAAGACTTCTCCCTTGTCCTCAGGAACAAACGTAACTACTCACAAAGCATATTCATGTTCATAATCAGAGGGGAAATATTGTGCATAAAGGATTTGAACATATGATCTTCCACCAAATAAACCAACTAGCATCAACTACAAGGAGTAATCAACACTACTAGCAACCTACTAGCACCAATCCCGGACTTGGAGACAAGAATTGGATACAAGAGATGAACTAGGGTTTGGAGATGAGATGGTGCTGATGAAGATGTTGATTGAGATAACCCTCTCCCGATGAGAGGAGCGTTGGTGATGACGATGGTGATGATTTCCCCCTCCCGGAGGGAAGTGTCCCCGGCAGAACAGCTCTGCCGGAGCCCTAGATTGGTTCCGCCAAGGTTCCGCCTCGTGGCGGCGGAGTCTCGTCCCGAAAGGTTCTCTTCTATTTTTTTCTCATCGAAAGACTTCATATGGGAGAAGATGGGCGTCGGAGAGCCACCAGGGGGCCCACGAGGTAGGGGGCATGCCGAGGGGGGGCGCGCCCCCCACCCTCGTGAGCAGGGTGTGGGCCCCCTGGCCTTCATCTTTGGCGATGATTTTTCCTTATTTATTCTAAGGTATTCCGTGGAGTTTTAGGATTTTTGGAGTTGTGCAGAATAGTCCTTCAATAGTTGCTCCTTTTCCAGCCCAGAATTCCAGCTGCCGGCATTCTCCCTCTTCATGTAAACCTTGTAAAATAAGAGAGAATAGCCATAAGTATTGTGACATAACGTGAAATAACAACCCATAATTCAATAAATATCGACATAAAAGCATGATGCAAAATGGACGTATCAAGCGCGGGGCTGCCGGGCGGCGAGCACGGCCAGGCAGGCGTGTGGGGGTAACGCGAGTGGCGAAGGTGAGCGAGCGGGCGTGACAAGGTCGCGGGGGCGGGCGTGTGCGTCGGGCGGCAGGGCAAGCACGCGACACTGCGAGGTCGCCGGGACATTCTATTGCTAGCTAGCTAGCTGTGGCGTGCACGGGGCGTGCTAGCTAGCTAGCTAGCTATGGCACGGCGCAACGAGATAGCGAGCGAGCGCGTCTGGGTGCCGGCGTGCACGACAGGCAGGCGCAGCTACAGGCACGCGGGGCGTGGCCGGAGGTAGCTGCAAGTGTGTGGCGACCGCGTGGGCTCTGGCGCTAGCGGGCGCCATCGCGCGCAGTCTTGCAGGGCGCCGGTGCGGCGGTGGGCTCGAGCTGATGCTGCTGTAGGGCAACCGCGGGGGCCAAGGCTTGGGAGGACATTTTGGGATGGTCGGGTGGGTTGGGCGCCTTCAACGAAAGCCGGACACGCATGTCCGTTTCGCTACCCATTGCCATCCCAAACGGATAAAATTCGGACAAATGCGGACTTCCGTTTGGGTTCATGTGTTAGAGTGGGCCTCACAGCGAGCGGGACTTGCTACTTAAATGTGCAAGTTAGTTTAAAAAAACTTAAATGTGCAAGTATGCTACTGCCTACTGCTATGCTGTTACACGCTACTTTTAAATAAAAAATCATGCTGGTGTAGTGGTGTGTCACAGAGAGACATGCATGCATGCAGCCCTGCTGCATTGATGTGCCTCGTGGGCACGTTCTGGCTGGGGCGCTGCGCGCCTGCGCACGGCCAGATGCGGCTTTTTTTATTTAAGAAAATCAGGCCATCTTGTGCCAAACATGCCTACGGGCCAACATGTGTAGCTATGGGCCGTGTCTGTGCCTGGGAGGAGAGCATGCGTGCCGGCCCGACACGGCCCAAGTAGTTAGCCAAATGAGCCGGCCCGGCCTGGGTTAAACGGGCCCAGCCATGCACACTAAATACTTGGGCCGGGTCGGGCCAACCCATTTGGCCAGGTATATCTCGGATGAGACCTCCTACTTGGCGGTTACGGTGCCCCAGCAACACGGAAGATTAAAAACATGGGCCAGCAGAGGTGGTCGTGGCATAAGCGAGAGGTGAGCTGCTCGCGCGGACCTACATGGGTCGCGGCCCAGAAGTGGGAGGTCGTGGTGGTTCACTCCGAGCAGAGCATTACAAACATCTAAAAAGCAAAGCATTAAAAAAAGTCGAAAAGAGATTACTAGTAAGCGTGACGTTGTCTCAAAAAAATAGTAAGCGTGATGTGAAACATATTCAAAAATTATCCTTGGGAGGCCAATCGAGTCACACATGAGATTGCGAAGCATAGCTATGAGAACCATTATTTACGAGATCAATCGAAGATTTCTCGAGCTGGCACTTCGGTAAGCATAGAGTTTTCTTAGTGAAATCAGATAAGTGCAAATGTTGCTTATCATGGGCTTCTTGTCGAGAAGCACTATCTCATAGAAATCTTGATGTTCACGGGTATGGAAACGATAGTCACAAGTTTTCCTCCTCCTCACTGAATATGGATCCGCTTTCCTCCATTCTCTCACACCTTTGTCCTTCATAAGCTTCATGTTTTCTGCAACTGGATGAGCATCATCATGATCTGGAATCTTGGGCTTCAATTTTCTGAGCACTAGTGGCTCATCGTCCTCTTGAGCTTCTAGCATTGGGGCCTTGTTCTTTTCAGCATCTGGGATGTTCCTAATTGATATCTTAGGTGCTGGAACTGGAGCTTTAGGCCTAGACTTGGAGGGAGCAGCAGACTTCATAGCATTAGACATCAATTCTGAGTCTTAGCAGGAGGTGCAACTGGTTCTTCTTCCTCTTCTTCTTCATCTTCATCTCTTCTCATGGAAGGTTTTCCAAGAACTGTGGCAGTGGTCTTCCTAGCTCTCTTCTTCTTCTTATGGACAACAGCCTCATCATCATATGATTGTTCAAGAGTAAATGTCATTGTCTCTTGTGGATCTATAGATTTCCTAGACTTAGATATTGGAGCTTTCTTCTTGAGACCTGGCTTGGTGGTGGCAGCAGAGCCATACTCTTTTCTGAGAACTGCTTTCTCCTTGGAGGTTACTTCCTCATCTGCAACAAAGTCCTCATCCTCACTCTCTGAGGGTTCCCTTCTTCCTTGTTTTAGTGGCAGCCTTTGGCAGATTACTTGGTGTGCTCCTACTGCCCTCATCGTAACTACCACCAGGGCTTGTGCCCTCACTCAGACTTGCTTCTTGTTTTGACCTGTTATGGCTGTCACTGGTATCTGACATCTTGCGACCCCGTGAATAGATGGGTGTGGATAGAGTAGATGAGTATCACAAAAAGCAGATGTTTTTTTTCAAAAATTTGAATCCAACTTTAGTTTTAGTTTTCTATAGAAGGCATTTCGGAGCTACCAGTATGATCATCTCAGTGACACCAAAGCACCCACAAAGCCTAAACACACAAGATCGGTCAGACTGAGTTGTGGTTCGGTGGCTCCGAGATGCTAGGGTTTCACTGAGATTTTACTGTCGGTCTCACCGATTAGTACATTTCGATGGCACCGAGTTGTACTTAGTGCAATGGCCAGAGCCATTTGGTGGGACCAAAAGTTTCATTTCGGTCGGTCCGAGATGAGCTCGGCGGAAACCTAACCCTAAAAATTTTCTTCAAATCTATTCTAAACGAACTTTTCGGTGGATAGAAGAATCTCAAACATGGAAAGATACATGGCATTATCCTTGTGCATTCAATCGAAAGGGGATAGCACGAGGAGATCGAACCGCACCCTAACTTGGTGACGATTCTCTACGGCAACAACAGCGGTGTTGATTCCCGTTGACGGCGAAGGAGACCTGCGTCGGAGATGCACATGTGAAGACGACGATGATCCGAAGACCAAGGGGGGCAGCAATGGGGCGCGGGCTCATGAGGTTTAAAGGATTTTTCAACCATACAGGTCCGCTGAGTATATATACCCATGTGTTGTCGGTGGCGCCGAGATGCAAAACTGCGTGCAGTTGTTGCAGCTCAGTGGGACCGAGTCATTCTAATCGGTAGCACCGAGATTAAAAATCTAAATCAGTCTAGTGCTTTCGATGTGACCGAGTTTGAGTGAGTTGGTCTGCCCGAAATGCAATAGAAGGTTTTGGAATGCAACCGTTGACGGATCGGTGGCTCCGAGTGCTCCTCACCCGAAGGGTCCAGAAAAGAATTTGTTCAATTTTTGTGATATAGCATGAATAGAGTTTGAGACAAGAAAAGCATAGATAGCTAGAGAAGGTTCTTAGGCATTCTTGTCCATCCATTTGGCTAATAAAAATCAGACAAACAAAACAACAAATGGATGTCCTCGAATGGAGAAGTTACGCAACCAACATGCTCACACAATAAGATAGCAAATGAAACATGTCTCAAAGCATGCACAAACAATTCTAGCATCTATCAAGCAATTGGCGATGACTAGGTCATATATATATGAGTATATTGACTTAGGAGTCAAATGAGAACATATGATCATAGGTCATACTCATGTTTAAGCACAAGTTGGGTTACCACTTTTACGTAAAGCATTGACGTGTTAACACAATTAGAGTTGCTTTAGCTCAATCTTTAGAGCAAAGCTCCCCTTAGATGTGATATCCCCCTAAGAGGGATGAACTAACCTTGGGTTTTGTCGATGATGACTTCATATAGACAGTGAAGATGTGGATGATCAATATTGATGTAGATCATTTGGAGCAATCCATTGGAGTGTTGCACTTTCAATACCTACATGGGTTAGACCCACAAGGGACATACAAGGACATACATAGAGATAGAGTGAATTGCACATATAATGATGTCCATGAAAGCATTAGGTTACCTTGTCCCTTGTCTTACCAACAAGAGGGTTTGTGACTCCATGATCTAGTGCAAGATATGAAAGTTGTTTGCACAAGTCCTTGCCAAAATGAATATGAGTGAGGTATGTTGGCGGAGTCACCCTCAAGAACACTCTAGTTCTTCTTCTTTGGGAATCCACATCAACTTGATGGGAATCCTTGGAGTTGTAGTTTAACTTGATGAAGTAGAGCTTGACGTAGTCTTGGGAACCCACATGACCATGGCCTTAGGAGCTTCTTCAAATGAGTCAATCTCCTCTTGAAGCTTGTCCTTGCCTTAAAGCTTGTGGTCTTGTGGTGGAAGATCATCTTGAGCTTGTGTTCCCTCAAAAGAAGTGGGGTCATACTTCTCTTGTTGAGGAACAAACTTCGTCTTGGGTATTGATCTTCTTCCCACTCAACTGAAGGAAATATGCCCTAGAGGCAATAATAAAGTTGTTATTTTATATTTCCTTATTCATGATAAAGGTTTATTATTCATGCTAGAATTGTATTGATCGGAAACTTAAATACATGTGTGAATACATAAACAAATACCGTGTCCCTGGTAAGCCTCTACTAGACTAGCTCGTTGATCAAAGATGGTTAAGGTTTCCTAACTGTTGGGGATATAACTACTGAGTATAAACCACCAAGGAGGGGCCGGGTTATGCTCATCCACATTGAAGCCCATGAAGACAAGGAATATGGCGCTTTACTATTGAAGCGTAGAGGCCTATGGCCCAAGGGCGGATTAGGGCCCATAGTCATAAACTATCACGAGGTATGTAACGTGTGTTGTAAGTTAGGGAAAGGTAGAAACCGAGCCGGACACGTGTATGAGCCGGCCTCGGTATTTTGTAAACCTCCGGGCGTCAACCTGTGTATATAAAGGGACGACCCGGTGGCGGTTCAGGGACAAGAAACAATAACTCGAGAGATAGGTAAAGCGGATTCGCTCCCTGCTCATCAAGACCCCATCAATTCCACCACAACTCGATCGTAGGCTTTTACCTTCACCGCAAGGGGCCGAACCAGTATAAACTCCCCATGTCCTTTGTCCGGTTTAACCCCTTTAAGCTAATCTCGTTGCGATGGCTCCACGACTAAATCCTCTCACTAGGACATCTGACGTGTTAATTCCACGACAGTTGGCGCCCACCGTGGGGCTATCACACGATGGTTTCGAGTTCTTGAAGGGCAACTTTGAAGGACTGAAGGGATACACGGTTGGCCGGATGACCAAGAGTCGTTGCGGCAAGCTCTACATGGATGACGCAGGCTGGGGCCACGTGGCCAGCTCAATTGAGTACGGGTACCGGGTCCCCTTTGGCAGAATTCACGTTTTCATCGGCAAGATCGGCGAACCGGGCCCTGAGCCGGACATCTGCACCGACCTCGTCGAGACGGCTCAGCGTGCGAGTCCTGCCCGGGTTCAGCCTGCCATGAAGCATGCATTCGTGGGATTCATCCGTGGTGCGGAATCTAAACCGATGTCCGATGGTGAGACGGTCACTTACTCTGATGGCGAATCATCCACCGGCGAGACCGAGTCACTGTACCAGTTGCAAGACGGCCGGTTCAGGGGCTGTTCCGATGGCGACAGTATTCCGGACCCCATTGAACCGCCAAACCGGGTTGCAATCTTCATGGCCGGTACGCAGCCCACATTACAATCTTCAACTACAGCAGCAATGACTTCCGGATCGGCAGCCGGGGCAGGAGGCCCTGCGCGCCGGCCAGCTCAAGTTCTGTCTGGTTTATTGGACGCCTGGACGACATTGTTGACCACAACAGTTACCTCGGAGACTCAAGATCGGCATAACGCGGAGGTTACAAAGCTGTGGGATTAGATAACTCAGGCCAAGGAGGACTTGGCGGCTGAGGAAACTAGAATGGCTGAAGAGCGGGCCGCTTTAGATGCCCAGTCACAACAGATCCAGGTGTAGAATTACCGGCTCATGCTGGATCAGAACGCTTCCAAAGAGGTGTTGAGGAGGAGGCACCGGTCTCATCTGCCGCTGGTTTACGAAGCAATGAATCTCTTCAACACACCGGGAGCGGGGACCAGTAATCCGGCAGCCGTAAACCGGACTGAAGCGCCTGGGACAGGAGTGCTGGATCAGCCACGGGTGGCGGACCCGGCTCGACAAACGGATAACCCGCCGCAATACATACAGCCCCCGCCGGGTCACTTCTCCAGCCCTTTGGATAACATGATTGCTGCGGCGTCTCGATTGGCAGCTATTCCAATGGAGGGCGAGTATCCAGCGGTGGTTGAGACGCGGTGGGCCAGGGATCTCCTTCAAACCGCTATGGTACAGTAGCAGGCTTATTCATATAGCCGAGATAGAATCCATTCAACCCCTCGCTCGAGCAGGAGTTACGGCAGGCACATTGATGAACTGGCTGTGTCAAGCAGTGCGCGGAATCATGACGCCCCTCGAGGGCCTAATCCGGCATGCGGCAGTGCAAATGCTCAGGACGTGGTGGATAATGGTAGAGTGTGTCGGGAAGCCGAGTTAGCAGCGCAGTTGGCAGCGCAGTACGCGAATCATCAAACCGCCCCGGTTCGACCGACGACGTGAGTGGAACGAGGACTGGCTTTCAGCTCTTGGGGGGTGCCGTGTCTCACCCCAGCTTTACGTAATGTGCGGTTACCCAAGGATTTCAAGGGCCCGCGTAAAGTGCCTAATTACACCACCGATTTACCCCCCGAGTCATGGGTGGAAAGTTATGAGATAGCGATGGAGATGCTGGATGTGGATGAAGTGGCGTGTGCAAAGTACTTCACCATGATGTTGGATGGAACGGCTCGCACTTGGTTAAAAAAGTTTGTCCGTTAGTTCTATTGTCTCATGGGACGTGTTGAAGGCCCGGTTTATAGCTAACTTCAAAGACACATGCAAGCAACCTATGTCAATCGTGGATCTGGCCACTTGTGTCCAAGGAGAAGGCGAATCAACAACCCATTGGGTGCGCCGGGTTTCGGAAATCCTACACTCGTCGGAACGCAGCAATGCCGATTCGGCAATCATAACATTGGAGGGCAATTGCCGGTTTAAACCGCTGAAATTGAAGTTGGGACGACTCAAGCGTCACTGCAATGACATGGGAACACTCATGGTAGCTTTGGTTAAATATGCCAATTCTGATAGTACCAAGGATCCCGAGTCTGATGATGAGAAGCCGGAGAAGGGAAAGAAGAATGTCGGCATGAAAGGACAGCAGCATAACCAGACGAGCCATGGGAATAACGGTAAGTGCAAGGCGGACAATAATTCTGATTTTGTAGCTAACACCAACATACAGGGTAATAATCAGCGCCGTAAGGGTAAGCCGCCCCCGCTGGGCGGCGGATCAGGGATGAATCTGGAGCACCTATTGAACCGGCCCTGCCCAAAGCACGGGACACAAGAGAAGCCAGCTACGTACTTATGGAAGGATTGCTTTATTATGTGAGAATTTAAAAACTCAGATCTCTTTCGGTATGACCATGGACCATCTGGTGGTTCAGGACCCAGATTTCACGGGCCAGGTTATGGTGGAGGTAACTCCGGTTCAGGTTTCCAAGGTAACCAAGGTGGACAGGGCAATCAAGGCAATCAAGGCAATCAGGGCAACCAAGGTGGTTATAATCAACAGCGGAATCAACAACAGCAGCAGTCGGGTTATCAGAGTAACCCGAAGCCGTTAAACGGTGGACAGTATCATGTCTTCACTACTAGTCTGTGCAAGCGCGATCGGAAACTCCATAAGAGGGCAGTGAACTCCGTTGAACTGGCAGTGCCCCGTTATCTGCGCTGGTCTGAGCAGCCCATTGTGTGGAGTCGAGAGGATCATCCGCCCCGGGTTGATAATCCGGGTCATCTGGCGTTGGTGGTCGCGGAGGTTATAAGTTCACCAAGGTGCTCATGGATGGAGGGAGCAGTATCAACATCTTGTATTATGAAACCTTCCGTCGTATGGGGTTAACAGATAAGAATCTTAAACCGTCGAACACCGTTTTTCACGGAGTGGTGCATGGTAAATCGGCCTACCCGGTCGGTAAGATAGCTCTGGAGGTGGTTTTTGGATATGATCATGGTTCAACGTCAGAGACATTGACCTTTGAAGTGGTCAAAATAAGAAGTCCGTACCATGCCTGTGTGGACGGCCGGTTTATGCCAAGTTCATGGCAAGACCGTGTTATGTTTATCTGCAGCTCAAGATGCTGGGTCATAAGGGGACCATCATGGTTCATGGCAGCCGTGAAAGTGCAACTATCCCTGGGTGGTTTTGGTAATTCCTCACAACATATATCTCATTGAGCTAATGCTACTTCAAGATAAATATTTTAGGAAGCTCAATGATTGGCATGGCATGGATGATCCCTCAAAATGCTAAGGACAAAAGGATTGGCTCAAGCTCAAAGCACAAGACTCTACATTTTCTATTTTAGTGATCCAAGATCACATTGAGTCTATAGGAAAAGCCAATACTATCAAGGAGGGATGAGGTGTTGCTTAATGGCTTTCTTGCTCAAAATGCTTAGTGATATGCTCCAAAGCCCTCAACTAATTTCTCATATCCACATATGACCTAAACCAAAAGTCAAACTCGGCCTCACCTATTCTTCCTATCCGGCGCCACCGAGTTCTGATGTCATAGCCATAGCCACAAACCCTAGGCAAATCGGTCTCACCGATAGGGATCTCGGTCTCACCGAGATGGGGTTGTAATCTCTCTGTTTCCCTTCATAACGTTTTGGTCAAACCGAGATGAGCGATCAGGCCCACCGAGATTACAATGAAAACTCTATGTTTTCTTTTCATAACGTTTCAGTCTTACCGAGATGAGCGAATTGGTCCCAGCGAGTTTGCCTGACCAACTCTCTGGTTAGCTTATTACCAAAATCGGTCCCACCAAGTTTGTGTAATCGGTCTCACCGGGATTACGTTATGCCCTAACCCTAATCATATCGGTCCTACCGAGTTGCATGTCGGTCCCACCGAAAATCCTAACGGTCACATTATTTGCTAAATCGGTCTGACCGAGTTTCTCAATTCGGCCCCACCGAGATTGGTAAGTTGTGTGTAATGGTTAGATTTTGTGTGGAGGCTATATATACCCCTCCACCCACTCTCCATTCGTGGAGAGATCCATCAAAACATTCCTACACTTCCAACATACATTTTCTGAGAGAGAACCACCTACACTTGTGTTGAGACCAAGATATTCCATTCCTACCATATGAATCTTGATCTCTAGCCTTCCCCAAGTTGCTTTCCACTCAAACCTTCTTTCCACCAAATCCAAATCCCGTGAGAGAGAGTTGAGTTGTCAAAGTAATGGGCCACGGGTAGGCCAACCCGAGTCCTAGGACCTTTCAAGACATCGGGGCAGGCCGCGCCCCTCAAGCCGAGTCCCAGAGACGGCGACTCCAAGACAAGCCGAGTCCCAGACGGCGACTCCAAGATAAGCCGACTCCAAGCTGGCGACCTCCAGAGAGGCCGACTATGGGGAGTCGGCCCGTGACTCCTCCCTCACCTCAAAGTACGATGCGTGGTACGGTCGCGGCGTGGACGCTCCCCCCCCCCCTGTGTTTACGAAGGATCGGCATGGATACAGTGAGCCGTATCTCTGGAAGATCTCCGGCGAGGCGCGACACTGTTGCCATGCCTGCCCTGACCTCAGCCACAGTGCGCAACACACTGTGCCCACGATGCCGGCCTATACGACCCGAAGACGGAGGGGCCGCCTGTCAGTGGGTGGACCGAAGGCGGCCTGAGCGCCCCGAAGACGGACCTGAGGGAGTTGGCCTCCCTGGAGTCGGTCGGCTCCTCCCCAGGGCCCCACGAGCCATTAACCAGATATGACGGGGAATGGTGACAGTGATCGCCCGATAGACGGCGACACTGTTGCCACGACCCAATGACCAAGCCTGCGTCATCAGGAGTACCGCTACAGTATCAAGCCTGTCCGTGGGACCCACCAGTCGGCGGGCCCTAGAAACTGGCAGGAAGGACGGCGGCCTGAGAGACAGATGGCTGGGACCCGCGCCTGGCAGGATTACCATTGTACCCCCAGGGGGTAGGCCTATATAAACCCCCCGGGGCACCCATGCAAAGGGTTCGTACCTTGATAGAGATAGACCAGATAGCATAGGAAGGAGAGAGCTAGCCTTGCCCTCCCCTGCCTCCCGATACAGCTCCAGGAGCACCATTGTAGTCACTTTGCCTTAGTGATCATGCAGAGACCCCGCAGAGCAGCAGTAGGGGTGTTATCTTCTCGGAGAGCCCTGAAGCTGGGTAAGATCCGCCGGCGTGCATGTCTTCGCCTCATCCCGTTTCCAGGCACCGGCGACGTTCTACTCGCCCCGACCATGATAAGCCATCCTTTGGCATATGTCGCACCCAACCCCCGACATTTGGCGCCCACCGTGGGGCGAGGTGCACCGTCGTCCGGAGATCTGTTCTGGACGGGAACCCTCTTCCTCCCTGGCGAGCGCAGCCAGCCTGGCTCGCTAGATGGAGTCTACATCGACGCGCTGCGCGGCGCTGAGGCCGCCTGTGCAGCGAGCAGCCTCGCCGAACTTGTCGGCGAGGTGCGCCTCTCCGACGAGCCTGCACCCGACGCAGGCACGGGTGGCCCCGAGAGCCTTCTCGCGGGCCTCCTCGACCAACTCCATGTCACCGGCGAGCCTGCCGTAGACTTGGAGTCCGTAGGTTCCACCGATCCGATGCTGGTCGACTCCGACGCCGTGTCGCTTGACACTTTCCCCATCAACGTGGTGGTCTACGACGAGCCGCTTTCTCACGAGGAGAGTGGCGGAAGCGCCGTCATGGAGGTGCTCGTCATCAGTCACGACGAGCACTCCGGTGAAGAAGCTCAGGACCCAATCACCGCAGCCCTGCAAGATCTAACTGCGCCCATTCCGGAGGACGCAGACACCGAGACGCTGGAGACATGCCGCCTTCAGATCATCGAAGGCGCCAAGAAGCTGGCAGGCATGAGGCACCTGTCAGAAGCATACCAGCGCGAGATGGATTGCGTCATGGGCGGCTCGCCGGCTCCAACTGGGCCGAGCCACCTAGGCGCGGTCCGGCAGCGCGGCGCGACCATCGCCGACTTGTTCGGGGCAAAATGCCCCGTGTACACCACCCCTGCGGAGAACATCCGCGCCGCCCAAGCGGCGACTGACGAGCTAAAGAACTTCGAGGGCGAAGAGCGCCGCATGATGACGGAGCGAGTCCGGCAGATCCTCGACGCGGTTGCTGCGCAGAACGCGGCCGGCGGCCGTGCAGACGCGCTGCAGCAACCGAACGACGACTTGCCTCCCCGCCGAGATCAAGGCGCGACGTCCCGGACGCCGACTGGCGGAGTCCGCGGAAGGAAAGAGAAGGAGCCGGCTGTGAGTCACAGTCAGACTCACATCACCATTGAGCGCGACCAAGACGGCCGACCGAGAGCAGTAGAGCGGCGGGACGACTACCTGCCTCCCCCACCTAGAAGAGAACGGCGAGTTTCCCCGCTGCCTATTGAGCATCCGACTCTCGGTGGCCGCCTTGGCCGCCAAGAGGGAGTCGGAGAGAACGACGCCCGCCATCGGATCGACCGACTCCACCGATCCCTGGCGCTGGAAGAAGAAGACGAGCTGGGTCTGCCTTGCTTTGGGCCCCGCATCCGAGACGAGCCCTTCCCCAAAGGGTTCACGCTCCCCCGAGACACACCCAAGTACACCGGCTCTGTGAAGCTAGAGGACTGGCTGATAGATTACTCCACGGCCGTCAGCATAGCGAACGGCAACAAGCGGGTTGCCGTGAAGTACGTTCCACTCATGCTCCAGGGCACGGCCCAGACATGGTTGAACATTCTGAAGCCCCGCAGCATCAACAGCTGGGTCGACTTCACTGAAGCCTTCATCCACAACTTCACGAGCACGTACAAGCGACCTCCCAAGCCGCGCCGGCTTTCCTTGTGCGTGCAAGGCCCTGATGAGTCAACACGCGACTACCTCACGCGCTGGGGCGAGCTTCGGAACTCCTGCGAGGGCGTGCACGAGGTGCAGGCTATCGAGTACTTCACCGCCGGGTGCCGAGAAGGCACACTCCTCAAGCATAGGCTCCTCTGCGATGAGCCAGAAACCCTCGACGAACTGCTAGTCATAGCTGGCAAGTACGCCACGGCCGACTCCTCCATGAAGACGGAGATTCAAGTCAATGCGGCTGGCAAAGTGGCTCCTCAGGCTCCCAGAACTCCGGCTGGAGACACCAGTCGGCGACAACAACAGAACGACAACAAACGCAAGGCCCAACAGCCGACTTCCAACAGTCGGCAGGTCGCGGCAGTTGAATATCAACAGTCGGAGGGGCAGCCTCCGGCCAAACGGCAGAAAGGCGGCAAATCCAATTGGTTGCCGGCCTTCTCTTATGAGCAGACTTTGGATGGCCCTTGCAAGTTCCACAGTGGCGCGAAGCCATCAAATCATACCACCCGAAAGTGCCACTGGCTCACCAGCATCGCCAAGGGAGACGGCCTCATTCCTCCGCCGCCTACTGGGCCGCCGCCTTCGCCGCCACCCCAGCAGCCGGTTGCTCGGCCAGTCGGCGCAGTGCAAGACGAGTACCCAGAAGAGCATGGAGCCTACGTGGTGTTCACCAGTGTAGCAGATGATCGGCGCAGCAGGCGCCGGCAGCCACAAGAAGTAAATGCAGTGGCAACAAACACTCCAGAGTTCATGCATTGGTCCGAGAGGCCTATCAGCTGGAGTAGAGCGGATCACCCAGAGGTGATGCCGAGTCCAGGTTCCTATGCCCTGGTTCTAGGTGCCACCTTGGCCACTGATAGGCGGGTCGCCCGCTTTTCGAGAGTGCTGATAGACGGAGGCAGCAGCATCAACATCCTGTACAAGGATACAATGGAGAAACTAGGAATCAAGCGAAGACAGCTTCAGAGCAGCCGGACGGTGTTCCATGGTATTGTACCTGGCCTTTCCTGCTCGCCAATCGCCAAGATCCTGATAGACATCCTCTTCGGAGACAAAGATCATTTCCGCCGAGAGCCAGTCTAGTTTGAAGTAGTGGACCTGGAAAGACATACCACGCACTGCTTGGCCGACCTGCCTTGGCCAAGTTCATGGCGGTTCCTCACTACGCCTACCTCAAGATGAAGATGCCGAGTTCCAAGGTTATTCCGACCGTAGCCGGCGACTACAGGAAGTCGTCCGCCTGCACGGCCAAGAGAAGTCGGCTGGCCGAGTCCCTGGTGATCGCGGCTGAGAAGCGGCTCCTTGACCGGGTCGTGGCGATGGCAGGAAAGCAGCCTGAGTTATCGCCCAACCCCAAGGAGTCGGAAGCAGAAGTATCATTCAAGCCGGCCAGAGAGACCAAGAAGATACCCTTGGATCCGGAGCACCCAGAGAGATACGCTGTCATGGGCACAGGCCTTGACAGCAAATAGGAAGGCAAGCTCGTCGATTTCCTCCGTGAGAATCGCGACATCTTCGCATGGTCTCCCAAGGACATGCCTGGTGTCCCGACGGAATTCGCCGAGCACAAGCTACACGTCAGGCCAGATTTGAAACCCGTCAGGCAGCCTGACGGTGTCTAGGACTAGGGGGTACTCACCATGTCGTCTCCCGATCAGGTGGATTGGGACGAGGATCCCCATGGCCGTATACTCATGGGCCAGTCCGGACAGTTGCAGCATACAAGGAAGATTCTACAAGACTTGGCAATCAAGACAAGGACTCCTCCCCCACCGGCGTATTCGGCTAGGACTCATGTTATCCTAGGCCTCCGGTGCATTATATAAACCGAGGCCAGGCTAGTCGATAGAGAATAACAACAATCATACCATAGGCTAGCTTCTAGGGTTTAGCCTCCTTGATCTCGTGGTAGATCTACTCTTGTAATACCCACATCATCAATATTAATCAAGCAGGACGTAGGGTTTTACCTCCATCAAGAGGGCCCGAACCTGGGTAAAACTTCGTGTCCCTTGTCTCTGTTACCATTGATCCTAAGACGCACTGCTTGGGACCCCCTACCCGAGATCCGCCGGTTTTGACACCGACATTGGTGCTTTCATTGAGAGTTCCGCTGTGTGATCGGCGAAAGGATCAATGGCTCGACTGCAGGTTAACTGCGACGTCGGCTTCTTCGTCACCAGCTCGACTGGTCACCTCGGCTTGACCGAGGACTGCGCCCTACTTCCGATCGTCATGTTTGGATGAAGGCCTTCATCAACACCAACTCCGATCTCTATCAATATCATGGAGGAGTCATCCATGGAGCTCGGGGGCTAAACATCAACATTGCCCTCAGGCAACCGTGCTGTTTTTCTAGACAGCACACTCGTATCATCCGTCACCGCCTCCTCGAGTGTCGCTTAAATGATTACTTCGGTGGAATTATGCGGAATTAAGTCTATAACAACTCTGCAAAAATTTCGTCGAGTTCCGATGGAGGAATCTCCGGCAATCTCCGATATACCGGAGCCCTGTTGAATCTGGACGAGAATCCGGACGAGTTTAGGGCGTGGTATCCAGCATCTAGCTCGGATGTCCTTTGAATGATCCAACCGTTGATTTGCTGCGGAATTCCCATATCTACCACCTGCCAAAAATTCAGCTCGATCCGACCGTCCAAACTCCAGGAAACTTCCGATTAGTGCATCACTTTTTGGATCTGTTTTCTGCGCGAGAACGAATCCGACCCGAATTCATCTTCTTTATGAACGGGATCTCGGACATCCTTTTTGAAGGAAGTTTTCGTATGGGGTGTTGTGTTTTATTCTCAAACACATCCCAGTAGTATTAAAAGTATTCTTGCAATACGAACTTCACCGTCGCGCCGGTGTCAAACCAGCCCGACAACATCACTCCACGGCGGCCGACCTGCATTAGACACATCGTCGCTTTGTTGAGCCGAGCTCGATTTCATCGGATCATCATCTCGGCCAGCCGAACAATAGTTCGGCATCGCGAAGGATAAATCGTCACCAACATCGCCACCCCACGGATTACACGGAGCGGGCACACCTGCATCGCCACACGGTCACTTCATCAAGCCGGCATCGCCCACGTCACGACCTGCATCGGCAGGGCCGCACTATTGCTTCTTCAAGCTGGTGTCCATCACGCCGACCTACTTCGACATCTCGGCTGGACCGGGGGCTTCGCCATCTGTTCATCAACCTACTCCGGACACTTGGCGTCACTAGCCGACCAGGCAATGGGTGCGCGGATGGAGTCCCAATTTTGGGAATCACCTTCCTTCGGATTGCTACAACAAATAAACCAGGTGCTATTAATCCTAGTATTTCTTTTTGCTTGTTTGGGTTAATTTTTCCCAAGGAATTATTACTCTGGTTTGTCCATCATATGTACACAGGTCTATCAAATGGTGGCCGCATTATCGACGGTCGCATGATGGTTCGGTCAGTTTCCGTACATAGTCCGGCGAACGCCGCATTCGGAACTCGGACCGACCTGTGAATCCAGGCTTTGCCACGCCTTTATTGCATTACGCCGACGACCTGCATCGACATCGACTTTGGCTCCAGGCCATATTTCTTTTATTACTCACTTTGCATAAATTATTTATTATGCAACAATTTTTTTTTACTATTATCTCTGGTTTGCCCTATTTTTTGTGCACAGGAAAATGATCCAGCCGGACAATATCCTTTGACGTCACCTCGGCTGGACGGGGGGCTTCGTCAACACTTCATTACCCCATGCCAAGGACTTCGGCATCACTCTGCCGTCCTGTATTGACCATGCTATGTCACTACTTCACAGTGCCGAGCTCTTTGCTCCGCCACCTCGGGACCGGCTTGGGGGATGGAACCTTGTCCCGCATCAAGCTCGGACCGCATCGTCAATACCGAACACATTAACCAGCTAAGTTGCCTTCATGCTCAAAGTTTTAAAATTTCTAACTTGTGTTCGGTTCAACCAAGCATTATACTTTCTCGGAAAAAAGTTGCTTGTATAAATCTTCCTTGTCGAAACTTTGTTCGCACACACTTGACGCGCTACCCGCGCTCATTATACCTGGGGGCTTCTTTAACAGAAGCTTATTAATTCGGGCTTTATGCCCAACACATGTGTCACACTTCCGCATGTACCTTTTATTCACCATTATATGCATCGATATGACTTAAGTTTTGGCCAAGCTGGGTTGCCTGGCTCCTGTGCTTACCCCTACGTTCCCGATTGTTCGGCTAGGTGGTAAAGGGAGCACCTCTGCGATTGTTACTGCCGGATCAGCCAGATGTGTACCTCAGACTGGGTGAAGCCGAAAGCAAGCGTTCTTAAGGGAATACTCGGTCGGTGAACTAAAAGATGATTTCTTACCTATTTCTTTATCTGCCCCCAGATGTTTTTCTGCTCTTTTTGCAGTCCGGACATGCACTTTAGGGCATGCCTCCCAGGGAAAGGAACCCCTAACGGAACTATTCTCCCTGGAAGATGTTTCTTACTAACCATGTAATATAACATAACTAGTTGGACACTTGTCTAATAAAGCACTAATGACCCCTACGCCTGGTCTCCACGCATGCCCCGGTTCTTATAACCGCGAGGGTATTCGGACACACTCCAGAATATTGGGTCCAGAGGTTGAAGCGAAAAGGTCCGCTACGACAAACGATCTACAATCCGGCTAGAAGGCATTCTACATGTCACCTTACATTTTATAGTCAACTTTTACCCAAGTCGCTTGGGGGCTCTTATGTTTATTTGAGCCGTTTCATACTAAGTGTTTTTCTTCTTAGTCGTTGCAAAGTTAAAGCACGGCAGAAGCACTTTTTTTTCTCTAAAGTCCAATTTTCGAATTGGCACCGAACACTTGATCTTGTTCGGACGTCATGCTTTTACTGACGTTTTTTTGGTTTTCCATGCTTATGGCACTTTTAAACTATTGTGTGTTTTCAGCACAAGTCTTGCAGTGCAACGCCGGACACCTTTTGAGATTCGGCAAAAACATTCTCGGATATTGCTATATATGCATCAGTTTCGAATTGTGCCTTCGGTCAATAGTTGGGTTGCCCGGCTCCCGCGCTTGCCTCCAACGTTTCGCTTTATTCGGCTAGGTGTGCAAAGGGAGAACCACTGCGATTGTGCTTCCAACTCGCATGGTCAAGCACCTCAGTGGAGAAAGCCGAAAACTGACTGTCACAATAGGTGTAAACTGGTCAGCGATCCGATGACTATATTAAATGACGGGCCATTCATTGGCCGAAGTGTTTCCGGCTTGACCTCGACTGTCGCCGAACACTATCGGGGACTATTAACTGGCCTCCCAAACTAAATTCTCGATATTTTGCTCTTACATTGGAGTAGAGGTTTCATGATCATGCTTAGCATGACAACCCAAAGAAAGGAACCGATAGCGGGACTATTTTCTTGGGAAGACATTTCTTCTGTTAAACAGTAATATAACATATCTCTCCGCGTACCTTTGTTTATAAAACCGTACGGCCAGATTGCCTTGTTTGTTGTCAATCTTTGCCCTCATAAAGGCTTTATAAAGTAGGACAAACACTCCTCGGCTATTGGCTGAGGAGGTGGAAGCTGATGGTCGGTCAACAAAGTTTTGTACAATACGGATCCGAGCATTAATGGCGTAAAGTACTTGGATACATTGAGTCATTACACATAATTTGTGATTTTACTATGGATATTGATCCTTAATTCGGCCACCCGTGCCCGCATTAAGGCTCGGGGGCTACTGGGCTTCGGGCTTATTATTTACAAATATTAAAGGGGCACATTGATCCCCTGATCTGGTGTTGCCACCCGACCAGTGTCTCGGGGGCTACTTTATTGCTTGTTCTATGCAGAAAATCTTAAGTGCAATACAGTTTCCGAGGAGATTTTAATCCTCAGGTTGGTCGGCCGCACCCAACCTGAGTCTCGAGGACTGAGCACGCCGCTTTTTGTGTCCCGAAGTATTCTGCCGAGCTAGGACTTGATCCTCAGACCGATTTTGCAAATCAACCTGAGTCTCAGCGGCTACGGGGATCAGCGGTCTTATGTCATCCTTCAGGTGTATCTCGGGTTTTCGACCGATACATACCTTGAGGGCTACTGGCTATATATCTCGTCAGAGAATAAATTGCATCAATAAAAAACATTGACCAAAAATCAGCCCATGACCGAGGTGCTTAACCACCTCGGAAGCAGTTCAACATATAGCTCGGATGCAAGTGGCTGGCTCCTTAGAGGGCATTTCCGGCGTTGGAGCTCGGATAAAGTCCAGCGTTGGAGCTCAGATACATAGTTCGGCGTTGGAGCTCGGATACAGTCCGGCGTTGGAGCTCGGATACATAGTCCGGCATTAGAGCTGGGAAGCAGTCCGGCATTGGTGCTCGGCTGCAAAAGATACCTCGAATGTAATCCGGCGTTGGAGCTCGGACGCAAGAGGATGTTGCCGCCCGGGACCAACTTCAAACCCGAGGCATGGCATAAAAATAACAAGGCATTGATAAAGGCCGTAAACTTAAAGGGGCTCCTCGGATACCCAACGTGTAAACTCGTCGAATGCATTTCGGCGATCCTCAAGATAGAAGATGAGAAGATTTGTTGAACCAGTTTTCAAGACCGACAACCAAAGATGAAGAACAGTTCGGAAGAATCGAGGAGCGTCCCTAACTTGAACACCGGTTCAGGGGGCTACTGACGGTGTCCAGGACTAGGGGGTACTCACCACGTCGTCTCCCGATCAGGTGGATTGGGCCGAGGATCCCCATGGCCGTATACTCATGGGCCAGTCCGGACAGTTGCCGCATACAAGGAAGATTCTACAAGACTTGGCAATCAAGACAAGGACTCCTCCCCCACCGGCGTATTCGGCTAGGACTCATGTTATCCTAGGCCTCCGGTGCATTATATAAACCGAGGCAGGCTAGTCGATAGAGAATAACAACAATCATACCATAGACTAGCTTCTAGGGTTTAGCCTCCTTGATCTCGTGGTAGATCTACTCTTGTAATACCCACATCATCAATATTAATCAAGCAGGACATAGGGTTTTACCTCCATCAAGAGGGCCCGAACCTGGGTAAAACTTCGTGTCCCTTGTCTCCTGTTACCATTGATCCTAAGACGCACTGCTTGGGACCCCCTACCCGAGATCCGCCGGTTTTGACACCGACACAGCCCTTGCGCCGCCTGTCAGAAGAGAAGAGAAGAGTCATTGGGGAAGAGATAGCTCGGCTTCTTGCAGCCGGCTTCATCATGGAAGTGTTTTTTCCAGAATGGCTGGCGAACCCGGTTCTGGTGTTGAAGAAGAACAAATAGTGGCGGATGTGTATTGACTACACAAGCCTCAACAAAGCCTGCCCAAAGGACCCATTTGCCCTGCCAAGAATCGATCAGGTGATAGACTCCACAACCGGATGCGAGCTGATGAGTTTCTTAGATGCATATTCAGGATATCACCAGATCAAGCTGAACCCGGCAGACAGACTGAAGACCGCCTTCATCACGCCGTTTGGAGCCTTCTGCTACCTAACGATGATGTTCGGCTTGAGGAACGCCGGCGCCACCTTTCAGTGTTGCATGCAGAAGTGCCTCCTCAAGCAACTCGGCAGGAATGCCCACGTCTATGTGGATGATGTGGTGGTGAAGACGGAGAAGCGTGGGACGCTGCTAGAAGACCTCAAGGAGACCTTTGAGAACTTGCGCCGATTCCAGATCAAGCTCAACCCTGAAAAGTGCGTTTTCGGAGTACCAGCCGGCCAACTCCTTGGTTTCCTGGTCTCCGAACGCGGCATAGAGTGCAACCCCGTGAAGATCAAGGCCATCGAGAGGATGGAGGTACCCAGCTGACTGTTAGATGTGCAGAAGTTCACTGGCTGTTTGGCATCCATCAGCCGATTCATCAGTCGGCTGGGCGAGAAAGCTCTGCCTTTGTATCAGTTAATGAAGAAGACCACCTTTTTCGAGTGGAACCACAAGGCGGATGAAGCATTTCTCCAGCTGAAGAAGATGTTGACTACTCCCCCTGTGTTGGCGGCTCTGACTCCTAAAGAGCCCATGCTCCTGTACATCGCCGCCACCAGCCGAGTAGTCAGCACAGTCATCGTGGTCGAATGCAAAGAGGAAGGCAAGGCGCTCCCTGTCCAGAGACCGGTATACTATCTGAGCGAGGTACTGTCGACCTCCAAGCAGAACTACCCCCACTACCAGAAGATCTGCTACGGTGTGCATTTTGCCGCCAAGAAGCTGAAGCCTTACTTCCAAGAGCATCCAATCACCGTGGTTTGCACGGCTCCGTTCGCCGAGATCATCGGAAGCCGGGACGCCTCCGGCAAGTAGCCAAATGGGCCATAGATCTAGCTCCTTACACCATCTACTACGAGCCCCGCACCACCATCAAGTCGCAAGCGCTGGCCGACTTCCTCGTCGGCTGGGCCGACACCCAGTATCTGCCTCCAGCGCCCGACTCTACCCATTGGCGGATGCACTTCGACGGCTCCAAGATGCGCACCGGCTTGGGAGCCGGCGTCGTCCTCACTTCCCCCAAGGGCGACAAGCTCAAGTACGTGCTGCAGATCCACTTCGCTGCCTCCAACAATGTCGCCGAGTACGAGGCGCTCATTCACGGTCTCCGGCTTGCCAAATAACTCGGCATTTGCCGGATCCTGTGCTACGGCGACTCTGATTTGGTGGTCCAGCAGTCATCTGGCGACTGGGACGCCAAATGCGAATATGGCAAGTTACCATTTACTGGCGGATACTTCGAGGGATGCGAATTCCTTCACGTGCCACGAAACGACAATGATCAAGCAGACGCCTTGGCACGAGTCGGCTCCACTCGCCAAGCGATACCTTCCAGCGTCGCTCTTCAGCGCCTCCTCAAGCCGTCTATCAAGCCTTCGCCAGAAACAGACTCCATCTTTGTGCCGGCTCCTCCCGAAGAAGTCGGATCTGACTCAAGAACCCCAGCAGATGGCCCCAAGAAAATCACAGTCGAAGCCAGCCCGGGGACTGCGCCAGTCGGCCCAGGGACTGCGCCAGTCGGCCTGGGGACTGCACCAGTCAGCCCGGGGACTCCGTTAACCCAGCAAGCGGCTGCGGACTCCGGCCCACCGCCCTCCAGCCCGGCCGCCCTTGTCCAAGTCGCTGCGGTGGCAGTTGAAGAAATAGCGGCACCCTCATGGGCACAATTGATCCTCAAATTCCTAGTAAACAGAGAGCTGCCGACTGATGAGATCCTGGCTCGGCAAGTGCAACGCCGAGCGGCAGCATACACAATAATCAATAGAGAGCTAGTCAGGCGCAGTGTCACTGGTGTCTACCAGCACTGCGTAGAGCCAGAACAAGGCCAAGCAATTCTCAGAGACATTCATCAGGGCGAGTGCGGCCACCACGCAGCTTCAAGAGCACTCGTCGCCAAAGCCTTTCGGCACGGTTTCTTCTGGCCGACTGCCCTGCAAGAGGCTAAAGAGTTAGTCCAAAAATGCAAAGGGTGCCAAAATTTCCGCTCCAAACCACTTCAGCCGGCTTCCGCGCTGAAGACAATACCCATCGCCTGGCCCTTTACGGTTTGGGGCCTGGACATGGTGGGACCATTCAAGATGGCCCGAGGCGGCCTAACTCATCTACTTGTCGCGGTGGACAAGTTCACCAAGTGGATAGAAGCAAAGCCCATCAAGAAGTTGAACGGTCCGACTGCAGTGACCTTCATCGCCGACATCACGATACGGTACGGCATACCGCATAGCATCATCACCAACAACGGCACAAACTTTGCCAAAGGCGCCTTGGCTCGTTTCTGCGCGACGCAGGGCATCCGACTGGACTTAGAGTCTGTTGCCCATCCGTAGTCAAACGGCCAGGTGGAGCGAGCAAACGGCCTCATCCTGTCCGGCATCAAGCCTCGACTGGTCGAACCACTCGAGCGTTCGGCCGGCTGTTGGGTTGAGGAGCTACCGTCCGTCCTCTGGAGTCTGCGCACGACTCCAAACAAGTCAACCGGCTTCACGCCTTTCTTCCTCGTCTACGGTGCCGAAGCCGTCATCCCAACGGACATAGAGTTCGACTCTCCGCGAGTCACCATGTACACCGAAGAGGAAGCTGAAGAAGCGCGTCAGGATGGCGTCGACTTGCTAGAAGAGGGCCGGCTGTTAGCACTCAGCCGGTCCGGCATCTACCAGCAGAGTCTGCGCCGATACTACAACCGAAAGGTCAAGCCAAGATCATTTCAAGAGGGCGACCTTGTGCTCCGGTTGATTCAGAGAACAGCCGGCCAGCACAAGTTGTCGGCGCCTTGGGAAGGCCCCTTCATCATCAGCAAAGTGTTGGGCAACGACTCCTACTACCTAATCGACTCCCAGAAGCCTCGGGAGCGCAAGAGGGATGACTCCGGCAAAGAAACAGAGCGCCCGTGGAACGCAAATCTCCTTCGAAGATTTTATAGTTGATGCAGTATGTATCGCACTACCCCCTTTGTATTAAAGCACTAAGACCTTGGGCCCCCCGAGACGAGCTCGGGGACTACCCTTTTTTGTTATCTGCATGATAAGAATTATGCCTTCGAGTACATTACTTTCATTACAAGCCGCTTGGCACCAGGCCAGACTAGTCGGCCTGGGACTCGCCGCCTTGCGCTATGAGGAGCTTCCTGCAGTCAGACAAGTAGTGCGCGGTGCCTAATCCGCCTCCTGCCAAAGCCGCAGCTCGCAGAGCGACTGTGAGGCGGGCAGGAGTGAGGAAGAATGGGCGCCCACACGAAAATGGCTAAGGACCTAAAGCACGAACATAGCGCAAGACGGCCTCCAGCATTTCTGAAGTACAAAGCTGACTCATGAGTAGCCGGCTCGCCGTCTTAGCCTCTATCAAGGATGGTCGACTCTTGGGTAGCCGGCCTGTCGCTTTCTATCCGACCTGCTGAAGAAACTCTAAATGGCCAAGTACTTGCCTTCCCGAAGTAGCCAAGCACTTGACCCAGCGATAGTCCACAGAGCGGCTGTCCAACTGGCAAGGCGGCAACTAAAGGAAGGCGGCAAAGGGAAAAGCCTAAAGAGCAGTAAGCAAGGAAAGACGGAAATGGGATAAATATTTACATAGGCCCTTGGCCGAATCTTCGAATAGAAGTTCAAGATACACCCCGCGGGTGGAATTGTTCGAATCTAACAAAGTTTTCAAAAGATCACTAAGACAGACAAACAGAGGCGGAAAAGGTAGCCTAGGAGGCGGCATCCAGAACCGGAGGATCGAAGGAGACGGCGATGTCAGTCACCGGGGCAGTCGGCTCGGCGGTCTCAACTTGATCGCCTCCGGCGGCAGTCGCCTTCTCTTGACGCGGCTCGTTGCTGGAGGCGCGGTCGAGCTGAGGCTGGCCGCCTGCTCCATCTTCTGGCACCCCCGCCTTGCCTCCGTCCTCCGCCTCGTCCTCCTCCTCGGTGTTGGAGCCGATCACCTCCGCAGAGTCCTCGCCATACTCCGGGTTCATCCCGAACCACTCTGGCGGCACTTCCTCGCCTCCTTCAGCCAGCTCGGGCACGAAGACACTGGTGTCTGTGTATTCAGTGATGGCCGCCGCGCGCTCGATAAGGGAGCCCTCCACGGCCTCCAGCTCGGCCTGGGCTTCTGACCGGAACGCGTCCAGACGGTCCAGGTCCAGCCTTGGATACCACACCTTGACGAACTCCAAGGCCCGGCGCGCTCCGGCCCGGGCCGAGGAGCCCTTCCAAGCCTCGAGACGGCCGGCGGCGACTTCCAGCCAGTCGGCGGTCCGACTGGCGGTGCGCAGAGCCGGCATGTCTGGTCACAGGGCGGCAACCGCCTGGGCGCCGGCACACTGAAGCCAGCGCAGCAGCCGGTCAGCCAGACGAAGACGGGCTTCAATGCTCAGGAGCTGCTCGTCGATGGTTCGGGGGGCATTAGCCGCGATCTCCTCACCATCTGCCCCCCGCGCCTCTTGAGCGGCCTCGATGGCCAGAGGGACTGCCTGCGAGTGACCAGGGAAGAAGTCTGCCAAGACAAAAAGAAGCAAGTCGAAAAATTAGAAATCGGCCGGACAAATAGTTGGAAGCCCGAAGAAACGAAAGAAACTTACCATCAACGATGTCCTTGATCTCGTGGAAGCCGGAAGTCAGCATCGCCTCCCTGTCGGTCCAGACGGAGCGCTCCATCTCGAACTCGGCCAGGAGGGCGGCCTCTTTCTTCTCCGCCTCGTCCCGGGCCGTCTTCAGCAGCTCCCTCTGCTCCGCCAACTGCTCGGCCAGCAGGTCGCGCTCTTTGGCGAGCTGGCTGCACTCCTCCTCCTTGGCACGCCGGGCGGCATTGGCCTCGCCTAGTTGCTTCTGAAGAGCGGTGTTGGCACCTGAAAAACAAAAGAAGAGACAAATAAGTCGTCAGCAAAAGTAAATCGCCGGGAAGATCCGGCCCAACTGCTCAGCAGTCGGCCCGAATCTCGGGAACTACAGCCCGCGGGTGCGCCAGCGCGCCCCCGCGAAGAAAAGGAAAAAGAGCTTACTCCGGCTTTCTGTCAAGTCGGCGGTCCGCTTGTTCAACTCCTCAACATTGTGGTTGAAGGCAGCGGCACGGAGGTTATGATACTCCTGTAACAAGTTAATGGAGACAAAGTTAGTATTTGGAACTCGCCAGAGGACTACACCCAGTGGGTGCGCTGGCGCGCCCCCACAGAGAAAAAACAAGAATAAAAAAGAAGAGGGAAACATACTCGGACGGACGTCCGCGCGGCGAGATGCGCCTTGGTGCGGGCTTGAAGGGCGTCGCCTTCAGCGTGCAGCTTCGCCTGAATGTCCAGGAGCGCTTGGTTCAGCGGCCCGGTGCCACCTCCACGCAACCACCCGGTGGGCGCGACGCTTGTGGCCTCGGCGTCTAGGGTTGCTGAGCTGGCAGCGCCGGTCTCCCAGGTCGCGGCGCCGAGGTCGCCCTTTCAAGACGGCGGCGCACCGGCGAGGCGACTTGAAGAAGCAGCCGCGCCTCGGCCTCGTCCGCGATCGGCGGCTCCGACTGACACACCGGCTGTTTGCCGTGCGGTCTCCCAGACGTCGGCGGAGGCGGCGGTGGCGGCACGAGAATGTCCGACATAGAAGCCTTGCTGCTCTCCTTCTGCACGCTGGGGTTCTCAGTGCCGGCCTCTCCGGTCTGCCCTGTGAACTCCGGAGGCGGCGGCGCAGATGACAATGGGGGGACGAGCATCGCCGATCGGCGACGCGCGGCCTCCTCGGCACGCCGTCTCGCCACAAGGGCGGCTTCGGCATCCTCTAGCTTCTTCTGGGCATTGGCGGCCGCCTTCTCAGCCTCCGCCTTCAGACGGTCGGCCTCCTCCTCGTCGCGCTTCTCCCGAGCATTTCGCTTCGTCGCCTCCCGGAGGTCGGCGGCGGGATCGGCCCACCAAGTATTGGCGGACGTCTCTGCCGACCCCATGACGAAGGGGACGGCGACTCTCTCAAGGGAAAGAGGGGCCCTGAAGAAGAATGGAGGGAGAATAAAGGAAGACTCGGACAAGATTCAACGAAGGAAAGTAAAAAGAGCTTAAAGACTTACGCAGAGACTAGCGGCGGCCTTCTCACTTCCCTTCGGAAGCGGTTGGCCTTCGCGGCCGCCTCCTCCCGTTTGGTCGCGGCGGCCGCCCCTTGAGCTTCTTCAATTTGCCGCCGGGCGCGCTCCTCCCGGCGTGACGCCTCTTCGCGCCGCCTTGGCCAGTCGGGCCGGCGGAGGCGCCGGTGCCCGACGAGCCGGCCCTCGGCTGGTGGCGCTGGGCGACTTCCCCGTCGGCGTCATCGTCAGGCCAGTCGGCGAAGGTGGCCGAGGGCCTGAAGCCGCCTTCTGTTTCTTCTCCCCCGCCTTCGGCGTCGGCTTCCATCGCCGCCGCCCCCAAGTCGGGGTCATCGATGTTGCTGTCCGCACGATCGGGAATATACTCGCGGGGCTGCCTCGTGGCGCCAGCCGCAGGCTGCATGAGGGGATTCTAGCTCAGAAGAAACCGATGAGAGTCAGAAGCCGGAGTCGGCCGCAAAGAATACAAAACGATAGGGGAATGCGACTTACCACTGGTGGGGGGTTGTCGTGCGAGTACGGCTCCTTGCCGAACTGCCAGCCCTCCTCGAACTCGCAGTGCGCGATATGGTTCACCAAGTTCGCCACCTCCTTGCGGGGCATCTCCTTGGTGCTCATCCGACTATGGTCTCGGAGGCCGCTCATCTGACAGATCAGGTGAGGCCGCCCTGGAGCGGGAGGACTCGGCGCGCCACGAAGGCGGCCATCAAGTCGGCCCCGACGAGACCCTCCGACTGCGTCAAGACCCGGAGTCGCTGTACGGCGGCGGCTCCGGCAGGAGTCAGCGACTTGACTCGATGAGACCAGCTGGGGAGCCTCCCAGTTAGGGGGGCGGCGTTGTAAGGCGGCAGGTTGACCCAGTCGCCGTCAGAAGAGAGGTTCTTCACATAGAAATATGAGCGCTGCCACATCTTCACCGACTTGATCAGCGCGATGGGAGGAAAAGGGTTGTCGGCTGTCAAGCACCGCACCGCGATGTAGGTGCCGCACTGAGCCGGAATGCCGGCGACTTGCGTGCCGAGTTTCGAAGAGAAGAATTCTCCCCACAGCTCGAGGGTGGGGAGAACGCCGAGGAAACCTTCGCACAGAGTGGCGAAGGCGGAGAGCAACACCACCGTATTTGGAGTGAGGTGGTGCGGTTGAAGGTTGTGAAACTCCAAGAACGAGCGGAAGAAGCCGCTCGCCGGCAGCCCAAGGCCGCGCATGAGGTGCGAGCGGAAGATGACCATCGCCCTCCTCCGGCACCGGCCGGGTCTCCCCCTCCGGCGCGGGGCGGGCGCACACGAGGTCTGCGCCGGGGAGACGGCGTGTCTTGCGGAGGAACTCGATGTGCTCCGCTTCTACCCCTGAGCCGTCCCACACGCCGGAGCACGCGGTGGGGGCCGCGGCGGAGGAAGAGCTCATCGCCGTGGTATGGAGCGCCCTCGTCCAGCGGCGGTGGAGAGAGAGAGAGAATGCAAGACGAGGCGGGGGAGCGGGGAAGAAGGGTGTGCATGCTGTGCCGCTCTGCTCCCCCCCCCCCCGCCTACTTATAGCCCTAGGGGCTGAGAAGCCGAGGGGGGGCGTGGGATTAACTGCGCGCGATGACCCACGCCGCCCCACGATTTACCCCACGAAGTTACTGCGTGCAGTAACAACGTGGGGAAACCAACCGTCCGCGGCCGCAACCTATTCGTTCGTATGCCGAGGCACGGTAGTGGCGGGCCCCGCCTGACGGCCCGTCCCGTCGCGTGCGTGGGCGGGCAGACTGTCCTCTCCACGTGGCGCTACGCGATAGGACCGCCCCGATGGCTGCAGGGAAGCGTATCAGGCACGCCGCCTGGTTTCGCGCTGTGACTTCCGAGCCGCGGCTTTTCGCTAAAAAAACATCCGACTCTCACCAGTCGGCCCAGGGGAAGACGGCAGCCAAGCTTCGGAGTCCGCTCTAGGGAGGTTGAACTGTTGAAGCCCCACAAATGCAGCGTCCGTGGGGCTTCACCAGCTTCGGGGACTACTATCGGAGTAATGGGCCATGGGTAGGCCAACCCGAGTCCCGGGACCTTTCAAGACATCGGGGCAGGCCACGCCCCTCAAGCCGAGTCCCAGAGATGGCGACTCCAAGACAAGCCAACTCCAAGCTGGCGACCTCCAGAGGGGCCAACTATGGGGAGTCGGCCCGTGACTCCTCCCTCACCTCAAAGTACGATGCGGGGTATGGTCGCGGCATGGCCGCTCCCTCCCTCTGTTTACGAAGGATCGGCATGGCTACAGTGAGCCGTATCGCTGGAAGATCTCCGGCGAGGCGCGACACTGTTGCCATGCCTGCCCTGACCTCAGCCACAGTGCGCAACGCACTGCGCCCACGACGCCAGCCTGTACGACCCGAAATGGATGGGTCACTTGTCAGTGGGTGGACCGAAGGTGGCCTGAGCGCCCCGAAGACGGACCTGAGGGAGTCGGCCTCCCTGGAGTCGGCCGGCTCCTCCCCAGGGCCCCACGAGCCATTAACCAGATATGACGGGGAATGGTGACAGTGATCACCCGATAGACGGCAGCACTGTTGCCACGACCCAATGACCAAGCCTGCGTCATCAGGAGTACCGCTACAGTATCAAGCCTGTCCGTGGGACCCGCCAGTCGGCGGGCCCCAGAAGCCGGCAGGAAGGACGGCGGCCTGAGAGACAGACGGCTGGGACCCGCGCCCAGCAGGATTACCATTGTACCCCCGGGGGGTAGGCCTATATAAACCTCCCGGGGCACCCATGCAAAGGGTTCAGACCTTGATAGAGATAGACCAGATAGCATAGGAAGGAGAGAGCTAGCCTTGCCCTCCCCTGCCTCCCGATACAGCTCCAGGAGCACCATTGTAGTCACTTTGCCTTAATGATCATGCGGAGACCCTGCAGAGCAGCAGTAGGGGTGTTATCTCCTCGGATAGCCCTGAAGCTGGGTAAGATCCGCCGGCGTGCATGTCTTCGCCTCATCCCGTTTCCAGGCACCGGCGACGTTCTACTCGCCCCACCATGATAAGCCATCCTTTGGCATATGTCGCACCCAACCCCCGAAATGAGTGTTGGGGAGACTATCATTTGAAGCACAAGAGCAAGGATTTCATCATCAACACACCATTTGTTACTTCTTGGAGAGTGGTGTCTCCTAGATTGGCTAGGTGTCACTTGGGAGCCTCCGACAAGATTGTGGAGTTGAACCAAGGAGTTTGTAAGGGCAAGGAGATCGCCTACTTTGTGAAGATCTACCCTAGTGAGGCAAGTCCTTCGTGGGCGACGACCATGGTGGGATAGACAAGGTTGCTTCTTTGTGGACCCTTCATGGGTGGAGCCCTCCGTGGACTCGCGCAGCCGTTACCCTTCGTGGTTGAAGTCTCCATCAACGTAGATGTACGATAGCACCACCTATCGGAATCACGACGAAAACATCCGTGTCTCCTATTGCATTTGCACTCTCCAAACCAATCCCTTTACATTCTTGCAAGTTGCATGCTTTACTTTCCGCTGCTCATATACTCTTTGCATGCTTGCTTCAATTGTGTTAAGATTGCTTGACTTGTGCAAGTTGCTAAAATCTGCCAAGAACTAAAATTGGGAAAAGGATAGATTTTTATTTGGTCAAGTAGTTTAATCACCCCCCCTCTAGAGATACTTTAGATCCTACAAGTGGTATCAGAGCTTTGGTCTCCATTTGCCTTGATCTCCATAGATTTTGGTGGTCATAGCCTTGGTTTCACAACCTAGGAGAGTATGGTGTCTAGAAAGGGAAATTACCACCGTAGAGGTCCTTACTTTGATGGTACTAATTTTGCTAGTTGGAAGCATAAGATGAAAATGCATATTCTTGGACATAACCCCGCCGTTTGGGCTATTGTGTGTATTGGCTTGCAAGGTGAATTCTATGATGGGAGAGAACCGAACCGTGAAGCTACTGCGGAAGAGTTGAAGATGCTGCAATACAATGTTCAAGCTTGTGACATCCTCTTCAACGGATTGTGCCCCGAAGAATTGAACAAAATCAGTCGTCTTGAGAATGCAAAGGAAATTTGGGATACTTTGATTGATATGCATGAAGGTACCGACTCCGTCAAGGAATCCATGTTGGATGTGCTTCAAAGTCATCTTGACAAGTCCAAAATGAAGGATGGTGAAGGCGTCGCTGAAATGTACTCTAGGCTTGCTCTTATCACAATGAGATTGCCGGCTTAGGAAGTGAAGAGATGACCGACAAATTCATCATCAAGAAGATCCTGAGAGCTTTGGATGGAAAACATGATACCGTGTGCACATTGATCCAAATGATGCCCAATTACAAAGATCTCAAGCCAACGGAAGTCATTGGAAGAATTGTTGCTCATGAGATGTCACTCAAGGATAAGGAGGAGCTCCACAACAAGTCAATGTTGGGGAACGTAGCAATAATTCAAGCAACAAGAGAGGGAGAGGATGAGTGTATCTTCATACCCTTGAAGATCACGATGCGGAAGCGTTACAAGAACGCGGTTGTGTGGAGCCGTACACGCAGCGATTCAGATCGCGGTTGATTCCGATCTAAGCGCCGAACGGATGGCGCCTCCGCGTTCAACACACATATAGCCCGGGGACGTCTCCTCCTTCTTGATCCAGCAAGGGGAGAGGAGAAGTTGAGGGAAAACTCCAGTAGCATGACGGTGTGGTGGTGATGGAGCTCGTGGTTCTCCGAAAGGGCTTCGCCAAGCACTACGGAGGAGGAGGAGGTGTTGGAGGAGGGAGGGGCTGCGCCAGGGGAAGGGTGTGGTTGCCATCTCTCTCCCTCACTATATATAGGGGGAAGGAGGGTAGAGGAGGCACCCTATGGTTCCCTAGGGGAGGGGTGCCTCAATTCTCAACCGTTTAACATTACGCACTGAATTATCACGTAGTCATCAAAACGTGTATGTCAGATGTTCGCAACATCCACAGACGACGCTCGAGGTACAACACACTGAGCGGTGCATTAAGGATATAAGCCTTCTGTGCAGCAATGAGGTCAATCCTCAGTTTACGGACCTAGTCCGCACAATTGCTACTATCAACTCTCAACTAAATTTTCTCTAGGAACATGTCTAAAACAGTAGAACCAAAGCGTGAGCTACGACATAATTTGCAAAGACCTTTTGACTATGTTCATGATAATTAAGTTCATCTAATCAAATTATTTAATGAACTCCCATTCAGATAGACATCCCTCTAGTCATCTAACTGATACATGATCCGAGTCAACTAGGCTGTGTCCGATCATCATGTGGGACGGACTAGTCATCATCGGTGAACATCTTCATGTTGATCGTATCCACTATACGACTCATGTTCGACCTTTCGGTCTCTTGTGTTCCGAGGCCATGTCTGTACATGCTAGGCTTGTCAAGTCAACCTAAGTGTTTTGCATGTGTAAATCTGGCTTACACCCGTTGTATGCGAATGTTAGAATCTATCACACCTAATCATCACGTGGTGCTTCGAAACAACAAACTTTCGCAATGGTGCACAGTTAGGGGGAACACTTTCTGAAATTTTATGAGGGACCATCTTATTTATGCTACCGTCATTCTAAGAAAATAAGATGTAAACATGACAAACATCACATGCAAATCATAGAGTGACATGATATGGCCAATATCATCTCGCGCCTTTGATCTTCATCTTTGAGGCGCGGCATGATCACCTTCGTCACCGGCATGACACCATGATCTCCATCATCATGTCTTCATGAAGTTGTCTCGCCAACTATTACTTCTACTACTATGGCTAACGGTTAGCAATAAAGTAAAGTAATTACATGGCGTTCTGATTGACACACATGTCATGCAATAAATTAAGACAACTCCTATGGCTCCTACCGGTTGTCATACTCATCGACATGCAAGTCATGATTCCTATTACAAGAACATGATCAATCTCGTACATCACATATATATAATTCATCACATCCTTTTGGCCATATCACATCACATAGCATACCCTGCAAAAACAAGTTAGACGTCCTCTAATTGTTGTTGCATGTTTTACGTGGCTGCTATGGGTTTCTAGCAAGAACGTTTCTTACCTACGCAAAAGCCACAACGTTGATATGCCAATTGCTATTTACCCTTCATAAGGACCCTTTTCATCGAATCCGGTCCGACTAAAGTGGGAGAGACTGGCACCCGCTAGCCACCTTTTGCAACAAGTGCATGTCAGTCGGTGGAACCTGTCTCACGTAAGCGTACGTGTAAAGTCGGTCCGGGCCGCTTCATCCCACGATGCCGCCAAATCAAGATAAGATTAGTAATGGTAAGCATATTGAACAAACCAACGCCCACAACTAATTGTGTTCTCCTTGTGCATAGAATCTACGCATAGACCTAGCTCATGATGCCACTGTTGGGGAACGTAGCAATAATTCAATAAATTTTCCTATGTGCCACCAAGATCAATCTATGGAGATTCTAGCAACAAGAGAGGGAGAGGATGAGTGTATCTTCATACCCTTGAAGATCACGATGCAGAAACATTACAAGAACACGGTTGGTGGAGTCGTACACGCAGCGATTCAGATCGCGGTCGATTCCGATCTAAGCGCCGAACGGACGGCGCCTCCGCGTTCAACACATGTACAGCCCGGGGACGTCTCCTCCTTCTTGATCCAGCAAGGGGAGAGGAGAAGTTGAGGGAAAACTCCACCAGCACGACGGCGTGGTGGTGATGGAGCTCGTGGTTCTCCGGAAGGGCTTCGCCAAGCACTACGGAGGAGGAGGAGGTGTTGGAGGAGGGAGGGGCTGCGCCAGGGGAAGGGTGCGGCTGCCCTCTCTCTCCCTCACTATATATAGGGCGAAGGGGGTGGAGGAGGCGCCCTAGGGTTCCCTAGGGGAGGGGTGGCGGCCACAGGGGAAACCCTAGATGGGTTTGGGCTCCCCCACCCCTAGGAAACTTGCCCCCAAGCCGGGAGGGGCGGCTGCCCTTGGGGAGGCGCCCCACCTCTCCAGGTTACATGAGAGGGGTTGGGAGGGGCGCACAGACCCTTAGTGGGCTGGTGTGCCCCCTCACCTTGGCCCATAAGGCCCCCCAACGCTTGTCGGGGCCTCCGAAACACCTTTCGGTCACACTGGTCGTCACCCGGTACTCCCAGAACAATTCTCGACTCCAATACCCTTCATCCAATATATCGATCTTCACCTCCGGACCATTCCGGAGTTCCTCGTCACGTCCAGGATCTCATCCGAGACTCCGAACAGCCTTCGGTAACCACATACTATTTCCCATAACAACTCTAGCGTCACCGAACCTTAAGTGTGTAGACCCTACGGGTTCGGGAACCATGCAGACATGACCGAGACGTTCTCCGGCCAATAACCAACAGTGGGATCTGGATACCCATGTTGGCTCCCACATGTTCCACGATGATCTCATCGGATGAACCACTATGTCGGGGATTCAATCAATCTCGTATACAATTCCCTTTGTCAATCGGTATGTTACTTGCCCGAGATTCGATCGTCGGTATCCCAATACCTCGTTCAATCTCATTACCGGCAAGTCACTTTACTCGTTCCATAATGCATGATCCCATGACTAACTACTTAGTCACATTGAGCTCATTATGATGATGCATTACCGAGTGGGCCCAGAGATGCCTCTCCGTCATACGGAGTGACAAATCCCAGTCTCGGTTCCTGCTAACCCAACAGACACTTTCGGAGATACCTGTAGTGCACCTTTATAGCCACCCAGTTACGTTGTGACGTTTGGTACACCCAAAGAATTCCTACGGTATCCAGGAGTTGCACAATCTCATGGTCTAAGGAAATGATACTTGACATTAGAAAAGCTCTTAGCAAACGAACTACACGATCTTGTGCTATGCTTAGGATTGGGTCTTGTCCATCACATCATTCTCCTAATGATGTGATCCCATTATCAATGACATCCAATGTCCATGGTCAGGAAACCATAACCATCTATTGGTCAACGAGCTAGTCAACTAGAGGCTCACTAGGGACATGTTGTGGTCTATGTATTCACACATGTCTTATGGTTTCTAGTTAATACAATTATAGCATGAACAATAGAAAATTATCATGAACAAGAAAATACAATAATAACCATTTTATTATTGCCTCTAGGGCATATTTCCAACAGTCAAGTGGTGCTTACAAAGCCTCATGTGAAGCTCCCGCATCATCAAGTGAGAAACAAACCTTCAATGAAGAATTGAGCCTAATGGTGAAGAACTTCAACAAGTTCTACAAGAGTAGAAGCAAGGAAAGAAGTTCTAAGTCAAGGTCATACAATGACAAAAGATCTTCTAGTCATGAGCATAATTGCTACAATTGTGGAAGACCCAGACACTATTCCAATGAGTGTACGACACCCTACAAAATAAGAGAAGATTCCCCAAAAATAAGAAGTGGAAGAGAAGAATCACCATCAAGAGAAAGAAGGAGTAGAGATGATCGTTATGAACGAAGAACATCCCAGAGAAGCAAGGATTCGGAAAGGAAGGACAAGTCATCAAGGAGCTACACAAAATGAAGACATCAAGCTCATGTTGGTGAATGGGTATCCGGCTCCGACTCTGACAATCACTCCGAGAGAAGCTATCACTCCGACTCTGAATATACTCAAGATGAAGGTGTTGCCGGTCTAGCACTTGTGTCAACCAACTCCTATGACATATTTGATTCACCAAATGAAGGACTTGGAAGATGCTTCATGGCTAAAGGCCCAAAGGTATCACACCCCGAGTATGTTGATTTCAATAGTGATGAAGATGACTTGTTAGGTGATGATGATTTACTTGTTGACAACTCTAGTGATGAATACTATGATGAAACGTCAATTAATCATGCTAATCAAAATAAAACGAATGACAATGATAAGGAGAAGATTGAGCTCCTAACTAAAGAACTAAACACTCTTAAGTTAGCTCATGAAACTATCTTAGGAGATCATTGAGAACTTTTAAGGACTCATGAGAAGTTACACTTTGAAAAGCTCAATCTTGAGCAAGAGCATGAGTTCTTAAAAGCAATCAATGATGATCTTCGCAAGAAAAGTTCTTCTTACATTGCCAAGCGTTTACTCTTATCTACTTACATGCCTCAAGTTAAGTCTAGTAACAAGAACAAGAAAGATTCTTCCTCTAGTAGTAACAATAATCATGCTAAATCCAATGTTGTTGCTTCTAGTAGTTCTCTTGATTCCACTAATGATTCTCTTAGCCAAGTTACACTTGAGCAAGAAAATAGCTTATTGAAGGGAATTATAGAGAAAGGTGTTTACAAGAGCCTTGTCGGGAGTAAGAAACTTGAGGAAATTGTACGCAAGCAAGGAAGGCACCGGAAGAACCAAGGTGTTTGTTTTGAACGAAAGTTCAATGCCAATGGAGTTGAGTGGGAAGAAGATCAATACCCCAAGACAAAGTTTGTTCCTCAACAAGAGAAGTATGATCCTACTTCTTTCAAAGGGACACAAGCTCAAGATGATCTTCCACCACAAGACCACAAGCAAAAAGGCAAGGACAAGCTTCAAGAGGAGATTGATGCATTTGAAGAAGCTCCTAAGGCCTTGGTCAAGTGGGTTCCCAAGACTACATCAAGTTCTACTTCATCAAGTACAACTACAACTCCAAGGATTCCCATCAAGATTATGTGGATACCGAAGAAGGAGAACTAGAGAGTTCTTGAGGGTGACTCCGCCAACATATTTCACTTATATCATTTTGGCAAGGACAAGTGCAATCAACTTCCACATCTTGCACTAGTTCAAGGAGTCACAAACCCTCTTGTTGGTAAGACAAGGGACAAGGTAACCCAATGCTTTCATGGACATCATCTTGTGTGTGCATCACTCTATGTCTATGGATATCCTTGTTTGTTCCTTGTGGGACTAACCCGTGTAGGTATTGAAAGTGCAACTCACTCCAATGGATTGCTCCAAATGATCTACATCAACATTGAGCATCCACATCTTCAACACCTACATGAAGTCATCATCGACAAAACCCAAGGTTAGTTCATCCTTCTTAGGGGGGATCTCACATCTAGGGGGGCTTTACTCTAAGAATTGAGCTAAAGCAACTCTAATGGTGTGAACACAACAATGCTTTATTTAAAAGTGGTAACCCCACTTGTGCTTAAACGATGAGTATGACCTATGATCAAATCTTCTCATTTGACTCCTAAGTCAATATACTCATATATAGATGACCTAGTGATCGCCATTTGCTTGATAGATGCTAGAATGGTTGTGCATGCTTTGCCACATATTTCATTTGCCATTTTATTGTGTGAGCATGTTGGTTGCATATTTTACTCATTCGAGGATATCCACTTGTAGTTTTGATTGTTTGGTTTCTTTTCTTTTGCCAAGTGGATGGACAAGAATGCCTAAGAACCTTCTCTAGCTATCTATGATTTTCTTGTCTCAAACTCTATTCATGCTACGTCACAAAGTTTGATCAAATCAGATTTGAACCACTCTGTGTGAGGAGCACTCAGAGTCCCCGATTCGTCATAGACTTAAACTTCCAAAACCTCTTTGTGCATTTCGGTCTGACCGATCCATCCATTTCGGTCACATCGAGATCACTCTGTTGATCTAGGTTTTCAATCTCGGTGCAACCGATTTGAAATTTTCGGTCACACAGAGTTGTAGTAACTGCCTACAGTTATGCATCTTGGTGCCACCGAGTTGTTCCACTCGGTCACACCGACAGGGTCAGGCTATATATACCCCCGGGCCAAAATTTGGAAATTTTTTTGAACCTCTTCGCCCGCGCACTGCCTGCTCTGCCTCCTCGGGTCTCCGGATCATCCTCCTCATCGCCAACGACCTCCCGTCGCTGGTCTCCGCCGCCGTCAACGGGATTCAACTCCGCCGTTGCCACCGTAGCATGTCCATCGCCGAACTAGGGTATGGATTTGAATCTTTGTGCTATTCCTAACTCCGATTCCTAGCACATTGCATTGCCATGTATCTTTCCACGATTGAGATCTTCCTATCCAGCGAAAACACTTGGTAGATTAGTTTTGGATTGAAAATTTAGGGTTAGGTTTCCGCCGAACTCATCTCGGACCGACCGAGTTGTAGAAATCGGTCCCACCGATTTGGCTCAGGCTAGTGCACAAGTAATTCTTGGTCTAACCGAGAATTGCAAATCAGTGTGACCGAGATCAGGACTTTGTGAAACCCTAGCAGTCTCAGTGCCACCGAACTGTGACTCGGTTTGACTGAGTACACTAGTTTAGGTTCCAAAAGCTGCTTCGGTATCACCGAGTTTACAAATTGATAGCTCTGAAATGCTTTCTTTGGAAAACTAAAACTAAGTTTTTGACTCAATTCTTTTGCAAAAACCTCTGTGCTTTGTGATGCTCATCCACTCTACCTCATCTATATCTATTCACAGGGTCTGCTGTCAGAGTTTGCACCATGTCAGATCAGAGTGACAGTCAGAACAAGTCTGAGAAGCAAGTTCAGATGAGTGAGGGCACTAGTCCCTCTAGCAGCTATGATGATGGCAGCAAGAGCACACCAAGCAACTTGCCAAAAGCAGCCACCAGGGCCAGAAAGAAGAAGACGTCAGATTCTGAGGATGAGGACTATGTGGCTATTGAGGATGAGGCCACCTCAAAGAAGAAAGTGCTGAGGAAGGAATATGGCACAGCTGCCACCACTAAGCCAGGGATGCAGAAGAAGGCACCTACAAGGATAATTCCCACCTCCAAACCTAGGAAGGTTGCTACTGGTGAAACCATGAAGTTCACCATTGAGTCTGAAGATGAAGCTGCTGGCCAAGACAAGAAGAAAAAGAGAGTCCGAACAACCACTGCCAAAGTACTTGGCAAGCCCTCTATGAGGAGAGACTCTGAAGATGAAGAGGAAGAGGTTGCTGCACCAGCACCTAAAGCTCAAAAGCTAATGGGAGATGCTATAAGGTCAGGGGCTGCTCCATCTAAGCCCAAAGATGCTCCCAAGGCTGCTGCTCCAAAACCCAAGTCTGCATCCCAACAGGAACACCAGGAGTATTCCAGCTGCAGATAAGAACAAGGCCCCAGTGCCTGAAGCAGCTGAAGAAGAATATGAAGACTCACTTGTCTTGAGAAAGCTGAAGCCCAAGATCCCAGATCATAATGATGCTCACCCAGTTGCAGAAGACATGAAGCTCAGGAAGGATGCAGGTCTGAGACAGTGGAGATTGACTGACCCCTATGCAGTCAGGAGAAGAACTACTGTGGACTATAGGTTCCATACTAAGGAACAGCAGGATTTCTATGAGACAGTGCTGCTTGACAAGAAGCCCATAGTCTGTGACATGAGATGGGTTGATTGGGACTATATCAAGAAGAATGAAGAGCACTATCCTGGAGTCTATGACAGTTTCAAGTCTTGTGGAGTAGTAGACTTTGTTGGGAAGAAGCTCACAAAGTGGAATGATGAGCTCATTATGCAGTTCTACTCCACAGCTCATTTCTACCCAGATGGGAGGATAGTCTGGATGTCTGAGGGTACCAGGTACCAATCAGCAGTTGAGGAATGGTCTAAATTGATCAATGCTCCAAAGGAGAATGAGGATGACTTGGATGTCTATGCCAAGAAGAACAAAGATCACAACTCCATGGCTCACATGTACAGAGAGATCCCAGATGCTGCACTTGAGACACACAAGTATGGATCTGTACATTATCTGTTGTCAGAACTGCCCACTATCAACTGGATTTTAAGGCACGCTTTGCTGCCCAAGTCAGGTGATCACAAGATGATCAGAGGCCATGCAATTAACTTGCTTCATATATTTGATGTGCCTCAGAGCCCGATTATGGAAACAATAAAAAGGACTGTTGCTGATCAAAAGAGGAGGTGTGGGTATGCCCCACAGATTCAGGAGCTTATAAACTCCAAGATGGGCACTGGCACATATCTCTTGGACAAGGAACACCTGCCCATCTACCCTGATTTTGAGGACAACACGGTTGTGATGGATGAAAATGAACCATCTTCTGTGCAAGCACAAGAGAAGAAGGAGAAGGCAAGGGTTGAGAAGGCATCTAAGATGCCAACTGCTGAAGAGGCATCTCAGAAGAGCAAGCAAGATCAGCTTGGCTACTTGATTGCCTCCACTCTGAGGATTGAGAAGGGCTTGGCCACCCTGACTCAAAACCAGGAGAGCTTGGAGAGAATCGTAGAGCAGAAGTTTTATGCTCTTGATGTCAAAGTGACTGAGATCCAAACTGTAGTTGAGCAACTTCAGGAGGAAGTGGAGGAGAAGAAGGGTAAGTCAACTACTGATGCTTTTGATAGAGTGCCCAGAGGACAGAGATCTGCTGCAGTGCCTGTGCCAGACACCAGAGCTACATCATCTGCACCAACTACAGCTTTAGTGCATCCAGCTCCAGCACCCTCTCCACCAGCTCCAGCTACATCAACAGAAGTCTTCGTCCAAGGAGCCATCTCTACACCATCACATGAAGACCAAGCCTGAGAGTCATTTAGCACTATGCATTTTCTATGAAATTTTTGGTAACTTGTTGCCAAAGGGGGAGAAAAATGTATAGATCATAGGCTTTGAGAGAGAGTGTTGCTTTTGGTCTCTCTTGTCTTTTTGGTGGTTGAACTTCGTTATTTGCTTGTTTTCTTGATACTCTATGCCTTATGTGGATACTTGGATGATCATGTGTTTGATCATATGCTACCTTAATGCTTGTCGGATGACATTATCCTTTTATATCCCTATATGATCATTAACTTTGCTTGGTGATGAGTGCATGTATTTAATTATTATTATTTTGAGCGCTCCACCAAGATGTATGTGACATGGAAGAGTTACCCATGATCCTAACTCATTGTGCATTTGTAGTCCAAAGAAAATTCTGAATAATGCACAAATTTAGGGGGAGTTCTTACTTTTCACATACTTCTCAAAGCGACGATGTTTTTCAATCTTATTATCACTTGTCGAAGCTTTGATCTATATGTTGTCATCAATTACCTAAAAGGGGGAGATTGAAAGTGCAACTATCCCTGGGTGGTTTTGGTAATTCCTAACAACATATATCTCATTGAGCTAATGCTACTTCAAGATAAATATTTCAGGAAGCTCAATGATTGGCATGGCATGGATGAGAAAAGTGGATCCCTCAAAATGCTAAGGACAAAAGGATTGGCTCAAGCTCAAAGCACAAGACTCTACATTTTCTATTTTAGTGATCCAAGATCACATTGAGTCTATAGGAAAAGCCAATACTATCAAGGAGGGATGAGGTGTTGCTTAATGGCTTTCTTGCTCAAAATGCTTAGTGATATGCTACAAAGCCCTCAACTACTTTCTCATATCCACATATGACCTAAACCAAAAGTCAAACTCGGCCTCACCGATTCTTCCTATTCGGCGCCACCGAGTTCTGATGTCATAGCCACTGCCACAAACCCTGGGCAAATCGGTCTCACCGATAGGGATCTCGGTCTCACCGAGATGGGGTTGTAATCTCTCTGTTTCCCTTCGTAACGTTTCGGTCAAACCGAGATGAGCGATCGGTCCCACCGAGATTACAATGCAAACTCTATGTTTCCTCTTCGTAATGTTTCGGTCTTACCGAGATGAGCGAATTGGTCCCACCGAGTTTGCCTGACCAACTCTCTGGTTAGCTTATTACTAAAATTGGTCCCACCGAGTTTGTGTAATCGGTCTCACCGAGATTACGTTATGCCCTAACCCTAATTATATCGGTCCTACCGAGTTGCATGTCGGTCCCACCGAAAATCCTAACGGTCACATTATTTGCTAAATCGGTCTGACTGAGTTTCTCAATTCGGTCCCACCGAGATTGGTAAGTTGTGTGTAATGGTTAGATTTTGTGTGGAGGCTATATATACCCCTCCATGCACTCTTCATTCGCGGAGAGAGCCATCAGAACATGCCTACACTTCCAACATACATTTTCTGAGAGAGAACCACCTACACTTATGTTGAGACCAGGATATTCCATTCCTACCATATGAATCTTGATCTCTAGCCTTCCCCAAGTTGCTTTCCACTGAAACCTTCTTTCCACCAAATCCAAATCCCGTGAGAGAGAGTTGAGTGTTAGGGAGACTATCATTTCAAGCACAAGAGCAAGGAGTTCATCATCAACACACCATTTGTTACTTCTTGGAGAGTGGTGTATCCTAGATTGGCTAGGTGACACTTGGGAGCCTCTGACAAGATTGTGGAGTTGAACCAAGGAGTTTGTAAGGGCAAGGAGATCGCCTACTTCGTGAAGATCTACCCTAGTGAGGCAAGTCCTTCATGGGCGATGGCCATGGTGGGATAGACAAGGTTGCTTCTTCGTGGACCCTTCGTAGGTGGAGCCCTCCGTGGACTCGCGCAGCTGTTACCCTTCATGGGTTGAAGTCTCCATCAACGTGGATGTACGATAGCACCACCTATCGGAATCACGACAAAAACATCCATGTCTCCTATTGCATTTGCACTCTCAAAACCCTTCCCTTTACATTCTTGCAAGTTGCATGCTTTACTTTCCGCTGCTCATATACTCTTTGCATGCTTGCTTGAATTGTGTTAAGATTGCTTGACTTGTGCAAAGTTGCTAAAATCCGCCAAGAACTAAAATTGGGAAAAGGATAGATTTTTATTTGGTCAAGTAGTCTAATCACCCCCCTCTAGACATACTTTCGATCCTACAAGCCGCAAGATTGCTTTGGAATGCGAGGAAGGTGATGCGGCTTATGCTGAGTCGGTTTGTGCAACAGAGGAGTTAAAATTCTACAAAGACAATGTTGATCCGGCAAATATGACTTCTCTGAAGAAACCCACTACAGAGCATGATCCGGCTTTGAGTTTAAATTGGCTGATGAGACTAAGTTGGTTGATTTTGTTCCTGACGATTCATCCAAGCAGTTTAGCATCAGCGTTAACTTTGAACCAAAATAGGAAAGCGCGCTCATCGAGTTCATCTGCGAGAACCGGGACATCTTTGCATGGAAACCTTCTAACATGCCAGGTGTACCGAGGGAACTCGCTGAGCACACTCTTAATATTGATCCCAAGTTTAAACTGGTCAAGCAGTTTCTTCGCCGCTTTAATGAAGAGAGACGCAAGGCCATTGCAGAGGAGGTAGCCCGGCTCTTGGCAGCAGGGTTCATTGTGGAGGTATTTCACCCTGAGTGGTTGGCTAACCCGGTGCTGGTACTTAAGAAGAATGGCACTTGGCGTATGTGTGTGGACTACACAGATTTGAACAAGGCTTGCCCAGCTGATGCCTTTGCCCTCCCTCGTATTGATCAAATTATTGATGCTACGGCGGGTTGTGAGCATTTGAGTTTTCTGGATGCTTATTCGGGTTATCATCAGATCAAGATGGCGATTAAGGACTAGGAGAAGACGGCTTTTATAACTCCTTTTGGAGCCTTCTACTATGTATCTATGCCTTTTGGACTCAAGAGTGCCCAGGCGACTTATCAGCAGTGCGTGCAGAATTGCCTGCAGACTCAGATTGGGCACAATGTTCATGCTTATGTGGATGATATAGTGGTGAAGTCCAGGAAAGCAGAAACACTTATAGCTGACTTGCAGGAAACTTTCAATAATCTGAGGGTTTATAAGATGATGCTTAACCCGGCCAAGTGTGTTTTTGGTGTGCCAGCTGGCAAGCTCTTGGGTTTTCTGGTGTCTAACAGGGGCATTGAGGCTAATCCAAAAAATATCAAGGCTATTACATCCCTGGCTAAACTAGCGTGTATCAATGACGTTCAACGGCTGGCGGGTTGCATTGCAGCGCTAAGACGGTTTATCAGCCGGTTGGGGGAGAAGGCGATCCCGCTTTATCAGATGATGAAGAAGACATACAACTTTGTCTGGAGTGATGCTGCTGACGCAACGTTTGAGGATCTGAAGAAGCAGTTAGCTGAACCGCCCGTTCTTGCTGTACCCATTGATAAGGAACCATTGCTGTTATAGGTGGCTGCTAATGCCCGAGCTGTCAGTGTGGCTATTGTGCTGGAGCGCAAAGAGGTTGGTAAGGAGTATCCGGTTCAACCGTCGGTTTATTATGTCAGTGAGGTGCTTATCGAGTCCAAACAGAGATATCCGCATTGGCAGAAGCTGGTGTATGGAGTGTTTATGGCAAGCCGGAAGCTTAAGCAATATTTTCAGGGCCATCCCATTACTGTGGTCAGTTCCGCTCCATTGGGGGATATCATTCAGAACAGGGAGGCAACTGGCCGGGTTGCTAAGTGGGCTATTGAGCTTGGGCCTCACGGGTTAAAATATATGCCTCGCACTGCTATCAAGTCTCAAGAGCTCGTGGATTTCATCAATGACTGGACAGAGTTGCAGACACTGGAGGATAAACCGGATAACACATATTGGACGATTCATTTTGATGGATCCAGACAATTGGAGGGCTCGGGGGCTGGAGTGGTTCTTACTTCCCCTTGAGGTGACAAATTTTGTTATGTTCTCCACTTAATGTTTCCCTGTACTAACAATGCAGCTGAGTATGAGGCCCTGCTCCATGGTCTTCGGATGGCTAAGGAGATGAACTTAATCCGGGTACGTTGCTTTGGCGACTCCGATTTAGTGGCTCAGCGGGTATCTGGTACATGGGATTCCAAGGATCCACTTATGGAGGCTTATCGGCATGAGGTGGATAGCATTGTCAGTCACTTCAAGGGTTACCAGGTCGAGCACATTGATCAATGCAAGAATGAAGCGGTGGATGCTTTAAGCCGGCTCGGTTCCCAGTGTAAACCTGTGCCGTTCAATGTTTTTCTTGATATTTTGCATAATCTGTCGGTCAACATACCAACGGAGGAAGATCTGGTTGTTCCTGACCCGGAGGCTCAATTGGTGGCGGTTCTTCATGCTATCCCTGATTGGACAGTGCCATACCAGGCGTATCTGACCCGGGGCGAGTTACCGGAGGACGAAGTTCTGGCCAGACAAATAATCCGGCGGTCCAAGTCCATGACTATTGTCAATGGCGAGTTACATCACTTCAGTGTTTCAGGGGCGTTTCAGCGTTGTGTTTCTCCTGAAGAGGGCTGTGAGATCTTGCGTGAAATCCACGAAGGATACTATGGTCATCATGCTGGTTCAAAATCCTTGGTGGATAAGGCTTTCCAGCATGGTTTTTACTGGTTAACAGCTCACGCTGATGCGGAGGATCTGGTCAGAAAATGTGATGGCTGTCAGAAATTTTCAGGCCGAGCTCATGTTCCGGCCCAAGAATTGAGGATGATTCCAATCACCTGGCCGTTTGTAACTTGGGGGCTGGATATGGTTGGGCCTTTTAAGAGGTCCAAGGATAAGAGGACCCACCTTCTGGTGGCAGTTGATAGATTCACCAAGTGGGTTGAGGCAGAACTAGTGAGCGAGTGTGATGCGGCTACGGCGGTTCAATTCATGAAAAAGGTGATCTTCCGCTTTGGTTTTCCACACAGCATTATAACAGATAATGGCACGAATCTCTCCAAGGGTGCTATGGAAGAGTTCTGTCAACATGAGCACATGCGGCTTGATGTGTCATCAGTGGCCCACCCCCAGTCTAATGGTCAAGTGATACGTCTCCAATGTATCTATAATTTTTTATTGTTCCATGCTATTATATTACCTCTTTTGGATGTTTATGGGCTTTATTTTACGCATTTATATCATTCTTGGGACTAACCTACTAACCGGAGGCCCAGCCCATATTGCTGTTTTTTTGCCTATTTCAGTATTTCGAAGAAAGGGAATATCAAACGGAGTCCAAACGGAATGAAACCTTCAGGAGCGTTATTTTTGGAACAAATCTGATCCGGAGAGCTTGGAGTGCAAGTCAAGAAGCCTCCGAGGGCCCCACGAGATAGGAGGGCGCCCCCCCTGTAGGGCGCGCCCCCTGTCTCGTGGGCCCCTCGGGCGGCCACCGACGTACTTCTTCCTCCTATATATACCTACGTACACCAAAAACATCCAAGAGCACCACGAAACACAATTTCCACCGACATAACCTTCTGTATCCGCGAGATCCCATCTTGGAGCCCTTGCCGGCACTCTGCCGGAGGGGGAAGCAACCATGGAGGGCCTCTACATCAACATCCTTGCCCCTCCGATGAGTTGTGAGTAGTTTACCACAGACCCACGGGTCCATAGTTATTACCTAGATGGCTCATTCTCTCTTTTTGGATCTCAATACAATGTTCTCCCCCTCTCTTGTGGAGATCTATTCGATGTAATCTCTTTTTGCGTGTGTTTGTCGAGATCCGATGAATTGTGGGTTTATGATCAAGTTTATCTATGAATAATATTTGAATCTTCTCTGAATTCTTTTATGTATGATTGAGTTATCTTTGCAAGTCTCTTCGAATTATCAGTTTCATTTGGCCTACTAGATTGGTCTTTCTTGCCATGGGAGAAGTGCTTAGCTTTGGGTTCAATCTTGCGGTGTTCTTACCCAGTGACAGAAAGGGTTGCAAGACACGTATTGTATTGTTGCCATCGAGGATAACAAGATGGGGTTTATATCATATTGCATGTGTTTATCCCTCTACATCATGTCATCTTGCTTAATGCGTTACTCTGTTCTTATGAACTTAATACTCTAGATGCAGGCAGGAGTCGGTCGATGTGTGGAGTAATAGTAGTAGATGCAGGCAGGAGTCAATCTACTTGTTATGGACGTGATGCCTATATACATGATCATGCCTAGATAATCTCATAACTATGCGCTTTTCTATCAATTGCTCGACAGTAATTTGTTCACCCACTGTTGGGGATATAACTATTTGTGTAAGACGCCCAGGAGGGGCCGGGTTACGCAAAGAAGACTCACCAGAAAGAAGCCCAAGACCAAGCATGAAGATGGCGGTTCAATAAAGGGCTTAAGGCCCACAGGCGACTTAAGGCCCATTGTAGTAAACCGCCATAATGGCTTGACTTGTATCATAAGGTAGATTTAACTAGTTACCGAGCCGGACACTGTTTATAAGCCGGCCGGGACTTTGTAAGCGACAGGGTGTCAACCCGTGTTTATAAGGGGACGACTTGTGGCGGCTTAGGGCAAGAAACAACTGATCGAGAGCCGGGCATAGCGTATTTCGCTCCCTGGTCATCGAAACATCAATACCAACCCAACTAGTCGTAGGCCTTACCTTCACCGTAAGGGGCCAAACTAGTATAAACCTCTCGTGTCCTTTGTCCCAATTAACCCCTTCAAGCTCCTAGTTGCGATGGCTCCACAACTAAGTCCTTTCATGAGGACATCTGACGTGACAATTCCACGACAGTTGGCGCCCACCATGGGGCCAGCGCACGGTGTATTTGAGTTCTTGAAGGGCAACTTCGAAGGGCTCAAGGGATACGTAGTGGGCCGGATGACCAAGAGTCGTCGCAGCAAGATCTACATCGACGACGAAGGCTGGGGTCCCGACGCCGGCTCAATTGAGTACGGGTACCGGGTCCCCTTCGGCAGAATCCACGTCTTCATCGGCCGGATCGGTGAGCCGGGCCCTAAGCCGGACAACTGCACCGACCTCGTCGAGATGGCTCAGCGTGTGAGGAAGACCCGAATTCAACCTGTTATGAAACGTGCCTTCGTGGGCTGCATCCACGGAGAGGAACTCTCTGAAGGATCTGGAGATGGTGGTGAGACCGCCGTCCTCTCAGACGGTGATTCGTCCGCCGGCTCAACAGATTCGCTGTACCAAGTGCAAGACGGCGTACTCGGGGGCTGTTCCGATGGCACCAATATTCCAGACCCCTGTGAGCTGCCAAGATGGGCAGGAGTCTTTATGGCTGGGACTCAGCCTGGCTCAAACTCTACAGCTGCTGCAGCAATAATGTCCGGGATAGGAGCAGCCGGGGCAGGTGGCCCCGTGCGCCCGCCGGCTCAGGTGCTGATAGATCTCATGGACAAGCTTATAACGCTATTAACCGCAACGGTTATTCCCGCGGATAAAGATGAACATGACGCGGAGGTGGCACGGGTGCGTGAGGAAATAGCTCAGGCCAAGGAGGCCTTGGCAGCTGAGGACACTAGATGTAATGCCCCGGATCCGATGCGCCAGGTGTCTGCCAGTTATTCATCGTTGTTGCCATGTCATTTGCTTGCGTGTTGCATTTTATCATGTCATCATGTGCATTTCATTTTGCATACGTGTTCGTCTTATGCATCCGAGCATTTTCCCCGTTGTCCGTTTTGCTATCCGGCGCTCCTATGTCCTCCGGCGTCCCCCTCTTCTCTCTTTTCATGTGCGGGTGTTAAATGTTCTCGGAATGGACCGAGCCTTGCCAAGTGGCCTTGGTATAGCACTGGTAGACCGCCTGTCAAGTTTCGTGCCATTTGGAGGTCGTTTGATACTCCAACGGTTAACCGGGTAACCGTAAAGCCCTCTTTGAGTTGCAGCCCAACACCCCTTCCAAACCCTAGTTTTCCTCCCCGCGCCGCCGGACGCGTCTGCCCGCGCCGGACACGTCCAGCCACCACCTCACCGCACCCAATCCCGCGCTGCCACCTCAGCTCCGCCGCCACGTGTCTCCTCCGGATTCGCCGCCGCCCCGCGCCCACTTCCCCGCGCCGCCACCCGCGCGTCGGCCCGCCGGGGCCCAGGACGGGCCCTGCCGGCCCGCGCGCCGCCCGCCGCCGCCGCGGGCTCCCTCCGGCCGCCCGCCGCCTCGCCGCCGGCCACCACCGCGCCTCCGCGCCGCCCGGCCCGGCCGCCGGAGCGCGCCCCCGCCGCCTCCGTCCGCCGCCCGCTCGCCTCGCCTCGTTGCCCTTCGCCCTCCGGCCCGCGCCGTCGCCGTAGCACGGCCCGCGCCGCCTGCCCGGCGCCCGAGCTCGCCGGATCCCCTCCTCCCGCTCGCCGCCGCCCCGCCGCCGCATCCCGTCGCTGGAGTGCGCCGCGTCCCTTCGCCCGAGCGCACCTCCGCTCGTCCTCCGGCCCCGCCGCCCATGGATCCGGCTCCCCCGTGCTCCGGCGAGTGCCCCTTCTATGCCGGCCGCCGTTCCCCGCAAGTCCGGCGACGTCTCCGGCGAGAGCCGCCGTCTTCCCCGCCACGTTGACTTTTCCCACGAGGTCTAAATCTCACAGTCCCAGAATTTTTACATTATCATGCCTTGTTCGTCATGTCGTATCTCTGCATCCGTAGCTCCGTTTTGCGTGCGTAATATTTCAGATTGTTCGTCTCGACGAGTACATCATTTCTTTCCATTGCATCATTTTCATTTGAGCTCATCTTGATGCCCGAAATGTTGTGGGAAGAGTGCTAAGTGATGTTAATCTGCTGAAACTGTTATAACATGCTCACTTGTCATTTTTTGCCATGATTGATGTGTGCATCCTATGAGGTTGATGTCTACATGTGTTTTGATCTATGCCATGCCATCTTTCCAGAGGTGCTATCTATGTATTTTTTTGGTTTGTGTGCTGAGTGCTTCGTGCTTGCTAAGTAGAGTACTTGCTCTTGCTGATTTCAGTCCCTGTTCTGCTGTTATTTTTATGCCATGTAAACTTGATGCTATAGAGAGATCCATGCATATTTTGTGATACTTCAGTAAGGATGTTTTGAACATATGGTTATTGTCTATCCATTCATGCCCTTTGTTGCAATTATGGAGTAGTCTAGCATGTCATTTGAGTGCTCTACTTTTGCTTCAAAATGTTTCCTGGCAGATTGGTTACATGTTATTCAATTTGGCCAAGCTTGCTATAGTTGATCCTTGCATGCTATGGACTTGTTCTTGCCTTGGTTTGTTTCACAAACATGTCTTCTTGCTGATGCTATGCTTATATTGTCATGCAATGACTTGTGGTGAGTGATTCGAGCTTGTTAAGTAGTGTACATGATGTTGCTGTTTTGCTAGGCTGAATCTGTTATTTCGTGATGCTATATAAACATGTTGCTACTAATCATTCTATGCATAATCTGGAGATGTGCTCTAAACATGTTTTGTTCTACATGTTATGCTCTATCCATCCATGCCCCTGGTAGCATTTATAGCTTGTTGTAGCTTGTTCATATCTTGCTCCAAAGTTGCTATATAATGTTGCTGTCAGCCTGTTAATATTAAGTTCAGTTGCTTCCATGCTTATGGTTAGTGATACATGCACCCTATGAACTTGCTATTGCCATGCTTAGCTTCACAAACATGTATTCTTACTGTTGGTTGCCTTGCCATGCCATGTATTGCTCTGTGGTGAGTGGTTCAAGCTCACTAACATGCCTACTTATTGTTGTTCCTGCCATGTATGAATCTGTCATATAACTTGCCATGTTTACATGGGTGCCATCATATCTTCTGATCCTTTTTGGCTCATGGTCAATAAAGGACTTTTGATCTATGCATTTAGTAGATTCATGCCATGCCTTTGTTTGCCATGTTAAGTTTCTGTAACATGTCGTTTGATAGCTCTAAACATTGCATCCTGATGTTATTTTCTGATAAGCCTGAAACTGTTAATATTTGCAATCTTACCATGTGTGTTTGAGCATGTTCTAGTGATTTCTGGAGATAGCTCAGTGTTCATGTTTTGTTATGCTTTACCAGTACATCATGCCCATGCCTTTTGTTATTATGTTGAGGTCCTGTAGCTTGTTGTTTTGATGCTTGCAATAGGCCTACTTGCTGTTAAGGACAGATTGTTGTTATGACTTGTATAGTGTGTGTGTTGAACCGTTGCTCCGTTTTGAGTGTGCTCTATATGAAACTTGCTTGTTTTTGCATGTAGCTTCATAATATCATGTTGCATCCTTGTTTTGATGTGTTTTCTTGATGTTTGGGTGCATTTTGCATCAATGCCATGTTTAACTTGTTTTGCTCATATCTTCTAGGCCGTAGCTCCGAATCTAATGAACTTTATATGTAACTTGACTAGAATTTCGTGTATATCATCTTGGTGCATATTAACTTGCTGTTTAACAACTTGAACATAAGGTTTATTCAGATCTGGACCAATTTCGAAATTTGCATATGAGGACTTACCGGAATTGTTATATGTTGTTCCCGGCCTCATTTAAACTTGCCTTGATGTGTTGCTCTTGTTTGCATCATCTCTTGCCATGAATAGCTTCGTGTAGCCTTGTCATGCATCATGCTTGTTGTGCATCATGTCTTGTTCATGTGTGGTGTGTTTACCTTGTTGTGTGCTTCTTTTCGATAGTTCCTGTTTCGTTGCGATCGTGAGGATTCGTTCGTCTACGGTTGGTTCGGCTTCATCCGTTCGTCTTCTTCATGGACTCGTTCTTCTTCCTTGCGGGATTTCAGGCAAGATGACCGCTACCCTGGATCTCACTACTATCATTGCTATGCTAGTTGTTTCGTTCTATCGCTATGCTGCGCTACCTATCACCTGTTTATCGAGCCTCCCATATTGCCATGAACCTCTAACCTTTGACACCATTCCTAGCAAACCATTGATTGGCTATGTTACAGCTTTGCTCAGCCCTCTTATAGCATTGCTAGTTGCAGGTGAAGTTGAAGATTTCTCCTTGGTGGACAGGATTTTGGTTGGGATATCACAATATCTCTTATATTATTAATGCATCTATATATTTGGTAAAGGGTGGAAGGCTCGGCCTTTTGCCTGGTGTTTTGTTCCACTCTTGCCGCCCTAGTTTTCCGCCATACCGGTGTTATGTTCCCGGATTTTGCGTTCCTTATGCGGTCGGGTGATTTATGGGACCCCCTTGACAGTTCGCTTTGAATAAAACTCCTCCAGCAAGGCCCAACCTTGGTTTTACCATTTGCCTCACCACCACCTACCCTTTCCCTTGGGTCGGCCAACCCGAGGGTCATCTTTAGTTTAGCCCCCCCCCCACCCCGGGCCAGTGCTTGTCTAAGTGTTGGTCTGAACTAGAGCACCGTGCGGGGCCATCCCTTGGCAACTTGGGTTACGTCGGTTCCTGTATGCTTCGCTCATCCGGTGTTGCCCTGAGAACGAGATATGTGCAGCTCCTATCGGGATTGTCGGCGCATCGGGCGGCTTTGCTGGTCTTGTTTTACCATTGTCGAAATGTCTTGTAAACCGGGATTCCGAGTCTGGTCGGGTCTTCCTGGGAGAAGGTCTATTCCTTCATTGATCGCGAGAGCTTATCATGCGCTAAGTTGGGACACCCCTGTAGGGTATAATCTTTTGAAAGCCGTGCCTGCGGTTATAGGCAGATGGGAATTTGTTAATGTCCGGTTGTAGATAACTTGACACCAGATCCAAATTAAAACACATCAACCGCGTGTGTAGCCGTGATGGTCTTTTCTCGGCGGAGTCCGGGGAGTGAACATGGTTTCTGGGTTATGTTTGATGTAAGTAGGTGTTCAGGATCACCTCTTGATCACTACTAGTTGACGACCGTTCCGCTTGTTTCTCTTCTCGCTCTTATTTGCGTTTGTTAGCCACCATATCATGCCTAGTCGTTGCTGCGGCCTCACCACTTTACCCCTTCCTTTCCTTTAAGCTTTACTAGTCTTGATACCCATGGTAATGGGATTGCTAAGTCCTCATGGCTCACAGATTACTACAACAACAGTTGCAGGTACAGGTTTATCCGATGATCATGAAGCGAGAGCGATGCTTGCTTGCGTTGAGATCTTCTTCTGCTTCTTCGATCAGGGGATAGGTTCCAAGTCGGCAGCCTGGGCTAGCAGGGTGGATGTCGTTTGAGTTTCTGTTTGTGTTTCATCCGTAGTCGGATGATGCTCTGATGTATAATGTGATGTTGTATTCGTGTGGCATGGTATGCCTTATGTATGTATCCCATCTATTATGTAATGTTGATGTAATGATATCCACCTTGCAAAGCGTTTCAATATGCGGGTCTATCCTTGGTGGGACCTTCGAGTTCCTTTTGGATAGGGTCTCATATTGGGCGTGACAAGTTGGTATCAGAGCCTCGACTGACCCTAGGAGCCCCCTTGTTTGATCATGTAGTTTGGCCGTTGTCGAGTCTAGAAGAAAACTGTTTTCAGAGTCTAGATATATCGGAGAGTAGGATTCTTTTTACTCCTCAGCCCCTTCGTTGCTCTGGTAAGGAATCTTGACGTAGGTGTTTTGCATTACTCTTCTTCCCGTTCAAATTTTTCTTTAGGTTCACGCAGTTGGTTTTCCGATCGTTGTTCCTCAGCTCTTTTGATCCGGT